>JAFJYI010000025.1:2718390-4077585 GCA_019022655.1 Acacia acuminata | reverse complement strand
TAAATGAGCAAGTAAGAGACTCTAAAAAGTATTCTCGACTTTTAGGGCTACATATTTTTTAAAGATCCGGTCCTAAAAGTCCTCATTTAATTCTAAAAATATGGCTAGACTCTTAGGACCGTATATTTGTTGAAAGTCCGGTCTTAAAAGTGTTCGTTTATTTTAAAAATAGGGCGAGACCTTTAGGACCGCATATTTATTACTAAAAGACTTTTAGGACCATATATTTGTTAAAAGTCCGGTCTTAAAAGTCTATATTAAACATCCGGTTAAAATCTTCATTTTCTAAAAAATATTGACTTTTAGACTTTTGTTTAAAGTCCGGTCTTAAAAGAGTTTGTTTATTTTAAAAATATTGCGTGACTTTTAGGACCGCATATTTAAAAAAGTCTTCATTTTAGGATTTTATTTCTCTTAAAAGTCTTCGATTTTATTAGGACCGTATATTTTTTTTATTGTTCGCTCCTAAAAGTCTAGTCTTATCTTCATTTATTTTAAAAATATGGCTCAACCTTTAGGACCTTGTAATTATTAAATCTCCTATCTTAATAGTCTTCTTTAAATAGAAATGTTTACTCGTTTTTCAGACAAATTATTAGGGTTCAAGACAACTGAGGTTCTAGTGTTCTACTCAAGCTAGGTCCTTCATTGTCGTCGTTTTAACCTTTCCTAGTTTTGAGCAGCATTATCGGTTTCCCTTTTCTTTGTCTTTTTTTTCTTTTTGTCGGAAAAAGAAGGAAGATAATGAAAAGGACACGGAAAATATTCAAATCTGGGCGAGGTAAAACCGACGACAACGACGGTCCAACCTTGAGAAGAATTGTCACTGTGTTGTTTTTATTCGAATAAGGTAAACAATGTTTTTTGTTTTTTGTTTTGTATGGTCTTAACTGTATTCTGTGAATTTTTAATATTGATCACACATGAGGACAATGTTTTGTTTGTTTCCTTTTTGTCGGAAAAAAAAAAGAACATAATGAAAAGGACAAGGCGATCGAATATGGAAAATAAAATTTTATTTATCATTTTTTTAATGCTGCCTGGTGAGGGGCAGCAGCAGTACAGACAAAAAAAACATGTACTCCTCCCCATCATTGTTGGAGGGGAGGGAGGGGTCAGAGAGGTCGGAGACGTCGTCATCTTCAGGATGGTACTCAACATCCTGGGCGTCGAGTACCGCGTTCAGCTTGTTGTTGATGGCGTGATAGACCTGAAACAGCTGGCCCAAGCGTCGGTCTATATGATCAATGCAGGCCAGGAGGTGCTGCATCATCTGGTATTAGCTCGGGTCTGGAGGCAACGGAGGAGGAAGAGGATTAAGAGGAAAGGAGGACCTCGTGGTGGTGCAGCAGCCATTACAGTGGAGGTTGTAGAAGTGATGGAGAAGAATGTAAAGAAAGCAAAGTAACAATGAGTTTAAATAGAGAACCCATCCCGAACAATGTGAAACACTTAGGAAACTTTAATAAGGAGACACATAGTTCATCGAATACGAGGAGACACCTTGTTGGCAAGTTTATCTCGGAAGTCAAGAGACTACGAATCATTCATTTGAACGAGTGTAAGGATATGACTCGCTATCGATTTGAAATGAATGAACTTTTAATACCGGATATTCTAAAAGATCCGTTCTTATAAGTAATATTTTTTAACAAAAAGTTCTTACTTTTAAAAAAACTGAATTGGAAAAAAATAAATGAATTTTAGGACCGGATACAAGATAAAAGGTCGGTCTTAAAAGTAATTGAATTGATTGAAAAAATAAATATTAGAATATTAGGACCGGATATATATAAAAGGTAGATCCCAAAAAATAAATAATAGAATTTTAGGACCGCATATTTATAAAATCCGCTCTTAAAGTAGTCTCATCTATCCATTGCGTATCTCTCCTGCTCTCTGCCTTTATTAACTCCTCACACCATCTCTGTCCTTATTTAACTCCTCACTACCTCGTAACTCCACACTATTGTGACTGAAGAGTCTCGGGTTGTTGGACCTATTGTTATTTCGGATGATGAAGAGATTGCGTTCTATTGGACCCTCCATCCCATTGTTATTTCGATGATGAAGAGGTCCATCCTTCCCCTGCTAAGTTCCTCTCGTATTCTTGATGGTGAAGAGATTTCTAGCCCCCTCCGCCTACCGAAGAGGTTCCTACCCCCATCTCTCCTCTTTCCTCTAATGATGCGCTGATGCGAATAAGACAGGATCTTACTAATCTCTGGCGAGAAGTTAATGCTACTCACCCCAATATCACCAAAGCTTTGGAGGATAATAAGCTTTAGGATGTTTAGTCAGATTCTTATTTTTGATAATTTTCTGCTTGTTTTTCTTTTTTTTTTTTCTTGTGTACATGCATATTCTCCAGCAATGTATGAAGCATTAAGAACTAAGCTTGTGTCTTTTTTTTGTTCATATTCTCTAGTAATTAAAGAAGCTTATTCTCCAGTTTTCCTTTAATTTTTATTCATTCAGTTGTTGCTGCGCTCGCCAAAGCCAATCCTCATTTTTTTTTTGGTTAAAATGAGGACCTTTAAGACTAGATGCTTTATAAATAACTGGGTCTAAAAAGTATTTGACTTTTAGGATCGGATGTTTTATAAAACTCTTAAAATTAAATGAATAATAAAAATTTAGGACCGTAAGACCGGAGTCTGACAAACCTCCGGTCTTAAAAATTTAATTATATATTTAGGACCAGCTACTTTATAATTAATCGGTCTTAATAAAATAATAAATACTTAAACATGTCTTTGTCGCACGCGGAAAATTAAATTTCCCTCTCTCGAACTTCTCTTGTCACGCCGAAAGTGATTACTCGGGTTAAATGTCTCTAGTGTTTGTGTGTTGTTTCGTCGGCGCTTCGTGTTGCTCTCTCGACAATCACTTTCTCGGTTCCTTAGCTAAATGTCTATAGACTAAGCTGTAAGAGGTGTTTCGGTTATATAACTTTATGATTTTCCTGCTTAACGTTCTGGGTTTTTCATGGGTTGAACGAAATCGATGAAATGTTTTTTTGGGTTTGTGTGTTGTGAATGAATATTGTATTTTGAAGATTATATTTGCACTTTAGACCTACCCAACTAACCAACAAATGCTTTTTAGGTTACTCTTGTTGTACGCAACATCAATGTTCGTGGCGAGAGAAGAAAGACTCAGCAAATGCATTTGAATTTATATGCTACAGGTGAGTCCACAAGACCTTCATGCAATGCATTTAATTTCCTCGTCATGCATTTATTTTGCTTCTTGGATTCACTGTGATAATTTATGACCAAAAGTGATTCTTCGTTATGCATTTAATGGGCAAGTTTCTCCGTTAAAAAAAAAAGACATAACCAACATTGGGTATAAATATGCATTTGGAGTTGCCTTATTTTATATGCAAGTGTCAATTTTTTTGGATTATGTATGTTAAATCTTTCCGTCTATAGGAATTCTACTATGGATCACAGTTGGATAAATGCTTTACGGATGAGTGTTGAATATCAGAATGAGGTGAGGGACTTTATAGAATTTGCTCAACAAAATGCCCATGATGATAGTGGGAAGTTTTATTGCCCTTGTGTAAAATGTTTGAATGAGAGGCAACTAAATCCTGAAGTTATACACACACATTTAATTTGTGAAGGATTTTGTAAGACTTATACAGTATGGGTATGGCATGGTGAAAAAATGCCAAGTGGGTCTCAACATGGGGAAGTGGCCTTTGATGATAATGACACGGATATGAATGATCGCATAGAGGATATTATTCGTGATGTAGGAGAAGAGGCTTTTGCACAATCACATGCATATGGTAATATGTGCAGTGACGCAGAGACCCCGCTATACCCTAGGTGTAAAAAATACCAATTGTTGAACGTTGTATTGAAATTGGTAAGCTTGAAGGCACGTCATGGATGGAGCGACAAGATTTTTTCTGAAATGCTTGAGGCTTTTAAGGACATGTCCGGATGATAATGTGTTGCCGCATCGATACTATGATGCTAAGAAAATACTTTGTCTACTAGGGATGGAGTACAAAAAGATCCATGCATGCTCAAATGATTGCGTATTGTATAGAAAAGAGTTTGAAGAGAAGCAGAATTGTCCGATATGTGAAACCCCAAGGTACAAGTTAAATAAGGAGCCTGCAAAAGTGTTGTGGTATCTTCCAATCATACCAAGGTTCAAGTGGTTGTTTTCGAATGAAAATGATGCAAAAAATTTGAGGTGGCACGCATATGAGAGGATTTCCGATGGAAAGCTTCGACATCCGGCCGATTCTTCTCAATGGAAGAAAATCGATCAATTATTTCTGAACTTCGGCGAAGAACCTAGGAACCTTAGGCTTGCCCTTAGCACAGATGGCATGAATCGCTATGGAAGCCTTAGCAGTATACATAGTTCATGGCCTATACTCCTCATTATTTACAACTTATCTCCTATGTTATGCATGAAACGAAAGTACATCATGTTGTCTATGTTGATTTCAGGACCAAAACAACCCGGAAATGACATTGATGTTTACCTTCAGCCCCTGATCAAAGACTTGAAGGAGTTGTGAGAAGAAGGTGTCGATGTTTTTTACTCTTTCAAGAAGGAGGTGTTTAATGTTAGTTCTCTATGTGTTTTGATGATAACTGACAATTGTAAACACAAATGATGTTTGTCTTTGGTAAGTTGAAAAACTTACTGTCAAAGGCAAACTCGAGTTTTGGTTTCAAAACTCGAGTTTTGGCTTTGACAAAGAGGTGCTCATTTTCAATGATCAAAGCAAAACTCAAGTTTCCAAAGGGAAACTTGAGTTTTGGGCTTACGAGAGCACTCGCTTTTTCACTTCAAGACAAACTCGAGTTTTGACGAAAAACTTGAGTTTTGAGTTATATAGAGACTTCTCATTGTTTTGTAATAAAGGCAAAACTCGAGTCTTGATATGGAAACTCGAGTTTTGGTCTTACAGAGAGTCTCTAACATTTTGAACATGTGCAAACTCAGTTTTGACTCTAAACTCCAGGATTTCACTTGGCCATGAGTTTTCTAAGTTATGAGAAAACTCGAGTTTTGGTTTTGGAAACTCGAGTTTTCCCGTGACAGAGAGTTTTCAAGTTCTTACTTAGTTTTGAAAACTCGAGTCTTCAATGAAAACTCAAGTTTTGACTTAGCTCGGATTTCTCAATATTTTCATACTTAAATGGAAACTCGAGTTTTGATATGGAAACTTGAGTTTTGGCCAACTTTGAGAGAATTACACCTTTTCAATGATTTGAAAACTCAAGTCTTGGATGAAAACTCCAATTTTGATGTTTTGGACTAAAACTCGTTTCATATTAAAAGTCCAAAACTTGAGTTTGGTTTTAGAAACTCGAGTTTTGAGTTTCATTCAAAAATGTGTTTCAAAGCTCAAATCGCAACTTTCCTCTCGAAAGGAGGAAACTCGAGTTTTAATATGGAAGCTCGAGTTTTGATTAAGTGCACAGTTGAAAACTCGAGTTTAGAAGAACAAACTCGAGTTTGCATCGCATGTTCTGAAATTCAAATCTGACAAATTAGGAAAACCTTCTTGATTGATCTTAATGCTTCTCATTATCATTCATTAATATTCCTAACTATGTTTAACCACTTTGTTAGTGAGTTTTAGATGTTTATGAGGATATTAAATGAAGGTTTAAAGCAAAAGCAATATGTGACATCAGCACATTAAATGCAAAACCCAGAAAAGTTGCATACTTTTGGGTAATCCTTCTGCACACGTTTACAAAGGGTTAAAGTCTGCTTTCCACTTCCAGTAGCTTTCATTCCAACGGACTAATATTCAAGGAGTTAAACCTAGACTTCTGTGTAATTGGATTAAGTGAAGATTAAAGAGAGATGAAGACTAAAGCTTAACCTAATCCTTGTCTAATGAAGGCAACAATTATATTGAAGATTACAACGGTCATTTAATGCTCTCTTGGTATAAATAGAGCTGCATTCAATTCTTCTCTACCTACACAACTGCTGAAAACGAATTGCATTAAAAGTTCTTCAACTACTTTCAGTTTTCACTTGTAAAGTATCTTCTGATATATTAAGCTTCAGTGTTTATCATTATCCATTCTTAGAGAGAGTCATTTCATTGTGAATCATTTATTGTAAAGAATCACAAGTCAGGGGACTTGGTGATTGGGTTCATTGATTGCAACTTATAAAGGGGAGTAAGTTCTAGTGAGAGAATTACTCCTGAGTACAGAGTGTGTAATCAATTGAGTTAGTGGAAAATCCCAGAGAGTCTGGGGACTGGACGTAGGTCAAGAGATTGGACCAAAATAGTATAAATTTCGTGTGTCTTGCTCTTCTTCCTTATACTCTGTTCAGCTCTATTTTTAGTGTCCAAAAATAGAGTAATCTGAAAAGTTTTTGAAATCCCCAATTCACCCCCTCTTGATGATTAAGCTCCACTTTCATTTAAAATGCGAGACATGATATTTTGTACTATAAATGACTTCCCAGCATATGGGAACTTGTCAGGGTATAGTGTAAAAGGCCATAAAGCATGTCTGGTTTGTGAAGAAGGCACACACTACCATCAACTTCAACATGGAAGAAAGACAGTTTATCTTAGACATAGGAGATTTCTTAGACGGGGCCACCCATATTGTCAATTAAAGAAAGCCTTTTTTGGTGGCCAAGAGTATGAAGATGTTCCGGTGGCATTGATTGGGGAGCAAGTTTATGAAAAGGTGAAAAATATTAATGTCATCTTTGATAAGACTGCAAAGAGTAGAAAAGAAACAAATATATGGAAAAAGAGATATGTATTCTTCGATCTTCCCTATTGGCACAATCTTGATGTGAGACACTGTATTTGAAAGTGGAGCTATATACCCAAGAGGGGGGGTGAATTGGGTATTTTAAAAACTTCGAAATCGCTGTTTTAGATAACAAAAACGAGATGAACGAATAGAAAGAAGAATAGCTGGACACGAGAATTTATACTGGTTCGGTCTTAACAACTTGACCTACGTCCAGGTCCCCGGACTCTGGGGTTTTTCACTATCACAAAGATTACACACTCGTACTCAAAGAGTAGTTCTCTCTCTAGAACTCACTCCCCCTTACAAGTTGTAATCAATGAACTCCCAAATCACCAAGTCCCCTTGACTTGTGATTCTTTTCAATAAATGATTTACAGATAAAAACTCTCTCTAAGAGTAGATGATAATAAACACTTGAAGCTTATAATGTCAAAAGACAGAATACAAGTGAAAACGAAAGGTAGTTAAGAAACTTGAATGCTTGTGCGTTTTCAGTTGTTGTTTTTTTTTTGTTGAGAAGAATTGAATGCAGCTCTATTTATAGCTAGACAAAGCATTAATAGACCGTTGCACCGATAATCGACCGTTGGAGATGATCCACGAAGTTGTGAGCTACTTAGGTCTTCTTCTCTTTCGAAACTCACTTAGTCCAGTGGTTGGATGGTCGAGTTGACTCTCTCGCAAATTAATCCGTTGGAGAGGATGTTGCTTAATGAAGAAATCATTCTTTAATGCTTTGCAACCGTGTACAGATGGATTAACCAGAAGGGTGCAAGTTTCTGGGTTGAGCATTTAATGTTCTGACATCACTTTTGCTTTTACTTTAAACCTTCTGTAAAACTTACTTGATGCATCTCGAAACTCACTAAAAAGATGATTAAATATATCCAGTACCAATAAGGAATAATCATGGAAAGCATTGAGATCAAACATGAAGGTATAGCGAAATCATTAAGTTCAAATTTCAAACAGCGACCGAAAACACGGAGGTTTGTCCACAAACCTCGAGGTTTGCTCATTTAAGCTTGAACACGTTTTTACATCAAAAACCACAAACCTGGAGGTTTATAATTAAACCTGGAGGTTTATAATGTTCCAATCACGAAGGCTCCTTGGGTTTACCTCAAACCTCGAGGTTTGTCTAGGAACCTCGAGGTTTCACGTTATGTGTGAAACCCAGCAAAGATGCGATGAAACCAAACCTGGAGGTTTCTCAAGGAACCTCGAGGTTTTAAGATGAATGCAGGTTCATTTGCTCTCGGGTTGCCACAATACTCGAGGTTTTAGGAAATACTCGAGGTTTTGGCTAAATGACAAGGTTGTATGTTTTGACCCAAAAACACAAACCGGAGGTTTCTATGGAAACCTCGAGGTTTTCAATTCGACCAGGAAAACATTAGCTCTCGGAAGCCGAAACACGGAGGTTTTACGATAATACTCGAGGTTTCACATATGATTTTAAAATCCTTAGTTTGGCGCCAAGGCATAACCTCGAGGTTTGGAAGTAAACCTCGAGGTTTCACAACTTGGTGTGAAACCGGGTTTTCTCGGAAGATCAAAACCTCGAGGTTTCTCAATAAACCTCGAGGTTTCACATATATTTGTGAAACCAGGTTTTCTTAAGTTAGAATGCACAACCTTGACACTTCCTCATAAGACCAAACCTCGAGGTTTTCCCGAAAACCTCGAGGTTTGCTCTCATTCGGGGTTTTCCAACATCGAGAGCAAATCCTCATTCTTTGTTTACAATTGTTGGCAATCATCAAAATCTCTTCGAGAACCAACAGTATTGATGTCATGCATGTAGAGAAAAAGGTATATGATAGTATTGTTGGCACGCTTCTCAACATACAAGGTAGTTCCAAGGATGGTGTGAGGCAAGATTGGTCTGATAGCAATGAGAATACGCGTAGAGTTACATCCGAGGCCACATGGTAACATAACTTATTGTCCCCTGACTTCTCATACTTTGTCTAAGGATGAGAAACGAAGTTTTTGTGAGTGTTTACGTGGCACAAAAGTTCCCTCGGGGTATTCTTCAAATTTTAAGAGGCTTGTATCGATGAAGGACTTGAAATTAGTAGGCCAAAAGTCTCATGATTGTCATGTCTTGATGCAACGGCTACTCCCAAAGGTAGCTATTCGAGGCATCGCCGAATATGATCTTCGGGTCATTTTGACTAGACTTTGTGTCTTCTTCAATGCGGTATGTAGTAAAGTTTTCAAGATTGAAAAGTTGGATGAATTGGAGAATGAAGAATATCTTATCTTGTGCCACCTTGAGAAGCTTTTTGTTCCTATATTTTTTGACATCATGGTTCATCTAATTGTTCATTTAGTGAGGAGATAAAGTTGTGCGGCCCTATCCATTTATGGTGGATGTACCCAATTGAAAGATTTATGAAATTCCTAAAAGGGTACGTGAAGAACGCATATCGGCTAGAAGCATCAATTGTTCGAGAAATATGTTTACGAAGAAGCCATGGAATTTTGTCAAAATTATTTGGCCAAAGTAAGACATATTGGGCTTCCAAAATGTCGGCATCTTTGAAGGGTTAGACGAGGGGCTTCAAAAGAGTGTGGATCCCGATGAATTGTCACAAGTCCACTTATACATCTTGAATAATGTTGATGAAGTTCAAGCCAGCATAGCTGCACATAAAGAAGCTGTAAGGAAAGAAAATCATCGAATGACAAAACAAAGGTTGATTAGGGAGCATAACAAAACTTTTGCAAACTGGTTCAAACAAAAGGTCGAGGGAGAGGAATGTGTTTCTGATACAATAAAATGGTTAGCACGTGGTCCTCAGGTTGATGTCATAAGTTGGAATTCGTATGTGATCAATGATTATACATTTTACACAAAGTCCTTAGATGATAGGAGCACAGTCTAGAACAGTGGTGTTACGTTAGAGGCTGAATCTATGCACTTCTCCAATTCGAAAGATAAGAGACCTAAATTGGCAGTCATGCCATATTATGGGGTTATTGAAGAGATTTGGGAGGTGGACTATGTCAAAATTAGATTTCCCATTTTCAAATGCAAGTTGGTCAATGTCAATAATGATGTTCAGATCGATTGGCTAGGATTTACATTAGTCGATGTCAATAGTAGAAGTTTTGGAGATGAACCTTTTATCATGGCAGACCAGGCAAAACAAGTGTTCTATATCACCGATCAAGAAAATAAAATGTGGTCTGTAGCTCTCCAAGGAAAAAGGGTCATTGATGTTGATGAGGAAAGTCATTCAAATTATGGTCTTCACGAGTACTCCTTTTTCAAGGGTCTATCGGACATGAACGAAGAAGATGAAGCAGATAATGAACCTGGCATAAGAAATGATCATCAAGAAGGGATATGGGAGGATATCACTTTATAAAAGAGTCAATTTATAAGGTAATATTCATATGCAGAATTCTTTGAAAACTTTAAGTTTTTAACTATATCATATTGCTTCTATGTTCTTAAACAATGTCATTGACTATGAAGTTTGTTCTTGTTTTATTTTTATGGCAGGATCCAATCCAAAGGGGCATGTTATAAAAAAAGATGTTACATTGTTGGGTGGGAATCAGATGAAGGCATGGTGAATAATATATTGGGCATGTATGTTGATTTACGTGGTGTATTTGTAACTCATTGTATTTGTAAGTAAGTTATCTTATTGTATGAATTAATTTAGGTGTTGTAGTCATAGTATAATGATTAATTAAGAGGCCACATAACTCATGGTGAATAATATTTGTATTCTTTTTCCCAATTCAATTTATTCATAATTGTTCATAGCTTGTAGCTTAAAGTATCGACTTTTATGTGCTGGATTGGGCGATGAATTTGTGTATATATATAATCAGGAAGAACAGAACATGGAAAAAATTCAGGAAAATTTAGACCGGAAATAAATACGCCGGTATTAAATGTTCAACTGTTAAGACGGACATATAAATATGTTCGGTCTTAAAGGTCAGGTGTACATATTGATATTAAGCCGGTCTTAAAAGTTGGTCTTTTAAGACCTGTGTATTTATACATCCGATCTAAAAATTCAATTTTTAAGACCGGCTGTATTTATCATCCAGTCTTGAAAGTCAGTCTTTTAAGACCGCGTATAATTAGTCGTCTGGTCTTAGAAGCCGCTATTTTTTAAACCGGATTTATTTTTGTCCGATCTTAAAATTCCGATCTTTTAAGACCGGCGTAGTTTTTGCCCGGTCTTAAAAGTTGAGTTTTAGGACTGAACAAAAAATATTTTAGGTTTATTTAGTACGACTTTTAAGACCTAATGTTTTAAATGTCTGGTCTAAAAGAGTTTCTTTAAGACCGGTTCGAGTCCAGTCTTAAATGTTAGACTTTTAATACTACCTAGAACAAGACCGGTCATGGGTCCGGTCTTATGATGCCTCTTTTGTCCGGTCTTAAAACCCTTTTTTGTACTAGTGTTTTATGAGACACTTGCTTGTTTCCAAAGTGCATTAATTATTTCTTTCCATGTATGCCCATAATTAATAAGGGTAATAGGATGAAAATAATAATTAATATAATATTAGAATTTAGTGCAATTAATAGGGGTAGTATTAGAAGTTACTTAAATTGTTGGACAACTTTATTGACTTTAACTCTTTTTATTGGTTTGTGAGAATTGTTAGTTGATGCCTTATAAAAAGGACCAGAGGGAGTACTTTGGATAAATTTATAAGGGTTAATGTACAAAAATGCACATATGTTTTATCTCAACGAGCGCCTAACACCAAATGCTATTTTTTTTAAGGTGCAAAAATGACTACATTGTTACAAATTAGCTGCAAAAATACCGTTCACCGTTAAGTTTGACTTTCTTTTTGCTGACTAGATCGATGATGTGGCTTTTAAAGGTGCAAAAATATACATGTGGTTTAACCAAAAGAACCGCAACACCAAGTTTTTAAAAAAAAAAAATTAATAATTTTATTTCAATTAAAGGAAAATTATTATTTCTTTATGTATAATTCTTGAGAGGTTAAATTTTTTCTCTTGATTTATCATTTTGGGAAGAATGATTTATTTAATGGGTAAAAATGGTAAAAATTTTATTTCCATAATTTATTTTTTTAAACAAAATCCATATTAAAATTTCTAATTAATTAATTAGTATTTATGCATTTAAAATTTGATATTTAAATAATATATTTATTTAAAAATAATTTTAATTTTTTGATCTAACAAATTAAAGCAGAAATTATTTAAATAATTTTTCAATCAAAACTGAACAATATTATTTAATTTTTATTGCATTAAGAAATATGCAATATAAATGTTTTCACCTCTGAATGGGTTATTTCTAGTTATATAATGAATGAAAATAAATAAAGGGATGTTATAAACTTATAGTTATAAAATTGACTTTTCAAAGTAAATGAATTATTTTTTTAAATAAGTTTATTTATTTAACTATTTATTTTTCAAAAAATTAAAATTATTTTAAAGTAAATATACTATTTATAATATCAAATTCAAATGCATAAATACTCATTTATTAATTATTAATTAGAAAATTTAAGAAGGAATTTTTTTAAAAAAGAAAATAAATTATGGAAATAAAAATTTTACCGTTTTACCCATTGAATAAATCATTCTTCCCAAAATGATAAATCAAGAGAAAAAATTTGGCCTCCCAGGAATTATACCTAAAGAAATAATAATTTTCCTATAATTGAAATAAAATTATTAAATTAAAAAATCACTTAGTGTTGGGCGCTTTTTGGATAAAACATATATGTATTTTTGCACCTTAAACTTATTTATAATTGGGATAAAAAACGCTAAACTTATGAATGTTGTTAAAAATTATAATGTCCTCATGTAGTTAAAAAAACTTGAAAATAAGTATAACACTTGATTTTGGTTTTATAACCCTATTTATCAAACTTACATTTATGAATGTTGTTTCCTCATGTAGTTAAAAAAATTGAAAATAAGTATATGCTTGATTTTTGGTTTTGATTATTTCAACCTTATATTTTGCCCTTTGGTATGTTGCCTAGGAGCAATATTGCGGTAGCTTTTCTATCTAACTTTAAAAAAACCCCGATAGAAAAAAAACGGATAGATAATGATTTGTGTTTGGATTGATGGTGGTAGAAGTTTTTAACGGGGCCCACATCAAAAGCTCCGAGGGTTATGGAAAAAATTGCTACTTTTTTTGGAGCTTTTTTGCCTTTAAAAACGGAGAATTTTGCCCCTGACTTAAAAACCCTATTAAGCCAACGCAATGGGAAATCCAAACGGAAAAATTAGGCTTTTTTTTTTCTCTTCGGTGGTCAAATTACTAAATTTTTATAACTAACACCGAAAAATAAGTTCCAACCCAAACAAAGGCCAAAAATACATGTAGAGCACCTGAAGATGATTGATGCCGTTGACGAGACATCTCAAGAAGTCTAACACATTTGATTCGGACCTGCATCAGAATTCACTGTGACAGACCAGCCACACCTGCGTTGAAGAACTCAGGACTTTTTTTTTTTTTTTTTTTTTTTTTTTGAAGAAATAAAAATAATAGACTTAAGGAAGGAGATCCTGTTCTTTTCTTAGACAACCCAACCCCCCCCCCCCCAAAAAAAAAATTTTATTCTCAGTGTCTCATCTTAATCATTGGATAAAAAATGAATAGTTTATTTATATAAAACTCTTATTATGATATTTTATGAATTGATTTTTTTTTCCTGATATTATAGATCAAATTTTAATAGCTTAAAATTATTTATTTATTTATGTTTTTAATGATAATTTTATAAAATATTAAATCTGATTTTTTTTTTTTAAATGTAAAAGTAAAATGAGGTTCAAAGAAGAAAATGAGAGAGAAAAAAGGCAACCCAACCCTACTTTCATACGATGATTAATCATTTTGCTACTAAAATTCTTAAATAGAATTGGGAAAATTAATCATTTAACCCCATTGTTATCTCAGTTATCATTCATTTCCTCAAATTTGACTCCTGATTTGATTCTTGGAATCTTATCCCTATCATTTTTTAGTAAAAAAAAATGAACCCTACTTTAATATGTGTGACAAACAGGGCTAACTTCTATTAACCGTTGCCTGTACTATGCATCAAATTGAGTTGGAGACCATTGAGCTCATCATATGTTTTTGACACTTCAATATGACGCATAGTATATGTGGCTTATTAGGATGCCATGTAAGCAAGGGTTGATGTGACACATAAGCAAGGTCCACTTTGATTTACTCATGACAGGGATAAGCTTGTTGAACAAAAGAAACTTCAACGACCAAATTATAACGCATCAAACTTAAGGGGACTGAGTGATAACTGAGTTAAGAGTTTTGAGGCCAAATGATTAATTTTCTCAATAGGATTTCAGTTGCGCCCAACTCAAAAGAAACTGTCATCTTTTAATTGCACATCAAAGTGAAATGTGTTTGAGCTTCCAAGTCATGAGGTTCAAGAGAGGACCCTATAAGAACAACAAAAATGGTGAAAAGGAGGGGAGAAAATGAGTTTTTGGGATTTTCAAAATTAGTGGCTGTCATGTCCTTGGTTTCTGCAGTTACTTCATGAGATTAGGCTTTAATTAAATGGACTACAAAAACACCCCTTCCACTACAAAAAAAAAAAGGACATTTTGTAGCGGTTGAAATTACGTGTTTGTAGCGGTTTTAACCGCTACAAATGACATTAGTAACGGTTTAAAAAACCGTTACAAAATACACCGAAACAAAATGTTTTGTAGCGGTTTTCTAAAACTGCTACTCATGGAATAAAACCGCTATCGTATTAGTAGCGGTTTTGAGTTACCGCTACAAGATGACGAATTTCAAAAAAAAATAGTGCCAAAATTAACCGCTAAAAAATATTTAAGCCAAATTTGAATTAAAATTTGTAGCGGTTATTACAATTTTTTTTTTTAAAAAAAAATCATCATAATTTGAGTCCATTATTATAATATTTTGTTAAATATTTTTATTATTTAAGAGACAAATTAAATGATAATAGTTAATATTTTAAAAAATGATTAACTTAAGTTAGATAAGTATAAATATTATGTAGGTATAATACTTGGAATGTGTAGATAATAAGGATTTATTGGGTTGTCCACCTCTAAGCAAAACAATTATGTTGTCCATTAGATAGTATTTGATTATGGAAAGAATGTTGATGATGATAGAAGGAATATTGAGGAAATATTCTTAAAGTTCTGATAAAAAAAATAGTATTAATATTATAAGAAGGAAAAAAATTAAAACATTAAAAACAAAGAATTTGTAAAAGGTGGGAAGAAATGAGAGAAAACGAGAGAGAAGGAGTGAGAAGAAATGAATGAAAGTGTGTGAAATGAGGTGTGGTGGGGGTATTTATAGGGATATGTGTAACAATGTTTGTAGCGTTGATGCAACGGTTTTTGTAGCGGTTTTTTTTTTCTCGTTTTGTAGCAGTTACAAAAACCCTACAAAAATTCATTGGTATTTTTTTAAAAAAAAAATTCAAAATATTACATTTTGTAGCGGTTATACTAAAACCCGCTACAAATTAATGAACGTTAGCGATTTGAAATTTTCAAATTTCAATATTACACACTTTGTAGCGGTTGATGCGATGGTTTTTGTAGCGGTTTAACGTTTGTAGCGGTTTTTTCCCGTTTTGTAGCGGTTACAAAACCTCTACAAAAATTCATTGGTATTTTTTTAAAAAAATAAATAAATTTCAAAATATTACGTTTTTTCTAAATTGTTATACTAAAAACCGCTACAAATTAATGAACGTTGGCGGGATTAGAAATTTCCAAATTTCAATATTACACACTTTGTAGCGGTTGATGCGACGGTTTTTGTAGTAGTTTAACATTTTTAGCGGTTTTTTTTTTTTTTGTAGCGGTTAAAAACCCTCTAAAAAAATTCATTGGTATTTTTAAAAAATAAATAATAATACTTTTTAAAATATCACAGTTTGTAGCGGTTTAGCTCAATGACCACTACAAATATGAACGAATTTTTAAATATTTTTTTCATAACTTCTATTTGTGACGTGTTTAAAGACTTCACATTTGTAGCGGTACAGTTTAACTAAAAAAACCGCTACAAAATGAAAATTTGTAGCGGTTTTCTATAACCGCTACAAAAGTTCAGACTCTCGGCATTCTATAGCGGATTTTTGATATAAACCGCTACAAATAAACCGCCACTAAATGGCGCGCCATAAGGCGCCAAACTGGTGCCATATTTATGGTGGTTTGTATAAATAAACCGCTACAAAATAACCGTCACAAATTTGGCGCCAACTTAGCACCATATTTTGTAGCAGTTAGTTTGTGATAACCGCTACAAATGTCGTTCACGAACTAGCGCGTCACTTGGCGCGAGTCATACCGCTACAAATTTATTGCGGTTTCGGTATAAACCGCTATTCTCCCTTCCTCCAGCAGAATGATGCAAATAAAAAGTAGAATCATAAAAACTTTATAGCTTCTCAAGGGCTTGGTTTGATCGAATAGTTTGTAATGCCATTTTAAAGCCAAAAGTGAACACCATGCACTTAATCAATTACAGAATATTTTGACCAAAAAAAAAAAGCATTACAGAATATGGATTTAAGGTTGCAACAAGTCCGTATATTTGTCCTTGCATCATCAAGGGACACCTAGCCGCTAACACTTAAACCACTCTTGGGACCATGTGATAAACTCAAACATTACACTGATCAAACCTCTGTGCATAGAAGACACAGACACATATTTTTTGGATTAATCCACTAATATCTGGTTATATTAACAACTGGCTAGCTAGTCCAGTTCGTGGGTTATAGGCCTATAATTGGGAGCTATCTCTAAGTAATTATTGCGGATGTATACCTAAAGCTCGAATATAAAACCATTGGTTAAGCTGGAACAACCTATATCCAGTCGATCCAAGTACTTAGCGGTCAGAGACACATATTTGAAACATACAAAGCTCCCTTTTGTCTGTTCTTACATGGTGTCCTTTGGAGGCAATGGCATATATACTGGACCATCCCCTGATGGCTTCATTCCAAGCTGCTCGAATAGAATGTGATTAGGGTCCCATGTCCGGAAGTGTCCAGGTGGCAAAAGCCCAGAGCATCAGCTTTCCCTCCATACTGACCACCTAGTATAACCCTGGACACCTTTGCTTCCTTGTCTTGGCTGTTTTTGTATCACCCCTCAAGGTAAACTTGTCTGGAATCACCCAGGTCTCTGCTAGTTTCTCTTCTTCTTGACCCTACGTCTCTGGATGGAGAGAAAATTGGAGAGAAAGAATGCTAGGAGTGAAAATTCTCAAAAATAGTAATTTTTTGTTGTTGTCATTTTTGGAAGTTTTCCTTTATAGTATTTTCTCCTCTCTTATTTTCTCTTCACTTTTCTCTCTAAACATAGCTGAGTGTTTTTGTACAAGCCATCAAAGCAAGCTTGATTGATGTTTTCTTTCTTGTTTTTTTAGGATTTTCCTAAATTATTTTGTACCAACCACCAAGGAAGGGTTGGTTGACGCTTTTGGTAGATTTTCCTTCTTGGGCATTCTTGAACCAGCCATCAAGGCAAGTTTGATTGGTGTTTTTGAACCAACAATCAAGGTAAGGTTGATGGGAATTTCTTTTAAATGTTTTTTTCCTTCTTCTTGTGTGTTTCAGTGAAATTAATTATTTGGGTGTGGGTTAAATTGAGATTTTATTTTTATTAAAATAACTTGCATCTACTTCTGCCTTTTCTCTTTACACATACAAACTAAAAGGTTAAATCATTTTACCTGTTTATGTAATTTTCTTAAATTTCACTATAGCGTTTACGTGTTCAATCAAAGCGAGGTAAACAAAAGAAAGTCAACTATTGATTTGAACTACTAGGCTAATTTTACCAACAAGAAGTAAAAACAAATGAGTCAACAAGATAATCTTCAAGGTCATAACTTAGAAACAATGCAACAAAGCAACAGGTGATAATAAACAACACAAGCAAGGCGTCTGAGATCTACTACATACAGTACAACACTGAGTCTAGCCAGCCTTGTTAATTTATTACTCGACACACACTAAACAAAAACACAACATAGCCTCAATTTCACATGGTTGCTTCTGAAGGAAGAGGAATCCACATGAGATGTTTCACTGGCATGAAATGGCACGCGGGAGCTTCCCCTGCTTTGAATCCAAGTTGCTTGAATAAAATATGATCAGGGTCCCACTCAGATGTGTCCAAGTGACAAACTCCTAAAGCTTCCATTTGTTCTCCATTCTCAGAACCCAATTTGACCTTGAAGATCTTAGTCCCTGAGCCTATGAAGTGACAGTAGAAAACAGCATAAGGGTAAGGCAATGGATGGCAGGCTACCCATTTAGGAGCATAGAAATCTGGGGAGATTTCCAGAACAGTGAGGCTTTGTAAAGGGACACTTCTTGATGTTTCAGGCAAGGTGGTTGTGAGAATGTCTAGCCGAGAATCAGAACCGATAATGGAGCGAACGAAGTCAATCATGGACTCTAAGGAAGAAACACAGACCTTTTTTCTGCTGTTAAGGGCTGAAGCTCACATTGTTCAAGTGTGCCTCTCATTGCTTGAGCCATGGGTGAATCTTGAGGAACAGAGAGAAGTTGCAGGACACTTGGAAGTTGTGATGTTGATAAAGGAATGGAGTCAGCTTCTTTCCTTGTGAGGAAGTGAGGAAACTCTTCAATAGGGAATTGGAGGGTCATTTTATTCCCTAAGTAAAGATCGTCCAAAGCGAAAAAGCCTGTCTTGAATGCCTCCGTATGATCTACCTTGTTGATGGCTGCAAAAGACTCTTTAGGATTCTCTCCTTGTGAATCTTTCTTGCCACTCCAGAATGCAGTTATATCTGGTTGATTCACCTTTTTGCCATTAATATATCCAGTTATATAAGGTTGATTCTCTCTTTTGCCCGTACCATAGTCAGTGATGTATGGTTCACTTTTTTCTTTCTTATCGTTTTGGGAGTGACGGTATCCACCAAAATAAGGCTCATTCACCTTTTTGCCGTTAGTGTATCCAGTTATATAAGGTTGATTCTCTCTTTTTCTCCCACCATAACCAGTTATGTATGGTTCACTCTTTGCTTTCTCACCGTTTTGGGAGTGACGGTACCCACCAATGTAAGGCTCATTCACCTTTTTGCCTTTAATGTATCCAGTTATATAAGGTTGATTCTCTCTTTTGCTCGTACCATAGCCAGTGATGTATGGTTCACTCTTTTCTTTCTTATCGTTTTGGGAGTGATGGTAGCCACCAAAGTAAGGCTCATTCACCTTTTTGCTATTAGTGTATCCAGTTATATAAGGTTGATTCTCTTTTTTGCTCGTACCATAACCAGTAATGTATGGTTCAGTCTTTTCTTTCTTACCGTTTTGGGAGTGACGGTAGCCACCAGCGTAAGGCTCATTCACCTTTTTGCCATTAATGTATCCAGTTATGTAAGGTTGATTCTCTCTTTTGCTCGTACCATAACCAGTGATGTATGGTTGACTCTTTTCTTTCTCACCGTTTTGGGAGTGATGGTAGCCACCAATGTAAGGCTCATTCACCTTTTTGACATTACTGTAAGAAGTTATATAAGGTTTACCTGTTTCTGTTGTTTGATCCTTTTGTGAAGAAGGATAAAGGATGTGTGAGGCTTCATTTTGTTCTGGAAGCTCTTCCTCCACCTTCAACTCTCTTGCACCGTTTCCATGCACATGCTGCAAAAAGCAGTTCAATTAGAAGTGGGTAATTTAACATATACAAACACATAACACAAAAGATCAACGAGTATTCTCATATGTAATAAACTATGCGGTGTTTAATCATGATTTATTTTAAAAAATATTATAAGAACCGCATTATTCATTGTTTATGGATAGTGTGACTTCTTATAAATTCTATGTTATGCGTAGATTTTAGTATTATGACACTACTTATATGACATGCTCTCAAAAAAAAAAAAAAAAAAAAAAAAAAAAAAAAAAAAAAAAAAAAGAAGCTTAATCTACAATAGAACAAAGTATATGCTACAGGAAAACAAAACGAGCACAAGTATATATTGGAAAATTTGTGGATGCATGCAAAAAGCAAGAAATTGCTTAAAGTGTGAAGCGTGTGTGTAGATAGAGAGAGAGAGAGAGAGAGATACATACCAAAAAGAGGAGGAGAGAAAAGAGAGAGCAAAGTGAGAGTGTTTTGGTGTTTAGAGAAGGAGCCATCTTCCTATAGCCAAGGAAAAGCTCTATGAGAGGTGTAGGTGTGTGTCAAGTTTGAACAAAACTTAGCTTTTTATAAGTGCTGAACAACTTCAAGATTATCGTGCGCCTTTTGTTGTTTTACTGGATTAAGTTGTTTTGGAGGGGTTCGACATCGCCTCGGCCTTTCTATTGCAATAGTAATTGCAATACTAATTTGTAGTGTATTTAGTACCATATAAAGTATATTTTCAGTGTGACTGAGTACTCTAAAGTAATTTTTTTATACATTTAGTATTGTAAAACATTTTGTCTAGTTGTATTCAATAACCTCGATTTATGATGCTCATTACTACTATGAAAATACTATAAAGGCAAAATTTCAACTAAAAATTACTTTAAGATACTAAATGTTATTGAAAAATATAGATGCATCAAAAATGATTTTATGATATTGGGGCCATAGAAAAATATTTTAAGGTATTGGATACAACTTAACCTTTTTATTTGTTATATATTAATATGTAATATTAAAATTTGATCTCAATGCTTCAGAACTATACAGTAGAAATGAAAAGAAAAATTGACCAATTAACAAGAATAATAATTATTTTAATTAATATCATTATCTACTAAAGTACATAAAAAACAGATTTTGGCCTTATTATTTGAATATATACGTGGTAATAAATACATACTCCCTCCTTCCATTTTATAAGATGTATTATAAAAGGTAATTTTGGTCCATTTTATAAGACATTTCAATGATTATTAAATATTATTTTTCATATAAGGCCATATTTAATAATAGGGGTAGCAAGAGAGAGTAAGAATTTAAAGTGATGTTGGAGTTTAATGTAGGCATTAAAGGTATTGTTGAAAATCACTTAAGTTTTATAAAATATTTAGTACTTTTTACTGTTTTTAATTGGCAAGTGGGAACTGGAACTAGTTAAAAACATATAATTTAAGTGAAGTATCCATGGTCAGTGATCTGTACAATAATATCATAATAACGAGAAAATAAGGTCCTTGACGGAAAAAGAAAAAACAGATAATGCTAAGATAACGTTTCATATTTATATATGTAAAATAGAAAGACAAAATAAAGTTCAAGCAATCAAAGTTTACAAGTTACACAGGGATAAAATGCTTAAATCAGACCTTACAAAATTATAAGAGATAGAATTTGGAATAACCATAAAACTAATAAAAAAGAAAAAACAAAAAGCAAGTCAAGATTTCCTGCCAAGTAATATTAATAGTTTGATGAAGGATCCGAAAAGGCTTGAAGAAGCATTTATCCACATAGTGAGTAGTTAAAGATGATTTAGAATCTAATTGTTGATGAAAGCCTGTGTTGTAAATCCAAAAGAGTGTAGAACGATAGTATTAGGAGACAAAGGTGGATCTTGGTACTATTTAATTTGATTTTAGTCGGAGAAATTCTTTGATGGGAGAACCATTATGACATATAAGTCCATCACTAAATTGCTTTCATGACTTCTTGTAATTGTAAAGAATAATGCCCCATCCTTCATTCTGCAACGGCATAAAAGAAGCAATGAGAACATTTGTTTTGGTAACATTTTCTTGGTTTGAATAACTGGATAATGTCAAATTTTGAAAGTTGACAGATTGCTTGATCTTCCTTTGTTAAGAGTGAATGAACTTTCTCTATCAGCAACATAAATGTTTTTAATTAATTCTTAAAAATTGAATTAACAGTAAAATTGTATATTTTCGTCTACAGTTAATTATAAATAATAAATTATCTTATAATTATTAGCAAATTTTTGATTTTGTATGCCATCATTAAATTTTGGCCTGTTTAGAAGCAACGGCCCAAAAATAAAAAACCCATTTGGTGGTTTCAAAAGATTCCATCATCATCATGTGCTAATTCAAAAAGTACGATAGAAAATTATGTTCACGTAAGTCGAGATAAAACTCCTCTCTTATACTTACTTCATACACGTAAATCATGTTAAAAAACGCATTCCACCGCTAATCCAAACAGATACAATTATGTGCAGATGAATATCACAGCATTTCATGTTCATTACAAAATTATTTTGGGTTTTTCAATGCAAATTTGAAGAGGTTCCAAGACTTTTTTGCCTTGAGGTTAGATCTAAATGTGTTTTAAATTGTTACTTTCAAATGTTTCCATTGTTATCATGTGCTGATGGATATCACAACATTTCGGATTCATTATAAAATCCTTTATGCAAAGTTTACTTTTGAAGAGGTTCCAAGCCTTTTTGCCCCCGAGGTTAGGTCTAAATGTGTTTTAAATTGTTAGCTTCAATACTACTTGCGCATTATGTCGGAAGTTTTTTTTTTTTTTTTTTTTTTTTGGAAGGAACTCCTGCTGTTATTAAAACATGACGCACCTAACCCCATCATAATCAAAAGAATTAGTTAAGTTATTAAGTTTTTTAAGAATAAAATTTTTAAATTTTTCGATATTTAACATTATGAATTACATTTTGATAAAGCAAAAAATATTGCATCAGGAAAATTTTAAAAATATGAAAATTCATTTAATAATTTAAAAGAATGATCATTCATTTCTTTTTAATAATTTAATGTACTCCTGTGCTTATTACAATGAAAATTCATTTAATAATTTAAAAGAATGATCATTCATTTCTTTTTAATAATTTAATGTACTCCTGTGCTTATTACAAGTCCTTGTAAAAAAAAAAAAAAAAAAAAAAAAATTTGCTTCTAAATCAATTAGAGGATTACTAATTATTGTTGGCCGATTTTTCCTTTATTTAATTATCATGGGAGTGGTGGTGAGAATGATTTGTATATTAAGAGATGGAGCAAATCTTAATAAGGGTATATATTTAAAGAATTGAATTTATTTAAGACATCTTTAATGACTTAACTATGGAGTTTGAGAACAAACACCAGGGAAATAGTGTTCATGACAGAAGTAATTAAGTCAGCATCCAACACAATCTATAAATCATTGTTCCATGTTACCGAAAAGCCAACCCCAATTTACTATTTCACCCTTACCACCTTCCTCTCCTCGCCTGATGAAACCCCAACCAAGAACCAGCCAAATTTCCTAGCCGCTGTTACCAACTCTCATATCGTGAAGAGACCCTAAACGAAGATGCCGCTTCAACAAGACCCTAGAAGAGAACCCTAAACCCACAGGCATAGAAGGCGCAACTTAGGCTTACTAGCTCTTAACTACTCCCTCCCGTCATAATTGTACCTAGTTGATTTTTTTAGAGAAATTAAGAAAGTTAATTAAATTACTTTAGAGTATTTTTATTTTTATTTTTTCTTCAAATTAATTAATTTAACTAATAAACTAATGTATAATCTAAATATACACAAATATGAAATGATTAAATAACTTATTTAGCTTCCTTAATTTCTCAAAAAAAGAAAAAAATCAACTCGGCTCTATAATTAGGACTGGAGGTAGTATTATTTTTTGGTATGAGAGAATTAGTTTAAATAAACTTATAGTAAGGATCAAAATGAAACATTGATAATTTAGTTTATTATTTTGGTGTTGTTAATAAAACGAAAAACTGTGATAAATTTTTTAAAAATTACAGTTAAAGAGATAAAACTCGCGTTGCATGTTCTCCCCATTATACGAAACACCGAGGTAACCTTTTACACGCATACTCGCAAAAACCATAATAAGAATACAAAGCAGAAAATTGGATAAGGATGGAAGCATTGAGATCTGCGAAAAAGTTTTAAGATAAACAGAAAAACAGAATCCTATGAATGAGATGGGGTGAAGATGGAGGAATAATATACCTTCACTTCGCAAAATGTGGTATTCAATTTGGTTTAGCCTGTCACTCTTTTTAAGAAAATATTAATTCTTTCTATAATTTTACACTAAATGTGGAGTGTTCGTGGAAGAGTATAATGAAAAATGTGAGTATTGTAGAAAAATAGGGTTAAGGTGCATTTTATCTTGAATTTTTTGTTAGACTAAAAGTTGGTGCTCAGTATTGCTCCTTAGTATTTTAAAAAAGTGCAGAACTGTCTTCTTATTAACAAATTGTGTGACTGTTAGTAGACCGAAAAAAGAATATAAATATTTACCCAAAAAAAAAAAAAGAATATAAATAAGACCCTGAAAATTATAAGTAAGTACTTAATTACCAACTAAGTTTCCTAAAACATTACTAAATGTCAAAGAAGTAATGTTGTTTTTTGTAACCAATGTTGAAGATATTAAGTAATCTTATATTTTAACTTATGTGAAATATGAAAAATACCATTTTTACTAACCAATTATTGAATCATCGAGACTTGATGCATTTCAGATAAGTAGTTAATGTTATTTTTAGTTTGATAATATTTTATTAAATTACTATTACTGATATTTAATAACTTAAAAATCATTACTATTTATGAGTCTCCACAAACAATTTACAAATCAACTTTTGATATTTATAAATCATCTAATCATTTATGATATAATTACCGTATCTGTGATTTATAAGACAATTTATATATTAGCCATAAATAAATAAAAAATGTCACAATTATTTGTCTCGTAATACCGCATCATGGAAACTAATTAATTTGAGATATTGGGTGTAAAAAAACATGTCAAAAAGTAGCATATAATTTAAATCGAAATATATACAATATATATATAGAGAAAAAAATATGCTCATACCTCTAGCTCATATCTCTAATAAAGGTATGAGTACATAAAAAAACCTATAACATATGTACACATAATGTGGACTCTGTGTGAGACATGTTGTGAGGTTTGTTTGATTTTGCGTGAAACCTTTATATTAATAACTTGTATTGGATCAAGATAACAACGTTGGAAAAATAATCACTTGGGGAACTATATATTTGAATAAATATTCACATTTTTGAAGAGATATGATTTTCAATATTTATTAAATAAAGTTACAAATTCAAACCTTATATATATAGATGAAAAAACTATAACGGGCCAACGGGGTGACTACCAGCACCCTCAATAACACACGCTCCTACCTATAAGATAATTGAGGTTAAAAGAGAGAGAGAGAGAGAGAGAGACCAGTGATCTAATATTGGAGTAGTCACGTAATTAACTACGCAATAGAATGGCCGAGGTTCTAGGCACTGAATGAAAATGAAGAATCCTGCACATCTTACAACATGTTGAAGGTACGTATATATAAATATAATAAAACCCACTTTCATGCTTGATTTATAACATGGTGAAGGTACGCATAAGGGTAATAATCAATACATTCTGCGTTGGAATGTTATCAATGTTTAGGTTGCTCGCAGTCTGTACAGATGGACAAAAGATGTATCGTATGCGGACTATTACGAGCGGCAATTGACAAATGGAGTGTTAAGCATACAAAGAGGAACTGATGCTGGAGTGATGTTATCTTTTAATTATAGGACATATTTAACCGATTTTAGGAAGATTAAAGAAATTAGTTAAATTAGTTAATTTTACTTATTTTCTTAAAATGCCCTTATATAAATTTAAAATCACATAAGTAAAAGTAAATTAACAGCTCTTGCAACATACCTCTCTTACATAAAATTTTCCTTTCCACACACTTTTTAATTAAAATAATGGTCTTGCTAACATGTGTATATATATGTTTACATAAAGAGACACACACACATATCTACACACATGTTGACAGACACACACATATTTGGCACGTTGCGTGAGATCTGCTGTGAGATTTATTTAGTTATTTGCTCATTATATTATTACAATTGTCGATAGTATTGGCTTGATTTTGCGTGAAACCTTTATATTAATAACTTGAATTGGATCAAGATAACAACTTGCTGGGAAAACAATAATCCGTAAACAAGGACATTTTGGTCCTCAGTTTTAATTAATTAATCAGCTCATGTTTTAGTTACAAACTGTCATTCTCATTTTTCTTAATAAAATTTCTTTGCCCCCACCCTCAAAGCATTAATCTGGCTTCAAATAGGCTTCAATTTTTTATATTTCAATCATACTCTTTAATCTATGGAAATTGATTTAGTGCACTACGTGAATTTTGAGTTTAATTTTGTCTTAAAGAACCTCTCTCATTTTTTGTTTCAGCATACTTTCTTGTCATATTGTGTTATCTATTATACTAAAGGGGTATTTGATAATTTATGAGATAACCATGATTTTAATTTCATACTTGTCTCTCATTGGAAAGAGAGTAAGAGGATAAAGTTGAGAATAATTTGTAAATGTAGAGAGTAAAAGATTTTAGTACTCCTCCAATCCTATTTATAGGTAAATAGATAATTTATATAAGTCACATTATTAAATTTTTCATATAAATGTATAATTTTAACATTTATTTATTATTATGTTGGCTTTATTTTCATAAAATGTATTGTATGTTTAATAGGAGTAAAGTTAAAATATTTTTAAATTTAATGTGGAGTTAATGAAGTTGATGTGAAATTTACGGGAAGCGGGGAAGGGATTAATGAATAAGATTAAAGAAGTAAGAGTAATTTCACATTTGTAATGAATTTATAATACAACTTGTCATAGAAAATGTATGTAAGCTTTTACTTTTCATTATTTTTATAATTTTATAATAATAAATATTGATGAATGCAGACTCTGTAAAGTGTAAACACAAGAAATTATGCAATTCGAAAATTGGAAATTTTCAAGAAATGACGGTGTTGTATAAGCCACAGAAACGTTTTTAAGTATAATTCTTTAAAAAGTGAATAAACAATAAAATTGTATATTTTATTCAACTGTTATATAATAATAATATTTTGGATTTTATAATTTTTTTCCACCATTAAATTTTGGCATGTTTAGAAGCAATTTTCCAAAAAGAAAAAGCGCAGTTGGTAATTTCAAAAGTTTCCACTATGCTAATATTTTCAATATTGTTCAAACCAAATTAAGGTCAGGCCACAGAGCTCAGGCCACAGGTTCTGATAGGCCGTCTGTCATAGACAAACTACGTTTGTGTTTATTAAACAACCATTTTAGATTTTTCTATACAAATTGCTCTTTTAAGAGCTTCCATTGTTGGGTTAATGTGCTTTCTTTAGTCACTTAAGCCCAATAAGGCTTAATTGAGATTACAACCCAAGAACTCTGAGGCCCATGTGGTTTAGGGTTAGGTCTTGGGTGTAGTAGCATATAAACCTACTTTCACCCTTGGAAAAAGACGCACGCGTAAGGAGGCTCTCATCGAAACAAACTTAGAGGCAGACGTTCATCATCTGAACGGTTGCCCACACAACCATCTCATTCCCCTCGAGAGATAGCCTGGAAGATCGATCATAGAGCGGACGACAACTATTCGTGGAGAGGCTTTCAGATCGCTGCATCTTTCCACGTAATCAAAACGATGAAGGTTTTAACTTTTCCTGTATCGCGTGGTACGATACGCTTCCGCGTTTCTGATTAGATTCCTACAGTCCCCCACCCCCAAAAGACCAGGTCTAAATGAGTTTTAAATTGTTAACCCAGTAAGTGGGCATCATGTGTGAATTTGTTTACTTAGAAGGGATTCCCTTATTATTATAATAAGGGACTCTCAACCACCTCAAAATTACTATAAAAATATTATTAAAGTAGTAAACATATTTTAAAATAAAAAATTAAGTATTAAACATATTTTAAAATACTAAATGAGTTTTAAATTGTTAACCTCAATAAGTGGGCATCATGTGTGAATTTGTTTACTTAGAGGGGATTCCAGTTATTATTATAATAAGGGACTCCCAACCACCTCAAAATTACTATAACAATATTATTAAAGTATTGAACTTATTTTAAAATATTTTTTGTTCATATTTTAAAACATGTAATTGACATCTTATTTAGCAACTCATAATAAGGCTCATTCATTCCTTTTAATATATTGTAAAGTGAACCTGAGAGAGTGCATTGGTAATTTATTATTATTGGTGTTATTAAAAAACAATACACTTTCCAGATTCCATAACAAAAAAGGACAAATCAGAAAATTGGACAAGGACGGAAGCATTGAGATCTACAAAATAGATTAACAAAATCATTGATGTTAAGAGGCGTCTACTTGCTAATGAAATTATATGAAGAAACGTTAGCTCATGAGACATGCTGTGAGCTTTATTTAGTTATTTGTTCATTATATTATTACAATTGTCGATAGTATTGGCTTGATTTTGCGTGAAACCTTTATATTAATAACTTGAATTGGATCAAGATAACTACTTGCTGGGAAAATTATAAATTAAACCAACGTTTGGTCGCGCTTAAATGGAAAACAATAATCCGGAAACAAGGACATTTTGGTCCTCAATTGTAATTAATTGGCTCATGTTTTAGTCACAAACTGTCATTCTCTTTTCTTTTTCTTTTTCTTTTTTTATAAAGTTTATTTGCCCCAACCCTCAAAGCATTAATCTGGCTTCAAACAGGCTTCTATTTTTTTTTTTTTAATATTTCAATCATATTCTTTAATCTATGGAAATATTTAATGCACTAAGTAAATTTTGAGTTTAATTTTGTCTTAAAGAACCTATCTCATTTTTTTTTTGTTTCAGAACACTTTCTTGTGATATTGTGTTATCTACTATACTAAAGGGGTATTTGATAGTTTGAGATAACCATGATTTTAATTTCATAGTTGATTTTGGAATGCAACCATATTTTTTTAATGGGTGAAGGAGCAATTTTACACATGAGCTTTGCCTCAGGGAGCACCCAGCACCACGAGCTTTTTTCTAGAGCAAAAATACACATGAACTCTCAAAACTGGAGCAAATTGACCATCACCTTTAGATTCTGTTAACATCCGTTAGTTTTTGCTATGGGGCCCACCATATTAAGAAAAATAAAAAATGTTAATATTATTATAATATTTTCTAATTTCCAAAAATGCCCCTCTACCTCTCTTCCCCACTCCACTGTCGACCGACACCCCTTCCCTTCACCTGGCACGATTTCCTTCTCAGCGGCGGCAATGGCGGCAACCTCTACCAGAGGCGACGGTGGTGCTCTGAACAATGGTTGAGCAGATCCCCCATGCCGCTCCTCATTCGATTTCCCTTCCTCTTCGGATTTTTATCTCTGCATGGTAGATCTTCACCCCGAGACCATG
This sequence comes from Acacia acuminata, assembly GCA_019022655.1. Taxonomy (NCBI): domain Eukaryota; kingdom Viridiplantae; phylum Streptophyta; class Magnoliopsida; order Fabales; family Fabaceae; genus Acacia; species Acacia acuminata. The sequence continues at coordinate 4,048,520 of JAFJYI010000025.1, read as the reverse complement.
GAAAAGCTCCAACTTTTTTGCGGCGACACGATTCTGATCGAGGGTTTCTGTTTGTTTTCAACCATGTATGGTTTTTAATCACTTTCTTGTTCATTGATCTATGTGGTTTCTGGGTTTCGATTTGAGTTTTGGGAAAAAAATTCTCGTCTTTGTTCTCAGGAATCAAGATATATGTTAATTGATTCTTTAATTTTCTGGGTTTCAATCTGGGTTTCTAGTTTTCGTTCTAGATCTAAGGTCCTAATTTGTTTTGGTTTCAATCTAAGTTTCTGGTTTCGTTTTGCTTGAGAGTTGTATCTGGGGTTTGTTCATACAGCACGTTTTTTAGTTTTCGATTCAATCAAGAAAATTCAATTTGTTTGGTTTCAGTTTTCGATTTCAATCAAGAAGATTCAATTTGTTTGGTTTCAGTTTTTGATTTCAATTTGTTTGGTTATCCCTATCGCACCAAATGCTTTTCGATTACAAACGAGGTTATGAGGGCCGAGTGGGAGATGGCTTTTTTTTTTTTTTTTTTTTTTTCGGTTCGACCCTAATGATTCGCCAGACAATCCTTCTCATTCGTATCTTTCAATCACTCTCGTCATTTTCGCAATTTCATTAAGTCGAGCAACATCTGCCTGATCTTTGGTGGATTCTCGGTTCATTGCGCAAGAGAAGGATCGACAATAACCCTTTGGTAATTCATTCGACCCAAATTTCATTTGTTTTGTTGAGTTCGCGAAGTTCACAAAGAAAGATCTGCTTCTTGTTGATTTTCTTGGTCGATGGGATTTTCTTGGTCCGACAATAAAGAGTTCTGTCCTCCTTTCATGTTGTTCATTTTCCTGGTTCAAAGACAGAGAGATGGGTATTTTGGTATTTGTAGTGCTAGTTAATAGGCGTTAGTCTTCTTTAACGGCAATGGTATTTTTGCTCTGATTTTGATAGTTCATATGTATTTTTGCTCCAGAAAAAAGCTCGTGGTGCTGGGCGCTCCCTAAGGCAAAGCTCATATGTAAAATTGCTCCTCCACCCTTTTTTAATTAAAAAAAAAAAAAAATCTAAACATTATATATGTTAAAATTAATTATAAACCCAAAATAAAATATCCCCTAAATGAAATAGGGTTAATTTTTGAAACCTAGGTATGGACCGGTTTGGTTTCTTTCATAAACCATTTTTCTTTTATCTCTCATTAGCTTTAAATCTTGGCTATCCATTTGATATCTAACTATTTAGAGAGTCACATCACCTAAAGTATTCACCTAAAGTATTTTTTTTAGTATCAATCAGTATCCTAAAACATTTTTTTCAAGATCATGCATTATTTTTTCACTACCAGTTAGTATCTTAAAATATCTTTTAGTCAAGATCCTAAAATATCTTTTTTAATACCATTTAGTATCCAGAATTATTTTTTTAGTACCAATTAGTATCTCGAAATGTTTTTTTCATGAAGTATTTTTACGATCAAGGTATCTAAAATATTTTTTTAAGGTCCTAAAATAATTTTTCAAGATTTCAAATAAATTTTAAAATCATGAAGTATTTTTTCAATATTATCTTGAAGTATTTTTTAGTATTAGTCGGTATCTTAAATATTTTTTTATATCAAGATCCTAAAATTTTTCCAATATATTAAAAAATAATTTTAGAATCTTGAAAAAATATTTCATAGTATTGACGATATTAAAAAAAGTACTTCAGGATAGGATTAATTCAAATCAATAGTCAAATGAATGGTCCAATGATTAGATGATGATGATAGAAGATGAGAAAGTATCTAGGCTATGATTACCTCGAGAGGATATTCCTTTCATTCTTCCTCAATGAAATAGGTTTTTCTTTTGGGGTTATTTGATGGTTCTTTCTCAATTTTCTACTACAGAAACCTAGATCCTCATACGAGAATATGGACCAATTCCAATATGGACCACGTATGACTAATAAAATCGATGATAGCCCATTGCTTGTGTGCCCATTGGGCCTTCTTTTCTCCATTCTGATCAACAATTTTCTACTGTTGAGCTTAGCCCCTTTGTAAAAAAAAAAAAAAAAAAAACTATTATTCCGTCATATATGCATGCGTCAAGTTCTTAATTGCTAACAATGGCTTTGTTCTAAACCAAAAAAAAAAAAAAAAAAAAAAAAAAAAAAAAAACACAATGGCTTTGTTCACGAGTGAAAAGAAAGTTGTTCTACGAGCAAAGTGGGAGACCGTGATTTCTTTCCTAATTATAATATGAAACAATTAGTTCATTGCTTCACAAATTCCCATCCCACTTAGGTATTAATCAATTGGTATTTAAGTTGCTTTATAAATCCTCATTCCACTTAGATGTCCATCAATTGGTATTTATAAGTTGATTGGTTTTTTTCACCTCAATATATAACTAGCTACCAATCACACTTGAGATATTTTAAATTTATTTGTTACTTTTTTCTTTCCAAAACTATGTTAATTATCGGTTGAATTGGATGAAAAACTTGACCCGTAAATTGGCTTGTTGAAATCAAACTAAAGAATGAAGATTTAGATTTGTCCAATCCTCTAAAGGAAAGGTGAAAATGAAGCATAAAAAATCAAATTAATGGATTAAACAAGCCAGGACTAAGTCCGTTTTACAAGGCCTAACACACCCCATGATTATTTGAGAAGAAACAAAAACTGTTGAATATGGAGCATTGGTCATGGGGCTGAAGGTGGTGATCCCCAAAATTAGTGTTCAACTCAGACAAGTCACTATATATATAACACCTTTATCAAAGGTTGCATGTGAATATTAATATTTATTAATTAATGAAAGGTGTGAAATGGAACACTTAAAGATGTCTGAAATCAAGTAAAGTGACAAGCAAAAAAGAATGTGTACTCTACTGGTCACCCATATATTTTGTGCTTCTGTACTCATCATATTAGGGGTCACATCTCCATACAAGTCAAACCAAGGAATATAGTAGCCTCTCACAATCCCTTTATTAAAGCTTGTCATTATTCTCAATTAATAATGCTACTCCCTTATGTGTCTGAAGGCAACACAGAAAGTCCTTTGAAACCAAGTAAAGTGACCTTGTTAGGTTTAGCAGTCAAACTTCTCCTTTTCTCGTATATTCCACATGATCCAGAAGATGCCTAAATTTTCTTATGGTATATATGAGAACTTTTCAGGTTTAATTTCTTCCACAAGCTTCATTCTTTAAGATACATACTCATATAATCTTATTTATATATAAGGCACTTCTACAGTAAGAAAAATCCTTAAACCTCATTAACTCTGGTTTAAAATGTTATAATTTTTTTTACTTTATCCTTGAATGAATTAGAGAGAACTAAAAAATCTAATAACAAAACAAAAAAAATAGGGGTAAAAGTGTACATTTATATCATAAATTTAATGATTAGGTGTCTTATATTAATGACAAAACAAGTCTCTCTCTAAACCAAGGAGAACCTTAAACTCCATTGACTTGCCTTCAATTTAATGAGGTGCCTTATAAATATAATAAAAAAATATTTTTCTCTCAGTCCTATAGAGAGGTCTAGAGGAGCATAATGTTATTGGCGTTATTATTACTATAGATCTTGTATTCATTCAGGACCATTATAATTATTAAATACAAACCCACTCTTAAACTCTCATATTAGTATATTCTGCTTCTTGATCTGTTCTGATTGTTCTTTGTGTGCCTCTTGTTCTTCTTCGTGTGTTCCTTCAGTTTTCTATTCCTCTAAATATTGTCGATTCTAACACATATACATATATACATTGGAATATATATATATATATATATATATTTGAAACCTTTTTATAAAATGATAATAACATTAAGAAATGTCAACCCCTTTTGGTGCTGAACCAAACTATTTATGGCATAATACCAACCCAACAAAGTGGAGCTGATTCCTTCAAGAGTTATCTTTAGAGGAAGAAGCTAAGTAGTGGAGGGTAGCTAAGCTTTCTTTTCTTTATTTCTTCCACATTAATTAATAGCTTGATGACGTTGATTGTGAATAACCTAGCTAGTTAAATATGAGAGCCAATGGCTACACTCAAAAGTTGAGCTATTTCCTCTCTTTAATGGGTTGAATACTATTTCATTACACTGACCCAACCTAATCTCACCATCTCACTTCCAATTTAATTTTTCGCCTTACTTCTAATGGCTACATATTCAATGTCATTAGTGTAGTTAATTACTCATCTAATCATATTTTTAAGGCACTTTTATTTAATTTCTAGCATATTTCACACAAATAGAAGAAAAAAAAAAAATTTAATGGATGCCTTAAATTTCATTAACTACTAGGGTTAAATATCAAATTTTCCATGGAAGTTTTGCTTAAAATTCAACAACTTTTCAATTCTATCACTTTTTAATGATATTATACCTTATGAAAACAAAATCAACATAATAATAAATGAAGCGTAAAATTGTACATTTTTATTAAAAAATTTAATGGATGCCTTATAAATAGGATAAAAAAATTTATTCTCTTTCTACATTATAAATACTACCTCAAAGATTTCCTTCTCGACTCCAAGTTCCTTAATAGAAGACACTTTAACTAATAAGTGTATCTATTCTTTTTATAAGGCACTTGCATATTTCTAAAGAGCATTAAATATTTTTTTTTTCATGTATACCCACAGTTAATAAGGGTAGTGGGTGAGAGTAATAATTAATATGATATTAGAATTTAGTATAATTAGTATAGATAATATTGAAAATTATTTAAGACAAATTTAATGACTTTAAGATATTGTTTTTATTGGTGTTGCTGGCTTATAATAAAGACCAAAAGAAGTAGGGTTAGAAGAATAATTGTTGGAGCTTGAATCCTCTCCCGTGATCCAGAAAACGCATAAAATTATTAGATTAATTTCTTTTTTTTTTTAAAAAAAAATCATCCATGATCAAATAGCTTTAATTTTTTTAGTGATATGATATATTTAGCAAGATAATACTGCCTCCAACCCTTAATATAAGATATCATATGTAGTGCAAATTATATTATGAACAAAATCTTATATTAAGGACCAAAAGTAATATATAAGAACGTAAACGGATAAAAACAAAAGAAGTACTTTTCATACATTTCTCATATACCAAAACCTCTGGCACTCAAAATATCATCCTTCAATTCACTCCTGGAAAAAAAATAATAATAATAGCGAATTGTCATCTATATGTCATGCATGAAATAAAGCTGGTACTAATAGGAGATTTCTTTAAAAGCATATATCACGATGATTAATCAGCCTCACAATTATAGTTGACTTTAACTAAAGGAAAAATGGCAATCGATCATTTTGAAGAATGTACTTTTAATTTGTGCAATAACTTTGTCCTTGTCATAACTTTATCTCATATAGTTGATACATGCATGAATCCACGATCCCCACTTCATTCTTTCTTTGACTTTAAATCTATATAACCTGACCAAAATTCGGGAAATTTTAATTTCTCATTTTTTTAAAAAAAAATATTAGAAGAGTTTAAATCCTAAATCTCTATCACTCACCTTTTGTATATGAATTAAGATTAAATAATTGTTTTTTTTGTCAACCCTCTTACGCCTTTATGTGAGAAAATGCACAACACTGTAAATTTTGGCCCCAATTTATTTTTAATGAGTGGGGATTATTATATAGTCTTTATTTGTCATACGTTATTATTATTTTTTTTTTTTTTGAAAAATAACAATTCTTGCTTACTCCATCTACATGTTGGAGGGGTTGGATCTCTGAGGAGTATAAGAAGAAGAGATTAAAAAAAAAAAAAAAAAAAAAAGTAGTGCACTGTGTGTCTTCAAGGTGTGTGCAACACTTTTTTTTAGCTTAATTTGTCCCCACCTATACCTAGTTTAGAGGGTGCAAGTTTGATTAACGAGTGAATTTCTTGCAAAATACAATGAAGACCCTTAAGTATGGATTGTACTCTCAATACTCAATCCAAGACAACAATGACTTTTACAAAGTAATAATTTGATTTTATCTTTGTGTGCACTCAAGGACAAATGTAATGAGTTGGATATCTTGTTGTGTGATTTCTGATGTTGTATATGTTTCGTTGATCACAAATGAATTGATAGTGTAGGGTATTTATAGACCATGGAGTGATGCCTTGAAATGGTGCATCTGAAACAACATGATGTGTTGATTTTGTCGCTAAAACAATCAATTAAACTAGATCCTAATTAATTATGCGGTTTAGGGCTAACCTAGATCATTCTCCCAAGGACCAATCTGAGATTTTCTTTAGGTTGAATTTAGGTGATAAAAAAAATGCAATGAAATGAAACTAAATTAACTAAATGCAAGATGAAAATGAATCTAAAACATATATGAGAATGGAACTAAGCTAGGTGGGGGGAGGTTTTGTTATGAGAGAAAAATTAAAATCTTAAGAAAAGAAATTACTAACAAATAAGAAAATCAATTAAGAAAAGATAAGATGGTTTACTTCAAGTACGGAGAAGGGAACAACTTTAGATTTACATGAAGTTAACTTTCTTAGCCTAAATAAATTAATTAGACTAAAGGGAGATTAATGAAATATAGGAATTAATGAATTTAATTGCCTAATTGAAATATAGGAAACCCTCAAGTTCAATAACACTTATTCCACCGTAAAACTCGGTGAAATAAGTGGTGGCTAATTAAACTCAATTAAAAACCAATCACAGTTAATTTCTAATTAAATTTGGAATCTTGTTTACAATTATCCAATTGAACAACTAGAAAATTTATCAATTCAATTAAACAATTAAATCAATAAACTCAATTGACAAATAAATTAATAAAAAAACTCAATTATTAATTCAATTGACAATCAAATGTTGCAAACAAAATAACCTCAAATTTGAAATGTGTTTTCAATCTAAAACTAGATTGTTCTCAATTGACACAACTCAAAATCATTTATAAACTAAATTATCTCAAGTTTGAATTAAAAAGATAAAAAGAGCAACACTCTCTTATGATCTTCAAGTGTAAGTTCTAGGCCTTAGCTTCCTCCATGCTCCTCCCAAATTGTCTCCCAAATAAGCTTAAGCGTCCATGGAATTTCCTCCCTCCTGACAATGTTATTTCCCGCCTGCGTGTGCCGTCCTCCCTCCATATGTGGCTAGGTTAATTTTATATAAGGAGGGGAGAGTTTTAGGTACTAACTTGAGCCCATTAAAATTTAAGAAGTTCAATAAAATTCCACTATTAGATCTTCTTTTAGCATCCAAGGTTAATTCTGCAAGGATCTTCCAATATGCTTTTCCTTATCCTGCAAGAATAAATAAAATCGTGATAGAAATATTATTCAATCACAAGATAACAATTTAAGCCCGAATATTAATAATTTAAGCCCAATAATCTCATAATTAATTCTGATAGAAATATTATTCAATTACAAGATAACAATCAAAATATTAATAATTTAAGCCCAATAATCTCATATGTAATTCTGATTTATATTATTTTCTAAAATTGGCTAACAATCCAAATATTATCTAATAATTCCAAATTAGCCTAAAATAGTCCCTAAAATAAATGAATAAGGTGAGATAAAATATATGAAAATTGGGATTTATCACAACACCTTTTCAATTAAAAGTCATAATCACATGTTAGATTTGTAAACCCTCATGAACCAAAATAACTTCAATAACCAATTAATGTTTATTTTAAAACAACTATTCCATAAAGGGTTATACCTTTATAGTATGTAGGTCTTTTTTTTTTTCTTTTTTTTTTTTAAAAAAAACACAACATTCCCAAAGTAGTAGTTACCATCTTACATAAGTGTCTTTAGAAACTAAAAGCACATAACCTTAGTGACCTTTAATGTTATAACTCACTCTTCACATAAATTCTTTAATTTATAAGGACATGATTTTCCAACAGACACATCTCTTCATTTTAAAATATTCCAATAATCCCCCACAATTTTAAAAGGATAACAAACTCTTATCTCATTTCATAAATCTTATGTTGTGAGTAAAGGTATGTCAAGGATTTGAACATTTATATAAATAATACATGGTTTCACCCATCCAAAATAATATTGTAGGCTAAGATTTGAACTAATGATCCCATATGAATAGGTGTGCATGAACTACGTATGCATGGGATCTCAGGCCATTTGTATGCCACTTTAAATGACACATTTATTCGTGGCTTTATGTCTGTATCCTTTTCATGAGAATTTTCAGAGTCAAGCCTTTGGGTTCTTAAAAGCGGCCTCACTTCATTCTCATATAGGTAGACTCCGTCAACAGCATCACCATGATAAATGCTTCAACTAATATATGCTTATAGATCCATTAAGAGCCAATTTAAGGCTCAACCTACCCTCTTCTTGTCTCATGGTTGCCAAGTATTTTCCAACTTTGGATGTATTAAAATTAAATAAGTACTTGCAATCACTCTGATAGTGTAATTTCACCACCGAACTCAAGACTTATTATGATGGTCAAGTGTAAATTGGGTTTCCAATATTGGTGATCAAAATTGATAAGGCTTCAATCCCATTCCTTTTGATGTTTTAACACTAAATCCCTTCATAGACCTTTCGTCAAAGGATCTAAAAGATCTAATTTAGATCTTATATAACTAATGAAAATTAGTCCATTCAAAATAAAATATTTCACATAGCTATGCCTTAGGCCAATATGTCACAACTTTCCATAATAAACTTAGCTATAAGCCCTTGTAAGAATAGATTGACTATCACAATAGATAGATATTAGTGTCGAGTTAATACTAAAGTCAAACAATGAAGAACGCCAACAATCAAATTATAAGCATGTCAATAATAACTCATGACTCATTTTCTATGACTAAAATTATCATAGCCAAACACGTAAATAGAATTTCTAATCCTATTATTCCATCCATTCTTTGAGGTCTTTTGAGACTATCATTCATCCACTACATGTACCTTGGGATAAGCATTATTGGTGCCTTTTATATCATGGATCTTTTTCCATAGTTCTCTTCTAAAAGAAGATAATCCTCCAATTGTTTAAGAGATATTTACTTTTTATGTTTAAGACTCTTTCTAAGTCTTTCCATGAGGAAGGGAGCTTATTTATAATTGATGAGACAATAATAAAGGGATAAGGTCTTATTTGCCATGGAAGTTACCGCTCAGAAGCACTGGGTGGATGGAAGTTCTTTTGGATCAAAATTGCCACGGAAGTTCACAAAACGTAGTAATTTTGCCCTTCCGTTAATTTTGACCATTAAGTTTAATTGAATGTATACGTGGCATGCCACCTCATCAATCAAATAAGATTTAAGTATCATTTTTGCCCCTAAAGTCTTCGTTGAGGAGCAATTTTTCCCTAAAGTTTACAAAACGTAGCAATTTTGCCCTTCTATCCCCCAATATTAAATTTGACTATTAAATGAGTAAAAAAACACACATATCATGCCTTGAAAACATCGAACTTCGAGTCAGAGAGGAAGATCCTTGAGACGTTGAACTCAAAGTGGCCGGAATTTGTCAAGCCAAATTAGTCAAAGGGACTGAAAGGTTTACTGCAAAACCTAAAGGAAGCATCCCTTATGATCTAAGCAAATGAAACGCAAAAACGAGAAATGAATTGTCCCAAAAATTGGTTCAGGAAGACAAATCAACAGTGATAGTATTACCTTTGTATAGATTGATCTAGACCACCCACCCTGTCCTACATGGTAAATCTATACTGCTCCTAAAAATTCTAGCGATTACCAATTTTTGGGAGAATTCATTATTGATTTGTCCCAAAAATTGGTTTGATCTAGACAAATCAATAATGAATTGTCTCAAAAATTCATTTAGTAGGCATAACTTAAAATCGCTAGAGATTTATCTTGTGGGATAGGGTGAATGGCCTAGATCAATCAATACAAAAGTAAATACTATCACTATTGATTTGTCTTACTGAACCAATTTTTGGGACAATTCATTTTTCGTTTTGCGTTTCATTTACTTAGATCATAAGTGATGCTTCCTCTGGGTTTTACGATAAACCTTTCAGTCCCTTTGACTAGTTTGGCTTCACAAAGTCCAGCAGCCTTGAGCTCAACGTCTCAAGGATCTCCCTCTCTGACTCCAAGTTTGAACTTTTCAAGGCATGAATGTTAGCTCCCAATGTTTGTTTTGATGATAACTAACCCGTATAAAAGAATCTTGGTTTATGATTCGAAATAAAATGTTTTTATCATGTGAAATTTGGGTTCCTTGTGTTCTGCATCTTATCTGTCAGATTGGCTCCAACCTAGTCCATCTGACTCGAGCCAATCTCCTCTCTAAATTAGTCAGAATGTAAATTTGACCCTAGCCAATTTATGCTGACTCAAGCCAAGCCCTACGTACTTACATTTTCATTTTATCATTTGACTCTAGCCTAAGAGTATTGACTCCAGCCACCTTTTTTACCGTTATTTTCAAATAACATTTTTACCTCTAGCCAAGTATGTGTGCCTCGAGTTAGAAGTTAGTCTTACATATTTTAAGAAAAGATAGACTCGAGCCTGCACAGGGTACTTCAAGTTCATGCCTAAACTTGAGCCTGAACCATGAAACTCGAGCCTATAGTGTTACTAAAAAGGAACTTGACTTTAGCCAGTCAATTGGGACTCGAGCCAATATGTGACAGCTTGAAAAACCTTTGTTCTAAACTCTGTCAAATCTTTAAGTATGGCTTGTTTACTTTATATCTTCACTCATTAGTATTCCTAACTATTTTTAATGAGTTTCAGAAGATTACTATATGATTTAACACTAAATTACAATAAAGCAAAGATGTGTCAGAAGCATTTAATGCAAAGTAGAGATATTCACCATTTCAGCAAAATGATCTTCTGGACGACAATAAAGCTTCACGACCATTTCCTTTATACATACTTACTAAGTCTTAACGGACAATTTGAATAAGGAATGTCATCGATGAATCTTCAGAGAATACGAGTAATCCAAGTAAACATTCTTCAACGGAAATATTTATTACTCTCAATGGCTAACTCGAAGAGTCTCAATGGATAGTCTTCAAGCTTCTACAACGATCATACATGTCATCAACTATAAATGACAGAAGCATTCAAATCTACACCTACCGAAACTCTATTCAATTAGTCATACAAGCATTTACTATTTCTACTCTTACGAACAATATCTTCAAATATCTAATCTTCAGTGTTTATTAATCTGCTCAAAAGAAAGTTCATTATTGATTATTCTTTCTTATAAGAATCTCAAAGTATTGGGACTTTAGGATTGAGATATTTGATTACAAGTAAGGGAGAGTAAGTTCTAGTGAGAGAATTACTCCAAGAGTTATAGAGTGTGTAATCTTTTGAGTTAGTGAAATCCTGGAGAGTTTGGGTATTGGAAGTGGGTCGAGAATTTAGACCGAACCAATATAAATCGCTTGTGTTCAATCTTTTTCTACCCTTCTCTGTCCATCTTTGTTTCGTTATTCACTAACAGAGTATTTTGAGAAGAAAATTTTATATCCCAATTCACCCCCTCTTAGTGATATTCCGTCTTTCAGACATATGTGTTCTTTGACTGATTTAATAGTCAAATTTAATATTAGGGGACAGAATGTAAAATTGCTATGTTTTGTAAACTTCCGGGGCAAAAATGATACTTAACTCTTATTTGATTGATGAGGTGGCATGCCACGTGTGCACTTAGTTAAACTTCACGGTCAAAATTAACAGAGGGGCAAAATTGCTATGTTTATGAACTTCCGTGGCAATTTTGATCTAAAAAAAACTTATATCCACCCAGTGCTCCTAAGTGAAAACTTCCATGGCAAATAAGACCCTTATTCCCATTAATAAATCCATACACATGCATGTTAAATTGTTTAATTGTTCAAACCATTTTCAATTCATGCACGATCAATTCTGTGATAAATTTTCATCAATCATTCTAATTAGAATTAGAACACAACATGACAATTACCAATTCATCTAACTGATTGTATAATTTCTCATGATAATTATCAATTTAGTAAATTTAAAATACATCATACTTCTTATCACTTTCTAATCATGATTAAAATTTCATGTTTCCACAAGCAATAAACCACATAATCTAAGGAAAAATAATTGCATCAACTAGACCATGAATAAACCTCATGAATCTATGAAGTATATTCAATAAACAAAGGAAAATAAATACATATCTCTGTCCTTTGTCGTTGACCAAGTGATGGCTCCTATGTGAAGTTCTTGGAAACCATCCATTTCTTCTAACAAGTAAAACATGTGTCGTCTCAAAAAGTTGCCGCCATCAAATAGTTCTAACTTGACAAATTTGTAGTCTACTCCCTTAAAGATGCCATTTGGATTCATGAAATTAAACCTAAAGATTGTTGAAGGGGCTGGATCGATGAGGAGTATAAGAAAAATAGATGAAAAAGAAATTAGTGCACAATATTTTCAAGGCGTGGGAAGAACTTTCCATTGGGCTTAATTCACCCTCACCTATATCTATCTTATAGGTGCAAGTTGTATTGACAAGCAAATTTCCAGTATGATACAATGAAGACCTTTGAGTATGGATTGCAGTTTCAACACTCAAGCCAAGACAACAATGTCTTTTACAAAGTGATAAATTGACTTTATCTTTATATGTACTTAAGGAAAAAGACATTAAGTTCAATCTCTTGTGTTTTGTGATTTCTGATGTTGTATACGTTTCGTTGATCACAAATGAAGTGATGATATATGTTATTTATAGACCATGAAGCATTGAAGTGGTGCCTCTTAAAGCAACGCCTCTTCAATTAAAAATAATAACCACATGTTATATTCATGAACCAACATAACTTCAATTACCAATTTATGTTTATTTTAAAATAACTCTTTTATGAAGGGTTACACCTTTATAGTATGTAGGGTTTTCTTAAAAACTAACACAACCTTTTATCAAATTGTAGTTACCCCATATTTTCATACGTGTCTTTAGAAACTAAAAAGACATGACCTTTGTAACCTTTGGTGTTATAACTCCTCATACAACCTTTCACATAAATTCCTTAATTCATAAAGACATGGCTTTTCAATAAATACATATCTTCATTTCAAAATATTCCATAAGCTATATATATATATATATATATATATATGTTAACTAAATTTTGGATATTCATCATTACTACGTGACAAGAACCTTGGTGGGCATTGCAGGACCAGAGAATATATATACCTTATGTGTGTTGTAGCCTTGTGAGGGGCCAAAAAGAAGAAGAACGTATATGCCTTTGTGCGAAAGGATAAAGTCAAATCAGCTTTAATTATTACAGTGGACTTGCATTTTCCTTTTTGCGTCAACATTGTTAAGTTTGGAACCCCATTGTTGTGTGTGTGTTTTTGGGGCGGTAGGACCTTCTTCTAGATGGCCATTGCGTGTGTGTGTGTATGTGTGTGTGATAGAGTTTTGATTTGCAATATTAGCAACCTAATCTCTCTAGGATGTGTATCAAAATCTTTCACAAATTAACTGATGGTCATAAACAGATTCAATTATTAAGAAATGTTGATAAACAATTTTGTTATTATTTCTTATAGGCATTTTTATATTCAATCTTTTAATACCCTTTATATAAAATGGCCCCACCAACCTTCCAAATATATTTTTTTTCTCATTTTTCTCTCTTGATGATTAGGTTTCACATGAAATAAGCGAAATTTTTATATTTTATGGTAAAAATGATGCAATTTTAAATGTTTTATAATTTTTCAAAAAAATAAATCAAAGCACACAAATTTTTAACATATTTCTTTGAAAAAAATAAAAACTGCATCATTTTTCTCATAAAATATCAAAATATTACTCATTTTAAGTAGAATTTAATGATCAGGAGAAAAAAAAAAAAAAAACATTTGAGAGTTTGGAGCATTGGAGAATAGGGCATTAGAGGCGTTTGCGCATAAATAAGAACGAATAAAGTGCATCAAATTGGGGAGTCAAACTTTTTCCATTTACTCTGTTTATGATACACTTTTTTTTTGTCTATCCGGGTCTAGAGTTTCGTCTTGACTAATCCGGATCCGACCTGCGTTATACACTTGGCTATGGTAGATAAATCTCCCAACTGGGCTTTTCTGCATTTACAAAGTCTCGAGTTCGAGCCTTGTTAATGCAAAAACCCCCGTTAGGGAGACTCTCCCATTATATATATCCAGGTGCGCGACGCATGTTGGATCCTGATTAGTCAGGATGAAACTTTTGATACCGGATGGACAAAAAAAAAAAAAAAAAAAGTGCATCGTAAGCAGAGTAAATGGAAAAAGTTTGACTCCCCAATTTGATGTCCTACACTCCTAACCTAACTAGTCACCTTTTCTTTGCCTTCCATTTTCCCTTTGAAAACAAACAATTCAATTCCCACACCACATACTTTTGCAACCACATTTATCATTTCAAAAAACATAATAATATACTTTTCGCCTATTATAAAAGGATCTAGTCAGATCCTTAACCTCACACATCAATCCTTAAGCTCAGTTTTCTAACAAAGTTAAGGCAGAGAAAAAAAAACACCATGAAACCTTTCCCTTCAATATTCTGCATCATCTTCTTCTCCCTTCTCCTGGTAAGCTTTTCTTCAAACCTCTTCTATCAATATTCTTAATTCTCTCACGTTCTACTCATTATTATTCATGCATATATATAAGCTTTCAGTTTTAAGATACTAGAACTTATTCTTAAACTCTACGAAATACAGTTGGTCAACCTCAGCTATGCGAGAAAAGACGTGGGAGACTACTGGAAGAACATGATGGAGAATCAAGCTGTCCCACAAGCCATTAAAGACCTGGTTGTACAGGATTCTCCTTCACCACTCTCAGAAGCAGAAAAAAAGAAGGATCGCTTTGTTAGGGACTTCGATCTAAAACCAAATGTTATAATATATCATTCCCATGATATGCCTAAAAAAACCGAGCCCTCTACTGTCAAACACCTTGAGCTAACTGCCAAGAAGGGTTGATTTGAGGGAAAAAAAAGAAACTATATATATATATATAGATACATACATACATATGCGCTAAGATGATAATATATCTCTACTAAATGGGGTTTGTATCGCTGAGAGATGAAGTATATCTAGTGTCTTTTTATTGAAAATGAGATGTGACAAGTACTATAAATTCATGATTCAGAATCTCTCTTGTATATTCATTATTAGTTGTATGCTGCATCATCATTGTCTTTGTTTTCTGCAGAATTCTCACAATATCTATAAAATAATGTTGTATCTTGTCAGGATTGTTTTTGAATGATGTTCTAAGCAACTTGTTTCTTTTATTTTTGAGAAAGGCTTTGATCCTGGGCTGGGCAGTTTTGACTATTTCCTTTCAGTCTGTTTTCAAAACTCAACGTATAATTAATTATGGCTTTAAAAAATTTTACTGTCTCCTGTGGTTGATAGAAGAGTGAGTTGGGACGTTGAATTTGACTATAAATACTCCCTCAAGTTCTTATTATAAAGCACTAACTAGAAGCAATTTTTGGTCCAAAATACTCCCTCCGTTCCTTTTCATGACAAATGAATAACTGAATCTCACCGTTTAAAACATCAGTTAATAATAAATGTGTCAAAATTGTAACTTTTTTTTTTTTTTTTTTTTTGGGCCTAAAATATCCTTATTTATGAGGACATAGGAAATAAGAGAGAGAATAAGGAAAGTATTATAATTAAGATGATTGTAGAAGAGAGAGAATAACAAAATAAATATGGTAAAAGTAATACATCTTTGAGGCAGTGAAAATTTATTATATTGACATTAAATACGGTAATTAAATAATGCATGTAGCACCCAAAATTTGGAAAATATGGAGCTGCCACCAAAATTTTAAAATAGGACAATTTTGGAAACCTTTTTTTCAAAAAAAAAAAAAATGAAAACTAGATAGGATTCAGGAGTCGATTGTGCGTGGTTAAGATGTTAGGCACCCCACAACACTTGTTCATAAGAATGGTTACCATAAGTTATTTATTTAAAAATGAATGTGACCTTTAATTTTATCATAATTACCTAAAAAGGAAAAAAAAAGAATATTCACAAAAATAAATAAAAAGAAAACTAAAGAAAAAATGTTTATTTACAAAAGTGAAACAAAGGGAAAATATATTTATTTATAAAATCGAGACTAAACTTAGCAAGAGGACCTAGGACTTATGTACCCTTTAGAGGGATCAAAGCCCACCTAGTTTGATGGGGGTAAAATGGCGTGTCACTTATTTGAGAAAAATATTATTTTGTTTAGTTTGTTTTTTTTTTTTTTTTTTAAAGAACATTTTCCCCATTTTCTCATATGAAAACAAATTCATATACTTGAAAAAATGAACTTTTTTTTTTTAACATTTTATTTGCAAAAGGAAAAAAAAACAAACAAACAAACAAACAAGAGTCATCAGGCTAACAAGGACAAGCAAAGACGTTATCATCATATTAATAAGGAGGTTTAGGATTAAGATAAAACCCCACATACACGCACATCATACACAACAATTTCAAAAAGTGACAAGCACATGCCTTTATATCCTTGCAAGCTATACAAACAACAAGGTGAGAGAACCACATGGTTAGTATAACACAATCACATACAATTCATCCAAACATGATGAAATGGCAACATATATATTATTAGAATATCCATTTGAGTCTACCGAACACAAAGGAGAGAGAGAGTAAGAATTTTTTTTTTTTTTGTTTTTTTTTTTTTATAAAGGAAAGTTTTAGAGGGGTTTGACATCAATCCCCCACCAAGGCCAGGGCACGACCCCGGGCTCTATGAGTACTTAATGGACTTACGAGATCGTCTACCAAAGAAATCCCAACGACGGCAGAGGGGATCGAACCCATGACCATTTAGGCCTAGTCCTGAATCCCTTACCATCTATGCCAACTTTTATTGGCGAGAGTAAGAATTGACCATTAGACATCTAGCAGCTTGAATGGAAGAAGACGCATACCTCTTGCCTTTTGGTGCTTATATGTCATTTAGAATAACCAGACACATTAGGACTCGATTCAAAGTCTTTCTTGACGTCATCTTCTCCATAAGTTAACACATTCGGCCTAACTCAAAATCTTTTCACAATCTTATTTCCGTCATTATTGCCATACGCTGAGAGATTGGGCCTTCGGCTCAAAATCTTTCACAAACTTCTGTTACTCACCATTGCCATACGCTGAGAGATTGGGACTTGGCTCAAAATCTTTCACAAACTTCTCATCATTGCTATATGTTAAGAGATTGGGCCTTGGCTCAAAATCTTTCCCAAACTTCTTCCCCTTATCTGTTGTACCCTCGAAGATTGGTTCTTGACTCAATTCTTTCACGAACATTTTCTTTTCCCCGACTCCAACATCATTTTTTTTGAACTTAGAGACGTACCCTAGTCCTGATGGGGTATTAGTGTCTATCCTCACCTAAAATTTTATTGTATCAAAAAAAAAAAAATCATCATCTTTGTAGGCCGAGACATTTGGCCTAGGTTCATCTTCACCTTCTTGACCACAAATTTTACAATATTTACATATTAAATGTATCAGTAATTGGAGAAGATTTGAATGCTTGAACCTGTATACTTATTACCGGTAAAATAAAGATAGTTGGGGCTTTGTTGCCAAACTGACACCAAACATCTCTTTTAAGATCTTTAAAATTGAGTTTGAAGTAAAGGATATATGAGTAATGGGTTAAAAAAAAATTCAAGATAATATAAGTGGATGTTAAATTAAATATATGCTGATAACAAGAGTATGGTTTTAGGTAACTAAATGTAAACCGAGGCAACTTAATTTTTATCGTGGAAAAATAAATTATTATAAGAATTAGTTATAAAAATAATACTAAATGCTCCTTGAAAAATGACTATCTGCAATATGTGATAATCAAATTTATAGTAGGCAGAATCATTGTGAGTGCTTAGGGTTTTTTTTTTTACTGTTAGCCTTGGGATTTACAATAAAAAATAATTAACCAATGATTGTGTATAAGTAAATCTAGGATCCTTCTATCTTCTTGAGAAGTCTTTTATTAATTTTTAAGTAATCTAAATGTCATGTAAATGCAATGAAATAAGGAAAAATTAGTTTTGGTTTTTTAAATTAATAACTAAAAGAGTAATGAAATTTAATTTAAAGCTATTTTTTGTCTTTTGTATAAGAATTGGATGAATATAAGGCCCTGTTTGTTATAAAGAAAGAGGGCGATGGAAAGGGAAGATCAGAGAGTTCCCACGCAAAAAACCTGTTTGCTTGATCCATCTTCCATCGTCTAACATTCCCACGTCTGCGAATCTTCCATCATCCACAGGAAAGTGCTTTCCATCCTAAAGAGGCGGGAATGTTAAAATGTTGCAGGGAGAGTGAAAATTGAGACTAAAAAGCCCCTGAAACTAGATGCGAGTGAGGAATGATACGATAGTCCAAATACGTCGCGAACGAGAGAAGCGACCTTCGACTCCTCCACTCGACCTTCCTCCTCCCACAACCACCGTCACTTTCACCGCCGGCGAGAACTAGAGGAGAAAGTGCCGCTGATTGGGAAACACCAGAATAGACCCGACATCCTTGAATACCAGAATGTCGTTACTTGCTGATTTCGTGAAAACTCGAGGTGTGCTTTTATTTACCAGAAGTTCTGAATCTTCCTGACCCATCATTTATCATTGATTATACAAGTTCATATGATACTGTAATCATAAATTCTTTCCATTTAAACTGTTCCTTCTCTACATGCGTCTCTATTTCTGTGTTCTAGTGCTCTGGTTTAATTTTCTATTTATAGGGTTGTGAAATTGCTGATGTAAACTTCAAGCCACTGTCAAATTTTAAGTTCGAACACAGGCGATTGGGTGCCTACTACCTTCGAACGTAACTTTTTTGTTCGAACGTCCGAAGGGCATTTTAGGAACTTCACCTCACCTTTCCACTTAACCAACACCCAATTCTTCATACCAAACAATTCATTTTCCTTCAACTTAAGTTTCCTTCCAATGTCTACCAAACAGCTCAACCTTTTAAAGTTCCATCTCAATCTTCCTTTCCATTCCTTTCCCTCCTCTAAGTTCCTTTCCTTCCTTAAATCTTCTTCATAACAAACGGGGCCTAAGGGAATGAGTCTTGATGCTTCTTGATATAATTTGGGACTTAATTTATCATCAAGTCAAATTGAAAAACTCAAGTAATCGCCTTGAGTCTAATTTATTTAATTATTGACCTACAATTGTATTCATAGTCATCTTTTAAATGAATTGATAAAAATTATTTTATGTGTTTGAACATCATTTTAATACAAGGACTTGCCGGAAACTACAGAATCTTGTTGGAAATCAAAGAACTTTGCCCATAGTGCTCTGGAAGGATGAAGAAGCTCCGAGGAGAACCAATGGTGGTGTGGAGGTGAGGTACAATGGTGAAAAGCACAGCTTCGACAGAGGTACGGTGGTCTTGCTCCTTCCTTCCCCTTCTCCATTTAGTTTCTTTGTCGCGTTGAAGTCGGGTCGCCGGCAACAAATGGTGGCGTCTTGAGAAGATGAAGAAAAGGAAGAAGGCCGTCGAGTGAGGTTGGCCAATTGACGGTTCCCAGCTGTGAAGCTTCTGGGTGGAGAGAGAAGCAAGGACGGATCTTTGTTATGACAAGAGGGGGCCATGCCCCCCCCCCCAAAAAAATGTTGAGAATTTTTTTTTAATAAAATCTTATATAATGTAAAATTTAATTTTGCCCCCCCCAATTTTTTAAATACATTTTTCCCTCTCTTTGTTTTTTTTTTTTTTTTTTTTAATTGCGTTCCCTCCCCATGAGACGTTGACAACTTAAAATTTTGGAGCTTTTGATACTTAGCTCTCATTTGATTCCTAAGGATGCTTGTAAAGCTTTCAATATTGATAATATTTGCACTCTTGTTGCAAAATACTATTCTACTGATTTTATTGAGCAAGAGAAGATAATTATGAACCTCAACTTCAACATTTTGTTATTGATGCTTCTAATCATCCAGATTTGAACAATCTATTAACTGCATACGATTTATGTTGTGCTTTGATGAAAACAGGAAAATTTAAGGTATATTACTTGATTAATCGATTGATTCGCCTCTTATTAACCCTTCCAATTTCAATAGCTACCACAGAATGCTCATTTTCAACAATAAAAATAATTAAGATAAGATTGCATAACAAGAGATGATTTTACTTTATGAGATAATATGGTAATTCACATTCAAAAAGAAATAACTGAAATTTTCACTACTTATTCAATTATTGATGATTTCAAGTCATTAAAAGAACAAAGAGCATTACTTTAAGTGAAAGTAATTTTCGATTATTTCATTTAGTATAGTATTTTATTAATTTTGTATTATAAATTACATTGTTAACTTTTAATATTTGATATATTATATAATGGGCAATCTTCTAAAATTTCATGATATCTTCTCATTTTGTAATTGATATGACATTCATACTAGAGACATGCATATTATCTTATACATTAGAATTGTTAAAATAATTTTATTATAAATCTGATCATTTTAAAAATGTTATATAATCTTAAAAAAATTAATTAGTTAATGAGTATACATTTGGCCCCCCAAATTTTTATCCCAAGCTCCGCCCCGGAGAGAAGGACAAAGAAGAAGGTACTTGTGATGGTGGGAAAGTGTTGCTCCAACATGTTTTGCCGTTGGTTCTCTGTTGCCAAAACGCACACACGATCCTCCTCCTTATCTTCGTGTTTCAGAGCTTCTCCGTCTCTCTCACGGCACTCCTTTTTTCTAGGCAATGGTGGAACTACGTCTTGGCCAACTGGGCTTTGATGCCAGCTGACTTTCTCTTATCTTATGTATTTATATATATGTATTATATGATATTTTATTTTGGCCAATAATTTGGCCCCGACTAATCTCTTATCTTCTCTATAATTGTACTCTTAATTTTATTAGGACAATGTTTGGTTCATTACTCATTAAGCTGTAAGAGAAAAGTAAAATTATTGTTTTAGATACCTACTGAAAATGTTAGTATTATCTTATATCTTTTTTAAAAAAAAAAAAGAATTATGGCCTATTAAAAAAAGAATGATAATAATACTTGAAGGGGACTCATCACCGTGGCCCTTTAGTTTGCGCGTGGAAGGGCGTATTAAATCAAATGCACCACACCTTCCTTTGTCATTTTCTTTGTGCTCATGAGACGGTCCAGAGGCATCAAACTTCTTCCACTTCCGGCTCAGGCTTTATTCATCTTCATTTTAAAGACTAAATAAGTAGTCAAAATCACTTATTTTCACTTCACTCATTTTATGAAAGTTATTCTACGTATTTTTGTCTTTCTAATGAAGGTAATATTGTGCTAATTAGTGAACGTTTTAGGGTTATAATTTTGGGAGAGTCTTGAATTTTTACAATATATAACTATATATATGTAGAGGATATTAAGGGCTAATTTTAATCGGTTTGGATTTATTATTTGATTGTCTTATGATTTTATAATGAATTTCTCTTTTTTAAAAAATATATTATAATAGGTTATTTGCTTAGCTAAAATCAAATCAAATCTATATGTTTTTAAAAAAATATATAGATATTTTTTGGGGTTTATATTATATTTATTTTATTTTCTCCAATTATTTTGTTTTGAGGTAGGTAGAATACGCATTTAAGTGTTAGTTTTGTGGATTAAGTAGTACTATAAGAATTCATGTTTAGTGACAAAAGATACTAATTAATATTGACAATAATATATATTCTGCGTCACCAAATTTATTGTAGGTTAAAAAAGAAGAGTAGGAATGCATTTTAAATTATTTTATTAAATTTCATTATACATATAATTATTGTGCTTGTGTTTGTGATATGTTTAGTACAATGTTTGGTTCATTACTTATTGGTGAAAGGAAAGGAAAATTCTTATTTGAGATACCTACTTGAAAAGGTTAGTATCATCTTATATATTATTTTGATTTATAATTTTCGATTATTATTTATTTGTATTTTCAATGTTATAAGATATTATTTAGTAAATAATTCAATATGTTTATTTTTTGGCCCAAGCTAAAAATATTTTCTGGCTCCTTCACGTGGCTATGGTGATGAGGTGAAGGCCGCCATGACTAAGAGGAAGGTGAGAGATGAGAGCAAGTTCTTGGTTCGATCTCTGATGTCGTGGCGCTTCTGAGCTCTCTTTGCCGACGAAGGTGATGGTGGTTGAGGAAGCGTCGATGATGGTGAAGGAAAGGAAGGTTGCCGATGACCAAGGAGGAATGGTCGAAGGTTCTGAGCTCATCCCCAATGTATGATCCGCGGCACTGTATTTGTGTTTCGTGAGGAAGAAGGAGCTTCTGACCTAAATGAGCACAAGGACCAAACAATGAACTACAAAAGTTCATAAGAGGAACTAAATTGCAAAATTGTGAAACTCTTGTGACAACTAAATATAAGTTTTAAACGTTTTGGGAACTTTAATTTAATTTTTCCTGACCCCTTTCCGCATTGATTTGTGGGGATTTTTTTTGTAGTTTTCCCCGTCCTCAAAATATTAACTATGACCCTTTAAAATCTCCAATTTTCTTCTTAAACACTTATAATAGAGGATTAAGCACAAGGTAATATCAAAAGTCTAAGAAATCATTCACATGAATAATTAATAAATTATGACCATTTTGCTCATAATTACACTTAATTCAATACAAATGCCTTTAACTCAAATTAGTGCTTAATCATGCAATAATATATGAGAAAATGAATTAAAAATCCCAAATTTTTTTGTTGTTGTTGATACAATCAAAGATAAAGTAGCGCAAAATAAAACAACGAAAATCTAAAAAGCAATTAAGATCCCGCACCCCTCCTAACGTGCTCTACACCCATCATATCAGCAACTAGGAACTGATAGAGACCAGTAGGGGGACCAGAACCAATCTGCACATTGATTCCCTTCCCTTAGAACATGACAGAAACATATAACCCATTGTTTGCGAGTAACTGCTCGTATCCGAGACACCAAATGGGACTCACAAGCTGCACTATCTTGTTTGGAAAGTAATGCAATGACTGACTGACAGTCACTTTCAACAATTATATGCCTCCAACCTGCCTCCCATGCCATCTCCAATCCTATTAAGACTCCCCATAACTCAGCTACCAGCATTGAGCATCTTCCAAGTCAAGTAGCAAAACCTCCAAGCCACTTACCTGAGTAGTCTCGTAGCAGACCCCCACATGCTGCCACCTATTCTGGGCCTTTTGATGCCCCATCGGTATTGAGTTTCACGAATGGATCTTCTGGAAAGGACCAGCTAACATTAGAAAGATTCTGTACTAGGCTTTTACCCCCCTTTTGGTAGATGGAGATTTAATTCTCTCACTAACTCAAGGATGGGCCTCAGGCTGTGCCTAGCACTTTCTTCTTGCGTGTTATGAACAATAGCATTTCGCCACTTCCAAATAAACCAGCAAGAGACGATAAATAACTCATACCAAAAAAATCCTCCTAATCCCAGATCGTCACAAATCCAATTCTCCCTTACCTAATCAGACTAGTCATAGTTACAATAGGATTGAAACTGAGCAACGGGTAATACCTCATACCAGAAAGCACGCACCACATGATAGTCTCTAAAAGCATGTAAACTGGTCTCTTCTTCTTGTTGGCACAGTGGGCACAAACCATCGTTGGTAGACCAAGCACGACTCCATGACCTCAAGGGGAGCCTCTAATGGAATAATTTCCAACCAAAAATTTGTATTCCATGTGGTCCCACCCATTTCCATAGCTTAATCCATATGTCACAATTTATATCAGACTGCTGGAACTTAGCCTCAGCTAAGTATAGATAGCAGCTCTTAACACTCACGCCATTTAGGTCACCAGCCATCCAGAAGGATCGATCTGCTCCATCTTCCAAAGAAGGAGGGAGCTTGCCTTTAATTAAATCAACCACATTATGTGGTAGTAGGCTAGTGTAGTAATGGCAAGTCCCACCGGCCTTGTTGATCAATGAACCTATTAACCGTGCAATGTCGCATGTCATCAGGAATGGTTCTCACCGCATAATCTTGTAAACAAATAGTAGAGGATACCCATTTGTCCTTCCAAAAGGAAATAGAAGCTCCATCTCCAATCTCCCATACCACTTCATCCTTCATGTTAGTAATAATATTACATAAAGAGCTCCAGAATGTTGAACAACCAGCTTTAAGAATTGGTAAATTACCATTTTGTACCTTGTATTTACCTCTTAAAAACTGAACCATAGAGCATCATGCTCATTTTGGAACCTCCAACCACACTTCATGAGAAAAGCATCATTCATAATTGCTGCCGATTTTAAACCAAGCCCTCCCATGGCTTCAGACTAGTTAACACATTCCAACTTAGAGCATGATGAGCTCTCCTCTGATGGGAATCACCCCGGATGAAATTCCTTTGAATTCTCATCAATCTCATTGCATATATTTAGGGGGATCCTAGCATATTCCATGTGAAAATAAGGGATAGTAGATAAAACTGATTTGACAAGAGTTATTCTACCTGCCTGAGACAAATACTGCTGTTGCCACCCACCTAGCTTCCTCCGTAACTTGTCCACAATATGTTGGTAACACTGCTTTGTTGCTCGCCCATGCACCATCATAGCCCCCCAGATATCTACCAATACTTTTAACTCTCTTGAATCCACTTTTGGTCGCCAAGGAAACCGCCAAGTCTTCAGGTATATGCCTGGAAAAATAAATGACAGTTTTCTAAATGCTTACCTATAGACTTGAGATCTGTTCAAACAAAGAGAGACACTTCATAATTATCTCCAACTGGTCAGTCCTTGCTTCAGCAAATAACATTAGATCATCAGCGAACATTAGATGGGAAACAGGGGGGCCTCCCTGTCCCAGCTTGATAGGGGTCCAAAGACCTCCAGTAACAGCCGTGGAAATGATATGAGACAATTTTTCCATAGCTAATGTGAATAAGTATGGTGATAAGGGATCTCCCTGCCTGATTCCCCTAGCTGGCTGGAACGATGAAGTTTTACCTCCATTCCACAAGATGTTAAACGAAGACGTAGAAACAGCCTGCATAATCAATTCAACTGTAGCGCACGGGAGCCCAGCTTCGCCAAGGATCTTATGTAAAAAATTCCAGTTCGCACGATCATACGCCTTTTCTAGATCAACCTTAATTGCCATAAATTGTCTCCGTCGCATTTTGTGCATTGAATGGATCAATTCTTGAGCAATGACAATATTGTCATGTATCTGTCTGTGAGGAACAAAACTGGACTGGAAAGGCGACACAACAACCTTCATTATCGGTTGTAATCGTCTTACAATCAACTTGGTAATCAACTTATATAAAACTGAGCATAGTGATATGGGACGAAACTGGGACATGGATGTAGGTACCTGAACTTTAGGGATCAATGCAATCAGAGTAGCATTTATAAAACGGATATGGGAGGGATTATGCCAAACATCAATAATCAATCTCATAATTTGGTGACGAAGCACACTCCACGCTGTCTCTAAAAAAACACCGCAGGATAATTGTCCAGCCCAGGGGCTTTATAACTTACCATACTAAACAAACACCTCCGGACCTCCTCACAAGAAGGAACCTGATGCAATCCATCCAATAGATTATGGGCTACACTTGGCCGGGTAGAAGAAAGCCACCTACGGGTAGGTTCCCCATCCGAAAAACAGGTTATGGAAATAAGAAAAGGCCATGTCCTTGAGATGTTCTTCATTTTCCACCCAAATATTGTTCTCATTCTTCACTGGCAACTCGTTAATCCCAATTTAATTATGAAAAAGCTTATAAAAAAAATATGGTTCAATTAGTGAGGTTCCAAGAAAAGAATAAGCATAAATCTGTTGCAATTTCCTACCTTAAAACATATCATTGCATACTACTAACTTGTAATGAGATATTTTGATGATTACATTAATCCTTTCTTAGGACCTTCGTAGTGATTCTACCTTTGTAGTATTTGTAAAAAAACTATAATTTTTTAAATCAACAAAATTTTTAATTAAAAATAGAATTATATAATTTTAATAAACTCAAGGTCTTTTATAATTTATCATATATGTTAAACCAAGAAAGCTTACCTGATTTATTTTTCTTTTAGAAAAAACTTACGTGGGTTAAAAAAATTCATTTAATGTTAATAAAACTAAAAAAAGTCTATGTAATCTATTATATCTTGAAAAATATGAGTTGAGTTTTTATTTTTACAAAAAGAGCTTAATTGATATCAATGTTGATAGTATAAATCGAACAACTTCATAATATAAATTGGTGAAAATAAATATGAGTTCAACCGTTGTTAATTATATAATATATTTAAAAAAAAAGATATGATCAAAGATTGGTGGATTTAGTTTTAATTTTAATTATTTCTAAATTATGAATACAGAAGATAATATAGGGATCTAGTTAAAAACAATTTAATAATTTTAAATTTATATTATGTCAGTCCTTCAAAGTAATTATAATTTTATGGTTTTTTTAAAAATATTATTTTCTCTATGTCCTTTATTTTAATTTTCTCAAAAATCTTCGGCAGGTCAAAGTTGCTGTGTACGGTTTAACACTGGCAGGTTAACAATGGTCAATGCTAGTCAAAGGGTGAGTAATTCTAAGGACTTTTGTGTCATTTCATAAGAAAAATTAATTACAGCAAATTCTCATGAAAATTAAATGTATTTTCATAAAAAGTAGAATGAAGGGGAGGATATGGAGAAAACAAATTAGAGGGAGCCATTCACGCTTTTTCATTTATGAAACAACCCACAAGTTCAGGTAACATTCTTACCAAATCTGGTAACACACCACACCATATATAAATAATACTAGTACATTTAACAATGCAGCACACGTCTATAACCTTATTCATCTCCATCACCACTAGTTGCAGTGGCTATATTTTCTTACTCTTGTTCATTCATTCAGAATAAACAGACACATTAGGCCTGGATTCAAAGTTATTCTTGATGTAATCCTTCCCATAAGCTGAAACTTATGGCCCTAGCTCAAAACCCTTCACAAACTTCTTTTCCTCGTCATGGCCATACGCTGAGATGTTAGGCCTCGGCTCAAAATCCTTCACGAACTTCTTTTCCTCGTCATTGCCGTACGCTGAGATGTTGGGCCTTGGCTCAAAATTTTTTCAAACTTCTTTTCCTCGTCATTGCCATATGCTGAAATATTAGGCCTAGGCTCAAAATCTTCTGTGAGCTTCTTCTTTTCTTCGTCAGTGCCGTACGCTGAAATATTAGGCCTAGGTTCAAAATCCTTCATGAATCTCTTTTCTGTAGCTTCAAGGTGGCCATTAAGGTAAGATGAAGTACCAGGCCTAGGTAAATAATCAATATCACGAGCAACAACACTGGGCAGGGTTTGGATCTCTTCTTCTATGAACAAATTTTGTGTGTTAACAAGAGGCTGATGCTGGTGATCATCATCTTCTTCATCACATTTGTGATTCAATCCTTCGACATATTTCATTTCAGATTGAGTCACAGGATGATTATGATGAATAAGGCCTTGTATTTCTTTAGGCATGGCCTAATCTTTCATGACCATTCTCCAATATTCACCTGGTTCTTTTCTTGAGGTTGCTGCGTCAGCCAACTATAAAAAAATTCAAAAAAAAAAAAAAAAAAAAGAAAATAATCATAGATAAATTTCAAGACTTCTTTCAAACAACAGATACTCTAAAGACAAATTTACTGATGTAAAAACTACTTACTATATACTGATATATGATGATACATGAGTCCAGTTAGACTTGGTCAAAATTGTTGTGGTGATAGTTACAAGTGAGACACGTCATAGTCTTACGTGTCACCTCTTAACTCTACTATATATGTAACTCATCTCATTAGAAATAAGCAGAGAGCACCGTTTATACCATATAGATCTGAAAAGTGTGATTGGCTTATGGTTTAGACATCAGAATGATATTAAACTAAATGCATGATGAACAGTTTAAGAACTCTATCAATAATTATTCACTCAATAAGAAGCTATAATTAACATACAATTAAAGCAGATTAGGGAGGAAGAAGAAAGACATGTACACCAAGATAAGGAAAAGGAGAGGAGTCATTAGAACAAAACTTGAAAGTCTCATGATGATGATCAATAAAGTGATCAGAATGTTTCAAGTTTTATTTGAATTTGATTGTGTGTGGAGGGACTCTCAAATCTCTCTCTATTTAAAGGCCAAACATCACAATGATAGTTTCTCTGTGTAATGTCTATTGAAATTGATTCTATATAAGAAAGATCAAATTCGTGCTACTTGGTTTATTGTTTATATATAATTTAAGACGATTATTTGATCAGGCAAGTTGGAGGATGTTTTTATGGGTTAAGGTGCAGATTTGCCCACGGATTATTTCCCGAGGAGCATCTGGCACAAAAAAATAATTGAGGGTACCAAAATTACCAATAAACAATTAAAAAGTGGAAAAAAAAAACACACAATTAAGGTGCAAATTGGCCAATGAACTATTACTTCATCACCGTCTTGGTGTCTCCGTCTCCCATTGATATCACGCGGTGTCGACGACGTCGGTGTTTCCAAACCTTCCATTATAAGTATGCAGCTTTAAGGCAAAAATCACGCACCGAAACCAAATCCAGCAGTCCACAGTTTTCGACCGGCACACGCCTTGCACCCTGGTTCCATCCCTCCGATGCCACAAGCGGCGGCCGCGCACGCCGGTGCTTGCTAGCATGGGTCCCATCTTTGTTGGTGTTTGCCTTATCCAACAAGAAGACCTAATCGCTCTTTTCTCTAACGTCTCCGCCACCCTTCCTACGCCAGTACCTCATATTTTAACGTAATTGTGATAGTTTTTTTTTTTAAAATAGTTATTTGGTACTTTTTTCACTTTTTAATTGTTTATTGGTAATTTTGATACCCCTCAATTGTTTTTTATGTCAGATACTCCTCGAGTAATAGTTCGTTGGCAAATCTGCACCTTAACCCATGTTTTTATTCATAGTCCATAATTAGTGTACGTATACTCTTATTCGTATTCTGATTTAGAGAAGAATTTTTTTAATCATCCAATATTCAGAGTAAACTTCTTGGCAAACCTAAGTACACAGTAAATATTTAAACTTAATTACCTTAGCTTTTATCTTGAAAAAATAAATTATTATAAGCATTAGTTCTAAAAAATAATACTATAACCAACAAATTGTTGGTGGAGGTTGCCACCTGATCATATCATAAAAAAGAAAACATAAGTTTGAATTCCAAGAAAGGTATTTGTCAAGAGAGATAAAAACCCTTTGTACTCTAA
This sequence comes from Acacia acuminata, assembly GCA_019022655.1. Classification (NCBI taxonomy): domain Eukaryota; kingdom Viridiplantae; phylum Streptophyta; class Magnoliopsida; order Fabales; family Fabaceae; genus Acacia; species Acacia acuminata. Next base: position 4,019,209 of record JAFJYI010000025.1, on the reverse strand, counting down.
ATTTCAAAAGGGATGAGTCTCCCTTATTGAAATTAAAAAAAAAAAAAACTGTATGATCCTTGAAAAAGGACTATAGCTATATGCATGTATGCATTTGTTAAAAAAAGAAGATCAATTTTGCTCTATAAGCAATACAATTACAAAGATACAGTTTGACCAGAAACAAAAAACAAAAAAAATCAATCATGGGTATGCAGGGAATATATATAGCATCGTGATATCTTCTAGCAACTGAATGTCCGACATCTTCGGTTGAGTCTTATAGTACTCCCTACGGTTCTGATTATAAGATCTAGTTGATTTTTTTGGAGAGATTAAGCAAGCTAATTAAATTACTTTAGAGTATTTTTATTTGTATTTTTTTCTTCAAACAAATTAGTTTAACTAATAAACTAATATATAATCCAAGGATACACAACATATGAAATGATTAAGTAATCTATTTAGCTTCTTTAATCTCTCTAAAGAAAGTCAACTAGATCTTATAATTAAGACCGGAGGTAGTATCTGGTGTAACAACCTCCTAATCAAATCTTAAAAGCAATTTAAATATTCAAATCTTAATAATAATGATATTCAATTGTTATTATTATTCGGTTGGATTCTAACATTGTTTGCCTATTTTAACCTAAAATTGGCCCTGCTATTTATGAAATTCAAGAGAAAAACCTTATGAAATTTATTCATTCATAAAATAAATCGAAATTATACACTCTAAGTGGACATGAATTATATCCTTAGAAACTGTACCAACTTTTGTGACTACATATATTTTTTGACCAGTGAAATTTTGTGATTATAGCCATGTTAATTGCATCCTTAATTCGAAGTGTTTCTCTTAACTCATTTTAAGGCTATGTTTGGATAAAGGAAAAAGTGAGAGGAAAATTAGGAGACAGGATACTAGAAAATAAGCTTTTAAAAATGAAGGAAAAAAAATCAAGGAGAGAGAAGAGACTTGCATATTGGGGCGAATCCACATTCGTATCCGGGTTAATTCTCCCATGCTCCATAAATCAAAAATAATAATGCTCATGCAATTCTTAGACTACTAGAGCTTAAATAGGATTGGCACAGCAGATCACCAGAACAAGAAAGATAGTAGGAGAGAAGAGAGATTGTCAGATAGCTCAATGACAAGGGTGAGGTTTAACTGAGGAGGTACATCATATTTATAGAGGTCTAGGAAGACTATTAATTAGGAAATTATGTGCACTCATAATTGCCCTCTAAGTAATAATCAGAAAATTAATACCTTCTTCTCAATTAACGTACAAATCCTTAATTAATACTGATTTATTTTTTATTTGGTAAGGCTACATATTTTCTAATCAAATAGTCCAACCCATAAAGGACGGACCTAGACTTGAAGTCCAACCAAAATATAGTAAAAACATTGGAGTTTTCCTTTATAGCATTATTTTCTTCCTATCAAAAACTTGGGGGGGGGAAGTGATCTTGCATTCTAAGAGGTAAATAAGTGAGACAAGTTTTATCATATAAAGCGTAAATATATATATTTTTTCTGTATTCCCAAAGAGCCAATTAGATTTTTTTTTCTCTTTAAAAAAATAAGAAATAAAAACTCCAAGTTGGGTAGCCGTAACATGTATTGATTGATGGTGTTGGCGATATAAAATTCTAAATGTCGTGTTCTTAACCATAAGGGTCAAAAAACAAAAAGAATAATTAAAGTTCTTGTCTGAATAAAAAAGTATAAAGAGTTTGCTGACTAGACAGGCATGTATATGAGTATATCTTGCATGATTGTCCACTCATGTTATTTATTATCTTCACATAAATTAAACACAGAAAAAAAAAAAAAGGGGAAAGGAAAGAATGATGTTGAGTTTATCAATTCCTCAGGTTATAATGGGGTAAAAAAATTGTTCATGGTTTAAGGTTCTCATCATATTTTGCATGTTTCTTCGGTGAACAAATTAAACAAACATCGTTTTCCATAATTCATAAACTCAATTTTTTGTGATTGATCTTTTCATAAAGAAAAACGGCGATAATAATTCACCTTATTGCATGATTAATGCTACCAATACAGATCTCGCTTAAAATTTTTTTAAATAAAAAAGAAAAAAAAAAGAATTAGCGATGCGATAAATCCGGACAAAAAAAAAAAAAAATTGTAATAAATCAATACTTAATTATCGTTATTTAAAAAGATAATAAAATTCAAAAATTGGCTAGTAAACTTTATTTATATGAAAACCTTTTAAGGTTAAAAATCACTTTATTTAAATAAAAAATTATAATATAAAAAATTTCGTTGATCAATAATATATAGAAATTCAATTGCTAATTGTAGTAAGCTGTTTTTTATGATGCAAGATATACAATAGAGTCCATCCTTAAATTAAGAACCATATGACATTAACTACTTATTATATATAATATAAATTCATATTGTCTAAGTAGTGTCGCCACATTAGCCATGTTTGGTTTCACTTTTCACTAACATAGGACAATGATGTGTCGAGGAATAAGAATGGGAGATGGGGACAGATCAACTTTAAATTGTACTATTTAATTATATTACTGGAATAATTAATGTTACCCATGTTTCATGTGAATAAAAAGTCCTCTCTTCCATTCATGAAATTGAAAAGAAATATATTAAAACTTTATTCACAATGGCCCCAATAAAATTCAATTATTCGAAAGTGACAAATGTATTAGGTTTTTATTGTTCATTTGCCAATATATTTTATTCAAAAAAATCCATGTCATTACTTACGTATGCAAAGCCATGGGAAAAACTTGTCTTTTTTGTTGTTGTTGCCCAACATGGGAAAATTTTAGCCAAAAAGAAAAAAAAAATCATCTTGTAACTGAATGAAGGCGGCTCATATATAGTTTGAATTTATTTCATTTCTTAAATGTTATCATCATGCAAGTGTATAAAAGAAAGTATTATCTTCAATGCAAACATATTAGATTATTAGTATAATAAAAACATGAGAAAAAATTTGGGAAAAATAAATTAAGGCTATCGTGATCAAGCGAAGAATGATGTGTGAACATAGGGCCCATATGGTTCGATCCCGTTCCACCTTAATGCAGTGCAATGTGATGTGGTGGTAATGCAATGCAATAATATTTTTATAGCTAGTGTTTAGTTTGATTTTTAAGTAAGGTGTAATGGTTATTTTTTAAAAAAAATTATTTAAAACTAAAATATCACATAAGTCTCTAGACCTAAAATTTAGGATATTATGGTTGTTCCGATCGTCAAGCTTGAGAAAGTTTCCGTCACTACTAGCGAAGAAGACGAAGATCCTGTTCTTGATCTGTATACATTCGTTTCTTGTTGTGCTCAACAAAATAATTTGTATGAGGTACTCGTCAATTTAAGTTCTGATTGAAATTTTTAATTTCCTTCTTTTTGTTGTTGTGTAAACTACGTACGTTCTAGAGTTGTGTGAACTTGCTTTTGAGCTTGATTTAGGAGTTTTAGGTTGAAATCTCTGTATGAATAGTTCCATTGTAGTGTTTTTTGCCATATTTCTTGGTGCTTTCTTTTGTTTATAAAATGAATGTGTTTTCAGAGGCTTTTTTCCCCTAATTTTATTCAGTCGGCCTCTATGCGTAATGCGTGCTGGATTTTGGGGCGCACAGTTCTTTTATTTGTCTTCTATTTCATTCAATTAAGACTCAAGATGTTTTATTTTTCTTCTTATTTTCGTGCTTCCTTGGACATGAAAGGTTCTATTTCTTGCATCGAATCTTGAATGGTGCTGCTTATCGTCCATTTTCAATCCATTATTTCTCTCACAGGCTTTAGCTTTTTCAAATTGCACATTAATTATACTATGTTTTAGATAGTTCTATATGGACTGCGCCTAGCATGCGTGCGTTTTGTAGATATACAACGACTGTTATCTAAATAACAGTTATTGTAAGTCATATGTTGGTGAAAATACTTTCAAAATAGAAATATCACTAAGATAAGAATCTGTGTAATTAATATGCATAATCTATAAACATATGATAATACTTGTACAAGAAGAAAACCAAGTAAAAACTCACAAGACTATAGCCGAATATGGTAATGAACTTTGAAGAAATCCGGGCCCAACTTTCGTTGTGTCCTTAAGACAATTTTGCTCCCTCTATATGGATGCCCAAGGATGATGAGCAATTGTCTCCCGGGATAGAGCGGATTATTCGTCTTCGTAAAGATGGCTCTCTCAACTGAAGCCCAAGCGAATCCAACGAGTCTGCTTTCAGAATCACACAAACTATGTCTACAGAATGTAATATGCAGAGGGATGTTTGAGATTAATTTTAGATCTAGTTTTTCTATATCTAGGATTTTCAATCTTTGATTTTGTGTCACTAGCACATCCTATTTATAGATGACAAAATTGATCATATGGACACCCGTTGGTGAACCGACGCGACTGTGGCGAACTGACACAACCGACGGTGGCGAACCAGTGGGACTTCTTATTCATAACCTATGGGATTTAGATCCTAAAATCCAACAATCCCCCACATGGATAAGAAGTTAGTCCATCATGACCAAATGCAAATGATCATGTATGCAAAGTGCGATTCCTCTACAAGCAGCAATTGCATCGAGAAAGGTAGGGGTTACCTTTGAACCTTCTCTAGTAAAAACCTATCGGATATCTTGGTCAATCGGTGACGCCACTTGTCTTGAACCGTCGACCTTTTAGTGTATACCAAGACAATAGGAGTTACACAGTTGCTCCTCTAGCATCGTTGGTTCTCATGTTGTGTCCATTTTGGCCCTGGACACCGCCTGGTTCTGTGAGTGTTCTAGAGAATCGGCCGTTTTAAATTCTCATAGAAGCGGCCCGCACTTCACACTCACATAGGTGATTCCTTGTGATGTAAGTTAACATACATCATCTGAACACATCAAATTAATAAACCATTAAAAGCTTAAAAGCTTACCCTTATTTATATGCACTGTCTTGTCTAGGAATGAGTGTGAGTTTAAAACTCCACAGTGTTAACAGTCGATCATCACTTAGTTGTCTCTTTGAACCTAGTTCGTGGGATCTCCACTCTCCTAGGTAGAGTTACCGTAATAATCAACAATGGATCGGCCTTAGACCCATTCCTTTGGACAATTTTATAACTAACTCTCTAGGAATCTCTTTAGTTAATGGATCCGCTATATTCTCTTTTGATTTCACATAATCAATTGAGATGATTCTATTCGAGAGTAGTTGTCTAACGGTGTCATGTCTATGACGTATATGTCTAGACTTGCCGTTGTACATGACATTCTTGGCCCTACTAATAGTTGTTTGACTATTAGTATCACAGTGTATACACACTGCCGGTACCGGTTTTGGCCAACTAAGAATGTTTTTCAAGAGAATTACGAAGCCACTCGGCTTCCTCACCAGCTTTATCTAAAGCAATGAATTTTGCTTCTATAGTTGATCTTGCAATGCAATTCTGCTTAGATGACTTCCAAGGCACAACACCCCCTCCAAGGGTGAATACATATCCACTTGTGGATCTTGTGTCATTAGAGCTAGTGATTCATTTTGCATCATAATACCCTTCTATAACTGCAGGTACTTTTCATAATGCAAAGCAAAATTTTGAGTGTGCTTTAAGTAACCCAAAACTCTTATCATAACTTTCAAATAAAGCTCATTTTTGGATTACTTGTAAAGCGACCCAACATGCTAACTGCATAGGTAATATCAGGTCTAGTGCATTTCATAACACACATAAAAATTGTCTATAACTCTAGCATACTCCTTTTGATTTTCAGGCTTTGTTAGTACTTCTCGATGCAGATAAGACGAATCTATAGGGTTCGTCACAAGAGCTATGTTTAAACTCTTGAATTTCTCAAGAATTTTAGCAATATAGATGTTCTTGTGATAAAGCCAACCCAACAGATGTTCTATGGATTTTAATTCCCAAAAAGAACATCTGCTAGAACATATCTTTCATGTTGAACTTACTGGTAAGCAACCGCTTAGTAGCTTTAATCATTTGATTATTACTACCTGTTATCAATATGTCATCTACATATAGACGGACTATGGCAAACTCATTTTCGTATTCGAATATAGACACACTTGTCAAATTCATTAATACTAAAGTCATTTGATAACATAACTTCATCGAATTTCGCATGCCATTGTTTCGGAGCTTGCTCTAGTCCATAATGGGACTTTATCAAGCAATTGACAAACTTTCTATTCTTGTCCTGAGACAACAAAACGCTCAGGTTGTTCTAAATTGATCTCTTTCTCTAGTTCACTATTTAAGAAGGTTTTCTTTACATCCATTTGATGTAATTCCAACCCATTCAATGTTGCTAACCCGATTAACATCTGAATGGATGTAATTCTTGTAACAGGTGACTAGGTATCAAAGTAATCTAGGCCTTCACGTTGTCTATAGCCTTTTACTACTATCAGCCTAGCTTTGTACATATCAATAGTTTCATCTACTTTCATCTTCTTTTTGAAGACCCACTTAGAGGCTTATTGCCAAAAGAAATGTCAACCAATTCACAGGTGCGGTTTGACAGAATGGATTCAACTTCACTATTCATAGCCTTTTTCCAGAATGGTGCTTTGGGAGAGTCCATAGCCTTTCCATGTGTTCGAGGCTCATTTTCCAACGAATAGGTCAGAAAATCAGGACCAAAGGATATTATGGTCCTTTGTCTTGTACTACGTCTAGGTTTCTCCTCTACAGGATTATCACTTGTCGTAGTATCCTACGGTAGCACAGTACCGTTATCATTATTACCACTTGCTTTACTTCCCTTGTTGTACAGAAATAGATTCTCAAAGAACGTAGTGTCCCTTAACTCAATAACCGTATTAACCAGGATAACTGATACATCGGACCAAAAACTGATATGTACTATTGTCAAGTGTATAGCCAATAAACATATAGTCCATTGTCTTAGGTTTGACTCTCAACCTTTTGGGTTTAGAAATCGCAACCTTAGCCAAGCACCCCTACACTTTCAAATATTTCAAGGAAGCTTTCTTTCCTTTCCATATTTTGTATGGTATGCTTTTGTGGGGCACTCTATTAATTAGAGAGTTAGCCATTAAAATGGCTTCACCCCCACAAATTCTGTAGTAAACTAGACGTAATCAACATTTCTTACAATATACAACATTCAATCACAATGATGCTATAAAGATTTCACATAATTTAGTAGTGATGCATATCCCAACTAGAAATATTTATCATATTTGGGTGTCAAATTAGAATTAGCAACATTTAGTTTCAATAATTATAAAGACAAATAATCAACTTTTGGGTTGATCCATGAACACCTTATAATAACAAACTTAAATACACCCACAATACAAACATAACATCATAGCATAAAGATTATGAGTAGTTGAAAAAACACCATAATATTTGGAATTAAAATAATTCATAAAGAATTGACCACTTTGTTGACTAATAAATCAACCATGCTTAATTCCAAAATTTAAATATTTAGCATTCATATAATTGCTATTTACAATATTTAAAAAACATAAAATCATAGCCACAAGATTATTCATGATTATAGAATTAAGGCTATAATTGCATTTTACCAATATATGAAATCATGCATGCTTATTATAATACTATGAAGAATTAGAACACATTTATCTCTGCACTAGATTAATTTTCATATCATGTCATATGCTTTTCACAAAATATTTAATAATTCACAAAATTTGCTTTCAATAGCAAATAACAAATACTCAAATTCTGTTAAGCCCAAACAGATTTATTATCATTATTTTAATTTGTCCCAACTATAATTTATATTTGGCCCAAAATTAAAAACAAATCAGCACTCACAAAAAAAAATGCCCAAAAAACATAAGGACAAAAAACTATCTAATTTAATGGTCCACAAAAAATTAGAGCCCAACTTTTTTCTTTTATAATAAAAAAAACGTGCAGCCCAATAGACACCAAGATGGCCCAACATATGAGCCCCACAGAAATATTCTTTACAATTAATTTGGCCCATAATTAACCACTAACACCCCAGTAGCTCAGTGGTTAAGGCGCCTCTTTCCCAAACAACTCGTCCCCGATTCGATCCTGTCAGGCGCGTTTGTACAAGAATTTATTTTTCAAAGTATACTTTAAATATATTTTTCGCCATGCTTTGCCTAAGGGTGCCAACAGTTCAACTGGTAAGGCGTCTCGCTTCAATGCCTTTGGTCTCGTGTTCGAACCTGCTAGTAGCGTTTCTGTGATTTTTCTTTTGAAAAACAATGAAACACTTTTTCAAACATAATGTACAAAACGCAACCGTGGGGTTTCGAACTCGGGACGCGTGGGTGAGACGCACCCTGAAGGCTGGCCTTCTGCCAGTTGAGCTATGCGTCGTTTCATGGGAAGGAGGTGACTCCCTATATACAAAAAGGCGATTTTGCATATTGGAGTCTCATCCCAAACCTCCAGCCGGTTAACACAGACGCGTTTGGATCCTTTATTCCCTTTCATTCTAATTAATTAAATTAGAATTTTTTTTTTTCCAAATAGATATAACATCATAAAATTTTAGACTTTTAATAAATCTTATCATTTAACTGTTAAATATATTTAATTTATGCAACTTGAAGCATGTAGTCAAATAATATCCGTATGATATCTAATAAAAATCAATAAAATCTCCCGATAAAATATTATATTCACATTATGAATTTAATATTTATCAAATTCTCATTAAAATAAGGAGAGATAGTAGGAGATATATTAACTACCCTATCATACAAAGTTAATATATTTATTAACTAAAGATAATCAAATTTTTTTTTTCAACGGATGTAAATTCACCATGCAAGAAATCAATATATAAATAATTAAATAACATATTGATTTCTATGGGCACATCTAACTGAAACGTCGGCACATTAAAAACTACACCCGCATTATTTTAAATTTTTAATACTGTTTCATTTAAACAGCCACGACACATTTTATTATTATTTAAATAATATAGGCTCAAAACTTGAAAGGAGGCGTCCCTTTTTTTATTTATTTAAACAAAATAAAAAATCAAAACAATGTGTTTCCATAAAACACATTAGACCGCTCGGGAAGAAACGACTTGTCGTTACCGAAACAAAAGGGCACGTTGGTTTTGTTCATCTTCAACCTCCAAACCGGTCACACAAACCCGTGTGGATCTGTCTCAAAAGAAGACTTTCCGGATAGAAAAACAAATTTCCATCCAATGTTTCTATATTATAGTAATTTCTTAGCCTAAAACATATACACTTATATATTTTATTGTAGAAATAAATATTCACATAACGATTCAAAAGGAATATGTTTCCTAAAAATAAGCCAAGGAAATTTAGAATATTTAAACAATTTGCATATATATATATATATATATATATACATATATTGCACATCAATCATATATATAAGCAATTTTCAAACGCATGAAAATTACTTTTAATAATTCATATATGCAAATCAGAGACAAGTCGACATATACACACCCACAGAAATCATATCATAATATTGAAGTTTCAAACTTACGCATATATAATCCATAACAATCATAATTTTTTTGAAACTTTAATTTTCCAAAATCAAATAACACAGATTCACAAAAATTGTCTTAAGATCATAAACTTTCAATAACACTTACATACACAACCTCCTGAAAATAGTCGTCTATGAGTCTCCACCATAATAATAAATGATCGTAGATAATGGCTCACATTTGACTTTTTTTTTTCATTAAATGCACCCAAACACCTCTACAATAATCATTAAGGATTGTCAAGAAATAATGATCACCTGAAAGTAATGGTGTTTTATATCCACCTCAAATATCACAATGAATTAACTCAAAACAAGATTTAGACCTTATTGAACTGGTGCTAAAAGGCAAACGAGTCTGCTTAGCTCTATACAAGAATCATAATAATGCTCAGTCTCTTTACAAGAAGAAAGAGGAATTTGCTTCAACTTATTTGAGGATACATGACCCGATCTTTAATGCCTTAGATCCCGTGCCTCACTATTCTACACTGACATCATCGTTCCTCCCTGCTGCAGTGGTGTGAGATTATACAGACCATCCTTGCACTCACCTTTCCCAATCAACTCCTCAAGTTCAAGTCCTGAATCACACAAAAACCATCGAGAAAGATTTCTGCACAATTGAAATCCTTGGTAAATCGACTAACCGAAAACAACGAGTATTTAAAAGCTAGAATATAAAGGACGTCATCAATTTTTATTTTCCACCCACCTAACTGAGCTCTGATACCATGTAAAATCTGGAAGAGTTTAAATTGTGTATTTCATTCATGGGTATAAAGGGAATATATACAGCATCGTGATATCTTCTAGCAACCGAATGTCCAACATCTTCGACTGACTCTCATAGTATTTGGCATAACAACCTGTTGATCCAATCCTAACAACAATTCAAATATTCAAATCATAATTGAAACATTCAAATCTTAATAATAATAATAATAATAATAATATTCAAATCTTATTATTATTATATTTCGGTTGGATTCTAACATTGTTTGTCTATTTTAACCTAAAATTGGCCCTTCTATTTATGAAATACAAGAGAAAAAAACTTATTTTTATGCGTAAAATTGCACCCTAAAATATTTCAAGGTGCTGAGTGCATCTCAAAAAATATTTGAGGGTGCTCATTGCACCTTAACCCAAGGTTATACGATCATCCTATTATTAATTGATCTGTTGAAAAATAAAATTGTCTAGGCATTTATTATTAATAATATTTTACTTATTATATTTCTTAGTATATAGTCTCCCATGCTATGATTAAAAATAAAGTCAGGGACAATCAATGAGAAATGGAGGTTTGTACCTTCCTATATTTCTCATGGGTGATTATATGTTGCAATATATCAAATATAAGAAATGTAGATGGTTTGAAGATCATCTACATTTGTCAGAAAAGGGGCAACTAATAGAACAATGAAGGCAGTTTATAAGGAAGTCTTCCAAAACATAATACACAACTAATGGAAGTGCTGCAAATTTATTGCTGAATTCATCAGTTCAGTCTACTTTACTTGTGACCTTGAGCCTATTTAGTTGTGGCAGTAAAACCGTGCATCGCACTGGGTAAACTGTCTTGTTGATAAGTGAAAGTGACACATTTAATAAATTATAAGAATTTTCAGATGTTATTTTTCTTGGTTTGACTTTATTGTGATTTTCCCATTTTGTTTTATTTTTTTACACTAGAAATGACGATGAGTCTAAATTATAATTATTGAAATTTTTTCAAAATGTTTCGAAGTTGAATATGACAAACGAAAACTAACAAATTAAAGAAGCCTACCCAGATGGCTAATAATTAAGCATAATTGAGCCATGTTAATGAATGGCCCAAGGAAAAAAATGAAAAGTCAAGGCTCTTAAACATTATGAGCGTGGGACCTTGAAAATTGATTTGCCTTAATAACAATTTTTAATATCATCATTTTTTTTTTTTGGAAAAAGACAAATAAATATCATTGAAAATAGGAATGAACAAAGAGGTGATTCCAATATTTATAATTTCTTAGAGATGTGAATATCTCAGCTGTCATTTTTTCTAAAATTAAAAGGAAAGGACAAAAATGCCCCTCTTCAAACTAAAACAAAAGAGTGAATCAAAGTCGGAAAGTGCCCGCAATTTGGGCAGAAAGATGAGGAATTAGCACCGGAGGCACTACAAAAAAAAAAAAAAAAAAAAAAAAAAAAAAAAAAAAAAAGGACTATTTGTAGTGGTTAAAATGACGTATTTGTAGCGATTGGTAAAACCACTACAAAACACACCATTGTAAAAGCTTTGTTTGTAACGGTTTTTGAACCCGCTACTATAACTGTAGCGGTTTCTCAACAACGCTACTATATGAGGTTGGCATGACGTCGTGTGTAAAGGAACCGCTACAATATAAAATTAACCATATTGGTAGCAGTTATGTAACTGCTACTAAATACATCACCAAAAAATGGCAGCAACATTTTTTAGCGGTTTACTAACTGCTATAAAATTGGATGAAATTTCAAAAAAGACACCTAAAGTTTCAAAATATGGTGTAACGATTAGGTAACTGCTATAAAATATTTCCACCATTTTTTCGGAAAAAATTTTGCCACCTTTTTTAAAATTTTATTCATCTTTGTAGCGCTCCTAGGACCACTACAAACAAACGGATAAATTTTTATGTCTTAATCGTTAGCGGTTGGGGAACCGTGACAAATGAATAATTTTTAAAAACATAAAATAAAAGAGTCGTTTTAGATTATTTTATTAATTGTCTAATAATTATAACATAAATGATTTATATTATTGGTAAAAATAATTGATTTTAAAATATGATATTTTATTATATATGGTTATTATATAGCTGTATAAAAATGAGAATGTGTAGATATAATAAGAACTAATTATGATTTCATTTAAAAAATATTTAATTCTGAAAATAATGTATATATAAGTAGAAGGAATGTTAAAAAATGTCCCTAAAATTGTGAATTAAAAAAAAAAAGTATCACAAAGTTACAAGAAAAAAGAAATATTTGTAAACAAATTATCATCATATTTGATCCGTTTGAACAACATTTAACTTCTTCAAAAAATATAGACAAATGAAAGAAACTGAGAGGTAAGTAATTTTTGACATTACAATCTTCTTGTCTTCATCTCACGATCCTATGGATGCATGTTGTTGTGCAGGGGCGGAATTAGGGGGGCTAGGGGTGGCCCCCGCCCCCCTAAAATTACACAATCCAACCCAAAAATTTTAGAATTGTGCTTGAGCCTCAAAAAGTTTCAATGCTTTCACTTTAGTCCCTATTAAAAAGTCTCATGAAGGGACTAAAGTGAAAACATTGAAAGTTTTATGAGGCGAAACACAATTTCTAAAAATTTTGGGTCAAATTCTATAATTTTCGCCTCCTAATTTTAAATACTAACTCCATTGGGTTTCAGTCTGTAATTCCCCCCCCTTATTTTCATTCCTGGCTCCGCCCTTGTTGTTGTGCCACTGGGAGGGTGATGGAAGTTGACGAAGAGCTTAATCCTGTAAGGGAAATCGAAAACTTCCTAAAATAGTAAATGTTTTTACTCATATAAAAACTTTTTTTTAATGAGTTTTTCCTCTTAGTATTCTTTCTCCAATTATTTACCTCCCATCCAAACTAAGGATAAGTGATTTTACATTGTACAAGATAAATAGGAGAGACAAGTTTTGTCTCATAAAGAGTAAAATATATTTTTTGTGTATTCCCAAACAGCAACTTAGATTTTATTTTCACTTAAAAAATGAGAGATAAAAATTCCTAGTAGTCGTAAAATGAGGTCCTAAAGAAGAGAAAAAATATCAAAAAATTCTCTAGAAACTTTTTTGATATTAATTACGAAATTCCAATATTAAAAAGTCTCATTGTTAAAATGGTTTTTCATATTGTTAAAATAGCTTTTCTTATTGTTAAAATTTCCATATGAAAATGTTGTCAAAATGGCTTTTCATATTGTCAAAATAGTTTTTCTTGTTACCAAAAAAATTTATAATATAAAATATTCAGTCATCAGCAACAAAAAATTATGTGTCTAGTTTGTTGTTTTTTCATAATGCAAGATATAAAATATGGTCCATCCTTGATGGTCTGTGTGGAGAGGGTTTCATGGCCAGCACTAAAGTTCCTTTAGGAAGTTTCTGATGCGAATGGATTAGTCACCACCACTGTCGGTAGTAATACATTGGGCCTACTAAAAAAAATACAGTCCATCCTTAAATTAAGAAGTACATGACATTAGTTGCTCATTATATATAATTACACACACATATATATTGTGGTCACGTTAACAGCCATGTTTGGTTTCACTTTTTAGTAACAAAAATCTAATCATATCGAAGCGATATCTTTAATTTCGAACAACTTTAACTTGTCCTCTTTAAGTATAGTAACTAGCTCAAACTCACATGATGTAGGGTAAGAAGTCAGATATTTATTAATGTGTTGTTATATAAAAAAATCACTTTGATTTTAAAAAACATTTTGTAGTCTGGACTACACACTATCACCCATATAGAGATATATATGGGTGGAGAGGTAATACAATAGCAATTTTGGTTTTCATTTCTCTAACATGTATATAAAATACTCAAAACTTATCTATATAAAAAGTCGTCATTGATTTATTTGAATCCCAATATTTTTTATTGAGTAGATATCCTAAATTCACAAATTTACCCATATTTCTATTTATAATTATAGTATTATATTTGTTCATTCTAAATATCTCTAATCGAATAATCAAAATATTAAATTAAATATTTACTAAATATTTTGTATCTACCTTCCTTATTATTAATTTAAAAAATATTGTGTAATTACCTTTTCTATTATTTATCTTTCATAAGCGGCTCTCATTATTATTTTTTTTTTTTTTTTTTTTTCCTTTTTTTAGTGTTTTGAACTTGTCATTTTGCTGATATATCATGTTTACTGCTCTACTCAAACAATTCATCTAGCCCATTGAGGATATTTATTTAATTCATTAACGTACAAGCCGTAGCTATATATGTGTAAAACTTGTAATTAATTAAAGTTTTCCAGAATGTTTTCCCCCTTTGGGCTACTCACTATTATGACTCAATTATGCTTAAATTATTAGGCTACTCCTTTGTTAGTTTCTGTTTGTCATAGATTCAACAAGAGGAATCTTAATTGTAAGAAAAACGAAAACTAACAAAGGAGTAGGCTAATAATTAAGCATAATTGAGTCATAATAATGAGTAGCCCAAAGGGAAAAAAATTGAAGAGTACAGTCATGGCTGGATGTTGTATCATTCTGAAACATTGGTTTGTGAGTGCGCATTTACGATACCCCCTGAAAATTGATTTGCCTTAAAATCATTTTTAAATATCAGGATTTTTTATTTAATTTTTTCCCTTTAAATATAAGTTTGTTCTTCTTTGTTTTTCTTCTCTATCTTAACCTAAAATTAGCCCTTCCATTTATGAAATTCAAGAGAAAAACCTTATAAAATTTAGTCATTAATAAAATAAATTGAAATTACACTCTAATTGAACATGAATCATATGGTTAGAAACTGTATCAACTTTTGTTGTAATATTTTACCATGTTAATATAATGCATCCATATTAGGAGTATTTAGTTTAAAGTTTAAGGCTATGTTTAGATAAGGGAAAAATCAGAAGAAGATAGGGGTTGTGAATATTAAAAAAGAAAACTTCGTAAAAAAATAAATGTTTTTACTAATAAAAAAATATTTACTATTTTTTGAGTTTTTCTTCATAGTATTCTTTCTTTATTAATTTTCTTCCCCTCCAGATTAAGGGTAAATGATTTTTCATTATATGAATAAATAGGCGAGACAACTTTTGTCTCATAAAGGGTAAAATATTTTTTTGTGTATCCCAAACGGGAACCTAGATTTTATTTTCACTTAAAAAAATGAGAGATAAAAATTCCTAGTGGGGTAGTCGTAATACGCGTTGATTGATGGTATTGGCAATATAAATATCGTGTTCTTGATAACCACCATGGACAGAAGACAAAAAGCATCATTAAAGTTCTTGTTTGAATAAGAAAGCACCATATTGTGTAACTATCTTAATTATTTTTATTTAATTGTCGAATTAAAATAAATTATATACTTAACTATTTTTATTTAAATAATGTGTAACTATCTTTTTTTATTATCTATCTTTCATAATCGCCTCTCATTATTATTATTATTATTATTTAGTATTTTGAGTCTGACATATTGCTAATATGTCGGCGAGCGAGACACTTTTTGAAAATTGAATTAATGACAGAATTTATTACTAGAATTACTCCCTCCGGTCCTAGTTATGGGACATATTTAACCGATTTTGTAGAGATTAAGGAAAGAAGTTGAATTAGTTAATTTTACTCGTTTTCCTAAAATGTCATTATATAAATTTAAAATGACATAAGTAAAAGTGAATAAATAGCTCTTACCACATATTTTTCCAATATAAAATTTTCCTTCTCACACACTACCTAATTGAAATAATGATCTTGCTATATATATGTGTATATAAACACACACACACATATATATATAATTGTGTGTGTACATAAATCCACACACATATATATGCATACACATATAAACACACACACAGATATATATATATATATATATATATATTTGTGTGTGTGTGTATACATGTACATATATACACACATATTTATTAATAGACACACACATATTTATACATATATGTATATTTGTATATAGACACACACACATATATACATACATATATGTACACACACGTGCATACATATATGTACACACACGTGTGTGTGTCAATATATATTTGTGTGTAGACACACAAATATATACATATATAGATACACATGTACACACATATATACACAGAAACACACACACAAACGCACATACATATATGTGTACACACATATTCATATATAGAAACACACACATACATATATATATATATATATATATATTTAAACGTTTAATTGATTAGAAAAGTCTACGCATCATCTACATACATATCTTTACTAAAAACCAAACACATTTGGGAAAATAAATAGGGGTAATTGATAAAAATTAAAATGTTGTCTTATAATTAGGACTAAAATCAACCCCCAAATATTGTCTTATAATTAGGGCCACCTGAGGGAGTAATATAAATTATATACTCAATTATTTTTATTTAATTATTTTCTACGTACCTTCTCCATTTTTTATATTTCATGATTGTCTCTCATTATTGTTTTATATATATTATAGTATTTTGAGCCAACCATTTTACTGATTTGTCGAACAAGAAGAAGCTTAATATTATATATGATGGAATAATTAATGATACCCATGCTGAATTGTTTTTCATGTGTATTGAAAGTTCTTTCTTCAATAATTCATGAAATTAAAAATAAAAATATTAAAACTTTACTCACAATGGGCCCAATAAAACTCGATTATTCGAAAGTGACAAATGTCTTCGGATTGTTCATCTGCCAATATATTTTAATATCCATGTCAACGTGTGCAAACGGCAAAGCCATGGGAAAAATTTTGCCCCAAAAGAATAAATCAACTTCTGAGTGAATACGGCTCATATACAGTTTGAATACTATTTCATTTTTTTAAAATATTATCTCCAACGCAAAACATATTAGATTATTAGTAATAATAAAAACAAGAGACAAAATTTGGGGGAAGATAAATTAAGGCTATCGCGATCAAGCGGATAATGATATGTAAATATAGTTGTTTTTTCAAAAAAAAAAAAAAAATGCAATGATATCACAGCATATATGGGAATATATTTGTATTATTTCCACTAGTTGAAAACCACAAAAGTTTAACAATTCAAAATAAGTTTCCAAGTAAATCAATCCTATGTTTAGTCAGAGTTTTTCTTAAAACTTTCTATTAGGTTCAAGAATACTTATTTGCAAGGACGGACTTGAAATAAATATTTGGAGGGTCAAATGTATACTTATTAACTAATTAAAATTTTATGATTATATAACATTTTTAAAATATTCAGATCTATAATAAAAGTATTTTAACAATTCTAATGTATAAGATAACATATCTCTGTCTCTAGTATGGATGTCATATCAATTATAAAATGAGAAGATATCACTTAAATTTTAAACTATATGTCTGTTATATAATATATCATAATATTAAAAGTTAACAATGTAATTTATAATTCAAAATTAATAAAACACTATACTAAATGAAATAAAAAAATAAAACCCATTAGGTTTCTATAGTAGAAGCATAAAATATCATACCCTTGAGTCTTTACCTAATTACTTCGGTATCAATGGAAATCTTTGATATTAGTTGCACCTTCTATAGTAGATGAAGATGAAGTTGAAGCGGATTTTGTTTTATCTGGACGGCTAGACTGCTGCAGTGCACATGATTCAGTTCGCAATTAGGTTAATAGGCCACGGCAATGGACATTAGGTATTTAGGTTAATAGGCCCGTTGTTTATATTAATTTTAATGATATATTAAAATTAATTTTAATATATTAAAATTGTAATAGACAACAGCGGACATTAGGGCGGGTTGCTGCACATGATATATTAAGTTTAATAGCCAATGGCTCACAGCTGGACTGTTGCATTGTTTATATTATTTTGAAAAAAAAAACCTGAACTTTTTTTTTTTTGGGACCTTGTATCAACCAAGGTCCGTCCTTGCTTATTTGTATAGTGGAATTGAAGCTGATGTTGAACAACTTTCTTTCAAAACAGGTTTCTCTAAATCCTCTCAATAATCCATATTAAATTTTCAGTGATAATTATGTCATTTTCTAATATAATTAGAGAGTCATTATTATTTTTTGGGTGAAGGGCCTACTTTACCCTAAAAATCGTCACTTTATGATGCAATTTTGCCATAGAACTTTTTGGATGTGCAATGTTGCCTCGGAAATTTTCAAATCATAGCAATTATCTCAATTCAGTTTGATTATTAGTCGACTACATATATTGAGCTAGTAGTCCATGTGTTACTCGCGTCATTTTTGTTTTTGAGTTTAGGTGCAAATTTGCCCTGAAACTTTTTACTTATGAGCAATATGTTGCCTTGGAAGTTTCAAAATCATAACAATTTCACCCTAATGTTATCCATATTAAGTTTACCTATTAGTTAACCAAATATGTTTATTTAGCAAGTCCATGTGTCATCTACTTTATTTTTATCATAGTTAGATTTTATAATAAGTAAATTAAAAAATAATTAAAAAAAAATTATCTAATCAGAAGGAATAGAGACAATCAAAGATGTGATTACATCTTGTGCGATAAAGAGAAAATCAAAGATGTGAAAATATCTCATGAGATGAAGAAAAAATTAAAGAGATACTTGCCTATCTTGGTGTCACTGGGTACAGCTACAAATACTTTTCGATGGCCTTGTTCTAAGCAATCATCCTTAGTATGTTATGCATCTAGCTAGTGATTGAGTCTTTTTCTTAATTACTCTCTAGGGCAAACGTGAGCTCTTCCTCTATATATAACTTATTCTTCAATGTTGTTCATATTGCCATCTCAACATATTCGGTTAACTAGTAGTCAAACTAAATCTATATAACTATTAGGGCGATATTACTATGATTTGGAAACTACCAAGACAACATTACTCTTAAGTAAAAACTTCTGAAGAAAATTTTCATATTAAAAAAATGACGTGGATAACACGCAAATTGCTAGCTTAGGCTATTTGATCAATTAACGGTTAAACTTAACTGAGATAACAGTTAGGAAAAAATTACTATGATTTGGAAACTTATGGAGCTACGTACGTTGCACTCTCGAAAAGTTTCCATGACAAAATTGCTCTACCGTGACAACTTACAAGGCAAATAGACCCTTAACCCTTAATTTTAATCGGTCCATTTTCAATTATTTTGGTTGATATTTTATTATTTTATTTTGGAATTAATATATGAACCTAAATGATATTGAGTTAAAAGTGTATAAATTTCAAAATTAAAGTTTTTCTTCATTTTTCCTTTTTAGCCAACAAATTTCAATACCATGTGATGATTTCACTGAGTGAACTTATAATTAAGTGTGTTTGGTTTTAATTGAAGAGCATTCAAGCTATACATTAAATTAAACGAGAGATACATGATCATCAGCTTAAGATAATTTGCTAAAGCAACCCACACTCCTCACAATCACACGCACACACGCACTCACACACACAAAACACATCAGGTGGCTTAAAGCCTCCTTTATTTTCTTAAAAGTTGACATTATTATACAAATACATATAGAGAGGATAATGGTGAAGTTATCACATGCTTGAAAAGCCGTTTTGGTTTTGGAGTTTAGAGAGAAAGATGAAATGATCTGCTGGGAAGAAATGGCACACAGAGGATCTTCCAGGAACAACTTTAAGGACGCTAAAGGAAATATGGGTGGGGCTCCACTGGGAGGTATCCAAGTGGCAAACAACCATAGCTTCAACCTCATCACCATTATCGCCAACCAATGATATCTTATAAACCCTATTCTCACTTTTCTGGCTGTGACAGTAGAAAACTGCATATGGGTATGGCATTGTGTGACAAGCCACCATCTTCGGTGCTGGCACCTCCATTAGGATCTCCAATATTGTGTAGTTCTGGAAATTCACACTTGACTTGGTTTTGTGAGAAGTACTAAATACCTGCTGATGCATAACAAAAGAAAATTAACACACACTATGCTATCAAATAATTTCAATATTTATATGTAGTTAGAATAGGAAAAATCGGTGGAAAGTCCCTGTTTTGAAATTTTATTGGTCAAAAAGACCTGATATGTTTTTATACATAGAAAGTACCAGTGCTCCTCGGGATTTCATAAACAGAAAGAATCAATACTCAAATTTAGATTCTTATTGCCAATAATAATTTCAAATAGGGATTTTTATCCGATTTTCCCGTTATAAATTGAATGTGCTATTGATGAAGATTTATATATACATCACCTGGATTCCGGATTCTGATCCAATCATTCTCTGAGTGAATTCAAGCATGGATTCTAAGGAAGTAGCACAGAGCTTGACCTCTCCTTGGATGGTTTTGCTCTCACACTCTCTGAGAGTCTCTTCCATGGCTTTAGCTTGAGGAGAGTCTTTGGAGAAAGAGAAATGTCTAAGAAGATTTGGAAGTTCATTCAATGAGAAAGGGATTGAATCAGCCTCCTTTTTGGACCAAAACTTTGGTGAGGTTGAAGGATCTCTCTTTGGGAAATGAATTGGCATTCTTTTCCCAATCTTTAGGTCTTTTAATGTGAAGAACACCATTACTGAAGGGTCATCCATATGATGAAGATCCATATGCCCTCCCATTTCCATGGCTCCTTCACTAACATAGCAACTCTGTAAAATGATTTGAAAGAAATTAAAGCAAAGGAAAATATTACTATTTTTAGAGATCAAGAAGAGTTTCAAGTAAAATAAATAGCTTTACCATGAGAACTAGAAGATTAAGAAAGAGGGTGCAACATATAAACTTCACACCCATAATTCTTCTGCAATGAAATGAATCCTTGCCTTCTGTTCAACTGCTTCTGAAAAGATCTCAAGAAAGAGACTCTAATCAGTTTTGCTATGTAGGTTAGGTTGCAATTTCATTTTAAATAAGTGTGTGTGTGTGTTTTTTTTTCACATGAAAGGTTATGCAGGTCAAATAAATTATTCTTAGGCTTAAAATGAAAATAAAAAAGAGTAGTTACAGTAATTTCCAATTAGCATACACATGTGCTGACAATCCACATTGTTTGCTCATCCAAAAGATGAGTAGGAAATGCTCATCCTTAAAAAGGGTTTTTTTTCCATTAAATTTTTATTTGTTTGAGTTAACAGTTTAAAGTATTTTTTAGTAACACATATTATCTCTAATTAATTATTTTTTTTGTGCATCCGGCACAAAGGTGGAGTCAAGGGGCTAGGGGTGGCCCCCTAAAATTACAGAATTTGACCTAAAATTTTAAGAAATTATACTTTAGTCTCATAAAATTTCAATATTTTGACTTTAGTCCTTATTAAAGAGTCTCATGGAGGGACTCTAATGAAAATATTGAAATATTTATGAGGTTAAAGTATAATTTCCTAAAATTTTGGGCCAAATTCTGTAAGTTTGGCCCCTAATTTCAAAAGCTAACTCCACTAGGTTTTATTCTATAATTTTCACCCTCCTAATTCCAAATCCTGGCTCCGCCCCTGATCCGACACCATACAATATTTTTTTAGTTAGTGAGTCTACTGAAAAATACCCCATGGTATTAGATGCACTAAAAATAATTAATTTAAAATATTAAGTACTACTTGAAAAAATATTTCGGATATTGAGTGTTAGTGAAAAGATATTTTGGGATACTTGAGTGATACTAAAAAAAAATATTTTTTTAGATGCAAGATATAATAGAAATTAATTAATTTGATATACTAAATGTAAGAAATATTTCAGGGTATAATATACAATTAAATTCAAATAAATAAGTTAAAAATGATTCTTAAAAATAAAAATAGGGTCTCGGACCCTCAAAACGCTCCCATTTCAGAATGAGCATGCCCTACTCATAAATGCACTGAGAATTTGCTGAATCAATCCATGTAAGATCAGACACATCAAATGTGATCATGATATCGACAAGTTGCATTTCTACTAGTATTAATTAACTGCTAGACCATTCGAGCAAAAAAAAAATTAACTGCTAGACAAGCTAGTTTTCCGTGTTTTGCTTAAATTTGAGATAAATCATACTGTTCACGGTTTACAAATAATGTGAAGTTAATGATACATATGATATTATTTTATTTTTAAAATAAATTAAAAGACTATTAGTCTATATCTTGAGTTGTATGCAAATAATTTTATGGCTTTCAATGTTTTATTGCAAATTTTCTCAAATTTTTAAGGTAAAAATTAAAAAGTTTAGGTAAATTAGATTTCCGAACTTACTAAAACCTACTAAAGAGACTCTTGTATTGGCAAACAAAATTTGACTCTATGCCCTTCATAATTAAGAGATGTGTTCATCCTTTACTAAATGGGGTTACTATTGTTTTATTAACTCTTCTCAAATTTTAAATTTCTATGAATAATTTCTGTAAATAATTAATTTATTATCCCTCAATAATGAAACGTGACTTATTACATGGGAATTATGTAAATATATTAAAGATTAATATGCAAATCTACTTAGAAGTTTCAAAATGTAGTAATATTGTCTTATACCATTAAAAAATGAGATAAGCTGCAGATTTGTCAACGAACTATTACCCAAGGAGCGTCTAGCACAAAAAACAATTGAATGGACCAAATTGGCCAACGAACTATTAAAAAGTGAAAAAAAAAATACCAAATAACTATTTAAAAAAACAACTATCACTACTACGTTAAAATATGAGACACTGGCGTATGACGGTGATGGAGACATGAGAGAAAAGAGCGGTTAAGCTTTCTTGTTGGATAAGGCAAACACCAACAAAGATGGAACCCATGCGAGCAGGCGTTGTGGCAGCGGCTGTTGCTGCTTGTGGCATCGAAGGGACACAACCAAGGTGCAAGGCGCGTGTCAGTCGAAAGCTGTGGACTACTGGATGAGTTCAAGATGGTGAGTGGAACACTCAGCAACTATGGAAGCTTTGGAGATGCCGACGTCGCCGACACTGTGACAGTCAATGGAAGACGGAGACACCAAGACAATGACAGGGTAATAGTCCGTTGGTGAATCTGCTCAAAATTGTTTTTTTTTTCACTTTTTAAAAGTTTGTTGGCCAATTTGGTCCATTCAATTATTTTTTGTACTAAATGCTCCTCGGATAATAGTTCGTTTGCAAATTTACACCTTAACCCTTAAAAAATTAATGTTAACTGTTAACTTTTTAAAGTTAAATTAAAGGACAATATTACTCCATTTTAAAATTTTTGAGAATAAATTTACACCTGCTCCCATATATTAATATTCAAAGCTAGTCTTGTACTTATCAAATCAACCATGCATGAAAAACAAAGTTATCACTAGGGGTGGAAATAGGCCAGGGGCCTGTGGCCTGGCTTGTTAAAAGCCTGGTCAGGCCTGGCCTGTCAGGCTAAAAGGCCAGGCCAAGGCCTGTTTGCCTTAAAAGGCCAGGCCTAGGCCTCCAAATAGGCATGTTAGGCCTGATAGGCCGGCCTATTAAGAATAATTAGTTTTTTTTAAAAAAAAAAATATTAATTAATATCCCCCACCCTCCCTCACACAAAGCCTCCCCGTTGCCCTTTCAACCAAGAACCCTAAGTCCCTAAATTAACTTCCCTCACTCAAGCCTGTTTTTGGCCTGTTTACGTTAGGCCTGCGTTTTACCAGATATCGTAGGCCTGTTTCCTTTTTATGTTAGGCCATGGGGGCTGCTTACATCCGGCTTGTTTTCGGCCTGTAAAAAATACAGGCCACAGGCCAGGCTCAGGCCACTTCCTTGTATAACAGGTCTGGCCTGTTTCCACCCCTAGTTATCACTCATGAAATTATCAAATGGTATTTTTAATTCCTTCTATGATATAAAATATAATTTATTTTTGTCCGATTTTGATTGATATCATTAGTGATGGAGAAAGATTGGGCATTTATGTCGCTGCCCACCACGTGAATACATATATATGGTTGTGTTTGTGCAGATTAATAAATTATAGGGCATGAATTATTTGGACTTATGTTAATTATTATATGTTATCACGAGGATCATATTTCTTAAATTTATAATTTATTCAATTAATTTGATCAAATTAAAGTATCAACGTCATTTTGATCATAAGAAAAGAACATACTACTTAAAATGATGTGGTTCATTTGGTTACTACTCCTTTTATATATATATATATCATCAAGTATTTGGTTCAGGATTCGTAGTTGTCCCTCTCAATACAAGTATCTTCCCTAGCACTCGAACTCGAGTCCCAGAGAATCTAGTAGAGCCTACACTATTTGACCAACTCTATGGTGGTCATTTGGTTACTTCTTACTAGCTAGCTAGCTAGAAAGCTTGTTAACATGAAGGAATGAAATTAATACAGTGGAATAGAATGCCTCCAATTTTTCTCAGCATCATAAAATATTGAAATTTTGTACGTAATTTATTCCCCCTTGAATTTTGTTCTGGTGTAGAACACAAGTGTCTAGCCTCAGAGGACTAGTGAATGGTTTATATTGGATCAAATGGCTCCTCAGAAATGTCTATCGATTAAACACCAAAGAGAAAAGGATTGTTCAATGATACCTATGAGGGAGATATCACAGAGCGTCTGATGATCACTGTGCTATACAGGTATGATGTTTCGCCAGAGGGGTGGGGTGTGTGGACAGTGAGATTGAATAGTAAGTAATTGAATAGAGAATGAAGAGAGTTCACCTGGTGAGTATCCTCCTATTTATAGAGATCACCTAGGGTTTCAGTCCGCTGGCTGTGCGTCCACTCCTCAGGCAACATGCACCTCCACGATCTGTAAATGCCTGCTCCACTACTTGTACTATCCTGGATTATAGGCATGATCATTGGGTGATTAGTGCTTTACCTGATTAAGGAGGGATCCTATCATAAAGTGCCCTTATTAGGCCTTATGTCTGCCAAGCCCATTATATGGGTTCATAACAGTTGACTCCAAGCTCGATAGTCGAGATTGAATGACTAACCTAGACTTTATGTATCTAAGTTATCCCCATTTAGTTGTTGTCCAAGATTCCTTGAATCCCAAGAGCTCCAAAGCTCTCTTATGACTTGCTCCCAGACATACTTGTCGAGATTAATTGATGACTTAACCTCGCTTTTATATCAGAGTTACTCAACATATCTTTCGAGTTTGTTTTCAACCTGCCCCCGGCCTGCATGCCGAGTTGGGACGACTTTACAATCATTTTTATGTCAGCCGGGATTTACGTTTGCATCTTAGAATCCGGGTTGTTGGACTCTCTTATTCCTGCCACGTATTGCCCCAAATCCGGGTGCCATAAAAAAGGTAGAATATGAACGGACTCCTTTTACATTGCCACAAATAGTTGTATGTGTATCTACGTCATGGCATGTAACCGTCGCTTCACCCGGATTGGCACTTCTACCTATATCCGCCATGTTGCTCTTTGCCCTTAGGAGGTGGACTCTTGGCCTTCTCTTTCATTATCCGGCTTGTAATTTCCATTTGGTCCAGCTCCAAGTATTGCTTTGATCGATCCCGGAAATCTGCCAAGGTATCGACACGACGCTTCATAATTGATTTTTTAAGCCAAGATGAAATGTCCAAGCCGGCTATGGCACAATGTAGATGCACATCCTCCTTCAACCCCAGTACTTGCAGAGTCATATCCTTGAAACGATCCAAATACTTCTGCAATGCTTCCCTGGGTGATTGTTTCACTTGGCCAAGTTGGAACTCGATTTTGGGCTGTTTTCTGCTCATCGCAAAATTCAGCAAAACTTCTGCTCCAGGATTTCCCTATCTCGGATAGAATATAGCGGCAGAGAGTGAAACCATATCTGCGCGGCTCCTTGCAAAGTCCCCGCAAACAGCCGAGATATGATAGGCCCCACAAACCCTTTCACCATAATCTCCATTTTAAAGTTGTTGACATGAACTTGCGGATCTTGGCTCCCATCATACTTTGGCAAGTCCCTCGAGTCTAAACCCTTGGGATAGGTGGCGATCATAATCTCATCCAAAAATAGACTTTGGATTCTATCTCCACCATGTCTTCTCATATGTGTCTCGGGCACACTATGTGAGGAGGTGTCGTTTCCTCCTTTCCAGTATCTTGGTTCTCAGCCGGTTGTTTCCCTTTTGTCAATGCTAAGTCGGCATCATTAACTCATGGACCATCATTGTCAATGTGAACGGAAGTTGTCATACTAACCCTGCTGAGGCCACTAGCATCTCGGTTGATATTTCGTGTAGGGTTCTCAAGCATTCTCAAGCGTTCCTCCAGCAATTGTATTCTCCGGGCCTCTTCTCCGGGAATGCGACCTCGATCTTGTCCGGCCAAGTCCTCCTCCACATTATTCGCACACGGTTCTTCAGCATTTGTATGAACAGAGACTGAGGCATTAACCCGGCTTGGGCCAGTAGTATCTCGGTTTGCGTTGTGAATTGGATTTTCCACCCGTCTGAGATGTTCCTCCAGCAACTGCTGCATTCTTAGTCCTTCCTCCTGCCTCCAGATGGCATTCTGATGTTCCATGTCCTCTTTAATAAGTTGGACATCTTCTTCTCTTTGTAGTCGGTTATGGGTTTCCATATTCTCCATTCGTTGAAGTAACGAACTCATCATATGATGCAACATACGGATATCCAAGTTCTCAACCTGGAACTCAAGAGGAGGGTTTGGTGGTAGAACTGGTGGCTGAACCTGCTGGATAACCGGGTTCTGGGGAGTGGGAGAGTTTGCAATATCCACTGTCTCGTCATCAGTCTCCATGATAATACGGTTAGGGTCTGGAGCAACCGAATCTTCATACTGAAGAGTTTGCTCTTAACGTTGTTGCTGTGGTTGTCTCTCTGGCAACTAGTCCTGCCGAGGTGTCTGAATACGGCTTCTGGTGCTTATGGCCATTTTCAGCGGTTCTTTTGTGGTTTGGGAATCGAAGTTTATGGATCCCCCACGGTCGGCGCCAATGTTCTGGTGTAAAACACAAGTATCTCACCTCAGAGGACTAGTCAATGGTTTATATTGGATCAAATGGCTCCTTAGAGATATCTATCGGCTAAACACCAAAGAGAATAGGATTGCTCAATGATACCTATGAGGGAGATATCACAGAGCGTCTGATGATCACTATGTTACACAAGTATGGCGTTTCGCCAGGAGTGGGGATGTGTGCACAGTGAGACTGAATAGTAAGTAATTGAATAGAGAATGGAGAGAGTGCACTTGGTGGGTATCCTCCTATTTATAGAGATCACCTAGGATTTCAGTCCGCTAGCTGTGTGTCCGCTCCTTAGGCAACATGCGCCTCCACAATCTGCAAATGTCTGCTCCACTACCTGTACTATCCTGGATTATAGGCATGATCATTGAGTCATTAGCACTTTACCTAATTAAGGAGGGATCCTGTCATAAAGTGCCCTTATTGGTTCTTATGTCTGCCTGGCCCATTATAATACATAAAGCTTATAATTAGAAGGGCTAATTTTAGGTTCAAATAATACATAAAAAATGAATAAGCGTATGTTTAATGGGGAAAAATACTTGTTAAAATAATGGCATTAAGGCAAATCAATTTTCAGCGGTACCACATCCACACTACAATGTTTCAGAATGATGCTGTTTGCAGACGAGCTAAGTTAATGCTTTCTTTCTTTTTCTTTAAAAAAAAAAAAGTTAATAATAATAATCTGTACGTAGGGCCCGGCATACATAAACAATTTAATTACTAAAAAAATTCTTCTAGTCGTTTATATGTCTAATTTATTTTCATTTTCTCCACTGGAGACATTATATTACTTAGTTTTGTGAGATTGTACAATAATTTTTTGTCTTTCTGTAAGTTAACATGTTTGGATTCCAATTTTAGGTTTCCTGTTGCGCTTTTTAATTAGCAAAACTTATCCTCATAGTCAAGTTTAAACAAACTTGTATAAATGACATAAATTCGTATCGTAAATTCAATCGTAAAACTCGTAAGAGTTTACTTTTATTATTAAATAGATATTACTAGTGTATAATTAAATAATTAAAATATAAAATAAAAATAATTTGATTTAAATATATTTTAAATCCAAATAATTGAATTAAATCCATCAACATTCATCATTTATCATATTTAAGAAAGAAATTTCTATATAAAACTATTGAGCATGATCAAATCAAAAAAGTTAACACGAGTTTAAGAGTAAGTTAACATAGTTTTGTAATCTAGAAACGTAAAAACGGTAAAATCGGTGTATAAACTCGTGAGTTTAACCAAGTTTACAACTAGCACGAGTTTACTATTGACTCACTCGTTTTTGCAAGCTAGAAGCATAAAAACGATAACTGGAGTCAACTCACAAGTTTGACAACTATGGTTATAGTCATTTAACCCTAATATTAATAGCAAAAAAGTACTGGCATATTTAAAATTTTAAATCTTAATATAACATTTTTAAATGCTAACATATTAAATTTAATTTTTAAAATATAAATTATTTTCCTAAAATAAATATCATCTGAGACCAGGAACAATCATTTTGGACAACAATAATTTTTGGAATAGCAATTATTAAAAGGATAATTTTTAAAATTAAAGAATGAAGTTAAAATATTGTATTGAGCCTTTTTAACGTATCATATTTTAAACTTTGATATAATTATCATTTAAAAATTCAGATTTTAATAAGACGTATACAAGATATTCCATGCGTATAAAATCTCATATTTAATTCAAAACTAGGAACAATCATTTCCGCAACATTAGTGGGAGCAATGTCATATATTGTTCTATATAAATCAAATTAAACACACTTATAAAATTATCAAACTCACAAATTTAAGCGAACTTGTAGTAGTAATGTAAATTTATACAGTGAACTCGAATTGTAAATTCGTAAAAGTTTAGTTTTATTATAAATAGATATTAATAATGCATAATTAAAATATAAAAATGACAAAAAATTGATTTAAATATATTTTAAATCCAAATAATTAAAATTTAATCACCAACATTCATAATTTTTTTACTCAAAAAAGAATTTTTTTTTCAAAATTCATATATAAATTAAAGCCATTAAACATGATCAAATTAAAAATGTTAGACAAGTTTAAAAGTGAGTTAACACGATTTTATAAATTAAAAGCGTAAAAATGGTAAACTTAATAAGTAAACTCATAAGTTTGACCGAATTTACAACTAGCATAAGTTTAATAGTGACACTGAACGATTTTGTAAATTATAAACGTAAAATTGATAAATTCGGAGAGTCAAATCACAAATTTAACAACAATGTACTCATATTCATATATTAAGCATGTTTTAATTAATTACTTTATATAGGGTTTATCTACATATTATTTTATCATCTTTGAGCTTTAAAGTGAGAAAGGAAATTAAGTGGAAAAGTTGGCTATATAAAATATGCAACTCTCATCAGTGTCTTTCCGATTTCAATTTTCATGCGTAAAACATAAAAGATGTTTCTTCAAACTAATTAACTGAAAGATATATGGAAGAACGGATATTTTTGTCAAACGAATTTATATATTAATGTTTTCTTTGACCTGTCAATTATGCGTGATTATTAGCCATTTGTGTAGACTCCTTTGTCACATCAAACATCGAAACATTCTGTAAACTTTAAATAATTACAAGTTGAACTGGTCATGAAATTCTTCTATCCCCATATTTGAAGCCTCTCGGCTTATAATAGAATGTACTGATGAGGTAAAGAAGAAATTTGCAAAAGATTTCGAATAAAGCTATTTTATGTTCCAAAAAGCTTTGCGGGATTATCCTCCTACTCCTTAAGAATAATGCAATTTTGAATTACTGAAGAAATCCTCAAATTTTGACTAAATAATTCCATTTTGATCTTTTTAATTTTGATTAAATACAAATAAACCAATTGATCAAAAAAAAATGAAACAACTCATAATAACAAATAGAATTATATAGTTTGATTGGCTTCCGTATTGGATTGGTTTGTCTACAGTAGTTTTTTATTTAAACAGTTACACGTGAAAGAATATAAACATAAGATCACAAAGGGGAATTAATAAGGCTTATGATACAATAATAAAAATAAGAGAATATTAGCTTAAACATGCTTGTTTTTCATTCTCCCAATTGACATAGACCACTAATTAAATATTGGATTTTATTGTTAATATTACCTCTTGTCCTTATTATAGGAACACTTTTATAATGCAATTTACACTATAAAATAATGTTCCTATAATTAGGACTGGAGGGAGTAACATATTTCTAGAATTAAGATGCAAATTTGTCCCAACAGTTTTTACTGAAGAGCAATATTACCTCAAGTTTTTTTTTTTTTCAATATTACCCCAAAAGTGTTAAAATGAAGTAGTATTGTCCTTTACCGTTAAAAAGTTGACAATCAACGTTTGGTTTTTAACAGTATGGGCAACATTACTACGTTTTAAAATCTTCAGGGTGACAATAAACATGAAAAAGCTTACTAGGCAATATTGCTTCTCAAAGAAAACTTTTAGAGTAAATTTGCACCTTAACCCATATTTCTAATTAATTAAAGAAATTGTATTCCTTGTACTTAATTACGATCTGTCACTAACTCACCATGAACAAAGAAAAATATTTTCATTGGTTAAACATGCTTAAGTACTTTTTTGTCATCCAATTCATTTATTTGTTAATTACCTTGTGCTTTCAAAAGATGAAGGAAATAAGTGGGAGTTGGTGACCGACCAAAGTTGACAATTATGCTATATATAGAAGCAAGTAACTTTTAAGTTTTAAAATAATAAAATATGAGATTTTATGGCATTCACTCTATTCTCTTTTGTTTACCCAATTAAAGTTGTTTCGTCATGAATTAAACAATAGATTTGAAAGAGAGATATATTAAAATAATTTAAGTAATCAGAAGATCAGGATCACATTAAAAATATATATTTTGTAGGACCAAGTGACTTGATTATTATCCATATATGACTAGGCTGTTTGTCATTTTTGCACCTATGTGACATTGATGGAAATGATTTTAGTGCTTTTGAAGGGGATGAGCGTCAAAATCTGGACGAAATTGGCTACGGTCTCTTTTATTTTCATCCTCTTCTCCTTTGGATTAAAATCTGAATTGTTTAGATTTAATGTTTTATAAAAGTATCGTTTTAAATATTTTTTAATAATTTATTTTATTAATATTTTTATAAAACATTAAATCAATCATTCAGATTTCAATCTAAAGGCGAGATGAAGAAGAGTATGAGAAGAAAAGAGGACCGTAGCCAAACCTAACTGACCATCTATTTTTAATTTGGACCATCACAATCTACTAATCTGGCCGATTTAGAATTAATTTTTTATTTTAAAAAAATATTTTAATATATGCAGAATCTAAGATAAAAATAATTTCTTAATTATCATTTTTTTCAAAAATAATTTTATATTTAAAGAACATTAACCAAAAATTTTGATTTTTTATCGTTAGAACTTATTTAAATAGTGCATATCTCACCATAATGATAAGTACCGAAGGTGGTTACCAGCGGCAGCCAGTCTTATAATTGGAAGAAATACTTACATACTTCAGAAGCGTCACCTTATCTACACTCTGACTAATTAAATGTGACAACTCATCTTATTTTAATCCTGCATGGCAATTGCATCATCTAGAAAAATTGAAATTTTATGATTTTAGAGACAATGGGAGGAAACTGTGTTTTTAATTTTGTCTTTCTAAATTAAGAAGTTTATGTTTTTTAAAATCGTAAAATTTAAATTTCTCTATATCATTCATTGCCATGTAGAATTAAAAAAATATGAGTTGTCACATTTTAATTAGTTAGAGTAAAGATGAGGTGATGCCCTTTGAGTATGTAAGTAATAATTGGTATATACATAATCAAATAATTGATATGACTGAAGAATATCATGAAGGTTACAGAGATTCCTTAATTACAGTCATTATTTCAGATAATTGATATGATCTTGGTAGTTTGGATCCCACTCATTTTCAAGCTATATAGGCTTATTCTTTTGTAATTATCGTGGGATTACTATTTATAATGTTATAGAGATTAATTCCATAATTACAGTCTCTCCATGAAGCAATGAAAAACTGTTTTCCTAGGATTCGTGTTTAGCTACTTTCTGATCACGGAGTTCTTTTTTATATCAATGTTCTCTTTGAGCTTTCAAATGAGCAATGAAATTAGTGGAAGATGCATTGTGACAAATAATTGATCATAGATATATTAATAGGAAGAATGTACTATATGATAAAATTCAATTATAAGAAAACTGTATATATCATTCATGAATTTGCTATATTTTTGCCCATGATTCAATGCATCACAGGAATTGAGTTAAGCGACCTTTCAACGTCATTAATTACTTTAACATTAAGAAGAGATTAATGAAACAACGACAAATCCTTGGATATAAGATATTTTAGGATTATTTTATTTTGCAATTTTTATCAGTTATTAATTAATAATTCAACCAACTCATATTGATTGACTTAAAAAACTCAGTGTGGCATATGTATTGTCTATTTTGGTATTCAAAGACAAAGGTAATTAGCCAAATCACAAAGTTGCATGATTGCAATTTTTTTAATTATAAAAAGAAACATGTGTTGTGTCGGAAGAGGATACTCTCATTATCCTCTTTCTCATCATCTTCTCATCATCTCATCCCCACTCTTAGATCATGAAATGGATGGTTTAAATTTAATATTTTATAAAAATATCATTATAATATTTTATTAATTAAAATTTGTTGCCTATAACAAGCATTTACTCTCTGAACGAGAGATGAATATAATTAATAATGGTAAAATTGAAAAAATATTTTGTAACCCCCCCACCCTACCTAAAGAAAAATCACATTTTAAAAAAAAAAAAAAAAAAAAAAAGTGTAGTCAAAGATGGAAATAAATTGCATCCCCTAAAATTAAGGGATATGGCGGCTAGAAGGAAATATGCTTACCAAATCAATGAATTATGAAGAAATATAGAGGAGAGAGAGAAAAAGGAAAGTATAAAATAATCAATGAATTATGTATTTATTGATTAATTGATCAAAGGGCCTGTTTTATTATAAACTAGGTATTACAAGTTTTTAGGATCAAAATGATAATGATCACAATGGTCCTACATTAACTACTCCCATGTATGCATGCTGAGTTTGTCGCATCAATAATTTGGAAACAGAAATAGTACGTAGTGTAATGACAGGGGAAGAGGTACAACCATTCCCAACTTTAACCAGCCTCTTTGGGTGTAAGTTCTGAGGAACAACACCATCGGCTAAGTCCCCACCAGAATGATAGTAGACACAAATAAGGCAAATTAGATATTACAGAGGCACAAATAAGCCCAGATCTGAAACATAATGACTTATTCCTCACAGGGATGGGATTTCGCAGTCGTAAGTAGGGGTATAACATAATAAGGGTGAGCATAGGCAGGGCTGGGCTGGGCGAGACTCCTGCCCGATGCCCAGCCCGAAGAATGAAAATGCAATCCAATATCCAGTCCTATCCGATAAAAACCCAAATCCTTTTTGGGCTGGGTAAGCATGGGCTGGGCAGGGCGGGTTTCCCCTGCCCAAGTAGTGGCACTCTACTCTACTCCATGAAGATTTTAGTTCATACTTTACACAATTTCAGAGCTTTAGAGATACCTGAAGTATAACATAATATATTTATAATATATTTAGACATAATAATATAATATATTTTAAATAAAATAGTATATATGGAATAATATTTATTTAAATATATTTAAATTT
The DNA here is from genome assembly GCA_019022655.1 of Acacia acuminata. NCBI lineage: Eukaryota > Viridiplantae > Streptophyta > Magnoliopsida > Fabales > Fabaceae > Acacia > Acacia acuminata. Next base: position 3,985,232 of record JAFJYI010000025.1, on the reverse strand, counting down.
TCTGAGTAGGGTCAGATGGGCAGGGCAGGACCCCCTGCCCGATGCCCGCCCTACCAATTATTAGCCCAAATTTCAAAACTCCCAAATGTTTTTTGGGCCACCTTTTTTAGAGTTGGGCGGGGACAATTTTTTACCTGGGTTTGGGCAGGCATATAGGGCATTTGGGCACCATACTCACCCCTAGTTGTAAGGATGGGTTTTTTAGGTGAAATCCTAGAAGAATTGGCATAGATAAAGTTTTTCTTTTTCAATTGTTCTCAATTTACTCAATTTAAAATATAAAATTATTATATTAAAAGATTTAATTGTAAAGTGCCGAGTCAACATTTTTCGTTAATGAGAAAAATACTTTGAACCAATTGAATCTATGGTGTCTGTTAATTTGAATAAATGAAGAATTGAAAACGTAAGAATTTCATAATAACTATATATGAACGGCTGAATAAAGCTATTTCATGTTTCCAACAAGCTTTGCGGTCGTCTTCTCCTACGATCCTTACGAATAATGCAATTTTGAATTACTGAAATCCCCAAATTTGGACTAAGTTCACTTTCGATGTTTTAAATTATTTTCAAAAAGTTATCACAATTCACAATACTATACGTAGTTACATGTTTTATACACAAAATATTTCTTATACTTCTGTTATTAATATAATGCATATATTAATTAATTGCCCTTTTAAAATGTGGAAGGAAATAAGTGGGAGATGGTGACCCGTGACCTACTAAAGTTTAAAATTATGCTATATTTAGAGGTTTAAGTACAAATTTTAATAATAAAATATGAGATCTTATGGGATTCAATTTTCCTTTGTTTACCCAATTAAAGTTTTTTCCTCATGAATTAAAAAATAAATTTGAAAGAGATATATAATAAAATAATTTCGTTAATCACAAGACCAGGATCACATTAAAAGAATTGTTATTTTGCATGACCGTGTGATTTAATTATTCTTTATTATTATTATTATTATCATCCATTTTGGTATATTCGTTTGTCAGTTTTGTGACATTCATATATTAATAGAAATGGATTTAGAGTTTGTCAAGGCCTCAATGGTGATGACCATGGTAGTCAAAAACGCGTTTAAAACGTTAAAAACACCGATTTTACGTTTTTTTTTTTTTAAACGTGTTTCGTGTTGGAAAAAACGATTCTAGAGTAAAAACTGTAAAAACGACGCGCGTTTCAACGTAAAAACGTAAAAAAAACGCTGCCTTTTTCAAAAATGCAGAGTTTACGTTGGGACTTAAGTGAAAGTTTTAAAAGTTCTGGAGATGGACTACAGTGAGAATTTTAAAACTATTTGTGGGGCCGAACTGCAATTTCAAAAACATCTGGGTCCTTTTCTGTAATTAATAAATAAAGATCATTTTACCCCTAATTACACTTAATTCAATACAAATGTCCTTAACTCAACTTAGTACTTAATCATGCAATAATGTCCCAGAAAATGCCTTAAAAATCCCAATTTAATCATGTAAAATCATATAAAAAATATGGTTTGATCAATGACAATGTTGGATATTTTGATTGATATTACATTGATCAGTATATGTGTGGATAATGACAGGTGCCTTACTTTTCTTGAATATATATATATATATATATACACAAGTAAAAACTATGTTTTGTATTAAGATTTTACATTTTACGATTTTTCATTCTCCTTCCGTTTTAGGTAAAAAACTACGTTTTCACTACCATGGTGATAACACCGAAATCTGGACCATCTTAATTTAATTTGGACTATCTAGCTCTTATCTATGCTATTTAGATTTAATTATTTTATTTTTAAATAATATTTTAAGTATACATAATTTAAAACGTTAAAGTATATTTTTAGTCCTTTAAATTTACATGAGATATACTTTTGGTCATTTAACTTTATAAAGTGTACTTTTTGTGTTATAATTCTAAAATATTTAATATTGCTTACCGAGAACATTGACACAACAAATTTAAGTGATGACTATGTAAGCTTAAGTGATAAGTGTATAATTATATAAATGTCATCTCCTTTATTTTTTACTTCAATTTTTAAGAAAGTGACGTTTCTTAGGGAAGTAAAATCCATTTTTTGTAATAATGAAGTGACATATAAAACTAGGTTTTACCTTTTATTTTTCTTGCAGAAAATGAAACAAACTCCTCCTATTTGAATCATTTTCATTTGGGCATCACTAAAAAGAACTTATTGCAATTATTATGTTTCATCAAATGACATAAATCAAGGAAGGGTATTGAGCTAGTAATGCCATCTCGAACAAAAAAAAAAGTAGATGTGATCAATTGATGAATGAAAAGGTCAAACTTATTGATAAATGATGAAATGTGAAATTTAGGAATAATTTATTAATTTTATAAATAATTCACAAAACTAATTTAGATCAAATTATATATGCATAATAATACATTTAAAAAAAAAAAAAATAGGCTAGGCATACAAGCTAGGCCTTATAAAAATAGATCTAATATGTTTACCTAAATAGATTTAACAATAAGCCTAAGTCTGAACCTAACATATTTACTAAATAGACTAGACTAAGTTTAAAGTAGGCTAGATCATAGTCCCCTTCATGATATTCAAAGACAAAGGTAATTGACTAGAACAAAGGTGCATGATTGCAAATTTTTAAAAAAAATGTAAAAGAAACATGTCAATAATTTGCATTGATTGAGACATCAAACAAAAAAGTATAACACGTATCTTGACTATAAATACAATGGAGTTACATACTTACATTGCATAGCATCCACCCAACTTGAAGTCACAGAAAATATTTGCAAACTTTCTCATTTGGTTGACAACATGAGAGCTTCAGCTTTTGCCTTCCTTCCTCTCTTCTTTTTGTTGGTGCGTTTTTCTACTCTTTCTGTCTTCTTCATAAATCTCCTGTCAATTAATTCCTCTTTTTTTAGCTTAAAAGGCATCTTTCTTACAAATGCTACGAGGTTCTAAATTTTTGTTCTTCTGTCAAATTGATCTTGATATTAATTATTACTCTTATCAAAGCCCCTTGTTTAGTGCTTAATAACATCAGTATCAAACAGTCTAAAGTGAATGGTTTATAATTATTTTCCAAATTTTGATATATACAGTTCCTAAATTATTTAATATTTTGTGTATTTATGTATGCATTAATTGTAGGGATAATTAATCTATAAGTCCTTATAGTTCTTACCAATTCTTAATTAGATTCTTATAGTTTTTTATGAAGTCCCTCTTTTATCTTTTTATCAGGCTCTGTAGTATCACCATATTTCTAATCATATCCCTATAGTTTCAAGTGACTAAAAAAATTCAGGTAAAAAAAGTGACTCATAATTAAAAAAAAGAAAAGGATAAAAAAAATTACAAAGGACCTGATTAAAAAATAGAAATACAAGGGCCTAATAAAAATAAGAAAAGAAAATTAGGGACCTGATTGGAAATAGGTGAACCTATAAGGACATGATAAAACAAAACAAAAAATTACGGGAATCTAACTAAAAATTAGGTGAAACTATAGGAACTTACAGATTAATTATTCGTTAATTATATGATATCTTACTATCGCAAATTCAACTGGTCTTTCAGATAGCTCAGATTTCGGTGGAGTTTGGTTTCACTTATTTTAAATGATTTTACATTGTAAGTGTGTGAGCAGTTTTTTCACATAAATCATCAGAATACTTATTTTTCAAGTGGAGGCAACCAATCAAAAATCAAGTTTTTCTGGGCGCAACTTTCTTCCAATGACCGCACAAATTTTAACCCTACATACGTTTTTGCTTGTGGAGGCATATATCTTGTTTGATTAACTTATGTTCGGAATGCATGTCTGTTTTTGTTGTGGAATATATAGCTGGCAGATGGAGGAGCCTCAAGAAAAGACGGAGGCGAATACTGGAGAATGGTGATGAAAGATGAAACGATGCCTCAGGCAATACAAGGCCTTCTTCATCATAATCCTTTGATTCAATCCCACAATCATGTTCAAGGGTTGAATCAAAAATGTGATGAACATGAGGCTCTTGTTACCAAAGAAAAGATGTTCATAAAATATGTTGAAACCAAACCCACTGTTACTGGTGCTTATTATGACAATGAATTTGAGCCAAGGCCCAGTGTTATATCTTACAACAATGATCATCTTGGCGTTCAGAAGAAAATATCCACGGAAGATTTTGAGCCCAGACCAAGTATTACGTCTTATAACACTGGTGATCTTAGCGCACCAGGAAAAAGATTTGTTAAAGATTTTGAGCCAAGACCTAGCATAACATCATACAACAACGGAGATCTTGGTGCTCAGGTGAAAATGTTTACAGAAGATTTTGAGCCTAGACCTAGTATTACATCTTACAACAATGGTGATCTTGGCAGCCACAAGAAAACATTTGCCGAAGATTTTGAGCCCAGACCAAGCGTGACATCATATCAGAACGACAACCTCGATGCTCAGGAGAAAACATTTACCAAAGATTTTGAGCCCAGGCCAAGTATTACGTCTTACAACAATGGTGATCTTAGCGCACCAGGAAAAAGATTTGTTAAAGATTTTGAGCCAAGACCTAGCATAACATCATACAACAACGGAAATCTTGGTGCTCGATGAAAATGTTTACAAAGATTTTGAGCCTAGACCTAGTATTACATCTTACAACAATGGTGATCTTGGCAGCCACAAGAAAACATTTGCCGAAGATTTTGAGCCCAGACCAAGCGTGACATCATACCAGAACAACAACCTCGATGCTCAGGAGAAAATATTTACCACAGATTTTGAGCCCAGGTCAAGTATTACGTCTTACAACAATGGTGATCTTAGCGCACCAGGAAAAAGATTTGTTAAAGATTTTGAGCCAAGACCTAGCATAACATCATACAACAACGGAAATCTTGGTGCTCAGGTGAAAATATTTATAGGAGATTTTGAGCCTAGACCTAGTATTACATCTTACAACAATGGTGATCTTGGCAGCCAGAAAACATTTGCCAAGATTTTGAGCCCAAGCGTGACATCATACCCGTAAACCTCGATGCTCGGAGAAAACATTTACCAAAGATTTTGAGCCCAGGCCAAGTATTACGTCTTACAACAATGGTGATCTTAGCGCACAAAAAGATTTGTTGAAGATTTTGAGCCAAGACCTAGCATAACATCATACAACAATGGCAATCTTGGTTCTCAAGGCAAATTGTTTACCAAAGATTTTGAGCCCAGACCTAGTGTGACATCGTACAACAATGGTGATCTTGGCAGCCACCAGAAAACATTTGCCGAAGATTTTGGGCACAGACCAAGTGTGACATCATACCGGTGTTCCTCGATGCTCAGGAGAAAACATTTACCAAAGATTTTGAGCCCAGGCTAAGTGTGACATCATACAACAATGGGAACCTTGGTGCTCAAGAGAAAGTGTTTACCAAAGATTTTGAGCCTAGACCCAGTGTGACATCATACGTCAATGGTGATCTTGGCCATGAAGAGAAAGAATTTATCAAAGAGGTCTCTTCTTGGCTTTAAATGATGATGTGAAAAATGGCCTCAGCCCTAGGTCGAATGTGTCTGTTTATATTGAATAAGTGAACAATAAGCATGGTCCTCAAGTATGAAGGTTAAGGAGGTTTTATGTGTAACCTCATATGGTTTGTTATGCTTTCGAGAAAACGTATCTGTAAAATATATCAGAATAAAGTTAGAGTAATTAAATAAACGTTATCAAGTGTATTCTTCCCTTTTTCTTCTTCTGCTCCGTCCTCATGAAAAAGCTAAATCATTTGTATGTAGGATCGAATTAAAAAACTGATAAAAAAAGAATTAAAATGCAAATCCGATTCATATTTACTGCTTCAAAAATAAATCATCGTTGCGATTAATATGGAATGTCCATTATGGTTTCATATATAGCTCCAAATGCATTGAAAAGATTGCCACATCCCTCGAGTGAACAATTAATTTCGTGCACCAAAATTACATGTAGTTCTAAATATAAGATCTACTTGCCCCTTTTTAGAGATTAAAGAAACTGAATAAATAACTTAATTATATCATATGTTGTACATGATTAAATTATATATCAGTTTATAAATCAAATAAATTGGTTTAAAGGAAAAATAATAAATATAAATATTTTAAAGTAATTTAATTAGCCTATTTTTAACTCCAAAAAAATCTAATTGAGTTTTATATTTAGAACATGAGCAGGTAGTATTCTTTCATCAACGAGAGAAATTGGTACAACACATCAGCGAAGATGACTCGAACACTCAGAAACATGAGTTGTCTTTAAATCTAACCCGCGCCATTATATGACAGGATATATTTTTTTCATAAAGGCGGGTCTAATTAAATCATATTTTATATATATATATATATATATATATATATATATATATAAAGGTTATCAAACTTATGGATTTAAGCAAACTTATGGATTTAACATAAACTCATAAAAGTTTACGTTTATCACTAAATAGGTATTAGGTATTAACAATGTATAATTAAATAATTAAAATATAAAAATTAACAACAATTTGATTTACATATATTTTAAATCCAAATAATTGAGATTAAATATATCAAAACTCATAATTTATTATATTTAACGAAGAAATTTCTATAAAATTCATATATAAAAGCCGTTGAGGATAATAAAATTGAAAAACTTAACACGGGTTTAAAAGCAAGTTAAAATGGTTTTGTAAGCTAAAAACCCAAAAACAATAACTTCGGCATATAAACTTCGTAAGTTTAATCAGTTTATCAATGACTTTCGATTCAATTTAGTAAGATACAAACATAAAAATAATGGTGAACTCACAAAGTCATCTTCATGAATTTAACAACAATGTATACACGGTCCTCTTTCAATACAATAATATGTTTTAAAATGAAAAATTATCACAATACTACAGTTACGTACATTTTTAATCAACAAAATATTTCTTATACTTCTGTTATTATTATAATTTATTCTGAATAATATTAGGACAAATATTATTAGAGCTACCATGTTCAAGAATCTTTTCAGAACGGTGACGTGGCTTCCAGACAAGCTAAGTTTCATAAGTTCTAATATATTAATATTAAATTTTGAGTGAAAAAAATATCCAAATTTTTATAGAATATCATTTATTTCCAAGGCACACAATATCTTGGTATATATAGAATTTAATAATTCATTGGATGCAACTGAATATTAAATTCGTACAGGATTAATTTGAGTCATGTATGTGTGTCGCCATCCTCATAGTGATACCGAGTGCCGACAACTAATCAAAACATTGGACGGTATCGTTAATTATATATATATATATATATAGACACACATACATATGTGTGTGTTATATAAAGTTAAGAAATTACTTGTACTTATTTACGATTCTCTGTCAGTATGAGCAATGAAAGATCTATTTTTTTATACAAACAATGAAAATTCTTTTCATTCGCTTAAACGTGCCTAAGTACTTTTTCGTCATCCAATTAATTTATATATTAATTAATTAATTACCTTGAGCTTTCAAATGAGGAAGGAAATAAATGGGAGATGGTTACATTACCTACCAAAGGTGACAATGATGCCATACTTTGGGAAAATTAGAATGAAGGACTTAGAGAGAAAAATATTTATGGAGAAGGACCATAAAAATTGTAATTATTTAGAAGGACTAAATATAAAAATATAAAATTAAAAGTACTAAAATGCCCCCAACAAAATCTCCTACATTCTCATCTACATTCTCTTCTCCATTCTATTTTTAAACTAATACAAAATTTTAAGTTTCATTAAATTAAACAATAATTTTCTCAATTTTCTTTTTTCACAATTTGAATATATATTTATGAAAAAAATTATGCAATCCTCAATTTGTAAAAATTAGAATTGTTTTTATATCAATTTCTTTTTAATCCGAGATGGAATTATATTTTAATAAAAGTCAGGTCTTTTATAATTTATCATATATCTTAAAACAATAAAGTTTGTATGATTTATTTTTGTGTAGAAGCAATTTATGTGGGTTAAAAAAATCATGTAATATTAATAAAATTAAAAAATATAATTAACCTATTATGTCCTTAAAAATATGAAATAAATTTATTTTTTATTTATATTAAAATAGTTTAATTGATAATACATGAGGTTTGATTAGGGGCAATTAAGTTAATTCAAATAGTGAAATTACCCTTAAATAATATATTCAAACAGTGGGATAAATTTAGTTTTTATTTTTAACAGTTATTAAATAAATAATATATTGAAAAAAAGATATGATCATATCATGATAGAACGTTTGATTTTAATTTTAGTTAATTTTTAATTATGAATACAAAAGATAATACATGAGGTTTGATTAGGAGCAATTTAGTAATTTTAAATTTATATTATAATGTTTGGACCTTCTAAATAATTATAATTTTTATGGTCCTCTATAATAAATATTATTTTCTCTTGGTCCTTTATTTTAATTTTCCCAAGATAAAAGTAACTTTTATAATAAAATAGTATGAGATTTTTTGGGATTCAATTTTCATTTGTTGACCCAAAGTCGTTTCCTCATGAATTAATTGGAATATGCGAATAGCCAACAGATTTGAAAGAGAAATATATTTAAAAAAATTGTTGCTGCCTCTATCTTTGATATAAGATCCAGTTTATTTTTTTAGAGTGATTAAAAAAATGAATAAATTATTTTAAAATATTTATATTTATCATTTTTAAATGAAACTAATTCATTTGACTTATAAATTAATGAATAATTACATAATATACAACAGATGCTATAGTTAAATTCTTTATTTAACTTTTTTAATCTCTTTAAAAAAATCAATTACGTCAATCAATTACGTTTTATATTAAGTACTGTAAGGAGTATTTTGTATAAGCATGATATAATTCTTCTTTAATTATTACCCACCTGATCTGCTGAGTAGGCTCGTTTGTCAGTTTTCGTCAAGTGACATTCATGTTGTTCCTATAGTCGGTATACCCAGAAGCAAATAATTGACATGAGTGACAGAAATCACGTTAAAGTTATGTAGAGATCCCATAATTATAGTCATTTCAAATAATTGACGACATTAATGATCTGATTGCGGGTTGTATATCCCACTCATCTTTCTCTCAATTTTTTTTCATCTATTTAATGTATCTATAATTTGAGCAAATTTTAATAGTTAAGATTTAATATCATATTATTATAACCTTAACTATAATAATAAATCTAAGGTGAAGGTGCAAATTTGTCAAATAACTATTACTCAAAGAAATGCGTCAAGCCAAATAACTATTGAAGAGACAAAATTGCCAATCAACAATTAAAAAGTGAAAAAAAAAAAAACCAAATAACTATTAAAAGTGGGAAAAAAAAACACCAAACAACTATTAGAAAAAAAAAAAAAAAAACTATCACAATTAAGTTAAAATGTGAGACACCGGCGTCGACACGATGGCGAAACGCTTATTGGAGAAAAGAGCGGTTAAGCCTTCTTGTTGGAAAAGGAAAACACCAACAGAGATGGGACCCATGGGAGCATGCATTGCGACAACAGCGGTTGTTGCTTGTGGCATCGGAGGGATGGAACCAGGGTGTAAGGTGTGTCTTGCCACGAACGTTGTGGACTTCTTGGATGAGTTCAAGAGGGTAAGTGGAACACCCAAGAACAATAGAAGCTTTGGAAATGCCGATGTCAGCTTGACACTATGATCAATGGAAGACGGGAGACACCAAGACAGTGATGGGGTAATAGTTCGTTGGCGAATCCGCTCCAAATTGTGTTTTTTTCCACTTTTTAATTGTTGATTGACAATTTTGGTCACTCAATAGTTATTTGGCTAAACGCTTCTTTAGGTAATAGTTGTTTGGCAAATCTGCACCTTGACCCATAAATCTATTATAAGAAATAGAATAAATCTCAATCATTAGACCTTGATCTAATGATGGAGACGTTAAATGAAGAGGATATTGAGAGAGATCAATGTAGACACTTCTCTCCTCTCATGTTCAAGCATATTATCTTAAATTGATTACGCTCTTTTATCTTTAGTATAAGGGACTAACTAACAAGTGTTTTTTATCTTTTTTATAAGGCTTCCAAAGAACAATAAATATTTTCTTCATGTATACTCACATTTAATAAGGTTAGTGGGAGAGAATAATAATTAATATGATATTAGAGTTTAATGTAATTAGTAGAAATACTATTGAAAATTACTTAAATTTTATGATAAATTTAATAAATTTAGCTTTTTTATTGGTTTTCGAAAATTGATAGTTTGTGCCTTATAGTAAAATCGGGAGGAGTATATTCTTTTGTAATTGATATATAGAGAGAGAGAGAGAGAGATTGAGTCATTCTTCTAATGACACGCACAACTAAAAGCTCCTTCATGTCCTTATTATATGACTTAAATCACTTAATGGAGAATCTATTTTTTATATTTGTCAACATTTTTCTAATAACATCTATTGATATTCTCTCAATAATAATCAAGTAAGAAAGAGATAAAGAAAATTAAAAAAGATGATTATAGTGTTTTATAGGAAAATCATATCTTATTAACTAACTTAACTTACTTAATCTACTCAAATTAAGTAAAGAAGTCTTACTCCCTCCTTATCCTAATTATAGGAACATATTTTGGAGTTGGTTTTGGTGAGAGCATGTTTTAACTTTTGTCAATTTTTTCCTATAATACCCCTATTTATACTTTCTCAATAATAATTTAATAATACACCTATATATTCTATAAAGTAAATAATGTTTGCAACTCATTAATTCCATTCACACTTCAGTTATACTTTTATATATATATATATATATATATATATATATATATATATATATATATATATATATAATAATTTTTGAGCAATTTTTGTCATATTTTTCCTATATCACCCCTACTAATACTTCCTCCACAATAATTAATTTAACAACACGGTTATATTCTATCAAGTGTGAGATTCTATTTTATTTTTTATTTTTAAATAAAATAATTTAACTTCAGGTTTATAAGTTGATAGTATTTATAAGTTGCATATTTTCCAAATTAGCATTATTAAAGAGTAGCAAGTTGTAGTATTTATAAGTTGCATATTTTATGTTCAGGTTCCACATTATACACAAAATTCACTTTTAGTTAGTAGTTGAAGTTTCACGAATTTCATCCACCCACATTGTTTGCGTCACGGACGCAATTTGTGATATGCGTATTTTATGTAGAATTAATGTATATTTATAATAAGTAGGGTAAGTTTTGGAAAATAATTATAATTAACTAATTTAACTCCTTCCCTTAATCTCTCCAAATTCCAAATAGTTCCTATAATTAGGACTGGAGGGAGTATATTATATATTTATATTACGTATTGTGGAGAAGAGGAAGTATGGTTTTTAATGTTATAGAGATTCCATAATGATTCTCTTATTGAAGCAATGAAAAACAGTTTTCCTAGGTTAAACGATTTTAAAATTTGCTATCATTAGAATTGAGTTAATTAAGCGACCATAAATTTACACCCCCATTAAGATTAAGACTTAAGTAGAGACCATAAACAACAAATCCTTGAAGATCATATTTTAGGATTTCATTTTATTTTGCGATTTTTATCAATTTTTAATCATAATTGAGTGGCATAGGCGCATAGCTGTTATGGAATTCAAAGCAGGCCAAAGAAAAATGTAACCAGGACAATTGCATTCTATTCTTCAACAATAATGCAATGAACAAGACTTGGCAAAATATGATATTAGCATCAGCCCTTTGTCTTCCTTCTTGATCATCTAAAATTTTAGAGGAACTCATCTCTAGACCTTTAACTATAAAAGGCTCAATAAGAGATGTTCAGACAAACTCTTACAACATCCCAAATACACACTCCCAAGTTAAACTTGCAAAAAAGAGAAACTTCTTATTCCAAAATATCTAAATAATAACTGAGTATAACTTGACCCTTAAAAAGAAAAACTATCTAACCTAATAGGACTCAAATTTTTTTTTAAAAAAAAATTATTATAAGATATTGAGGATAAAATGCCGTCTAAAAATAATTATATCAAGGATAATAATAAGATATTAATAATATCCTTGAGATCTTTATTTGGCAACTCATATATCTAGAATAATATTCTAAAAAGAAAACTACTAATAATTTTTTTTTAAAAAAATTAAGATAATTCAAAATATATAAATGATATATCATATCTTCTTAATAATCTTAGAAATACAAATTGACTATTTTAAATAATAAAATTACATAGAAAATATAAATAAAATGACTTAATTGAGAGCCTATTTGTCTTGCTCAATTGCATCTCTCGAAAGTTGAATGCCACGCAAGATCCCTAGCAGCTAGCGAAATTGACAAAATTGTCCTTTAGATTCCTATCTTTCTTCTCTTCTTTCTCTTGGTATATGTTTTCCAATTCTTCCTGTGTTTTTAATCATACATATGCATGTGTGTATTAATAACCAACAAGGAATTGACCTAACGATTTAAAGCCCCGCTAGATCTCTCTTAATCTCGAGTTCGAATCCTAAAGGATATACCTATCTTGGGAGGGGAAAATGCATCTGTTAATTAGGCTATACTCCCTAAGCTCTCCATATTTATTACATATATTAAGGGTTTCCAATATCAAATAGTATTGAAGGAAATATGGAACTGGTTACTCATTGCAATGATAAACATCAAGAACTCATTATTGTAGTAAAATTTACATAGTTTTAATAGAATTTCAACAATCCAGATTTAAGATTTTTTTAATAATGGATTTTAAGTAAAATTATTTCTTTTTCTTTTTTTTTTTTTTTTTGAAAAAGTGAAAGAAAAAAAAATCCAAACCATTGAAATTAGATCTAAATGATCTGTAATAGTGATGAGCTATTTGTACTCATCGTCACGATCAGCGCTGAAATAGGCTTAAAAATGACACAGACGAAATACTACCGGAGGATGGTGGTGAAGAAAGATGAGGTCATGCCTCAAGCAATACACCCTTCTTCATCATAATCCTTTGATTCAACGTCAAACTAATAAACCTCAATTATGCCACAATCACGTTCAAGGATTGAATCACAAATGTGATGAACCTGTGGCTGTTGTTACTCTAGATCAAAAGATGTTCATCCAAGATGTTGAAGCCAAACCCACTGCGATGCTACCTCTTATATATAACGATGACTTTGAGCCGAGGCCTAGTATTAATTACATATTACAACAATGGTGATCTCGGCCATCGAAAGAAAGGAACCACTGAAACTTTTGAGCCCAGGCCAAGTACTACATTTTACAGGTACAGCAATAACGGTGATCTTAGTCATGTTCAAGACAAAATGTTCGCCAAAGATTTTGGGCCTAGGCCTAGTATTACATCTTATGACAATGGTGATCTTAGTATTCGAGGAAAAAGATTCACTAAGGATCTTCAGCCTAGACCTAGTATAAGTTTATAACATCTCACAAAACAATATGGTGATTTAAGCGTTCTAGAAAAAGAATTCATCAAAGATTTTAACCTAGTGTACACATACGTTTGAGTTTTGACAACAATGGTAATCTCGGGCGGGGAAAATACCTTTACCAAAAACTTTGAAGGGAAAATCTCCCTCAAGGCCCAAAATAGCAAAAAATTGTTAAAAATAGCTCAAGAAAAAGTTATATGTCAAAAAAAGCCCAAGGATCTTTTTTGGTATTATTTTATAAACGTTAACAATAATATCAGTAGAACATTAACAACTAAATCAGTAACAGTTTACAACAACATCCTAACAACTAAATCAATACTTGTTAACAACTAAATCAAGTCTGCTTAACAACTAACGTTTTATGAAATAATACCAGAAAAGACCCCGGGCTTTTTAAACATGTAACTTTTCTTTTTGAGCCTTTTTTTGGCAATTTTTTACTAATTTGGACCTTAAGGTAGATTTTCCCAACTTTAAACCTAGACCTAGTACTAATAGTACAATTTGATCCTATGATTTAACAAAGGTGCTTGGGAAAATGTTTTTATCCCGTAAAATTTTATCCAAATTATAACATTATTCATCGGTCTTCAATATAAAACATATTTATCTAATTTGATTTGATTAAGCTAGTTAATTAGGTTAGTAAATATGATATATATTTTCTAAAATACTCTAGTCATTTTTCTTAATTCCCTTATGCTCTCCCTTCGTTGATTATTTTTTAAAGAGTATCAATAGGCATAAATTATGAAAAAAAAAATGACAAATATGTAAAATATATATTATATTGAAAATCAAGATCAACACCCTAAATATGTCTTATATTAAAAGCTGGAGGGAGTAATGCATAATTCGAAAAAAGTTCACAGTAACTTGTTATCTGCATATGTGTGTTAGTTTTATTCAAAAAAAAAATTTTTTTTTTAAAAAAAAAAAAAGCCCTTGTGGTTCTTGTCTTCAGTCTTCAATTTTATCTTCCTAAATGTAGAATTAGATACCCTTAGTCTACCACCTAAATCCTATGGTAAGATTATATGATGCAGAAAACATAATGTAGAATATTGAACACAGAGAAGATAAATATACAAGTGAGTCCAAATTATTATGTAAAATATAAAAAATTTAAACCCAAGATTCAAATTTCAAAAATAAAAAGATAAAAAGATTTTAAGAAAAAAAGTATTATCTAAAGTTAATATAAGTACCAAAACAAACATATAAAATAAGTATTCAAACATGTAAAATTTAATTAGCCATTATAAAATAAATAGAAATTACACCTTAATTGGGCATGAATCATATCCTTAGAAACTAAAATTCAACCAACATATGCGATTATATTCAACCATATATTAATATAAGCTATATATGGCACTTAAGTAGATAATATAATACAGTGACAGATTGGAATATCACTTACAAAATGACAAGTCCTTGAAGATATTTTAGGATTATTTTATTTTGTAATTCTCATCAGTTCTTAATAAATAATTGAATCAACTCATATGCAGTGGCATTTTGATGGCATTCAAAGAAAAAGGTAATTAACCTGATCACAGAGGTACATGATTGTAAATTTCTTTAAATGTAATAAGAAACATATCGATAATTTGATTAATTGAGACATAAATACAATGGAGTTGCATTCCATAGCATCCATCTAAATTGAAGTCAAAGAAAATATTTGCAAACTTTTCTCATTTGGTTGACAACATGAGAGCTTGAGAGCTTCAATTTTTGCCTTCCTTGCTCTTTTCTTTTTATGGTTATGTTTTTCTACTCTTCCTAAATCTTCAATAACTCTCCTGTTAATTAATTCCCTCTTCTTATTTAATTAATAATTTATTAGTTCCAGTAATTTCAGCTCCGATAAGGTTATTAGCTTAAAAGGCATCCTTTCTTAAATGCTAAGAGGTTCTAAATTTTTGTGCTCCTCTGAAATTTTCAATATTAATTTTGTTATTACTCTTATCAAAGCCCTTTTTGGTGCTTACACACACATCATTATCAAACAGTATAAACTGAATGCTTTATAATTATTTTCCAAATTCATATATGTATAAATATTTTATATTTGTATATTTATGTATGCATTAATTATAGGATAATTAATTTGAGTCCTTATAGTTTCTACTAATTTTTAACTTGGTCCTTAGAGTTTTATATCAAGTCCTTGCAGATTTTTTATTTTTACCAGGCCCTTTAGTTTCACCAAATTTTTAATCAAATCTCTATAGTTTCAAGTGATTGATAAAAATAAAAAAATGGAAAAAAAAAAAAAAAAAAAAAAAAAAAAGGCACCAGCAACTGATTAAAAGCAACCGAAACTGACAAGGACATGATAAAACAAAAACAAAAAGAATTATAGGGAGCTAATCAAAAATTAGGTGAAACTATAGGGACTTATAAATCGTTCTTTAATTATATGATATCTTACTATTGCAAATTCAACTGCTCATTCAAATAGCTTAGATTTCACCGGAGTTTGGTTTCACTTGTGATTTTACATTGTATGGGTGAAAGAACAGTTTTGTCTCACAATTCATTAAAGTATTTTCTTTCAAGTGGAAGCAAACAAGTGCTAATTGAGTTTTTTACGGCCCAACATTCTCTTAATAACAACACAAATTTTAACCCTATACGTTTTTGTTTGTGGGGGCATATGTCTCGTTTGATTAACTTGTTTTTGTTTTGTTGTGGAACATATCCTACCCGTTTGGATGCAGTAGAAACTGCTTTTTCAATATGATTTACAGATTACGAGGTAAGTGTGTGCTATGAGTTTTACCTCAACTTGCACGAACCTAATTTTCTAATGCCAACTCAAATAAGCACATAGTTGACAAATATAGGAGCCTCAAGAAAAGACGGAGGCGAATACTGGAGAATGGTGATAAAAGATGAGGCCATTCCTAGGCAATACAAGGCCGCCTTCATCATAATCCTTTGATTCAATCTCAAACTAATAAACCTCAATTATCCCACAATCATGATGTTCAAGGAATGAATCACAAATGTGATGAACATGAGGCTCTTGTTATGATATTGAAGCCAAACCAACTGTTACTACTGCACATGAGGCTGACTTTGAGCCAAGGCCTAGTATTACATCTTATAACAATGATGATCTTGGCGATCAAAGGAAAGGAGCTAATGAAAATTGAGCTCAGGCCAAGTATTACATCTTACAGCAATGGTGATCTTAATCACCATGTCCAGGGAAAAACATCCACCAAAGCTTTTGAGCCTAGGCCAAGTATTACATCTTATGACGATAGCGATCACAGTCATGTTCAAGGCAAAATATTCACCAAACATTGAGCCTAAGCCAAGTATTGCAAATCTTACTACGATGGTGATCTTAGACATATTCAAGCAGATATATTCACCAAAGATTTTGAGCCTATATGCCAAGTATTACATCTTACGTCAATGGTGATCTTGCTAAAGATTTTGAGCCCAGACCTAGTATAACATCATACAACAATGGTAATCTCGGCGCCCAAGAGAAAAAATTTACAGAAGATTTTGAGCCTAGACCTAGTATTACGTCCTACAACAATGGTGATCTTGGCAATCATGAGGAAAAGTTTAGCAAAGATTTTGAGCCTAGACCAAAATGCTTCATCTTACAATAATGGTGATCTTAGAGTTCAGAAGAATAAATTCACCAGAGATTTTGAGCCCAGAGCCCCAGACCTAGTATAACATCATAAAACAATGGTAATCTCGGTGATCAGAAGAACATCTTTACCAAAAAGTTTGAGCCTAGGCCTAGTATTACATCGTACATCAATGGTGATCTTGGCCATGAATAGAAAAAAATTGTTAAACACCTATCATCTCTGTTTGCAATGACGATGTGAAAAATCTTTCTTCATTATTTTAAATAACCGCTTTCTTTTATAAAACTATTATTTTAAATATTTTATTAATAATTTAATTTTTTATTAATATTTTTATAAAAGCCTCAATCCTGGGTGGAATGTGTCTGTTTATATTGACTAAGTGAAATATTAAGAATAGTCCTCACGTATGAATGTTAAGAAGGTTGTATGTGTGACCTCATATGGTTTGTTATGCTTTCTAGAAACTGTGTGAAAATATATATGAGAATAAAATTATGAGTGATTAAATAAGTGAAAATATATTAAGTGTTATACTACAAGCTTTAATGTGTGTTCTTCTCTTTTCCTCTGCTTTTTATGTATCATACAATTTAGAAAAATCAAATGTGGACCTCAATGTGGATCCATTCCACAATTGCAACCCAAAAAAAAAAAAAAAACAAAACAAAACAAAGGAAGAAAATAAGTCAATAACTTCATGTAAATATACCCATCGCCATGT
Source organism: Acacia acuminata (assembly GCA_019022655.1). Classification (NCBI taxonomy): domain Eukaryota; kingdom Viridiplantae; phylum Streptophyta; class Magnoliopsida; order Fabales; family Fabaceae; genus Acacia; species Acacia acuminata. The sequence continues at coordinate 3,967,417 of JAFJYI010000025.1, read as the reverse complement.
AAGTATTAAAAAAAAAAGAAGTAGCACCCTCTCTGTAGGCGAACAGAATATCCCATGGCCAATCTATAAACTTCACCTGTGTGTGTGCAGAAATGTGTTTAGAAATATATGTTTTAAGAACATAGAGATTTGTATAATTTCATTCCAGATGAGTATTTCCCCATCTTTCAAACAAAACGGCCACCATAATTGCTCAGAAGTTTCTTGTGCAAGCAGTGGGGAATTAAAAAATAAAATCTCGACAGCCATTCGAATATATTTTAAAAACTTAGCAAAACAAGTGACTTAAGAATTATCTCATAGCTTTTATTTTACAATATTCGAATACCAGAGACAGTGAACAAACTCATTTAAGAGGAACATAAACAAGACAAGCACCCAACAGATATCACAAGAGCAATTTGAATTTTAAGCAAACGCTATTGTACAAAGAAGACACATGGCCAGCAATGGCTGAACAGACCAGTTTCAAGTAATGTACTTCATTTTAAGCAAAAGCAATATGTTTAGCACTCACATCCCGTCGAACGCTGCTGAGTGTTAGTTGCAACATCAATTGTGTCTGGCAGGTATCTGCAGCAAGCACAATTTACAGATAACAAAATGAAAGAGACATCAGTATCATTCTAGAATATTTCTATCTCCCCTCAACTACAAAAGAAGACATAAAATAACAATAATCGTTCATTGCCTATCAAATAATGCCAAAAAGATGTTCCAACCGATGAGCAAACTTGGAGACATACACCGACAAACACTGGCTGATTACGATTGTTGAAGACATGCTACCAGCCTAACCCGTTCAACATAATTTTCTTACTACTGCTTACAGTGTTGAGGATGCATGAGTTATTGCAGTAATAATGCTATCTAGTAGATACTATCAACTTGCAGCAAACAATGGTTGTTCTCATAGCATTTTGTTTCTTGATTATGATGTAGCCTTGTGGCTTTCAGTTTTACCCATATAATCACACATCAATCACAACTTTATCTTTTGATTCCAAGAGACAACAGAATATAATAAACTTAAACACTCATAAGACCAAAGCATGCTGCACAACATGACACCATTTTAATATCAGAGCAAGAGCAACATCTTTGTATACTTGTGCCTCAAAGCATGTTCAAATACAAATGCATGTTTAGCCACTTACATTTCTTCCTCTTCATCATTTTTCAAGGCATTCTTAGCTATGCATTGGAATGCTTCTTCTACATTAATGCCTTCCTTGGCTGATGTCTCGAAATATGGAATATTTCCTTTTGATGCACACCAAGCTCGAGCCTTCTTCTCTGAAACCTGCATGCCAGAACTTCTTAGCACTGTTCATCTATTTTGTAGTAGACACAAGCTTTGCATGTGCATATACGAGTCTGATGTGTGTATGACAGGGTGGTGGTTTTTTTTTTTTTTTTCGGGGCGGGGGGCGCAAAACAAAGTCAAGAAAAACACATACCACTCTATTGTTTCCACCTTCCACATCTATCTTGTTTCCTAGAACAACAAATGGGAAATTTTCAGGATCCGAAGGGCTTGCCTGCCAAGGTGATCACAGATCTGATAAGTTGCAAAATCACTAAAAAATTGATCTATAAATAATACAAAACTTAGAAATCTGTCTATGGTGATGAAAGCAGACACCTGAATCAGAAACTCCTCTCTCCAGTGATTGAGGTTTTCAAATGATTTCATCGAATTTACATCATATACAAGAACACAACAATCAGCACCACGATAAAAAGCAACCCCAAGGCTTTGGAATCTTTCCTGACCCGCTGTATCCCAAATCTGAAAAATTAAGAATATCAACACCAGAAAAGATAAACTAACTTCACTTAGCAGTCCAAACATCATCTCTACAACAAGCAAAAGCTAACACCATATACCCCACTAATAGTGAACTCCACAAAGACTCTAACAGGCTAAGTCACAATCTCTCACCAAAAAGACTCCATAGCGTTTCTTATGAGAGCAAGCTAAAGATTCAGGCCTTAGTAACAGTATACTTAGCTTTTAAACATATACTTTTGTCCTATTAAATGGATCTATGTAGTCTGTACCCATGACGGTCAACATAAAAATCAGGGAAAGCCAACATAAAATTTTTTTTTTTTTTTTTTTTTCAATTAATATCATTTCATACTGGTTAAAATCAATACTGATAGAAGCACTTAGTAGGGTTGCCGAATGTTCAAGACCTAATATCAACATATGAAATAAACAGGGGAGCTAACAATTGCTATTTGCCTGAAAGTAAGAAAATAATCATCTTTAGCAATACAGGTCATGCAAAACCCCATATTATTTTAAGAAACAGCAATGAACTGATAGGCATGAAGACACTTCAGGCATTGAACAGAGCAAGGAACAAAAACTAAAAAGCTCATTGCCAGAGACAACTACACTTGGTGTGGTAAGTTTGATGGACATGTGCACAGTGGAAAATGAACCGTATCAAGTCTTAGCATTCATTGTCACAAGATTAGAAGTTAGAAACTTGCGTCCCATGTTCTTTCCACACCTTGTTTCCACCTTTATATCCTTGGAGGGGAGGGCTTGTCTAATTGTCTCTTAAAGGGGAACTTATAATTTGTATCATCAATGTTCAGACTGTAAATAAATATAGAATAAAGAAGGATCTGTCAGATAATAAACAAATTAAAGCCTACAGAAGTTCAAAGTAGACAGGTGGGTTTATGGAATCACATAGCTCTTTGGTTAAAAGAGGTCCACGACATTAGTTTCCCTGCACTGATTGCTAACCCTGTTTACATATCTATACTACAAAATGGAAATATATTGACTACAGATGTTCTAGAAGTATGCAAATAATAATCAGTCAATAACAACATTGGTTACTATAAAAGTATAAAACGATCAATTTATTTACACGCATAGTTGCATAGACTAATAACATCCAACATTAACAAGTGCAACCTCGTTGAAATTCCTATAATAAATTTGGTATGTAACAATAACATGGCACATAAGATGGAAGCCTCTATTAATCATAAAGAAGACAAGAGTTAAACAAGATCTCCACCAAATGGAATAAGCTACTCCCTCGTTAGTGCTTTATACCACCCTCCCAAGTAATCCCAATATTAACCACCTTATGGCTCATGCAAGCAGTCACCTCCATGCATTACAAATTCAATGTAACAAAACAGAGTATACTCATAAACCTGTAAGGTGAAAAGCCTATCTTCAAACTGCACTTCTTTGGTTAAAAAGTCCGCACCAATGGTTGCCTTGTACTGATTGCTAAACTTCTTATTGACATATCTATATTACATATGTTAAGGATATACGTTGACTGCAGATGTTCAGACTTTAGAGTAAGATAGATTGCATAGAGAAGTACGAAATAGAGAGCTGAAATGCTTAAACTAAAAATGTTACAACTTTCAATTCCAAAGCACCAAAGGATACTGATTCATCAATGATGTTTTCCCCACTCTGCAGGTACAAAATAAATTCAGTCAAAAACGATAGTAAAATCTTGTTGTCTTCGTAAAGCATCATCAAATTCACATGACTGTTAAATATCCAATTAGGCTGAGTTATCGCAGCTCGCCATTCGAAATGACTAAAATATATCATTCGAAATGGAGAATCGTATCCGAAATTGCAATATAACTCAACTCTTCCTACCCCACTCCCTCCAACATATAGTTATTCGAAGCAAGAGCCCAAAAGATTTTTCAAGAAAGACAAAAAAGTAAATTCCAGTATATCTAAATCAACGGTAAAATCAGCAGAAACAGATCAACTTCTTTGGCTGAATTAGATAGAGTGCTACTAAAGTAAAGAAAGCAACAATCCCAAAGAGCCCACCAACCCTTGCAACAGAGAAACCCTAGAATCGAAAAGCAACGCCTAGAAGGAACAATCATATGTGCATAATTGTATGAAAAGAGAAACACAGAGAGAGATAGAGACGGACCCGCTATCACCGAGAATGATGACCTTCAAGAGGGTTCTTCTTCGAGAAGGCATCGTGGATCGAAGAGGGAGTGATTATTGGTCAAAATGGATTCTGCCTTCTGAGGGTCGCAATTGCTGTGGATGACGCGCCTTCCTCCTCTCAACCTGCTCGCTTCGAGCTTTCTAGTCTTCTCTCTCAAATCAAATCGTGGACCGACCTCGGCGAGCCTGACCGTCACAAGGATTCGGTTAAAACCGAAAAGGGCCGAAATACACGGAGTTGGCTTACGTCCGCTCACTCCGCTGCACCCTAAACCCTAAACGTTGTCGTTTTAGCGCTAATCACACACACTGGTCCTTTAAAAAAAAAAAAAATTCAGGTACTACCGTATAATAAAAAGATAATTCGGATCCTAAATCATACTGAAAAAATCATTTATCAGCTTGAAAAATTATTTTTGGATCTTAAAAAAATATTTCAGGTAAAGACTAGTACTAAAAGGATACTTCATGATATTGACTTGTACTTAAAAAATAATTCATAATCTTAAAAAATTATTTTAGGATCCATAAAAAAATATCCTAAAATATATTTTTAGTAGCAGTCAGTACCTAAATTATTTTTTCAAGATCCAAAAATAATTTTTTTAGGTACCATTCAGTATCCTGAAGTATCCTTTTAATACCAATCTGTATCCTGAAATATTTTTTTTAAGATCTTAAAATAATCTTTTAAGAACATGAAAGATTTTTTCAGTACGATTCAGTATCCCGAATTATCTTTTTACTATCTGACAGTGCTTGATTTTGTTTTTTTTTTTTTTTAAAAAAAAAGGAACAAGATGTGTGATTAGCCCTAAAACGACGCCGTTTTGGGTGCGCAATGACAATTCTCGCCGCATGAGGTAAGCCAACTCCGAAATACACACTTTTCACCACCAAATCAAAAAGGAAATGACTAAAAAACCGAGCTAAATTAACCAAAATATTTTGGTTCGATGAATTCAACTTTAGGCATAATTTGGGGTTTTTTTTTTTTGTCTCAGTGCGTGGGTCATATTTTAGGCCTTCTTATTTGGGTGAATTCGATGAAATGAGCTCTAGTATTAGAAGTTGACATCTACAATCAGTGTGTTTGGGAACCCCGATGGGTGAGCATTCAATGGTTGGGGGTGGCTTTTCACCCACTGGACTTATACCCAAAACGCTCCTTCTTTTCGGACACTACTCACCTAAGCGTTGGGTAATGGATCTATCACACGGATTTGGTTAAAACCGAAAAGGCCGAAATACATACTTTTCACCACCAAACCGAGACAAAAATGACTAAAAAATTGAGCTGAATTAACTGCAATATTTTGGTTCGGTGAATTCGGTTTTGGGCATAATTTGGGCTTTTTTGTCTCAATGTGTGGGCCATATTTTAGACCTTCTTATTTGGGTGAATTGGGTGAAATGAGCTATAGCATTAGAAGTTGGCATCTACAATTAGTGTGTTTAGGAACCCCGAGAGGTGAGCATTCAGTGGTTGGGGGTGGCTTTTCACCCACTTGACTTACGCCCAAAACGCTCCTTCTTTTCGACCCTACTCACCTAAGCATTGGGAAACGGAGCTGTGACAAAAAGGCGCCTTGAAGCTTTGGGGCGAAGCTTAGGGAACAGAGAGATTGAAACTTCTTCCTCACCCTTAATCTTTCTCCTCCACACCACCTTCTCGTTAGAGCTTCACCAACCTTCCTCTGCTCTGAATAGACTCGTACTGGCGAGATTTGCTAGTCTTGTCCTAGGAATTGTGCTTCCACGTCATTTCTCTCGCATCGCCCACCGCCGCCTCTCCTTAACACACTCACTTGATCACTCAAATTGGCCGGAAGAGGAAGAGTCAAACACTCAGTTCACAAAGGGACTACTGTAACTCATCCTTTCTAATTTCTCTCTATCTCTTCCTCTGTTTCTCTATCATTATGTGTCAAGAATAGTCTAGAATAGAGGAGTATAATGTGTGGCAAATAAAATCATCCTTTTCAAACAAAAAGGATGATGATGTGGCAAAACAAGTGTCACACACATCAACAAAATAGGGGCAAATAAATTATGTTCTTGATAGAATCAAAGACCATTGTTATGGAGAGGTGATCTAATAAACAATGTACTAGTATCTACTATCCATATATTTATATGCATTTGTATGCATTCTAGTTTATATACGATTTTATCCATTAGATATATTTAATTAAGCACTTTAGTGTTTTTAAATTTTTTTAATGATAATTTAAATTTTTCTTTTTGGTCAAATTTAACTTTAAATTTTTATCTTTAGTTATCACAATATATATACAACCAATATATATATATATACACAATTTTGTAGTATTCAATAAGATTCATATTCTTTTTAGTCATTTTTATCTCAACTAACTTTTCAAATAATCATCCAAACACGCCTCCATTTAGAAAAAAGTCACTTTTGTCATCGCCAATCTGAACACAAATCATATTTACAATCTGACTTTTCTTCTAACTTTTTCAAAAATCAAATAGAAAATAAGTCACTTCTTCTACCGCTAGTCCAAACGGGCTCATTATATCATACAAAACATGGCAACATACGTCTAATGAAGCAACCTTCACAAATTCTAACTAAACTCCTTCCATCACAAAGCCAAAAACAACTACATCCATAACAAACCTACATTCATTCAACCATCACAAATTCTAACTGCATCATAAACTCAAAAGTTTGCTTGTATGTGTAGTCACAGCGACTCATCCATCACAGAGCCTGTATAAAATGAGTCCACATTCCCTGCTTAGACTTAGCTGCTTCTTACCTGCTTAGAGTCAAAATGACACCGTTTCCATTAAAACAGATCCAAAGCACCGTTTCCATTAACACCCAATGTTTAACCCATCCAATCTCAATCTTTGCTCGTGGGTTCGGGTTGCCAAAGAATCTGGATTTTGTCGAGTACTTTTAACTGCGAAACACCATGATGGTTTCTATTTGTGGCCCTCTTACTATACTGATTACTCTATGCGATCGAGCGAGTGGAAGAACGGGACCGAAGATATCGTCGCTGAGTTGTCCGCCGCTAATATGGACACCGGCATCGGTCTTGAGCAGAGTAATGCCGGCATCGGTCTTGGGCAGAGTAACGCCGCATCATCGAGTTGTTCGCCGCCATAAACTTCGAAAGCAATGCCAAAAATGACAACGCAAGTCTTCCTCGCCTCTTCTCCTTCGTGTTTTCCTATTGCAACTTCTCCGCTCAATCATTTCACTTGCTAATGTTCGAGGCCATTCCATCGGGTATGTTGCTTCGATTATTTGCTTCGCAAAAAAATACCGACGGTTTTTGTTAGCATTGTTTCTGCCACGGCTAACTACCACTCATTTTTTTGTTCCTTCTACCAGTTCATGTCAAGCTCAGAATCATACGAGCGCAGCTCAATGCCACATTTTGGGCATGTCATACTTTCATGGGTTAGTATCAAGACAGGGTTTTATCATATTCATGATATAATTTTAATTCAAGATTTTCTCCTCATTAAGAAGTTCAAGTAAAAATCTCCCAATATTTTAGTAGTGAAGAGTTTGTCGCGGAAGAAGTTTACTTCTCAGCTATTCGACTATTTTTCAAATTTTAAGTAGTTATTTCAAAACTTATAATGTTACTACTACGTTGGAGTATGATAGCTGAAATCGCCATCTTCTATATTTTTTACCGTTTTCCTCGTAAGCACATGAAGCTTCTGTAAAGAATCACCCATTCATGCCACTTGTTTAAATATTTATACGACATAAACCTGATGCATGTTATTGGTTGGGAATTACAGGATGAAGATAAAAGGACCCATAAAAGCCCGTCGGGGCCGAACCCGGTAGGGAATCACCGACCGCCATCTAAAACATAAAGCCACAAGGAGATGAACTCAACCATTCGACGTCAACGGAGACATGAGTCACAATTTCTCAGAAGTCTTGGGAGATCCCGGTTTCGTGGTGGTTGTACAAAATGGGGGTTTAGAGTAACTGAATATTTGTGCTTTATAAGTTGTTATAGTAGTTATCATCAAGTATTTTCCACGAGTTCGGCGATTCGAACGAAAGAGAGAGAGAGAGAGAAATTTTTCTTCGAGCCAACCAGTAAACAAAAGATAAATATAGAGTACTTCTACTACCTTGGGTGTTGATGAGACGGCTAGTGAAACCACCGGTAGAATTTGGTGAGCGACAAGGGGCTTTCTTTGGAGAACGAATCATGTGCATGATGAACCCAGAGAGACTACTACGAACCTTGGCCTGTGAAATTAGTTTTAAAACATCGACAGCCAACTCTTCTCTGATGTTCCCCAGCTCGCTCGTACTTGGGAGCTCGGAGGGGTCTGCCGCTCGCTTGCGATAGATTCCAAGAGCCACTCTACGGTCCCAAGAGGGACATGCTTGATGAGCACAATTCGTACCATATTTTCCCTATACTTATTGACTGAATTAAATGTTAAATACAAGCTTAACTGCAGATAATCTAAGCAAAAAGACATACATTCATGGTATAGGGACTAAAGAGGAGGAATCATTTGCATGTGCTAAGAATGGAACAATTTACTTTGTTTTTAAGGGAAATCGTATGGTAGGGCTGATACGATGCTATAGCATTTTGATAGCGATTCGAAGTGCAATACAAGGCATCCCGAATGCTATAGCAAAGTAAAGGACACAATGCTATGCGGCATATTTTCTAACTGTTTACCCAGATGATTTCAGGAATAAATAAAGAGCGATAGTGACAGATAGGTTGCTGATATAACGGAATAGAAGATGCAGAGGATCGGAACTAAAAGATTTAAAGAATCTCGCAGAATCAACAGAATCAATCTACTCGGAGCAGAAGTTATGATAGATCTCGACGGATTAGGAAATGTCCAGCCCGCTGTAACTTACGCCGCAAGAAAAGCTTGATCATAAAAGGAAACAGCAACGCCAACCCTAGTAGAGTCAGAGAGCCCTAGAACAAGATTCTAACTTTCGGCGGACTCGAGAAGAGTGAGAGAATTCACAAGAGCACGAGATTTCCGACAACCCAAAGATCCTTCCTGCAGGTGCGACGGAACGAAGAAGACGTGGAGTAGTGACGTGACAGACCTTGACCACGCCGTCGGAAATTCCATCAAGCTTTACGTTTTCCTTTCTTTTTATCTTTATTTTCTCGATCATGGGTCATTCTGTTAGTGTCTGTTTTGTGTGTCCCTCGTCAGTCATGAACTAAACTTTATATGGCTAGACGAGGATGAGTCTTTAAGTGTTGAATGAACCCAATTGCAGTTTCTTAATTCAATAAATTTGGTTTGCATATCGGTGTTCTAATTACTAGTCGGTTAATGGAAGTTAAGGGCTAGATTTGTGGCCTCGGCCATCGGGCAAGGAGTTGGGGTTAGACCTCGAAAAACAGTGTTTGCTAGGCGGCGTGCACGGCTAGACCTATTATTGTAGGCTTCGGAATGGGTCTACCTCTCATAACCATAACACCCTGAGCGTAGTACGGATCTTCTGACTAGAAAGTTGCCATAGGAATATGGAAGGAGTATAGTTAGCATCATAAGTATCGAACGCGGAAGCTTCGATAGACTATAGAGGTGGGTTAACCAAATAGCTTTGCAAATGGTAGCTATCTTTGTAGCAATTGCGGAAGTATGCGATATAGATGCTATAGCATTGGGTAGAGCAACCGGGGATTGATGCACTTAAGGGTGATTCGCGTCCACCTAACTTCTCACCGATATCTTCTCTCGTTACGTTATTTTGTTCATGTTTGCTAGTAGCATAAGCACACAACCCTCACAACCATTATATTTACTTCATGCTTTCACAACTGTCATAGCAATTGCGCGTCACTCCTCGATATCTCAGTCTTTGTGGGACGATACTCTACTTACTCTTTATTACTTGTTCGACTGGTTCACTTGCCATCAAGGAATTCGACCAACAATGCTCCAACAGATTGGTCATCGAAAACGGCCCGAAGCTTGAATAGGAGAAAGGAAGAGAGACGACGAAGCCGATGGAAGGCTCAAGCTCCGCCTACAGTGGTGAATGAAGATGAAATGATTACTACCAGTGACACCGAAAGGGCAACAGCCACGGTCCGCGCTCGCCAGTAGAAGAAGGAGAAATGGATTGGAAATGAAGATCAGAATTTGAGTGATCGGTGAAGGATTAGGAATCAATCATGCAGTGAGAGAGTAAGAAGGAGAGAATGTGTAGGAAAGAGATAAGGAGAGAGAGAGAGCGAGGAAGGCAACGAGAAACGGTGCCTTTGGTGCCTTTGGATCTGTTTTAATGGAAACGGTGTCGTTTTGACTCTAAGGAGGTAAGAAGCAGCTAAGTCTAAGCAGGGAATGTGGACTCGTATAAAATGATCCAAAAGAAGAAAGATAATGAGTGCGACTGCAATTAAAATAAGAATAAATCAAAAGAAAAGAAAAGAAATATTACAATAATACAAAGATATTAAAAAATTACTTACAAAGTTACTAACATTGTATCTACTATATGTCAATGGTTGCCTCCAATGAGAACTGGGAATCCGGGCCAGGGCCAACCTTACAAGGCCTGGGTAAGAAAAATATCTGTTTTTCAAAACCCGTACCGGAAAGCACCAGGCAGGGCCCCCTACAGCCGGAAGTTACTATTCCAAATTTTAACTAGTTTTCCTCTATTTTTTAAATAAATATAATTAGTAAATTACAACAATTAAAATTCTAATTTATCAAATAAATGTTGTCAATATTAATATTCAAACAACACAAATCATCCAACAAATAAACACATTCACTAAGTCGTAATCAAAAGCAAACTATTGTCCACAAATAACTCACATAAAACCTAAGAAGCATACCTAGTTTTTAAATTTAAACTATTATACAATATTTCTAGAACAAGATTAACCCTATAACTTGTGATGAAAAGGTTGCTAATATAAAGAGCAAGCTGACTTTCATTTTCAGTGAATATTTGAATTGGTGACATCTTTTCTAACTCATAATTAAATTAAAAAAAGAAATTAGCAGGGCCTAAGGGCCGATCCTATAAGGCCAATTTCATTTAACTCTTCTAATTTTCAAACCCACCCTTGAAAGACCAAGGCCTAAAAGGGCCGGCCCGATTTTCCGGCTCTACCTCCAACGTAATGTTTTGAAAATCTAATAAAAAAAACAAAATTAGACTTCCCTTGAAATATAATAATAAATATAATATTATTCTTATGAAGATAGAAAATAAATGTAAAAAATATTACCAAGTTATATTTGCTGAAAATCATCATCCCCTGCTTCATCAACACAGTTAAGTGAGTTCCTAAGCTTGAACACAAATTAGGGACTGCACAGCTTTAGGAGTTAAAGAGCTCCAAAATGAATCTAGAACTCTTCCTCCAGTGTTGAAGGTAAACTCAGAAGCAACTTTAGAAATCGGGATAGCCAACACATCTCTTACTATTTCAGATTGAATAGGGAATCTAGGACTACTCACCATCCATCAAAATCATCTCTTCTGATCTCAATTTATTCATTTAAATATCTATTCACCTATGTTCTACTAGTCCTTCCACCAAGATGCTCATCATTGAATAATTACTCCTCAATATCAAGAAATTTTCTAACTTTTAGACTATGGTCATCATTATCAAGAAGATCTTCTTGTGTGTCATTTGATGCTCCCCTTTCATGATTTGTTGATGGAGAAAGAACCTCTTTGTATTCATTATATAAAGAAATCAAGAATTCTTTAATTTGCACTCCCAAATGTTCACCAATAGCACATGTATGCATTTTACATAAAGCAAATTGCACCCAATCTAGTTTATATCAGGGGTCAAGAACAATGACAATATAAATAAATTTATTGATCTTCATAAGATCTCCCCAATACTTGTCATATTTCTCCTTCATTTTGTTTGCCACATTAGCTAACTCCATCATATCACTTTTTGTCCACTCATCCAAGAAACGATAACCCATGTAAATTTTATGAACATATAAAGAACTAGAAATTCACAAAGTCATATCATAAAATAGAAAATTTGTCAACATTCACAGCACTACCATGTTGCCCTGGTTGCATTCAATGTACTCATTCTTTATGCTAATCAAAGATTCATAACAAAATTGAATGAGACCAATAATCTTACTTCATAATTCTAGCAATATATCCTTACCCAGTAGTGACACTATAATTCTATCTGAAACAATGAAAATAAAGTTTTAATGCAAATAACCAACTGCCATTAGTTCCAAACAACAAAAACACACCAGAAAAATGCTCAACCTCTGTATCAAAACTTCGAAATGATTGAATGTATTTTTTATAAACAAGCAAAAATTCCCCCCGCGCGTTGCGTGGATGCAATAATTCCATAACATTAAAGCACCTCAAAACCTTCCACTCATCCAAATGATTGAGAAATTGAATAAATTACAGACGTATATAAAGTAAATAATTGGATTTCAAATATACCAACACAAAATATAAGTCATATCACTACCCAAAACCATGACATGGATCACAACCACATCAGTCGTTGTACTCTTATATGTCTAGCAACTTGTTATGTTCTAAAGTGTAGTGCTACTTGAGTTCACAACTGTAGAAATCAGAGAGAGAAAGATAGGGAAAATATATTCTCAAATCAATGTGTTTATTCATATGCTCAATAGGGTATTTATACATAAAAGAGAAGACAAGAGAGTAATGACTCATTATGATGATTGATTCCCTAATCACTCATAATTCCTACAATCCCTTATAATATGCGATACTAATTAATTATAATATATTTGTACTGATTTATTTCATAACACTCCCCCTCAAGTTGGAGCATAGATGTTGATCATGTCCAACTTGTTACAAGAAAACATAATATAAATAAATCCAAACAAAATAATTTTCTTCTTTATGAAATCTTGAATCCACCAAAGAAGTTCACCACATCCATGAATAGTTCAACCAAATGTCACACCAAGACATTCAAAAGAAACGATCCAAACACCTTTACCAAGAGTTTGAATAATCAAGAGTACCAAATCAAAGTAGAGGCTGCAACAAACAATCTCAAAAGCAACCAAACAATACTCCAAACGTCTCACAGAGACAAAGCAACAATGAACATCTCATCAGAGACGAACATCAAACAGTCTCACTAGGGACCAAACAATACTCCAAACGTCTCAACAGACAAACACCAAAGAAACACCTCACCGAGGCAAAGAACAGACGGTCATACAAGGACCCCAAACGGCAAATATTGCCAAACACCTTACCGGAGGCAAAGAACAAACAGGTCACACAAAGACACCAAACAGCAAATAAATGCCAAGCACCTTGAACAGGTCACACAAGGACCACCAAACAGCAAATAAATGTCAAACACCTCATCGGAGGCAAAGAAGGAATAGGTCACATAAGGACCACCAAACATCAAACGCTGACGGTGGTGAAATAACAAACAGGTCACACAAAGACCACAAACGAGGAGGTACACAACTTTCTTCTCTCCCCCATGAATAGTGATGAGACCCCAAACGAGGAGGTACACAACTTTCTTCTCTCCCCCTGTGAATAGTGACGAGACGGAGAGACGGTCACTGTTCACGAAACAACAACACAAAATAGTACCAAAACAGAAAATCGACACAAAATGAGGAAGAACAAAACAACAAAACTCAATCGCCAAACGCAGTCTTCTGAGCATGAAACCGGCCTAGTCTTAACGGAAAAGAACATCCGATGCCGACGAAGGAGCCAAACCAAACGAGATGACACGAGCACACACACTAGAAATTCACAAGTTCAATGGAATCCGAACCGAAAATCTTGTAGGAAGTGAGAACCTCACCGAAAATCAACCTCATGGACACACACACTCTTTGATTGGCCACTGTCACTGTTCACGTGACAATACTATTCACGTTACAGTGACAGCGGCCACCGAAAATTTCAAATTGGCCAAGAACTAACCAGGCTCTGATACCATGTAGAAATCAAAGAGAGAAACATAGAGAAAATATACTCTCAAATCAATGTGTTTATTCATATGCTCAATAGGGTATTTATACATAAAAGAGAAGACAAGATAGTAATGACTCATTATGATGATTGATTCCCTAATCACTCATAATTCCTACAATCCCTTATAATATGCGATACTAATTAATTATAATATATTTATACTGATTTATTTCCTAACAACAACCAAAGTACAAGTCTAAATAGTTCTAGTTGCCACTAAGGTATAACAAAAAACAAAGTCATAACTAAACATTAATATGACAGACCTAGATTACAACACATCAAAAAATTCTTGGCCAGGGAGGTAATGAAAGCATGCGCGTACTTCTCTCATTCTCAACAACACTCCCCCTTCCTCCATTTTTCCTGTTCTCTTTATATATGTTGCCGATGTCAACACCTGGGAGATAGGAATGTCATCTAGCACAAACCTACCATGATCATTAAACTCTATTTGTTATCTGTAATATTAAACATACGATTGGATTAGTATTCCAATGAAAGCTTATCCATGCCAAACTCATATGAATTTCCATCAACTTATGCCCCCACAGAATCAAATTATTTTTAAAAAGAAAGTGAGAAAACTTGCTCATCGTAACGTAATTGTAAATTGGTGCGCATATAGCTTAGCCAAGAAGTCCTTCCTTAACATAGCTTGGGACTAACCAACGGGTTAACAAAAATTGCAAATAATAGTATTAGGAAATAATTTAGATTATATTGCCAAGTGAAAATATACCTTATTATGCAGCTTCTTCTGATTAACAGTCTAACACTATTAAGGATGAGATAGAAATGGAAGAAAACAATAAACGGCTTATTATGCTCCCAAGGAAGAAGCAAAATAAGGAAGATCCGCTAATCTCTAGAAGGAACTGAGAGATATAAATATTGCACATTATATGCTTATGAAATTATACGTAAATAAATGTAGGCTACTTGATAAATTTACCATATGAACCCTAAAAGATTGACAGTTAGCCATCACCATGAAAATTGACAGAAGCCAGAATAATTTGATTTATCATATGGAGACTCTAGGAAGACGCTGCAAATCATGCAAGATTGCTAATTCAATTTGTTGACAAATCCTTTCCATACCTAAGACCCTTATTCCCCATGTTGAACACCGAAGACTGTATTTTTGCAATACTTATGGATAATTATTTCCCCGTACAGCGTTGCCTTAAATAGGCTAGGCCAAAGAACCTTCACCCGACCCATTTGGTTCAAAAGAATGTAAAAGATAACTAATGCAAGATACAACAAAAGCTACACCAGATACTTACTTTTTCGTTGTTCTTCTGGTGACATATTCTGCAATCAAAATTGAAGAAATAAAGTTAGAAACAGAAAATAAGAAATGACAATCGATGTAAGTATGAACCCCCTCGAGATTTTGGGTTTGACAAAATGCACTTAGCCATAAAGTTAACAATTCCATCAACATAAACATATAGCAAATGCTATATGTATGAATTAATTTCAATAGTGGAGTAGATTATGAAATAGAGTATAAATACTAACGCACACTTCAAAAATACCTATCACAAGACACTCATCTTAAAGACGCAAACTGATATGAGATCTCATGTAGGCAACAAAAATATGTCCATAAACCACATAAAAGACTGAAGAAAAATACATGACATATCAATTTAGAACTCAAGGGGGGAGAATGAAGATGTCAATGAATCTAAAGCTCCAGAAGATGCCAATGACCAACCAAGCCACTAAGAGTCATCACCAACCTCTACACCATGAAGAAAAACAATAAAAGGGGAAAACAATAGAGCCTAAAAATGCCACGAAAGTTCACAAGACGTAGAATTTTGCCCAAAGTATCATTTTTGCCACGGAATTCTCAATAAAACTCTCCCACTTCGGTCTTGGAGTCGCATCCTTCACATTGACAATTAGAAGCTTAGGAGCGTACATGTTTTATTGTGCATATGAATTGAAAGTAAAAGAAACTCTAGATTGAATAAGTTAGAAACACAGGGTATATAGAAGTTAGACACACATCAAAAGACACACATCAAAAATGTCATACATTGTATATCACGTACTTATCTCTCTTTATAAACTATTTTTATAGGGGGAGATGAGAAGAGATAAATACAATGAAAAAGACAGAAGAAAACAAAGATGCAAAAATAAAGAATACACAAAACTTATGAATTTTTCGACAAACATGGGAAAGCAAATCAGTTGCTACATGTATTATCTCGATTACTCAGTCATTTGATCACTTAATTTAGTAATATCTTCTTAAAAGCATCAAAGGGATCAAATTCTGATGCAATACCTTACTATGTAATCATATAAAGGAAAAAAGTAGTTAAGCAATTAATAATAATAGTGGCAAGTGAGATTTCAAGAGCTATTGATGACACTGAAATTTGTGGAACCAAGAGTGTCATAGACATGAAGGCTTAAAATGAAATGGCACACATTCATCTATGAAGATCCACAAGTTTTTAAAATAAGAAAAATGTTGACCACAAAAATCTCACACATTCATATATGACATGACCCTATTATTGTATAAGAAAAATGTAGTTACTGTCCTTCTAAAATGATGTTACTTAAGTTATGTAACATAAATGTTGAAACTTGCAACTTTAATCACTTATTTAACTTTTCTCAACACTCTCCTCATAATTTACACCAACTCAAATAAAGAACTTTAATTCATTTAGTAAATAATATAAATAGTAAATATTATAGAAGGATTATTGTCACTAGGGTTCTTGTCGCCAACACCTGAATTTTTTCTTTTTAAAAAACCCAATTACTTAATACATCATGACTCAATGCTTTAATCATTTGAAGACCCTTAAATTGATAGTCTAGTATCCAATATAAAAGGTGTTGCTATGCAAAAGGGTACCAATTAAGTGATTGGAAGCTATTAAACCAATTTAAGTATTCATCCTTCTGACAATTACTGACCCTTCATCAAATACTGGGAAAATAACACAAAAAGATATTATCTAGAATTGGAGGCAAACAAACAGTAATTTACTCTAATGATTGAACTATAGGGACAACAATACAGAATTGCTACAAGTCATATTTAACAAAAGGGTTTAGGAGCAAAAATACACATGTGCTTTATCCTCGGGAGCGCCCAGCACCATATGCTTTTTCGGGAGCAAAAATACATATGTGATTACATTTTAGGAGAAAAATTCACACCACCGTTAAAATTTTGTTGTAAATACAGCACTTCCTGTTGTAAATCTAGCCTGTTGTAAATATGGCTTTTTCTGTTGTAAATGGCCAGATCTTAAATTTTGTTGTAAATACAACACTTCCTCTTGTAAATCTAGTTTTTTTCTGTTGTAAATGACCTTTCTATGTTCAAAATTTAGGTGTTTAAATGTTGTTGTAAATATAGCATTTTCTGTTGTAAATATGGCCAGATTTTAAATTTTGTTGTAAGTACAGCACTTTCTGTTATAAATATAGCCTTTTTTTTGTAAAGGACCTTTCTATGTTCAAAATCCAAGTGTTTAAATGTTGTTGTAAATATGACATTTTCTGTTGCAAATGCACCGTTAAGTTAGATTTTAACGGTGGTGTGATTTTTGCTCCTAAAATGTAACCGTGTGTGTATTTTTGCTCCCGAAAAAGCATATGGTGCTGGGCGCTCCCGAAGGTAAAGCACATTTGTATTTTTGCTCCTTTACCCTTAATAGAATGAAGATACTTATAAAAACGATCCATTTCAGCTAGTCTACTTAGCCTCAATCCCTCATTATTACTACTTTGCAAGGTAAGATTAAAAAAACAAATGTACTTACAAAGTGACAAAACTTTAGGATAGAAGCACTAGAAAATTATTTTTTCGAAGACGCTTCACCTGCAAAAGGAACCCACATCCTTGAATCCGAGATGTGTAACCACATCCTTGATATCACATGGCTTTTAGTTAGAAGATTTTTTATATAGTAGTATGATAAAATCATTAACAATAATACAGTGGACATATAATCAAAATACTGTTGCTGGTTTCTATCCCTCTACTAAAAGGGACCCACAGTTTATATAAAATATAAAACATATTTTCCTACTCAAAATATGGATTGTTATACACGCATACTGGTTTCTTGTTTGTAGATATTGATATTGAAAAAAGACATCCCCTTTAATCAATAATTCCTTTTGATATGATAAAGCTTTTTTAGAACATATACTTTTTTAGAGATTGGTGAAAGTAATTGGAGTTCACAGGTTCAACATTGGACAAACAGAGTTATAACAAAGCTTTAACCCGGTGAAAGGGTAGAATTTCTTGTTAGGGGTAATGATATAGCAAAAGTTGATTCAAGAATTTCATGCAAATACTCTTAGGAATCCAACCAAGAATAATGTGATGACTTTGGCCAAAAGAAGTTTACCCAATAAATGTAAACAAATATTGCTGGGAAGCCACAAAATGTAGAGCCCATGCTATACCTTAGGTGAACTGCCCAAACTTCTTGATACCTAACCATGTGTAGTATCAATTCATCTAGCTACACAACATTGAAACAAATAGCCATAAATAATCAGATCATTTGTAATCAGAATTCTGATATGAGGTGGGAAATGCAATAATCAGATTTGAATCAGCATCCCTATGCTTTCTATGGCATGAAGAATCTTCTTTCACGCAAGATCATGTATGTACTAAGGAAAAATAGGTATAAAATTTTATCCAAACACAAAACCCTCCCAAACTGCTAGTTCATTCATTTCCCTTCCCCTTCTTTGTTTCCACACAACAATCGCAAAATAATGTTCCTAACTTTCAAACAGATTAATCAGTAGAAATTAGATAAAAATAATAAAAAAATATAACTTACGACTAAAAAAATAAGGAGCGAGGTAAAAATATTTTTCAGTCATATAAAATTCAACCACTTCCAATGCAATAGAAAAGATTGCTAAAGCTGATCCAGTGCGCCTCCACTCTTAAGAAGGACAATATCAAAATGCATAATCCAAGTGTTCAACAACTCCACTGTGTATTGCAGTTCCTAAATAAATGATTAAATCTACAGATATTGCAGTAGGTGAAAAAACCTATACAATAGCTATAAAGCCTTGTCAACTTTGCTAGTAAAAAAGCAAGACAATGACCGATATGACATAACTTATCTTGTAACATTGTGAAAGCCTTTCATTAATGTGACAATATAATTACTAACCAAAAGTGAAGCAAAAAAATCACATAATTTTCATTTAATTTTTTTTTATTTCAAAAACACAGACCCCGAATACAATGATAGTACTAATAAGGATGAAAGTAGAAACACCATATGAACATCAAATAACAAAACACATAATCTATAGACAAATATCATTCATGAAAAGAAGGTATCATGGTATTATTCAATTGCATTCCAAGCAAAATAACAGTAAGCTAGTGTCCTCCAAAAGGGACACAATGGAGACTCGTTAAAAACTAGCATACTAATTAAATATCCAATTGATAAAATACCATAATGGAGGAATCTGATGATAATTGAGCTACTTCATTTCCTTCTCCACTGGCTAAATCACTGGATTTCATGATGACTGAAGCAAACGTCCCACCAAATGTGTCAGAATTCCTGGAATCTATTAGTACATCCTCTTTTTCATCATGTCCATTGTCATTAGCCCCTTTACCTCTATACACTGATGAGAATCTGGTCTCTTCATCAATATCAAAGTCTTCATGTAGGTGTATACCTCTTTCCTGTGAAAAAATTGATAAACAAACACATACATGCATATATATAGTTCAAGGAATTCAAGATATTACCTCAATAAGATACAGTTTGAAAGGGGGAAATCAATCGATATATTGTTGTCTTCCCATTCCCCTACTTTAATTATAGCAGATAGAGTCTATCCCTCACAATACTCACTGTCTACTTGCTTAAACCCCTTCCTAATCCTCCATTTAGGATATATTGCCTTTGAAATCACATAATTAATCACAAAACTACCCTTTCCAAAGCAGCTCAAAATACTGGTTTATTGCTCTTGATTTAGGGTCCTAAATCATTCTCCTAGAATTCAGTGGAGTTTCCTAGTCAATAATAGATACTTTGCAAACAAAATAACTAATATTCTTCTCCTAATCTCTTAAAGCATGAGCTCATTAAGACTTTCAATTATTCCAGGATGGAAGCATATCAACAGGATGAATACAATGTAAGATGTATTGTAAGTTGTTACACAACATCCTTTTCACTTTCGATGTTCGTTAGACTCCCCGTATGGGAGAAGAAGACATTGAGAATGATCTATGTGAAATACTCTCCCCACCAGCGATATCAATGAACATCACCACTGGATGGAGGCATGCAGCAACAAAACTATTTTGCAAAATGAACATAAAATTAAATATAATAGAAGGGAAGGAGCTAAGTATATCACAAAATACTTAGTAGACATTCGTTTCAGAATAAGAGTATTAGTGCAGACTAACTGTGAGTGCAGAATTTTCACAAAGCTATCAACATTAATCTTATAGACAGCTACTAAATCATTGATCATCTTCTTACATAGCCCACACCAAACTATCAAACTATCGCTTTCACTTACTCCAGCGTGAAAGCGATAGTTTGATGGTGATAGGAAGTTGGCAACAGCTGGATAACTTTCTCTAAAATCTACTTATTTGATCACTTTCACTTACTCCAGCGTCAATGGAGACACCCCACACCAAACTATCAAACTATCGCTTTATCCAGCACTTCCTCCAGAGTGTCCAGATTTCAAAAAAAAAAATGTTCAGCAGCTATATAATATGTTTGTGGCCGACTCAACCTTCGTTTATCACTATATAATATGTAGGAATGAAAGAAATTATTATGAAATAATTACAACTATTATTTAACTGAAGTATAGTGGCAGGCATGGACGTGTGTGTTTGTGGGGTACAACCTATTGAGAAGAGAAAGAAAATATAATATTACGAAAAATGAAATGAAAAGAAATAGACAGAGGTGTACGAATATTTCACAGTAATATAATATAATATTATACCATATTATATAATATTTAAACCACAGAGAACGACGTTGGAGTCTTGGAGAAACAACCCATGGTGAGGGAGTGAGGAAAGAACGATCGGCGGGAATCGATGGCAAGCGACGGCAAAAATAGAAATATGCTAGGATATTTGGCGGCGGAGATTTTGCTCTCTTGTTGGCAGGTTGAAGCTCTGGTTCAAACGCCTTTCCGTGGCACATCTGCCTTCTATCACACCTTCGGTTTCTGAGGTAAAAAAATGAAGGAAAAAAAAAAAGAAAAAAGAAAAAAAACCATTATTAGTGCATAGAGATTTGTGTAAACAGATCAGTAACTACATTAGATCAATAGCGCTGAAGGAAGGATGAATACATGAGTCCGCTGCAATTGATACTCACACTATACAAAGGTCAAAAACTGATATTTGGAGGATGCTGGAGGCGGACGATGGGAAGAAGACAAAATCCGAACGCAAGAAGGGGAAGAAGGGAGATGGAAAAAAGAGAGAGAAAGGACTGGTTGCAAAAGATGAAGACGAAAGCTGGACAAAAGGCGACTGGCATCGTTGAGCAATGGTGACTGGAAAAAAGAGAGAGAAAGGACTCTTATGCTGATGTTTTCGGTGATTAAGAGAGAAAGGACTCTTATGCAATTGATACTCACATTGCACAAAGGTCAAAAACGATATTTGGAGGATCTTTGGAGGCGGACGATGGGAAGAAGAGAAAATCCCAACGCAAGAAGGGAAGAAGGGAGATGGAAAAAAGAGAGAGAAAGGACTGGTTGCAGAAGATGAAGACGAAAGCGGAGGAAAGGCGACCGACATCATTGAGCAATGGTGATTGGAAAAAAGAGAGAGAAAGGACTCTTATGCTGATGTTTTCGGTGATTATATATTGGGATATTGAAATTTAAAATTTGAATTGAAAAAATAGAGGGACAGAAGATGAGTGAACTGACAGATCAATATCAACTCTTCAAGCACGGAGCCCCAAAAATTAAATGGCTTGCATTTGTAGGTAAATCGTCATGGTAGTGAAAGCGTAGTTTTTACGTAAAAACGGAAGGAGAATGAAAAATCGTAAAACGTAAAATCGTAAAATAAAACGGAGTTTTTACCGCTTATGTATATAAGGTACCTGCCTTCATACACACATATATCGATCAATGCAATATCAATCAAAATGTCTAACATTGTCATTGATCAAACCATATTTTTTATATGATTTTACATGATTAAATTGGGATTTTTAATGCATTTTGTGGGATATTATTGTATGATTAAGTACTAAGTTGAGTTAGGAACATTTGTATTGAATTAAGTGTAATTAGGGGTAAAATGATCTTTATTTATTAATTACAGAAAAGGACCCGTGATGTTTTTGAAATTTCATTTCGCCCCAAAATAGTTTGAAAATTCTCACTTTAGTCCCTCTCCGAACTTTTAAAACTTTCACTTAAGTCCCTTAGTAAACTCGGCGCTTTTTGCAAAAACGCTGCGTTTTTTACGCTTTTACGCTTTAAAGCGGCGCTTTTTACGCTTTTACCTCTGGTGCGTTTTTTCCCCCATGTAACACGTTTTGCCCGAAAAAAAAGCGTAAAAGCGGCGTTTTTTGCGCTTAAAGCGCGATTTTGACTACCATGGGCACTGTTGAGATGAACAGTGATCTGTGAGAGGATGAACAGTGCACGACTTATTTTGATTTTGTTATTAAGTTTATATTGATGCCACGTTTGGTAGCAGTATAATGAAGCCAGAGAAGTGGAAGTGAAACCGAGCCCCCGTATTTTGCTTGTTTGGTAGACGTGAACTAGCTTCCACACAGAACTAGGTTCCATCAAAATTGATTCTTGCTCATGGTGATTTTGATTATGTTCATTTCGCATAGCCTCACTCGTCCCTGTTTTTTCCTTGAACTGACAGGCTTCACCACGGTGACCATATATACCACAATTAGAGCACAAAAGATGAAGGCCTTCGTATCAAAGAAAATAGTCTTCTCCATCAAGGCGTAAACCAGGCATCCAGCCTTAGGCCCATCCTCAATATATTGAGTTTCTGTAGGCCCATTCTTTTTTGTCGGATTTAGGCCCATTCTGAATATATTCCCTTTGTTCAAGAATTTTTTTTTTTTTAATACAGTAAAAAGGGTTGGAGCCTTGTCAATATGAAATGTTGGACTAAATTTCTATAGATTCAAAATATTTTTAGAAATATTTAATATTCCAAACTAATATTTAATACATCTAATACTCTAAAATATTTTTTAATAACACCTAATATTTTGTGCATACATTATTCTATAATATTATTTCAGCAGCACTTAATATTCTGATTTTAAAATATTAGTTGAGAAAAATACAAGAGAATAAGAAAGAAGTAGAAATGAGGAGATATATATTTTAAGGGTTAAGATGCAAAATTGCATGTGTGCTTTACTCGAGAAAGCACCCAACACTAAATATTTTTTTAGGTGTAAAAGTACACACGTAGTTATAAATTATGTGCAAAAATACCATTTGATCATTAAGTTTGAATTTTTTCGCTAACTGGACGATGACATGGCTTATTAAAGGTGTAAAAATACATATGTGGTTTGGTAAAAAGAGCTTTCAACACCAACACAAGTTTTTTTTAAAGACAAAAATCAATAATTTATAACCACGTGTACACTTTTTGCATCTTAACCCTATATATCAATGGGGATTTGACTTACATCCTCTTTTTTTAAATATCCGATGTGGTCCATTGCATTGAAATAACACCGTTCTAGCGCAAAACTAAAATTGTGCCCTTTTCTTTTATAAAAAAAAAAATATTTTAGAATATTGACCGATACTAAGAATATACCTAATGATCTTGAATAGTATTAAGAAAATACTTTATGATCTTGAAAAATTATTTTTGGATTTTGAAAAAATATCTTGAAGTATATTTTTAGTACCAGTTAGTACCTAAAATAATTTTTCAAGATCATAAAGTATTTTTTCAAGATCGATCGATCTTAGATCATCATTTTAGTAACAGCTTACTACCCTAAAATATTTTTTTAAGATCCTAAAATAATTTTTCAAGATAATGAAGTATTTTTTTCAGTATCAGTTAGTATCTTTTTAGTAATAGTAAGTACCTTAATATTTTTTTCGACTCATAAATAATTTTTTAAGATCATAAAGTATTTTTTAGTACATTTCATTATCTTAAAGCATATTTTTAATATCAATCAGTATCTTAAAATATTAATAATAAAAAAAGGGGGGCACAACTTTAGATTTTACGCCAAAACCACGCTGTTCAATGCAAAACATCGTAATGGATACTTAAAAAAGGGAATGTAAGCCAGATCCATTTCAATGGCGGGGAGAGAGGGCACAGTGATGAGCCAAGTTCCTAGCCAGAGAGGGAGAGAAGAGTTAAAGAGAATGAGAGAGGGCGATAGAGGTAATTTGTCCTTTATAAAATTAGAATCACTAATTTGAAATTGAAATATGGTATTTAACAATGTGAAAATAACAAATCGTCCCAAGGATCATAAAAAATAGCAAAAAAGTCCCAACATGAATTCACATATCAAAAAAGTTTTTAGGACTTTTTTTGATATTATTTATATCGATGATACGTGAAGTCTTATATTTACAACAAAGAGTGTCATATTCACAATGAAATTTAAAAACCTGGCTATTCACGACATAAAAAGTTATATTCACAACAGGAATTGTTATATTAACAACATTTAAACACCCTGATTTTATTTCAAACTCAAGTTCCTAAACGTCATGAGGTTATTTACAATAGAAAAAGGCTATATTGATAACGAGGAAGTGTTATATTTACAACAAAATTTAAAACCTAACCATTCACTAAAGAAAAAACTCTATTTATAACAAAATTTAAAAACTTGGATTATGTGAATTTTTGTTAGAACCTTTTTACTATTTTTTATGGTTCTTGGGACCTGGCTGTCATTTTCTCTTTAACAATTGCCGCTAGTACTAAATATAAAGATATGATTATCTTTTTTTGGAAATATTAATAAAACTAATTAAATTAATTTAAAAATTTATATTAGTCTTTTTAAAAAAAACTATTTTATCTAATTTATAAACTAATATATATAAAGGTACGATTAAATAATTATTTAGCTTTCTTCATTTTTTTTTTTAAAAAAACAGCTCTTATAACTGTATTTTGAACGAAGGGAGTATATTCACATGAGATTTTCCTTTAGGCTAATATCAAAACTCAAAACGAAAATTGACCCAAAGAAATGTCAAAACGAAAAACTTTTACCCTACCAAATTAAAACAGTAGTATAAATACAGTAACAAACTACAAATTATAAAATAAACCGCACCGCACCTGATCTGTGCCCATCCCGTGCTCCGAGCCCTCTTTGTGCGTTTGGACAGGGCATTTCCTTTTCGTTCACCTCGCATACTCCTGATTTCTCAACTTCACTCTGTGCTCGTAGAGGCACCCATCGAGAGAGACAGAGATCCAGCGAGACTTTGTAGCTATCAGATCTCAGAGATTCACCTGCTCCGGAGATGGCGCAGCCGCTCGTGAAGAAGGACGACGACCGGGACGATGAAGGTGGTTCCTCCCTCATGTTATCTCCCACTCCGCATTGTTCAGCAATGAACAGCCACTATTTGTTCCCGCTATTCGGAATTCGATATGTCTTCTATGCTTTTTGCATTTAAAATTCGCTGCTTTATGTTGCCCCAACTGGATCACTCTTCTGGCGTCTAGATCTATGTTTATTTTGCATTTTAGAATTATGAGTGCAGCAGGTTCGCGTAGATCATTATGCTTGTATTGTTAAATTAGTGTTGAACTTAGGCCTGCCTCATTGTCTCATGTTTGATCTGATCGGGTTAAGTTGCATGGAAATCCGGGTTGATCTTAATTCCCAATGTGGATAATTGAATTTTCATACCTGCTTGATTTAACAAGTTTACGGGGACAAGTTGTTTCTTTTGATTTCATAGCCTCTTTATAACATGTGGTCTTACCCGGGTGTTGTGTGGTCAATCCTAGTGATGCTACATTTCATGATTATGACATAGTATAATGTTCGTAGATATTAATTGGGTTTTTGCTTGTCTAACAGCTGAGTATTCCCCTTTCTGGGAATTGAGAAGGGTGCTGTTCTTCAGGAAGCCAGGGTTTTCAATGACCCACAGCTTGATGCTAGGAGATGCTCACAGGTTTGATCTTGAGCCAATGAATTTATCTTTTTCCATCTTGTTCCCATAACGATTCAGGTATTCATTTTTGGCATTATGTGTTATTGTCTTTCTAGGTTATCACAAAACTGTTATACCTATTGAATCAAGGAGAGACATTTACCAAGGTGAGCTTATTTTCAGCAATTTGAATTTTTCATTTTCTTAAGATCCAAGCCTATTTGCATATTGCATTTGGATTATTATGCTACAGTAATTGTTGATCCCTTTGGATGATTTGTTCTTGCTCGATGTCATAGATTGAAGCCACAGAAGTTTTCTTTGCTGTGACTAAGCTTTTCCAATCTAGAGATATTGGGTTGAGGAGGATGGTCTACCTGATGATAAAGGAGCTTTCTCCCTCAGCTGATGAGGTCACATGCTTTTATGCATTCAATTCTATGTTGCTACTCTGACTTACTTGAACAGTCTGCTTGTCATGTTTGCTGACTAATCCTCTATTTATATATTGATTCAGGTTATAATTGTGACAAGCTCTCTCATGAAGGACATGAATAGCAAGACTGACATGTACAGGGCAAATGCTATTCGTGTACTTTGTCGTATTACAGATGGAACCCTCCTTGCCCAAATTGAGAGGTATTTGAAACAAGCAATCGTAGATAAGAATCCAGTTGTTGCAAGTGCAGCCCTAGTTAGTGGCATTCATCTACTCCAGGTATTATTAATTTTCTCTTATAGATTCTTTGCATTTGAATATTCGTGTAAGCTGCTTGCTTATTTTATGTTCCCCTTTTCAGACAAATCCTGAGATTGTTAAAAGGTGGAGCAATGAGGTTCAAGAAGCTGTTCAATCAAGAGCAGCTCTTGTGCAGTTCCATGCACTTGCTTTGCTACATCAGGTGAGCTGCATTATTAGGTTTTTTTTCCCCAATGGAGAGTTTCGGTCATGTAAACTAACTAATGCTGTAGATTAAAACTTCATATATGTTTAGATCATTTACTGAAATAATGTTTGGTTCTCAACTTCTCCATCTCGAAATTTAAGAGGACTGTTTGAACTACAACTTTTGTAGCTATAAGTTATCATAATTTCTCATCTTCTACAGTGAATGTTCAGGATAATCTGATTTGACTTTTGAAGTATTTCATTTCCAGTCCATGTTATGGTATTTATGCCTTCTTTCAACTGGTGTAGAGTTTTGGTGTACTCTAACCTGACACCTAGCTTAAAATATACTGGTAGTTTACGAGTGACTTCTTTTTAGTACATATGAATATTGCATAAAGTATTTGCTACACGTATTTATTTTTGCATTGGTGAGGATTCAAGAAGCTTTCAACCTTTTGTTGTAAATACGATGACTGTGCCTGTTAGACTTGTCTAGTCTCTTGTAAGTTGTAACCCTCTTTGTTATATTAAAAAAGGAAATGCTGTCTGTATCTGAATTGATGACTACAAATGGGGCATAGTTTGGCTTTTCTTTTACTTTTTAAACAGAATCATATTTCAATAATCTTCTGGAATTATTGATGACAAGGACCATGATGTAAATTCTTTTGACTACTTCTATTCCTCTTAAGCTCCCCTGTAAAATTTCTTTTTTCAGATTCTTAAGTTTTTGTCATCATGTAGAATACAAAATTATATTCTGAAAAGGTGCTAATATATACGATGGTCTTGATGTTGCAGATAAGGCAGAATGATCGCCTGGCTGTTAGCAAGTTGGTTACCAGCTTAACAAGGGGAACTGTTCGCTCACCATTGGCCCAATGCCTTTTGATCCGTTATACCAGTCAGGTATGTTTTTCTCTTGTTACAAACGTTATTAGCGGGATGATTTTTATTTGCACTGTCTTCATCGAGCATCATATCTGCAGGTTATTCGTGAGTCCAGCAATAATACACAAACAGGGGACCGCCCATTTTATGATTTTCTTGAGAGCTGCCTTCGCCACAAATCAGAGATGGTGATTTTTGAAGCAGCCAGAGCAATTACTGAGCTCAATGGTGTAACAAATCGGGAATTAACTCCAGCAATTACTGTTCTTCAGCTCTTCTTAAGTTCTTCCAAGCCAGTCTTGAGATTTGCTGCTGTCCGCACATTAAACAAGGTTCATCTTCTGCAGAAATACTTAAATTTCAGTATAAGTTTGATTATAGGCCCTTTAGACTCGGAAAATCTATTTGGTTGGCCCCAAATAGGCAGCGAGTGTATGCTGAAGAGTCAACTGTGAGAGACAGCTTGGGGCCTTCAATAAGAAAAATAGATACGGAACAAACTAATACTATGTGTAACTGTCTTATAACTATTGCAGGATGAATTATCAGTATAAATTAACTACTCTGTCAGTCAAACCTTGAAATTATTAATTATATGTTGATTAAATCTAATGCAGTCAATCTGACAATATTTATTGGATCAAAACCTCAACTGTCATTGCTATTTTAATTGCTAAGTATTGATTTGGATTTGGCAGGTGGCAATGACGCATCCCATGGCTGTCACAAACTGCAACATTGATATGGAAAGTTTAATCTCTGACCAAAACAGAAGCATTGCCACACTTGCAATAACTACATTGTTGAAGACAGGAAATGAATCCAGTGTGGACCGTCTTATGAAACAGATTACAAATTTTATGTCAGATATTGCTGATGAGTTCAAAATTGTTGTTGTTGATGCCATAAGATCATTGTGTTTAAAGTTTCCCTTGAAGTATCGATCTCTGTGAGTAGGCTGTTTCTTTTCCAATTTTTGGTTTCTTCTGTTGAACGATTATTCTAAATAAATTATCCCAATTAAATGTTGGTATTCTTTTATCATTCTCAGGATGAACTTCTTGAGTAACATTCTTCGGGAAGAAGGCGGATTTGAGTACAAGAAGGCAATTGTTGATTCAATTGTGATTCTCATAAGAGATATTCCAGATGCAAAGGAGAATGGCTTGCTCCATCTTTGTGAGTTCATTGAAGATTGTGAATTCACCTATTTGTCCACACAGGTTCCATTTTTGTTCATCCCTGGTCTTTGATGGTTCATACTTTAGGCGATCTACTCTGTTGATTTTTTCTATTCTTCATCAGATACTGCACTTCCTAGGCGTCGAAGGACCAAAAACATCTGACCCCGGCAAATATATACGTTACATATATAATAGGGTACATCTTGAGAATGCAACAGTCAGGGCCTGTGCTGTTAGCACTTTGGCGAAGTTTGGTGCTGCAGTGGAATCATTAAAGGTATCACTTACTTCTGTTTATTGATTTTGTTGTTTATAATGATTTGTTCTTAGAATTTTTACTTGGTTTTTGGGTTTTATCTGTTTCTAACTTAGATGTCATCCTTCGCTCTTTCAGCCCCGGATATTTGTCCTGCTGAGGCGATGTCTTTTTGACAGTGATGATGAGGTAATTATATGTGTCATCTTCTGATGCATCTCTATAGTTATGTTGCTTATAACATGCGTGCAACTGTTTGGTATTTGAGAACTTTTTACTGTTTACTAATTGTTGCTTTTACATCCAAGAATTATATTATCATCGGAATTGTCAATGTCTTTCACCATCGATTGCTCTTATTGATGTGTTTCTGTAGAAAAGTTACTACACTGTTTTTTGAAATTACGGTTATATCTTGCTCTTTTATTCTGCCTTTTGCCACTGTGGGCTGATTTCTATGTGGATATGTTATACATTTTGATTTATATGTTGATAGTTCTGATTCGATTGCAGGTTCGTGATAGGGCAACACTTTATCTTAATACACTTGGAGGAGATGGCACAGTTTTTGAAACTGATAGAGATGTTAAGGACTTCCTATTTGGTTATTTTGATATCCCCCTCGTGAATCTGGAGAGTAGTTTGAAAAATTATGTAAGACTCCTACATTTTTTTCCTACTTGTCCAACAATCATAGACATGCCCTTACATGTATAATATAAATTCCAGGAGCCTTCGGAAGAACCTTTTGACCTCAATTCTGTGCCTAGGGAGGTTAAGTCTCAGCCACTTGTAGAGAAAAAAGCGCCAGGCAAAAAGCCAACTGGATTGGGTGCTCCTCCAAGTGGTCCTCCGTCCACTGCAGATGCATATGAAAGGCTGCTGGCCTCCATTCCCGAGTTTGCAAACTTTGGGAAGCTCTTCAAGGTTTTTTACTTTATTTTCGTTTCACAATTTTAATTCTTATTATCTGTTTCTCTGTCTCTTTCTAATATGATAAAATATATTATAATGTTCTATTTCTCAACAGTCCTCACCACCTGTGGAACTTACTGAAGCAGAAACAGAATATGCAGTCAATGTTGTTAAGCACATTTTTGATAGGCATGTTGTGTTCCAGTACAACTGCACAAACACTATACCAGAGCAACTACTGGAAGAGGTAAGGACTGATCTAAACACTGTTAACTTCATCATACAATTGTACCCTTAGTTTTGTATATAATTCCTTGGTCCTTTTCCAGGTTACTGTAATTGTAGATGCCTCCGATGCTGAGGAATTTTCTGAGGTTTTCTCCAAGCCCTCAGATCTCTTCCTTATGACTCACCTGGGCAGACATTTGTGGCTTTTGAGAAACCAGAAGGATTGCCTACGGTTGGAAAATTTTCCAACATTCTGAAATTCATCGTTAAAGAGGTACAATTACCTCTGTCCTTGTAAAGCTTTTTGGTTAGGTTTTTGTCCTGAGCGCCCTACTTTATTTTTATGGTTTTGGTTGTCAATTTTCAATCTAGAGAA
The DNA here is from genome assembly GCA_019022655.1 of Acacia acuminata. Lineage (NCBI taxonomy): Eukaryota > Viridiplantae > Streptophyta > Magnoliopsida > Fabales > Fabaceae > Acacia > Acacia acuminata. The sequence goes on along the minus strand of JAFJYI010000025.1, from coordinate 3,936,474 downwards.
CCCAGACTTTGTTTATCTTCAGTAATGTATGAGGAAAAAAAGAAAATGTTTTGTAAAATATGTCATGCCCATTTCGTGGGTTGATGTTCATCAGGTTGATCCTTCCACTGGTGAGGCAGAGGATGATGGTGTGGAAGATGAATACCAACTGGAGGACTTGGATGTTGTTGCTGCTGATTACATGTTGAAAGTGGGAGTGTCTAATTTTAAAAACGCATGGGAAACCATGGATCCTGATGCTGAGCGAGTGGACGAATATGGGCTTGGCCCAAGAGAGAACTTGGCTGAAGCTGTAAATACTGTCATCAATCTTCTTGGCATGCAGCCCTGTGAGGTGAGATGATTATTTCAATTAGTATTTTGGTACATGTTTATAGTTATTACACTTCTATTGGACTGGGTTTGAACTTTGAACAACTTTACCATATAGTTCTCCCCATGTTTCTGAAATGTCAAAGGTTCTTACTTTTAGATGCTGCTGAGAGACCAATATTGTGTTAATTATCAAGTTAGCGTTACGGACAGATTTTAGAAATCGAATAGCTCAGACCAAAATCATCTTATCACTGACTTACAATTACATATGAGGTTGATGCACATAGAGATGTAATGATCTTTAGCTCCCTTAAAAGGACTGGAAGGTTGGATCTTGACACTGTCTTAGTCCAGTCGCAAGGAAGTTGTTAGGAACTAACAAAATGGAGCCAAAAAGGTCACTGAATCTGATATATAGAACTGATAACTAGGATACAATAATCTGCTGGAAGTAAATATCTCCCACGCAGCCAAGAAGTAAGCCCAGGTTTGACACAGAACCTGGACCTCCTCTCCCAAAATACTGATAGGAGCACACTACTCCTTTCAGCCAAGAAAGATTCAGGTCGTCCCTGATTCCCTCTCCTATTACAACTCTCACCAAAATATTCCTTGCTTCCCCTCATGCTCCTAACTGTTAATATAATAAAAGGGAATAACTTTCACAGAATCCAATAGCCACCCTATCAGTTAGCTAATATCCTAGTATTACACCAAAATGGAAAGTCAACCTGGGACCCTTAAAAAGCATGTTGGTCCTTGGCTGATGCTAATCTGTCTTCCTAAATTCCTAGCATAGGTCTGGTAATTGAATAGGGTCCTTTCAGAAGTTCATGTATTCAAGTAGCTGCCTTTTGGACAGCTTGCTTGTCTGGGCACTCTGCACAACTATAAGCAAATAACGCACAGAAATGGATCATTTTTTTTCACCAGTATATGATTATCATTTGGGGAGTGTAGTAGTTTTCTCATTGTTTTTGTTTGCCATATGCAGGGTACAGAGACTGTCCCACCCAATGCAAGGTCACACACGTGTCTATTGTCTGGTGTATTTATAGGGAATGTAAAGGTGCTTGTGCGCTTGTCCTTTGGACTTGATGGTGCAAGGGATGTTGCGATGAAACTGGCAGTTAGATCAGAGGATGAATCTGTCAGTGGTGCCATTCATGAGATTGTGGCGAGCGGCTAGTTCATCCTACAGACATGATTCTTTTTGTTCTGGTTAGTGAATGCAATTGGAGTTGAACAGTTTCATAGATAGGCTTGTGTAAAGATTTGCGATATAGTACTCACCTGGGCTTAATATGGAGTTCACTGTCTTAGATAAGCTATGATGCTGCAAGTAACAGGTTCGCCTTATTGAAGTGACTTGCACCCTCATATGATTATACTTCTTTGTTTTCCTTTTAGCCAATGTATTATGAATTTTGAGGCTTTGACTAGATTTTTGTGCCCTCAATTAATTGAATATTTGTCATTTGTCAATTTAATCCGGAATATTCATCTTATTATGTTCATTCATGTTGGCCCAAAACTCATCAATTTTGGGACCGACTTGGCAAATAAACATCATGTTACTTTTATTTCGAGAGGCAAGATAAATAATCTTTTATTAATTGGTTCCACCTCTCCAGTGAACTATTACGTTATTAGTAAAGTTATTTTTCATCTCACTTAAATCCATCAATAATTGATAGATCAAGCCAATTATATAAGTGCAAAAAGCTTCTCTCAGTACTCGGTTGATTCATCTTAAATTTTTGAAATACCAGATCCAAATCTCATAAAGACGTCGTTTTAAGTACCCGCTCGAGTTTAAATACTTTAAGAATAATCTGTACTCGTAATATTCAATTTAAATGACAATCACATGAACCTATTTAATTTTGAATTGTCAAGGACTAAATATAGATGCATTTTCTAGTAGAGAATTGAGTATTGGCTCGCTATATCATGAGGGATTAACCTTTTAATTTTTATGCTAGACCAATCTCATTGGTTAGCACACGTTTTGATATTCTTTAAGGTTGATCTCTAGGTTGTGTTGCAATTACACCAGTCAAAGCAATTATTGAAGGCCTCAAGCTATGCTGGGAATATGTAATTTTATTCACTATGTAAAACACCATTAATATTTGAGTTTTTTTTTTTTTTTTTATGCATAACAAAAACCAGACTGGGGCCTCCTATTACATTTTCCTCACCCCCCATCATAAAATAAACATAAACACAAAACCTCGGTTTGCAAATGGAACCCCTTTACAATTAACTGATATAACAATAAATACAAATAGAAGACTGCAAAACGACAACCCTTTATTCCTTAACTCATCCCAAACGCAATCAATCAAACGACATCAAGCTTTCAAGTGCTTCCGCCAGGGTAAGTGCAAGCATTGTAACCTACAGGAACAAAGAAAATCAAGTTAATTGAAGGTCACACACCCTATTTACTTTATGTAGTTTAATAATTCATTCAGTTTAAGGTGAAATTTTGCTAGACTAAAGAAGGAACTCACTAGGATTTTGGGATGTGAGTGTTGCCGTCTGAGAGAAATCACAGTTCCAAGGATTTTTGCCTTGTGTTTGGTAATACAGATTCATGGCATAAATAGCATGAGAAGCCACTGTGTTTGGCTCAAAACAAGCCCCTCCTGGTTGAATTGGTCCACAATCTATGCCATGGCTGCAAGCATAGTCCAAGTTTGCTTGCATTTGAGCATCCGACACGCCGGCTTTCGCCACACACCATCCCTGTGCATTTGCAGGTGCCGGTGTAACTGGAGCCTTAGGATTAGTTGGAGTCTGTGGAAGCAAATTAGAACTAGATATAAGATGGGAAGATTAATCCTTTTGTCTTTACAATTTTGACTCAATTGTAACTCAGTATTTAAACTTTAACTTAATGCACTTCAATTCCTATCATTTAACAGTTGAAATTTAGAAAATAAAATTATGTATTTCATGAAACTTGTACCCAAAAGTTTTAAATGGTTAAAATTATAAGGATTGAGTTATAACCAAGTCATAATTTCACTAGAATTATTTAAAGAAAATGCATATGGTTAAGCAAGAAGTGAAGGAAATTTTGGGAAATTGTGACCTGCTGGGTGGTCTTGGTGAGGGAAACATCATATGTCATGGTAAGATCAGTTTTGAAGAGGCCAAAGGAGCGTTCTGAAGCAGGACCAGACTTGAGGTCTTCATCATAGAGTGCAAAAATGAAAGTGTCCACTGATTTCCCTGGCATCAAAGGGGTCCCAATCAATGATCTGAGGTGGGCAATGAGGTTGCCATTATATGCCTTAGCGTTCTCCATACTGGGCCCCACCTCGTTGCTATCCCCACGCGACGGCCACCCCGTCTCCGCCACCGTTATCTCTACCCCGTCGCCAAATCCCATGCTACTCAATGCCGAATGTACAGCATCAACCTGTTCAACATGACATACACACCATATATAGTCAAAACATTAATCACACATAACCAAGTGGTACCGTTTAAAAACCTTTTCCGTCGAGATAAAACTCCTCACACATACTTACTTCATAAATCGTAAAAGCTAATCCAAAAACATATTTCTAGTTGATAAGTTTAATTAATTCTTAAAAATATCAATCATAGGGGCAGGATTGGACATCTTGCTTGTCTTACCTTGACAAAGTGATAAGGTTGTTGCTCACAGCCATTCACTATTGTCCTTCTCTTTTCAGAATTGATTTTAAAATAGGCATGTGCAGCAATTATTGTAGTTTTTGAAAGGAACACAGTGAATGACCAGCCAGTCGTGATGCAATTATTCTTAGCCCCCACCTCAAACGATGAATCTAAAAACCAACCCACTCTCACTGTTCAAGGTAAATCCTCTAGTCCTAACACTATAAATAAACAAAAACATTAAGCGCCACTTCTATTTATTTTTTTTTTAGTTTTTTGCGTTATTGTTAATTATTTGATTGATTAGACACCTCATCCAAAGGCAGTGGCCCATGAAGAATGTATAAACTTTTCCGTGAAGCAACTGGACAATTTTACTGTTTTACTAGATTAGTATGAACTATGAACAGAGAAATCAATTATGACTCTATAATCAATCATAATTCAAAACGAAAGAGTCTGACAAAATTCTCAATAGGGACCCAATAAATTTTTTTTTTTAAAAAAATAAAAGATATATAGTGACACCGACAAGAGAATAGGTCGAACAGGCAATAGTCATCCTCAGAAACTGTCTAAACACTAATTAATATTGATGCTTTTTTTTGTTCTTAAATTCTGAAATCTCATGCTTGCTTTATAATCAAACCCAACAAGACAGAAGCCACGTGGTGAGAATATAAACGCCGATCCCGAAGTTAACGACTTGACGTAGGTCTACCATGGTCGTCGTCCACTTGTTGACTCCCACGTCAACTTCGTCGTCCACTTATTTTTGTTGACTCCCACGTCAACATTTTCATTACAAAAACATTAATTCATTTCTTTAAGAAATTAATTTAAAAACAAATAATCATATGATAAAACGAAGAAAAGCCTATCAAAAAGTTAAATGGCATCCCACTGACCTGGGCATCAAACATATTGGAGTAAAGCTTTCCATTACCCGAATCAACCCGACCCGAGTTCGGTTGGAATAGGCAAAACGCCAGTGTTTCCGGTCTCGGGTCACTCCGGTATGCGAAAAACGGGTACGGGTTGATCGTGAAGGGCGATTTGTTATCCTTAAGAAACGCCAGCATTGGCTTCAACGTGTCACGGAGTCCCGGGTCGAACGCCCCGGAAGATGGTGGATCAGATTGGGTCAACACCGACATCCCATGTACCGTCGACACCTTGATCTTTCCGCCGCCGAGCCCGGCAGAGTTGAGGGCGTTCTGGACATTTTGCATTGCCGGAAGGAGCTGCGAGATCAAACCCTGGTCGCCGGAGGTCATGACCTCGTTACCGACTGTGATCAGAGTGATGTTGCTGGATGGGTAGAAGGGCTGCACATTGGTCTTGACCCATTGAGTAGCCGAGTTAGGATCGGAGGCCAGGCTAGGAATGTCGCCGTTGGCGGCGCCGATGACGATTCCGACCCCAGAGTTTGCGAGAGCTTTGATGATCGCAGGATCGGCGCCGTAGAGCCGGACTTTCCCAATGGTAGTGGTCTGGAGTAGCTTCGCCGTTGCTTCCGGGGGCGGAAGGTTGTCGGCTACTTGGCCATAATTTACGCCGATGAAGGATTGAGACTCTGCAATAAGGCGAAGAAACAGAGGTAGTAGAACCAGGAAGTTAAAAAGCTTCTATAAAAGAATTGAATCAATTCAAAATCCGAAGTTCATTAGAGACGAAGTTAATCTCAAATTAAACAGAGGTTTTAAGAATCCAAGTTATTTTCAAAGTGTAGTGCTATAATAGAAACACCGATTTGTTCTTGTCACATCCACTAGAAATCAAGAACGAATGGATGATTCTTGCATCTGGCAAATGAGAAAGCTTAAAAGCAGTCACTTTCAAGAGAAATTTCTAGAAAAAAGGTTACAACAAAGCGGAACCACTTTCCTGCAGTGAGGAGACAAAAGCATTGATCTCAACTTTATCAGAAACAATGAAAGCACAAAAGAAAGAAAGGGAGAACTAACCAGCGAAAGAAAAGGCGAGGAGCAAAAGGGAGAGGCAGAGGAGAGTGGTGGCCATAGATTGAGGAGCTTAAGCTTCAGTAGTTGCAACTGGAATTGTGATGTGGATGGACTTAAATAGAAAGACGAAAACCGAATCTAACAAAAAAGAATAAGATTAATCAAAATTAAAATAGAATGAAGGAAGGAACAGACCGGGGGCTATCAGGACGGTGTAGATGACGCAATTGAAGTGGAATTTGCCATGACAGAGACCAGTTTAACTACTTTATGTTTTGCATGTTTGTTACACCTTGGCTTGACTTAGGGGGAAAAAAACATTAATGTTTAGTTGAGTAGTTGTTCTAATCGGACTTATAAATCAAAAATTACTTATTTAAAAAGTTACTTTGGGGAGCTTTTGAAAAGTTATTTATGGACGTATGAGTTTTTTTTTAGTACCGTTTAGTATCCTTAAATATATTTTTAGTATTATGTGTAATACCCCAAATTATTATTAATAGTAATAACCTACTGTTTATTTTTTTTTTTTGGCCTTGTTGGGCCGAATACTTCTAGTCCTAATTGCCTTAGGAATTTTCAGCTTATGCACTAAGAAAGAGGTTTTAGGTAATAAGTTCACTACTTGTCAACCAAGTCTCATTAAATTCACACCATGATTGTTTTAGGTAATAAGTCCACTACTTGTCAACCAAGTCACATTAAATTCATACCATGATTGATTGATTGAATTTAATATAACCTATTAATGAGTTGGCAATAGTTAAAGAGCCCAACCCATAGCTAACCCTAATTTTAAATTACTCTTCTACTACTTCCTCTATTCTTTCTCTGCGTCAATTATTTTTCTAGGAGGTTAGCAAAGACGGAGACTAGGTAATCCTAATCCCGATGAGTCTTAGGTTAATTTTATATTAATCTTGATAGGTAATTATGATTCTAAATATATCATATGTGTTTGTTATATATGAAATATATTATATGTAATCCTAATCCCTAGGTTAATAGAAATCAATTGTCATATGTTGTATTTTAAATCCAAAACTATCGTCTCGGTTTTTCTTATAGGTGTTGCGCTGCATGTAGACTATTATTCACAAATTGCCTTCCTCGAATCTCATGCATCTCTTTATTTGAATCCATATTGTTGTGTGTTGTATATACATGTAGGCTTGATCACAATTGTTGTTTGAATTTCGTGCATGTGTATATATATATATATATATATAATGTATACAACTGCTTTTCTGCTTCGATTCGCGTGATTAAACCTGAATGCATGTTGCTTGATTTCCCTCGACTTGAATATTTTTATATCCAATATATACAATTGCTTTTGCTTCGATTCGCGTGATTAACATTTACGTATGTTTCTTGATTTCCCTCAGCATATATATATTTGAATTGATTACTCATATATACATGTGTATTGATCTCCCTCGGTTTTTTGGGATTTGAACACCCTTTGGCGTATATATAGGGAGGGCGTATATATGTGTATATTGATTGTTCATTGTTTTGTTTCGGTACATATATGTTTGGGCACTACACTGCATATACGTATTTGTATTTGATTACCCATATTGGAAATAGTTTGGGAATTTTATTATGTGCGAATTTAAAACAATTTAATCGTGGGATGGTATCTCCTAAAGTGATAAACACAACCCTTTTGACGTTATGCCTTCAATATTTATATGACGTGAAAAGATATTATCCGTTCTTCTCAAAGTGGTGTCTGACATGGTAACTCGGGATACTAGTAGCAACTTTGGGAAGAGGTGTGCAAACTAGGAAGAAATATTTTATGGCTAATTTGATGATTTGTGATCGCGGGTTTAAGTCCGCACAGGTAGACCTGGTAGAATATCCGGGTCTACCATGGTTCTCTTCCCAGTCTAGGGTTTCCCGGGTCAAAATAAATTTAAAAAGATAATGAATAATATTTGATTCGATGTGAATATATAGATATGATGACTATTGAAATTGATACTCGATTTAATTACTATGTGATTATATATTTGATTTGATTAATATATTTGAGCTATGTTATCATTGTTTTTATTAGGATTACCGATCCTTCGGGAGGTTCAAAGGTTGGGCGGTGATGTTTGTGTTCATGGGTTGCGATGATCCTTCGGGGGAGCATATTTTATTTTTATTTTTATTTTCTTTGTTCAATAAAACATATTTATTTAAGTTCGGATTTATGTTAATGTAATAAATTAACCTTGCATTTGTTCCAGTACAAGTGCGGCGGTAACACTTCCTAAAGTAATTTATTTTGACTTTCAGTAATTAATCTTAAAAATTATCGCAGTTTTAAGTTATTATAATTGTTAGAAATTTGGGGGTGTTACAATTCAGTACCTTATATTTTAGATTGACTATAAGTTTAAATCACAAAAGCTACCTATGCTACTGCAAATCTTAACATAAATTACATTTCACAATCGACTTTTCAGATTGACTATAAGTCATTTTTCTCACCAAGATCCTAAAAACACATCCTAAAGCACTTTTATATTCCAAAATCATAACATAATATTTTTAAATAAGAGTATTTTAGGGGAAAATATATCATATTTGTTATATAATTAAACTAGTTTAACTATACTTTTTTTAATATAATCAAATTAATTAAATAGTTGTTATATTAAGGACAAGGAAAATATAATAAATTAGTGAAAACTACTACATCCAGTTACTAACTCTTCACATTAAGAAAGAAATTTAGACACGAGATCTCACTCCAATTTCATTAAGAGGACATTCTCAAGACTCAACCACGAGTGACGATGACATGAAACCCAAAAGAAATGATTTTTTTGTTGGGTCAATTAGTGATTTTTTTGTTGGGTCAAAGTCATTTCTTTTGATAAAAAGGGCAATGTTTATTCGAAGAATACGTGGGAAAGATGAACAAGTTGTCATCCTTCTTCAGCGTCCAACCACAGTGGTGTGTACAAACGACTTTGTTATCCTTCTTCAGCGTCCAACCACAGTGGTGTGTACAAGCGACTTTATTCTCATTCATCCCCCCGCTCAAATAAACAGTGCCCTTTTTACTAAAACTAAGAAGTATCCCATTTATGAGTTTATCAATTTATGGTGTGTTTTGGTCCCATTTTTCTTAGAAGCACGTGAAAAATCTTCAACTAATCCAACAAAAATTTGGTTGTTCATAGTCATTAATGCAAGAGACACAAAGTGATTTTTTTTTTTTAATAAAGAAATTTTAGGAAAGGAGTCAATCACCCACAATCTAAAGGAAATGTGAAATCTCTTTTCTTTAGGTGATCGCCAATGTTAGGTATGACGGGCCGTCTATTACCCTTAGACCTAAACCTGCATTACACCTGGAGTTAAGATCTCCTCCTTCAACGCCGCGACCAACTCCAAGATCAAACCTCCTCCCTTTAGTAGGAGTGTCCGACCCCTTAGACACTTTCACGGTTAAATCCTCAAAACGGAAGAATCTGATCAAATTCTCAATAGTGACCCAATAATTTTTTTTAAAAAAATTAAAACATATATAGTAACACCGACAAGAGAATAGGTCGAACAGGCAATAGTCATCCTCAGAAACTGTCTAAACACTAACTAAATATTGATGATTTTTTTATCTAATATTTTTCACTTTTTTTTGTTCTTAAATTCTGAAATCTCAGGCTTACTTTATAATCAAACCCAAAAAGACAGAAGCCACGTGGTGAGAATATAAACGCCGATCCCGAAGTTAACGACTTGACGTAGGTCTACCATGGTCGTCGTCCACTTGTTGACTCCCACGTCAACTTCGGTGTCCACTTATTTTTGTTGACTCCCACGTCAACATTTTCATTACAAAAACATTAATTCATTTCTTTAAGAAATTAATTTAAAAACAAGTAATCATATGATAAAACGAGGAAAAGCCTATCAAAAAGTTAAATGGCATCCCACTGACCTGGGCATCAAACATATTGGAGTAAAGCTTTCCATTGCCCGAATCAACCCGACCCGAGTTCTGTTGGAACAGGCAAAACGTCAGTATTAGAATGTCTCCCCCAGTGCCTTGACCAACTCCAAAATCAAACCTCCTTCCATTAGTGGGAGTGTCCGACCCCTTAGTACACGGTTAAATCCTATTTCATTTTTTTTTTCATTCAAAAAAAAATCAATAAAAGTGAAATAATTGATTGGTCTTGTAAATTTTCTGAGATGTAATATACAGTAGAAGTAAAAGTGAGAAATATCGGGGATAAAAGGAAAAGGTGAGAATTACATTAATCATTGTATGAAATATACAACTCTTTCTCCCAAATCTTAGCGAGTTGGAAATTATCTTGTTTGAAAATGTGCAATTATGTTAGTGAGATAATGATACAAAGTAGGGTGATTGAGAGTACAGACTTTAGATTCTATACATTTGCAATCAATATATATGATGCAATCATTCAAAATTTACACTTCAAAAGGTGCATTATTGTCTAACTGAACGTCCAAAAGACCAAAAGTTTTGGACCAAGATCTTTTTTTTTTGGGGGGGGGGGAAATAGAGAAGGAAAAGGCAGTGCCCGTGTTGACTGAATTGATCACCTTTGACAACTAAACAACTACAAATGAATAAGTCCATTGGGTTCCCAGAAATTGAAGCCCAAGAAAACAAAAGCATAAGATCAGGCTCATAGGCCACTAACTGAAGCCACACAGGTGGCGACCATAGAACTCCAACATTGCCGAATAATGTATCTAAGCTCCAGAGTGGGAAGCAGGAGTGGTTACAAAATGGCCCTTCTTGTACGCATGGAAGTACTGGTGGGGCAAAGCATGCTCCACCTGAAACGGAATAGGTATAATTCATGTTTCTTACAATACCTTTGTTCCACTAATAATATTTTCTTTTTCGATAATTAAACAGTCCCACTAACTAAGTTCCTGCTTTCAAAGCAAATAATAGAACAGTAACGTAAAAAAGCATACCCAATCACTATCAGATGTGGAACCAGGTACCAACACATTGATCTCACTTGACTTGGCTGTAGATATAGATGCTTCTAAAGAATCTTTGCTCAGATAAAGCTGGCAGCCAGAAGTGTTGTCCACCGATATTGTCGGTGCTGAACCCTTTATAAGTGATCAAAGTGAGCATAATTAAGCAAAAGGGATATCGTTATCAATAGTAACATCACTATAGTTACCGTAGCATTAAGCATCGTAATTTCATATCATGTACAGCATGATGCATCAGAATAAATGAAAGATATGGAAGGAAAAAGAAGTAGATGAAGAGGGAGTAAGGGTACTGTACCTGGCACTGTACCTCAACCCCATTACAATTTACGATCTCACAGGCTGCAACCACATCCTAAATTTTAAACACAGAAAAAATGAGCTTCCATTTTCCCCAATATGAATTAATCTAACAACTGTTGTAACCAAATCTCCTTTTCTCATACTTTGCACTAACCTTAAATAGAACTCCCATCTTTGTGCATTTGTCAACTGTTATATTGTTGATCTTCCCTGCAAATTTTTCAGAAGTAATCAAACCACTTGCACCCTTTCTATTAGGTGACAAGTTTAAGAGCCACAGATCATGTATCTATAAATCAAATTCCCAACCGGGGAGGGAAAGAAGCTTGTAACAAGATTATTGCTACCTTGGATCTGCAAAACAGAATTTTTGCATCCGTAAATGTAGACAGATTGTTTCGCGTCACAATCATCAATCACCAAGTCTTTATTTCCGATTTGATTTTCAATAACCCACCTACAGCAACAGAGAATGGTTGACTTAGACAACTGAAATCCTGATGACCTTCCATTTTATACAGACCAAAATCACACAGACTAATTGCATATATAACATAAAAACCTACTTGCGACCCATTTGAAGTTCAAACTTTGGAGGACTAGCTTTAGAAGTTGCATTTGACACTGCACGGCTTTCTTTTTCACTTGTGAAACTGCCTACAATTCCAGTTCTATCTGCACGATTCTTTGTCTTCATATCATCCCTTACCCTTTTCAGACCTATCAGACAAAGTTTCTGGTTTTTATACTGTAAAAGGTATTCATGGATTAGAAGATGAAGAATAACCTACCCCCAATAACACTCCCCATGTTTATTTGTTGAAAAACAGCAGACATCCCATCTTTTGGCTTAGAGAATGAAGCCTGAGAAGATTCAGAACTAAAGAGGGAAGCAGGAGGAGGAATGGGGGGAGCAGGTGCACAAGGTGCAGGAGCTTTTGATTGAGCAATCGATTGTCCTGTTGGGTTCCATACTGGACCTAAAGGATAATAATTTTTAACGTAATCCTTCAAACCAGGAAGATATAGCTCTTTAAGAGCTTTGATCCACTCAACATGATTTGTGTCTTTGTTTTTATATTCTACAAGAACCTGATTTACAATAAAACAGGATTAGGTGTTCATGGTTTATGAAATAGAACCATGAAGAAACTACAAAGCATGGAAAAGTAGCTGGGAGATTAATGCAAAATTATCTCGCTTTACTCTGTACCTTATATATTACCATAAGTAAGAGGAATTACAGAATTTTAACTCCTACTAATTTGTCTATGCAGCTAAACACTGAGCTACCTGATCCTTATTTTATTTACCTTCTTAGCCATTACGCTGGTGTAAATTGTTGCCTCTACAAGTCAATAAACATGCATGTATTCGATGGGAAAATAAGGCCAAGATCATTAAAATTATCAAAGAACAACCTATTTCACTTAAATGAACTCCTTTATCCTTTCCCCTCAATATAAAAGGGGAGGACCAAATCGCCAGGCTTCTGGCATGCATAAAGAGTACCTTGTTGCTGTAAAACTCAGCCATTTGCCAACTTTCCTCTATGTGTGCCATGGGCATGCTCATACCTTGAAATAACAAACAACAATAACAATAATGATAATAAAGAGGAAGATAATAACTCAATGTAGAAAAGAATGAGGCATCACTAACCACAACCCTTCTCGGTAAATGCAATCCATGCTAGGGCTGAGAGACTGTCAACAGCAGCCTTCAAATGGTTAAAAAAATCAGATCTCTTTCCTTCTGTCATTGCATTAGCCTTTGAGATAACTTCGTTCAATGGTTTCAAAAATTCAGCCAACCCAGCTGGGTCTGGTTTCTGCATAATCAAGATATGTAAAAGATTATACTACAAAGAATACATGTACTCAAAGCGAGAACTATTAAATTAATTTTTGTGTCGATCACAAAACATCTTGGAATTACTTTTTACAGAATCCTAGCTGTCTGGAAACATTATTCATTTTAAGGGTTAAGTAGCAAATTTGCTTCGGAAGTTTTCGCTGAAGAGCAATGTTATCCTAAAAGTTTTTTTTGTCTCAATGTTGTCCCGGAAGTTTCAAAACATAGCAATGTTGCTCTATTCCGTTAAAAAGATAAAGTCAACGTCAATTTTTTTACGGTCAACATTAGTTTTTTAATAGAATAGGGTAATATTGCTCTTGGGCCTATACTTCCGGACGGATTTACTACTTAACCCGTCATTTAATCAGAGGCTGCCTCTAATTTACCAAAGGTCATCTACATTTCTGTGACAGTTTTCAATAACTAACTTCATCCTCTATTAATTCTCATTATTCTTTTACGCATTGACTATCAATTGGAATTAACGAAGTTATGATATCAAAAGATCACATATATCAGGTAACCGCTCTCTTTTGTCCCAAGAGAATGACGTATCCATTTCCAATATGCAGAAATGTTACAGATTCATTGCTCTATAGCAAAATTCAAAAAAACACAGATATTGGGATCGACATAAAAATTCCAAGCCAAGTAAGCACGTCATTAAAACCAGATTGCTTGCTACCAAACTGTTCATTTCCTACAGAAAATAATAATCACATGCCTACAACCAACAAAGTACTTAGCATGGACTGCAATGTTGTCATTAGTTATGCAATAAGCCTTGCATGTTGATCAAATGACATGTTAAATCCGTTAATTATACACAAAAAATCAACAAACTCTGATTAACATTTCCTCTCTCGACCCGGAAGAAGCTGAAAATGTAGCAATAACTCCTACAAAAGAACAAATCCATTGAGGGACAAAAAAAAAACGAACAGAAATGTCGTGGAAGCGCTAAATAACCTGAGTGGTCTCGATCTTGATCAAAAGTTGTTTTTGAAAAACAAAAGCCTCCCGCAAAATCATTGTGACGTCCAAGACTTGTCCACCGATCTTCTCGGCGGTTGTGATTAAACCACCTACATATTGCGTCATTAGATCATCGAAGGCAACAATTGACGGATCTGCTGTCGCATCATTGCCAGAAAGAACCACGTCTCGGGCACCGGCGGATGATAATAGAGACTCTAAGCGCTTCACTTCAGATTCCAACCTAATGATCTTCGCCTCCATGATTCAGAGCCGGTAAATCTCTCTCTCTCCTCTGGTGAAATGAGAATGGAATTGAATCTGGTGGGAGGCCTGGCCGTTCAGGCATGACATTTTTGTAGAATGATTAATATAATTAGTAATTTGGGTAAGAAATGAATATTGAAAAAGCGGTTGGATTTGGCGCTTTCAATCTCACTTTGCGCGCGGATTGGACATGCACGTGTCACTTTGTGATTGAATCTTGTCCCTCCAGGGGCATTCCAGCCATTCCCAATTTTTATACTAATATTTTTATTTGGGAAAATTACATTCAGGTTCTAAGGAACAAAAATGATTACAAAAAGATCATTATCACCAAATTACAAGAGACTTTTTTTATATTATTTGTATTAATGATGAAAAAAGACTAGATTTACAAATGAAATCTTATATTTACAACAAAAGTTAAAATCTAGTCATTTACAACAAAAAAAAATTTATATTTATAACAACATTTAAACACCTGGATTTTGAACTTAGAGAGGTCATTTACAACAGAAAAAGACTATATTTACAACAGGAAATCTTATATTTACAATAAAATTTAAAATTTGGACATTTACAACAAAAAAACCGTATTTATAATAGACAAAATCATATTTACAATAACATTTAAACACTTGGATTTTGAGCGTATAGAAGTCATTTACAACGAAATCTATATTTACAACAAAATTTAAAATATGGCCATTTACAAGAGAAAGCTGTCATATTTATAACAACATTTAAAAAACCTAGATTTTTTTCCATACAAATAATATAAAAAAGTCCTTGGAACTTCGTGTAATTTGGTGATTTCAAGGGATTTTTTTATAATTATTTCTTTCCTTGGACCTGAATGTAATTTTTATTTTTTATTTTATTTTTTCATTTGAATAAGGGTTTTGCATCTTTCAATTACACTTCTTATAATTTGATTATTTGAACTTTTATTTTCTTCCTTATGAAGTAATGTCACTTACCCACCTCAACCAACAATTTGCTACTTGCTGATAGAGTTTTTAATAAAACCATAATGCATGGAAAAAAAAGTCATTTATTATTGTTTTATTTCAAAAGGCAATAAAGTAACATTTGATCAATCAAACATAAGCTTTTTCAAAATAAATTAGACATATTTATCCGTACTACTTAATGCAATTGATCTGTCGTTTCATTTTTATTTGTTTATTTTTAAACTAGGTATAAATTTTAAAAAATATTCTTATTTATCGTGTAAAACATGAGGTTAAAATTATTCAAAATATAACCGACCTATGATTTGATTTACTTCTATTTATTTTGGATTGTGATGCCAGATTATGAAGTATGTTGAGGGGAAAAAAGTTATGAAGGTAGGAGAGAAATTATATATATATATATATATATATGAGGAACCGTGCCCTTAGTAATGTTTAATATACAAATAAAGTAGGCAGAACCTAAATAAATATTTATGTATATCATTAGATTATATATCAGTTTATAAGTTAAATAATTTAGTTTAAAGAAAAAATGATAAATAAAGAGATAAAATGCACACCAAAAAAAATCTTATATTTAAAACTAGAGGTAGTACATGTATAAGAATGAACTATATTGATGTCCGATTAAATGAGAGGCTAAAACATTGCTGTTTTAATCAATTAACCAATGCAACACATGTAAATATGATTGCAATTTCTTCAAAGGCAAACTAATATATATATATACACACACATATTGCACTTTGGATCCCCTAAAGCAATTTTTAGGTAGAGTGATAGGAGAGATTAATACAAAAGGCAAGTTCAAAAAATAATACACACTATTATATGTTTCTTTCTCTCATCAATTTATCTGAAGCCATGTTAGGGAATCCAAGTTATATGACATGGGCGGTACATCACATTTTTACAAAAAAACTAGTAACCCTTCACATGATGATGGCCAAACAATGACAAACAGAAAATGGTGTTAAAGTTCTAAAGCAAGCTATGAAATTTAGATGCTCAGAATCTGCATATGTATGTGTGTGTGTATATATATCAGCAATATTACAAGCAATAATCATCACCATCTTGATCTCTCAACTGATTCCACATGCCTTGATGGATATGGAATTTTGCTTGAAACAGCTTCAGGAGAAGGCACAGGATCTTTCTCTCTAGCTGTCCGAAGTTCCTATAGAATAACATTGATGAACCTAGTTCATTGCAATGCAAGATGTAATACTTTAATGGGAAAATTAATCTTTTGGTTTCTATAATTTTGACTCGATTATAACTCAGCCCTTAAACTTTAATTCAATGCAACTCAGTCCTAGTTCATTGCAATGCAATATGTAATACTTTAATGGGAAAATTAATCTTTTGGTCCCTATAGTTTTGACTCGGTTATAACTCAATCCTTATAGTTTTAAGAGCTAAGGTGCAAAAATACATAGGTGGTTTTTTTAAAGTGCGTCCAACATCAAATGTTTTTTTAGGTGTAAAAGTGATTATCTAGTTACAAAGTGAAGCAAAGGTCAAATATTCCTTTACTTTATGTTAGTGGAGCACAGAATATATGACTTTTGCTCCATTTTTGTAATCACATAGTCACTTTTGCAACAACAAAAAAAAAAAACATTTGGTATTGAGCGCACTTTTGAAAAAACTCCATGTATATTTTTGCACCTTAACCCTAATTTTAACTCAATTGAAAAACAGTCCATGAACTTCAATTCATTGCATATCAATTCCTATAATTTTAACTATTAAAGAACTTTAGTCCCTAAATTTCATGAAATATATAATTTTATTTTCTAAAATAGAGGGGCTACTATTTTAAATGGTTAAATTATAAGGATTGAGATCGAGTTGAAATTTAGGAACTAAATTACAACTAAATCAAAATCATGGGGACAAAAAGATTAATTTTCCCTAATTTAAATATGCTTCGTGAATTGCAGATTAATGCAAGGTGATAATTAACAAAGAATTTGACTACGTAGGGCATAGTACTTACAGAACGAAAGGGAAAATCATCTGCTTCAAGCATATGAACTATTTGACTCATCTTTGGCCTCTTACAGACATCCATATCTATGCTGCGCAAACAAACCAGCAAAGCTCGCTTCAGTGATCTCGGAGAGGGCTTAATCTCAATTGAAGGATCTACTAACTCATCACCACGACGACTCGCCACCATTCCCTTGAACCAATCAACCAGGTTCATCTAAAAGCACATCAAACGAAAATTAGGAGATAAGATTCCAATAGTGCTTCTAAGAACTCAATAAAAGAAATTTGGAATCACCTCTGCCGGCGATCTAGAATAATCTATGGGACTTCTTCCGGTGATGATCTCCATCAGCAGAACTCCAAAACTATACACATCATTACCTTCATTAAGCATGCCTGTGCTTGCATACTCAGGTGAAACATATCTGCAAAAATGATGTATGCTTAAGTAAGTTGATGTAAGGATTTTTATTGCAAATTGCATTAGAAACTTGAGGAAAAACCAACCCGAATGTCCCCATTACGCGTGTAGACACGTAGCTTTTCTCAGATCCTAAGAGTTTGGCCAGTCCAAAGTCTGATACCTTGGCGTTCCATCTTTTGTCGAGAAGAATGTTACTAGATTTCACATCTCGGTGAACAACTTTGGGTTCTAAACCTTCATGCAAATAGGCTAGTCTGTTGCATAATGTAAAAAAACAGACACCAAAGTGGAACAATCAGGGACCATGATAACATGTCCATTAAGGTGTGCATTTTAATTCTAGAGACAAGAACCTCAAAGAATGAAAGAACACAAACCCTTTAGCCGTCCCTATCGCGATCCTCATACGTATTTCCCATGTCAATGGACTAGCAGGCCCTACCTCACCATGCAACCACTGCTCCAAGTTTCCATTCTCAACATATTCATAGACAAGAATCCTAAACAGTAGACAAACCAGTTACAAACAAACAAATATGTTAATTAGGAGTAGATTCTATTAAAACAAATAAGCATGTCTATTAATAATTAGTTTCATATTTTGTAAACTGGGTCTACTTAAATGGTTAGTTGGGCAAAATAATACCTTTGAGCACCTTCTGCACAATATCCTATTAAACCCACCAAATTTTTATGCTTCACTTTTCCAATAGCTTCAACCTCCACCTTAAACTCCTTCTCAGCTTGACCCCTATTTACAAGACAACAGAGCTAAAGCACATGAACATTATTTAGAGCACTAATCAGTTTCATAGATATGAAGTTGGAATATCTCAAATAAAAAGCAAAAGTTGAGATAAAGCAATAATAATTATAAATAGTATAATAAAATAAACCAAAGTTGAAAGTAAAAAAAAAAAAAAAAAAAAAAAAAAAAAAAAAAAAAAAAAAAAGTAAATGGGCGAAAACGAAGAAGAACAAAGCAGCCAATTTCACTTTTCCTTATACCCCTCAAAGCAGATGCCAGATCTAAGACTGGTCAATCTATTTCCTTTTCCTGTTGGTGACTAAAAATCTTGTAATTAAATTTCAAAACACGTGAAAGGTGACAAACACAACAGTTCATGTAATTTTTCTCCTAGAAACTGTGGATTTTTAACAGAAACTCCAAACAAACAAAACATGCAGTAGTGTGAACAATTTGGGAAACACAGACATATATACAACCTTAAACTTTCAAATTTAGAAAAGAGATTTGAAGAGGAAAATTAACAATTTAGTCCTTGAATTGTACTTAATATGACATTTCACCTACTTGTTGTTAAGAAGTTTCTTGACAGCAACTACAGAGCCATCTTGAAGAACTCCTCTGTAAACAATTCCATAACCTCCTTCCCCGATGACATTCTCGTCGGCGAATCCACGTGTCGCAAGCTTAAGCTCCTCCAAGCTGTACCAACGGCCCCACCCTATCTTCAGACCGTCGACGGCGGCATCACTCTCATCGTTCCTCTGTTTTCCTCTTCGAAATCCACCAACATTGATCTCCTGCTCGTCTTCCACCTGCTTCCGCCTCCGATCACGATCTTCAACCTTAATCTTTTTCTTTTGAACACCAAGAAGATCCAAGGCTTCGACCTCGACGATCTCCTTGGAGAACAACGGAATCACCCCGGAGCTTTGGCTGGCTATGGTACAGGGCTTGTCGGAGGTTCGATTCCGGCGAATGCAGAGGAAGATCAGAAGAACCAGAAAGAGGAAGATGAAGAGAAAAACGCAAATAACAATGTAGAGTTGTAAACCCAGAAAAGGTGTGGTCTTGGTGAGTTCATGCAGAGGAAAGTTGGTGGAGGAATGGTCGGAGATGGTTGACATGGGTCTGAGACTGGTTGTGAAAAGGGAGAGAGAGCTAGAAAAGTGGCATCGGAAGTGTTTGGTTGATTTTGGAAGAGAGAAGAAGCATTGGAGAGAGAGAAGTGCGTCGGGGAGAAGAGAGACAAGTGGAGAAGACCAATAAGCGCCGGTGTGTTTCATGGTTTCAACGGCCAAAAACAAAAAAGAAAAAGAGCGACCAAAAGAAACCAAAGTGAGAGGTTTTTTTTTTTTTTTTTTTTTTTTTCTTTTTTTTTTTTACCGATAAAACAAAAGTGAGAGTTGAGTTGTTCTTTTCCGGGTTTGGTACCGGAGGATATTTACCAAAACGCTGATATAAAATTATCCTTTAATTTTATATATGAAATAAATGCTTATTTGGAAATTTTCGGTGAAAATCATGTTTAAAAATTTTATTTGACAGGAGAATATGTTTTTATAAAAGTAAAATATTGGTATTTTTCGAAATTTTATGCGTAGAAATTACAGTACTTAAATTCAGATTCTTCTGACCATGAAAAAAATAAAACAGGAACTTGTACTACTTATATTCTTGTTATCATGCCCGTATATAAAGATGAATATGAAAATATAAGATCTATAGCAAAATGATACCGATTTTTAAATGAATTATACTATTTATAAATGTAATTTATAAATAACATATGTCTTTACGTATATTTAGTGATATGTATATTGGTGTTGCATAAGACACACAAAAAATATTTTAAAAATGTGTGTGTGTGAAATAAAAGTAAAAAGATCGCAAAGTAGACCAAATGGGAGGTTGAAATGTAAGTAACACCCAACTACGATTTGGACATTGACGTTGGATGTATTCTACACATTTTCAGTGGCGAAGGAAGAAAGTTTCTTGAAACTTAATTCTTCAAACTCCATAATTAGTTTGATGGTTCTCGTTTTTTAAATCAGGTTATGGCCTATTAGTCTTCATGCTTTTGTAATTTTATAGTTATTTAATATATATTGTCATTAAAAAACTTATTTTTAATCATCAATCGATAATATTAATTAAAAAAAAAAATTACACTAAATTATACAAAACCCCATAAACTTTGAGTCAGTTGTATATAACCTCTAAGTTTAAATTTAACGCTAACTTTTTTTTATATTTTAATTTCATGATATTAAGTGGCCGTTATCTTTTTAACAAAGTTTGCAACACTACCTTAACAGGTGAAACATGTCAACCTATGTAAATTGCTAGTTTTACAAAACCCCCTAAACTTTATTAATTACAAATAACTCCCATAAATTTTGATTACTTCCAGAAAACCCCCATGAACTTTGATCCGTTACAAATAACCCCTAACATTTCAAAATTTAAATTTAACTCTCTTAAAAATTTGATTTATAATATTAAACCATGTGTCATTTTTGTTTTTATCATCTTAATAATTTCGATTTTTTTGATAAAAATTAGAAGATTAATATTTAAAAGATATGAAAATAAAACGTAGCATATTTTTTATTGAATAAGAAGTTTAACGTTTTATTTTAAAAAATATATAAAAATAAAACGTTGCAGATTTTTTCTTGAATAAGAGGTTCAAAGTTTTTTTTTATATTTTTTTTGCCATAAAAAATTATTTTAACTAACAAATTATAGTAAAAATTTTATTAAAAATATTAAGATGATAAAGTAATGAGACATGGTTTAATATTATAAATCAAATTTTTTAGGGAGTTAAATTTAAATATTGAAATATGAAGAGTTTATTTATAACTAATCAAAGTTCATGGCTCATCTATAACTGATTAAAGTTCATGGAGGTTATATGTAACTAATCAAAGCTTAAAGGGTTTTGTGAAAATTAGTAATTTATATAGAACGCTACATAGGATGCCATGTGTTACCTATTAATATGATATTAATATGATGTGGCAATTTCCATTAAAAAGGTAATGGTCAATTAGCGGCAGCGTACTTATAGAAAAAATTAGGGGGTTAAATTTAAAATTTAAATATTATGGGGTTATATACAACTGATTTAATCAATTTAATTTACATATTTGATCCTAAACTCTTGGTTGAGAACACTTACACACGATCAAGAACACCCCAAAATTTGACGTTGAAGCCTTGAAAGAGTTACTTCAGCTTATATCACATACAAAGACTCTTGGTCAAATGTGACCGGTGAACTTTATTAGTCTTTTTCGCCTATCCCAATTCCGCAATTTTCACTTAACTCATTTGACTTAATTTTTTCATAATACTTATTACATGTTTCCAAATGCAGTAAATATCCTATTAGCTAATATAGTAAATAGTTGATTACCTGTGCCACATTTGATTACTTAACATAAGATATCATTCAGAGTGTAATTTTCACTATGTATATGATCCTATATTAAGAACATGATGCATGTCATGAGCCTAAAAACATTGGGAAATCTCATAAGTGGATTGGGATTTATAAGTTCAAGGGTTATCATTTCCAATAGACTAATCTTTTAGGATGTGCTCCTTCTTTGAGCTCATAATTATCAAACATTGGCTCTTTTATTGAGAGCATAATCTTTACGAAAGGCGCTACCCATAAAGAGTTTGTAGTTGGTAGAGGGCTGAGTGAAGTGTCATTTGGGTGGAGGTGGCAATGGTACGGTTTATAAGTTCAAAGGGTTATGCCTCCTAATAGGCTAATCTTTTGGGATTGGTTGTCCCTTTAAACTTTGTGTTCATTATATTGATGCTTTTATTGAGACCAATGGTCACGGAAAAGGCTACCAATGAAAGATTTTGACATGCAAAAGTTTGAGTGAAGTGTCATAGTGTGTCTTTATGACTTGTATTCATTACATTGGTGCTTTTATTGAGGGGCCAATGTTTACGCAAAGTGGGCTTATATTTATTACATTAGTATTTTCATTGAAAGGTCAATGTTCACAGAAAGACCTACCCACAAAGGGTTCTAACCGGAAAAGGCAAACAAAAATAAGGGCTACCCACAGAGGGATTTGTTTATAAGCTCATGGGGCTCTCAATTTCAATGCATTAGTTTTTTAGGATTAAGCTTTCTCTTTGGGACTTTTAAATCTCAAAATTAGAAGAGCCCTTTAAGCTTGTAAACTCCACTACACTTATAAGATTTCTCGATGTGAGACTCATAACAAGGTAGTAATAAATATCATGTACTATAAAAAGCTTGATTAAGTGTAGCAGCTAGCTAACCAAGTCTTGAAAATAGCTTATTAAATGTGGTAAATATCATGCATCAATTGTCAATTTCTTAAATGAGTGGAATAACTAGTCATTCAAGTGCAGTAAATAAATAATTAAGTGTAGTAATTTGTTAAAACATGTCTTTTTCTTGTGATAAAATTTTAGGAAGGAGATTGAACTCACCCATGTACAAATAAACCATGACCCTATGACGAGACATTGTAGCATGCTAGTAAATTAATTTAATGTGGCAGGCCTTAACTTCGAAGATGCCTCCCCTAGTGATATGACTTGCTCTAGAATCAAACCACATTCCCACGATCAATCTGTCCACCCCCTTTGCCTACTAAAGCCACGGAGCAATGATAAAATATGTTGCCATTTACTACCCTCCATTAGCTATACTCCATACCCATTTTGCAAACGACAACTCCTCTAGCAAATCATACACATAGATAACCTAATCTGAAATGTCACTTAGTTAGCTATTTATTATATTTAAATTGAACACCCAAAAAAATACCAATGCTTCAATTTCGATATAATAGCCTTCTCCCTTTTGATGATCTTCTTCTCCATTGTTCAGATTGTAAAATGATTATTTCTATTTCCTTTGCTGAGTACAGTTATGTAGTTTAATGATATTTTGAAACTTACGCTGGCTTATAAAATGTATGTACTTAGATATCAAAGTTCTTATCTTAAATATTGTTATCGCTTAGAAATGGTCTTCATAGTTCATGATTCCATGATAAAGAGGGGGGATTCTTGTTCAGTTTCATTGAATAATCCATGATACAGTTACATTACATGCATTTTTATTCAGCCGCTGAAAAATCCATGCTAAATATTATCTTTGTTGGTTCTGTATTATGCGAAAATCAGATTGCCACACCTTCCTTGTCAGGATATCTTCCCGTTTATTTGAAGGATTTTGAATGCACAGGACAAAATAATTAAACTTGGCAGTTTCATTCATTATGGTGTACGCTATATTCATTCTAGTTATTTTACTCATCTTAACAACTAAAAAAAACAATCAATATGGTGTTCAGATTTATGCGTGTTTTTCCCTCAACAACTAACTGTTAAGCTCATCAACAAGCCTAATATACTAAGTTTGGTTGTTTCGTTAATATGCTGAGAAGAATGACCCAAGATGAATAGCTTTAAGCGAACAAGGAAACAACTAATCATAAAGACTACATAGCATTGTGAACTTCAAGTCTCAGCACAATCTTGATACAAAACGGAGCTAATTTAATTAAGAGTTCTCTGAATTTTCTTGATTGGCCCACTCAACATTTTCAATCCTCAAAGCATTTGGAACATTTTCAGAATTCAAGTCTAGTACAGCCGCACAATAAACTTTGTGTAAAGCATCAATCTTTCCTTAGGTCCATGTATTCACGGCGAATACCAGATGCACTCAGGACAACTATTTCAAGTTTATCACCCTGTAAAACATTCAATATAAGTAACAGGTTTCAAGTGAATAGTCGGTATTTTGTAGGTGTAAACTTGAAAGCTCGGAACACATGTAAGAAAGACAAACTTACAGTGAAAATATCTCTCTCAGCTGCAGATGCAAAAACAGTTTTGACCAATTCCACTGCTTCAACTTCAGATAAAGGAGTAACAGCATCCTACAAGGTGTCATAATATGTAGACCATGTCAAATGGAAAAGTTGAACCAGTAAATATTTCAGGAAAAGCACAAACATAAGAATTTCACCTGAGCGGGTAATAGGAGTGGGCTGGGGGACTTCAGTTGGTTGTCAAGAAATGGCATAATGAGTGTGGAACCAGATCCTTGGGAACTATACCCAACCCTCTCATATGAACCAACAGCATCATATGTGAAAACACATCCCTTTCCTGTTGATTGAGTAGAGAATATCAGCCTATCAGGAAATAAATTCAGGTAGAATTACTGTGAGGTCTCAAGGAAGGAATAATCACTAAAAAGTTCCAATAACAAGTGAGTAGTATGAACCCGTTCTCATTTATTACACTAGAACTTGTCATCACATGTTGCTTACTTGTTGAGGGGCTTTTTGGGGATTATAATCCTTCCTTGGAACCTTACAGTGATACTCTCATAAATTTATGGGCATAAACAAGAACAGATAACATAAACTAGAATACCTTCACTGTCAAGACCACCCAAAACATTGAAAGAGTAATAAGGAAAGAAGCGCTTATAATAAAGTGTGTTGGAAAGCAACTGAGCCATAGCAGGGCAGCTCATTTGTTTGTTGTGCTGATGCTGATATATCTGCTCCCAAATGAGAAATAAGAACGATGAAAATGAGAAGCATTGCATTTAATAAATAAATGCCAAATCAATTTAAGCTTGACATTCTGATAGCTAAATTCAGCTTGCATCCTAATTGATAGTCGCGGATGTATATTTACACAACACAGATTTTAAGTAATTTTTTAAGATAACAAAATGTAGTCTTAAACACTTGACCTTGACTTAACTAAGCAGGATTCCTTTGATTGGGTTATGATATAATACACCTAATTGTACTAAACAGCTCAAACTATTTATGACAAAAGAAAGTTTATTTCTAAAGAGGGAGGCTAAAGCAGGATTAGTTTCCAAGTTGGTTGCAGAGAAGGAAAAAAGAATCAAAAATTATTTGAGAGCAAATAGTTGAAATATCACATAACAGACACTTGGAGTTTTTGAAGGGGGGAAAAAAGACTTCCTCTATGTCTCCAAAAATTAGCATGTGAAACAGTATTGCTATACATCTTGACTCACCAAGTGCTTAGCATATAAATTCTTTTTTAAGGCATTCACATCAGCTTGAAACCCAGAAGAGGCCATCACACATTTGTCAGCTCTGTTATGTCAAATTAAAAAAAACAAATTAGATTAGATCATGCCAGAGATGGTATGAAACAACGTCCTATTCATATAGTAAACAATACCAACTTACAAGAACTAAGAGTTCAAAGTTCTATTCCCAATCCATTTCAATTAACATTTTTACTAATAAAAGCTTTCTGATTTAGACCTTCAGGTTCAACAAGGATATTCCTTCGGTGCAATGTGTTTTTGGAGTATTGAGACAAAAAGTCATCTTTTCCCAGCTAGCAATGTAGAATGGATGATTTACATAGAATAATTCGGCCTCTATAAGAAATAGAGGGTATGTTTAGTGCAGTGGCAGATTTAAAGCTTCTTTTGTGGTACAAATAGACTATTTAGGGGAGCTACTTGTGGATTTAAAAGGCATTAGAGATGCAGATGATTGTATTCATTTATTTGAAAGAATACGTCTGGACACTCTTACAAGTAATAAATACCAATATTTATAGCCCTAGGCTCAAGGGAATTTACAATAGCACCTCTAAAAGTGCAGTTATTTCCAATAAACCCTGCAAAAAAACCTATAAGTTCCACATCAAGCTCTTCTGAGATGGTGTTTGTTTAGTGCTTACTTTATTCATTATCAGTTTATTGCTTTCGTTTTCTCATCAATAATTTCATTTTCTGTCAAAATATACCATAGATACCTAACAATTTTTCAATTTATTTTATACTTATTGTGCATATAATCTAAATTAAAACCAAACCAAATGGGTTTTAGGCTTTTAGCTAGGAAGACATGTATTTATAGGTGGCTCCAACTTGATTAATAATTTGAAAGGAATAGCCATCTTAATTATCAAGTCATGTTTGTTTAACATAGCAGGGGGCAGACTTCCAGTAGTCAACAACTGCTCAGCCGTTCTTCACATTGTAATCTTTCTGTATGAAAGCAATCTATCTCTTAACCTACAATTAATTGCATATGCAACTATAATCATACAAGGGTAAATGTAAAACAACCCGGATTTTCGATTAGTTTCATTTTGCTAATAAATAGCAAATCACTGAGAAGCGATGCAGCAGGGGTTTCAGTATGCCAGACCACTAAAAGAGAATCCTCGACCATCACTCAAAATGGGTCAAGTCTATTACAGGACAAACCAACCCCCCCCCCCCCCAAAAAAAAAAAAAAAAAAAAAAAAAAAGTCCAATTTGTTATTCAGATAGAATCAAGTAATCCAACAAAATGAAATTCGAAAACTAAAGTTTTCGATCGTTTAAAGAATACCGAAATCTTAAAGCATTAAGCAAATATACAGACGTACAATTGACATATTTTGGAGTAATCCCGGGTAAGGATATTGTAACCCGTTGACATCCTCGTATCGGCAGCAATAACGCAATAATCAGCTCCAGCGATCGCGACACACGATCTACAGAAAAGAAAGAAAAAAAACACGATTAACGATACGAAATCAACTTTTATTACCCGATTCACAGTGGAAGAAAGCGAGTACCCTCCATTGTTGTCGTACGGAGACCAGTTAGCTTGCTCCTTAACCATGGTTTTCAGGGTGCAAAGAACAGTGAGATGGAAAGGAAATAGGGCAAGTCGTGAGGAGGAGGAAACCGAAGTAGCTTTTCTATGCTTCTGATCTGTCTTCCCCTTCAAGTTTCAAGAGGGTTGTGGTCCGCGGAGTAAACGACGTCGTATAACAGAAATTTTTATTTATTATTTTTTGGGCCCCTAACGAGTAACCCCTACTTTTTTTTCTATCCAATAGTAACCCCTACCCAAGAAAGTAACAAAGGGCCCGTTTGCGATAGCAAAAGCGACTTGTTTATAATCTGATTTTTGCAAACGAAAGATATGATAAAAAATTCATATTTTTTTACCAAAAAAATATGATTTGAGATAGTTTGAAATAATTTTGACTAAATGGAAGATGCGATTTTTTGCAAATATGATTTGGGTTTGAAATTATTTTGATGATTATTTAAAAAGTCAGTTGAAATGGAAAATGATTGAAAATATCATGAATCTTATTGAATACTATACACACATATATATATTAGATATATACATTGTGATAATTAAAGATAAAAATTTAAATTTAAAATTGATAAAAAAAATTTAATTATTATTAAAAAAATTAAAAACCCTAAAGTACTTAATTAAACATATTTTAATGGATAAATTAAAATGCATACAAATGTATATTTAATAGTCCATTACTTATTGGATCATATATCCCTAATATTTTTCTCCAAAAGCTAGAAAAAGTCACGTCAAAAGCTGAGAAAAGTGACTTTTATTAAAAGTCACTTATTATAAATAAGCTCATCTGAAACCACTACTATTCCAAACGGTCCATTTTCTCCATTAGGTTTGAATCACGGTGCGTTGGGCCTAAATCACGGTTGGATGTCATGCCAAAGAGGCACTAATAAGGGCCTTAACTTCCCCATGTTTACTTGGTTTGATTTTTTTTTTTCAATGAATAACGGTGTTTATAGTGAGAGTGAGATTGTGAGTCGAAAGAAAAGTTTGGAAGGCCAAAAGGAAAGAGTTTGAGGAACAAGTGAGAGAGGTATAGAAGAAAATATGGTTTGTTTGTGAAACGGCTAAGGCTTATTCGGTGAAATCGACGCCTCTGGTGGTCAGAAAAGGTCGTTAGAGAACTCGACGCCTTCGGTATGGGTGGATTTTAAACTAAGTCACTTAGCAATCATGAGCTCAAGAAGATGAGAGTGATTGAGTAAGAGATTGAAAGGCCGTGGAAAATAATGCAATTTTAGTGTTAGGGAGAGGCACGATTAAGGACAACCGAGCACGGGTAGAGTGGTAGGGCAAGTTCAAAAAAGAAAAAGAAAAATTAATGAGCTTAAATGGGCTGGCCTTTTTAATCTTGTAGCTTACAAAACCAACCCTTTTAAGCCCGACTTCATTCGGAGGCTTCAATTTATAAGTTCAATACTTGATTTAAAATGGTTTAAACGGACTAGTTCGATAGACTGATCTCAATTTCTTAACTCTACACCTATTTATCTATCTATCTTATTCTTGAAATCTTGTAATATGGGAGTTGTCTTATGCATCATTCAATTCGCCCCGCAGGTACTTATAAAACCAAACGATGTTTCACAGCTTTAATACCTTTTATCACCCGCTATACCAATTCGACCTTTTGAACCATTACACAAAGCCAACTATTAAATTCAAGTTGGAGAAATCATGATTTAGGGTTTGCTGTTTAAATTATCTACTAATGGTTATACCTTTTGATTGAATCAAATCGAGTCCAAAGTCCAAATATTTTATATGTTTTGATGGTATAAATATACGAACAAAAATGATTTAAGGTAAAATTAGCGGGTTGGGCTGGGCATATTTTAAAGTAGGCTTCAACTAAATAAAGAGGCCAACCCACTTAGTTCATGGGCTAACCTTTTTTATTTTCACTTATTCTCAAACAAGATTGCCTTTCCCTTAGGGCAGCGCAATGAGCGGGTTGGGTAAATTCCCATACCTAAACCCATACTCGCCCATTTAATTTTGAATTGGTATGGGTTAATTTATACCCGCATTCCTCAACCCATTCTAACCCATGTTGAATTCGGTCAACATATAAATGGGCATTGATCGGGTTTTGATAACCCATTTACATTTGACAAGTTTATTTTTTGGAGAAAAATATATATAAGTATTAAGTATTCACCCAAATTTATCATTCTAAATTTCAAATATAAATCTTCAAAATTCAATAATCATAATTCACACAAAAAAATCTAAATTTAGACAAGTGTTATCATAACATAATTTTGATTTCAAACTCCAAGTGGGGGAATGGTTAAATGAGGAAATGAGGAATGTGTATTTCATGACAATGTGGCGTATTATTGTCCAAGTGTCATAAAGTTAATAAAAATATATATATATAACACTAAATGGGCGGGTTTGGGTAGCCCGAAGGTGTGCCCATAGCCCGCCCATTTAAGTCTTAAATAAGCGGGTTTTAACCCAACCCGTTATGGGCTTTTTTGGGCTGGCTCAAAATGGCCCAATTGCATTCGGTTGTGGGTGGGCTCATCGGGTTGTGGGTTCCATGCTCAGCCCTACTTTCCCTACCCCTCCCTCTTTGGGTTCAACTGGGGTGGGGGTCAGACTTCCTCACCTTAAGGGAGGGGGTTCGATCCCTGCCTTAGTCAAGACGCTGGGGGAGGCATCCTAGGGGTCTAGGAAGCAGTAGAAATGCTGACAGAGGTGGAGGCATGTGTACTCTCTAGCCAGTATGCCCTGTGGACTAAGCTCCAAGCGCTCTGCCTTTGGACTGTAGGTGAGCCCAACCCCTTTCCTAAAATTTTTATATCGAAAAAAAAAGATTGCCTTTCCCTGTTTCCATCTTGGCAGGAATGAGGAGAAGGCTTGGACTCCACCTCCAGCAAATGCGGTTCACATTGACATGGACGGATCAGTGCGGCACCAATACCAAGCAGCCTGCAGTGGAGTTATCAGGAATTCCCAAGGTCATTGGTTGATGTGATTCTACAAGTCTCTTGGTCTACATACTGTTATTGAGATTGAAATATATGCCATCATGATAGGACTAAAAATGGGCCAACAGATGGGTTTACATAGAATTCTTCTTTATTTTGATTCTCCTGATGCCATTAATACCCTCATGAGAGATTGCTGCTATGATGATCACCCGCTAAGAGATATTATCAAGGAGACTAGAGACCTTCTTTTCCAAGACTAGAACGTCGAGCTTTACTACACTCCTAGAGATAACATCTCATGTGCCAACTATATGGCCAAGGAAGGCAATGATGCTTCTACTGATGATGACGTGATGCTAATTCCAACAATTCCTGGAGGATGCCTGGATATAGTCTTGAAGGACCAACTAGCCTGCCGTTACTAGTTATTTTTCTAGTTTGTTGTATTTAGGGTTAGACTCTTAGTCTAGTCTCATTCTCACCTTTTCAAGCTTTGACTTGCCTATACTTCTGAGAAAAGAGGAAATAATGAAAGTGATCAGCAAAACCAACATAGTTTGTACAAGTGGTAAGCGGTTTATGTCGATTAAGTAATGTCTTGAGTTTGAGACTTGTGAATACGAAAAAGTCCCGTTGGGAGACTCATCCATCATAGCCGTGCATGCGACGCTGTCGGATCCCCGATTAGTCATGGCCAAACTCTAAATACTTGAATGGGCAAAAAAAAAAAATTCCTCATGTATGGTCCGTCAAATATCGTTGGGAGACTCTTCTATTAGGGTGGAAATAGGCTCTATCAAGCGGTCAAGTTCTGTTAGGGCCTTATCTTATCTGGCTGTTTAACAAAAAGACTAAGTTAAGGCCTATTTAGGGGTCTAAATATATAAATAGGTTAGGTTTATTTTATGAAGGCTTAGGATATAAGCCTTATACACATTTTAAATATAATTTTATTTATATTATATGTGTCTATGTCATATTTATATTTTTATCCTTTTTTATTTTTATTTAAAAATACATTAAAATATCATTGTAGATTGGTTCTCTATAATTTAAAACTCAAATAATAGCATTAATTTTAATTTAGATTTATTAAATTATTTTTATTTTATTATCACATTGTAGGCTTTAAATTATAGGCTTTTAAGCCCGAATTTTTAAACCTACTTAAAGGCCTACATTTAGACATGACCAGGCCTTTTGTAGACTCAGGCTCAGACCTAAAAACAAACTTGTATACAAGCTCAAGCTTTAGACCTCTATTACAGGCTTAAACCTATTTAGCCAAAATCTGGTCCGGCCTGCTTCCACGCCTATCTATACTTACTATTGCCTTTAATAAAAAGATATACTCCCTTTGATCCTTATTATAAGACACCAACTAGCAAGTATATTTGGTTCTTTTTATAAGGCACTTGCTTGTTCCCAAGAAATATTAATTATTTTTTTCCTTGTATACCCCTAATAATAAAGGTAATGAGTGAGAGTAATAATTAATATAATATTAGAGTTTAGTGCAATTAGTAAGGGTAATATTGGAAGTTATTTAAATTGTATGACAACTTTATTGATTTTAACTGTTTTTATTGGTTTGTGAAAATTATTAATTGATGCCTTGTAATAAAGACCAAAGAGAGTATGTGCTTAGAAAATAAAGATAATTACATCTTTAATTTATTGAGAAAATATGTTATGATTAAGAGATTAGTTACATGACTAAAAATTTAGTTTCGGTCTAGAAGCGCTTAGTTAAGATGGCAAGTAATAACATCAGGATCATTTTTACATAGTACATCCAGTGTCCCAGGGCAGGTCATCTTTCAGGTACATCAATAACCCCTGACTAATCTAGACCGAGACCTAATTGGTCCCCTTTCGGAGAGAGAGCCTTCACCACTTTTTTTTTTGGTCAACAAGGAACATATATTGATACTAATAATAAAGGTTACATCAAACGATTACAACAACAAACTAAACAATAACAAACCAGAATAAAAAGATTAACAAATACAACAACACCAAACCAAATGTAAGAAGAGCTAGCCACCACAAAACAAATAGAAATAAAAGTAACTCCAAAGACTTCATCAGCTTTCTGGACATCCGAGGTTAGAAAGGACATGAAAGAATGTGTTGGTTGCAAAATCCACCCGATCGGGCACACCTCCTTATAAGAAAAAGCTGTAATTAGATCAGCTACATAATCACCCCTCTTTGGGATACAGGACCGAGAACACCCAACCTTAGAAGAAAAAAGACAAGTAAAGTCTTCAAAAATACTTTTGCTCCTCCATTGAAACGAGCTTGGTGACATCAACCACCCTCCGAACATGTTTTGGCTAACATTAGCGATATGGATTCGCCCCCATGGAACAATCCTAGAAATGATCCTCTCATAGACAAAGCACAACATAGTAGCAACCATCCATAAAACCCTTCCCCCAAAAGCACAAATCCAATCCACTACAAAAAACACCACCATAATTACCCAAACCCACAACATCAGAAGACAAACACAAACATAAAACACCCAAATCCACAACATCAGAAGGAAAATATAAACATAAAGCAGTAAAAACACAATGAATAGGAAAATAGAAACACCCCTTCCGTCGGAAACCACCAATGAGCCAGAGACCTCCGACGCGCAGGGGACCACTGTCGAGCTAGAGGCCACCGTCGAGCAAGAGACCTCCAACGAGCCGAGACCACCATCGAAGGAGATGTCGAAGCAAAACTCCCACCGCCGTAGACGAGAGGGCCACAAAGACCACCCGAGAAAACAATGGACGCCGAGCAAGGAAAACGGTGAGGAGGAGACCCAGGAGGAGCCGGCGCCGCAGAAGAAGGAAGGCCGCCGCTCTATTTCTCTGTTCCAACCTAAAACCCGCCTGATCCTTACTCATCGAGGACCAATCTGATCTTCTGCCGCGGTTGTGGCTTGAAAGGAGGCTCGCCGGAGGCAAAGCCGCCGCTGGCGAGGCAAGAGCTATAGTGAAAGGGGGTTAGGGTTTCGTGTGGGAGAGAGGGTTCAGAGAAAAGTCGGGACGCGAGAGCCTTCACCACTTACACAGAATTCCTTATCATCATTTTTAAATATATTAAGAAAAGGCATCCCATCAATTATTTACTATTTTTCTTTAAATATATACACCAACAGCATAAATAGCCCATGCTCGGTACATCAGTCATCTCGTGCTTTTGCCTGATCCATCCCTTATCCATTCTTCAAACATCAATCGCAGATCGACTTTATCTCAGAAAACCTTCCCACTCGATCTTTTTTCTTTGCAGGTTTCTCTTCCTTATTTGATTTAATCGGCCTTTCAATCTCCATTTTCACCTGCAATGACCCTCGGCGGCCCCAAGAAGCGCCATCGTGCCACCGGACCCTCCGGTAGCGGCCATTTCTCCACGATCGCAGTCATCGACTCATCGCTCTCCGACAAAAGCGTCGCCGAAGTAAACCAAACCCGACGCCGTACCCCAAACACCACCGGTGCCGCCGGCAGCGACTCATCGCTCTCCAACAAAAGCGTCGCCGACAAAACGCCACAGCCCAAACACCACCGTCGCCGAAGTAAAAAGCCCAAAAACCAAACCCGACGCCGTACCCCAAACACCACCGGTGCCGCCGGCAGCGACTCATCGCTCTCCCACAAAAGTGTCGCCGAAGTAACCCAAACCCGACGCCGTACCCCAAACACCACCGGTGCCGCCGGCAGCGACTCATCGCTCTCCGACAAAAGTGTCGCCGAAGTAACCAAAACCCGACGCCGTACCCCAAATACCACTGGTGCCGCCGCCGGCGACTCATCGCTCTCCGACAAAAGTGTGGCCGAAGTAAACCAAGCCCGACGACGCACCCCAAACACCACCGGTGCCGCCGGCAGCAACAACATTTTCTTTAACGATTCTTCTACTGCTGACGTAATCCTCCGCCTCTTTGTCGATACCGCCTCGTCGACTGAATCTTCTTCCGATTCCCGCTCTGTTGACAATTCCCCCTCCACCTCCGTCTATCTCCACTCTGACATTCTCCGCCGTTCAAATTACTTCTCTGCTCTCTTATCTGACCGATGGATGGGTCATTCCAAACTAGATGACTCTGATAACTTGTTTAGACTTAATCTTAGTGCGGGTTCGGTTCAGTCCCATCTCACGGTTCTTGAATTGCTCTATACTAATGATTTTGCTAATACCATTGACAGTGCATCCACTGCTCTCGATCTCCTTACAGTTGCCCTAGAATTGTTGTTCGAGGATTGCATTCGTTCATGCGTTACTTTCCTGGAGGCAGTACCTTGGACGGAAGAGGAAGAGGGGAGAGTTTTGAACTTGATCCCTCTCATGAGTGAAGAGGAATCGAAGGAGCTTCTTGCCAGGATTTCCCCTCTAAGGGAGGATTTGTGTGAAGAAATGCTTGCCAGGATTTCCCCTCTAAGGGAGGATTTGTGTGAAGAAATGCTTGAAGGGTTGATACATTCGGCTATTCACCAGTATCAGAACAAGCCATATGTCAAGGCTTTTGTTGCTAAGATTTTGAAGGATTTTTCTTCGAGGGAATCGGCCAAGAGGGTGTTGGAGAAGGCATTTAACATGAGCTTGAAAAAGGTGAAAGAGTCCTTGGAGGAATATTCCAGTCCTGATTTTAGGGGAGACTACAAAGAGACGGAGGCAATGCAGCGGGTGAATTTGCACAAAGCGATGACAAATGGGAAGCATCTTCTGTGGTTGGTGGAGAGAATGATCGAGCTTAGAGTGGCTGATACAGCTGTCAAAGAATGGAGTGAGCAGGCAGCTTTCACTGCTGATTTGCAGAGGGCTTTTCGGGATGATGCCTGGAGAAATATGCCGCCGGGTCTCCCTGGTTTCATGCTTCGGTGCACGTGCAAGTTAGCAAATGCAGTTGCTGCAGGCACTATTTTGGCTACTAGACCGGTATATTTTTTCCGACTTTAAGATGTTCTCTCTTATTCTATTCTGAGAATCTATTGCACGGCATAGTTTCAGGAATACGAACCTCACTGCATTTGAATAATCGACTTGGCTTTGAGGATATTTTTTTAAACTTGTTTTATACTTTATATTAAGGTCCATTCTTTTTGTTTGTGTGTTTGTTGTGACATGACTCTCTGACCCTATTAGCTTATGCGCTACCATAAAGCTGTGCTATCAAAGTGCTCCTTTTTTAAGATTGAGCAACTAGCATCCATAGGAAGTCGCCAATTTTTAGTGACCTGATCTTTTTTAAGCGCCATTATGTGGTTTTCTTAGTTTGATGATCTCAAAAATCGTTGCTTTTCCTTTCTTTAATAGACCTCTGTATTCAAGCAGATGCTTGTTCTGTTTTAATGGTTAAGCCAATGGTCCTCTGTATTTCTTCCTACATGTTGATGATTGAATCATATGCACATTTTGTTGCACCTACTTGTCATTTTTCAAATTTAAGAAGACTTTGAAAAATTTTACTCCACGCACTATATCCTAAGCTTGTAGAATTTTTGCTTGAGTAAAATTGGGAGAGATGATGGATTCGTTTACCATTGGTAATATATTGTTACCATGTGGGTTCATTGTAACTGAGTGGTGAGGATCAAATGGTTG
Organism: Acacia acuminata; assembly: GCA_019022655.1. Lineage (NCBI taxonomy): Eukaryota > Viridiplantae > Streptophyta > Magnoliopsida > Fabales > Fabaceae > Acacia > Acacia acuminata. The sequence continues at coordinate 3,900,746 of JAFJYI010000025.1, read as the reverse complement.
TTGCTTACAATTCGGCTTTAGTATACTCAATATATTTGCTGAAAAATTGAAGGATAGAGATTGATGCGTGTGATACAGAGATATAATACTTAAGAATGAATAATTCAAAACGCTAGTGAATCTGTAGGCAACTGTTCATGTGATTTATTTCATTGAAGAACCACGTATCTTGTATTTTTAATCTTGTGATGATAAGTCCAGAGTTGTGAAGATTGTGTAGTTCTTTGCATCATCTTCTGCACAAATCAAGAGAACTGTATGGTGAAGGAAGTTCTTCATGATCTGGATCTAGATGTGGCTTAGAATTTATCTAGACTATTGTCTTAGCACTGCCTGGGATGACGTCTCTCCAATTATGTTCTGTTGTTGGCATTAAAAAAAAACCCGTAAAACTATAAAATTTTAACGCCTACTTTTTTAGTCAATGGAAATCAATTTCAAGTAACAGCAAAGGGAAATTAAATATTTGAGACCGATTGTTAGCCATGTTTTTCCCTTGCCTTTTCATAGGACCATTCTTTTGAATCTACTACCACTAAAGGCTATTGGACAAAATTGACCATTATAGTTTTTGGGCTATGATCTGTTGTCATTTACGTGTTTCAATGTCCAAAAGTAATACTGTTTTACATGTCAATTTCTCATTCAGGAAGTAATAAACTGAAGTGCTCATGTATGCTTCATTGTTCTGCTCAGGTGAGAAGGAAACTTGTTGAAGATTGGCTACCAGTTCTAGTTGCATGCAAAGATAATGTTGCTCCAACGTTACCCATTATCAAACCACTGGAAGAAACCTTTCTGAGAATAATCTCCACATTGCCCATGTCAGATGCTCAAGTGCTATTGCAGCAGTGCCTCAGCTTCTTAACCCGAAATGTTGAAGATTGTCCTCACTTGGTGACTGCATTCAACACCTGGTTTCGACGCGCAGCCCAACCCTTGAACCAAGATCACTGACAAATGAGGTAAAATGTTTTTGGTGTTTGGCTGCTGACCAAACATGGTTCACACGTATATCTATGTTCATTAAGTTTAAGGTGTACATAATGAAAGTAACAATGGTTCTAGGTGATATCCAAGCCCAGAACTTTGACATTGTAGCCCTTGTATTATTCTCCGTCATTCTGTATATATCTCTCGAGTAGCACACTTAGTAATGTGATGTGAGTTTTAAGATTTGACACGCAATCCTGGTGGTTGGTTGGGTAGCTAATTGGATTTTGGGAGCCTTTTTTTTTCCCCCCAAATAACCCACCTATTCACTATGCATTGCATATAGGGTTTAAACTCATAATCTCACGCTAAAAAAGTCTGAAGAGTTGCTTGGTGTTAGTTGGACTATCAAGCCTGACTGGATTTTTGGAGTTTGGCTAGGTTGGGAGGATAAAACTTTGTGTCCTGTCCTGGCCATACAGTTAGGTTTATTTCAATGACTTCCCTTTAGCTTATGCTGTTATGCTTGGCTCATATAAGAAGAGCAAATGGAAAGAGAGAAGTGAAGTAAATTTTAGGGATTAATTTATATAATTACATTAAACCTATAAAGATTAAATAGTTATTTTAAAAAAAAAAAATTAATGCTTTCTCTTGGTTTCCACAAGAACATTTTTAAATTAAAATACGCGTCAATTAACATTTTGTTTTCCTTCCTTTGTTGTAACATCTTATTTTCTTTTGGCACATATGACGGGGAGCATTCTAACATCGATATTTAGAAAAGAAATAGACAATAAAAAGAAGGGTGCAATATTTGGTTTTTTATTATGAATATTATATTTGTGGATGTCTATATCTTCTATTATTTTTATTCTTCATAGTTTTCTATTCTCATCCATTACTTACTATGATTATGGAATAATATTTCTATAATATTAATTGTAAATTAGAGAGTTGTGCTTATAAATAAAAAGCATGTGTTTCAGACATAACTAAATGGTGAATGAGAATTATTCTCTCTTAGTTTCTTTTCATTCTTCCTTTCTCTTCTCATCTATTTTATAACATTTTCATCTTTTTAAGGTAATGATATACTAGTATATATTTATAAAAGTTGTAGGCAATTAGACTGACTCACTTGGAATTTCCTGTAAATATGTAAACTTGCAAAGCTCATCGTATTGAAATAGTAGGGAGCTATTTTTTCTCTTCCTCTCTCAACTTCTTGGATGGTGGGAGCTTTTCTCTAGTAGTTGGGCGAGCTTTTTGCACCTTGTCTCCCTTTCTAGTTTGGTCGGCATAGAAACATCATTGATATCAGTTTATTTTCATTTTTCTTTGGATTTCTTATGGTGGTGTTGATTTTATTTGCGGCAATAAATCGAGCTGGGAGTTCCAATTGTAGCAAATCTCACCCAGTGGCTACGTTTCACAATTTTGGGGATTAGGATTTGGTAACTACAGTTTTGTTGGCTTCATCTTTTAAAAGACTATTATGATTTATTGGCAACGGCGAATTTGAAGCATATGTCATGGTCGAGACCATGCAATTTGTTATGCAGTTAACAGCTTTCTCTGTTTTCATTTGTTTATTTTACTAGTATTTGTGGGTGTTTTTCCTTCTAAAATCTTCTCATGAAGTTTCTTCAATAATTACTTTGCTTTACTGTCAATAGAAGCGGTGAATCTTTTAGGATTGTTCTTCAAACAACTACTTTTTACAATGGGTTTGTCACCAGTGACAAAGTTTTTCTTTGTATTGTTATATATTTGGACTTTCTTTTTGCTATCCATTTGCTTGTATCTCTCGTTGGCTGGTTTTAATCAAAGCTATTTTCTAGCCCAAAAAATAGGGCTCACCGTAATTATTGTAGAAGCAACACGAACGTAAAGAAAGAGTTGGTTAGCTATGAGTGGTATCAATTCAACCCCGAACTGTTTCGTAATAATGTGGTAAAAGATTTATGGGTCATTCTATTATTCAAAGTAATGGTTGGTAAATATAGTTATAAACTCATAATTGTTGAATAAAATAAGAGGTATACTTTATGATCTTAAATGTTCAAGGTGCTAATTCAAGCTCCGAAGGAATCACATTCAACATTCTTTTCTGACAAAATGACAATTTCCAGGTGAAGCTTAAACAAACTTAAACAAAGAGAGGATCATCCCCATATCAATATGAACAAAACCTGATAAAAGGAGATGCCATATCGTCAGAGGGAGGAAAAAAATCCCCATACCTATGAATAACGGAATAAACGGAGACTTTTATTAATATCTTGGCCCAACAACTAATTCACATCATTGAGAATTCGAAGAGTTTTCACAGATTATATATTGAGAAACGAACTCGTATGGAGAAAAAGGAGTTTCTCATTGTTTTGCCAGCCATCCTAACTTTTACTTAATATCATAATGCCTTGATGACCGATAAGAGGGCGGAGATGAAAATGTGAGCCAACATAAACTCAGATGCAACCCAACTAATATTGAAGTGACCGAATCCTTTAATCTTTGTCACCGAGGAACTGCAACGTCTAGATGTATCAAATAAAACAAATGCATTACAATCACCAGAAGGAAGTAAGAACTTAAGATGCTAAGCTTAAAGGATGCGTTTTCCCCAGCAAACTTGAACGCAAACAGAGGAGAGTTTTCAGTAAACAGAAACATCAGAAGGGTAATGTCATGGAGCAGAAAATGATGAGATTCGATTATGTCCCTCAAGGCCAAGACAAAGCCTTGAAAGCACAACACAGAAGCATCCTTTAATTAAAAAATCTTGATAGTTGAGACATTCAATCAAAAGTTTTGAATAAAAACACTCAAAGTACACTTGTTTTAGTCAAGGAAACAAGTCAACTAAGCACACTCCTACATATAAGGCCCTTCTGTATCGGGTTCTCTTTTGAGTTCTAATAAAAGATTAGACTCTGGTGAATACAAAATGTTATGCCATTACACCTAGAAATTAATATGTACAAAGAAAGATTCATGTAAACTAGCAAGGAAGCACGTGTCTCTCCATAGCGTTGGCGGAGTGGGGAGGATAATGGTGACAATTTCACTAGGAAACAAGTAATGGTAATATGTGTTCAATTGGATTCCTAAATCCTAAGTACTAGGATCAAAATGTTATAGCCCCATGTCAATTAGTATATGGATAACTAAAAAGTACAAAAGTGTTTCTAGTTTTTCCCTTTTCTGGATAGGATGCTTGCCACAATACCAAAGCCTACTGTTGGACAGGCTGTAGAGCAACAAAACATCACAAATCATATCAAGTAGAAAAGAGAAAGAATAATTTTGATTTCGTTATAATGTAATGCTCATCCTAATCAAGAAAAACAGATTCACTATTTATTTACTCTATAAATGAGGAGGATTAAGTTTTATGCACAAAATCTGCGGATTTTATGATTATTGAAGAAGAATCATAGGATTCTAGAGATCGGGAACAGGACAGAACACCCAGACAATATAAATGGCAAAAGAATAAGAAAAAAAGAAAAGGAAATGTATCAGAAGCAAATCAGTAATATTCTTTCAGCCAACTAAATGAAAATCTACTATACAAGTCTGCATGCCTTGCACAATACAATGGCTCGAATTCCAAAATTAGAGGTTCTTTTACCATCCTAGTGTGACACATATAAAAGACAACCAACTAGTCTCGTTTTATTTTTTCTTTCAACTCGAATAGATCCAGAAGAACGAAGACCTGTCACAATGTTTTATGAAGTCCTATACAAGAAAGTAGAAGAATATGTCAGGATACACATTACGCGCCATATAAAAAAGGCAACACCACAGCTGGATGCCAAGCAGATAGTAAAATCAACAGGAACGAACCCGCTTTCCAGAAAAAAAGACTGCTTAAGGTATGTTGGGAATAGATTGTGTTTATAAATGCATAGCAATTAATGGAAAGAAGAATCACGCATAGAGTCAAATTACATCAAAATCAGGAGCAGCAAGAACAAGATAACACATAGAAAAGAAAAAAGTACCTCGAGAAAGTAAACTCCAGCAGCTGGAATCGACGGCGATGCTGGACGTAAGTCTAGCATTTGCTATGGCACTGTGAAGAGGCATCATCGACTCGACGGTTCCAATTACGGACAAAATCCTTCAAAATTCCAAAAGAGGGAAAAAAAAAAAATAAGAAGAAAGAAACGAAAATTGTTACTGCAAAAATACAAATCTATATGCAGCAGGAATACATTGCACTCTTATATAGATTTGCTATCATTTCGCCGCCGTTAATTCAAAACGGAATATATATATTATGTGCATATTTCTTTTAGCAAACTAACAGAGATGAGAAGATAAAAGTGGAATGTGGAAACAAGCTCTAGTTGGAAGTTGAATTTGAGGTGGTGTGTACCTGGAAGCGCGAGGAATGGCCGATTCCAAAGGGGAAGAGAAGAGAGATGAACGAGACAAAGGAGAGATGGATTTTTGCGTGAGGATGTTGGAACGACTTACGATGGACCTTGAGGTCAACCTCGACGCTGATCTACACAAAGAAGCCATTGCTGCTTCAGCAGAGGTCTGGTCCGCCAGTGAGTGAAGGATCTAGCGCGGCTTAAACCCTACCACATAGCGCCGGCCATTGAACAAAAAACGATGTCGTTTGACTATAACGATCCAACATCATGTACCTTTTTTTCTTACCCTAATCAATATGGAAAATAAATGTGACTTCCCAGTAAAGGAATTGGGAGATGCACCAAAGTAAGAAAAAAAAATAAAAAAATTACTGGATTGGAGCTGTTTCAAAACTATTTCCCTACGTAATGCAGTCAAAGCCCAATGGCGTGAGTTTGATTGACACCACCTAGTAGTGGCGTGAGTTTGTTTTTTTTTAAAAATATATATATATATATATTGAAAAAAAAGTGTTAAAAAAATTAATATTATTATAATAATATATAATATATAATAATAATAATAAATGATAAAAAACTTGAATAATTTAAAACTTTATTTCATTTAATCTGTAATCAAAAGAAAAGAAAGTACGGGGCTTAAATAACTTACTAAAAACGCCTTTAAAAGATTACGTCCTATAAAAAATTTTGGTGTATAACAAAATTGTACTTATTTGGTTTTAAAAGATTACGTGATATAGATCCCCTATTTTGAAATTTTTGTATAACAAAATTGTACTACGTAATCTTTAAAAGATTACGTGATATAAGTTATTTAAGCCCCCATTTTCTTTCTATTGTTAAATGTAGTAGAGTTTTAAATTATTCAAGTTTTTTATTTTTTATTATTATTATTATTATTATATATTATATATTATTATAATAATTTTTTTTTTTTAATATGGCGTCTCACCACTTTTTTTTCAATGGATATTGAGAGCTCACGACACTCAATATATATTGTTTTTTTTTTAAAAAAAAAAAGCCACAGTGACGTGAGTTTGACTCACGCCACTGCCAGTTAGTCAAACTCACGCCATTGGCTTGCGTGTTTTGAAACAGATCTAATCCAATTTTTTTTTTTTTTTTCTTATTTTGTTCTCCCAAAGGAATTTAAGGCCAATATAAATTTGTTGTTTTCTTGTATGAAAACGTGTTATCACTTGCTTCTCAAGGTCCGTATAGATTAACAATGGCAGAAGTGAGTTTTCTCAATCTGACTTTGTAAATTGAAGATAGAATAAAAGTCGTATTATAAATGTAATTTGTGTTAGGATTAAGGTAGCACATTGACTTTTTTTTAAATTGAGACTTGTTTAGATTATTATTTGAAAGTCAAATTAAGATGAAAAATAACTTAAAAGACACAAATTTTATTGAATATTACATACATATTAATTATATATATTGTGATAATTGATATTTATCTCACGCACGACAGAGAGAGCTTGGATCGACGACTTCTTCACTCCACCACCACAATCGCCGAAGATTTCATCACCACCATCGACCTCCTCCGCCACTCCCTCCATCTTCACCATCGGAGGTCGGAACAGATGCAGGTAAAACTCCTATTGTAGCTTGGAGGTTCGACTCATCGTATTCTTTCTCGGATAATAAAGTGCATTAGCATACTCGTCTTCGTCTTTCTTTTCTACCGAGGAGTGGGAATTTTATATTCATCACATGTCGGACAAGACACCAAGGAGGTGTGGGAATTTGGCTCAACACTCTCAGAAGTCACCTCTAGGCTCTCTCATATGCTCCTAATTTCAACTTCTCATCAGAGGTGCTTTTTTTTTTTTTTTTTTTTTTTTTTTTTTTTTTTTTTTTTTTGGAGAAGTCCAATAAGAAACAAGCTAACTCAAATACCTAAGGGTGAAGGTGCAAAAATATACATGTGTTTCGTCCGAAGGAGCATCTAATACCACGTGCTTTTTTTAGGAGCAAAAATGCACATGTGATTAGAAAATAGGTACAAAAGTCACACCATCGTTAAATCTTGCTTAACTGTGTTAACTTTCGGGGTGGGACCCACATTATTTTCATGAAAATACTAAAATGTCCCTAATTAATCTTTCTTAAAAAAAAAAAAAAAAAACTGCTCCATCTGCGCTGTCGTCGCCCCATCTCAATCTAAAAAACACCCCACCCCCCATTCCAATACGATCTAAAACCACTCTCCACCCCCATCTCAATCTGGAAAACACCCCACCCCCATCCCAATCCGATTTGAAACCACTCCCCCCCCCAAAATCTTGATCTGAAACCACCCCGGTCTCCATCTCGATCTGAACCACCGACGAACCCCCCAGCTCGATCTGACCCCCTTCATAGTTTCAATCCCTCCAATATCCTGTAACGAATTCCAATACACGACACCCGTGATGCGACGACGGTGCTCCAATTCGACCGATCTCCTTTCAATCTCTGCAAATCTCGATCGATCTCCTATTGACCTTTCAATCTCTGCAAATCGCGCAAGAATCAACAAATTTCCACTCAATTTGATCAATATCTGCCCTTTGGTTCTCGTTTCAGAGGTGTTCTCTCTCTTTTCTTTTTTTTTTTGCAACAGCAAACTCTGTTTCGATTTGGTTAGCATAGAATGTTTGATTGAGTTTTTTTTTTCTTTTTTCTTTTAGAGTTAGGGGTATTTGGCTCCACATTGTTCTATACTGGTTCAATTGATTTGGTTTAATTTTATAAATATCTGATTTTTGTTTCATTGCAACTGCAATTCTGTCTGGGCTGAACTTTTGATGTTGAATGTTCATTTTTATGGTGAGCTCGCATAGGTACTAGAATAGGCGAAGGTCGCCGGCAACGGTGAAGGATTGGCGCCGGCGACCAAGAAGGGACGGTGATGGAAGGATGAAGCTTCATATTGTTCATGCTCTCTGTTTTGGATCAAAGAATCGGAGGTGAGGGTGAGAGTATTTTGGTATTTTCATGAAAATAGTGTGGGCCCCACCCCTAAAGTTAACACCGTTAAGTAAGATTTAACAGTGGTTTGACTTTTGCACCTATTTTCTAACTATTTGTGTATTTTTTTTCCTAAAAAAAACATGTGGTGTTGAGCGCTCCTCCGAGTAAAAAACATGTGTATTTTGACTTTACAAAAATATGTGTATTTTTGCACCTATTTTCTAATCATTTGTGTATTTTTTTCCCATTGGACTTTTAGGCATCGGAATGCCTTCCCAAACAGGCATCGAATTAGTAACCATGTAGAAATTCTACTTAATCAATATAACATATATATACTCATTTGATCCTAATTATACTATAAATCAAATCCTTCCTACATTTAAAACGGAGGTAGTATATTCACATTATATATATATATATATATATTTATGGATTTATCGTTTATTAAAGTCACTCGACATAAAGGTTATGTTAAGTCACCTCAAAACTATGTCGTTTTGTGGTTAGAGAAATTAATGAACTCTCAAAACGATGTAGTTTTTGAGTTAAGAGAATTAATGAAGGATCTTTTGGTAAAATTCAAATAATAAATACAAAAACACCCTTTATTAATTCTCATAACTTTCAAAACGACGTAGTTTTAAGGTGACTTAATATAACCTTATGTCAAGAATACGACAAACGATAAACCCCGTATATATATGTCTATATAAATAATTTTCTTTAGTCACTAGATTTCATGTTCTTTTTTTGATTTTTATTTTATTTTATTTTATTCTAGTTGAATTTAAAACATGTAACTAATGAGAGAGAGGTTGGAAATACCCACCATTTAATAATTAATATAGTAAGATTATAAAAACAAAAGATGATGTTGGGAGGAGATAAATTACTCTTAGATTCTTGAATTACATATAAAAAATATATATATACTAAAAAAGTCAAAAGTTGACCAAATTTTATTAGAACTAATTTTTTTAATCATATTGATATTAAACTTTATTTTGTATAAATATACTTCCGCATTTATCAAGACCAGCATTTTGAATATTAAAAAAACCAAGAGGAAGTATTTATTTATCACATTACTTGTTTGATCTTAAGAATATATTTTTAAGATTTATTTTTCCATTGAATTTGTCCACCTTAATTAAAAAAAAGAAAAACATTGGGAATAAGTTGATGGTCAAAGGACGTTTCACATTTGGAGTGGAAGTCCCACTACCCACAACATTATGCTAATTTGACATATATTAGAACATTTAAAAATAATTTTTAAATCATAATTTAGGATATGTGGAGATAAATTTATACAAATAAACAATTTTTACCCCAAATTATAATCCCAAACAACCATAATACATCTACACCCTACTTTCCTAGTAACCCACGTTCCTCCCCAATGACTTACTTATTCCACAACACTTTGACCGGACCCCACACTACGCACCATTTCACTTGTTGTCATTATTTAACTTTGGTGAGTGGTTTTAGAAAAAAAAAAAAAAAAAAAAAAAAAAAACTTTGGTGAGTGTACATGACGCCACTCACCATTTCCAGTACGTTTTGCTGAGTGGCGTCATGTGGTCCCATCTGGTCAGGTGACGTCATTAACTATCCTATTTTAGTAAATCTTTTCCCATGTGCCTTAATTGGGTGCAATTTTTGGTAAAAATTGCTAGCTTTTCCTAATTTATTGTTTTCTTGTATTTATGACTTGCTTCTCAAGGTTCGTGTAGATTAATAATGGTAGAAGTAACTTTTTTTCAATCTGACTTTTACAAATTAAAGATAGAATAAAAGTTATATTGTAAATGTGATTTGTGTTTGGATTGACGGTAGTACATTAACTTTCTTTAAAATTAAAACTTGTTTGGATTATTATTTGAAAGACAAGTTGAGATAAAAAATGACTTAAAAGAACATTAATCTTATTATATATTACATATATATTATTCTCTATATATTGTGATAATTGATATTCATGGCATGCACGACAGAGAGAGCTTGGATCGACGACTTCTTCTTTAACCCAACATCTTACCTCCAAAATCACCCACCTTCACTCCACCACCACAATCGCTAGATATTTCATCACCACCATCGACCTCCTCCGCCACTCCTTCCGTCTTCACTATCGGAGGTCGAAAGATATGCGGTAAAGGCTCCTATTGCAGCGTGGAGGTTCGACTCGTCGTATTCTTTCTTGGATAACAAATTGCATTGGCATACTTGTCTTCTTCTCTCTTTTCTAGCGAGGAGTGGGAATTTCATATTCATCGCACGCACGACAAGACGCCAAGGAGGTGTGGGAATTTGGCTCAATGCTCTCAGAAGTCGCCTCAAGGCTCTCTCATACGCTCCTAATTTCAGCTTCTCATCCGAGGCTACTTTTTTTTTTTCTTTGGGAGAAGTTCAATCACAAATAAGCTAACTCCAACACGGCAACACCTAATAAATGAGTTTTTTTCACATTGGACCTTTAAGCATTGGAACGTCTTCCCAAACCGGCATTGAGTTAGTAACCACGTAAAAATTCTACTTAATCAATATAACATTTATACTCATTTAATCCTAATTATACTATAAATCAAATCCAACATTTAGAGCGGAGGTGTATATATATATATATAAAAACTTTAGTCACTAGATTTCATGTTCTTTTTTTAATTTTTTTTCTTCTTTTATTTTATTCTAGTTGAATTTAAAACATGTAACCAATGAATTTAAAACATGTAACCAATGAGAGGTTGGAAATACCCACCATTTTATAATTAATAGAATAAGATTATAAAAACAAAAGATGACGTTGGGGGTAGATAAATTACTCTTAGATTCTTGAATTACATATAAAAATATATATACTAAAAAAGTCAAAAGTTGACCAAATTTTATAAGGATTAATTTTTTTAATCATATTGATGATTATGTTTTATTTTATATAAATATACTTCTACCTAATATTAAGGTCCCATGGTCTAGCGGTCAGGACATTGGACTCTGAATCCAGTAACCCGAGTTCAAATCTCGGTGGGACCTTTTTTCCAGTATTTTTCATTTTCATTCCCCTTCAAGCCCTTGAAATATTATTTTGCCCTCTGATACAATCACGGGTCATTACTCTTCAGTCTCCATGTTGTTCTCCCACTAAATGGTAGTTAAGACGTGAAAGACCAGTTAAATCAGCCGCAGACCAAATATGTGCCATCCGCTTTAAAACATCAGAATTCAGAAATTTGTAAATAGTCACTGCTCTTAATAACATTTAGCCAACTAATGGATGCAGGACCAAAAGAATCAATATAAATTATTCTCTTTCTCATTTCTCATCATTCTTTCCTTTTCTTTGCCTCCCACAATCACAAAATCTGATCTGAATGAAGACATCTGATCAATTCAAATTTACACTCCATGAGAGGAGAACTGGAGTACAAGGGAAGAAACTTTGGAGGGAAAAAACAAAGAAAAAGAAAGAATCAATTACAAGGGACAAAATTTATGAACATCTTTTCTACCCAAAATAAGCAGTCAAAGAGAATCCAACTGCACTTGGCCTTCTTGCTCTCCCTCCCTTTCCACCTGAACCACTGAAAAATATAAAAAAAAAAAAGACAATCCTCCACCTTAAAAGACATCATGTTAAAGTAACTTGAAACCTCACTTGTCTGCAGAAATTTACAACATGTGCCAATTCCCAAAAAAAATGAAGAATGGGATGGAAGACAAGGCAATCTTTTTTGGGCAGAAAACCCTGCTGAATCACGAGTCTTTTTACCCTTCAGCTATTCCTGCTGTTCTGGCCTCTCTATGTCCTGTGTGTTAGAGGGCTCCGGGAATATTTCGTTTGAATGTCGCCTCCGAGATGATGAACCACCTCCATTGTTGCCACTACCCTGTGAGCCGGTTGTTCCAGAATGCTTTAAACTACTCCCTCCTTCTACTTTGGAACCAGAAGCTGTTGGGATTGCTGTTACGTCAGAACTCTGACGCCAACTACCAAACAAAACAGCATTCCAAGAACCTCTAGAAGAGGTTGCTCTAAGCCGAGAAGAACCGGCACTTTCTTCCCTCACAACTTTAAAGGGGTTTTCTAGAGCCTTGAGAACGTATCGCATAGGTGGTCGTCTTGAAGGTTTAGGATTTAGGCAAGATCTTGCAACAATGGCAATAGCCCACACTTCCTCTAAGAAATCCTCATCTACAACCAGAGATGGATCCACAATTTTTGCTACAAGCTCCTTCTCATAAATACTAATGAATGGTAACATCTGATCCAGCCATTCCTTAAATTCAGCATCACTGGACGCACTGATTCCAATTTTCCCAGTCACCAATTCAAGCAATATTTTACCAAAGCAATAAACATCATGGGCACAGTTTGATGTAGATGAACCTGTTTCCACAGTAAACAAAACTTTCATTAAAAAAGAAGATATACTGAAAAATTTCAGTCAGTGGACAATTACCTACTTTGCAATAAGTTTAGGCCTAACTTAACTCATACAAAGTCTCCCATCACCACCATGCACAGGTCAACCAAAATGTTGCAATCCAATTCGAAAACAAAATGATTGAACTTGCGATATTCAGAGACAATCACAGATTGCCCAAATTGAAAATTTTACGTTATTTTTACCAATACCAAACTGTTAATACTATTTAAAAAAGCATATCTAAGAACTTGAAGAATTTTGGGGAAGTTATTGCTGGAGGTAGCAAACAAATAAAATAAAACTTTCAAGAGGAGATACAAGACGCCCAACATCTCATGGAAAATATTTGATAAATATGTTTTTCTTCCTACTCTTAAGGACTTCAATCCAACCAGACATTCCACAGAAGGAACTGTTATACATCAACCTATAGATCATAGATGACCATTTCTAACTCTCAAATGATTCTTAAACGAATGTTTCATTTGCTACATCAAATTGTTAGTTTTGTTGCTGACTTCAAAAGTATAACCTGATGTCTTAAAAGGACAATGTGAATTGAAGATAGGGCAGTTAAGCACAATAATATGCTGTTTTTACTTAAGTTGGAAGTAAAATGAAATTATACTGGACAGTTGAAAGGAAGCAAAGTCAATTAATATTCACAAGTTCCACTCAGGTAAATAACCAGGCATCCAATCAAATGCAAAGAATTGATTACAAATCTACATCAGCAAATAAACTTGTGAGCTTCTACTTACCAGATGTGCCTGGATCAGAGGACCTGCAAATTAAAATGACAAATGAGATAACTGAATTTATCAAGAGAAAACAAAACAAGCAAGCACCAGCAAATACGGTAATGAAACTTGTCAAAAACTCGTATGCGACTGAACCAGGAAAAAGTAAGTTAGGGGAAGAAAATGTGAAAGAAGACAAAAGATATAAACTTAGCAAGAGTTAATTACTATTCGGTGGGAAGAAGTCTTCCCAACTGTATCACAGCATTGTCTATACTCTAGTTTATATACCAGGGCAAGACTGAACATGAGTACCACTTTGCCCAGGTTTAATGGTTAACTGAAAGCTATTAGCATGGATCTTGAAGGTTTTGAAGGATTCAACTTCACATTTCCCTAACCAAGGAACTTCACCCCATACAAGATGGTTCAAAGTTTAAGCCTAAAATGTCAAGAAAACCATGTGGTGAACACACTACGGGAGTTAAAATGACCAGGTATAAACCTGATTATTGGAATCAAATAACCAATCCAGTAAAAAAGTAATTCTGAAAATGGTAACAAATCCATCACTCAACCAAAAATTAGCAACATCCATGATCAGAAAATTCAAAAGACACAATGACATTTCTAAATAAGATCAAGAGTGGAAAATAACTTCAATTAGATGCATCAGTATTTCCAAGTAAAAGGCCAAAATAGCTAAAATATAAGTCAAAGGAAGAACAGTACATAATGAAAGATTTTAAATTAATACTAGCCAGACATAATGTTCATGAGATTCATTGAATAAAACAAGGATAACTCACTGGGGCAGCCTTAGCAGCCTAGTAATTTTGCTCTGATGACTATCCCCTTCTTGGATGCAGACTTCACTTAGACTACCTAACCGAACTTCATATTTATCATCTAAAAGTATACTGCTTGCTTGAATATCTCTGCAATAACAAAAAGCTAGATTTATCACTGCCAGCACATCGTTCAGCTTAAATTTAATATGTAAATGTATGAACAAGTCATGTCTAGCAGGGTCTTATTAGCTGAAAATAAACACATCACAGAGAATGTACCCACTTTGAACTTTTTTCCAATGTCCCTCTCATATGGTCCAATCATTTAAAATTAAAGGACAAACTAATGTTTGTGGCACAATCCATTTACAAGGCAACATTTTCACTAAGGACCTAGAAGACTTGGTAATAATCAGTCAGATACAAGATAGCGTTATTGGAAACAAAAAACCAGAATTTTGCCAACTTGTGATATGACCACAAAACTGCCTACCTATCAGTAACTTCCTTGTTGCTATTCTTTAATATGTTGAATATAAAATCCATTCCTATGCATTCCAACTTACAAATTAACCTTTCTGATGACTTATATCAAAGCACTATGAGAAAAATGTCAAGATATAATCCCTGCAGCTTCCATAATTCATTATTAAGTTTTAAAGCATGAAGTATGGTGGGTCGATATTTTGTCCACACTTTAAGTTCAAAGGGATTTCACGTAAAAGAGTGTTCCAAAGACCGATACCATTTAAGCCCTACTCCTGATAACTGCAACTTTTGAGAGTTGTTGATTTGAGAGTCATGACACGGATTAGTAAACAAGGACTTTACCATATACTTTAACACATGAAAGCATTCCAAACAGAGGAACAGTACATGTCCAGTTTTGGGGGGAGGACTCCTTTTGTTCTTATTTTGATAGTTATCATGTTTCCTAAATTATTTAATTGAAAGGTTTCAATTCTTCAAAACAGGGAGGAGCGAATAAACCAGAGTCAGAATTGATGATTCGTTCAGCAAACTAGCAATGCAAAAATGGAATTACAAAAAGGTGCGGGTCAGTCTGTCAGTGTATCATAGTTTTTGACCCAATAAGTTGTCACAGCAAACAGTAAACAAAACGTGTAAAAACAATCATGTTGGAAAAGAATTTGAAAAGAAGAAATGTTTTCAGAATCAAGCAAGAAGCAAGTCAGAAATACCTATGGACAAAGGGTGGATTACACTCATGATGCAGATAAGTTAAGGGCCTCTGCCGCTCCAATAGCAATTTTCAACCTTGTTATCCAGTCCAATGACTGCAAAGTACCATCTTCAGATGTAGATTTTTTGTAATACAGACTATTTGCCAAGTCCCCATTTGGCATATGTTTATAAACAAGGAACTTCTCATTCTCATTATCTAGGCAATGGCCCAGCAGAGGAACAAATCTAGTATGAGAAATCTTACTGAAAAGGTCCAATTCCACTAGGTAAGAATCTTTCTTAGTTGTACGCACATCAATCCTTTTAATGACTACAGGTACACCACTTTCCAAAACACCGTTGAAGAGATCCCCAGAGTGGCCATGTTTGATAAGATTTGCATCACTGAAATCACCAGTAGCCTGAAGCAGCTGCTGTATTGTAAATGAATCTCCCACATTTATGAAATTGATTGACATGCCAGGAGGTGGTGGACTACTCCCAGCAGGAGCAGGGCCTACACCATTTCCTCTTTGACTTGAATTACGCCTCTTACGAGCACAAAGAAGGAACAAGACCAATAGCAACAACAAAATAACAAGCAAACCAAATCCACCCAAGACTGCAGCTAATATAATCTTATCTCTATTGCTCTTCTGAGAGCTTTCAGGCGCAGGAGGTCCTGTTGAATTCGGGCGTCCAAAATTATCAAAAGTGAGGCCCCTCTCAGCATAAAACGACGCACATTCCCCAGCTGTCCTCTGATTCGAAACATTTTGGAGGCAGTTGGTATTAAGAGATATATTAAGCATGGAATCGAGAATCTTGCCCTCAAAATAATTGCTTGACAGATCATTGACACTGAACCTTCTGATAATAGGACTTAGGCTTCCATAAAACATATTATTAGAAATATTAAGCATAGCAGCAGTCGCATTCTGATTGGAACTAGAATTTGGAAGCATACCAGTGAAATTGTTATTAGAAAGGTCGAGATAGCTCAATCTCGGCAGAGACCACAGTGCATCAGGCAGATCACCAGTCAAATTGTTATGTCTCAGCACAACAACCTGCAATTGTGACAAAGTAGGAAACAAGTTCTCTGACAAAAGTCCATCAAGCATGTTGTTACTTAGTATCATTCTCTGCAAGCTCCTCGGCCCTCTTAATTCCGGAGGCACCCCACCAGTCAAAGAATTAGAACTAAGATCAAGGTCAACCAAGCTGCTTAAGTTTCCCAGCTGAGATGGTATAGAAGCCATTAAACTGTTACCAGAAAGATTCAAGTATTGTAACCTTGTGAGGGCCCCAATGCCAGGAGGAATCGAGCCCGACAAAAAATTGTTGGAAATGTCAAGGGAGGAAAGATTCCCAAGAGAGACAAACGATGTTGGAATGGTTCCAGAAAGAGAATTTCTCGAAAAGTTAACAACTGAAAGGCTTAGCAGTTGACCCAGACTATCAGGGATTATCCCAGTAAGATGATTATCAGATAAATACAGACTAGTGAGGTTAGTTAAATTCCCAATACTTGAAGGAATAGCACCATTCACAGAGCAAGACCGAAGATCAAGCACCTTCAGAGATGAGAGCTGAAGACCAAACCAGTTAGGAATAGAACCAGGAAGCAGAAAATTGGAGGCATTGAAAGACTGCAAGAGAGTTAAATTGGCTAAGCCTTGGACTGAAAATTGTGGGTTTAGCCTCCCAAGACGGGTTCTTCTAAACCCAGAAATATTGATCCCAATGACTCGACCATTCTCACATGTGACCCCCTTCCAGAAAGAGCAAGGGTCTACTTTTCTTGGCCATTCTCTGCTCCTCAGCCCCAGGGACGATCTAAGGTCAAAGAGACCAGCTAGCTCAATGCTTGAATTCAGAGGCGTAATCTGTTCAAATGTGAACTGAAACAGCAACGAGAAGAAGAAGAAGAACCCCAGAGACACTAGGCTTCTTCGCCGATCCACCATGTCTCTTATGAGTGACGATGACCAGAAGATCCAAGCATTCCCATCTTCCTCTCAAATATGTGTCTGTGTTAATGTATATATATTTCTGTAATAATCACAATTAGAGACACCCAATGCAAAAGAACACGTTTATCTCCATCTTTAAAATAAAAAATACTTGCTTTAACATTTTATTCTACTGAAAATAACCCATTATAAAAAAAAATAAAACAGTCTTACCTCAATCAGAAGCTTTGATTCTTCAAAGCTCCCATGACGAAAACATAAATGGCCGGCATCGCTTTCTGGGCTTCTTCTAGTTTGTCTTTCTTCAGATGACGGGAGATAGAGGGAAAAGGGGAAATTTTCAAATTTAGAGAAAAAAATTGAGACAATACTATAGTAGAAAAGAAAAATTACAATTAGAGAGAGAAAAGGTTAAATGTGAAAACAATGGATTATCTGTGAACTATAACTCAGACGCAGCTTGCTTCTGCTTGCTCTCAAACCCCTCCAACAACCCTTCACGCCCAGAAGACTCACTCAACAACCCAGAGAAAAATAAGAAGGAAAAAAAAAAAAAAAAAAAGAAAAAACTTGAAGTGGTGAAAAGTTGAAAAACCTATACCAAACTCTATAATGAATCAAAAGAAGAATTGGAGATTGGAGAGCGAAGAATGAGGAGGAGGAAGAAATGGGAGAGGAGCGGAGGAGTGTGACTGTGAATCCGGCTCCGGTTGGGTTCTAAGGTGGGTTTGACCTCCGGTTATCCCGCCCAGTCCAGCTAAGCCCGCAACACTACTATTGATCCTACTTCTATTTTAATTTTTCTCTTCCCCTACACACACACACAAACACAGACACACGTACCCTCTCTATTAAATTAAAAACATTAAAACCTCTCTCTGCTTCTTTAGAAACTTTTTCTCTGTGCTATTTTCTGGCTGTGCTGATTACTGGGTATTGCGTGGGCGCACAAGTTGGCTAGGTTACATTATAGGTACGGCCCCAGCGGATTTCAGAAAGTTTCGGCATAACATAAATACCTTCCTATAATATACCAACTAACAATTATTATAAATCAATAAAAATCATTAAAATCATTAATTTTTTCCTACAATTTAAGTAATTTTTGATATTTTCGTTACTAATTGCATTAAATTATAATATCATATTAATTATTACTCTCACTCATAACTTTTATTAATTATGGGTATATGTGAAAAATAATATTTAATATTCTTTAAAAATAAACAAGTGCCTTATAAAAATAACTAAAGAAACTTGTTAATCTGTGCTTTATAATAAAGACAAGAGGGAGTATATGTAGAGGTTGTCCCGGGTTGTAAGTCAGTCCCTACATTTTGACTTGATGCAATTCAGTCCTGTAATTTTAACTTAGTTGTAACTCAATTATTAAACTTTAATTCGCTGCAATTCAATCCTTATAGTTTTAACTATTTTATAATTTAGTCCTTATATTATAAAATAAAGGTAAGAAACTATATTATAAAATGATTAAAATTACAATAACCGAGTTATAGTAAGTCAAAATTTAAAGACTGAGTTAGAACTCAGTTAAAACTATAAGGATTAAATTGCACCAAGTCAAATATATATATATATATATATATAATATATATAAACTATAAACCACCTTTTAAGGTTGTGGATCCAAACCCTACTAATATATGATAACTTTATTGGTGGGTGATCTTAAGTACTTCTTTAAACATTCTTTGAGCTTGAAGGAATGCTTTGGCCTTTGTGAGCTGTAGACCCAACTCAAATAAACTTTTTAGATATTAAAAAAACTATAAAGCACTTTATATTTAAAAAAACTGTTTAATTTCATCTAAGAAATTAAAAGAAAACTCTCGCTTTGCAGAAATTTTGAAATCCTACTTGAAAATTGAGTTTAAAGGAAGGGCAATACAATAAATGAAAAAAGAAGAATACATTAAATTTTAAATAGAGAAAAATAACAAATTATTAATAATCTACTTTAATGACTCATCATAAATGCTATATCTTCCTTCAGAAAATGCTCAAAATGAGAACTGGATTGAGTAATTTGTTAATTTTCAGCAAAAGAAAAACTGCAATTCATGAATGTGGAGATATGGGTGCAAATGTGCAATATTCAGATTAAAAGAAAGATACGGGTGCAATTTTGTCATTACCTAGTTGGCCAAGAAAAACTTATTTACTGATTTCAAAAGAAGAGTCTCAGACCAAAAAAAAACATATTTTTTTTTATGAATATAGTATGTATCTGTGTAGATATTCATATCTCCCAATATCTCACATTTTCTCAATGTTTCCTATTATCATCAAATTAGTAGATTCTGATGAGATTGAAGTTATAAATTTGTACTGGTAAGTAGAGAACATGTGTTTTATATTTTGTACGTGGAATTCTTTACCCATTTTTATTTTCTCTTCATCTTTTCCTTTATTCCATAACTCAATGTCAATTGATGAAAAGCATATTATTATAAATCTATATAAAACCATCTTTATTATTTAAAGAGTATTTTTGTCTTTCAACTATTTGTTGGTTGATGCCTCATAAACCCAAAATTATAAAAATGATGTACTCATTTTCTTCTGTTAGTTTTTTGTCTTATTGGGTTTTCTCTAACTGAATTTTTTTGATGAGGAATATTCTTATATAATAGGCATTATGCGGAGAGTGTTATAAATCTAATATTTATGCAATTATCCCTCAATATTTTCCATTATGTAAATATCTCCTATTATCATCAAATTATAAAAATGTGCCTAAAAAGTAAAAATAGAGAGCATATATCACTTTGTACCTTGACTCTTCAATTCTCTACCCATTATTTCTTTTCCTTTATTTTATACACGAGTGCAATTAAAAGGTATTTTTTCTTTCAACTATCCGTTTAGAAGCTTCATGAACCCTAAATTACAAAATAACAATACTCTCTTTAGTCCTTAATATAAGACATATTTTTAGAGTTAATTTTTATTCTAAATACAAGATATAGTTTTCATATTTGTTAATTTTTTATTTATTTATCTCTATTGATACTCCCTTAAAAATAACAACGGGATGGAATGGAAAACAAAAAAAATACATATCATATTAAATAATTCAATTAACTTTATTAATCAATCAAATTAGATAAATATATCTCATATTAAAAAGTAAAGGTAATATTTTCTTTAAAGTCATCATCTCGACTCTAACTCATAGCTCTCCAATCGCTCAACATTAATGAGTAATGAGCCACGGATAAATTTTTATTAATTGTTAGTATGTCTCAATATTAAGATGCAATTTTCATTAATATTTGCATTATTTTTGTACCACATGTAATATATGTTAAATATTACAAATTTCATCTTCATTTTATTGACTTTTTTTTTTTTTTTTTTTTTTTTTTGGTGGTTCAGGTCGCTTTTGTGCTACTACAATTTCAAACAACAGGTGCGGACATTGAACTTTCTGGTCAAACATTGCATGCTTTTCGTATCCAAAACAGTAACTGAGATTTTGATATGTATTTATTTTTTCCCTCATAAGACAAGAAGCAAATTACGTTTAACGACCTTAACTTCACAGAATTCAAATTTAAGTGTCCTAACTTTACAAACTTGAATATTCAAAAGGTTCAATTCCTTTGAATATTTGTTACACGTGAACGAAAAATATCTCAAACCACTGTTGTAAAAATATCCTTATTTTCCTTGAAAAATATTAAGGCTATAGTATAAGTTTAATCATCAAATTTTACACTTTCAAACATACGATTGGGTGATAATTAAGTATCCGCAAAAGGATGTATGAATGGAGTTACCAAACTTTTTGTAATAATAATTACCATGGTAAAAATTTATCGATTGTCACATTAAAGGACAATCAAAACACGAAGCAAATTGTTTGTTGATGAGACAGTAAGTGGTCTCACTTTGTACCAAGAAGAGCACAAATTCAAATATGAGAACACTACTACAAAAAAGGTATTTTAATAAAATTATGAGAAAATTATTGAAAAATACAATTAAACTTCAATATTTTATTAACAACAATATTAATGACATCAACAAGATTAATAAAGTAATTGACAACTCGTTTTATTAAGAAATCAACTATTTGAAATTTTGAAATTAAAGAGGCATTTTCTTGTGATTTTTCCAAAATTATTCATGGCTAATTATTAAAATCTTTAAAAACGACAAGTTGAGAGTCAACCCACGTTTAATGGTCAAAACCAAATTGTTCGGCTGACCTATCCATGTTGCTATGTACTGCACAAATATTACCTCTGATCTTAATTATAAAATCTAGTTGATTTTTTTTTTCGAGAAATTAAGGAAGTTAAGTAAATCACTTAATCATTTCATTTATTGTGTATCCTTAAATTATATATCATTTTATTAGTCAAAATAATTAATTTGAAAAAAATACTTTAAAATAATTTAATTAGCTTCCTTAATATTTAAAAAAAGCCAATTAAATTATAATTAGGACTGGAGGGAGTAGTATTCATACGGCAAAAGAAACTGAAAAAAAAAATATTAAAAATAAATTAATTATCCACGTACTCCGTATTTCTTTTTCCTTTCACGAACAATAAGAACTTGCGACTTGGTCTAAGAAACCTTCATTATTATCATCACGTATTTTTATGGTTGACCTATCATTGCATGTCTAAAATAAGTGGTCTTTGTTGAATGGATAAATAACTTGGAAGAATATTAATTTTAAATTTGCCAATTATATTCATATTACATAAACCGTTGAAAATGGATGAGTAAATTAAGCATTGAGAAGACAGAGAAATTTCACAAACCCTCTCATTTTTATGTCATTAATCTTATTATCTTAAATAAATGTTATTTTTAAAAACTCCAAGTGGTGATGGGATGTTATTAATTTTTTAATAAATACATACATGTTTAATTATAAATTGCTTGATTTCAAAGAATATATATTACAACATTTATACAGGGCTTCATTATTTATAAGTCACATATTTGTCAGTCTATATCTAAGTTAATCAAGTTTATACAACACACACACACAATGTGTCAATTTATTTGTAATTTTCACTTTAATAAATTCGTAAAATTACAAACCCACGAACGATGCAAAATTTGTGAAAATATGGGATTCGTATAGTCCATAGTGTAGTTTGTGGGGATAAGCACCAAAATATATTTTTTTTTCTAAAAAATTTATCTAATTAAAGCATATTGGAAATATTTTACTAAAATAATGTAGTTTGCGACGTAAGGACAGGTCACGCTACTAGTGGCGTAAATAAGGTTCACGCCACTAACACTTTCTGATACAAAAGTGTCGATAGCGTGAACCTTGTTTATGCCACTGATATTTTAATTTTTTTTTTTTAATATATGGGATCAGACCCACAATTGTGGGTCTGATTAGCGTGAACCTCTTTTACGCCACTATTGACGTAAGCATTAGTCTAATAAAAAGTTTCTAGTGTTCTTTAATTAGGTATTTTTCTAAAAAAACACACATTATTTTGGTGCGTGTCCCGTAGTTTATGTGTGTGTGTGTTATTGCTTTCACTATTAAAACATGTAAATATTGTGTCAAACTCACACAATTATAAGTGCAAGTATCAATCTTTAATCATAAAAAAAGATTGAATTTTGACTGGGTCACTTAATTAAGGCTAATTAAGGACATATTGAGACGTAGCTTTCATATATTAAAGGAAATAAGCTTTTGAGTGGCTTTATTTTAAGTGGGAGCAAAAACAGCTTCCAAGACTTTTCAACCGTATAAGCAATGCACCAATTTGCAACTACCAACCATTTTCTCACTCCATCTCAAGCTATCAAAAAGATTATTGGAATAATTAATTAAATAGTTATAATTGTACTTGCTGCAATTCCCCCCCCCCCCCCACCAAACAATATTTTGTATCCTATTTCTTCTTCTTTTTTTCTCATATCGAAAACTTTTTACCATATCAACCTCTTCATATAAACTTTGCTTGTATCGAGGCGGAGCTAGGAATTATAATTAGGAAACAAAAATTACAAAATAAAATATATGCGTTCATAAAATTACATTTCAGCCCCATATATATTTTAAGATTGTCATTTTAATTCCTCCACAAAACTTTTAGTAGGTATTAAAGTAAAAATATTGAAACTTTTTTGAGGCTAAAATGTAATTTTCTAAACATTTAGGTTTATTCTATAATTTTAGGGGGCCACCTCTAGCCTCTTAGTCTCGCCATTGTCGTCAAATCGCGAGTTAACACTCTAGTTTATTGTTTTTACGTTTCTACCTTACAAAAACAAGTTGAGTCGATGGTAAACTTATGTTAGCTTAAACTCGGATAAATTCATGAGTTTATATACCGAGTTTACCGTTTTTACGTTTCCAGCTTTACAAAATCATGTTAGCTTACTCTTAAACTTCTGTTAACTTTTTTAATTTGATCATGCTTAGAACTTTATATAGAAAATTTCTTTATTAAATATAAAATGAATGTTGATGGATTTGATTTCAATTATTTGGATTTAAAATATATTTAAATTAAATTGTTATCATTTTTATATTCTAATTATTTAATTATACACTAGTAATACCTATTTTATAATAAAAATAAATTCTTATGAATTTACAATTTAAAGTCACGATACGAATTTACATCATTGTCACAAATTTACTTAAATTCACGAGTTTGATCACCTTAGTCCCCCTAACTTGTAGATTGTCTAATTCACCAAAATATCTTAAGCCATTTAATTAGATACATCCCAAATTTCATCGAAAATTTCAAATCTCCCCAAAGTACTGAGGATAAATGATACTGCTGTAGATCTCCTACAATTAGTTTGTTTTATGCATAAACCTACTTCCAACTCATAACTTTATTTCTGAGATATTTTTTATATATAATATATCTCTTTAAGAGTTTTAAAACCTTAATTAATCTTACCCAGTTACACGTGTCCTGGCCATACCCACTTGTGTTTATAATCAACTGAAAATGCAAGTGAATGCAGCTTTTTAAAAAACTTTTTTTTTAATAAAGGGGCGTAGCAATTATTATTGGGTCAGTCAACCACCAAAACCTTGTCTTCTCTACTCTTCTATCTATATTTAGTGTTTTATAAATTAGAACTTTTATTGTTCACCAAAAAAATTATTTAATTGTTGACATCATGCTACGATCATGCACTATTGTGTTTAAAAACTTCTCTGAATGTCGGCTGCCAAGTCATTTTCTGAATCCGTCGACTTTTTTATTCAACTGGTTGCCCAAAACAAATAAACTCTGAAATTTAGTAAACTGTTTTTAATTCTAGTTAAAATAATTATATTATTGTCAAGAAACAAATTTAATGTCTCCGGTCCTAAATATAAGACCTGATGGACTTTTTTTATTATATTAAGGGATTTAATTAAACTACTTTAAAGTCTTTATATTTATTATTTTTCTTTACATTAATTTGCTTAACTTATATGCTGATATATTATATTATTATATGCAATATATGATATGATTAAGTAGTTTATTTTTTTTTCTAAAAAAATCAACTAAATCTTATATTTAAATATAATGTTAGGAGTAAGGAACTTGGTGCATTGTCCTGGTGACAAAGTAGTCCATCTACATAAAGAATATGGAGAGTTCTATCCTCCACGTAACCAGGTTGACATCCCTTTTCAATTAAAACAGACATAATGTTTTTTTAAAAAAATATGAGTCATTTTAGTGCTTTCATTTGAATTTTTTAAAGTTGTTTCAGGTATAAAATATTAATAATAAATTTTTGATAGGAAAAAAAATGATATATTGTTCTAATAATAACAATATCTTATATTTAAAATTAATATACGCATGACACATCATGATGCATTGTCCTAATGATAAAGTAATCCTTTTCTATAAAGAATACGGAGAGTTTTGTCCTCCACATAATCGGGTTGACGGGGTGAATCATGAAAATCTATGAAGGGTGGGCACCAAGAGCGGTGGTGGGATTTGGGAGTTCACCCCATTTTTTTTTTAAAGGGTTAAGGTGGTGGGATTTGGGAGTTCCCCCGGTTTCAAAAGCGGTTGCCCCTCCGTTAAAAACTCTAACGGTCAACGTTAGGGTTTTTAACGGAACTATTATTAAAACTTTTTTTTAAAAAGAAAATTTTGCCTTTGAAGTTTCAAAACGCATTTTTAAAAACATTGAAACTATAAACAAGAAAAAATTGCTCCCGAAAAAAATATTAACCCTTTTTTAAAGGGAAAGTAAAATGCATTAAAAAAAAGAATATAAACAAGAAAATAAAAAAATATTAGTGAAATTAAGAATACTTGATGATGTAATAAGAAAATAGTTATTTTACAACCCCGACATTTAGAAAATTAAAGCAAGGCTAAGTGCCATTAAAATGCGATTACATAAATTACAATGAAGGGTGGACACTCAATAATTTCAAGTACATATATTTTAATAATAAAAGTATATTACAATAAAAATAATTACAATGTTATCTTTTTAGGCCTTATTTTTTAAATTTCATCATAATTGTTGTATTATCAATGCTATCAAATACATCTTTTTCAATATAAGGCATTAAATAGTCATTCAACCATTTATCCCTATCCGATTACGAAGTGCGGTCTTGATGTATTAAAGGTAGATATAATTTAAAGGTGAGCAATCATTTAGACATTTATTAATTAATTTATTTTTAAAAAGAAAGTCCAAATTTAAGGGTGGGCACTTACCCCCTATCTTATTTGTGAATCCGCCATTGCGGGTTGACATCCTTTTCAATTAAAAAAAACATAATGTCTGAGGGGGAAAAAGAGAGAGTCACTTTAGTACTTGGATTTGGATTTTTAAAAGTTGTTTGATGTTTCATGCATAAATTATTTTGGAGAAAATAATAAATTTTTTATAGAAAAATAAAATGATATATTAAAGAGGAAAGCATTTAAAGAACACTATAAGAAAATAAAACAAAAAGAAGGATTACATAAATGCTCCAAAAAAACTAAAATTATTGAAAGAACTCAAAAAAAAAAAAAAAGGGTAAAACAATCATAGTAAAGAAATGATATATTGACTAATAATTCCTGGCTTTTGAAACTACAGGATGAATGAAATGTGTTTTTGAAGGCAAATAATATCCAACGACTTGTCACTGGTAGTAAAAAGTAACCTTGTTTCAAAAATATCCTTCCTCGATTAAGTGATGGTTAACCAGTGGTTAGTGTTCAATGAAGGGTGTTTTTGTGGGAAATCCTTGTTAGATGCATATTGATAATATATAATATTATATATAAATATTAATAACTTATAAAAAAATATAATTTATTACATAAAATTAAATATGTTTCATTGACTATCATGTGGAGTCTAAAAATAAACCATATCATGATGTAATTTTTTTTAATGATATATATATATATATATATATATATCTGTTGGTGTAAAGTTTACTTCCCTCAAGTTCTTAATATAAAATATATTTTTATCTAATCTAACTAGAATATTTTTGTTGGCAAAAAAATTTAAATTAATTAATATGAAGCATATTTTTTAAAATGCTTTAAACTTTTCTAAAAACCTAATTCTCTCTCATCTTTAATTATTGTTAATGAGAAGGAGTAGAAGTAAGAGTAAATTACAAAAAGATTAACAAATATAAAAATATATTTTATATTTAAGAATTAGGATCAAGATTAACTTTTTAAATATATTTAATATTATACATTGGGGTGATGATATTCTCAAATTGGCCGGTTGTTTTTTTAAAAAAACGTTTAGAAAAACAAATACACGGACTTATAAACATTGAAGAAAACAAAAAGACTTCACTTTGGTGGCTTCCCGATATGAAGATTTTGTCAGATTAATATTGGAACATAGCACAAGTGTGAAAAGTTAGGAAGAACCGTACAAAAACTAAACTCTGCTTTATTTGAATTTCCCAAGCTTTGACCAAATTCCATTTGATGAAATTCCACTCTGGTCCTTATCAAGCACCACCAGATGCACGCCTAGGCTAGGTATCATCATCTTCATCCATATGGCAAATTTTAAAGGGCAGTTGCTAAATTTGTAATTATGCATCTAATTACATGTCATCAACTTACATACTCATGATTTACAAATTTTTGAAAAAAATGATAGAATATATTTAAGTAGACATGGGAAAACCGTTCGGCTTTACAGGGCCAGCTCTTTACGACCTCGACCTATATAGGCTTAAACCCATTTTATTTTGAAACATGGCATGTTTATTCATAGGTTTAAGCTTGACCTACGGGCTTCAAGCATGTTTAACAATTTTTTTTCTTAAACAAATTAAATTAAAACATTAAATTTTTTTAATTAAAAACAACTATTTTTTAAGTATGAAATGTTTTATCTTTTTTTTTAAATGAACAGAATAAGTGATCATTTGCCTTCAAACAAAATTTTTTATGAGATATAGGCTCTACTTTTTCATTTTTCAATGTGTGTTATGAGTTTCTCTTTTTGATATAGTTTGCATGATATTCAGACATCTTCAAGTACAATTAAAAAATTGTTCTTTTCATTTACCTTACATCAATAAAAAATAATTCTTTCAATATTTTGTAAGGAAAATTTTATTTGGAGAAATGTTAAGAACCAAAGGAAATATCCTTAAAAATTGAGTAATATTTTATATAAAAAAAATCAATTAGAAGACTTTTAACTAACTATAATGTCAACAACAAGCTTCTCTTAGCTTTTTAGGGAGAATATAATCAATTTTTTTCCTTTAAAATGGTCTAAAAAAATTAAAAAAAAAATATCATTTTTTAAATCAAAAATCAACTTGTAGTAATTTAATAAAATTAAAAAAATTGGGAGGCTTAAATGAGCTGGCTCATTTAAGCATATAGCTTTACAGGATTGACCTTTTAAACCTAACTATTTCTAGAGGTTCTAAATCATAAGCTTGGCCTTTGATAGGGTTGGGCCCAAACAGCAGGCTTAATTTCCCGCTTTACATTTAAGGGTTAAAGTGCAAAAATATAAATGTGATTTCTTCAAAAGTCTTGCGCCCAACACCAAATATTTTTTTGAGGACAAATATAACTATAAACTTTGAAAAATTAAGGCAAAAAGTAACACCCTTAAATGTAGATTATAATTAACACCGGGTATATTTAAGGGTTATTTTGCCTCAATTTTCAAAGTTGATAGTTACTTTTTGATCCTTAAGAAAGTATTTGGTATTATATGCACTCGGGAAAAAAAAAATCACATGTATATTTTTATACTTTAATCTTTAATTATAATATTATATAGTTGACATGGGAGAGAGAATAAGAAGGATTCAAAGGACAAAGTGCCAAGCACTAGCAATAATATTGAGAGAATTAATAAGTAACACATTTATGAATTTTTTGCTATTGTAGGGTTCCTTTGTTGTAATTTGCTTTGGTATCTCTTCCTTAAACTTATATAATGTTGTTCATGGTGGACCAAGGCTTTGTCTCCATTAATTTGTCCTTCCTCTCTCTCACACACGGGTTATTTATCATTTATGCACGAGTCATGCATGGCCATTAAAGGTTGTGTTGTTTGTTTCTGGCCTTCCAAACTGTCTAATTTTCCGTTTCAAGTCAAATTTTTTACGTACCATTCTCGTTTTATTTATAACTTTAATTTACTTAATTTTCTCATATTAAACAAAGTAAGTTAATTTATTAAAAATATTTTAAATTGATCAATTTTTCAAATTTACACGAATGTTCATAAAATATATATTATACATTATACTTCACTTTTCTTTCTACATTTAATAGGGTTAAAATTGTAATATTATCATTAATTACTCTTTAACTGGATTTACATTAAGGACTAGAGTTTTTTTTTTTTTTAAAATAAAAAAAACTAAACTTATAAAAGGACCAGAGAGGTACACCAGCAAAATTTCGTCATGAATTTGTTGAGATAATTAATATTTTCTTTTATGCTAAATCTAGAAGTTAGATAATTAATTTATATATATTAAAAAATTATTAAATTAATGAAAACTCAGTTTGATATATGTAATTAATGGGATATTTTTTTAAAAAAAGTTATCAATTTGACCGGTAAAATGGAATAAGATTGTATCAAAACAAATGGGAAAATATGTAAAAGATATTGTTTGATTTTTGAGAAAAACCATACTATTTGTAATACATGCATAATGGAATGGGAGATTCCAATTAAATCTGGTTAAAATAGTGAAATCCAGATTCAGGCATGTAATTTTAACAAATCTTTAATCAGGCTAAAATGTTTATTTAGGAATTTCTGAATGTTATTGAAAGACTATAATGCCCCTCTAAATAAAAT
Organism: Acacia acuminata; assembly: GCA_019022655.1. Classification (NCBI taxonomy): domain Eukaryota; kingdom Viridiplantae; phylum Streptophyta; class Magnoliopsida; order Fabales; family Fabaceae; genus Acacia; species Acacia acuminata. The sequence continues at coordinate 3,870,997 of JAFJYI010000025.1, read as the reverse complement.
AATAGACTGCACTTCCTAAATATTTGATACATGAGGTATCTCCCCGTCCTCGTCCTCGTCCTCCTTTTTTTACCACCTCTTTTCCTCTTTTTACTTCCGTAAAATTTATTCATTTTCGCTTATTCCACTCACAAATTTGCATTTGCAGGAGGCCCAGCAATCATTGCTTTTCACCCCAATTTGCAAACTTATCTTCAATCTTCATCTATCATGCCCAAAGAGAATAGTCCTACATAGAAGATTCCATGGCTTTGGATTAGGGATGGAAATAGGTCAAGTTAGGTCTGATTTTGGCTAAATAGGCTGAGCACTTGTAATGGGATGGAAGGCGCTGTGGCGAGCTGGCCTGCCGGTCAATGTAAATGTAGAACTTTTTTAAGGCTCAGTTCGAGCCTTCGTAGAGGCTGATAGGGCCTTTTTTAAAGGCCTACTTACAATGTAGGCCTTTAAAAAGGCCTCATATTATAGGCCATAAAAAGACTTTGTGCACTTTGAGCCTATAAAAAAATATATAAATGTAGGCTTTTAGTATAATATAACAATAAAAACAATAAATCTTATATTATTTATATTATATAAATATAATTATATTTATTTGATGTGTAAACAGGCCAGGCCTGAAGGCTTACAGACCAGGCTTTAACTAAATAGGCCTGACCTATTTACACATTTAGGCCTTTAAATAGGCCTTGGCCTGACCTTTTTAACCAGGCCCTAAATAGGCTATCAGAAAAGGCACTGATAGAGGCCTGACGTATTTCCACTCCTACTTTGGACCATCGGAACCGTTGCTAGTAGCCTCTTTAAGTGAGTGTTTGGGTAAGTTTAAAACAGTGATTTTAGAAGTCCTTTTTTGCAAACCGATATAAAATTTTTCTTATATACTTATCTCGTAAATCATAAAAATTAATTTAACCACACAGTTAACTCTCTAACTTACCTTTCGATTCTCTCTCTCCTGTAATTGATCAACCTCTTTTTGGCTTGAAAACTTTTTTCTTCCTCATTTTTATGCCAGTTTTGGTCACCAATATTATGAGGAAGAGACTGAGGGACCTTAAGAACGACAGGAACGTTGAACATAAAAAACGACAACAAAACTATGGCTGGCCCCCTTCTTCAGAAAAATCAAAAAACCAAATGATAGACTGGGTTCAGTTATCATTTTAATTAGAGGGACATTATAGTATTTTAATAACATTTAGAAATTCCTAAAAAGGCATTCTGGCTTGATTAGGGGTTTGTTAAAAGTGTATATTTAAATTTGGATCTCAGTATTTTAACCAGATTTAATTGAGATTCTCTTGATAAAATTCTGTATAAATTTTTTATTTTTCACTTTCAATTAACCTAGACATATATCATGATAATTAAAAATAAAAGGGAAAAACAAACTAATGCGTGACCAAGTGGCGAAGCTACCAAAGCATCTGTCATTATAGGTGAAGTAATAATCACAGAACCATACTTCACCAAACGGGCTCATATTAGGTGCTTGTCCTAATGTGGATAAGTAACTTATGTGATTCCGCATATAAGGTTTTGTCCCTTATATGCTTCTTATATGTTTGTCCTTTTAATTAGAGGACAAACAAATTTTTTTTATATTTTGATTAAATTATATCTTTAACTTTCTAAAATTTTTTTCGATCCAAGATCTCAAATTAATTAGTTTTCGAGTTCGCATACATAAATATAAATATCTGTCTCCGAAACGCTAGTATCTAAAAATTAATTAATTTGAGATACTGGGTGTAATTTTTTTTTTCAGAAACTAACATATAATTTAATCTAAATAAAAAAATTTATAAAAAAATTAAAAAATATAAAATAAAATGTTTTTGTCCCTCTAATTAGAGGGACAAGCACATAAAAAGTACATTAGGACAAGCACCTAATATGAACCCCCTTATGTCCTTCCTCACCAAACTTCCTCAAGCGCTATAATAACTTGTACACCAAATCAAGACTCTCCCTCTTTATTTTTAATCAGGAAAAATTTAAGTTCTTTTCCTGTTTGATATCTTTCATCATGAATTTCATCACATCAGATTTTACTTTATTACTTACTTAATTCATTTGAGATAGGCCCACGAGTTGGGGGTGGGATGAATGATTAAAAATACAATATTAGTTGGAACTTGGAATCTTAAAAAGAAAACTAATCTTTTTGTTTGTGTAGGTTTCGTCTTATCGGTTCTGAAATTTAACTTAGTGAAATATAGTCCTTATAGTTTTGAATTAATTAAAACTCGATCATTGAACTTTTACTCATTGCAAAATTACAACTCGCTCTGTCCTATTTGAATTAATGTTTGCAAAAATTATTTGTTTTTTTAATAGGCAAATGTATCTTTCATTGGATACAATCATATTTGAGGAAATGTAAGACATTAAATGTAGGTAATCACCCATTAGGGATTTGAATCTTATTTTTTCATGTAGTAAAGAACTAACGTCTTCTGTTAAACTTAACTTCTTTTGGTTGCAAAAATGACTTTTATTCTAACTAATTTTTGCAAATTGAAGTTGGTTTAAAAGTCAATTAGTGTAACATGAATTATGTTAAAATAGCTTTTAAAAAATTAACATAAATTTACTTAGATGATATATTAAAAAGTCAATAACACAAGGCTTGAATATGAAAAAAAAAAGAGCAAAATTAAGGAAAAGCTGCTTCAACTTTAACATGGCTTTTGAATGAAAAATTAGTCTGCTTTAATGTTGATCTCAACATAATATTTAAGTCTCTAACTAGCTTTTATGCCCTAGAAAACTAGTTTGGGACTTTGCGGTCCATTCAACGTAGGTTTTATGAAATATATAATTTTACTTTTTAAAAGATATGGACTAATATTTTAAATAGTTATGAACTATATTGTGTTTATGTCCGGTCAAAATTTTAAAATTGAGTTACAGTCATTCAATTACATCAAAACTATAAAACCGTGTTGTATCAAGTTAAAGTTTGGGGATTAAGTTATAATTGAGATAAAACTAAATGGAATAAAAAATGAATATTCACACTCTAAAAATATGATTTTTTTTTTTTTTTTTTTTTTTTTTTTTTTTTTTTTTTTTTTTTTGTTTTTTTTTTCTCAAGCTAAAAATATGATTTCAAAATATCAATGTTTGGTAGGAAAAAAAAAAAGAAAAAGAGATAGGGTGTGAGGGTAGGAGGTTTCCCACGGGACACAATCATATTAAAAAAATGGCATTGACTTAGTGAAATCAAATTCATGTTTCAAAAACGATTCTGTGGAAGTTCTTCCTAATCATTTCATCAATCATAAAGTTGCATTTACTCATTGGGGTAAGTGCGTGCATTTCTTCTCTCTCTCTCTTTTATTATGTGTTTAAAATAATAGTAATACTATTCTAGCTACTTGTGTAATTGAAAAAGAAACGTATGAAAAATCACCATCCTGTAGTGGTCAGCCAGGGAATGTACATTAAAGCTGAGACGATTTTAGGGAAATCCCATAAAAATATCACTTCAATTACGATATTTCTAAAAAAGTCACTATAATAAATAAAATGACACATTGGTCAGACAGTAGGAATCTGTGATTCTAAAATCCGATTAAAAGACGAATCTGAACCTAAGAGTTTTTTAAGAAAGAGTGTAATCATACATGGAAAAACCGGAACTAGCTTTCCTCTAATGCTACTTTCATCCGCTGCATTGAGGCGTCATCGTTTTGACACAAATGAACTTGTGCCCATTTTTTTAAAAAATAAAATATATTTTAGGATTGGTAATTTTACAAAAAAAAAAATATTTCGGATACTAAATGATATTAAAAAAAGTACTTCAACGAGCAATTTATGAGTTATTTTTCCTTTTTCTTTTATTTAGTTACAAAACTTAGCTTAAGATTTTTTTTAAGGCTGAAATATTGGCTTTCCTCTTCATTTTCATTTGAGAAGGGTTGGTGAGGTCTCTTACAGCAACATCGTTACACATATAGCTTCAAGGTTGCACTTAATGTGGGGCATATTATGAAATTGCCCTGAGGGCTGAGGTGGAAGAGGAGGAAGTAGGGAAGGATAGGACGGGGAGAGAGAGAAGAGAGTGCAGAGAGACAAGTAGGACATGGGAGCTCTAGCGAGAGACCTAAGAGGAAAGGGGAAGAGAGAAAGGTCATAAAGGTAATTTTTTAAAATTTGCAAATCCCAACTTAATACTTGTAGACTGATTCGTCTTTTGTGAGATTAGAGTAACGATTTGGGATTTGAGAACTCAAATAATATTTATATGAGATTTTCTCATTATTTTATTATTTGATAGTAAATAGCAATGGCATAATCACATGAATCCATGAAAAGGTCTCTAATTTTTATGCACGCCCACACAGAGTTGATTTGATCAACAGGGTCCTATTATTATTATTATTTGTTTGAACCCTTTAAACTCAAATTGCAAAAAAAAAAAAAAAAGGTTAACGTGAAATCTGAGCTCAGCAATAAATCATCAAATAATAAACACGTTGTAATATGATCCATAAAGTTGCAGATACTTTACGGGTGGGTAGGGTAGACCTGACTGTTTTGTCCTGCACTGCGCCCACACACTTTTTAAAAATAATAATAATTTCCTACCTCTGTTTTCTTTTATTTTTCTTATTCTTAATTACGTATTGAGAGTGATATGCTTAGGAAATAGCCAATGAGGCTAAAGTGGCAAAATGTTAAGAGAGTGAAAGAAGTTCACAGTAAAAATTGATGGGTGAGGTCAATATGTCGGCTTTCACACTTAATAATAAATAATGAATTAGAGTCAAATAGTTTGCTTGTTAAACCTGGTTTACTTTGAAAATATCTCCATATTTGACTTTCTCATAATAATAATAATAAAAAAAATACCTAGCTACTTTAAAAATTCATATATTACGCCTCAAGAGGTAGGCCACCGCAATCCATGACACTGGCCTTTTGGAATAATAAAACAAATATATTTTCTTCTTAATCTGGAACACCTATATATATATATTCATTCAGTCAATAAATATCCCATAAATTTAACATGCAACTTTAATAACTTGCCAAAAAAAGGGGAACAGTTATTCAATTGGTTTACTCAGCCATGTTCACATGTACGAGCCGCGACTTTTTCTCGTCTATGCTAGGGTTTCATTGTGCGCTCGTCTTCTCCATCCACCAAGGCTTTTTGAGCCTCCTCTCGCACCACATCTGCAACAAAAGTGTAGATCGGACCTCGAAGAGTCAGGAGCAGCGAGTTTTAGCTTGGAACAAAGACACAAAGCAGTGACTTTCCTTCTTCTCCGTCACCAGCTTTCCTCTGGTCTCCGTCCTCATCGTCTCTCCAGCTCCGGCGTCCCTTTGCCTTTTGGGTGCAGTTGTGGTCCTCCCTTGTCTCTGGCGGTGGGAGCTTTTGACTGGACGTCTCCCTCGACGGTTGTATCCGGCGTGGCGGTGGTCTCCGGCGCGACGGTGGTCTCTGGCGAAGGGGTAGTCTGCCTTTTTCTTTTATTTTTATTGTTTTATGTTTTTGTGTTTCTTCTGATGTTGTTGTGGATTTGGGATTTTATGGTGGTGTTTTCTGTTGTGGTTTGGATCTGCGATTTTGGAGGAAGGGTTGTATCGATGGTTGATAATGTTTTGCGCCTTATCTATGAGAGGACCATTGTGAGGTTTGTTCGATGGTGGCAAATCCAAAGCTCTAGCGTTAGCCAAAATTTGTTCGGTGAGTGGTCGACGTCACCAAATGTGCTTCAATGGAGGAGCAAAAGTATTCTTCAGGACTTCACTTATCTTTTGTCTTCTGAAGTTGGGTTCTCTCTATCATGTGCCCCAAGTCGGGGTGATTATGTAGCTGACATATGTGCAGCTTTTACTTATAAGGAGGTGTGCCCTATAGGATGAGTCTTACAACCAACACATTCTTTCATGTCATTTCTAACCTTGGATGTTCAGGAAGCCGTTGGAGTCTTTAATGTTACTTTTATTTCCACCTGTTTTGTGATGATTAGCTTTTCTTACATTTGGTTTGTTCTTGTTATATTTATTAGTCTTCTTGTTCAAGTTGTATTTGTCCTGATTTGTTTTCGTATTGTAATCGTCAAACTTTGTTGTAACTTTCATTATTAGTATTAATATAGTTTCCTTTTGACCAAAAAAAAAAAATTGGTTTACTCAGCCTTTGTAGGAATTACTAAAAAATTCTCTAGCTTTTTGGGGAAAAAGCACCAATCCATGTCCTTAAGACAAATAACTAAGGCCCGTTTGGTATAAGAAAAGTTTGAAAGAGGAAAAGAAGGCAACTGGATGAAAAGGACAAGAAGATTGAGAGAGAACTTAAAATGGTGTTCTATTTGGTAAATATAGAAATTGATATGGAAGATGATAATTTTTAAAAAAGTACAATTAAAATATAAGATTTGAAATGTCTAAAATACTCATTTAACAAAAAAAAAAAAAAAATCCCCCCTTCTTCATCCCTGACATCTCGATAGAGGGGAAAAAGCCGATTGAGGAACACAGTCATGGGTTCTAACGTCGGTGGTGGTCTGCTGTTGGAGGTCGCGAGTTCCGACGATGGTGTTGGTTTGGTGTTGGAAGTCGCGGGAGTTTTCATCGACAACGAAGAGAGTCGAAGGCAAGAGAAAGAGAGTTGAAGGTGAAGTTGGTAAAGATCGGTGAGAAAGAAGGAAAAAGATAAAGGGATCTAATAGGGATTTTGTAGGAGGGAAGATCAGATCCCACCAATATGTGAGAGATCGGATCTTCCCTCAAATATGGGGACTTGAGCACTTGTTGGAACATGTCTTGCTGTATCTTCCATGTACTAAACCTCAAATGCCATGGGAGCTTTGGAATCTTCCCTCCCATTCTCCAAAATAATGGGCCCCAAGGCTTAACAGATCCATACAATTAAGGAAATGGCTTATGAGAAATGAGCAGACCTTATTTCAGAGTAAAAAATTAAATTTAAAAAAAAGACAGAAAATGATGCTATAGGTGGTAGGATGCTATGCCCCAAACAGGCGAACAGAGTTTCTACCTACAAAATTAAAAAAAAGAAAAGAAATGAAAAAGGCTTTCTTTTAATAAAAATAGAGTAAAATGCATCGCATCCCATCAATTTTTTGAAATCACAAACATCTTTATTCTCTAAATCTCAACTTTCATCTGATTTTTAATATTCTTAAAAATACTCTGTTAGTCATTTTAAAATATTTTTTAGTAATTAATTAAATTTTTTTTTTGATATGATAGTAATTAAAGTTATCACTCTACCAGTCTCCCCTCATGATCCAAAACCCATAATTTTCCGTCCTTAACGAACCTTATTGGATCTTCTCTCTGTTGTTGTTGTTGTTTTTTTTGTTGTTGCTAAGATTCTCTCTGTTGTTCCTCGTGCAGTACAAAGCAAACTACAAAGAATCAGTAAACAAATAACTTCAGTTCCAAGCCCAAAACAGCCCACAAAATTTGGGCCCAAGTTTCAGTCATCAACCCCAGTTAGTTTTTTCTGGTCCAAAAATCGAGTTTTGAATCCACGCCAGCAGATCAATGCGCATGTTAATAGTATCCAAAAAAAAAAAAAGCGCATGTTAATGGGGAGCACCCGATCTACAAAATATCTTTAAATGCGCATGTTAATGGGGAGCACCCGATGTACAAAATATCTTTATTTTTTGCCGCCCCATCACCATTTCTGTTTGACCTAATTTATTTTTATTTTAAAAATTACTTATAAATATAAGTTAGGCAAACAAGATTTTATATAAATTCTTATAATTATAAGAGCATATTTTATAATAAAGAAAAAAAGAGCTTAAAAATAAGGAGCTTATTTTTAATAAGCTCTTTTAAAAAAAAAAATGAAAAGAGAACCCATAATCTTTCGATCGACCACCACTGCCACTACCACTACCACCACCCCACCACCGCCACCACCTCTGCCACCACCACCCAATTATAATATACCTTTTATGATAATTTTTATTAGAAAAAGTCTTTATGATAAAAATTTTGTCAAACAAATTATTTTTAATTTCAACTTTTTAAAATAAAAAATTTATATAATCACAAAACAATTTTTAGCTTTTTTTTCAAAAGCTTTTTTTTTTTTTAAGTTTTAACTTAAAAGTAGGCTTTTAAGTTAAAAATAAGAAGATCTAAACGAGTCAATATAATGGCCCACACGCAAACAGTGCCCCTCAATTTTTATCTTCAGTATTATTATTAAACTAATAAAAAATATACTAATTATTTTTAATTAAAGGTATAAATAGAAAACAATTGAATTATTTATAAATCAATAAAATACTCCTGATCCTAAATATGAGACATAATTGATTTTTTTTTGAAAATGATTAAGAAAACTAAATAAGATACTTAATCAAATCATATGTTGTGATCTTTCGATTATATATCAATTTATTAGTCAAATTAATTAATTTTTAGAAAATATAAATATAAAATATTTTAAAATAATGTAATTAATGTTCTTAATTTCTTTTAAAAAATTAATTTTATCTTATATTTAAAACGATATAAAATAACTTTAGGCTTTGTTTTGTTGGAGTGTAGGGAAGAGAGGAAAGGGGAGATAAAATTTTGACAAAGTTGCCCATGGAAAATTTTAAAATTTATATAGCTTTTTGCATCGTTTTCCATATATTAACTTTAGTAGTATGTCACATTAAGATTATACCTAATTTTTCACACTAGAGATAAGCACCTCTCCTCTCTCCTTCACCTCCAACCAAACATAGCCTTAAAGCAGCAATAATGACGGCAATGCAACTTGCTCTTGGATGCATTGTACCACGGTTAAACCTTTAACCACATCTAACCACGGTACATGCGCTGGGTCATTCTGACTGGGTTGGCTTTAACCATAGTTAGCATCTCACCCGCTATATAATCAGACCCTAGCTCCCGATATTTTCACAGGCTTTCTACTTTTCCCCCTCTCTTCTGTGTTTCCCTTTTTGGTTGTCTTTTTCATCTCTTGCCTCAATGGCTTCTGCAGATGTTGAGTACCGTTGCTTTGTCGGTGGGCTCGCATGGGCTACCGACAACGATGCCCTCAGCCAGGCCTTTGCTCCTTTCGGCGATGTTATCGAATCGAAGGTCGGTTTGATGCTCCACCGGGATCGGATCTGACACGATTTGGATTCGGGTTTTCTTGATCCCTATCTGATCCCGTGCTCTCTCTGACCTGTTTATGTTACTTGATCTATGATACTTGTGTTACTGTCTATGATTCTTTTATTACTCATGCCAATCGGTACGTTTATCTTCTTCCTTTCTCTCAAAGGCGAAGATCGATCGGTTATTTTGCTTTTCTTTTTGTTTTTTTTATCTTGGTTGATTGGATCTGATTGGTGGTTTTCTTGCGCAGATTATTAACGATCGCGAGACTGGAAGGTCCAGAGGGTTCGGATTCGTGACATTCTCCTCAGAGCAGTCCATGAGGGAAGCGATCGAAGGCATGAACGGTCAGAGCCTTGATGGCCGGAACATCACCGTGAACGAAGCTCAATCTCGAGGGAGAGGAGGTGGCGGTGGCGGTGGTTACGGTGATGGGGGCGGGTATAGCCGTGGTGGAGGTGGATACGGAGGTGGCGGACGCCGAGAGGGTGGATACAACAAGAGTGGTGGAGGATATGGCGGCGGTTATGGTGATCGTGGATCTCGTTACTCTAGGCGTGACGAGTCCGATGGAAGCTGGAAGAATTAAGTAGGATAGATCAGTCTAGCTTTAGAATAATGAGGTTTATGAGTAAATCTGTTAGATAGTGGCGTGGTGAAGGTCGTGATTTCTGTTATGGTTCTGTTTCCTGGCACTTAATTTTTGTTCTTGCATCTAAATCGTGGTTTGTCATCAATCAACTATAATTGAAGAATATCTTTTGTTTCTCCTTTATTTTTCAAATGATGCATCCTGTTATAGCGAGACTTCATTAAGCCATTAGCCATGAACTAAATACGACCCAGGTTTTGGATAATATTTTGTTATTAATCGTCATAATTAAGTAATTTTTCTGTTGTTTATGCTAGGGCCGGCTTGGTTTGGATTAGAGTGCACCTTTTTTAGAGGGCCTTCGGGCATTTGGGAAAATGATTTGTTTTTTTTATAGGTAAAAATTGTAGATGTGTTTGAGATAGTTTTGGTAGGAGTATGTATATATTTATATTTTTTTTTTCTGGGTAAAATGTGGATAACACCAAGATGTACTGCAACGGAAAAATCTTCACCTCCAGATGATGTTAACCAACTTCGTCTTGTCGGAAATGCAACTGGCCCAACGTCTTTCAGCCAAAAAGTCAGAAATAAGACGAGAAATCGAAGATTAAAATAACAGAATAATCAGAATCAGATCAGCAATGTAAATGGCATCAAAATCTTGAACAGAAATCGCAATCGAAATCAATGTGAAAAATCGAAATGTAAACCAAGGTGCGATGGAGGTGGATAGAGGAGAGGAGAAAGATGGTGGTGGGTATGGCGAAGTGTGGTGGCGGTGAAAGGCATGTGATGGTGCTTTTGAACTCCACCTTCGTGGTGACTGTCACTCGGTTGCCCACGAAGCTCCTGATGCTTCTTTGGCGTCTGTCCTGCTTACTAACGGACGACGGAAATGAGGCGGTGAAGTGGGATGAGACGGTGGTCTGATTCTCTCTTTGAATGCAAGGTGAGGCAGTGAAGGGCCGTGGTCTTCCAACGCTCTCAAGAAGCCAGTATTTTCGGCTTCACTCGAAAGCTCGTTATTTCAGATAAGCCATCCCAAATGCCATAAGATGAGCTCTTATCTCTTTCTGGGCTTTTACTCCTTGCAAACTGGGCTTTTAATGTAATGTTGAAGAGGCTGAAACTTAAAATAATATAAAATTGTATTAAAAAAAATATAAAACTTATATTACAAGTGTGATTTATGTTTAGGTTTACCGTAAAAATCTATTTAAACTGAAAAACATGTTTTAATGGTTTCTTTTTAAAAGGTAGTTTGGTCTAAAAGCCCATTTTAAAAAATATAATCCAAACCACTTCATTTTGTCACATTTTACTTCTACCGTACTTTTTTCCTTCATATATTTTTTCTTTTTCACGCTATTTTTGCAACCCCACACATTCCCAAACCTTTATTACTATCTGTTTGGAAACCTCTTTTAGGATTTATAAGGTAAGTTGTGAAAAGAGTTTTACACAAAATAACTTTTTTAGGAGGGTTACCAAACAGGTACTTAATCATGTTAATATAATTAATTCGTCAAACGCCCGCTTACTCAACCGCTCTTTCATCGCATTTTCTATTATAAAAAAGCGATAGTTTGACCGCTCTAGAGGATATTTTTATGACCTATCTTTGCTGAGTCTATATATTTTATTTGTTGGCCAAAAAAGAATCTATAATATTTTGTTTGGACGCCCTATTCGTCTTGTGCTTCCATTGCAATTTCGTCGCCTGCAAGACGGTGGTCCGTGCCTGTTCAGAGAAAGCATTGGACAGCTTTTAGAGGGAAAAAAAATCAAGTGACGTTAGAAAAGAAAACCCATACGGAACTATTGGGGGTATTTTTTATTTTTTATTTCCTATACAGCTGCTGAAAAAAACGCCCGTTGAAGCAAAAACTTGGTCTCCAAGCGGCTACCCAGAGTTAGAATTGGATAATTGGGCTGAACATCGGCCCCACCATTTTTTTTTTCAATTGTATATATATACATAGGGTGTTCGGTGGGTAGGGCTCCACAAAGTGAGACCCTTATCTGATGTTCTGCCTAAAAGTTTATTGGGCAGTCAAATGCAGCCCAGTGCCCAACCCTACTTGATAGAAACCTAAACATTTTTGGGCTGAGCAATAATGGGCTGGGCAAGGCGAACCTTCTATGTCCAAGTGGCGATACCCCGCACCTTATGTGAAAAAACAGTTTCAATCATACCTAATAAATGATATTGCAAACTTTAAATGAAATCCATAATTCTATACTTTAGAATATTCCAAAATAAGTCTACAACTTGAGTCTTGAAATTAAAAAGACAGATATATGTCTTAACAAATAGTCAAATACCCATAAGTAAAAATAAAAAATATATAATACTATTGTATCAAAAAAATAAAAAAAATATAATACTCCCTCCGGTCCTAATTATAGGGACTATTTACCTAAATTTGGAGAGATTAAGGATAGAAGTTAAATTAGTTAATTATAATTATTTTCCAAAAATACCCCAACTTATAATTAGGTTTAAATCGGTCATACCTAATGGCTTCGTGTTTTTGATTTGTAGAATGGTCCAAAACTCGGTGGGTCTCTTCTACTGCGATAGAAAGAAAAGGAAATGTAATAAAGGAAAGAATACAAGAACAACAGGTGCTACTTGGTTCATCAAAAAAACAGGTGCTACTTGATTTTCTTGATACCCCTGCTATTTACCAGGCTTTATTATATTTTTTGAAAGAAATTATTTCATTTATTACTAGCAGTACTCCCTTCATTTTATTTGTACAAAAAAATTGTTTTTTAAAAAATATTTCATATTATATTTTTAATTTTAAAAAATTATTGTTATTTTTTATGCTTTAAATTTTGAGTAAAATAATGTTTTTAGAGATATTAAAATACTCTTAGTAATGAATGCGATGCAAATTTGATAAAATATATGATATTTTAACATAGTTACTGTATTTCACAGTCTCTGTACAATAATGGTAAAGAAAATGTATAATGAATCAGAAGGAGTATATTAAATACTACTTTCGGTTCTAAATATAGGATTCAATTCATTTTTTAAAAAAGGATTATAGAAGTTAAATAAATTATTTTATAAAAAAAACAATATAATTGAGGTGTATATAACATTAATGAGTTGCAAACATTATTTACTTTATAGAATATATAGGTGTATTATTAAATTATTATTATCTTTAATTATTATTGAAAAAGTATCAATAAGGGTAGTTTAGGAAAAAATTGATAAGAGTTAAAACTTGGTCTTATAATTAAGACCAAAACTAACTCCAAAATATGTTCCTATAATTAGGGCCGGAGGGAGTACTATATATACTATCAAGCGGACGGCATACCTGCGATGCCACCGCCAAAGACAAAAATACTCGGCCCAATTGTGCCCAATTTTTTCTGGGCTACTTTTTCTTGGGCTGGGCAATTTTTCTGCGGGCTCAGGCGGGCGCACAAGATCATAGGCATCATGAACATCTCTAAATACATACACATAGCGGGTGTTTGCGCGGAAAGAAGTATGAGTTACAGACACATATGATGTTTGGGCTAAGCATGGTGGGCACCAAGTAATTTTTTTTTACTTTAATTCTTTTTCTTTTTTTTTTTAACAATTTCTATATTTTTTTTTTTTTTTTCCTATTAAAAACATAATTTGGAATTATAACTCCAAAATTTAAATCGTTACATGTAAATTCATTATGTTGAATTAGTATATTTTAATATAAATTTAAATAAATAAATACAATTTTATCCATTAAATATATTTAATTAAGGATTTTTATTTTTTATTAATTTCTTAATAATCATTTCACCTTTTTTTTTTTCAAGTTTGATTTTTTTATCTTCAATTATCTTAATATATACTCCCTCCTGGTCCTTATTATAAGGACCCAACTAACTTTTCTCACAAACCAATAAAAACAGTTAAAGTCAATAAAGTTACCCTACAATTTAAGTAACTTCCAATATTACCCATATTTATTACACTAAAATCTAATATTATATTAATTATTACTCTTACGGACTACCCTCATTAATTATGGGCAGACATAGAAACAAATAATCAATACTCATTGGGAACAAGCAAGTGCCTTATAAAAAGGACTAAATAAACTTATTAGTTGATACTTTATAATAAGGACCAGAGGGAGTACAACTAATATGTATATGTAGCACTTCCTCTAGTCTTTATTATAAGGTATTAACTAGCAAGTGTATTATGTCCTTTTTTATAAGATACTTGTTTTTTCCTAAGGAGTATTAATTTTTTTTTCCATATATGCCCCTAATTAATAAAAGTAGTGGGTAAGAATAACATAAATAATATGATAATAGCGTTTAGTGTAATTAATAAGGGTAATATTAGAAATTACTTAAATTTAAAACAACTTCATTGACTTTAATTATTTTTATTGGTTTGTGAGAATTACTGTTAATTGGTGTCTTGTAATAAAGACTAGAGAGAGTATCGAATAAGATTCATGCATTTTTGAAGGCATTTTCCATCTCAACTCATTTTTAAAATAATAATTTAAACATTTTTCAATAATTTTTTTTTCTATCAGGCTTTTACAAAAATCAGATAAAAATAAGCTATCGCTCTCACCACTAACCCAAACACCCACTGGAATCTGATTTGGTGCCTTGCTTCTACATATTGCTGGAGCACAATCGACTGGAATTCCCACAGAGTTGCACGATTACCATTTTTCATTCTAATTCTGAGTCAAAAATTATTGTTTAGATTGTTCTGCTTGGGAAACAAGGGAGGACAAAAAAAGAGCACCAACGTCAACATCAATATATATACTCTCTCTCGCGTACTAACTTTTCTCACAAACCAATAAAAACAATTAAAGTCGATAAAGTTCTCTGATTTAAGTAACTTCCAATATTACTCCTACTAATTCTACTAAACTCTAATATTATATTAATTATTACTCACACATACTACCCTCATTAATGATGGGTAGACATGAAAACAAATAATAATTAATCTTCAATTAAATAGCGAGTCACTTTATAAAAAAGACCAAATAAACTTATTAGATGATGCCTTATAATAAAAATCAGAGAGAGTATAATCTTATCTTTCAGGACAACACTATTCAAAAACCCATGAAGTCACCTTTTCAATATCTTGGATTCTTGGTTCCTTTTCAAAAAGTCCATCTCTTGCAAAGAAGCTCCTTTCACTCTCCCTTTCTGTCACATCTATTGCAATATCTCCACCTACTCCCTCTCTTAAGATTTCAAATTAAAAAAACCCAAAAATAAAAAAAAATAAACTTTCCTTTCAGGTGCTCCGAAACCCTTTTGAAAGCATTTTTCCACAGAAATGTCCATCCATAGAGCTCCGTGCCAGGTCACGGGAAAGGACAAGAGACAGTTTCCTTTTAGTTTATTATCCTTTGCACGCTATTGAGCGTTGCGCTCCAATACATAAAATGGTGCCGTTTTGTGCGAAAACACTGAGCAGCACTTTGTGGGTGGGTGTGTGTGTGTGTTTTTTAATATTTTAAGAAAGCTGACTGTTACTAAAAAGATCTTTCAACTGTCTTAAAAATATCTCATGATCCTGAAAAATTATTTTAGGATTGAGAAATTTTTTGAAGTATCTTTTTAGTAACATTCAGTCTTTGAAATATTGTTTTAAGATCATAAAATATTTTTTTAGATCTTAAGTCGATGCCAAAGTATATTTTTGTACTAGCCAAAGATCTTGAAATATTTTTTTAAGATCCTAAAGTAATTTTGCAAGATCATGAAATATTTTTTTAAGTACTAAATCAATATCTTGAAGTATTTTTTAGTAACAGTTAGTATATTAAAATATTTTTTAAATCCTAAAGTTATTTTACAAGACCATGAATTATTTTTTTAGTACAAGTCACTATCATAAAAAAAAATTTTAAAATAAAAAACAACACAGCTGGTGTTTTGGCGCAAAACGGGATCGGGCTTACATCCTCTGCGCGAAGTGGTGTCGTTTTTGGCTTAAATGGTGACCTAATCCCTTTATTTTTTTTAAAAAAAATTTAAGGTATTATCGGGTAGTAAAAAAGATAATTCAAGATATCTTGAATAAATACAGAAAAATTCTTCATAATCTTGAAAATTTATTTTGGGATTTTGAAAAAATATTTCGGAGTCTTGGCTAATCTAAAAAAAGAATACTTCGATATCTTGGACCGGTAGGGAAAAAATAATTCATGATCTTAAAAAAATCATTTTATGATCTAAAAAAACATCAGTATATTTTTAGTAGTAGTAAATACCTAAAATATTTTTTCAAGATCTTAAAATAATTTTTTTAAGATCATGAATTATTTTTTCAAGATATCGAAAGATCTTTTTAGTACCATCCAAGTCTGCAAAATATTTTTTCAATATCCCAAAATAAATTTTTAAGATCATAAAGATTTTTGTTTGTTTGTTTGTTTGTATTGGAGCGCAACGGTGAGCGAACAATAGTGTGCAAAGTACTAAAACCAGGTCCAAATACTCAGCCAATGGACTTTCGATCACCTCTAAAAAACCTCGAGGACTTCACTGCAATCCCCTTTCGCCTCAGCCTATCGATATCTGTCAAATACTTGTGCCATGGGATTTGCGAGGGCATCGTTTGTTGCTTCAAAATGTTCAAGTCTATTCGGATGAGGTTGGTGAAGATATTTTTAATGAGCTTTGAAAATAGTTTTCGAGACTTTCGCCTCTCTCCTCTTTCTTATTCATCCGTTTCTTCTTCTTTCTTACAGCCGTCTTCCTCCTCATCTCATCTTGAGAGATACGATGAGGATGAATTGGATTTTTAAACTACGAAGAGTGAGAAATAAACTGCACATATTTCACTTACGTCATCTTTCCTGCATATGTTTGTTGCTTTATCAGCAATGGCGGAACCTTTTGATGGCCAGCTGGGGCCTGGCCCCGGTCGATCTTATAAAATTTGTTAGAGTATATATGTATTTATTATATGATATTTTATTTGGCCATAAATTTGGCCCTAGCTAATTTTTTTTATCTTCTTTGTAAGAATAATATTTGTTTCATTACTCATTGGAGTGTGAGAGGGAAGTAAAATTCTTGTTTGAGATACCAAAAATGTTAGTATCATCTTATATAGAGAGTCCACAAAAATGATCGAAACTTACTAAGTCTAGGTATATGTCAAAGGCGTTGGAGGTTGTAAAGATGGTGATGTGAGTGTAGCATTGAAGACTTGATAGAGAGAGGGAGGGAGGCAAGATCATGGGAACCAGTTTCAGAGCTTGTCCCAGGGATGAGCTTTGGACCGTCCAGATTTGATCTGGACGGTCCAGATATGATTTTTTTTACTTTTATATTTTTTTTCGAAAATAATTTTAATGGGTAGAGGATCTAAGATAAAAATAATCTCTCAACTAACATTTTTTGAAACAAATGATTTTTTTATATAGAAAAAAAAAAAATATTGGGCCGTCCGATCTAGATCCGGACGGGATGACGAGAGCTTGTCCGTACGGACGAGAAGGAAATCCAGTTCCCAAGATCATGGGCTTTGTGGGTCAAAAAAGTGAATTAGCACTGCATCATTTCCATATTTTAAAAAGTGACTACTTATGCTAACGAGAATCGCTGATGCTCTTGCTAAATTGGCTTATCAAATTCGACGTCTTAGCTGTTTGTCCCACTCCCTTATGGATTTGGGTTGTTCAAGAGTCTTTGGGATTAAATTCCCCTTCTATGTAATCCTCCTTTATTTAATATAGCCTTTTAGGCATCTTTTATATCAAAAAAAAAAAAAAAAAAAAAAAAGTTACACAAGAGAAAAGAAGAAAGAAGAGAAAAAAGAGAATAGCATCAAAAGTTTCAATAATACATATGTAAATATTGGGTAATATTTTTATATATGAATATATTTTGTTGGAATAAATATATTTAACTTAAACTTATTACTCAAGAAAAAATGAGTTAAGAAATAAAACTAAATATCAATTATATTCCATATAGGGTCCTAATAAAAAGTTTCTTTAATTATATGTTGTATATCAAGAGTGAGAAGTAGGGATGATTGAAATAGTTGTGTATAAAAGTAAAAGTGGTTTAAAAAATCTGAACTGTCACTAAATTTTAATGTATCATGTGAAGGGTAAGCTACAAACAAAGATATGTTGTTGGAATGGTATAGTGATTTCTTGAAATATCTTTGATTAAGATATTTGCTTAATATGATAGGTGTGAGTTGCTTTTTGTTGGAATTAAAATGAAACAAAATTTATAGTCACTCTGGCAGAGAAGCACACAAATATTGTTTATAATACAAATAGATGTTTAGAAATCTTGATGAAGTTTAATTTGTTGTTGCTAATTAATAATTACAATTTGGTTGTAATTATTTATGATTCAAATAATATTGCATAAAGAAAATAGTATTACTAACAAAGTATGAAAATAAAAGCCAAATGAAGTTGGCATTGATGGTAAGGGATTTGGTCAAGTCCTAAAGGAATGTGTGTTCGATCCCTGCTGTCGTCGCTGGCGACTCCTTTGGTAGGTGATCTCGTAAGTCCTCATTAAGTGCTCAAAGAGCCCGGGGTCGTGCCCTGGCCTTGGTGGAGGACTGATGCCGAACTTTTTCAAAACTTTTTCATACAAAAAAAAAAAAAAGTATGAAAAAAAAAGAAAAAAAATATAAATATGTAAAAGCTCCCCTTGTAATGCATGGAGAAACACATGCTCTTTCTACATCAAAACCTTGTTAGTATGAACCAGTAGTGAGGTTTCAATACCATCTTTGGGTGCTGAGGAGGTTCTGGTACCTCTTGTGGAAATTATGATTTTCCTTTTGTTTTTTGCCCACATTCAGTGGTTCAATGGCGTAACTGTTGCTTGGCTAGCTGCGGCCTTGGCAACGATTTACAACGATATTTGGTCTTTCAATAACATGATTTCATGGAATTATACCAAAAATGGTTTGGAAAAAACATAAACTTTAGACATGGTAAACTAGTCTTTATTCTATATTTGTAGGGAAGCATCATCCAATAATTAATTTACCCTTTAAAAAAAAATTAAATTCGGCCCAGAAAATAAAAAAGTATAGCCCAACAAATTTGGCCCAAAAAGTTTGTACATTTTTTTTCATGATAAGCCCAATGAAATACCTTTTTAGGTTTAACAGCTCAAACTCCATTTGGGCCTAGCATCAAGTTTTTTTTTTTGTTGACAGCCCAAAACCACTGTACGTCCAGATTCTTTTTTTTTTTTTGGTTAAAAAAATTGCCTTAGGCCAAGCCCAGCCTTTCAAATGAAACTGTGCGTTTCATCCCAAACCTGCAGGTCTTTTTTTTTTTTTTTTTTTTTTTTTTTTTTTTTTTTTTAAAAAAAAAAAAAAATGAAACACACCGTTTCAATTGACGGGGATGACATTGCGAGACTTGACCAAAACAACTTGTATTCCAATCAATGCGTTTTAACATCTTTTTGCAAAGCATATTTTTCCAATCTTGGGTGTTGAGGCAGGAGATTTACCCCCATATGTAGTGTATCATATATCTGAGTTCATGTATTTGATTGGTAAAATTTTGCATTTTGCAAAGCATATGCGGTGGCTAGAGTAACAAAGTGATAAATTATACCAATACATTAACAAAATATTTTGATTGGTAAAATTTCAGTAAATATTTAATCAATATACCCCTATGAAATTTGACAGTGATGATATTTTTTCTGTTCTTTATTCTTGTACTTTATTTAAGCTTTTAATTATGTCTTTTAATTTTGCGCTCCTCCTCCCCCAACCCCCAACATAAACAATGAAGAATCATTTTCTTCCTTCTTCTATTTCATCTTCTGCACCAAACTTCTCCATAAACAACGAAGAATCATTTTCTTCAAACAAACAATATCTTTAACGAATAAATTCAGTTTAAAGATATACATCAAAATATTGACGATCATATTCTTTCTCCAGTCGCCAATAATGACCTTTACCAAACAAAAAAGAGTTGGTTCTTAAAGTTTGATTATGTAATCAAAACTATTGAAGAATCAATTTCCGTCCTATCAGATTTTTCCTTTTGCCTCCAAAATTTGTGGCCAGACACAAACAAACTTACAATTTTATGCACATCAATTGTGTACAAATTGCTCTTGAACCTCTTATCCGTTGAGGACTAAATGTTTCCGGTTTAGTCTGTCTTAGAGATACAAGGCATTACAACTTTGTCGATTCCTCTTAGCAGCCATTGAAGTAGGACTTCATGATGGATCTATTTATTTCAACTACTATCCAGATAGGATGGTGGATCTAAAAGATAAACATGTCCTTGAAGCTCTCAAACTCAATATCAAAATTAATGGTTTTAACATGAAACTAGGATCTATATATGTTATCCTAATATATAGGATACAATATAAGGTCTCAAACTCTTCAGTTTCCATGGTTCAAAGACCTCCAGACAATGTATAAACTGTTGCCTTCTATGCCTACTATGCCAACACAAACATCCCAATTTTCCAAACTATCATGTGAAATGACGTGGTATTACCAGATGATTGGGTTAAAGAGAAAGCTATATAAGCTGGACCTAGGCTCATGCCTCAAATCAATAGAATTTCACAAACATGGATTGGGACCATTAAATTAACTTTTGATAGACCCAAAAGGTATGTATATATGTATCTATGCATTCACGTGCGTGTGTGCAATTCAAATCACAAGGTTTCTTAAGGAAAATTTCTATCAAAATACTCATTTCTCAAAGCAAATTTCTATCAAAATACTTATCCAACTATCTTATCAATATATCTTGTTCAATTTTCATAATCATTTTGCAATAGTTATAAACAATATACCAGCACACATGATAAGTGGAAGGTGGTTACTACTCACCAAGCAAGGAGATATTACCATAAATTAAAACCCATGCTTAACACAAACAAATCACAATTCAATCTACATGATGCACATCATCACCACAACTAGTTTACAACTAATTAAGTGGTTAGAAATAAAAATTATAGGTTCTTAGTCTTACTAGAGCCCCAACTCTTAATTCTTGATCAACAATCCTCCCAACCTACTTTTAGTCTCTCATTATCTCATTAATAACTCGGAGTTATTATTAGTAATATATATATATAAATTTCCAAGTAAGGAAAAAAAATCTCAAAATCTCATCAATCATTCCAACACCAATTTCTATTTTCTTTAAAAATTTAAATCACTCAATTAAATCTTTAACAACTCCTGAATATCTTACTTTAAAAAACGAAAAAAAAAAAAATATTCAAAAATTCTCAAATATAAAATTTCATTAAAATTCTAAATTTCAAGCTTAAATCTCAAAACTACACCATCAAAAAAATCAATAATACTTCCAACAAACTAAAACAAATCATTTAATTCAAATTTAATCAGCGAAAATATCATATATATATATATATAAAATCCTAAACTTTTTTAATTACAGATTAAAATTTTAAATCTCATAACAATAAATAAATAAATATGACCCTATATAGTTAGACTATCAAAATAGCTCTACAATCCTATGGCCATGTATTGTTAAAACTCAACACCTACTTCAAATTTTCATCCAAAAATTTGCTCTAATCACCCCAAAAATATATTCATTAGAAAGAACAAATTGAGTAAAACAATGTTCATGAAGATACTTTAGTGAATATGAGTGATTTTGCTTACCAAAATAGACCCAAAAGTTTTAACCATAAGCTGGAAAAAAATGGGGGACGGAGACAGAGCGAGCTCCCTGGCTTATTCTACCCCTCCCTCTCAAAATGAATGACACGTGGTGGTGGGGGTGTTTAAACTAGAGATGTCCAAGGACCGGGTTAGATAGGGTTGGAGGTCAACATGAGGTCTGGCCCGATAAGACCTCGGGCTGAAAAGTTATCCCGAGGTCTGGTCCGGTTTAGTACTAGCTTGAGGTTGGGCCGGACCGATTGACCGGTGACCGCCTGGATAGTTCTATTTTTTTTTTTTTTTCCATTTTTTTTGCCTTTTTAGGAGGCAATATTTTAGCTCTGGTTTCACCTGACTTCTGAAAGTAATAAAAAATAATTGAGTGAAAAGTGATTCATATAAATTAAAAAGCACATTAGGATGTCTAGACTCCAGTGAGCGGCTCAGTATAGATATTGATTTACCAAAAAAGAAAAAAAAAAACTCGGGTCAAACAGGACTAGTCCAAGGGGTCTAAGCCCCTAGACTGAAGTCCAGTCTAACCCAAATAGTTTGGTCTGGTCAGGTCCGGTCAATTTGTTTTGGACCAATTTTTTTGTTACTCGGACCAGGCCGCGTCAAACTAGATCAACCAGATTGTCGGGTTTTTTGGACAACCCTAGTTTACACTAACACCCCTTACGTAATATCGTTACTGATGTTATGGCGCTAACTCTCTCTAGAAAAGCTACTTCTCATGCTCCATCCTCAAGTGAGGAAGAAGATATTCTCCGGCGAAGTTCCAAGAAAATTAAAAATAGTGAAGAATGGCCTAAGCTGTCAGGTGTGGTACCTAAGTTATTGGCATCCGACCTTACGTTTGCTGATAAACTCCAGGGTATCACTATGGGGGAAAAGGCAGGGGATCAACTGATGAATGACCATGCTATGTTTGATGACTCCATTTCAGATGATGACGAGGGAGGCCCGCTGTGTAAGATCATTGAAGACCCTCACCGAAATTTCCCAAAGTTTTCCTTCTTTGATAAAATGAAAAAGAGATTGTACAAGGTGTGGAACAAGGCAGTTATCGTTAAACTATTGGGAAAGAATATTGGCTACAAGCTCCTATTTACCATCCTCTAGTCCTTATGGGCCAAGAGAGGAGTCATTAACGTCATTAACATTGGCAATGGCTTCTTCATTGTAAAACTCTCAAATAAGGAAGACTATGATAATGCGCTGACTGGGGGTCCCTGGATGATATTTGATCACTATTTAACTGTACGTCCATAGGAACCAATGTTTCATCCGGGGAGAGCATCTATCAATAAGGTGGCTGTTTGGGTTAGAATGCCTAAAGTCTTTCTGGAGTATTATGATAGAGATGCGCGAACATGGATTGGGAATAGGATTGGGGAAATCATCAAAATTGATATGAATACCTCTGGACACATCCGTGGCCATTATGCACAAATTTGTGTTCTGGTTGATTTGGAAAAGCAGTTGTTGGCTGATTTCTCCTTAGATGGAGAAGATTATTACGTGGAATATGAGGGCTTGCATTGCCTATGTACTAACTGCGGATTTTATGACCATACGAGGGCAGAATGCAAAACAGGGGATAAAACTGTTCAGCTAGCGGCGTCTACGAGTTCCATAATTAATCGGGAGGCCAAGAAAGCTCTTCACTCGTTGATGTTAAATCATTTGAGCAAGATCTATGGAAATTTGTTCAGAAATCACGTCGCCAGAAAAAAGGAAACAAAGAAAAACCGGTGAACGGAGCCCATTCGAACGCCGGTGGATCAAGGTTTGAAATTCTCGCCAGTGAGGAAGAAAGAGAAGGAGTCGGCAATCTGGAAAGCACTGTTCAACCCGTACAAATTGATTCATCAAAAGAGGCGGATTCACAGGTCCCTATGTCTGAGCAAGGGAAAATGGACAGGAAAGCTAAAGGGAAGAAGAAGCAAGCCAAGGGTCAAAATCAGAATACGGCTGGGGGTGGACTTCCTATTGTCAGTCAAGAGTTGAAAAGAGAAAAGAGATCGAGGGAATCATCAAAAAGTGAGAATAAAAAGGGAGATTTACTGAGGCTAACCTGGGAACAATCGAAAATGGAGGAGGAAACCGTGGGGTCTGCGCTGGCAGTAGAAAGGGACATGAGCATGGAATTGGCAGTTGAAGACAAGGAGCCCCCTGATGCGACTTTCTTTGTGTCAGAGCTCCATCCGATTGATAAAGGAGATGCCTCAACGGGTCCTTCTGGAAAATTCTGGGATGGGCCGACTAATGAGGACCCGGATGAGAATATGGATGGGCCAAGTCCAGCAGATCCTGATGAGGACATGAAGGATGAGGGTGAGTTGGGCTTTGGAACGAGTGGGCTTCCTGAACCATTTGTTCCAGAATCACCTGTGGATTGAGTCCTCTTCATTGGGCTCGTGTCTTAGTATTCATTTGTTCTAGGTGTTTGGGCCTCCATTCCCCTGACTTCCGTTATTTATTTATTTATTTTACTTTTTAAATAATGATTAAAATAATGTTTTGGAATGCACGTGGTGCTTGCTCTAATCATCTTTTGCAGCAGCTTCGTCCTGTTCTCATGGGTCCCCGTCCTGATTTGCTTATTCTCTCCGAAACTAAGAGTGATGATGAATCTAGATTTCATTGTCTAAATCGTCTTAGCTTCGATGGGTTTGCCTTGGTGCCTAGTATTGGAAGATCCGGTGGTCTCCTTGCTGCCTGGGCTTCTCAGAAGATCTCAATTTCTGTCCTCCTCAAAGACAGACAATTTTTGCATCTTTAGTGCTCGAGTGTTGGGATTCCTCCTTTCCTTCTCACCACTGTCTACTCTGTCCCCTCGGTGTGCCTTAGAAGTAAGCTCTGGCATGACCTTCAATTGCTGGTTCCGGCTCCATCTTCTCCCTGGGTTACGATTGGCGATTTTAATGAAATTTTATCTCGCATCGAGAGAATTGGGGCTCCGAAATTAACTTTGCTAGAATAAAGCTATTTAATGAGCGAATCCAAGCCCGCCACCTATCGTATATGGGATCTACTGGCCCCAGATTTACATGGAAAGGCCCCAAACTTCCGAATTGTGCTCGTCTTTATGAAAGGCTTGATCGGGCTCTGGCCAATCCTCATTTTCTCCAAGTTTTCTCGGACTCATTCGTTAAGGTTCTACCTCGCACAAACTTTTCTGATCATAATCCTCTTTTGCTTTCTTTAGTGGATTCTGAGCATACTGGTTCTGCTTCCCGTCCCTTTCGCTTTGAAGCCATGTGGATCAAGCATGATCTATATGGAAAATTTCTGTCTGAAAAATGGGAAACCGATATGGATATTAATAGATCCCTCTCAAATTTTCGGTCTGATATTTGCATCTTTGGAACAGAGAAACTTTTGGGTTCATCGAAAAGAAAAAGAGGCAAATTCTTGCCAGACTTTATGGTATCCAATGTGCCACTGCTATCCCCATTCCCATTTTCTTTGTAACTTAGAATTGGAATTGCAGGATGATCTTGACCGTCTTCTATCTCTGGAGGAGGTCAAATGGTTCCAGAAGTCCCGGACTGAATGGATTGCGAAAGGGGACCGTAACACAAGATTTTATCACTTGGAGACTGTGATGAGAAGGCGTAGAAATAAAATTAACGCTCTTAAGAACGGTGAAGGAATCCGGGTTGATGATGAAGAGGAGCTAAAGCGCCTTGTCTCTTTGCATTTTACTAGTCTTTATCATGAGGATAGTGTGACTCCTGTTGCCCTTGACACCACGTCCAGTTATCCTGTCGTTGAGTCTTCCATTCTCCTCAGCTTAGCCTCTGTTCCTAATGATGATGAGGTTCGCGAGGCTTTATTCTCTATGGGGGATCTTAAAGCTCCCGGTCCTGATGGGTTCCCTCCAATTTCTTACAAAAGCAACTGGCGCACGGTGGGGCCATCCCTGTGTAACTTTGTCAAAGGTGTGTTTCTGGGATCTGTTTCTCTTGAAGAGTCGAATAAGACCCTTATTTCTTTAATCCCCAAGCAGACAACCCCTGAGCTAGTTTCTCACTTCCGTCCCATTTCTCTCTGCTCTGTTCACTACAAGTGTGTGTCTAAGATCCTTGCCCTTAGATTAAAAATTGTTATGGATGATTTGGTTTCTCCCTTTCAAGCCAGCTTTATCAAAGGTAGGCGCATTCATGACAATATTATGGTGGGCCAGAAACTCCTTCATATCATGAATAAAAATAAAAGTCGTAAGGGTCTGATGTCATGAAAGTGGATCTTGAAAAGGCTTTTGATCGTGTGAGATGGGAGTTTCTTAAGTAGGTTCTCTTGGAGATTGGTTTTGACTCTGTTTTTATCAATCTGATTACTGCTTGTATCTCATCGGTCTCTTATAATGTGCTTTGGAATGGGGAACAAACTGAGTTTTTCTTCCCTCAGAGGGGACTTCGTCAGGGTGATCCTATCTCTCCCCTTCTTTTTGTTCTATGTATGGACAAGTTATCTCATTTGATATGTGATGCAGTTGAGGCAAAAAGATGGAAACCGATTCACACCTCCAGGTCTGGTCCTTCTATTTCCCATTTGTTATTTATGGATGATCTCCTTCTTTTTGGTGTGGCTATTGTTTCACAGGCAGAGATTATGATGGAATGTCTGGAGAAGTTCTCTGCAGCTTCGGGAGCAAGGTCAACTGCTCTAAGTCTTCCTTGTATTTCTCTCAAAGAACTGCTTATGCTACAAGGCAATCTATTGTTAATCTTACCAGCATGAAAAATTCCTGTGAGATTGGTCGTTACTTGGGGTTTCCCTTATCTACAAGCAGGAAAGTAAGGGAGACCTTTCATTACCTTATTGAGAGGGTTCAGTCAAAACTCTTTGCCTGAAAAGCTAAATCTCTATCCATGGCTGGGCGTATTACATTAGCCAAGTCTGTGCTAAGCTCAATCCCTTTATACCCTATGCAAGTTGCTTGTATTCCAAGATCAATCTGTCAAGAAATTGAGAAACTTCAAAGAAATTTCATTTGGGGTCATGAAGGCTCCTCGCATGGATTTCACCCCATTGGATGGGACACAATCACCAGACCAAAAGATTTTGGCGGCCTTGGCTTTCGTCGTTTATCATCTTTTAATACTGCCTGCGGAGCTAAACTTACCTGGGAGCTGATCGAAGGTTCCAGTAGCTTATGGGCCTTAATCCTCCAACACCGCTATATGATGAGGGATGAAAACTCTCTGATGACTATCAAACAAGGAGACTCGAAACTTTGGAGATTTATCACTGGCAAGGTTGATTTTGTTAATCAGGGAATTAAATGGCAAGTTCGTAACGGTTGTTCTATCAGCTTTTTCAATGATATATGGCTCATTGAGGGATCAAAACTCAAGGATCACTATCTCTGACAGATCTCCTTGGCTGAAAGCACAACTATGGTTGCAGATTGGGTTATTGAGGGCCGCTGGGATACTAATAGACTCTCCGGCATTGTTTATCCATCTGTGCTTCAGAGATTGCTATCTATTCTTCCTCCTAGGGCTGATGCAAATCATGATTTCATTACTTAGGGGGCCTCCTCTGATGGAAATTTCTCTGTGAAAAGTGCCTACCTTTTGCTTGAGAAGAATCCCTTGTCTCTCAAATCTCCAATCTACAAGCTAGTTTGGAGTTGGAGGGGGGCCGAGAGGATTAGGGTCTTTATGTGGAAGGTAATTCATAATCGACTCCCAACTAATGCCTGGAGAAGTTCATGGTGTCAAGCTTCGGATAGGTGCGGGTTCTGTCAAGAGGGGCCGGAGGATTTACTCCATGTTCTTCGGGACTGCCCTTATGCTTGTCAAATGTGGCTAAAGCTGATATCTCCCCTTTTCTCGAGACAATTTTTTGCTGCTGATTTACAGGATTGGATGGCTATGAATCTGAAAGGAAGACTTCAAGGTATGGGACCCTATTGGAGCCTCATTTTTGGTGTTGCTATCTGGATGCTTTGGAGTTGGTGAAGCTCTCTTATTTTTGTTCCAAATTTTACCAAGCCTATCAAACCGGAGGTAATTATTCTTCAATCCTGGAGGAAATTCTCGTTGCATCATGATATCATTCTCCCCTCCACTGGTCATGATTCATCTTCCTCCATCCCTCGGTCCTGGCAACCTCCCGCTTCGGGATGGGTTAAATTAAATACAGACGGGGCAGTGGTGCGAATTTCCTTTAAGGCTGGCTATGGTGGCCTTGTCCGTGATTCTAGAGGCTCCTGGATTGCGGGCTATTGTAAATCTGTTGGTATTTGCGATGCCTCTACTGCTGAAGAATGGGGCATTTTTGAAGGTCTCAATATGGTCTGGGCGTTGGGTTATACGCAGGTTATACTTGAGTCTGATGCTCTTGAGCTGGTCCACGTCTACTAGATCCCAATTTCTCTGCTGGTTCCCTTCTGTTTGGTTGCATCAGGGAGCTTCTTCATCGTGATTGGACGGTCTCAGTCATTGCCATTCCTAGGGAGAACAATCAAGTTGCAGACGCTCTTGCGAAGATGGGTCTCTCCAAGTCATCTATCCTGAAGGATTGTCCCACTTTTTTGCGTTCTTGGGTTGATCTTGAGTGTTTGGGATTTAATTCCCCTTTTATGTAATTTCCTTCTTGTTTTTTGGCTCGTTTCATCTCTTGTATCAAAAAAAAAAAAAAAAAAAAAAAAACACCCCTTACGTGTCTTAATATGTAAAAGGGCCGTTGGCCCCCATTTTTTTTTTTTTTTTTTATATATTAAACCTCAAATGGGATAGGACAATAGAACTTGGGCCCATTTTCATATTTTTTCACATTCCTTTTCTTACTTTCTTCAACCTTCTTAATAATAATAATAATTTACGCATGAGGGTAATAGACGGCTCGTCCTATCTAACATCGATATCACCTAGAAGGAAGGAAGATTTCGTCCTACCCTTAGATCGTGGGTGAACCCAACCCCTTTCCTAAATTTTTTTTATCCAAAAAATAATAATAATAATTCAGTTCTTTTATTGTTGCTCTCTTTTCTTTAATCTCTTTTATTTTTATAAATCCTCTTAACTTAATTAATTACATGGTAACATTTCATTCACCATTAAATAATTTCTTTCTAAAATTATTTAAATCATAAGAATAAAAATTAGGATGTTACTGGCATCATGTACAATGAGTTCTCGTTGCATTAAAAAATGTGGATGTTAATTGAAGTTCATTTTATGTGAAAATCCACTATTGTTTATTCACTTATAGTGGTGGCAAAAATAAAGTATATTATGCGAGCCAGAGTCGAGTACTCTGGAAATGAATAAGAATTGATGCTAAGATGTATCTTAGCAAATATTTTAGTATGAAACTGACACTTCGTGTCGATGATCTATAATTGCTAAATGGCAGTAGCTGGTGTAGAAAAAGCAATGATGTAAATGGAAAGCATTTGAGAGATGATGTGATAAAGTGCTTTAAGCATTGTGGTTAAGTTACCTCAATCAATTTGATGAGGCCAATAATAAGCGAGGGGAATATAACTAAAGCCAATTTGTAATTGATAGCGATGAAATGACTAAAGTCAACTTGTAATTGACAAATGACAACCTAACCTTTGTGATTGGTGATTCTATGAAGAAGATTCAATGGATAAGATCAAGTCGTTGGTCGTTCTGATTAGTACTAAAATACATTACTAGTCTCTTCCTATGACAATGAGAATGTGATAGAATGCATTTTGGTAAGTTGAGCAAAACTGTTAATAATTTCATAGTCCTATGGAATGGTGTGCTTATTGTAGGTACACTTACATGAAAGAACCTCTATAAATGTTGAGTGGGGTCACTTTTATGAGATCGTAGTGAAATCTCTAGAGCATTCATTATTCACCTGGCACGCTCAAGATCGTCTTAATACGCAAAACTGCTGTTAACAACGAAAATCTGAGGGTATAATCTGACCATGAATACCTCTGGTATATGCCCAAGAGATGTTGGCTCACAATCCATAGGACCACTAACATCCATGTGTACCAAGTGTTATTGCTCTAGGTCTGATTCATAGTCCAAAGGACCACCAAATATAACAGTTATATACATGGGTGTAACTTAGCGGTGTGTTTTCTTTGACATGTGGGGGGATTGTTGTAAATATTGTGTAAGGGTATGTCAAAGAAAGAGTCTCTCCAATATTTTTGGAATGTCTTAAAATGAAGAGATATGTCTTGAGAAGTTATATCCCTATAAATTAAAGAGTTTTTGTCGGTTCATGAATCAATACGGTTCTCAAAAGACACCACTTCAAAGCATTAATTTAGTGTCTATAAATACCCCAATTGTGACATCATTTATCCTTATAGGAAGGGTTTGTTTAGTCTAGGAGAGTGCCGCTTCCTATCTATTAAGAGGGTTGCAAAATAACTCTTATGGATGGTGTTATCGGATAATACTTGAACCAAGTATTTTATTTTTTATTTTGCTGATTTCGCCAATAATCTTAAGATTTACATCTTGCTTATCTTGGGAGTGCATCGTGATGAGTGATCTCAAATTAGTTTGATCCAGATAAGTTTTAATTCAAATCTCTATCTCTTTTATTTGATTTTTCACTTGTGGAAATTATTCATGAGTAGTGATGAAATTTTAAAAACACCAAGAAGTATTTTTTTTAAATAAAACCTAGCATTGTAAAGTAATTTTTGGTGATATTGGGTGCTACTATAATTTTTTTTTTTTTTTTTTTTTTTAGTTTGTGGTGCTAGATATTGCGTGCCACTAAAAAATATTTTAGGATAATGAATATACAAAAAATTAATGAATTAAGGGGAAAAGATGGCCTAAAAGTTGCCACCTATGCGCAATTGTGCATTGTTGCCCCACCGTTTAGGATGTTAATTTTGACCGTTGACATTAATTCTCAACACTTTCACAATGGAGATGGGTGAGCCATGGCTGAACATCAAGGCCATAGCTAGGATTGGCATCATTCAGCAAGAGATGCATGTTCAGTTGCAATAGGCTCCATCATGATTGAGCTAATAAATAGAGCTCAAAATCAGAGTTGGCTCGGCTCTACAAGGTCAACCCTTAAAGGATTAGGGTTTAAAAGGGCCGGCTCTTTTAAACTCGGGGTAAGAAAAATGTATGTTTTTCAAGGCCTGGTCTGAGAGCATGCAGGCCAGGGCTGACCTTACAGGGTCGGAAGACATTTTTATGATTTAAAAGTATTTTTCTTGTGTTTTTTTTAGAGAAATATAAAATAAAGTACAACAATTAAAGTTTTAATTTATCAAATAAATGTTGTCAACAATAATGCCTACACAACATGCTTAAGTAATAAAGAAACATGGTCACTAATTTATAATTAACAGTAAACTATTGTCCATAAGTGGCTCACTCAAAGTATAACAAACTTACAACTAAGCAATGTGAGTACGATGACTATCATTTTAATCTTTTTCACCAATTTCATCAACTTCAAAGATATTTGATTATGTTTCAGTTCGAGTAGTAGGCTTTACTTCATGGGTAAAAATATCAAGAATATCTTCTCTCATATCATGAATACATACATAATCTATATCTATAACAAATAATAAACCAAACTATAAAATCAAAGTATAGTTATTATGTATTTGTAATTAAATAGATAAATAACTCTATAAAAGTATAATATATATATATATATAAATTAGTAAATTAAATGGTCAAGTCAAGTTACCGAAAAAAACATTAAAGAGCCTAATAGGCCAGCTTTGCAGGGCCAACTTCATTTAGAAACTCCAATTTACAAGTCTGGTCTAAATGGGCTCGGCACGATTTCCCGACTCTACTAATGACGGAGCTCATGGTTTTTTGGAGGGACTGGAGGGAGGAGCAGCCCTGAAGGGAGGCGCATCCCTGGAGGGATTGAGGGCCATTCTGGTGGAAGAGAGGGGTATTTGGAACCAAATTTCCGGCTTGAAAGTGCCATGAGAGGAGTTTGAGTCTGACCCAAAATCTGAGGGTAGTGGTCAGGATACAAATAGGGTTGTTTTTGCATATTTCCTCCACAATTAATTTTATTCCCCCCCCCCCCCCAAAAAAAAAAAGTGTGCAGTGACGTTTCACATTTTTATGAGGGCAATTGAGAATTATTTTGCTACAGTGGGGGCTATGTTAAATTTTCCCATAATATAAAACAAGTTTTATCATTTCAGGCAAATGTAACCAACAGGCGTCAAGTCTAATCGAAGGGCCTAGTCCCTCACAATATGACAACCCAAGGCTTGAATCCTTATTAGAAGAATTGCTCACATTTAGTACTCAATAATGTTTAGAATAAGATTGATTTCAATAAGAAGAAAGGTGTGCCTAATAACCCAAGCAAAAAGAAAAAGTTTCATACAAATGCAATAGTCAATTCTGGTTCGATCATAATGTTGCTCATAAGTGATTAGATCCTTTTTATTCAAGTGTTTGTGTTTTTATCAGACCAAAAAAAAAAAAAAGAAGTGTTTGTGTTTTTAGAAAAGAGCGATACACATGCTTATGCTCATAAGATTCAGGGAAATTCTACTACCATTCCCGAAACTGTAAAAAAAGTACTTTCTTCATTTCTTTCTAGGTGCACTCTTTACATGTGTGTGTGTGTGTTTTTTTTTTGGATTGAGGACCAAACGATCTCAGGCAGGGTCGAACCCTGATACACAGGCTGGATAGACCAGCGTCATACTCATACCACTGTGCTACCTGAGCACTGGTTTTACATGTGTGTTTTTGAGTGGAAATAAGGAATTCGTGTTGGTGTTGGAAAATTACGTTCATGCAAGTCTAGACAAAAATAATTTTTACCGCTAATCCAAACAGAGAAATAATTTATTAGTCCCAATGACGCACCCCAAGTCTATCATTGCCCATATGAGTTTAGGAAATTAAGAACGGAAGAGAAGAATTTGGCGGCATTGTGATAGCCTGATAGGTATATATCCACTTGCCAAATACCAAGAATCGTAGTTTGATCTGATTAATATTAATGAAGAGTCATATGCTTCAATTTGACTTTTGTGATTTGGCCAACTTCAGTTTGACTTTGCTGCTATGAGAATTTAATTCATACATGAATTTTGAAACCATACTTCATTTGTTTCTCACACACGTTTCCTTCCCTTTACAATATACACTGTAGCTAGCTACTATCTAAACTATTTGCGCTTTTTTTTTTAAAAAAAAAAAAAAAAAACAATTTGTGCTTCTTTTGTATAAAGAGGACATTATATCCTTATCTGTTCACTATTTAGAGGACTTAGCAGTGATGAACAAGGGCAAAAGGTGTCATTTGATTTTGTGATGTTCACGAGGAGATATGGTCACGGACTCGTGGAATAATTCGAAGTTAGAGATCTTGTACCCTAGAAAATAAGAGGAAAAAAAAAAAAAAACTTGGTTAAATAAATATCTATAAAAAATAAAATTTTTTAAGAAAATCCCACTTAAATTTTAAAATCTTAAATAAATGATTATACAACCAAATGAGTTAGCAATTGTTTTATTATTCTTATTAATCTTATTACTCTGGTTGTCAAAAGGATTTTGAGTTAAAGCGGTAATTTTTTTGTTATTTTCCTTATTAAAAATTAAGAATAACATTAAGAAAAAGAAGGAAAAAAGGTGAGATGGAGATAGAAATTCACACCAGTTTCAGGCGCAAGGGTAGAGTGACTTTCTAAAGTCCCATGTTTTGAGCGTAAAATTTCTTTAATCCAATTACAGGTAGATAGATTCTCTTCGCTTGGTTCTTGGAGAAGCAACATGCATTACTATTTCCTTCGACTTTGTTACTTAGTATCAAATATTACACTAGAAAAGTGAATTTAATATATTTAATATATTGCATATTGGCAATATGTATATATGTGGAACCAGATACCCTACTCATCCTTATAATATGTATGTATGTAAAACTAGTTATTCTGCTCTTTTAAAGGATGAGCAAGGAGAGCTTGTTTTATCTGGATAATCTAGATTTTTTTTTTAAAATATTTTAATTGGTAGATAATCTAAAATAAAAATAACATTTTAATTAATATTTTTTTTAAAAAATGATTTTTTATTAAAAATCACCAATTAGAAGAATTAGATCTTAAATTTTTAGATTTCAATTAAATAATTCAGATGAGATAAACAGTATAACCTGCCGTCCTCACAATTGAGCTGTCCCTCTTTCTCGGGCCAACCGTACACTTTTTTTAAATATATTTATTGTTTTTATAACATACACTTTGAAAATGTCTAAAATTTGACTAGATCTCTATATTAATTATAATAGTTGGTATACATGATTGGTTTCCATTCAAGTGGGATACGCACGCCGCCCCCCGACCCGTCCAGTCCCTCTCTCGCACCAACCCTAACCTCGCCCCTTCCTTCTGAGCTTCTGCCTCGCCGGCGGCAAATATGCCGCCGGTGAGCCTCCTCTTGTTCCACAAGGGCAACCGAAGTGCATATCGGCCCTCGATGAGTCCGGTGCAGGCTAGTCTTAGGTCGGAACGGAGATATAGAGCGGTGACGGTCCTTCTTCTCCGGCGCGCTCTCCTGCGTGTCTGTCCTCAACGCCTTCCCAACTCCGGCGGCCCTCTCGCTCTCTCGGGCCGCAACGGTGGTCCTCCCTCGTCTCGATGATGGGAGTTTTTTCTTCAACATCTCCTTCGATGGTCTCGGCTTGTCGGCGGCTGTTGCTCGGCGGTGGTCTCCTCTCGTCGGCGGCCTCGGCACGGTGGTGGTTTCCGGCGGGGGTGCTCCTATTTTCCTTTTGATTTTATTGCTTTATGTTTATCTATGTTTTCGATGGTGTGGATTTCGGCAATCTATGTTTGTGTTTGTCTTCGATGTTGTGTATTTGGGTAATTATGGTGGTGTTCTTCGTTGTGGGTTGGATTTGTGTTTTTGGGGGAAGGGTTTTATCGATGATGGTCAAGTATTTTGTGCTTTATCTATGGGAAGACCATTGCTTGGATTGTTCGATGGGGACAAATCTATTTCACTTTTGTTTGCCAAAATTTGTTCGGTGAGTGGTTTATGTCGCCAAGTTTGCTTCAAAGGGATGAGCAAGAGTATTCTTCGGGCTTCACTTGTCTTTTTTTGTCTCATGCGGTTGGGTGTTCTCTGTCGGTACCCCGAGTAGGGGGATTATGTGTAGCGACCTATGTGTAGCTTTTCTTATAAGGAGGTGTCTTGCCGACGGGTGAGTTTTTGCAACTGAAAGACTTTCTTTCTTGTCCTTTCTAACCGTGGATGGCCGTAAAGTGCGTGAAGTCTCGGAAGTTACTTTTTCTCCTATTTGTTTTGTGGTGATTTGCTTTCCGTACATTTGGATTGGTGTTGTTGTATGTGTTAGTCTCGCTTATTCTAGTTTGTGTTCGTTTAGTTTGTTTAGTTTGTTATGTAATCTTTTGACGTAACTCTTATTATTAGTATGAATATATGTTCTTGTTCTGAGCAAAAAAATTATAATAGTTGGTCAGAATTATGTTCACGAGATAAGGTATGCTTTGGAAAAAAAAATATTTTTGGTCATTCAAAGTTTAAACCAAAATTCAAAATGGTCTAAATTTTTCTTAAGTTATAAGGATCTATATTTTAAATAAAATAAAATTTAGAGACCAAAATTTATGATTTAAAACTTGAAAAACTAAAACAAAATAAGAAAAAAACTTCAAAGACAAAAGATTATGTCAACCCTACACTTTTTATATATCTATTGTTTTTAACTAATTTTTTAAAGAATTATTATATTTCAAAAAGCTCTTAATAAAAGCTAACCACCATTTCCAATTTTCTCTTCCCAATATAATTAATAAGAGGGGTATAGTTAACAGTATAAAAGGTATTCGTAGAACAGAAATCATACACTAATACTACGTGACTAAATTTAGAAAAGTTTCATGTAATTAAGAACCAAAACAAATATTTTAAAAAAGAAACAGAGGAGCATCCTATATCGCTGGTGAGACCTTTTTTTACTGACACGACGTCGTTCCACCTGAGGATGAATGAGGGACGGCCAGACAAGAAAGAGGAATTCCTTCTCTCTCTACCCCCTCCCTCTCTCTCTTTCCCAGCGGCCATTTTCTTTTCTTTCCCTCACGCGCATACAGAGATTAGAGATACATATTATATGCCTCTGTGTGCGTGTGTGTCTCTCTCCCTCTTTCGCTTCGATTAGATTAGGAAGCTCCTTTCATGGCTTCTCATACTCCTACGCTTTTCTTTTCTCATTCCTTCTAATTGATACCATCCCCTGTTTCAACAATTTTCACCGTTTCATACAAAGATTTCACATTTACATATCGTCTTTCAACCCCAATCTCACCCGCCATGAGTTCCGATCCAACCTCCGCCACCGGAAACGGTGGAGTCCTTCAGATCCACCATGGCCGGCGGTTACCGGACTTTTTGCAGAGCGTTAACCTAAAGTACGTCAAACTGGGTTACCACTATTTAATGACCCATCTTCTCACTCTCTGCATGATCCCTTTAATGTCCATCGTCATCATTCAAGCTTCCCAGACAAACCCAGAAGATATTCGCCATCTTTGGCTCCACTTACAGTACAATCTCGTCATCGTCATCACCTGTTCTGCGATCCTCGTATTCGGATCCACCTTCTTCCTCCTGAATCGACCCAGATCCGTTTACCTTCTTGACTATTCTTGCTACAAACCCCCCTCACACCTGCAAGTTAAATACAAAAAATTCATGGACCACTCGAAGCTGACGGGCGATTTCGACGATTCCTCTTTGGAATTTCAGCGAAAGATTCTAGAAAGATCCGGTCTTGGCGAAGAAACATACGTCCCTGAAGCTATGCATCATATCCCACCAAGGCCATCAATGGTGGCGGCGAGAGAAGAAGCAGAGCAGGTCATGTTTGGAGCATTGGACAACCTCTTCGAGAACACCAAGGTTAAACCTAAAGACATTGGAATCTTGGTCGTTAACTGTAGCCTGTTCAATCCCACACCTTCGCTTTCCGCCATGATTGTTAACAAGTACAAGTTAAGAGGTAATATCAAAAGCTTCAATTTGGGAGGTATGGGTTGTAGTGCAGGCGTTATAGCCATCGATCTAGCCAAAGACATGCTTCAAATTCATAGGAACACAAGCGCAATCGTAGTTAGCACGGAGAACATAACTCAAAATTGGTACTTTGGCAACAAAAAGTCCATGTTAATCCCAAATTGTCTCTTTCGTGTTGGTGGGGCTGCCATTTTACTCTCAAACAAATCCTCAGATAGAAGAAAAGCCAAGTACAAGCTTCTTCAAACCGTGAGAACCCACAAAGGAGCAGACGATAAAGCATTCAAATGTGTGTATCAAGAACAAGACGAAGCAGGAAAAACAGGGGTGTCACTGTCAAAAGACCTAATGGCCATAGCAGGAGGAGCTTTAAAGACCAACATCACAACGTTGGGTCCTCTGGTTCTTCCAATAAGCGAGCAGCTTCTGTTCTTCGCGACATTAATGGCGAAGAAGCTTCTGAACGCGAAGGTGAAGCCATATATACCAGATTTCAAATTAGCCTTTGAGCATTTCTGTATTCATGCTGGTGGGAGGGCTGTGATTGATGAACTTGAGAAGAATCTTCAGCTTCTTCCAGTTCATGTGGAAGCTTCGAGGATGACACTTCACAGATTTGGCAACACATCGTCGAGTTCAATCTGGTATGAGTTAGGGTACATTGAAGCCAAGGGGAGGGTGAAGAAAGGGGACAGAGTGTGGCAGATAGCTTTTGGGAGTGGGTTTAAGTGTAACAGTGCTGTTTGGCAAGCTCTTAGGAATGTCAAGGCTTCGCCAAACAGTCCCTGGGAGGATTGTATTCATATGTATCCTGTTCAGATTGTGACATAAGCCTCTTTGTTTCTGAGTTTTGACATTTAAATGTATTACATGTCATGCTCATCTATAATGAGTAATACATGGTGGGTTGTTTTGGAGACAAGTTATGCATGATTTGGTTCTGTCCATTTTGTTGCCAGATCGCATGCTTCTGGAAACAGAGGGTCAGAAATCCTGACATTATTGTTGCTACTGTAACGGCGTGAGATTATAAATAAAATTGAATTCGTGACCTCTCATGGATTTTTCATGTCATTAGGTTGTAATGTTGTTAGTTGTTGTGCTGATGTTGCTATAAAGAAGCATACGAAAAGTGTAAAATGGTTTGTAAATTTGATCCGCTCGTAATCTTAATAATTACCTCTTTTAATGCCCCGCCAAAAAAAAGCACATGAAAAAGATAAAGCCATAAAGATGACTAGATAAAGCGTCAAAAGTGAGTTTATCCCAAAATGATCGCTTTGATGCCGTTGTGCATCATTTATTGGTATGGACTGTGGGGGAATCAGTTTCCCTCGGGAGAGCTTTTTTTTTATCTGAAAGATTATATATATATATATATATATATATATATTTTAAAAATAATTATTTTAATAGATAAAGAATTTAAAATAAAGATAATTTTTTAATTAATAAGTTTTTAAAAAATGATTTTTTCATTTAAAAATTGAGAGTTTAAAAAAATTAAATCGAAAAGTCTGACGGTCCAGATTAAGAAAAGCTCTCTCTACCTATCTAAAAACTGGTTCCTGGACTGTGGAGCACAAAGCACATGGCCAGCTTTGTGGTACATTGTGGAATCGGTCAAGTTAATTTTACACCTTGTTCTCGCTTGATTTTTTTTAAAATTATTTGTCTGATCTCATTACTGAAAGCTATTTCACACCATCTCTCTCATTTACAATATAAATAAATCCCCAAATTGTTGAAAGGATCAAAATGCATCTTGAAGTATTTTTAATGTGAAACTCAATAAATGCATCTTGAAGTATTTTTAATGTGAAACTCAATATTCTAAACTAATTTATGGTTCATCTACCGCACTAAAATAATTTTTTGGGCAACATGCAATATTTTAAAATATTTTTGGTGCAAATTTTCATTTGAGTATTTTTTTTTTTTTTAAGCAGCAATTGGCACGCTAAACTTAGGATATTGAGTATTATTGGAAAAAAATATATTTTATGGTGCTTAATGCTTAAAAAATATTTTAAGTTGCTAAATGGTAATTGGAAAAATAGAATATGAAAAAAATGCTCAAGGTATCTGTGAAATGAGGAACCTTGGCTTCTTTATAAGATGCCTTTTAGTTATCCACAATTGAGGATGGGGCCATACAATACAACTAGGAGAGAGTAGTGTTTATTTGGGATAACCATTGAAGGTTTCAAAATCAGTTTTTGAATCGTAATTTATAATATACAAAGAAAATATGTGAAAGAAGTTTGTCTTAATTTACGTGAATAAACATTTTTGAGAACTCTAAACATAATCTCAAACAGGCATAAATTGGCTCGCACTTTTAAGCTTTTTCACTTTTTTGATAATCCTTTTTTCAAATTGTGCTTATCATCCTTACATAAGGGCTATGCTAATCTTCTCTGTATTGTTCCAATTTTATGGTCCTGAAAGGGACAGCTTTTGACAATCTTTTATCTTTTGTTATAATATTTTGTAGGCTGCTTCTTTTTTTAAGTATCGTGGGGGGGTTTTTTTTTTTTTAAATAATTAAGTATACATCAAATTTTATGTTTTTCAATTCCAACATAGATCTTGAGCAAAAAAATAAAATTCCAACATAGATCGGCCGGTCAAACTAGTAAATTAGTGAACCAATCCCTTAATCCATCTAGTTAAAAGTTTTGCATGAATAAACTAGTTTAGATTTTATATTTTTTTCTTTGGGTTAAAGAGCTAAAATACTTCGAAAGTTTTCATGAATGAACACCGGACATTAGGAAGTTTTCAAGAGAACGCATGTGTCCTAGAAGTGTAACAAATAGCAATTTTATCTTTTATGGATGGAACCATAACATTAACCCTTAAGTGGGAAAGTCTAACTTCAAAATGCAATAAGGCTTGTTTGAGATTTTGAAATTCAAGTGTTATTTTTTTAAAATATTTTTTCCTTGTATTTTTGTAACTTTGTCTAATTTGTTCATTGTTTACTTATGGATTAAAGTTAAACCACTGACCCTGAACAAATGCCTCCAACGTTTTATTTTTAGCAAGTTGAGTTATGTGTATTTTGGATGTGTTGAGAGTGAGTGAGGCAATAAGGGAGGTAATAATTTGTATTTGAGAACTTAAAACCATATGGATACAGTGATTAGAGAGAACCAATAATTAATATAATTATTCTAAAGCTTAGTGGCAGATTGTCATGTTCATCTTGTCTATTCACCATCACATTGTCCTTTGATACGGTTGTAAAGAGGCTCCATTTTTTTTTTCTCTTCTCTATCTGTCGGTATCTCTCTCCCTTACGTTCTCTACCTCACGAATTCACCCCCTCCACTCCCTCTCACCGGTGATATGTTTCAGATTAGAGCTCGGATCTCCTAGTTTGTGGCCTTCTCCCTTTGATTTTTTGTAACTATGGTCTTCTCTCCCTTCCAGGGTAAGTTTTTCCTCTTCCACTCTAGATCTTTCTTG
The DNA here is from genome assembly GCA_019022655.1 of Acacia acuminata. Taxonomy (NCBI): domain Eukaryota; kingdom Viridiplantae; phylum Streptophyta; class Magnoliopsida; order Fabales; family Fabaceae; genus Acacia; species Acacia acuminata. The sequence continues at coordinate 3,831,090 of JAFJYI010000025.1, read as the reverse complement.
AGGCGGTGAGAGCTCTCTCCCTCTGATTTTAGTGGTAGTTTTTTCTCGAGTAATAAACAGATCTACGAGATTTGAGTATAACTCTTTTAGTTGGAAGGTTGTTTGAACGTTAATAGATCCGATCCTCTTCAGGTGGCTCAAATTCACGTTCTTAGGGGAATGGTTTTATCGATGGTCACTGCTGCCATATGCTTTACCTATCAGATGACCATTGTTTGCCATAAGCATCATCAAGAGGCATTGTTTAGTGTATGGTCAACGTCACCAAGTTTGTCTCAATGGAGGAGCAAAAGTGTTCTTCACGACTTACTAGTCTTCTTTTTGAGGTTGAGTTTTTTTATATTATTTACCTCGAGACAGGGCTACTTATAGCTGCTTTATTTGTAGCTAATACTTATAAGAAGGTATACCTTAGCAACCAACACCTTCTTTCATGTCACTTCTAACCTTGGATCTAAAGGAGTTCAGTGTAGTCATTGATGCTACTTCTATTATAGTTCCACAATTGGTACTAATTAGTTTTTTTTTCCCTTGTATTTGGTTTGTTCTGTTGTATTTACAGTTGTAGTTGCTTTGGCTGTGTTAGTTTTTGTATATTTAGGTGGGGTAGACATGGGTAACCCTCACGTCCACCAGACTCAAAGCTTCTAGATTTGAAAAGTGCTTTACAGAGGTACTTATAGATTGTCTACTAACAAGGCACTAGTGGGTGTCGAATCTTCTCATTTTTAGATGAAGGTCGATACTTTAGTCAACTATACCGCTTTAGATGGCTTGTAAAGGACTTGATCACGAGGCTTTTTCACGAGTCATAACTTAAATCGATGTCGGCTTTTTGAATTTGGAGTCCTTTCTTCTTTTGGGATTCCGGTCCTATTGGATTTGGATCTCAAAATCCAGTATCACCTATAATACTTTATATTTATTTATTTAATTAATTTTAATTCCCCGTACATGCCGCATGTGGTTCACTTTTAGTTTCAGTGCACATCCTCTTGATGTATACCGTTGACAATCAATATGAATAATTCAAATTTAATTTTTATCCTTTTATTTTTTTTTTGAATGATTTATTTTAATACATGCAAAAAATCTAAAAAATAAAAATAATCTCTCAATTTTTTTATAATTATTTTTTATTTAAAAATTTTAAATTTCAGGCGTTGAAACTATATTTATAGGGATAGGATATTATTACTACCATTTTTTTGTTACTACCAATGTTACTACCACTTTTTCACCGTTAGATCAGAATCTCATCTACCTTTATAATTTCTCTCTCCTATTAAGATTCTGATCTAACGGTGAAAAAGTGATAAGAACGTTGATAGTAACAAAAATAATAGATAACAATATCCTATTCATATTTATATATTGTTGATTTCACCGTAGTGATGAGCCCGGAAACTGTTCCCACTGTGGGGGAATGAGTTTCAGTGTTAAACAAAACGATGAAATCTAAGAGCTTATTATCACCATTGTACGCCGCCACACCGTCCAAATTAATTTGGATAACTTTTTTTTTTTTTCCGCTTTCATTCTTTTAAAAGTATTATTAGAATATGAAGGATTGTAGTGGAGACGAAACAAGCCTCTGAATATTATTTTAATTTGAACAGAACCTAAAATAAATATGTCATTTCAAGTTTTAACTATCAGTTTTTCAAAACATTAATTTTGATTTGAAAAATATTACTTGAAAATTTTAGATATAAATCCGGAACAGTGCTAATTTCTTTAGCGAAAAAAATGCTTATTTTTGCCGATTATACATATTTTTTATTGGATAAGTATAGGCAAGCCGAAGCTTGAAAGTGAAGAAAGTTCAAGATAAGAGCCTAACCCTGAGTACAACAAACTAGAAAATGGGAAAATCCTTCTAAGGGACCTTTTTGGCAAAAAAAAACCCAAAAAAGGACCTAAGAAAATCGCTAGTAAAGTCCCTTGGTCCTTTTTGGGTTTGTCGAATTTTGGTGAGTTGTAAATGAGACCGATATAGTTGTTAACCAGGTGATATTGTTGTAAATGAGACCTTTAGTTGTAAAAAAATTGTTGTAAATGAGACTAATTTAGTTGTAAACTAAAAAAATTGTTGTAAATGAGACTGATTTAGTTGTAAATTTTTAATGAATTTATCCTAGAAAAGGACCAAGGGGCCTGGCCATCCCTTTTTGGGTTTTTTTTGCCAAAAAGGTCCCTTAGAAGGATTTTCCCCTAGAAAATGACTAGTAACGGCAGGCTAGCTGGTCCTTCAAGACTATATGCAGACATCCTCCAGGAGTTGTTGGAATTAATGTCACGTCCTCTTCAGTAGAAGCATCATGGCCTAGCTTGGCCATATAGTCGACACATGAGATGTTCTTCCTTGGAGTATAGTGAAGCTCGACATTCCAGTCTTGGATTATACATATTTTTTCCCTGGGCTAATTGCACTTTGTGAAGAACATCGATTCATGATATACATACACGAATTACAATAAAGGTTCCAGATTTCAAAGAGAAGGCCTTTGTAAAATCATGTAGTAGTCCTATTCTAAGCTTTAATTAGCAGGAGTGCCTCATATAATCAATAATTCAACGCATTAAGGTTTTCAGTAATATGACATGCATGAAAAGATGAAAGCTGATTCTTATATATGTCCTGCAAAACCATGAGATATACACTATATGAATATAATTGTGGGATGAATTGGCGTGGGAACATCATATAAATTCATATATGATCCGCAGGTTGTTGTGTCAGTTATTATTTTTTCACTATTTGATATATTACCAATTAGGCTTTCTTCATCTCAATATAATTCAGGCGTTGGCGGTTTATTTAAGATACTGCGCACTGTGTTATGGTTAAGGTGGTAGTACTATATGATCTGTTACATTTTGAACACACTTGTATTGGCAATATAAATATTGAGTTTAGGGTTTAATTAAAGGTTTAAGTAGCAATTTTCTCCTAGAAGTACACGCCCAGAGCAATTTTGCCCTGTAAGTTTTTTCAAACTCAATTTTTCCCTAGAAGTATAAAAACGGAGAAATGTTGCCCTCCACTAACGGTAAACAAACGTTGACTGTTAAAATGACAGCGTGGCGGTCAAAAAAGAACGGGTGTGGGCCAAATTGGAAGACACGTGGAGAAGGGTGCTAAGTAGGAGTTAGGTAAGTTTGAAAACGTGTCATTTTATCTAGAGGTTTGATCGATGAAAAGCAGAGACACTGAACAAAAGTTTCATTTTTTCATTACAACAACAGAAGGTTAGTTTTTAGGGTTCGAAAAAGGCAACGCCCTGACAGAGGAAGTGGGTCGCATGTGCTTGTGAGACGTGGACAACCTTGGGGAAAAGAAGGCAAAGTAGAGATTCGTCCGGATTTAAGAGGTATGGAATCTGTGAGTTTTAGGGAAGTGTGGTTTAAAGTGATTTGAGGACCCCTTGTTTGTTTGTGTTTGTCTGTGGGTGTGGGTAAAAGGATTTTGTTTTTTTCCTAAATACGTTAGGTTTGGTTGAGATGGAATCGAAAGGCAGTGGATCCTCTGGTGGTCTCGATGGTGGTGGGGGTAATCGAGGAAAGTCATGGGTAGTGGAGTCTTTTTGCTGTGAGGTTGAAAATGCAAAACAGCTGGTGAGTGAAACTAAAAACAATCCACGGGGTGATGCCACGGAAGTGGGTAGCGAGGACAAAGGTGAGGGTGCCTGTAGTGATGCAATTGAGGGGGATGTGGTTGAAGCCGTAGATGACAATGGGGACAATGATAATTTGAGTGCAAGTGAAGGTAATAAGGAAGAGGGTGAGGACTTAGATGAAGGTAATGAGGAAGAGGGTGAGTACTTGGATGAAGGTGATGAGGAAGAGGGTGAGGACTATGATGAAGGTGATGCAAATATGGAAGGTGAAAGAGGTAGTGATAGTGATGATCAAGATGATGTGTTAGTTGATGATGGTGATGAAGGGACTGACTATGAGGATGACTATAAGGATGGGGATAGTCTGGATGAATTGGGCCAAATTGGGGGAAATGGGCCATTAGCAGTGTTACCAAAAGTGAGAAGGAGATCAGAAAACATTACGCCTAATGGGAGACCCCTTTTCACTCTAGAGGCTAGTTTTGCTGACAAGAAGCAGTTACTCCAAGCTTTGGATCAGTATGCAATAAAGGCAGAAGTAAATTTACACCTAACCAAAAGTGAGCCATTAAGAGTTAGGGCCTGTTGTGAGAAGGGTTGTCCTTTTGTCATTTTTGCTTCAAAATATGGATTCAACCCCGGGCTTGTTGTGAAGACCTTAAACTTGGAGCATAGTTGCAGCAGGGTGTTCAAAAACCCTAGGGCGTCAATGAAGTGGATGGCTAGGTACTTCAAGGAGAAGGTGCAAGAAAGGCCACAACATAAGGTGGCAAACATGAAGAAGGATTGTCAAGATGAGTTGATATTGCATGTGAGTACTTACAAATGCAAAAGGGCGAAGAAGAAAATTACTGAAGAGATGGAGGGGAGTTATGTGGATGAGTTCAAGAAGCTAGAGGCATATTGTCACGAGTTAAGGGTTTCCAATCTTGGATTTGACATATCAGTTGAAATTAGTAAGGAGGCACTTGAAGGTGGAAGGAGAGTATTCAGCCGCATGTATGTGTACTTTAATGCTACAAAGGTGTGATTTTGACTTCTTACACTTATGTATTTATGTATTTAATATGGTATTACTCTAATTTCGGTGACAGTTTTATAATGTTACTTATAACATAAACTTTTGCTAGATTGGGTGGAAGGCTGGATGTAGGCCTATTATTGGAGTTGATGGCACGTTTTTAAAGGGAAATGCTAGAGGTATGATGCTTACAACCACTGGATTGGATGCTGATGATTCTTTGTACCCGATAGCCTTTGCAATCACACAGAAGGAGAACACTCATAATTGGAAGTGGTTCTTTAAGTGGATTAGGAGATTCTTGGACTTGGACAAAGGTAATGATGTCACAATAATGTCTGATATGTAGAAGGTTAGTTGTTTTCATTTGCTATCTTATAGTCCTGCTCTTGCCTTATGTATTTTTCTTGAAATATTTGAGCCACTATTTTCCTATACAACATAGGGGTTGATGAATGCTGTTTCTGATGTCTTACTGTTGGCTGAACATCGATTGTGTGAGAGGCATATCTATGCCAATTGGAGCAAGGCCTGGCGCGGAAAGAGTTGAAGAAGAAGTTTTTTTCCTGTGCATGGAGTACCTTCTAGAGATTTCTTCCGTGCCTTATAACGCGTTAGATGTAAGTCCAATCTTCTTGGTATTGCATTAGATTTCTAAGTTTTGAAAACACATCACCGTGCTTTCCATTTATTTATTATTTATTTGAAAGGCGTCGTTTTACCGTGCTTCTTATTCCTCCCATCTTTCCATTTCTCTATTCCCCTTCGTCTTGTCTCTTCATTTTTGTGCCATACCTTCTCTTAACAAAATCCTTCCAATCTGTTACAATTCTTCCATAAATCGTGACGATTTCTCTAACGGAGCTGTCGATTAGTGATTCCAACCATTGGTGTTCCATTTCTCTCCTTAAATTTTTCCTCTTTCCCTCGCTTTCACCTTCATTCACCGTTGGCTCTATTATTATCTTCAAAATTTCTCATTTCTTTTCAAATCTTTCCCTTAAAATCCTTTTTTTTGTCTCAAATGGCTCGAACGAAGACTTCTATTGGTGGGCCCAATGATCATTCTCCGCCAGAATCTCTAGATCGCCCTTCTTCCCAAAAGACCTCGTTCTTGTTATCGTTATAGGCTGAAGGTACAAGCTCAAGAGAAATCAAAGGAGAAACCAAAGGCGAAGTCCGAGACGCCTGTGAAACCTAAGGGCGCTGTGAAATCAAAGAGCAAAGTAGTAGTGTTTGAAGAATCACCAAGACCGGTGGCTAGATTTCAGACCGACTCTTTGCCTTCAAAAAAGGGTAAAGGTAAATCTATGGATTCTGAAGATACTAGTCTAGAAGCTTACATTATTGCGATTGAAGAAGGTCGTTCAAAGTCCCTTGAGGATAGACCACAGATATCTCAGGCTTATAGTAGAAAGAAGTCTCAAGTATTCGAAAGCAAGAGGCAACAGGCCTCAGGCAGTCGTCAACAAGCTTCTGGCATTGGATTAGTAGGACCCTCTGCTGCTTACTTTGCTTCTAATGCTCTTCAACCATCTCCGGGTATGAATACTAATCCTTTAGCAATTGGGGATCAAAAAACTTTTGGTTTTTACTATGGTAGTAGAGCATTCTGTCCTACTGTCTTTCTGGATTTGGAGCGTTTTAAAGAGGATTGCAATTTGGACTTGTCACCATGGTTATTTTAGTATTTACCATTACTTGGTATTCGAATGGAGTATTCTGAGTCTGTGGTTTGATTGTTTTATTCTAATATGTTTCTCAAACCAAAAATTCATAAGGATGATGATGATATGCTAGTCACTGAAATTAGGGGTAAGGTAATTAAGATCTCAACCGCCAACTTAAATATCTGGCTCGGAGTTGTTGATGCTCCTAATGATGATCCTCCCATTTTGTCTGATGCTGATTGTCATTGTATCCTACTACCTGATGTGCCATATGATGGTGGCAAACTAAAATTCAAGCCAGCCGCAATGAATGAGACCTTCAGGGTCATATGGTATTTGTATAGTCGGAATATGGTTCAGAAAGGACAGAGCTATGCCCACTTTGTTCAGAAAGATTATCAGAGGTTCGCTTCCATTATTGCCAAGGAACCAAGGAATATTGGCAAATGGATTATGAATGAAATGACAACCTTCATATCTCAAGTTCCAAATTAGAAAAAGGCCACAATTCCATATCCTAATGTTGTGTCTTACATCTTGAGTATGAACAACAATTGGTATTTATATGATGATTCAATGATATTTCCTCAACGTTTTGGAAAGAAACACATGATCAGTATGAGGATTTCTTTCACTAAGGTAACTAGAAAGCAGAAGAAAGACAAGCAAGTCCTTGATAGGCCTCATAAGCCTACATCTTCTAGGGCTTCTCTCTTCTCAAGCTGGTACGACTTCTACCGCTGCTCCATCTTTTGCAACTCCTTATATTCAACATATTGTGGAGCAAGCTATTAAGAAAACTATTGCACTGGCAGTCACAAAAGGTATTATCGATGCCGTCAATCCTTTGTACAATAATGCAAATCAAATTACTGGTGTCGTGAAAATTCTTCAGAAGATAACTTCCAACTTGGTGAAAACTACCGGACAAGAATTTGACAAATTGACCAAGTATATTGCAGTCAGTTTTCAGGCCTGCTTTGCCACTTAGAACGAATTGAAGGATGAGGTTCAATACCTTCAGCAGGCATGTCTACGAGATGGATAAAACACTGGATTCTCTGGGTTTCAAGTTGTACTCTCAGCAGCCTCTTGCATCTTCATCTGGTCATCTACGTTGGCTATTCCTCCTGAGACTACCTCGATTGATATCTCTGAGCCTCGTTGTTAAGCCTACTGCTCCAACCATTCAGCCTTCCTCTGCATCCTCCTCTCTTCCTCCTCCCTCCTCTTTGACTGATGACAAATGGGGAGAGTGATTTGTGCTTTGAAACAATGATATCTTGTCTAAATAACTCTGTTAGTACTAATGTTTACTAACATTTACAATTATGTTTTGTTATATACTGTACTAACGCTTCATGTACTTAAATTGTTTATTGTACTAGTGTTGTAGGCCTTTTTTTTTTTTTTTTTTATCAACTCGTTTGTATTGCGTTTATGATTATGAATGAGAAGTTATTCCGCCATTTTGTGTTGATTATTATGCAATTGTTTCTCTTAAACAAAGAACACCAATGTCTCCATTCTCCTGATACTTAAAACACGTTCCCTAAAAAAATAAAAAAAGGGAGAAAAACAAGGACACTTAGAAACTTCTTGCAACAATTCCATTCGGTCCAAACGAGGCCTTACATTTAATGTTGGATCACATTCCAAAATCCTCTTGAATTAACGCAACAATAAAAGTAAACAAAAAAACCAAGTCATGAACAATGCACAAAAAGCTTGCTTCAGTCTCCTTTCGTTCTTCCTCATGTTTGCATAAATGTTGGCTATGTCATCTTCAATATATCCTGCAAGTTCTCCCTCACCCATTCTCCTTAGTCCCACATTCCCATTATTCAGATTGTCCACATTTGCCAGTAGCAACATGTTTATCACCTCTTTTGCCCTCTCTCCCATTTCATTGTCATGCCATTTAAAAAAACCACAGCCCCTTCCCTGTACATTGAAATCAGTTTATTAATACGCCCCCACAATGCAATCATAACAATCAAATCCAAGGATTTACACTTACATGTTGATAATTTCTGCATCCAAAGAATCTCCTACCTGGGTTTTGCTCGGTCCAGGAGGTATACAGTCGTGCCACCCTACAATGACACATCGTCAACAGACAAGGTTCTCCAACATCCCCGTGAACACGTGGTCGCATCGTCGCCCTCCTCCTCCTTGTCGATGTTGTTGACGCTGTCGACTCCCCCATTCCTCTTCTTTGCTCCATCCCTAAGTCACAACACAAATTGTTGAGAACCTTTGCCATTTAAAGACCTTTGCCTGAGCACTCTGACCTAACATAGTCAGAATGCATTTGACCCGTGAACTCCAACGTGGTTGTCGAACTTGGCATTCTACGTGTCAACTAATCCTAGGTGGCAGACGTCTGTTAGTCTCATTGTTAGTGAAGGGCAACATTGCTCCGTTTTTATACTTCCAGGGAAAAATTGATCCCAAAAAAACTTCCAGGGCAACATTGCTCCTGGGGGTATACTTTCGGGGCAAAATTGCTATTTAACCCTTTAATTAATGAATGGCATGTATTATTTTGGCACTGTGTTATGTATATCTGTATCATTGTTTCAATCAGGGAAGACAAGATGCAAAGTTTGGGCTAAGATGCCATTTTAACTACTATGGTTTGCCAATATTAATTTGCAACCAATAATATATAGCCATCCATATATATAAATATATATATATATAAAACGACGGCTGGCTTTCTTTTGTGACTCTATTCATTAAGTCCTTTTATTCACCATGCACTTCATTCACCTACAAGTGGGCGACTAAACCAAGCTTATTTGAGTTAGCATTTTGATAACAAGTGATAAAAATCACTTTTTTCCAAACTCAAGTTTGGGTATAAGTCAATTATTAGTGTAATGTGATTTATATTACTCTCTCAGATCCTTACTATAATACATAATTATTTTAACCCATTAACCCTTAGATTGATAATTACTATTGGAATAATTATTCTTACAAATCCTAAAGAATTGAAGCAAACTATTACTCTTTTTTGTCCTTATTATAAGACACAAACTAATAAGTTTATTTAGTCTTTTTTATAAGGCACTTGTTTGTTCCTAATGAGATCTTTTTTTTTTTTTCATTTACAAAGGGGAGGTGATCAAAGACGATCAGAGTACACTAGCGCAAAGCCTATCCCATCCAATACCATCGGCATCCTCCCGAAGGTTGTTCAACAGGCCATCCGGCGGTTCTTCCAGTTGATATTTCCCCACCTCTAGAGACAAAGCATAAGTGGCTAGGAAGTCCATGCAAGTTCCCAATGAGCATTAAATTTTTTTTTTTATGTATGTGAATTAATAATTAATATAATATTAGAATTTAGTGCAATTAGTAGGGGTAATATTGAAAATTATTTAAATTATAGGACAAATTTATTAACTTTAACAACTTTTATTGGTTTGTGAAAAAAATTAGTTGATGCCTTATAATAAGAATCAGAATGGGTATTATCACTACATAAGTATGACGGTACGAGTGGGTGTATCACTACTTTTTGTGTTTTTTTTTTTTTTTTTTGACCCCCGCGGCAAGCGTTCGCCCCAATCCTAAAGATTTTTAAAGCCTTACCATTTCTAGCCGGCCCATTCCCGTCCCAATCTTTTTGGGACTCTTTTGCCCTTGTGATTTTGATAATATTTCATTAATCGGCCCGAAAAGAATAAAATATAAACACTTCAATTCTTTCAGACATAGATGATAAATTAATTTTTAAAAATAAAAAATATTGTTTTGACCGATTTGCTTAAGTAATTTTTGTGATATTCAATTAACTAGCATTAACTGCCGGCGCGATTGTCAAACCATAGGATTGGTAATAAGTGGAATGAAAAAAATAAAAAAAACCAAAACTATGAGGTCAGGCTTACAAGATCATCAAACAAGGGTGCTGAGCCACTCGTTCCACAAAATAATCTGACCATACATAGTGTGAGAATGAGCAGCACAAACACAAATGAGGTGTTTACCTTTGTGTTAACCATTTAGTAAAAATTAATCACTAATCGTATGATTATATTTTTTTACCTTTGATATACTCCCTCTAGTGGTAATTATAGGAAAATATTTAAGAGTTGATCTTGGTCCTAGTTATAGGACAACTTTCTAATTTTTGTCAATTTCTTTCTAAAATACCCCTATCGATACTTTCTCAATAATAATTAAACTCAATGATAATTTAATAATGCGCCTATATATTCTATAAAGTAAGTAATGTTTATAACTCATTAATGTCACATACGCCTCAGTTCTATTGCTTTTTGGGATAGCTCAAAGAAGCCTACGATATCAGACTGTGTGAGAGCTTAAAAAAGTTTACGATATATATATATGTGTGTGTGTGCGTACATGTGCGCATTAGTATGTGTTATATAGGTATATACACGTGTGTGTGTGTGTGTGTGTGTGTGTGTGTGTGTGTGTGTGTGTGTGTGTGTGTGTGTGTGTGTGTGTGTGTGTGTGTGTGTGTGTGTGTGTCTACACACAAATATATATATATATATAGACATAGACAAATACACACACATATATATACATGTGTGTGTACATATATATCTTTGTATATATGTCTGTGTATACATATATGTACATCTGTGTGCGTATGTGTATTTGTGTGTATCTGTGTGCGCGCCCACATGTACATGTATATATATGCCCGCACGCACACACGCACACGCACACATCTCTGTGTGTGTGTATCTGTGTGTGTGCACGAGAGCATATATATGTGTGTAGATATATGTATACATATACACATATATAAGTATATATAGCAAGAACATTATTTCAATTAGAAAATGTGAAAATGAAAATTCAAGGTTGGAGATACATATAGATATATATACATATATCTACACCCATATATATGCATACACATACACATGTGTATATATAGCAAAATCATTATTTCAATTAGAAAACACGTGGAAAAGAAAATTCTAGGTTTGAAAAGTATGTGGCAGAAGCTATTGAAAATTTACCTCATAGATATTGAGCTAACTATCTCTCATTAATATATATAATTTAGTTAAGAAAAAGTTATAAATAGAAGTAGAATGATACAAGCCAATACCATCCAAATGAATAGTAAAAATAGAGAGGAGCCATAAAGGGAGATGACTCGGCTCTACACAATGATTGATTTATAATTGTAATAGTTCGCATGACAAAAGATAAATTAATATAATATATTATATATATATATAGAGAGAGGGACAGACCTGGGGGTTAGGGCGACCCCAGCCCCCCTAAAATTATAGAATATAACTCAAATTTTTAGAAAATTGTATTTTGTTCTTATAAAACTTTCAATTTTTTCAATTTAACCCCATTAAAAGTTTCGTAAAAGAACTAAAATGAAAATATTGAAACGTTTATAATGCTAAATGTAATTTCATGAACATATGTTTAATTCCAGGGTCCGCCTCTATATGTGTGTATATATATAAAGAGGTTTAAATTTCTCATACGTGTTGTATGAAAAAAAAAAAGATTTCTATACACACATATGAAATGGTGGGACTCACACACATATATATATATAATAATTATATATATATGTGTGTGGTCCCACCATTTCATATATATAATATGAGAATACACTTCTCCGATTTCATAAAAAAATGTTTTTCCCATATATAAATGGGTTTAATATTTTTGTAGTTCTTTGCATAAATATTTTTTTCCATATATAAAAGTGGATGAGATTTAAATTCTCTTCTCTATTTACAATGGGACCCACCCACTTTTATGTGAAATCTTAAAAAAAATATTTCTAACAACTACGTAAACATTAAACCCTATATAAATATAATAAAAAAGCATAGACTAATATGTAATTGTAGAATGATAGATTGATCATTACCATCATTTCCTCCTTAACATGTGATTATTCCTCCTCTCCCCTGTTCTTTAACAAAATCAAATAAGGTAAGCCACATTCCTTTATATATATAGACAAATATTAAATATATAGACAAATATTCCAATACAAGTCACTTATAGTTAAAATCATGAAATTTATTATACAATTTAAGTGAAATTGTTAAACATAGTTAAAATCATGAAATTTATTATACAATTTAAGTGATTTGTAACATTAACGTTATTGACTTTAAAAAAAAAAAAAAAACCTTTAATAGTATACTCCTTTGGTCTTATATATAAACTAAAGAGAAGTTTTATTTATTTGAATTTATAAGTTATATCATAAAATTTTTCATATAAATATATAATTTTACTTTTAATTTATTATTTTGTCGACATTATTCTTATGAGATATAATTTATATATTGGGAGAATTACTGAGTTCCCAAGGAAGGGACTTCATTGTCAAAAAAGTCTCAAAAATAGCGATAAAGTTTAAAAGTTGTTAATTTTAAAAGTAAAGTTAATGAGAAAGTTTCTTTAATGGGTTCAATATTTCTACTTTTATTGCATAAATATTTTTTTCAACCCTACTCAATAAAAGAGAGTAGGTCCCACTAATATTTTTCTTCTTCTTTACAATAGGACCCACTCACTAATGGGACCCACTCACTTAGATACAAGTGTAGCAGAAAAAATATTTTTACAGTTAAAGCATAAAAATTAAACCATTCTTTTATTCTAATAAAACATGTTGAAAATCTCTTATAAATATAATAGGATGACTACATGAGTATTAATTTCCAGTATGAGATTTCGTTAAGACTATCGAGTCCCTCATAAATATAGAATTATCTAGCTATGTAAGGTCCCATTAGATTCTCTTTAGATTTCAAGTACAAGTCGTAGATGAGACATTTGTGTTGAAAATAACAACTACGAACTGGATAACAATGATAATATAGAAAAAAAAAATATCAAATCCCTCATAAAATAGATTCAAACTAGCAAGTAGTGCTCTGTGAAGGATTGAAGTAATGCCTACTATATTATTTAGGGATGGAAAAAATAGTGGACAGTCAATTTTTTTTTTCAAAAAAATATATTTACAGGTGACGGCTAGTAGGTTGAGAGTTGATTTTTTTGCCCCTCCTTGTTGATAAAAAGACAAAATGATATTAAAGAAACTAGAATTTACAAGTTACATACAGACTAAAATGAGACCTTAGGAAACTGTAAATCATAGACCTTGGAATAATCCTAAAATATAGTTGAGTTGGTTTTTTTTTTTTTTTTTTTTTTTTGGTGAAAGGTCAAAATACACATGACCTTTTTCTCCCCAAAGACTACGACCTTTTTTTAGATAAAAAATACACACGACGTTACGTTTTTTGATCAAAAATACCACGACCGTTAGTTGACCGTTAACGCTGACAAGATGACGTGGATGCTGACGTGGAATAAAAAAAATTAAAATAATTACAAAAAAATAAAAAAAATAAGGAAAAAATTCAAATAATTAGAAAAAAATAACAAAAAAATTAGGGAAAAATAAAAATAATTAGAAAAAAATTAAAACAATTCGGAAAAAATTCAAATAATTAGAAAAAAAATAAAAAAATTTAGGAAAAAATTTAAATAATTAGGAAAAAAATTTAAATAATTAGAAAAAATTACAATAATTGGGAAAAATTAAAATAATTGGATAAAAATTCAGGAACCTACCATTCATTTCTTTAATAATTTAGACACGTTCCTGTAAATATTTTTAAAAAATATAGCAGAGACCAAGAACGGCACTTCGACGACGAACCAAAAGCTCAAAAGGAGCACAAAATTTATACTTGTATGCTTCGAAGGGAAAATTTGGAAGGATTACGAATTTACGTTAGAAAAAATCCCAAATGAAGACGGAGAGAGAGTGAAGGTTGCTTCGAGAGAAATACGGCGGAGGAAATGTGAGAGATGTAACAGAAGCTCGCAAAATATTTGAGGGGGAGAGAGACGGAATAGAAGTCTTTGAAAATATGTAAATATCTGGAAAATATTTTTTTCCTCCTTAAAAAGAAAAATTGTCTCTTATATTTAGAATTCAAAAAGTAATAATTTAAATTTGTATCTTCAAGTACTACAATATTTACAATTAATATTAATATATACAGTATTAAATTCATGTCCTTTTTTATCTAATTGATTTTTCAAATAATAATCCAAATACGTCTCTATTTGAAAAAAAAAGTGTATTAAAGAAATGAATGGTAGGTTCCTGAATTTTTGTCCAATTATTTTAATTTTTTTCTAATTATTTGAATTTTTTCCTAATTTTTAAAATTTTTTCTAATTATTTAAATTTTTTCCTAATTATTTTATTTTTTTCCCGAATTTTTTAAATTTTTTTTTGTTCCACGTCAAGATCCACGCATCTTGTCGCCATTCGTCGGCGTTAACGGCCAACTAATCTGCTATGGTATTTTTGATCCAAAAACATAAAGTCGTGTGTTTTTTTGATCCAAAAAAAGTCGTGGTCTTTGACGCTTACAGGGAAATGGTCATGTGTATTTTTGACCCTTCACCCTTTTTTTTTTTTGGCCAGACATAGTTGAGAGTTGATTGATGATTGAGCTGAGGGAGAAGGAAATAATCATGGAGCATACATAGAGAATATTAACGTGCAGGGAACAATTAGTTGAGAGTGGATTGATGATTGAGTTGAGGGAGAAGGAAAATAATCATGGAGTCGAAGATTATTAATGTGGACAGAGCAATTAGTTGAGAGTTGATTGAGTTGAAGGAGACGGAAAATAATGATGGAGTTTACGGAGAATATTAATGTGGACGGAAAATAATGATGGAGTTTACGGAGAATATTAATGTGGACGGAGCAATTGGTTGGGAGTTGATTGATGATTTAGGGCCCATGGGCTTTTTTGAGGGGAAAAAAACTTTTTTAATGAAAAAAATGTTTATTTAATTAATTTATATGTTTAGATGATATTTTTTTTAAAAAATAAAAATCACAAAAAAAAGTTAAAGTGCTGCTTTTTTTAAAAGTTTCATTTGGAGCTTAAAAAATAAACACAAAAAAAAAATACTTTTTTAAAAAACCCATCCAAACAAACCCTTAATTGAGGAAGAAGGAAAATAATCATGGAGCATCCGGAGAATATTAATGTGTATACTTAAATAAACTTTTGAAAAATGATTGTTAATATTTATGAATTTTATCCTAATTTGTGGAAAAGAATTTCTGAAACCCCGATTTCATACTTATCCAAAGACTCATTTAATGTGGACTGAGCAATTGGGAAGCGTGTCCCCCACTTCATTAATTACATGCACCATCTATCTTATCCAGTAATTATTATAAGAAGACACAATTTTTTCAAGGAGTGGGCAAACTTAAAGATTTTTTTTTTTTTTTTTGGGAGCTTAAATTTTAGGGGGCCAAAGGGAGGATTACCCCCCCCCCTTTTTTTTTTTTAAAAAAAAACCATTTATCAAATTAAACAAAATAGAAGACTTTGTTTACTGATGGGCGATGGCACTTTTATACCACTAGCATTCACTGAGTGGGAAGAGGACGTACATCTAAGAGTCCGTTTGAATGTAGTTTTTGAGATTTATGAGATATAAATAATTTTTAAAAAATAGCTTTTGAAAAATGATTTTTAAAGAATAGGTTTTGGATAAAAATAATAGTGTTTAGATAACTTCAAAACTTAGGTTTTTATAAAAGTTTGTCAAACACTCCAAAATTGTCCAGAAGCTATTTTGCATTAAAACCTAGGTTTTGACAAAAGTTTACCAAACACTTCAAAATTGTCCAAAAGCTATTCTGCATCAAAATCTAGGTTTTGTAAAAAGCTATTTTTTTTAGCTTTTTCTCTCTCTTGTGCCATAATCAGTATTTTTTCAGTATTAGTCAGTATCCTTAAGTATTTTTTTAGTTCCATTCAAACCTTGAAATATTTTTTTTAAAGATTAGTCATTACCATGAAATATTTTTTCAATATCTTAAAATTTTTTCAAGATCATGAAGTATTTTTTCAATATCCTTAAGTATTTTTTTTAGTTCCCATTAGTATCTGAAATTTTTTTCCAAGATTAATCAATACCCTAAAATATTTTTCAAGATCACAAAATAAATTTTGAAGACTGTGAGAAGTATTTTTTAGTACCAGTCATTAAATATCTTTTTAGTACTTGTCAGTACTGTGAAATATTTTTTTAATATCCTAAAATAAATTTTTAAGATCATGAAATATTTTAGGGTATTAAAAAAATACTTCATAATCTTAAAAATTTATTTTATGATATTAAAAAAATATTTCAGGCTACTAATTAAACTTGAAAAAAATTTCAGGATATTGACGGGTAACAAAAAAATATTTAATGATACTGAAAAAATTATTTCATGATTTTGAAAAATTATTTAAGGGTAATGACTAATTTTGAAAAAAAATTTTAACGTAGTAAAAGGTACTAAAAAAATAATTAATGATACTGACTAGTATTGAAAAAATAATAATAAAAGCAAACGAGAGAGAAAAAGCTGAAAAATAGCTTTTTACAAAACCTAAATTTTAGATCCAAAACTTAAATTTTAATACAGAATAGCTTTTAGATAATTTTTAGAGTGTTTGAACTTGTATCGTTTGGATGCGGAAAAAATTGAACTATAAGATAGAGTAGAGAAATGGATGGTCCACTGCCACTCCCATATCATATAGGGTTGGTTTATCATTTATTATTCTCTAAAAGTTGAACCTGTATCGTTTAGGGTTGGTTTATCATTTACTATTCTCAAAAAGTTGAACCTGTATTGTTTGGGGTTGGTTTATCATTTACTGATTTTGTTGGTTTATCATTTACTGATTTGGATTGGTTACCTTCAACTTTTTCTTCTCTCTCTATTTTTATTAGTACATTAATATGGGTAAAAGTGTCCATTTAATCAAAGGGGACTTATAAATAAATTTTTTTTTGTCAAAGGGAACTTATAAATAGGACCAGAGTGGTATATAGCATAGAGAGATTGGAGTTGGCTCCCATCCACTGGCGAAACCATTCAATGGTCAGCTGGTGCCTTGGCCCCAGCTGGTCCCAATTGATCTTATAAAATTTGTGAGAATATATATGTATTTATTGTATGATATTTTATTTGGCCACAAATTTGGCATTAATTTTTTATCTTCTCTGTAAAGATAATGTTTGTTTCATTACTCATTGAAGGTCGTGAGAAGAAAGTAAAATTCTTGTTTGAGATCTTGAAAAAAGTTAGTATCATCTTACATATTGTTTTGATTTATGATTATCGAGTTATTATTTATTTGTATTTTCAAGGTTATTTGATCTATTTAGTAAATACTCTCTCTGTCCTTATTTAAGGAACCAACTAACAATTCTTACAAGTCAATAAAAATAGTTAAAGTCATTAAATTTGTCCTAAAATTTAAGTAATTTTCAATACTATCCCTATTAATTATACTAAACTCTAATATCATATTAATTATTACTTTTTTGTTAAAAAAAGAGAGTAATAATTAA
The DNA here is from genome assembly GCA_019022655.1 of Acacia acuminata. NCBI lineage: Eukaryota > Viridiplantae > Streptophyta > Magnoliopsida > Fabales > Fabaceae > Acacia > Acacia acuminata. The sequence goes on along the minus strand of JAFJYI010000025.1, from coordinate 3,813,334 downwards.
TTGTTATTAATTATTACTCTCACTCACTACCTTTTTAATTATGGGTATACATAAAAATATTTAATGCTATTTAGAAACAAGCAAGTCTCTTTTTATAAAAAGGATCAAATATCTTGTTAATTAATCTTTATAATAAGAACTAAAGGGGTAGTTCAATATGTTTATTTTTTTGGCCCGAGCTAAAAAAATTTTCTGGTTCCGCCACTTGCTCCCATCTACTTCCCTTCCCATCCTCTTCCTATCATCTTAACTTCATCTCAACTTGTTAGATTGAAAGATTAACGGTTTTAGATTTAATCTTTTATAAAAATATTAATAAAATATTAAATTATTAATAAAATATTTAAAATAATAGTTTTATAAAAGATTAAATGGAATGGTTAAGATTTGTCCGAACGATTGAGATAAGCGTAGGAAAAGAAACGAGGAAGAGGACCGTAACTCCAAAGAGATTGATGCGTGTTTCTACCTAGAAGGCCAGTCGAAGCTGTACTGTGTATTGAGGGGTTATCATTTACTCATTTGGTCCGTTTATAGTATACAGAGATTGATTATTTTCATCATATTTATTGGAACTGTCCTTTGATTTTTTCATATAAACTTACTCACTTACCCTTTATTAAATATTGGTATATGTTATTTAAATTGGCCAAAATATATATATTATTCTCTCTTAAATGACTTATTAATGGGATGAAAGTAATATATTCGAACTAACATATATAACTCTCTGATTTCTTTTTGGCCGAATATAACTCTCAGATTGATAATTTATATTTTATATGTAGATTATGTATAGTTGCTTGAATCAATTAAATTAGTAAATTCATTGGCATACTCTTTTTATATTCTCTTGAAGCGGTTTAATATGAAGGATTTTGGAGGGGAGGGGAGGAAAAATTTTTATGAATTGAATTTACAAAAATTAGAGAAATGGGGTGGAAAGTTTTTAATTAATTTTTCTTACCCTTTTATTTTACATCTTATCTTTATTAAAATTGTATAACCCCACCTTTGCAATTTTATTAAATTCAGCTCATAAATTTCTTTCATTTCTCTTATGCCAAATTGACCCTTAAGATCCAGATTATTTTTAATAAGAAATATAAATAACAAAAAAAAGAAAAAAAGTACATATTCTCTCCTCAACCTAACAGGCTTTTGAATTAACTTTTGAGAATACTAATTTTTTATTTATAAGTCCCTTTTGACTAAAAAAATGATTTACAATTTTGTTAAGTATGTGAGAAGAGTTTTATTTAAATGAGGGTAAAGTTGAAATTTTACCCTATAATCATTGAGCTACCTACCTCTCCTTGGTAACTATAAATGTTTAAATAAGACAATGTTTTTTTAAGAGTGTTTGGATAATTAAAAAAATGACTTATATAGTTTCAATGTTTGCCAAACAATGGGAACACCTTTTTGTTTGAATACATGTCAATTTACTAAAATGGTCATTAGCTAATATAATAATTACATATGAAAGTATAAAAATCTATTTAAAAAATTTTTAATTATGAAAAAGGTAACATTTTAATTATGAAAAATTGATATTTTAATTATGAAAAAAATAATACTTCATCCTTAAGATAGATACCCGATTTCCCATATTACAAATTTTTATGTACATGACATTATTCTATTTTTAATTTTTTTTTTTTCTCCATGTATTTTCTTTTTCTCTTTTTTTCCTTTACAATGTCTGAGTTGGGTTCTTCCTCTTTTCTTTTTTTATTTAATTTTTTTCTTTTCCCTTTTTAATCTCTCCAGCACGTGATAAGATTGTGTTTGACCAACTTTTTTCTTCTTGCCCGAGGCATGAGCAGGACTTTTGATTCAAAAAGTGAAAAAAATTGAGCTTCTTCAAAACCATGATTTTGGAGCAAAAGGGCTTCTCTATTTTGTTTGGGTAAATTTTTTAAGGGTTAAGGTGTAAAAACACACATCTAGTTTTCACAAAAGTGCATCCAACACTTTTTTTTTTTTTTTTTTTTGCAAAAGTGACTATGTGTATGTGATTACAAAAGTGGAGTAAAAATACCCATTAACTATTAGTTTGACTTCTTTGTATTTTTAAAGGCCGACATAGATAATAGCTCGGGTAAATTTCATCCCGAGTTCACAATAAAAAAATGGAAAAAATATAAAAAATGACATAGATATTTTAAAAATTACGGTTAAGCCCTTCTCTCTCTCAATCCCAATCTTACCCATCAGTCACTCATTTCTGCCTCCTCGCCGCTGGTGTCGCCTTTCTGTAATTTTCAAAACTATATCGGTCCTTTTTTGTAATTTTCTCTAGCTCTCTACTGCTAATTGAAATGAAATTTAGCTGATCCATCGTCTATGTCAGCCTTAAAAATACAAACAAGTCAAATTGACGGTGAATGAGTATTTTTCCTCTACTTTTGTAACCACATAGTCACTTTTCTACACAAAAAAACACTTCGTGTTAGGTGCACTTTTGAAAACCACATGTGTATTCTTAGACCTTAACCTTTTTTTTAAAACCATTGTTTTACCTCCATAAGCACTTTTTTCTTTTTATCCAAACACTCACTAATAGTACTACTCCCTTTAGTCATAAATATAAGATATAATTGACTTTTTTTTGAAGATATTAAAGAAGCTAATTAAATTATTTTAAAATATTTATATTTATCATTTTTTTCTCTAAACTATTTTGCTTAACTTATAAACGATATAAAATCTAATGATACATAAGATATGATATGATTAAGTAACTTATTTAATTTCTTTAATCTTTATAAAAAAAATTTAATTACGTCTTATATTTTGAACCGGGTAGGTGCTCGTTCTATTTTGTTTGGATAATTTCAAAACCTAGATTTTGGAAACAAAATTTAGGTTTTGTCAAAAGTTTTTCAAATAATCTAAAAACATGTTTAAAAGCCATTTTGCACAAAAACTTAGGTTTTGAAAAGAACTATTTTTCTTTTCATATTTTTCTCTCTCCTATGTTGTTATCAGTATTTTTTTAGTAGTATCCTTGGGTATATTTTTAGTACTCATCAATATCCCGGAATATTTTTTTCTAGATCAGTCCTTACCATGAAATATTTTTTCAATATCATAAAATAAATTTTTAAGACCATAAGAAATATTTTTTGGTACCGGTTAGTATCTTTAAGTATATTTTTAGTACCACGAAATATTTTTTCAATATCCTAAAAAAATTTAAAAGACCATGAGAAGTTTTTTTTAGTACTAGTTAGTATCCTTAAATATCTTTTTTAGTATTTTCAATACCCTAAATATGTTTTTTCAATATCAATCATTATCCTGAAATATTTTTTTGATATTCAAAAATAATTTTTAAGATCATGAAGTATTTTTTTAAATACTAGTGAATACCCTTAAATATTGTAATTTTGTACACAAATTTAGGTAATTTTATTATTTATTATGAAATTTAATGTTAAGAATATTTAAAATATAATCTTATCTTTTATATGAAATTATACCAAAAGTTAATGTCTTTTTTTGGTAAATTTGACTCTAAAAAAGTTATTCTATAATAATATTTAAATACTATTATTTTATCAAAATCACTTTTCAATAATCTTTCTTACAAAATGCTATTTTGAAAAAATTATTTTATCTCATAAATCCCAAAAATCCAAACAGGTCCTAAGTCATTCCACCCGAAAACCTCTAACCCACTCTTTCACCAGCTAAGCAACCCTACCTTCTACTTTTTCTTTCTCTAGCTCGGATTAGCAGGTTGGCTTAATCTAAACTTACTATATGTATATGAAATAAAATCCCTAGGGAATTAAGGGAATGGCTTTGAATCAAACCTTGTCAAGTTTGAGAGAGGAAAAAATAAATAAATAAATAAAACCTTGCCAAGTATTACCCTACTTGGACATTTGTGCCCCACATGTGGTGTGTACCCGAATGGTACACGTCACTGATTTTTTTTTTTTTTTTTAATAGGCTAATGGGACCATTACCTTGCTGGGAAATTTGTGCCCACATGTGGTGTGTAACCGAATGGTGCGTTACTGATAAAAAAAATTAATCACAGCTAAACAATAACATATATCCTAAATATAAGATCTAAGGTAGGAGATTTTTTTTTGTGTGTGGAAAGATTAATGAAACGAATTAAATAATTTTAAAGTAATTATATTATTCTTTAAAAAACTTAAAAATGATATACTCTATTATTCCATCCGGTCTTAATTATAGGAAATATTTAACCGATTTTGTGGAGATTAAGGAAAGAAGTTAAATTAGTTAATTTTACTCATTTTCCTAAAGTGTCCTTATATAAATTTAAAATGACATAAATAAAAGTGAATCAATAGCTCTTGTCGCATATTTTTCCAACATAAAATTTTCCTTCCCACCCACTACCTAATTAAAATAATGATCTTGCTATATATGTATGTGTGTATGAATATATATATATATATGTGTGTGTACATAAATCCACACACATATATATGCACAGAGAGAGATATATATATATATATATATATATATGTATGTATGTATGTCTATATATGTGTCTGTGTTTATATATGTACATATATACACACATATTTATTAACAGGCACACACACACACATATTTATACACACACATGTGTGTAGACACACACACATACATACATACATAGATACATGTACACACTTATATATATTTGTGTGTAGACACACAAATATATCCATATATAGATACACACACATACATATATATCCAGAAACACACACACACACACAACATACATACATATATAGAAACACACACACACATATATGTGTGCATATATATATATATATATATATATATAACTTTAAATATTTCATTGATTGAAAGAGTCCACGCATCTAATACATATACTCATTAAAAACCAAACACACTTGAGAGAATAAAATAAGGGTATTTTAGAAAGAAATTAATAAAAATTAGAATGTTGTCTTATAATTAGGACCAAAATCAATCCCAAATATCATCTTATAATTAAGACAGGAGGGAGTATTAAATAACTCATTTAAGTTGCTTAACCCCTCCTCAGAAAGGTCGGTTAGGTCCGGAGCTATATGAACTGAACCCGGACCTCAAGCCAGTAATTAGTAGCTGTCCCTGTCCTGCCCTTGAGCCAGTGAACCTCAGGTCGAAAGATGCCTGCCAGTGAGACAGAGTCATTCCAACCAGTACCAATGCTTTCGATTTCTTTCATATATGCTCACGATAAATAAAACAACACAATTACCTTGTTCTTCATATACCTTTCAAAGCCAAAGCATCGTTCCTGTGAGAAGCTATTACAGATCGACATGGGGATCAGTATTATAGTCATGTTCAGAGCTCTGCTACGCATGGTGATGAAGATGGTAGGGATGAGACCTCAAAAGGTGGAAATCGATCAGCAAGGAACGGTCATCAACTTTTGGGTTCCTTCCAAACCACAGAACAAAAAGCTCGCCGTCGTTTTCCTTCACGGCTTCGCGGCCGACGGAATCCTGACTTGGCAGTTCCAAGTCCTGGCGTTGGCAAGAAAATACGCCGTGTACGTCCCAGATTTAGTGTTCTTCGGAGAGTCAACAACGGAGAGGCCGGAGCGGTCGCCGGAGTTCCAGGCAGAGTGCGTGGCGGAGGGGCTGAAGAAGCTGGGAGTAGTAGAGAAGTGGTGTGTGGTAGGGTTCAGTTATGGAGGGATCGTAGGTTTCAAGATGGCTGAGATGTATAGTGACATGGTGGAATCGGTGGTGGTGAGTGGGTCAACCACCGAGTTGATGGAATCGTTCAGTCGTCCGGCGCTTCAGAAGATGGGAGGGTTCTCGAGCTGGTCACAGCTTTTGCTTCCTCGTACAGCGGATGGAGTTAGAGTGTTGCTCGACGTTGGCATTTACAAACGTATTCCGTACCCCTTATTCTTCCTTCGAGAATTCTTAAAGGTAAGAAAACATGAATGATTGATTAAGAGCGATCACCACATGCAACATCCAATATGATCATGAACTTTAAGAAACATTCTCTTGATTCTTATTTTCTTGTTCCCCATACGCGTTATTCTTCACGATATATATATACTGTTTTATTCACGATAGATCCAAGTTTCTGGAATTATTTTAAATTGAGATATTGAAACCATGCTTTTACTTGCATTTTTGCACCCTACTAAACTTTATGGTCTGGGTTAAGAAAGAGGGCCATGTGGTAGAGGCGGACGACTAAGCTTTTAACCCAGTATAACTCAATTTCAATAGTTCTGTTGACTCCGTTCTAACTCGGTACCCAATTTTACAATATTCAAACCATCGCCTGTATTTTAACCATTCAACATATTAGTCCCTGTATATTTTGGAAAATGGTCTAAGGCAAATCGGGCTTTTCTCGATAAGGTCCTCTTCTCTGGAACACTGACGCCGAAATATCCCAGTTTATGCATCATCCTCTTAATTCTCATTGGAAGGCTGTCAAGCGCATCCTAAGAAACCTAGCTCTTTAGATATGTCCTAGTAGGCAAATTAAGGAACGAGTTTCCCTACTTGTCCAGTTTCTTTTGGGCAAATATCTGGAATATCAGATGAGATCTACCATCTACCGGTCTAGATCTTTCTTTTTTTAAATAATATTTTTTTTAGAAGTACTTGCCCTCACTATCCTAAAGTATTTTTTTAGTATCGGTCCAATCTGTGAAATAATTTTTCAAGATTCTAAAAATTATTTTCAAGATAATGAAGTATTTTTCAGTATTATTTAATACCCTGAAATTTTTTCAACAGTACCAATTAGTACCCTAAAATATCTTTTTAGTCTCAGTTAGTACTCTGAAATTTTTTTTAAAGATAAACAAACTACTGACTGAGATTAAAAGGATACTTTAGGGTATTAGATGGTACTGTTAAATTTTTTTCAGGGTACTGATTGAGACTAAGAAGATACTCCCTCATCTGGCCTTTATTATAAGACACCAATTAGCAAGTGCATTTGGTCATTTTTATAAGGCATTTACTTATTTCGAAGGAGCATTAATTATTTTTTTTTTTTCATTTATGTCCGTCATTAATAGGGGTAGTGGGTGGAAGTAATAAAAATATAATATTAGAGTTTAATGCAACTAGTAGAAATAATATTGGAAGTTACTTGAATTTTAGGACAACTTTATTGACTTTAACTGTTTTTATTGGTTTGTGTGAATTGTTAGTCGGTGCCTTATAATAAGGATCAGATGGAGTACTTTAAGGTATTGACTGATACTGAAAAATACTTCATGACCTTTTTTTTTTTTTTGGAAACATTTCAGGGTATTGACTAATAAAAAAAAAAAAAAAACTTTAGATGGTAAATGATACAAAAAAAAATTAATAAAAAAGAAACAAAGAGATCTGGAGTCAGATTTCTCTCATAAAGAGACGAGCGTCTCCTTCTTATCCAAATGACAACCAGGAACGCGTTCCGCAAATTGCTGCCTCTTGTGATGCTGACTGGGAATCAGATTGCAATGACAGGCGCAGTACCACAGGCTTGCAAGTCTTGCATAGAATCAGAATACCCAAGCACGGCATCAGTACGTAATTGAAGTTTTATGGTTAAAATCACTTCTGCAGGAGCTTCATGTTGCTCTTTCAGGTCCATAGCTCGAGTACTGTGTCAATTTAAGCACAGTTATGCTTACAGCCAATCCTATTACCAAGCATATTGAGCTTGATCTCCACCTTGTCAGAGAAAAAGCTATTAAAAAGGAATTTTCCTAGTGCAGCACATCCCTAGTCATCAAGGCCCTCCCTCAGAATTTGTTTTTTCTGATTTTAAACGCCATTTGGGTGTAAAAGGGAGATCGAAAGGGTTGTTAAGTTTGAGGGTGAATGTTTGTGTATACCACTCAGTAGCGTGGTATAAGGTAAAGTGAGTTTGTGGATTCTTTTCTCATCTTTTTTTTTTTTTTTTTTTTTTTTTTTTTTTTTTTTTTTTCTCATCAGTCTCTATGAGTCATTGATTAGAAAAATGAGAGGAATGTTAAAATAGTATTGTAATTAATTGGATGGATATGATTTATAGATGATAAGGGATAATGAGAAAAAGATTATGAGAGAAACCCAACCCGTAGAGTCATCAGTAAGTTATAACCATCTGATTCAATGTAAGAGTGACACGTGTCCAAGATCAGGGTCCTTATATATCTGTACACATACAAGTGAGAATATACAATTCATTCTTCTCTTTCATACTTTACTGTCTTGTCCTCATTGTCTCTGGTTAAACACACGAGGTATCTTAAGCTTCCAAATATGGTGTGAGGGCACGTTAAGCCGAGCGCACTGTAAAAAAAACCACTCTTCTCCCACTTCCATCTAACGTTCTTCTTGCCATCGTCATTCCTCACTACCTGAGTCGATCCCCTCTTGAACCTTGGACCAATTATTCTTAATTCCACTCCAAGTATTTGAGGAATGAGATTATTTCCACATCCATACTCTCCTCGGATGGAGTCTCGATCATTCACTAAGCCCCAGCCAAGTTTCATCATGAAAGCACGATTCTGCTATCTAATGTGTTTCATACCGAGTCCCCCTCCACTACTGGTATTTTAACGAGCAGATTTCTCAATGTCTCTAGCTAGTGAAGCTCACTCTAAATTTTGAAACAGAGACTCAATACTTGTTTATGGCAGGAATTTATTTGCGTCAACCGAAGGAAGAAAGATGAACTTTTGGCAGCACTTGTGAAGAATATAGATTCAGCAATCCCCAAGTATCCACAGGTACTTCATTATATACTACTATGTAATATATAATGCCCCAAAACCAGTTAGAGGTTAAATATCATGTTCATATCAGCGTTTAGCCAAAATGACTTTTCCAAAAAGCTACGTTAAAAATGAAGCAGTTTTTTTTTTTTTTTTTTGGGTTTTCTTTAATTTTGACTCTTTTGAAATTGACTTTTTAATACATCATATAGATAAGTTTATGTCAAACTAATTTTTTTAAAGTATATCAAAACATAAATCACATTTATTGTTACATTTAAATATTTGAATTAAAACTCATGTACTTTGATGATGAGAAGGATTAAGTGTGTGCTATAATTTAAATTGATACTTATTCTAAATCAATTTTTATTTTAACGCAGTTCCCATAAAATTTGCCCTTAAATTTATCATATATATATATATATATATATATATATTACAAGTACGATTAAGTAGTTAGTGTTAGCTAAAAATTAGCAGAAGAATATGTATTTGGTTGTTATATTTATGTTGAGGTGCGAGCTTGGGTAACAGAAAATACATCTGATATGGGGAGCAAAGGACAAGATATTCGACTGGGAATATGCCAAAAACTTGAAAACGTACGTCCCTTCTGTTCTCTTTCCTAGTTGCTATTAATCTATTGTCCTAACTCCACATAATTAAACTATAATCAATTTTGTTCTTCAAGTACGCATTCAGGAGTAATTTTGTCTATAAAGTTTTTGATGTAGTAATGTTGCCCCTAAAGTTTAAAAATGTAACAATGTTACCCCTCCATTAACTTGTCTTAACAGTCAACTAACGATCAATATTAGAGTTGTTAACGGATAGATAACATTGCTACGTTTTTAAAATTCAGGGTAATATTGCTACGCCGAAAACTTCAGGGGTAAAATTGTTCCTGGATACGTACTTTATAGGAAAAATTGATACTTAATCCATTAAATTAATTACACGCACGTTTATATTACAGAATTAATGTGGTGTGTGTGTATGTATATATATATATATGGTATTTGAAAAAGTAGTGTTTAGTTGATGATAAAGGGTGATATTTCAGATTTGTTAATGTATGCAGGGAATTAGGGGAGAAAGCAGAACTGCATGTAATAGAGAACGCAGGTCACTTGGTGATGTTGGAGCGTCCTTTTGTTTTCAACTCCCTCCTCTCCCACATTCTCCCTTCCCTTCTGGCCTCCTCAGTCTATCGTCATCGGCCATCCCAGCCGGCCGGGAGTTTCAGTTTCAGGCCAAGGGATTGAAACAGCTGTGTGTATAAAAGCAAAATGATATGCACAAGCAGCATCATATATCTACGTACATTCATAAAAAAAATGATCCAATATTTTTAATTTTTTTAAGTAGTGGATGCATATCAGAATCCCTTGAGAGAATATGTACTATGAATCTATGATTGAAGGAATGAATGAGAAAGATGATGATAGCGCAGGGAGCAACTAATTAATTAAGAGAGAAGAATAAACATACGCCACTTCGTGTATAAGCGTTAAGTGTTCTCCTCCTTCACGATGTCATTTTCTCCCAGCTAAACTTGGTCTGAATCATAAGTTCGTCAGTCTAATGCCACTATAATCCTATTCATGAGCTCCGTTTAATTTTTTTTTTTATTCTTGTTATAAATCAACTTTTAGAGTAATAAATGAGAGTGTTACAATTATACCCCTATTAAAGTTAGAGATAGAAGAAAAATGTGAAAAATAGACATTCATTTTATAAGGGCAAAATTGAAAAAAATTATCAATTTAGTCCATATATTAAGTTAACTAATTTTCATTGGTACGTGAGAATTATGTAATTTAGACTTATAAATAGAACCAGAACGGTAATATATGGAGTTTTTATTATTTAATACTTGTATACCATTAAACTTTATAAGTAATTAATCCATTATAATTATTGTACTTGTAGAATTCTTTTGTCAAAGACACATTTGAAATTTTTTACAAATTCTTCACATATTTAACTGATATTTTCAATACACAGTGAAAAATGAGCTTAGCCATGGCAAAGCCATCTTGTCATCTGGTTCCTCCACGTGTGTGTGTGTGTTTTTTAAGTTTTGAAATTGTTATGATGGATATAAAATGGTTGCTGGTGGCTTCCAGAGATTTCATTCATCAAATTAATCCACACTTGAAAACATTATTCAATTTCTAGCACGAACTCGATAGCCATTGATATTAGCTAGACCATTAAATGAGGGGCAGGAGATGGTGGCGACAAGTTTGGGTGGACTTGACTTGGACCCATTAACAAGTTTCCCTGAGGTTTTGGATTAAAATGAAATGTGGAGATAATCTTATTTCTTAGGCTCAATTGTTGGAAAGCCCACAGCCCCAAGTATGGTGTCCCAGCTTTAAGCTTGATATATCAACCAAAATTTGATTTTATTACCCAAAAACAGTAATCTCAACTCACTTATGATAACAGTGAGAAAACTGAGAATTTAGTGTTCTCATGAAAACCATTATCGGACGGGTACTGTTCCTCTCATTCCCCCCCCCCTCATTTTCTTCTCACCTTCCGATCTGGGCCGTCCAAATCTTGATCCAACGGTCCAGATCTAAAAAAAAAGATTTAGATCTGGACCGTTGGATTAAGATTTAGACGGTCAGATCGGAAGGTGAGAGAAGATGAGAGAGGGGAAAATGAGAGTGTCCTCTCCCTAATCGGACAGCCATAATCTCAATTCTATTTTGCACATGGTTTGTGAAACCGAATCGGACCGGCAGTTCAAACCGAAATCGGCCGTGAAACCGGTCCGGTTTGGTGCAAACCGGATCGACCCGACAGTGAACCCTGGTTGACCCGGTGAAACCGGTCGGGTTACAAGGGTCAACCCGATTCCAGTATTCTTTTTTTTTTTTAAATTTTTATTTTTTTTTAAAAGGCAATCTAATTTGAATATCTGAATATGTCACAAGTATTGAAGTATATGATTATTTTACTACTTGATCTAAAGTATTGAAATGATATATAGTATGTGAAATTTAGGTTGATGTGATGAGAAATTAATTATTTTCCAATTTTTTTATATCTCACGGTCCTAGCCCCCGGTTAACTCGGTGACTCCGGTTGACCCACTAACCCTTAACCCAAGACCCGACCCAGGTTCGATCCACCGGTCCGGGTTTCAGAACCTTGATTTTGCATGGGATGTCGTGGGACATTCTTATTCTGAACCACGTCAAAACTTGGTTAACCGCCATTCGCATTTATAATTAACATTGATGCATGATTAATAGAGTAGGGTCACAAAACTTGCTTGATAACGCCCTCATTTAGAATATATGTAGAAATATACTCCCTCCCATCCTTATATAACAGATACTGCTTTTATCTAATTTGATTAGACTAAGGAAGTTGGTTAAGTTAGTTAATATAACATGTATTTTCTAAAACATCATAGTCATCTTCCTTAATTCCTTTATTCCTTCTACTCCTTACATTAATATTGAGGGGGAGCATAAACATGCGTAAATTAGGAAAAGAATGATAAGTACAGAAAATATGTCTAATATTTAAGACAAATATCAACTCTTCAAATATGTCTTATATGAAGAAGGGGAAGGTGTGTTTAAGTACAGAAAATATGTCTAATATTTAAGACAAATATCAACTCTTCAAATATTTCTTATATAAAGAAGGGGGGTGTGTGTGTGTGTTTGGGGGGTGCGTGTGGGCGCCCCGGGCGTGCGTGCAGGCGAACATACATGGGGGGCTAGGGGTGGCCCCCAACCCCCCTATTTTTTTTAAAAAAAAATGTTGTTGTTAGTGATGTTTCTGTAAGGCTCTTGAATGATATGTGTATTGAATATGTTACAGAAATTATCACTTCATTGTGTGTATAAATGACCAAATATTCTAATCTGGTTTGGATTATCAGATCCATGTTCCCTTTTTTTCCCTCTTTATCCAATGGTTGCCATGAACATAGAAATTAACTACATATTTTTTTAGTGGTTTGATATTAATAATATTTTTAAATCATATTGATCATGAAATAATTCATGCTCTTTGTTGGTGATTATTATGGGGAAAAGTGCTACCACACTACCCAAAAAAAAAGGTTGTTTGTACTATAAATGACATTAGTAGAAGTTGTTAAAACCACTACAAAACACCGTTGCACGCTATTTTGTAGCGGTTATATAAACCCGCTATACTACATATAAAATAATTGCTACTGTAATTGTATGATTTCTCATTACCGCTACTATATGAGGCTGAGATGACGTCGTGTGTGAAAAATTTGTAGCTGTTATGTAACCACTACAAAATGAAATTAACCACGTAACTGCCACTAAAGACATCACCAAAAATGTTAAAAATGACGACAACAATTTGTAACGGTTCACTGACCGTTACAAAATTAGATGAAATTTTTAAAAAAACGTGAAATTTTCAAATTATTGTAGCGGTTAAATAACCCTTACAAAAGTTTCTAAAATCACTATTTTTTTGGAAAAACTTTTGCCGCCTTTATAAAATTTTATACAACTTTGTAGTGGTTATAGGACTTGTATGCTACAAATGGACGGATAATTTTTTATGCGGAATCTTAGAGGTTAGGGAAACACTACAAATGAATATTTTTTTTAAAAAAAAAAGTAAAAGAGTTGTTTTAGATTATTTTATTACTTAATTAGTAATTGAAATATAAATTATTTATGAAAATAATTGATATTAATATATGATATTTGATTATATATGGTTATTATATAGGTGTAAAAAAATGAGAATGTGTAGATATAATAAGAACCAATTATGATTTCATTTAAATAATATTTAATTTTGAAAATAATGTATATGAAAGTAGAAGCACTACAAAAAAAAAAGGTCAACTTGTAGCGCTTAAAATAAACGCTACAAATAAAACCGCTACAAATTTGTAGCGGTATGACTCGCGTCAAGTGGCGCTAGTTCATGAACGACATTTGTAACAAGTTATCATAAAATAACCGTTACAAAATATGGCGCTAAATTTGTGGCGGTTATCACAAATATGGCGCGAGTTTGGTGCCTTATGGCGCGCCATTAGTGGCGGTTTATTTGTAGCGGTTTATATCAAAAACCCGCTACAGAATGTCAAGAGTCTGAATTTTTGTAGCGGTAGAAAACTGCTAAAAATTTTCACGACGCAAGAGGTAGGATTTCTTCATTTGTAGCGGTGAACAATTTTTAGCGGTTTTTTTAGTTAAACCGCTACAAATGTAATGTCCTTAAACACGTTGCAAATAGAAGTTAAACAAAAAATATCTTTTAAAAAATATGTTCATATTTGTAGCGGTTATTTAGCTAAACCGCTACAAAATGTGATATTTTAATTTTTTTTTTAAAAAAAACCAATGAATTTTTGTAGAGGTTTTGTAACTGCTATAAAATGACCAAAAAACCGCTACAAACGTTAAACCGCTACAAAAACCGTCACATCAACCGCTACAAAGTGTGCAATATTGAAATTTTAATACTTCGAATCGCCAACGTTCATTAATTTGTAGCGGTTTTTAGTATAACCGCCGCTACAAAATGTGATATTTTGAGATTTATTTATTTTTTAAAAAAATACCAATGAATTTTTGTAGAGGTTTTGTAACCACTACAAACGTTGAACTGCAACAAAAACTGTCGCATTAACCGCTACTAATGTTACGCGTATCCCTATAAATACCCCCATCACACCTCATTTCATACACTCATTCATTCCTTCCCACCCCCTTCTCTCTCATTTTCTCTCATTTCTTCTCACTCCTTACAAAGTCTTTGATTTTAATGTTTTATTCTTTTTCTTCTTATAATATTGGTACTAATTTTTTTTCTTATCCATAACTTTAAGGATATATCCTCAATATTCCTTCTATCATCATCAACATTCTTTCGATAATCAAATATCATCTATTGGATAATATAATTTTTTCGCTCAGAGGTGGACAACACAATAATCCGTTATTATCAACACATTCTCGCATTATACCTACATAATATTTATACTTATCTAACTTAAGTTAATCTTTTTTAAAAAAAATATTAACTATTATAATTTAATTTGTCACTTAAATAATAAAAATATTCAACATAATATTGTAACAATGGACTCAAATTATTTTATTTTATTTTTCAATTTTGCAATTTTTTGTAGCGGTTGTAAAACCGCTACAAATTTTAAGTCAAATTCGGCTTAAATATTTGGCAAAAAATTCACCATCTTGTAGCGGTAACTCAAAACCGCTACTAATACAATAGCGGTTTTATTACATGAGTAGCGCTTTTAGAAAACCGCAACAAAACATCTTGCAACGGTGTATTTTGTAGCGGTTCAAATGTAATTTGTAGCGGTTAAAACCGCTACAAATACGTAATTTTAACAGCCTACAAGACATCTTTTTTTTTTTTGTAGTGAAGGAATGTAGAAAAAGGTCCCCAAAATTGTGAATTAAAAAAAATAGTATCACAAAGTTAGAATAAAAAAGAAATATTTGTAAATAGATGATCATCATATTTGATCCGCTTGAACATCACTTAAACTTTTCACAAAATGTAGATAGATGAGAGAAACCGAGAGAAAACGGGTGTAGAAACAAATGATGAAGTATATAAAATAAGGTGTGGTGGGAGTATTTATATGGATATTTGTATAACACTTGTAGTGATTGATATGACGTTTTTGATAGCGGTTTGTACATTCGTAGTGATTATATAACAGCTACAAATGCTATTATGAATTTTTTCCTGAAAAAAATAGAGGATTACAGATTTACATATGTTATTGTAAACATATTTTTTATAGGGTTAAGTAGTAAATTTGCTTGGAAAGTTTTCAAAGTTACCCCCCCATTTATTTTTAGATTCAATGTTACCCCAAACGTGTTAAAATGGAGCAATGTTTCCCATTTCTGTTAAAAAGTTAACAGTCAATATTTGTTTTTTGACGGTCAATGTTAATTTTTTAATGGAATAGGGCAACATTACTATGTTTTGAAACTTCCGAGGCAACATTGAGACAAGAAAAACTTCTAGGGAAACATTGCACCTGGACCTATACTTCGATGACGGATTTGCTACTTAACCCTTTTTTATATCACCCTTCGTCGCCATCCCTACAAAAAAAAGTGTGAAGAAAATGTGACTTTTGATTTTAATATGTTTGAACACTAATTAAACTTAAATTAAATAGTATTTCATAAAGCGTATCTTAAAAAGTGTACCGAACTATAGGTAAATTGTGATCGCCATGTAGGAAGAAGTTTTGAAAACCTGGTGGGCTAGAAAGGCTCATTCTTGTAGGTGACGTTATCACCATCGCCCATGTCGTAAATGCCCTGAGGCTTTAAATGAACCACTATATTCCAATCTTTGTGCCTCTCATCTATGACATAATAAATCTGATGTGTCTTTAAGGCAAGAATATATGGTTCATCATCTTCAGACTGACCAATGTGAATAGGCCGAGAGAAATTCATTGATGTGATGCCTAAATCGTCAATTGTAAGTCTTGGAAAATTGTTATATTTGGCCACAAACACTTGAACAATGTCGTGGTGAAGCGGCCTTGGTAATTTATTTTGACCACATCAAGTAGCTTTTCCATAATATGGGACAACACCAAACTCGCATGTTCCCATCACTACTGCTCACATAACTCTTGTCCCAAAAGTGCTATAAACACCCGAGGTTTGGGTTAGAAATCATTGATCTCGTGAAATCGTGCAAAACTTGAAACTATTGACATTGTATACCGTAAATCTTTGGGCATGGTTAAACGGGCCGAGTGCGAGAGCTCTGAATTCTGGTGAGTGCAGATTGTGGTCATTGATTGCAAATGTTACACTTTAGTAGTGGTTTCTGTATATAAACCGCTACAAAAATTTGCAATTTATATTTTATATATCTATCTAACTTTATTCCATTATTATGTTTATGATAAATATATTTAACTAAATATATATCATCTTTTCTATTTTCAATAAGATTTGTTATATAATATAATTAACATTAATAAACTAATATAAATTGATATAAGTATTAAATATTATTACATTATCAAATAACAAATAAAATAAAAACTAATAAAAAATTTTAAAGACATAAAATTGTCCAAAAACAGAAATATACTATAGATAACAAACATTTTAAATACAAAAAAGATTCTACAAACATAAATACAGCTAACTATCAGGAGTCTGATGATCAAGTCTTGTCTTAAGGGCCTGTCTTATGGGGACAAGATTAGCGTGCGTAAGAGAAGAGGTAACTACACCCTCGTCATCAGTAGCAGGAGGAGGCGGAGGGGGAGGTGGAAACCGCCTTCCATGAAACATCTCCGTGAAGGCACCGGCCAAAACATCCCACCTCTCCCTCCGACGAGCGTACCAAGTGTTGGCCTGGTCCTGAAACCACCTAGCAAGATCCTAAGTCTTGGTGTCAACCTGCGCAATAATCATCACCTAAACCCCCTCAGCTGTTGGCCTTCTCACGTACGAGGTTTTGACCTCAGAGGTCACTGTTATAGACCATACTAGGCCTAGCGCCTAACCCCATACCCCTAACACGCCCAGGATTCTCGACTGGGCCTATGGTAGCTTTCATTGGGGTAGTAGGATCCACAAACCCCCTGTGACTTTGGGGTCTAGGACTGTCGCAGCTCTGCTTGAGTTTGCTTGATTCGCTCCCGCGTACATATTTTATAAAACATTAATAAAATTTTTCATTAATTTAAATAAATTAAATAAACTATATAAATCACTTGTATGTATGTATGTATGTAACTTACTATCAGCTCCTCTACTTGTTGAGAGGTCATCGTCCTATTATGGTGTCTTTAGGTGTATGTGAACAACTCCCCATAGTTCGTCGGACGGTTCTCCTCCTAAGTCTTCCTCTCGTAAAAGAATTTAAAGAATATGAACTTTGTTATTTGAAAAATAAAACAATTAATCATTCTTTAATATAAAGCTAAAATTAATTTAACTTTGAAATTACCAAATTTCATTGTAGGTTGCGGAAATGTCTTGGGTCCTTCCATGTGATAGATCCTCTGCTACGATCGGTTTATGGTGTTCCTCTAGGACATAGCATGCATAAGGTATGAAACATTACATAATTACAAAAAAGAATATTCATTAGGAAATTTATAATTCTTTAAAATGTACCTATCCCTGTGGGCTCCTTTTGGTCTAGAAAACTTGCCTAGTCATTTGCAGGAACGTCATCTTGGATGCTTTCGATCAGCTACTGCAGAGGAATTGTCTCATCCTTATTCATCCTATTGTAGAGATAACCCTTCCGGTTCTTCTAGCCATCTCCCATCTTCATCATTGAGTATCTCTTCATGTTGTCTTGGACTTTAAAGTTATGTTGTATCATAATTTAATTAATAATTTGTTAGTTAATCAATTAATTAATAAATAAACCAAAAATTATAACTATTTACATATAAAATTATAATTTCCTCAAACATTGTGTCTTTCGGTCACTTTGAAACATGCTTCCAACTCTTGAAGTGGAAGAGGAACTACCCCCAATTCCCGCCCAAGTCCATTATGTAGCGGTTGAAAAGGTGACTATCGTTTCCAATCTTGCAAGTTCGTGAACTCATTCCAGCAAACTACGATGAGAGGGCCCTGTAACAGATTCACACTGGGAACATCCAGCTTCCTCCTGCTGATGTTCCCTTACGAATCTACACAATTATAAAATTTTTTTTATTAAATTTAAATACAATTTAATTAATCGTAAAGAATTTTAATTTTAATTTTGTCACAAAAATACTTAAATTTACCTTCGACATCCACCTCAAATCCGGTTGAGCGTGAAAGATGAAAGTTGGGGGTTCCCTTGGTCCCACTCCTCCTCCTAATCAATAAACCACTCCACCTTGCCTTTAGAAAAATTGATCTCTATCTCAACATTTTCCTCCATGTTGCTGAGGGATATATGTACGTATTGTCCTCCCTGTAGGGTCTCCGGCTGTGGGATTGGCTCCTCTAAGAAAAGCTTATATATCTCGATCCCCACTTGCGGGGTAGAAGGATATCTCTACCCTACGGCCCCTTCTATTACTGCCCCCCTTTGAGGCACTCTACCACGTACTACCTCTTTCCTTTTCCCTGCATGCTTCCTTAGAATCCATAGCTTGTAAATATCGTAAGAGAATGTGAGAAAATGTAAGTTAAGAGGCAATGAATCAAACTTTGTGTGGTTTACTTTGTGGTGGCGGCATGGGTTAAAAAGCGTGCTTTTTGTAGCGGTTTTGTGATCCAACCGTTATAAATATTACACATTTGTAATGGTTTTACTTAAACCGCTACAAACTACAAAATCCTACCTCGTCCAGCATGACATTTTGTAGCGATTATGTAACGCATTACAAATGTCTTGACCCTTGATATTCTATAGCGGTTTCAAAGAAAAATCATTGGCTTTCCTTATTATTGAAGATAGTGTAAACATGCCACAAGATGATTGGTTTCCAAAATAGATGTCAATTTCCGACAAAGAAGTCACTAACTTATTTCCATCAGATAGACACAACTATATTGCAACCCAATCTTCCATTGCATGCTGCACTATCTTCAAAAAAATAATTTGTGGGATAGGGGGTATATATAGGTTCATATTTTGTAGCGGTTTTTATATAATCACTACAAATTATGTGAATTGGTTGCATTTTCTACCTCTGTTCTTTTAAACCATGACAAACGCTTGTGTCTCCTTGAATTCTATTAGTTGCTTATTATCCCTAAATCGCGACAAATATAACCGCCACAACCTTCACATCATCACGCGCTAAGTTGGCGCACCAACTTTGTAACGGTTTATTTCTTGTAACCACTACAAAGGTCCCGCCACAAACCTTCGCCCGATTATGTGCCAACTTTGTAGTGTTTTTTTTTTCCTTTTTCTAATGATCGATACAAAGTTTGATAGAAATAAGCCCGTGTTTTTTATCAATTGTTGTTACTACAGATTTGTAGCGGTTTTGGTATAAACCACTAAAAATTTGTAGCGGTTACAAAATCTAACATTTGTAGCGATTTTTCTTAATCGATACATATTAACGACTACAAAGTGCCATTTTTTTGTAATGTCATTGATACTTATTTTAAGAGAAATAATAGTGAGTGTTTGCCCACGTCTACTCCTAATATTGAAAAGTCAAATATTGAGACTCATTATTCAAAGTCTCCTAGAATTGCAAGAATTAAATAGCAGGTTTAATGATAATACTATTGAATTACTATCTTTGAGCATGACTTTAGATCTAAGAAATAGGTACAAGTCATTTAATAGTGATGATATTTGTAAACTTATTGATAAATTTTATTCTAGAAATTTCGCCAAAATAGGAAAAATTGCATTTGGAAATGGAGTTACAACATTTTGAGTATGACATTTTTAAACATCCATATTTGATTAATTTATCAACTACATCTAAATTATATCAAGGGCTAGTAAGAATTGGAAAGTTCATCATTTACCCTCTTATTGATAGAGTGATTAGATTTGTACTCACTCTTCTAGTTTCTACAAGAACTATCGAAAGATATTTCTCTCGCTATAAAGATAATCAAGAATAAGCTTCAAATATAATGGAAGACCAATTTCTTAATGATTCTTTGATTACATATATTGAAAAAGAAATTGTTTTGAATTTTGACACGGATTCAATTATAAATGAGTTTAACAATACGAAAACACGTAAAGTAAGAGTCAAGTGAAGTAATCTTAATTTCTGTGATAGATTTCTTTTTTCAAATTTTTTATATATTAAGTTTGTATTATATTTCAACTACTTTTATTTATAATATAATATTTTTTATTTTCACCCCGACGTTAAAATTTTTAGGTCCGCTACTATATGTGTACTGTATTATCGGATAGCTTCAATTGTGTGCATGTGGCCTATGTTTGGAGTTTGAAAAAGGTTTCACAACAAAAAGTTTGTCGGCTGTATATATTATATTGAAATACCATAGCAAGAATATTATCCGCTATATAGCTTTAGCTTTTCTGATGATACTCTCCAAACTTTTCTTTTTCTCCCTCTTGTTGCAGCTGCTTATTCACAAATAATACACTATACTGTCATAATAATTCATATATATATATATATATATATATGAGGATACAATTATTCATTACAACGATCACAATGACAATGGCAATAACGGAAAGGAGAAGAGACACACAGCGATAATAGGGGACATACATACATACATACACATGTGTGTATGTGTATATATTACTGAGTCATCATGCAAAAGCACCTATATATATGCTAAGGAGCAGATGATCGATTCTCTTTAATTCAGCTGACGATACTTCATAGGCCTGTGAGACAAAACCAGTAAAAAGTCATGACCGTGCAAAGTCTCAACTCTCATGCACGTGATTTAACTAGACAAATGAACAAATTAAACTTGGTTTTTTTCTTAATTCAGTTTACTCTTTGAATTATTTGTTCTAGCTTTTAACTCCAACGTTGAACCTGCCCCTATAATAACTCTAACAATACAAGAAGCAAGCAAGCACATGCATGCAAAAACAAAGGCTTTGTGAGTGAACATTAATTAATTACCTATCTTTTTCAACATCATTGGCGGTGGTAGCGGTACTGGATTTGTAGTTTGGGATGGGAACATCACCGGACTCAATGTGTCCTAGATCCTCTAAGAGGATTTCATAGTGTGTCTTAACTTCCTCAGCTGATTTTCCTTCAACCGCTTTAGCCACATTCTGCCATCGATCAGGAGTGTCCTTGTCGTATTTTGCAAGAGCCTTCTCAAACATCTTGTTCTGTTTAGGTGTCCATGATGAGGAATCACAGGCCCTCTTTTTGCTCTGAGAGCTTGAAGCCATAACTATATAGATATTGTTTCAGAAGTGAAGATGAATGAGAAGAAAATGATTTCAGAGATTGCTTGTGAAGGAAAATGGTGAAGAAGGTGGTGTGTGCTTATATAAATGGTTAAGGAGATAGTTGGATGAAGCTAGTGAAGGAATCTGAATAGCCAAAAGTTGGAAAGCAATTGTGACTACTCTGTCTGCTTTGGAACCACACAAAAACCAAGCAGGACAATGTAAAGCCAGAGATCAGATAGAATCAGTTTTTTCAAATGAATCTGGTTCCAAATTTCACATCTTTTTTATTTTATTTTCTTTTTCTTTTCTTTTTCCCCCTCTGCCTTCCTTTTCTTTCTCATTACCGACAAAGCTGTTTTTTCCCCTTCATCGTGGACAAGAAAAAACTGATTAGCTTTGTGAGGAAATAGTTGAAATGATGAGCATCAGGTTTAGATTTATAAATGGTTTTATAGAGGGAAAATTTCACTCCAACCCACTGTAAAATTTTAATATCAAAGAAACCCCAAAACTTTTTGAAATTTCACTGCACCAACTAAATTGAAATTAAGTTTTTTGAGTTGAAAAGACATTTATACCCTTGTCTTGTTCATGGCCGAGATGGTCGTGTAAATTCCCACGTGCATTGTAAATACGTGTATTTGACTTGTAAATTCCAGCATATGTCTTGTAAACAGCATTTATTCTTGTGAATATGCTCTTTGTCTTATATATGGCCGGGTTGGTCTTGTAATTTTACTTATTTGTATTGTAAATGAGCATATTCGACTTGTAAATTTCCACAAGTTTCTTGTAAATAATCATATTTGATTTGTACCGTAAGAGCACAATTATTTTTCAACCACAAATTTTAATTTCAGTTTAGCCCTATCTTGAGAAAATTTTTGAGATTTTTTTATATTAAATGGCAGGGTGGAGTGAAATTTTGCCCTTTATATATGCTGACAGCTAAAAGCCTATGAGGAACAAAATAAAGGGGAAATGGTAAAGAGATAATATCTTTGAATATCTGCATTTCAGTCATATATAGGAAGAAGAAAGACAAGAGAATCATGATGGGGTGAAGAGAGAGAAGGGATGAGATAACTAATAGTATATTCTTATTGGTCAATTCACTTAGTGGAATGTGTCAAACAAACTTTACTCTTTATCTCAACATAGAATATTTTGAATTCATTAAAATTGCAAGTCCCCAAGTACACGGGCTTCTGTGGTGAACTTTATTCTGTGTAACGCAGAGGATGAATAACAATAAGATCATCAATGCAAATATTTTCCCCTCTTTTCTAGTGCAACTTGAAACTTGACTCTGTGATTTTTAATCTGAGTTTTGGTCTGATACTAAGGATACATTTGAATGAAAGAATAACGAAGAGGAAGAGAAAGTTCCCTTCAAACAATTATTTGTGAGTAGGGAAAGACAGTGCAGAATTTCTTAACTCTGCCAAGTCCTTTTTTTACCTTTACGAGATTTTGTAGAAAAGTTTTCTCAGATAAAAGACACTGAGCTGGAAATTATCACTAAAATATCCTTTTGCTTTCCAACTGTGAACTCACTCCCAGTAGCTTCTCAAAGAAACTGAAACTCAAATTGATTGCACTGACGAAATCTGCAAAAGCTGGAAAGAATCTGCCCAGAGATGAGAAGAAAAAGTGGTGGACTGAACTGTGCCATGGTCATAGAAACATTATATTTTGTTGGGTTCTGAGATATTAGGAATTGGGATTTCGTACGTTTGTTCAGAGCAACATTGTTTGTTTCTGCATGCTTTGTTGGACTCTACTCATCATCATCATCATCAATGAGCTCCTTGTACAACTAGCTGATTATGGGCTTGTTTGGAGATACCATCTGATGATATGGGATAATAAGTCTATTAAGAGGGAAAGTTCAATTATTGAGTATTTGAGTTGGCTTCTTTTTTAATGGGCTTCAAGGTTTGTTGGGGATATTTTTCTGAAACCACACCATGGAGCTTCTAATCCCATCAGCTTCTTCTCCATCAATTTTTTCTGTGTGCCCCATCACTAAAAAGCAAAAAAGATGTTTCTCTCCTCCCTCAATGAATGCTTCTCTCCTGGCTTTTGCTTTTGCCTTTACCATTTTAGTCTAAAATCATTTAATTTACGCTCTAATTCTTTCAAAAGCCATGTTATACTCGTCTAGAAGTTTTGTTGAATGATGATTAATAAAATAATGAAAAACAAGTTTGTTGGTTTCATAATGTGATTCATTCAGGTAAAACCAGGTGATTCATCAATTTAATTTTTATAACTAAAGCTACATAAGTCTAACACGCACTCTGCTCAATAATTGTGTTGTAAATTTTTTAATGGTAATGTTACTATTTTATTTGGAAAATTTATTTTTTAATGGTAATGTTACTATTTTATTTGGCAAATTTATATTTAATTTTAATTTTAATCTCAAATTATCACATTTTGTGCAACATATATATTATCTATATATGAATTTGATTCATGCCCTTTTTCATCTCATCTATCTTTTTAAAAACCAAATGCCCATTAGAAACAAAAGCCACTTGTATCATCGCTATCTCAAACACAAATCACATTAGAAAAAGTCCATCAAAAAATAAGTCTATTAAGAAAAGTCCTCCATCAAAGTTATCCCAAACGGGTCCTATATGGGTCATAGGTTGAAACGTCTTCTTAATTAATTGACCAATGGAAGAGATATATAAGCTGATACACTCTATTTCCAAAGATTTGATTGATGGGCATAAAACATATGCATCTTCCCTTAGATTTAACAGTTAAAACACAAACAACAAAAGTTTTGAATGTTATCTGATTTTGAAGTATATATGTGTTTTCTAACACTATTAAGCTAGGATTAGAGAAATTAAAGGATTCACAGGGTAATTAATAAAATTTTTTGAAAGAAGAAAGTGATCTTGTAATTACGTAAATTATTCTAAATGCAGATACTGGTTTCTGCCACAAGGACATAAAGTGATATTAGCCATGCAAAAAGTTGAAATCAATTATTGTAAGCTATTCCCTGTAGTGGCAATGGTCCTAACTTCATCCTTCCAATTTCATTAATGTTCCCAAGAGTTCCACAATAAGTGATTGTGTATGGGGTGTATATTTAATATTTACATACTAATCCTTTATTTTCCATATATATATATATATATATATATTTTATTTATTTGTGAATATGAAGAATCCACATAGCTAGTGAGAATGTCAAGATTTGGGTGGTGATTTAGGTGACCATTTCCAAAGAAGCAGTATATATTGAGGTCCCAATACAATAATGGAATTGGTCCTAAGGTATTCTTCTGGGCATCAAAAGTCAGGATACCTATTCATCAGCAATAGGTCTTTTTTTCCCTTTCTTTTCAATGTTTAATCTGTTCCGTAAACTGATCATTTTCTCTTTTAATCATTATATATAATAACAACTTTTCATTTTTATCATAAATATGAGAAGTTGAAAACCTTAATTGTGTATATCATAAATAAAGTATAAGATAACTAGACAGGGACTCATGCATGTGGTATAAAACCCTAGGTGAAATATAGAACTATTTAGATGATAAGCTATATGGCAAAATTTAATGATGGATGTAAAATATGAAAAATGTTTAGAAGTGTTAAATCTAGAAATCAAGCTTTACACTAATTTGTACTACTATATGGCAGGAATGAGTGTAGCAGAAGAAAGTCAGGGATGCCAGAAGAGAAGCTTGAAGTTATAAGCAGATAAAAGTTCTGATTTTTGGATCTAGAAGATAAGAATATAATAATCAAACTCTTACTCCATGCACATGATTATTCATATATGACTTTTTTTTTTTTTTTAATACACCAAAAAGTTTAGGTAAGTTGAGTTCTAATAAGAATATAATCAAATTGTTATTTCATACATATATGATATCTATATGTGGCTTTTTTTTTTTTTTACAGAAAGTGTAGGTGGTTTGGGTCCCCGGAGCTCACTAAGCATGCCTACGGACTCAAACAACGTTTACATAGATAGTTATAGATCGTCTACCAATAAAATCTTCATATCAACAATGAGATTCGAACTCATAATCTTATGGTTATTAACCAACTTCTTATCAATTAGACCAACCTTTATTAACAACATAGAAGATGAATAATGTCAAACACAAGCTTTAATAAAGCTCTAAAAATAAAAATAAGAGAAAGAGAGTGTGTGTGTGTGTGTCACTGTGTTGGCGTTGATATTGTATCTGTGGCTTCAATTGTTTCCCACAGATATGTTTCTTTTTGCGGTAGATCCGATAACTCAGCTTCAAATAAAATTTTGTCATATTCAAATTTCTTTCTTTATTTCTTTTAATATTGGTACAAATTACTTATCATATTGGTAAGTTTTATCAAATAATAAAATGCATGTCTAGCAATATCCATCTAAAATACGCAACTGAATATCTCAAAAAAGAAAGCGGATTTTCCAGCTTGCATTTGCATTAATGAATCCGCCCTACAAATTAATGTCTAGCACGCAACTGAATAATTCAGCTTGCATTTGCATTAATGAATTAATTAAATTTGGTCCTGCCTAAATCAAGGGAGTGTTAAGAGACTTATTTGATGCTTAAAATTCTGTCAAGTCGTAATGGCATGTGTTGGAGATCAAGTATGTTTAATTACGTGTAAATAGTATGGTTTTGTTATAACTTTTGTTATTTTTTCATGTATATGTTGATGTTGATTTTTATTATCTAGCTTATGGAAATTAAATTAAATTTTTCAAAAGAATGAATTTGTGAGGGTTACTAAAAACCTTTGATGACTTTGAGATCCAATATTCATAAAACGACCATGCATGGGAATACCCAAACCTACCTTAGACGGGCTTTTACATAACAAGGCCTTATTGCCCATAAACCGATGAAGAGAAAAAGACAACTCGATGAATTGAAATATCAGTAAAAAGGACACCAAGTCAACTAGGATTTTGAAGGGAATTAGACCTGAATATTACAAAGGTGACTCAACTATACACACATACACAAACGCTAATCTTTTTATAGGAAATTTATTTTATTGGTTATATATAGCCAAAATGATCACTCAGTTGAATATTTCTTTCTCTGTGATGGTGGCAGATATATAGTTCTCTGTCTCAATTCCCACTATAGTTCTTCAAAACTTTTCATAAGCAACGCATGTTGCACTTATCCATCATAACCATAATACTAAAGAGATTAGTCCATTCCATTTTTCTATATATATCAACATTACACACACACAGACACACACAAATATATATTGTATAACTGGAACATGATAGAATAATCAAAATATATCACTCAGTACAGTTGGCACTTGCATTTTCTATTTTCCATCATAATTGTAGCTACAAAGTCAACTGCTTTCTCATAATATTCAAATACTGGGAAACAGTTGTACACACATTTTATAAATAAAACTGTTGAATTTTAATTAATTGACAACTTTTTTTTGATACTTTAATTGACAACTTTATAGACGAAGGTTGTCATTTCTTTAAAGATAGTAACAGCAACAAGACGGACCACTTGTGGATAACTAATGTGTGTTTGGCTATAAGGGTTGTCAACCCAACTACTTCAAATTGCCCTTTGTTCTTACTCTCTCAACTCTCTGATCAAATTGGCTACAATATATATATATATATATATTTCTCAGTTGATGATGAATTGATGGGATCATTGTATTGTTAAAGAGGCAAAAAAACATTACATGTGTGTTTGTTGGTTATAGACTTATAGGGTCCTACAGTAGGAGGAGTCTGTCATATTTAACAACAAAAGAAATTACTTGAGAAATTGTCACCAAGACAATTATTTCTCCACAAGAAATCATCTCATCAGATCATCAGTCAATTAGCCCATTTGAATTTGATCCTGATGGCTCACCAGTAAAATATATAAAACAGATATAATACTAATAAAAAAAGGGGTTAAGGTGTAATTTTAAAAAAGAGGTTTATCTTTTTGCTTAGGAAAAAAAAAAGAGGTTTATCATAATGTGTGTATGACACAATTAAGTTTTGGAGGGTGTAAAAGTAGATACAATCTTTTAAAAATGATGCAATTTTATCAATTATGTTACACTCTAGCCCAAACTTTAGTTATAAAATTGGAGAGAGAACAAGTCGGCCCACATAAGAAAGAGACCAACATTCAAGCCAATTTAATGAAAGTTCTAAAATTGCTTCATTTTAAAAAATATTATATCTATTTTTTCACTTTTCAAAACTTTATTGTGTCAGATGGCTTATGGTGAAAAAATTTATCGTTAAAATTGCACCTTAACCCATAAAAATATATAATGACTAATTATTTAATTGCATAACATATACAAATCTTGGAAATAACCTCTTTGACTGTGGGGGTAAGGCTACGTTCATATGTCTCTCATCAAACTACACCTGATAAGAGCCTTGTGCACTAAACCGCTTTTATAACATATGCACCTCAAATGTATATGTTTTGTGAAGCATTGGAATATGGAGCAAAAAACAGCAAGGAATGGTGATCACTAGGGTCTGTTACTTATCCACATATTTATTAATTAATTATTAACCCATATACTAATTAAAACATTGAATATTGCCACTTGCTAGACATTATGGATTATGATCGGAACATAAATGGATTATTTAGGCGAATGTGTATATTTAGGGAGAGACAAACATAGAGTCACAGCATGGTCAGCTCCATATCTTTAGGATGGTCACATCATAACATTTAGGTCACACAATAAATATTGAAAAACAGAAGCATTATCATAACAAAGAGACATGTTGTGAAGAGGTACGTAGTTTTTGTGACTATGAAGAATGGAACAACCCCATATGCCTTTGTTACTATCTAAGTTTTAGGCTATATTTGAGAGTTTCATTTTGAAGGAAAAGGAAAAGAAATGGAGGGGTTTGGTAGTCTCTTCCCTTATTTGCAAGTTTTAAAAATAAGAAGAGAGGGAATCAAGGATTTTTACAAATCCCTCAAAACCCTCCTTCTTCTAAAAAATAAAGTTCCCCTAATATGGAGGGTTTTAAAAGGGAAAATATGTTAATTACTTTTTTACCCTCGTTCACCACCACCACCGCCGCCCCCACCGCATAAATAATTTTTTGAATATAAAAATTACATAAATAAGTTTTTTAGAAAATTTAAATTTATTTGTAAAGTATAATAATTATATTAATTATTAAAGGAAAGGACAAAATGGTAAAAATAACTCATTAATCCTCCATCTTCCTCCCTTACTATTTTTTTTAACTCCCAAACAAAGAGAGAAATATCTTCCATTTCGCTTTCATCCCCTCCCCTCCATTCTCCTTGCATCCCTTTCCTTTCCCTTTCTTCCAAACTTCCAAACAAAGCCTTAGAGATCTCTCATGTTACTATAGATCTAACCTCCCCATGTGAAACTCCCATTGATTTGCAATACAAGTCACCTTTCAGAAAGAGTAAATGCTTCATAATATAAGTCAATTGAAAAGTAGGTTAATGCTTATTTGTCAATTTTATCCCATAATTAATGCTTAAATGTGACTCATCCAATATTTCTCTCTTTCAAAACCTTATAATAGGGGTAAAAGTGGAACTTTCTTTTTCAACTTTAAGATAAATTTAATAAGTTAACCATTTTTTCTTGATTTTAGTGAGGTGATTGAAAGTGACTTATATATATTTTGGCCTAGAGAGAGCGAATCACTTGTAACTAGGTCACTAAACAAAGAACCAAGAAAAATAGCTACATCATTAAACTTTGAAAATTGTTCCTATTTTTATCTTTAATTTACCCCTAATAAGTATTTATAAACTTAAAGAATATACTCTCCGTTCCCTCATTGGAAATAGAGAAGAATGATATATTTGGAATAAAGCACTTAATATTGTACAAACTTTTACAAAGTGACTTGTATATATGACCACAAAGTTCTTCTAAAAAGCAATTTATATTATGGACCAGAAGGAGTGTATTTCTTTCTTTTGGCCAACTTTATCTTTAATAATCCAGAGCAATCAATCTAACGCGGCTTAAAAGATTTCATTGGTGGGTCGTAACAATATATAATTAACTTATGATTTTGTGTAGATTATCATATATCATTCATCAATCTTCATTCACTATAGTAACTTGATCATAGTTTCAGCTTCTTTGTAAAAAGGAGACGTCCAAGTTAAAACTTAAAACTTTCATATAAAAAGGACTTGTATGTTTTGACAGCTACATATATTATTAGTTAATGTTACGAGTATTCGATGTTCATGAACTAAACCTATATATTCTCTTATATTAGTATTGCTAGGTAACGTTTCAAGTTAAAACTTAAGCTGGGAACACACACACAAACACATGGACATGTAAGTGCATGCATAAGAACAGTGCATGTGCACCGAAAATGGGGTAAATGTCAAGAGCAAAAGCTACAGGACAACTTAGGAAAGGCTTGTCAAAAACAACGATGAAATGAATCATGTGTTTTCTATGGTTGTAGTTTAAAATTAGCTTTCATTTTCAACCATGGACACACATTTTATAATATAGCGACCCTTTTGAGTCTGATTCAGCCTCCCCACCCTTTCTCCATAATACTACTACTATAATACAAAGATGAACTGTGTCTGCTGCAACTTTGTCCCCGGCAAAATCATATATATATATATATATATATATATATATGTATATATATCAGTCCTCCAAGTTCTTGCAAATTCAAAAGTCTCTCAGAACATAACTTAGGTCATCGTGAATCGAAAGTGACATTTTTGTCACCACCATCATTCTTTTAGATTCGTTTTTTTCCATGACATGATTATTATTAAAATCATATATCGGTTGTCTATTGTAGGAGCTAGATGATTAATAAACAGATATTAAGAATATTAGTTACCAAGGACAGACCTTAGAAGAGATAATAGGGGGCCATGGCCCCTCCCAACAAAAAAAAAAAAAAATAATAAAAAAAAAAAATTTGTTAGACGGAGCAAGGGACGATCAGCAACAACCAATTCTTCAGAGAATTTCCACATCTTCCAGTCAGTTTAAGAACACTTCGTCTCAGCCAAAATATACTCTCCGGCCATATTACTCCCCTCACGAGGTTCAAACTTATAAGATGGATATCTATGGGTATTTACTAGTAAAAATAGCATATCTCTGGAATCTATAGCTCAAAGAAAAATGAGTAGAAACATGGAACTGGCTCTATTGTTCTTTGGTTTTGTTTACTCTGTTTTTGGGTTTGTTCTCGATGAATCCAATATTGAGGGATACTCTGTGTTTTCTTACATAGAAAACGATATCGTCACCGCAAGCTTACCTTCCTCCTCCCAAGCTCTCATGGTCAATCTCACTCTCATTGAAGCTGCTGCATCCAAAGGGGCTATTATTTCTCTCTCCGGCCATATCTATGAACAGTAACCAGTGGCCCCCAAAAAAAATTTTGCCAAGGTCCGTCCCTGTTAGTTACATTAGTTATTTATAAAAAAAATTGTGTGTTGGATTTCTTTAAAATCGTCATTTTGATCATTTGTATTGAAAACTATTCTCATCCATTGAAAAAAAAAAAAAAAAAAAAAAAAAAAAAAAAAAAAAAAAAAAAAAAAAAAAAAACCCAAACCAATATAGAGGCTTTATTTTTAGGGTTAAGGTACAGATTGGCCAACCAAGTATTACGCTAGAAGCACCGAACACAAAAATGTCTTGAAGGTATAAAAAAATGTCAATGAACAATTGAAAGGAAGCAAAAATACCAATGAAGAATTTAAAACTTCAATGAATAGACTAAAACGGGGATTGTGCTATTTTCATTAGAATTTATTGCTTTATTGGTGTTTTTGCTCCCTTTCAATTGTTCATGGGTATTTTTGATACCTTCAAAACATTTTTGGGGCAGGTGCTCCTATCGTAACATTTGGTTAGCCAATCTGCACCTTAACCCATTGTTTTTAACTATTGATGGATATAATTAAGGACCTTTTTCTTTGGTAGATAATTTTAATTAAAGAGTAATTTTATTAATCTTTTTGAACTATAATGCCTATTGTAATCTTGTGATACCTTTTGTCAAAAAAGAAAAATAAAATCTTTTGAGACTTTTTGTCAAAAAGGAAAATTTATTTTTTAAAACTATAAAGCAAAATTTCCCTGAATTCAAAACACAAACACTATATTATAAAGTAATAAAACCAAAACTGCATATTTACCTAAACAAAACACGTATATAAAGACAGAGAACAACGCCATCAGCCGCAATACATATATTTAAAGACCATGAAAGTAAATTCCAAAGTCGTTATTTTTTGTTTCTGAATTTTATTTGAAGCAAACTGTAAACAAAAGAATGGGCGTGGATGATTTACAACTAATAGCTAATATAATGGAATCATTACTTGTGCCAAAACTCCTTGATAATACAGAAGAGGATGAAGTAGCAGTCATATTTCAGATCATACTACAGTTAATGATATGAGGTATTAACACAAACATGCTACTCTTGGGTTTGAACATTCTCACTCCATGAATCCATGAGACACATTGCAAGTTATTCTTAAAATTTGTGACTGATTATACCTAAAAGAAACCCAAACTTTTAGGGGAGTTTAGACAAAATTAACACAAAATGGATAAGGAAAAAATCGACTGAAAAGGGAAATTCAGTCGAATCTGACCATATAGAGGAACAACCGCCAGTAATATTTATAAACGATCAGTCTTGAATAAATTAATAACGGTTATTAAAACAAACCATCACCATTAATAAAATATAATGGTTTGATCTGTAAATCTAAAGGATATGACGGCTCAATAATCCATGAAACACTCTTTATATAAATATATGAAAACTTAACTTAACTTCTCCACTTTTATTTCAACTTCTCATAGCCAACATCTTCACCAAACTTATGGACAAATACAAGAGAACTTATGGCTCATCATCTTGGGACAAACCGAAAGGTGAACTCCTTTCACCAACAAGTATTGAAGGGCTCGTCCACATGACCTACAAGCTCCATCATATGGTCCCAATTTACCTACGAAAGCCAAGACGCATGGACTAGTGCTTGAAAGAACTTACCACTCTCGTTCGCTCTTTGAACAAAAAGGTAGACAAGTTACTAAAGAAGGAAGAATCGATGATGCATCAAATTCTAAAAATATCTCCATATTTTTTTTATTTTTAGTTTGTTTATAAACTTTTCTTTTTTTTTTAAAAAAAATGTGGTTGCATAATCAACCACCAAAAATTTACAAAAAAAAAAAAAAAAAAAAAAGTGAAATACATAACGTTTATTAAGTAAAACATGTTACTTATTAGAATACCATGTCAAAAAAGTGAATTACATAATGGTTATTAACAAAGAACCGTGTTAAATGTAAACAAATAAATAACAATTCTTTCGAACCAACCATGATGTAAGGTTTTAGGCACGATAACACAAAACAACCCTTCAATTACTCTTCTATTAAACGTTAGAAATAGAATGCACTTGAAACTTATTATATTCGAAACAAAATCCACCAACATCTTAACCCTATGACTCCCTGTTGTCTCTTTTCAGTCGTCTGGAGTCATTTTCAGTTGAATCCCACCATAAAAGCCTTCATCCAACTTCTTAGTGACAGTCAGGCTCATAAATGCACTTGACCTTTGTCTCAACTGTTGCGCGAGTTGTTTTCATTCGTGAGCCCTAGTCGATTGGACTGCCTTTGTGAAGTCACGATACGATAAAGCATCCAAAGTGACGTTAAATTGCTTTTGTAAAATTATGTTTTTGTAGAAAACTCATTATTGCTCGATCGAAGGTTTCTTAAATTGCTTTTGTAAAGTTATGTTTAAAAAAAAAAAAAAAACTCAATATTGCTATGATTGAAGGTTCCTTAAATTGCTTTGAGTTATGTTTTTTTTAGAAATCTCATTGCGTTGACCAAAGGTTCTTTAAATTGCTTTTGTGAAGTTAGGTTTTTTGGAAACTGTAGTTTTGCTCTAATCAAAGTTTCCTTTCCTGTTATAGAATGTGGTCAACCCATTGCTTTGATTTACGTTTCCTATTCTATTGTTTTTTTTTTTTTTTTTTTTTTTTTTTTGGAAGTCACTTCAAGATATATGGATTCCTAAGAAAATACCTCCTTTCTTGGAAGTATCCATATCTCTAGAAGTTACTTCGAAAAGATAAATAAGGATGTGATAAATAAACTAGTTCAGTTGTAACAAGACATGATAAAGCATTCAAGGTGACATTAAATTGTTTTTGTGAAGTTATGTTTTTTTTTAAACACATTAGTGCTCGGAATCGAAGGTTCTTCTCTTGTTATTGTATTGCGCAAGTGGCAACAAGTTCATAGCTCTAAAATTCAACATTGTGATCAGTCCTAGACTCTTCAATGTAAGAGTTCTGAGCTACTTGGTGTTGACTTTACCTAATAGAATAGTATTTCTCACGTCGAGTAGTCATGCCATATGGGATGGATCAAGATTTTATAGGCTTTGTGGCTTGAGTCAATTGCACTCTTGACCTAGGAAAACATGTTGGTCAAAAAAACATGAATATCTATATATAGGAAAAAAGTCGTAAGAGGCAAGCAAACCATTAAGCAACTCAAGGGGTTGCTTACCCCTTACTTTGCTCCAGGGTTCATATACCCTGTGTGGCCTTTCAAATACGGATATTTGTAGGTTTTTTCCCCAATCCATTGCTTTCCAAGGTTGATTCCTATGAAGAGATGCAATTTATAGGTAAAGAATTGCATTATCACTTATATAGGTCAACAGTTGCCATCGGTTCTCCCTACAAAGCCTGGAATGTCCTGATCTATCTCATATTGCATAGAAACTCGATGTAGGAAGTATTGTTCTATTATATACAGTCTAGTCCAACCAACTCAGAAACTTTCACTTGAAAAGTCTCACGACCTTATATGACGGTTGTATACTATAAAAGTTCATGGTTCTTATTTAGAAATCGTTTTTTGTGTTACTGGATAAATTATGGATGTCAAAATGAGACCGTTATGTATCATGTAAGCATTACCATATATTATGATGGTTGTTCATATGTGCCCATCAACTATTATCACACTAATGCGTATATCATGGCTTCACTAAGCCTCAATATATAACCGGTGCTATCTTATAACCATTATAATAAGTCAAGAGTAAATAACGGTTAGGAACCATAATTTATCTGCACGGAGTAAATATAGCGCCTGCATTTACGATGGTTTGGAACTGTGAAATATGACAGTTAATAACCGTCATGAATCACAATTTTTGTAGTAGTATGTATTTTGTAGTGTATCAAATATCTATTTTTCGCGCCTTGGTGCTGGATGCACCAACAATTATTTAATGGTGTTGGACACACATGAAAAAAAAAATACTTTAGGGTACTGGATGCATAAAAAGTATTTTAAGGTGTTGGACAAACCCAAATATGTGTGGTAGATATATAAATTGAATTATTATAGTTGAGAGGGATGGAAAGTAATCAAGGAAGATATGGAGAATATTAATGGCAGATACATGACCATTGCCTAGTGAGTTTTGTTTCTTTTGCCAGAAATTGCCTGGTGATTATTAGCATGCAGCTGTCCAACATATATTTTATCTTTCTCCCATCCTATATTTGTCAAAATGCATGCACCGTCTCTTTTGTGTGTGTGTGTGTGTGTTATATGCCAGAGTCAAATTAAATTTAGTCACGAGGAGGATCAAAATAGAAAAATATAAAATTTGCATAATTTCTAGAAATGTTAAAATATACTCATACCTATATTTTTTGTCAAATGTCCGATACTTATAGAGTGCTTCAAAAATTTGAAAATTTAATTAGGGGAGACCATAGTCTTTATCAGCTTCCCTCTATGCTTACCGTGTAGGTATAATCTTAATCGTGTGTTTAAGATTTAATGTCATTCAAACTAATGGAATTGAATAATTAAGATGAAAAGATTTGATGTTTACAAGATATATAACATGACGTATGCGGTATGATGACTTGGAAAAGAATTATATAAGATAGAGAAGGAAAAATTTAAACTTTAGAATACAAGAGATGAAACGATATTAATTTATAAAACCCCAATTAGATAATTACATGACTGAAAAAATCTACAAGAAATGATAAGAAGGCAACATGATGAATAATCTCAAATAATAGTTTTGGTATTAAAAAAGTGATCGAGAAAATTGAAGTAATGGGACCAATGAGGAAGAGGAAAAAAGAAGTGGGTGTGTGTATGACAGTATGAGAGGTTGCTTTCAATTATGCTAACGCTGGGTTTGGCAGTCTGTGGGTGCTATCTGAATAATGCCAATAATAATAACACTGATAAATATTTTTTTTTATCAAAACAAGAGAGATAGATTGAAGGGTCAAACTTCAAGTGGGTATGTGAGTCCCCTCCGCTATGGGCCAAAAGGTTTAGGTCATAACTATTGTTTGACCAGTTGGTTTGGCTAAATGATCTTATAGGATGTAATTTTTATTTCCTTTGATCAACCTCCTCCTTTTGTGTAAAACATGGACGTTGATGAAGGCTTAGTCCTCTTAAAGGATATGTTGTAATGTCTCATTTGAGATAATGAATCCAATTTTATTTTTTTTTTTTTTAAAGGTTTAGGTTAGGGGTAAATTTATTTAACTTAATTAATTTGAACACACTCACTAATAAGGTTGGGTCTAGTGGAAAACAACTATTTTCTAACAACGTACCGAACCAAAGTGTAAATCCCCCATTGAGGAAAAAAGCATCAAAATTCAATGTCTGACAATGCCTCGAACAGAATTACCTTCAATAAAAGGATACATATACATGGTCAAAAGAATAAATGAACACACTGAATTTCATCAAATGATACAAACAAACATATATAAAAGTATTTCAAAGAAATAATGAAAAATGTTCTTTAATTAAATAATTTTCAAATTAGTTAACTATCTTAATTAGATGTAATAATAATTTCCCAAGATAGTAATATTAAAATTAAGAAGAGTCACACTTGCCAAAAAACAGAGTGATAATCAGTCATAGCGGCAGATCCTAATGAAGGCAAGCACGCTGGGTAGTGGGTATGGGTGTTGCTCCAACACAAAGGAAGAGGTGAGGAAGCCTACACCTATTCACAATTACATACAGATACACACGTGTGGAATAATGAGAGTCTGCGACCTTCAAACTGGAATAAGGCCATCCAATAATTTTATCCAATATTTTTGAAAATGGCAGAAAATTAAGAACGTTGGGGCACATATTCTGTAGATAATTTAGAAAAATAATAATAAGATAAAATCTGAAGCCATAGCGGCAGGTACGTAAGCAAGTGCTATATTTTTCTTCTTCAAGATACATTCTATCTTCAATTGATAAAAAGGTCAGACACTATCATCAAAAGGAGGGGGTTCAATCCTAGAGTTGGTCAAGACGCTGGGGAAACATCCTAGCTCCTAGATATCTAAGTAAACGCCTGAGGATAATAGGCGGACGGCGCCCGCCCAACATTGGTATCACCTAGAAGGAAGGGAGAGTTCACCCCTTTGGATTATGGGTGAGCCCAACCCTTTTCCTAAAATTTTCTTATAAAAAAAAGAAAGAAAGAAGAGAAAAGAAAACATTCTATCAATATGATATGCCCCATCTCGTCCTAAATATAAGATATAATTGACTTTTTTTAAAAAAAAAAAGATTAAGGAAACTAAATAAGTTACTTAATCATATCATATGGTGTGTATCATTAAATTATATATCATTTTATAAGTTTAATAATATAGTTTGGAGAAAAAACCAATAAATATAAATATTTTAAAGTAATTTAATTAATTTTCTTAATATCTCAAAATAAATTAACTATGTCTATTTAGAACCGTAGAGAGTCCTGTAGAGAGTCCTACAGTATATTTATTCTACAGACCAAAGTGATCAACACCCTATCATATAATATATTTTTTATGTTCTTAATATATGACCTATTTTTAATACAATTTATATTACTAAAAAAATATTATAATAAAGACTAGAGGTAGTACATACTTATTATTGCATCCATCATTTTCAAGTATTCTTTCAGTAGGACTCATTATTATTATTATTATTTTTTTTTTTACGTGCAATACCCTAAAATATTTGTTTATTACTATTCAATATTCTAAGATCTTTTTGGTGCAATTTTACCCTTAATGTGTTGTTCTTATTAGCAACAATAAACCATCCTAAACTCTTCAAGATACTAAATACGACTTTAAAAAAAAAAAAAAAAAAACTTCACGATACTAGATGCATGTGCCACTTGATCCTATTAGTGACTACTTTATAATTCTAATTTTAATCTATAAATAAAAATAGAGTACATGCAAATGAATCCAAAATCAAAGAAGATATAATTATGTTAAGGATGACTGATATACATAGGTGGGTGTGTGTGTGTGTTATTTAGTTGTCTCTTGATGATGAGCACGAAGAAATATAGGAGGAATCATTTGGCAGAGAAGCTTTGTAGAAAAGATATAAAGTGAAGTCGGAGAAAAAAGATCGACGTGGTCCCATCACCTCATAATGGAACTTGCCCTCACCATCCTCTCTCCAATTCTTAATTCCTTACTTATTTTATTGTTTTATTTATTTCAAATTAATCAATTTTTTTTACATAAAAATTAAGTTGGTAACGCTGCTTACCTTCGAATTTACCCCTTCAACACCAAAGCATGATTTAGACCACTGACTCTCTGTTACTTGTCAAGTGGCTCCTAATATATGCCCACTAGCACGCCATCATCATCATAACGTTAACAATAAATTCCCTTATTTATTTTCCAAAATTATATTTTTACATATATACTACTTTAATCAACCTAAGCCTGTAAGCCCTGCTACACTTTTTTTTTTTAATCATCAATATATATATATATATTTATATTTATATGAGTTTATTTATTTGATATAAGTTTTGTTAAATCACCTTAAAACAACCTTATATCAAATCACTCTAAAACTACGTCGTTTTGGGAGTTAGAGAAATTAATTAAAAAGAGTGTTTTGATATTTTTTTCTTTTGATTTATTATATGAATTTTATCAAAATACCCTTCATTAATTTCCTAACTCTCAAAACTACATCATTTTGGAGTTAGATGAATTAATGAAAGGTGTTTTTGTATTTTTGTTTTTGTATTTATTATATGAATTTTACCAAAACATCATTCATTAATTCCCCTAACCTCAAAACTATGTCTTTTTTTGAGTTTGAGGAATAATGAAGGGTGTTTTTGTATTTATTATATGAATTTTATCAAAATATCTTTATTAATTCTCTTAACTCTCAAAACGAACGTAATTTTGGGGTGACTTGATAAAATCTCATGCCTGTTCATATAAAGAGACACACACACATTCAAAGTTGTTTTAGGTGGTATTTAGTGTATGAGATGATATTTCAACTATCTTTCATCCATTTGAAAGCTACTTGTGCATGTTTTATTTAATAATTAATTACATCTTTGACCTAATCAATCTAAATCATGACTCAGGGTGACCACGTAAGTATTAAAATGAGATGATTAAGGTTGCATTAATATACAGTTAATTGAATCACAACATGCAATAACTGAAATTCAATGAAAAGTACGTACTGATTAACTAACTCACTCCAAAACAAGTGGTGATTTAAGAAATCTAAAGCTAATAATTAATTGGGTAATCTAGGATATATAATAAGATGTCTCTCCAATTAATTGGCTTCAATTTGTTGTTAATCCATCAATCACATTCTTCAAAGTTCAGACTGTGACTTTTATAATGTTGATTACTCAAAACAAGGCCCAGCTGAACTATCAAGCACAACACATCACCAACTTGGTCAAGTTGACTCTCCTTAATACTCTAAATCATTCTCCAACTTTTCTTGTGATTTGATTCATTAGAAAAATATCTAACTCTTCAATTTAAAGGGATTTTGATTAGTTTGGCTACATAGAAAGATCAAATCATAGCCCCCCACAAACACATTGGTTACTATGTAATATAGTCGTTCATATATCACACATTGGAATCAACGTCTCTTCAATGTGTGTGTTGTTTTGTTTTAATTCTTGGTTTAGATATTTCTTGTTCAAAACAGTACACATTCTTAAATAAATTATGCAACCCATTCAATAGTAACTTTTTTAACAGTGAATTTTACTTTAAAATATATGCGATGCCTCGGATGGATGTTCAGAGATGACGTTTTTGTCTCGTCTCTAGGTTATTGACGGGACCAAGACATTCTGTTAATTGAAAGGAGAAAAAAAAACCAATATAGGTTGTATTTCACTAATTTAAGTAGTGAGAGGCTAGAGAAGTCTAATTTTTGTAGTGATGTGAAAGAGACGCAGCTTCATATGTCAATATCATCGCATTTGTTGGGTGCTAGATTGAACTGAAATTTAGTCAGTAAGTTAAGAACATATGGTTCGTATTTTTCAACAATGAGATCATCTTTTGGAGTCGTCTTGTGATACAAAACACGTTTGTGGTTAGGGACATTTTTTCTAGTATTTGGATTGCTTTATTCTCTATTTTAAGTTTGTAGTTTTTGTTGTTTGGATGAGTGGTTACACGTATTTGTACATTTGTTTGAGACTCTCTTGTGCCCTATTTTATCACAAACAGTATAATATTTTCATTGGTCTGGACGACTCGTGGTTTTTACTTTTGAATTTAGGGGTTTTCCATATTAATAATTTCGATGTCTCTTATGCCATTTAATTTCTATAATTTATTTGTTTATTTGTTTCCTCATAGACTTTTGTAAGTGATAGAAAGGTTAAATATTTGTTGTATCAGAGGTGGCTGTTGAGTTGTTGACTTTGCTTGAGTGATGAGATAAAAAGAAATGTTTCTTTAAATTTCTGGGTGGTATATGATTGAATCTTTGGTGGCTAGAGGCAGTGGGAATGTTATAGACTTGGATGCATCAAGTTTGTAGCATGAGAGGCTTAATCATTTCGATTAAAAAAAAAAAAAAGAAGGAAAGATGCACTTCCCAAATGATTGATGAAAAAGCTAGAGTATCTTTCACGAAGAATGTTTCTTCAAGGAGGTCACAGTTACCTGGATGGATGCACCTTAATATTTGTGGAAAGTTTAAGGCTTGTCATGTGAACACCAGATTGGTGATAGTCTCCATATAGTCGTGAGGGAGGAGATATTGGGTTTTAGGCTTTCTTCCTACAAGGAGAAAAGCCCATGTTTTAATTGTCCAAATTTTATATATTTCCTATTTTATGTATTTTCCATTTTATTTTATTTTATTTTGGGGAGGGGGAACCAAAGACACAAATAGGAAAGAATGAAAAGAGTAAGAAAATGAAAAAGAAAAATGAAAGTTTCATGATTATTATTTGTGAGAAATATTATTTTCCCAATGTTTCCTAGTTTGATGTTGTGTTTTACTTATTTAAGCTATGAGAAGGCATATTGTTCTTGGGCAAAGAGTCCCCATTGAGTCCGGATAGGCCAAGGATACAGAAGTCGAAGAAGTCTAATTTTGCAGACATGTGAGAGAAACGTAGCTTCACATGTCAATATTAATAAATTGGCATCTGCACAACGAGTTGAAATTTGGTCAATATGTTGGGAACATATGGTTCATCTTTTTCAATGGCGAGATTAGTATTTGAAAGCAAGGTGTGAGAGAAAACACGTTCATGGTTAGGGACCTTTTTTTAGTATTTCGAACTGTTTTATTCTTTATAGTAGGCTCGTAGCTTTTATTTTTTTGGCTGGATAATTGTGTTTCTGTATTTATTTGAGACTCTCTTGTACCATATTTTGATCATAATAGATCATATTTTGATTGATCCGGACGACCCGTGATTTTTGACCTTAAGTTGAGGGGTTTTCCACATTAATAATTTATAATGTCTCTTGTCCCATTTAATTTATATCATTTATTTGCTCATTTATTTACTTATGGCAACTTATAGGAATGCTTAACATCCAATGCGCCCATCTCAATAAGAGACGAAACCAACAACAATAAGAAACAAAGAATTATTTAATATGACGGGGGAATTGGAATGGCCAGCCAGGATGAGTCTAACAACAACAACAACAAACTTTATCATACTAGTTTGGTTTGGCATGAACAATCTTAGCAAATACCACTTCAATGCCTAATTTAAGTCCCTTTCGATAGTTAAATTATTAAATATATTTTAAATAGATAAAAAAAAAAAATTCAAATTTACTATATATATATATATATATATATATATGAGTGTGTACAAATCACTCACACCTCTCTGGCTTTTCTTACCTTCCAACAGGAATTCAATCATTATAAAATTAAAAAATAGTCATTAATACCCTTCTAAGTAGACCTATATTTTGGACAATTTTTTTTTTTTTTTTTTGATTCATGATAAGGATTGGAGTGGTATGGATATAGCCACAACCTTCACAAGTACGGAGTATTTAAAATGGTACTCTAGAGGGACAGAAAGTAATTAGGTACATATATAATCATGAAAATATGATTAAGACTTTAATCAGGAAGTTAGTGGGAAAAGCAAGCTATTAAAAGGACAAAACCACGTAGGTTACTATAATGGAAGAATCATCACCCCTCCCCCTAGTCCCCATTGAGTGTTTTAAAGCTTCAAAGGGAGCAACTCCTGGTCTATTTTGTCATTTTCTATATTTATTTTAGGAATATTAAAATGAATAGTAGCAGACTTACAATATAAGGAAGGGAGTGCGGGGCAGAATCGGGAATGCATAGAAAATTATCAAAGTACTGTTCGGGAAGCGCGTGGCATGCACTTGCCAATGTGAAGGGATTTCATATCATTGATGTTCGCAAATTCCAATGTAACAAGTAGTCAAGTACCAATCACCGGCGGAGGATGACTCCCCTGTTTAAAACATGACACGTCACTGCTACGTCAAAAATCTGGTCCTCCTTCTGCCACGTGGACAAACCATGTGACTGGCAGACGTCAGTGGTACCCGACCGTCGCGCCAGCCTTTTGGGCCCCACCTAAGTGCCCCAATTCCTATACCCTTTTTTTTTTTGGGCAATCCCAATTCCTATACCCCGCTCTACGTTTTCTACATCCTTATCAGTATTATTATTACTATTAAAAATAAGAGAAAACGTTAGAAAAAGAATTTTAAAATTTTAAATAAGATTTTGTATTAGGAATGACAAAATTTAATAAGTAATTCATAATTCATTTTTAAAAAATGTCTGACTTAAAATTTCATAATTTCAAAATTCTTTTTCCCTGAAAACAATGCATCAACTTTATTCATATCAAACAATGCAACCAAACCTTTTGTTATTTCTTGTATTACAATTCAATAAGTTTTTATTTTTAATTACATGTCCATTTAAAACTCCACTCCTAATATAAGGGGCCAAATTGTCTCTTTCGTCCTAAAAGATTTTTTTTTTTTGGGAAAAAAAAAAGAGAGAGCAAGTGCCATCCTAAAAAAGTGCGGACTCTTAAAGTTGGGTTAGGTTTCTCTCATCATCATTTTCTCATCACCCCTCATAATCTCTAAATCACATACATCCAATCAATATAATACTACTTTAACTTTTTTCTCATTTTCCCAATCAATGACCCAGATAAAATCAATGAGAAAAAAGGAGAAACAAGATAAGGAAAAGATCTCATTCCCTCAAAGTTAGTTAGATTTCTTTACGTACTGTTGATCCATTGTTGTCTAAAAACTATAAATAAGGCTTCTCACCTACTAGGTATTTTTTTCTCCCCAATAAATAGGTATTCCTCAAGATTTATTATACTGATATTTCGGTTTGAAGTTTGACTGAATCAATAACATAGTAAATCTAACTTGTAAAACGAGTTATGATT
Source organism: Acacia acuminata (assembly GCA_019022655.1). Taxonomy (NCBI): domain Eukaryota; kingdom Viridiplantae; phylum Streptophyta; class Magnoliopsida; order Fabales; family Fabaceae; genus Acacia; species Acacia acuminata. Next base: position 3,769,856 of record JAFJYI010000025.1, on the reverse strand, counting down.
TTTTTAATTAGATTATATGTTGATACATACTACTACCTCCGGTTCTGTAGAAGCCAGTTTCTGATGTAAATTATACTACACTATGAATTAGGCACTTCTCTAATCTTAAATATAAGACATAGTTTATAGTACTACATACAAATTACACTACAAACTATATTATATACTTAAGACGAGAGGTACTACTACATTTAGGACTAGAAGTACACTCCCTCCATTCCTTATTATAAAATAGGATTAATTGAATTGTATTGTTTAAAGATAATTAGAATTAGTAAGGTGCAATAAATATGTAAAAAATGGATTTTATTTTCCAACAATGCTCAGGGGTGTTCACTTTTATCCCGTTCCAACCCGTGTCATTTTTCCCGTCCCAAAAAAATTTGGGATGTGACAAATGGGCTTTATTCCATCTTGACTTTTTATCCCAACCCAAAATCATGTTATTATTAGTTTAACATATCTTTTTTTTTTTTACAAAATATCTAATGTTTTTTTATTAAAGATATAACTAATATCTTTTTTTTAGATAGGTGTTAGTTATATAAAAAGTACTTTCTTATAATCTTTTTTAGACAAATATTAGTCATATAAAAATATATTATCATATATAACAAATGAGCAAATTTACACATGTAATTTGGTTCGAGGGAGCGCTCGACCACGTAAAATTTTCTGACTAAAAATACACATGTAATTTCATTTTGGAGCGCCCGGACCACTACTGCTAGTTGGCCGTTAACTTGGATGGAACGCCGACGTGGCGCCGATTTGACCGATACTGACGTGGATGATGACGTGGAATTAAAATTTGAAAAAAAAAATTAGAAAAAATTCAAAAAATTAGAAAATAATTAGAAATAAATTCAAAAAATTAGAAAATAATTAAAATAATTAGCAATAAATTCAAAAAATTAGAAAAAAATTAAAATACCCCGCTAGTGAGCCCCACAACTGGCCACCCTACCGTCGTTGCCGCTAACCTATCGGTTCTTGCGGTGGTGAGGACCGACCGCAAAAATTTAACAATTTTTTTAACTTTAAAGCTATTTAAATATACATTTTTTTCAAAAAAATAATTATCTACATAATAATTATTTTGAATGCTTCATATATAATGATTTATTATTTTTGAAAAAACTGTATAATTAAATAGCTTTAAAGTTAAAAAATTGTTACATTTTGTGATAGAATTAATACAGTTTAAAATTTTGTGGTCGGTCCCCACCACCGACCACCGCCGCCAACCCATTAAAATGACTTAGGGTGGCCGGTTGTGGGGTTCACTAGCGGGGTATTTTAATTTTTTCCTAATTTTTTTAATTTATTGCTAATTTTTTTTCTAATTTTTTCAATTTATTTCTAATTTTTTAAATTTTTTCATAATTTTTTTTGAATTTTTAAATTATTTTATAATTTTTTTCATAATTTTTCCTAATTTTTTAAATTTTGTTCTAATTTTTTTTCCTAATTGTTTGAATTTTTTCTAATTTTAAAAAAAAAAATTCATAATTTTTCAAATTTTTAAAATTTTTTCGAATTTTAATTCCATGTCAAGATCCACTCACCGCCCACGCGTCGTGTCGGTCCCAAATCAGCGCCACGTCGCGTTCCATCCAAACCGACGGCCAACTAACTATCCGTGGTCTTTAGGGCGCTCCAAAATGAAATTACATGTGTATTTTTGGTCTAGAAAATTTTGCGTGGTGCTGAGCGCTCCCTGAGCCAAATTACATGTGTAAAATTGCTCATTTACCCTATCATATATTGGTTATATATTTAACACCACATATTTAAGAAATCCCTCACAATTAGAATGACGTCACTGTCTTCATTCACTTATATCTTTCTTGGTCTCTCTTGCACATGCTTGTCTAATTCTTTACAAAATACTATACATATTTACGATCTATCATTAATCTTATTAAGTTTAAATTTTAATTATTTCTCATTTTTTATTATGCTTTCACTCTAAAAATGATAAACAAGGATGATTACATTTTTGGATTATCTATTTTCAATCATCTAAGTTCAGCGTCCAACTTATCGCCATACATTTTAGTTTTTATATGTCCAAAAACAAGAAAAATAGTATGCCTCAAATCCTAAAAAATAATAATAATAAATAAACGGGACATCTTCTTTTCGTCTCAATCCCGGTCTTGTCCCATCCCCCGGCGAGAGCAGCACATACATTGTCTCGTACCCTTTTACGGGTCGCAAAATAGGCCTATCCTGTTCTTGTCCCGTCACATAAACACCCCTAACAATGCCTTCATTTATGCACAAGAGAGAGAATACGTTATGTAGAATACTTTAGGCAAAAATGAGAATCAAAGATAATAGTAATATGAGTAATTTTTATAATTAAGTGAGGGTAGAATGAGAAGTTTACAAAAGAAAAATTTCAAGCATCTTTTAATCATATCTTATAAAAAGTAACATGACATACATACCAATAATCAAGAGTCGAGAAATCGGGTCGGCCCATTTAGGTTCTGGTACTTTAAGGGTCGGACTTATAAAATAGAGACTTTAAATGAAGTCAGGCAAAAAAAGTTCATCCCATAGGGTCGGGGGCTTAAAAGGGCTGTCCCTATTAAGCCCGATATATTTTTTTTTTAACTTGCCAAATTGGCAATTGCCCACTTGCCCTGCTGACTAAGTTTGACCGTGAAGAAAGCAACTTACCTACTATGTTGCCTAATACTCACTTACTGAGTCACTCTCACAGTGTTACTCATTTCTGTCATTCACTTCACACCACTGACCTCAATTTCACTGAGTGCTTCACTACTTCAACTTGGGAAGTCTGCCACTCTGTCGAGGCGCTGACGATCAAGGGACTGTTCCTCCGGCCTTTGAGCTTTTTAAGGTTCCTCACAATCGTTAATTTGTCCTCAAACCCTTCCCTTCCAACCTACCGAGATTTTCCGATGGCCTGGAAGAAATGTCTTATGGATGTAATCATGATGCGAGAAAAGAAATTCTTGATGGATATGTTCATGATGCGGGAAAAGAAATCTTGATATTTTTACCCTTAAAGTAGAGGCTACCACTTGAAGTGAAGTTCAATCAAATGCCTTTAAAATTGATAATAGTGGTGAAGAAGATGAAAATGATACTCATCATACTCATGTTGTCTAGTGATAAGTTTCTTACACTTTGTGTGAGTTTTTGGTGGACAATAGCTTATTTTTTGTTATGAATTAGTGACTGTGTTTATTTGTTGCATGATGCGTGTTGTTTAGACTTTATTGTTGACAACATTTATTTGATAAATTAGAACTTTAATTATTATAATTTACTAATTATATTTCTTTGGAAAAAAAAAAGTAGGAAAAATAGTTGAAATTTAAAAAATAACTTCCGGCCCTGTAGGGCTGGCCCCGGTTGCATGCTCTCCTGACCGAGTCTTGAAAACATATGTTTTTGTTACCCTACACCTAAAAGAACGGACTCTTTTAGTTCTTGGCCCTTCAAAGACCGGCCTTAATTCTCATCTTTACAAGAATCCTATTTTATAAAAAAGAAGTAAGGGAGTAATAAATAATGTATGATAACAAATGAGGTTGGACAGAACGTGAAATTGGAGTGGTTTGCATGATATATACGCTCAAACACACACACACACACATATATATATATCATTGTAGTCATATTTAAGCTCAAACTAGCTGAGTATCAAATACTAAAACGAGTTAGTTAACTCATTAATTATGGATTAAATTTTTAATTTTGTCTTTATTTATTATGGCTTGAGAGACAACATAAATAATTTTTTTGATTTATTGTAATTAATAAGAGTAAAATTGTAAATAAACACATTTATTGTTATAAAACTGGACTTATAATAAAAACTAAAATATTTGATTAAAATAAATGTATAAATAGGAACAAAGCAGTAATATACTACTCCCTCCGGTCCTAATTATAAGACAACATTTGTGAGTTAGTTTTGGTCCTAATTATAGGACAACTTTCTAATTTTTGTTAATTTCTTCCTAAAATACCCTTATTTTATTCTCTCAAAATGTGTTTGGCTTTTGGTGAATGGTGATTATAAGTATGTGGGTGTGTAGACTCTTCCAATCATTGAAACCTTTTAATTGCTAGACTTTAATTTATTTATTGATCAAGTGCCATTAATTTGCCAATATATATATATATATATATGACACACACACACAGAGAGATATATTTATATGCGTGTGTTTGTGTTTATATGTGTGTCCACACACACACACACTCTCACATCTGTGAGTTTGTGTGTGTGTAGATGTGTGTGTTGTCAATATATATGTGTATGTGTATATATATAAACACACACACACATATATATATATACACATATATGTGTGTGTATTCATATATATATGTGTGTGTGTATATCTATATGTATACATATATACACACATATATCATATATGTGTATACAGTAAGACTATTAATTCAATTAGAAAAGTGTAGAAAGGAAAATTCTAGGTCGGATGGTATGCAGTAAGAGTTATTGATTCATTTTTACTTTTGTCATTTTAAATTTATATAAGGACATTTTAGGAAAATGAGTAAAATTAACTAATTTAACTCCTCTCCTTAATCTCTCCAAAATTAGTTAAATATGCCTTATAATTGGACCGGAGGGAGTACTACTCTATACCTTACTATACGTCACTTATACCCAAAAAATTGCATTCAAAATATAAGTTACGTAATAAATCTCCGTTTTGAGGAAATACTCGGGAGGGACTCCAAGCCGAGCCCCTCCGTTGCTGATGATCATGAGAACACAAAAATCTCCGTTTAGAGACACTCCCACGTGGCGGTCATGTCAGAGGGACCCACTCCCCTCCCCTTCCCCTCTCTGGCCTGTCATTTCCCTTTCAATCCCATCCTATCTCTCTCTCTCTCCTAATAATTCCGACCACTTCTCCCCCTTAGTTTTTTTTTTTTCAATTTTCATTTTTTTTGAATTATTAAATCACCTATTTCCCCCCATTTATATATACCCCCCTCTTCTTCTTCTTCACCCTTAAACCAATCCTCTGTTTCTCTTCCCCTGTTTCTAACTCTCAACTTGTAGTTACTCCACTCCACTCACTCACTCCCTGTTCCTCCCACCCCTTCCTACGTTATCCGTTTAGTTTCTTTATATTAATATGTTGCGTTGTCTGAACAGTTCGGAGAATCTCGCTGAGTCCTGCTCTGATATGACATTGTTAGAGAGGCAAAGAGACCGGATGAAATGGCAACTATCACAGTTTCATCATCATCATCCGAATCAGTGCTTCTTTTCTGGTAGTGGATTTGACGGTGGGTTCTCGTCTCTGCAAGTTCCGAATCCAGGGGGGATGATGATGGTGATGAATAATGGCGGCGGCGGTTCTGGGCTTGGTGACGTGGCTTCTAATGCCGGCTCCGTGAAGCCCGGGTCGGGTCGGGAAAATGGATGGCCCGAATTGGGCAAGGTGGACTTGCCTGGTGTGGGATTCGTGTCTTCTGGATTTAATGCGGGCTCTGCAATTTCAAGGACTTCTAGCTGCCCGCCGTCTGTGGCGGCGGCGGAAACCACGCCGACGGAGAAGATGAGATCGACAAGTGGGAGAGAGAGCTTCAAGAAAAGGAAATCTGAGAAAGCTCAGATCCCCAAGGTTTGTGTCATGTTTCACTTGTACATGGCAATGGAAATAACGTACTTGCATGGAGTCGTTAGTTTTATGAATTTTCTATTTTATATGGGAATGATCGATTTAACGTAAATGAAGATTTGTGTGTGTTCATTGTGTATAAATAGGTTGTTGTGGCCGAAAATGAGAAGAACAAGAAAAGCAAAACAAGTGGTGAGGAATTCGGGGAATCCAAAGTCACAACAACAGATAATAATCATACCAATAATGACAAGAACAGAGAAACATCAGCGGAATCTTCGAAAGAGAATTCAAAAGCGTCCGAGGTACAAAATCAAAAGCCAGACTACATTCATGTCCGAGCACGTCGAGGACAAGCCACTGATAGCCATAGCATAGCCGAAAGAGTAAGAATCATCTACAAAAATTACTGATGCTTTCCTTTTTATGGATTTGGCTTCTGGTAATTGAACAATAATAATGCAAGGTCTCTGTTTTCGTGCTTTTTTGCAGGCTAGAAGGGAAAAAATTAGCGAGAGAATGAAGTACCTGCAAAGTTTAGTGCCTGGTTGTAACAAAATCACAGGAAAAGCTGGCATGCTCGATGAAATAATCAATTATGTTCAATCTCTTCAACAACAAGTAGAGGTCAGAACTAAGAACATAACCAACTTCATCATTTTCCTTTAGGGTCAAGCTTCAAACTTGATTCAAAATCATGCGACTTATAATGTTGTTCTCATCCTAAAAATGCAGTTTTTGTCAATGAAACTAGCTGCCGTAAACCCAACGATTGACTTCAACATTGACGATCTGTTTACCAAAGAGGTGAGAGAAATTGAAGTAGTAGCAGAACATCAAGCTTCCTAATAACAATGGCATTTCAAACTAATTGAAAAAAAAACGTTTCTTTTGATGATATTTTTCACAGGTTTTTCCAGCTTGTGCTCCCACGAGTTTTCCAGCCATAGATATGACATTGACACCTAATCCTGCTGCCTATCTTCAACAGTTTGATCCAACACATGTTGCTTCATGTTCCGGATTAGATATGGGCATTATTAACCCTCCAGATTTAGGGCTTCGAAGGACCATTAGTGCCCCTCTATCTTTGCCTCACGAAACGTTTCTTGACTCTTCCTGTTTCAATGTACGTATTAACGTTCCTCTCTTCTCTGTAGTATCTGTCATGTAATAATCCATAGTACATTGAAGTATCTGTGTGCTAGTGATGTGGCTAACGTAATCTGTGTTCTCAATTGAATTTGCAGCAAATTATGCCATTTTCAACCGTTGAAGGTGATATACAGAACCTGTACAATGTGACTTTTGATCAAGCCAGATCAACGACGTCGTCTTTTCCTTCTCAGCCATTCACAGGTTAGCTAAAAATTCATGTGCTGTCAAAATCACTTTTTTCATTTATATCTTAGAAACTTCAAAGTAGGTATATGGAAGTAGGGTGGATTTTTAATGGTGTGACAGAGACATATGACTGAGAGCTAGCCCCCCACACACGCTGATATTGATGAGTGCATATGAATGCTGCTGAGACCCTTTTCTTTGCTTTTTTTTCTTTTTTAAAAAAAATCTTTCTGATTCTTCTTTCCCTTTCCCACTTTCTTTTCTCTCATAAAAATAGCAAGTAAAAGTGGTATAGACTTTTTGACTCAATGCACTTAGTATTATTACTTAATGCTTATGGCTGTTTCTGCATAACTTGACAAAAGATATATATATGCTTACCATGTGAACATCACTTTAATCAATAATTTTCCAACTTGGACCTGTATCTATCTGAATGTGTTGTAATGGTTGCAGGCCTAATTGAAGCTAGCAATCTCAAGATGGAGATGTGAAGTGAAGAAGCTGATGATGTTATATATATTCGAACTGTTGAATGAGCTCAGTGAATCTGAATGACTCTCGTCAAGATTTTCTTTTCTTCTCTTTTTTTTAAGTTTCTGAGTACATAACATAAATTGTTTGTATACGTTCTCCATAGTATAAATAAAGGTCAGATTTTACACCCTTTTCACTTCAATGATCAATCCCTCAATTTAGCTTTACTCAGATCACAACATTTTCTTCTGCCTCTTGTTGGCAAAGTGTGTTAGTAATGACACTTGGTACAACCTAGTAAAAAAGTTACTGTTAATTTATTATTTTCTTAACTTATGTGTATAATCATCATTTTTTTTTTAAATAATTGCCTGAGTAAAATCTGTTTGAGGAATCTCAAAAATCTAATAGTCAAGAACTTTTCAAGACTCTCGTGCATGAATTTATTTTGCCAAAAGACACTTCAATATCATCGGAATATGTTATAACAAATAGTTAACCGAATGGTCAACTGCCATGGAGACATATCACCACAGTTATATTCGTAGAACTATCTCATTGTAAACCAACAGTTATACACACAATGTATGAATCTGATAGCGCGCAATGGATGAGTCCTACACTCCTACCTTACATGGGCTCCACATTTCTATTTCTGTGCCAACATACTTTGATAGCAAGTTGAGCACTTGATAATAAGATCAACTTCTTGTTTGGACATCTTGTCCTTCTTTGTTAATGGGTTCAACATCATGACGATTTTGAAAGGGACAAAATATCGTTCATAAAGAGGACTAATGTGCATCAGTATATTTATTATGCTCAAGTAATCATATAATCTCAAATAGAGATATCATCAAAGGCATACAATAGTTTCAATATCTCAAATACCACCGATTCATTCTTAAACAAATACTTCAAAATAGTGATGAAATCCATAAAACTCAAACCTTTTTGTGGGCTAAAATAATCTTCAATCTCTCAATGGAAGTACAAAGAAAAAGGGTTAATACAATGTTTGGTTTTTATAATTTGCCCTTATTTTTGTTTTAGTTCCTAAATTTTCTTTCGTTTAACATGGTAATTCCTATAGTTTAATAAGGACCTAAACCATTTTGTTCCGTAAGGGACCAATACATATGGTTTGAAGCTATGAGATCAAAACTAAAATAAAGGCAAAGTATAGAAAAAATGCCAAAAAGAAGAAAAAGCCAATTAACTCATGAGTTGTAACAGAGGAGGGGTTTGAGGTTCTAAACCAAAAGCCATTATGTTATTATGGCGGGTGAACCAGAAAGACAAGATTGAAGATGCTTGAGAGAGACAGAAGACAAAAGCATGATAGTGGACCTTATAAAAGGGCAGCTTTGGGGACCGAATAATAGTCAGTTGATTGAGACATCAAATAGCTAGGGCATAGAATGATGAATACAGAGCCCTAACCATAAGGGGATAGACCTCAGGGATGACCAGACATGTCCATTTCCTCCATTTATTAGCCTGGTTTCTCTGTCCCTCAAATAACCCCAAAAAGAATTTTGCTTCACCTCAATCAAATTTCAAAAACCCCACTTTTACTCAACTGGTTTAAATGAATGTTCCAGTATGAAGACACTACTGTTCCATGAAAAGAGGAAAAAGTAAATTATGTTCTTTTCAATGTTCTTCAAATGCTCTACAACCTCATTAAAACAGGGTTTTCAGGCTGCTAGTTCAATATATACAAGTCTAGGCTATAAAAGATAGGGTTGTCTAACCCTTTCAAGTCTTTCTGAGAAATATTTCTGTCAAATGTGCAGCCAAAGACTGGTCATTTAGGTCAAAAATAGATAATTCACCAAAATTGCCAAAAAGAAAAACAGGGGAGGTGCCTTAAAGACTAGGGATACTATATCTATGAATAGTTCAGATGCCTGTTGGAAATAATTAAGAGGCAAGAGTATTGGCCCTAAAAGATTCATGTCTTGATATGAATGAAAGGATTCTTTCAGTTTTAGGTTGGATATGGTTATTATTGTGGGGACCACTTTGAGGTTGCCAAGAGCTAGAGTGAGGCTTCTTCTTCAAGAGCCTCAGCTTTCATTCACTTTCAAGCCAATATACAAATGGCGAAAATGGTGGACCTGTCTCATCCATATAGCCAAAGATCTTGTTGATTCTCTTTGTTCCTATGGATGGTGAGAGAAGACCTTGGATTTTCCTTTCCTTTGTCCCACTTTTTCCTTTATTTGAATAAATAAAATTAAAAAAACTCCCTTCTCAACTCCCTCTCTATCTCTACCTTTTCCTTCACAAGTTCACATGCTGCATTCCAAGAACTTTTGTTTTTTAAAAAATATAATCCTTGCAGCACAAAACAAACAAAAAAACATAAAGTGAAACTCTAATGGTTAAGACCACCTTATCGTCCAATTTTGTCTCATTCTCATTCGGAAATTCCAAAGTCTTAACCACAAGACCCCATACTGGGCTAATTTGAGCTTAGAGGGATGAATTCCACTTCAAAAACTATTTGGTCTGCTGATCACTGATAGGTAGTGTTTTTTAGTATTGTCAAAACTCAAAAACAGAGATCTTGGTTTGTTCATCCATGGATTGATCATACCTTCTATTAGGATATAATGTGAATACAATGGTTATATCATGAAATTTCAGACTATTATATCTTTTAGCTACTCAAAGTCAACTGTTCACATATGATGATGGATTCCATATGACAGGAGAGAAAGAAGAGATAAGGGAATCAACTTCAACAATTCAATTTCAAATGATGAAGCAGTTTGAAGTTCAGACACAGTCTAAGAACATGATAAACAAATATTTGCAGGAATTAAGCAAATGCCCTTTTATTTGACACTAATGCACTGAGCAGTAACACGTGAATTTCTTAATCTCTATGCAGTGTGAAAGAGCTTAAGGTTCAGCTAACAGAATTCTCTATACTTCCTTACCCTTAGCGTCAGTTTCATGCTCAACTCTGTTAACAATGAAGCAATTACTTCAGGCAAGACAACAGAGAACCAGGCCTGTAATAGCCACTGTTGACATGGAAAGAATGAAAGTGTTTGGCATATCTATGTGCACTGCTCACTTCTAACATTTCCAAAAGAAGCCAAGACTAGACTAGTGTGTCAAGGAATTCACTGATTGTAGTGTACTTCACGTGTGGGTACAGTTCTGTACCCTCCACACCAGACCTCGAATCGATATCAAAGTAAGTCTGATCTCCAAGTATGAAAGCAGAATATATAAACAGCTTCTCAAAATTGTCTGGGAAAGTAGTCCCTGCAATGCAATAAGGATTTACGCATCACAATTAGAAATCTACTCATTCTTCTATTTTTGTTTTTGAGTAATTTTCGATATGAATAAAACCTTCAACCCATAATATCTATCTATTTGCGCTGTATCAATTTTATTGATTCTACATGTTTCAAATGAGCAGTGAAACACTAAAATACCTTTAATATTTTTGAGCAGCTCTTCTTCCAACACATAAGATTTCTCAAGTTTCTTCCCAATTTTGGCTTCCCACAAGTCTATTACCTCATGAAAGGAATAAACATTTCCTGGAGGTCTTAAGTACAAAACTTTACATGATGTACGAGGGTCATCGAGGGCATTGATAGTGAAGGCGGCGACATCACTTTCCTTAACAAAGACAGCTGCCATGACGACTATGAATGTCAGCCAGTAAAAAAAAAAAAAAAAAAAAAAAAAAAAAAAACTATTTTGATTACATAACCATAAAGGAGCTTGAGAAAGGAGACCTTTTGTGTTTCCATCACCAAATATAGTGACCTTGTCCCGAGGAGGAACTTTTAAGCCTGGTTGAATAAGAGATGGAATTAAAATGCTCATGAAGAAGTTGCAGGAGATGTAAGTATATGGGATGCCTTCTACCTCCACGAGTCGTCGGATTTCTGCTTTATCTTTGTAGAAATTATAGCCAGCATCAAGGACAGAAATTCGAACCTTGTCAGTATCTGATCCAAATTCTGATGGGATGAACCGCTGCAAGACCACAAAAACCAATTAAAATTATTAAACACACAAGAAAGCTGTAAAGAAAAAGGAAAACAAAATTCAGTTGTGAACAAATGAACATACAGAACACGAGCTGCTATTAAATTAAAAATCACAGTTTTTACTGAAATGACAAAATTTAAGATTTTAGTGTTTTTAGAAACTGCTGAAATTATTATTTCAAAGAAGGTTGAGCTGAGCTGTATCAACTATACATTAGAGTAAAACAGATCGCTAAAAAATCTATATTTCAGGTAAGTGTTTGAGATGATGGTAAGGATAGAAAGATTCACAGGATCAAGAAAGCACATTTTCAACGTTTTATTACTTATGGTTAGCAGAATAATCATGAATGAGCTACAGCTCCAAGCTCATCAACTTGGATGGAGTCGTTTACCTGTTGAATTTAAAGGAAGCACAAGTTCTTTTTCCTATCCAACCCAGTTCTATTTCTTTCTTTTTTCCCCAAAATAAGTACCAGGAATAAACAGAACAGTCTTAAACACTCACTATAATGAGTTTTTACTAATTAGCTCTTTGTAATTATTTATCCTTGAACTTTGCATCTGCAAAAAACTCCTCCTTCAGAGATCAAAAAGGAACTTTTTTTCCTCCATTTTCAACCAGGTGCTAGAGGAATTAAATTGCAAAAGTACTATCTGGAAAAAAGCAACCCAAGGTGCTAAAGTAGGATGTTATTTTCTCTTACCAACTGAGTTATTTTGCTTTGTTATTGCAAGGATATTCCAAAAATGTTGTCTATACAAAACCCCTTTGATAAGATCTTAAGGGCACATTCCTCCATTTCAACCTAATGTATGTAGGATTTTATTGCTAAATTACTCTTTGAATCAAATCCATGTTGATAACGGGAAAAACTTTATAACACAAAATTTTGTCATCTCTTACTAAGTTCGCTAATTCCTCAGTATTTGCACCAATCTAGGAATAAAAAGGAATGACATAAGGGGGAAAACATAACAACAACATCAGACTAATCCTTTTCTTGATTAGAATCAAAACTCATCAAGGCCATAACATTGACAACAACATTAATTAGACTAATCATTTTCCTGATTAAAATCAAAACTTATCAAGGCCATAACATCACCAAATGTTTCTCTGCATATTGCCATGACTAATATCTCCTTGTAATCAAAGGTGCTAACCAACTGTGAAGAGAACTGGAGTAAGTATTTGTTAGATTTGGTCATTAGTTATTTAGGGTACTTTTAGTTGTAAGTGTCGGCTGTTAGTTATGGGATTGATAAGTGGGGGTGGGAATACGCCAGACTCCTATCAAGCGACCTATAGCCTGTCATGTTTGTTAAAAAGGCTGACTAAGGCCTAAATATGTAAATAGGTCAGACCTATTTTGTTAAAGCTAGCCTGTTTACACATCAAATAAATATAATTATAATTATATCACAGAAATAACACAATATTTATTTTTTTAATTAGTATATTCTAATTTCAAAATGCATAAAATCTACTTATGGCCTTTAAAGCTTAAAATATGAGGCCTTTTTAAAGGCCTATATTGTAAGTAAGCTTTTAAAAAAGCTTCAGGCTCAATCAAGCCTTGTAAAGGCTCAGGCCTAAGCCTAAAAAAAAGCCTACATTCAGGCTTAGGCCTAGACTCAGGCCTTTTGCCCCCATTACAGGCTCAGACTTATTTAGCCAAAGTCTAACTTGTCCTGGGCCTATTCCCATGCCTATATATATGGGCTGATATGTGTATCTACTTGTTGGACCCGATCATTCTTTATCAATAACACTCTGTATATCTTATTCAGATGGGCTACATACGAGAGGGTTCAGACTTAAAAAATAACAGAAAGGGTAAAGACTATCGCTGGCTTATTCTAAGCAATCCAGGTCAGCTAAAATCACAAAGGCAAATGCAGTCCAAGAAATTAGAGAAAAAAGAGTTGATATGTGCAAACATGAGATGTAAAATCCCACAAATAGTCTTATTCTTTGCGCAACCCTTTCTTAATTTATGAAAGTATGGATATATAAGTTCAATTTGCTCCTTCCTACCAACATAAATTATTTGACAGTTAATCAATTGTACCCAAACAAAATAATCATACTCACACAGGTCACTTTTTCCTTCTTTTAATGTATTACATAGTTTGCCACTCATAACAATAGGTCTTTGCTGGTGCAAGAATAAACATGCAAGAATTTTTCTATAGAAACCCAAAGATTTGCAAACCCCAGAAAGACAAATGCAGAAAAATAGATAAAAACATGAACTGATAACATCAAGAGGATGATGATGACCTTGATGGTGCCAACTTGTTTGATGACCTGGATAAGAAGCTTCTGGTCAAGAATCTGCTTTGATGAAACGGCGCAAATCACCACATCCACTTGCTTCACTGCCTCAACAAGGCTCGCTTCGTCTTGGAGCGAACCCTACAGCATAAATAAAAAGCCAGCCATAAGAACCACGGAAAGAGAAGTCGACCATAAAAATTGAACCCAGAAAACGAAAACGTAGAGAGAGACTTTTAGAATGGTAGCTCCAGAATCGGAGAGAGATTGAAGCTTCTGAGACTTGAGAGGGTCAGAGAAGGCAGATTCTCTCACAAGAGCAAATGTTGGGTGAGAAGAATCGAGGCTTGCTTTCGTTAGGTGGTACCCTATTCTTCCAGTTGCCCCGATTATCAAAATTTTACTCTTTTCCATCTCCGTCTCTCTCGGAAAACCCAGAGTTATAGAACTGCTACAATGGCAACCTAAGCAAGTAACTAGAATGAATCGTTTTTCGTTCGACTATATTAGCTGTTAATACTTAATACTACCTCTAGCCACCAATATAGATCTCTGTTTTTTTTGGTCAACCATCAATATAGATCTAGTTGACCAAAAAAAAAAATCAATATAGATCTAGTTACACTGCAAACTAAATTTTATACGTACTATGAGAGGGAGGACATCCTCTTACAATAAAACTATAGGGAAAATCTACATGGGGGCCCTTTTTAGAAAAAAATTTTAAAAAAGACCCCAAGATTCTAAAAATCCCAGAAAGGGTTGGGATTTACATTGAGTCGTTGACAACTAAATCAGCCATATTTATAACAAATCAATACCCTGTTACAACTAAATCGATCGCATTTACAACAATATTTTAACAACTAATATTAACAACAATATCACCTCGTTAACAACTATATTAACCACATTTATAACTACAGATTAAAAATCTCGAAAAGGACCCAAATCCTTTTTGGGATTTTCAGAATCTTTGGGCCCTTTTTGGGATTTTTTTCTCCAAAAAGGGCCCTTAAATGCATTTTCCCAAAACTATATACTCCTATAAGATAACCAAATTGTACGGCGTCCTTGCATTCTTTGCGCTCGCACATGGGAATCTAAAGGGTAAAGAAGCCATGTGTCCCGCGGTTCCTCTTCTCGTCGGCGGGAAATTGTGTCAATAAGAAAATAAAAAATTAAAAAAGCATTGTAATTTTTTGCCATAAAAAAAAGAACGAAAAATCACTGACAGGCCTCAAAAACCATAAAAATTCATAAAAAAGGCTCATACCGAATTCTTCTATAAAAAACATCTCCAGAAACTTTTGTGTGATTAGTTGTCAATATATAAATGACTAAGTTGCCCCCAAAGAATAAAAAAGGAAAAGGGACAGAGAAGGAGAAATGACGCATTTTTCCCATTAATGAGAAAGAGAAAACAGATGAAGGCTACAGTGGTTGCAGTTGCAATATTGAAATGATTAAGTGTGGTGTTCATGTCCTAAGGTTGGACTTTGCACCTTCATCTACTGTTAGAGAGTTTGAACAAGGATTCAAAAAAATAAAAAAATAAAAACCATTTGTGTATGTTGGGTGCATTGAGATTGAGGGGTTGGTCAAATGTTGGAGCTTGGGCTTAATGGGGGACTATGTGCAAGGTAGATAAATAATGCTAAGATTTTGCTAAAGATATGATATTGGCCATTGAAGTTGGGATTTCATCGTTGTTGGATTGCGTGAATTTTGTTGTGCTGTGTTTTTGGCCAAGATTACATACAGAGGGAGTGTTGTGTTTCAAGTGGGAATGGTTGAATGTGATGGTGGTTTGTTTGTTGAGAAAACACTAATATGATATTAAAAAAGTATTATTCATACATGTAGTTGTAGTTGTACAAAAAGACAAAAAAATTTGTTAAACAACCAAATAACCAATTGTGACAGGTGGGAGCATGGTAGTTAAAAACGTCGTTTTTACGTTTATTTTTCACCAAAACGGAGAGGAGAGAGCTCATGTGTGGCCAAAATTGTACATCTCACTATCAAGCAAAGAAAAAAAAAGAAGATTTTCTAGTCATGAAGGGTTGCAGTTCTAATGGGGGGCGATGCTTCTGGTCGGCGCGCCTCGGAAAAGTGAGACCCAAGAAGAGGGCCAAGATCATCTAAAGAAGAAAAAGAAGAAGATTTTCTCGGTGAGCACTACCTTAATAATAAAGATTCCTTTTTAATAAAGATTCCTTTTTTCTTTCTTAATCGAAATTTTTTTTTTTGTTTTGGGTGAAATACAATGAACGCGGGTTTGATTTGATTTGTGGGTTTGGCGGGGAATGTTGCAGTTGGTGAGTCCAAGAGTGTGGTTGACGGATATATGCCAAAAAAGTTTTCTTTCTTAATTGGATATTTTGATTGATATTGCATTGATCATCAGTATATATATAGATGATGCCAGGTGCCTTTGTTTGAATCAATGTTTTAAAAACTGGACCGGACCGGCCGGTTCAGACCGGAAACCGGCAAACCTGCGGGTAAGCCGGTTTGAGTTAAGGGGTGACCCCGGGTTCCAATTTGACCCGGGGTCAACTCGGCCCAACCCGATCGAGTTGACCGAGTCTCTTTAAAAAAAAAAGAAAAAAAAAAGTGGCTTGAGAATCTGAAACTCGTTCTTCTCCCTTACTTGACGGTGAGAAAAACTAAAAAATGCCAGAAATAGAAGGAGAAGGAGGAGAGATCTGAAGACTGAAGAGACACCTCCATCCATGAAACCATGTTCTGAAGGAGGACTTGATCTTGTTTCACCGTCGTTTGGTGTTTCTTCAATGGTCACTCTCCGATCGGCCATGGGTGAGCTCAGAGTCGGATTTCAAGAAAGGAGCCATCAGGAAGAAGAGAAGGAGAGCTTACAGGCGAGCATGGGTCTGGCTGGATGATGAAGATGAGGGCATCTTTGATCTTTCACGCACCTCACTAAATCAGGGGTTCTAAAGGATTCTAAAAGTAAAATAATGTCAAGTAGCAGGTCATTAAATTAGAATCAGAGAAGGACCACAGGAGACTGCTACACACGTCTCTTCAACTTTTATGAAAAAACTTTGTAGGGCCCATTTCTATTAAATCTACACTGGAGGCAGGATATGATTTTGATCTTCTCTTAAAAAGAGAATTAAATAAATAATATATAATCCGGTTTGATCCCGGTTCAATTCCAGTTTGACTCCGGTCTGACCCACTGACCTTTGACCGAGTCCTCTGACCGGTTCAATGACCGGTCCGGTTTTAAGAATCTTGGTTTGAATGGTATTTTATGGGAAGCAGATTATCTCAGTATCCTTCCCTCCTCATCCCTCAATATCTTTTAATCTGGGACGTCCAAAAATGAATCTAACGTTCAGAGAGAGACTTTTAAAACTTTTATATTATCGCAAACGATAGTTTTTACCGCATGTGGTTTTTTGACATTAATGATTCTGGACCCTTAGATCAACTTTTGGACAGCTCAGATGCAAAGATACTGGGGGATACTGAGGGAAGCGCTTCTAAGAGGATCCGGACCCGTATTTTATGACAATGTTGGATATTTTGATTGATATTGCATTGATTAGTATATGTATGGATAATGGCAGGTGTCTTACTTTTCTTAAATTTATATATATATATATATGCAAGTAAAATCGACGTTTTGTATTGCGATTTTACGTTTTATGATTTTTTATTCTCCTTCCGTTTTTAGGTAAAAACTCGTTTTTAACTACCTTGGGTGGGAGTTGTCAAGTTCTAAACCCCTCTAGTAATAACTCATTGTTAATATAACTCATGAAGTTATAAAACAAGGTTGAAGGACTTATTAAAACACAAATCAGTTGTTATGATAGACCCTTCAAAAATAACTCGTGCACTTGTTAATATGATTGATGAAGTTGTAACCAAGGCTGAAAAACTACTTAAAACACAAATCAGCTGTTATGACAGTTCCTCCGGAATAACTCATGCACTTGTTAACAAGTTCTTCAGCCTTGCTTTACAACTTCATGAATCATATTGACAAGTGCATGAGTTACCCCGTAGGGTTTGTCACAACAGTTGATTTTTTTTTTTCTTAACAAGTTCTTCAGCCTTTTTTATAACTTCATGAGTCATATTAACAAATGCATGAGTTATTCTCGAAGGTCTGTCACAACAGCCGATTTGTGTTGTAACAAATTCTTCAACCTTGTTTTACAACTTTATGAGTTATTCCCATAGGGTTTGTTATAACAGCTGATTTGTATTTTAACAAGTTCTTTAGCCTTTCTTTACAACTTCATGAATCATATTTACAAGTGGATGAATTATTCCTGGAGGGGGGTTTAGAACTTGACAACTCTCACTTGTCATAGCTGGTTATTCGGTTTTTAACAACTTCTTCTACCTATTTTTATAACTACAACTGAATCTATTAACAACACTTTTTTAATATCATATCAGTGTTTTCTCAACAAACAAACCACAATCAAATTCAACCATTCCCACTTAAAACAGAGCACTCTCTTTGTAACCTTGCCTAAAAACAAAGCACAATAAAATTCACACAACCCAACAATGATGAAACCCTAACTTCAATGGTCAATATCATATCTTTAGCAAAATCTTAGCATTATTTATCCACCTCCTAGCACATAGTCCACCATTAAGCCCAAGCTCCAATCTTTGACCAACCCCTCAATCTCAATGCACCAACATACACAGTGAAAAAAAAAATTCAAAATCACTGTTCAAGCTCTCTAACAGTTGATGAAGGCTGCAAAGTCCAAGCTTTGCCTAGGACATGAACACCACACTTAATCCCTTCAATATTGCAGATGCAACCACTATAGCCTTCCTTCGTTTTCTATTTCTCCTTAATGGGAAAATGTGCCATCCCTCTTTCTCCTATGTCTTTTCCTTTTTTATTCCTTGAAATAATTTAGTCATTCCATATGGACAACTAGTCACATAAAAGTCCCTAAAAACTTTTTTTATAAAGGAATTCAGTGTGAGATTTTTTTGTGATTTTTTATGGTCGTTGGGACCAAACAGGTTATATGCTCAAAAAATTCCTAATGTCAATTGTCAAATTAAAGATGTTGTGTCGGCGGGCACATTCGGGTTTAGTTTGGGCGAGGGGAGGGGGGGAGGGGGGAGTAAAGTTTTGGGTTAATATATATTAGGGGTTTAAACTTCTCATGTTGCATGAGAAGAAGAAGATTCCTACACACACATGAAATAGTGGGACCCACATATATATATAATGCTAATTATATATATATGTGGGTCCCACCATTTTATGTGTGTGTAACATGAGAAAACACTTCTCCTACAACATGAGAAGTGTTTTTCCCTATATATTAACCCAAAATTTTACTCCCTCCCCCTCCCCTCCCCTCCCCTCAATCCAAACTAACCCTAGTATGCCTGTTTGGGAATTCGTTGAGAACCCCCCAAAAGCACAGTGGCGGGCAAAAAAACTATGTGGCTTCTTAGCGTTGGCTTCTGAGCATTTTCAATGGTGTTTGAGAATGCCTTTGGTTTACTAGGCTTTTGCACAAAAATGAGCTTTTGAAGATAAGCCAAGAAAATGTGGCTCTGAGCATTGGCTTTTGAGCGTTGAGGACTTGAGGCACAGGTCGAATGTTGGAGCCGGTCTCTTGCATGTAGGGAGCGAGTCACGGTCGGTTGTCCTTCTCGGGTGTCACAAATCCACAAGTTGAAGAAGAGCAAGAAAATTTTAGTGTCGCCTAGTAATAAGAAAATTGCAAAAAGAGGAAGCAAGAATCGCTGATCTCAAAATCGTGGAGCGTGGGGTTTTTCTCACTAGCGTCATAATCCCTCATCATCTTTGTATATAGATCGTCTAAATTTGATCCAAGTATCTAGAGAGAGACACATCATCTATTTTAAATTACCCATACGGTATTTTAAAAGAGATGATGTGTCTCACTCTAGTTGCTTGGATCAAAATTGGACGGTCCAAATGGAGAGATGATGAGGGATGATGAAAGAAGTGCCAATGAGAGTATCTCCTCCCAATCGTGGAATGAAGTCGTACGGCAATGAGAGAATTGAAAAAAATAAAATAATAATCAAGCCAAGGGAAAGTAACGGAATGAACAAAATATATCTATGCTCCGATGATAGGAAGAAATCTAGCTGAGAGTTGAACCCCTCTAGACACATGTCAAATTCACGACCTCCAAGAAATGGGAGTTACAGTTGACTTTTCGATTGTTCCTAGTTTTAGATAATTATGTATGTATTTGTGTGAATACACCACTCTAGTCTCATTTATAGTGAATTTATAAATAAGATCAAAGTGATGTGTGTGTATGTTTATGTATATATAGTATTCAATAAGATTTATACCATTTTCAGTCGTTTTTCATCTCAATTGACTTTTCAAATAATAATCCAAACATGTTTCCATTTGGAAAAAAAATACTGTCAATCCAAACATAAATCATATTTACAATCCAACTTTTTTCTATCTTACTTCTACAAAAGTGAGATAGAAAATAAGTTACTTTTCTCACCACTAACCTAAATGGGCTCATAACATACCAAGAAATAAAATATAGCATGATACATTCAACAAATCCAAGGTTAAGACATAATTACTTTTACCTGGTCGCTTTATTATGATTTTATTAACAAATTGAATAAATTACAACAAATAAAAGAATTGGGAACTTAATTTTGCATATGCCATCCGTTAATTAGAAATAGCCTAAGAAATATAGCACAACATAATCGACACCACCTTGTGTTTTCAACCTTGTCAAAAAAAACTACTTTCCAATATAATTTATAATATATGAAATAAGTATGAAAAAAGAGTTTTATCTCTACTCATGTGAACATACTTCCTGATAACTCATCGAGGCACTTACTAATTGTTTGCAAATCAAGAGTACATTCCTAATCATAGATTAGACAAAATGAACTAATCATCCCCCAAAATATTTATTACTAACATCAAATATCAAATTCCCATAGATTATTAACAACGATGCATGAATTAGCGTGTATCTAGGAAGGGTAACAACGTCCAAAGGTTTAAAGAGAAGCTTATTGCTGTTTGCCACTCTAACCCACAATGCCTCATGAAACATTATGCAGTGCTATAAACCTGAAAGCCCTACAATAAGGCCAACTTAACCTTTACTCCAAATATACAAAAGAAAATAAAATCAGAGCCTAAAGAGAACAGCAGCTTTATTACCCCTTACACCGGCTTCCATTGAGTAGTAATAACCAAACAATATTCGTATTTAAAAGGTAGGGAACGGAGGAAGTGAACAGAAACTAGAAACGCAGTGAGTTCCCCAGAAATAATATCAGGGTACTTGTTGAAAGTACGCTGAAGCACTAATATTCAAAATTGGACTAAATGCTGATATGTATAAACAATGAAGTTCACTGCCAAGTACCAACATTAGCATATCCTCTGGCATCATAAAACTAAGTGGACATAATCCAATTTTCTGTGACTGCGTATTGGCACCCATTATGGTCTGAAAAACACAATCCTTCAAGTAAAAAAGGGGAAAAATCAACTACCCTAAATGTTCACAAATCCTAATCCTTCTCCTCAATCCAGTAAATGAATATCCTTCAGATCTTGCAACAGCCTAGCTTCATTCTGCACGAGATCCACTGCCACTTGCAGAAGACTTCTTACCAGCATACTTCTGAAAGAATTGAGAAAATAAAATGGGGTGATTTTCAAGCAAAAGATATAAAATAAAGCAATCTTCAGCTACACTGTCAATCACCAAGTAAATTACGAGAAAAAATTCACGGATCAAAAAGATAGAAACTCAACCTGCTTTCCCAGGCTGAATGGGACATATTTGTATTTGATCATGTGTGCAATTTGGCGCCTCATGGTAAGGACAAACAGAACAACCCAATAACAGAGTAATATAGGCCAAAAGACAGGGACATCAAATACAGAAAAGAAAGTCATGACAAAAGCTATGCAGAAAGCTTTTGAGAAAGAATACCTGCAACAACAATGACAAAAGCGAATCATTAATTTCATCTGTGTTGATGAGTTATCACGTTTTTCTCCAGCAGAAACATGGAAACCCTAAAAAAGTGAGCCCTAAATTACATGATTCCTTTACTACAAAAAATGAAAATAAATAGTGCCACCCCCTTTCCAGAAAGGGAGTGGAGAAATGTAATGGTGAGACTAGAAGAATTTTAAAAATGACAGGTTGGAAAAATAGAAGACATCAAATTTCTTAACGACAATTGCAGTATTAACTCCATCAGATTTCCAGAAAGGTTATGAAATATTCACAAAATGCTACAAGACGATATGTTCTGAAAAATCATAATTACCAAGGTTCTGGGAGGTAAGCTAAAAGTAAGTTTCTGAGCGTGTAATTTGTGCAAGATAATACTCCGAAATTCAAGGTATCCAGTTCTTTAATGAACAAGGGCAAAAAGAATATAAAAAGGTAAAATTGTTGAAATTTAAAATAACAGGCTTAAAAATATTAGGCAGTGTAAGTAGGTAATAGGCTAATACCTAGTAACTGACAAGATTACCTTAATCTTCTCATCAATTTAGTATAAGGACATCAAGCTATTCTTCCTTTGTGAAGGGTTAATTTCTGTTGACCAGAAAAGGTTTTCAAAAAAAAAAAAAAAAAAAATTGAGACAATATTTTCTGTATAGTTGATGTGAATTATGAGTAATAGAATAACTGAAGGCCGGACCACCAAATGGAATTTAGCATTGATTCATAGCAATATCAGTAGGTACATTATGATAAACTAAGATATCAAGTTATAACACATCAAATGTTAAAACTCAAGGGGCTGATTGCTGAATACTCAAATGACAGACACCAAAGCAGCAATTAAAATCTAATAACAACAAGCCTTATCAGCCGCATCAATTGTAAAACGCCATTGTGCTCTATCCACAACTAAATCTTTAGATAAATTGTCAGCGAAAATATCCCTTTCAATAATTTCATTAAGTATTCTCCATTAAAATCTCAAATCCAAATAACTGATTAAGGCTTCCTAAAAGAGGGACTGTGAAAGTCATCTAAAGGTGTTCAACAGAAACCCTAAGACTATAATGGCAATAATGTAGGCAACAGATTAGCAGTAAGGTAAGCTAAATTACCAGAACTTAAATTCAGGAAGTCGGCGAATGAAAGGTTTGAACTCATCAGAACCTTTTGTTGGCAGCAGAGGTCCGTCTGAAGGTTCCATCTCTGGATCGACCAAAGGGGACAGAAAGCCAATCAACAGATTCAGCAAATAGATTCCCAGACCATAAGACACAATGTAGAATCCTTGGACATAGTAAACCCTCAAAGCATAGAGTGACGCCAAAACCAAAGTCCCAATCCATCTATACGTTGTATGAGGAGTAGATTTATCCAGATAATATTGAAAGAGCCTCACGAGGTTTGGCACCTCCGAGCTAACAGGTGCAGCAGCCGAGGCACTGCTGCCTCCAGCTCCCTCCATTCAATTAACAACCTGCGTAGACATAATCGTGGTTTACAAACAAGCCCTTTATTCAAAATGTTTCATGTCTAACAACCTCCATGCTTAATAGCGTACATAAAAGATAACCACCGACACTAATTGCATTGAAATATGGAAATATAGGGAAAAAAAGAAGAGCTTATATTCTATTGAAGTACATCAACATACAGAATAAAGAAAGTATTGCAGGCAGCACGACTGGAGAATAAAGATAGTATTTCAGAATCTAACACATGAAATTTCACCAAAGCAACCAACAACATGAACTAAAAATGTACGAGGCATTTTTTTTCTTTAAGAAAAAAAGATCCGCAAGCATTATTTCTCATTACATGTGAAATATTCCCAAATTTCAGGAAAAGAAGATGTACAAAACAGCCGGGCAAGAACAAGATCCAGCATAATGAAATCGGAAGTCCAAAGGAGAAAAGGAGCTAACCTAGGAGAACTGTTGAAGCTCAAGAAGGAAGAAAACTGATGGAGGGAGGCGAAAAGTGTGCAGATCTGGGGGAGGACGGAAATCTGCTGAACCCTATGTCAATGAGCAAATGAAATTCAGAGAAGAATCGAAGCTGACCTGGGAGGACAGTTTAAAGCCCGACGACGACGAGATTTTGATGGAAGAACCGAAAAGTGGGCAGATCTACAAGGAGATGCGAATTTCCTTATTATCGGTTTCGTTTTTTTTCCCACCCACTTTTTGGATTTTTTTTTTTTTTCCCCTTGTCCCCTCCGTGAGGATTCGCCCAGGAAATGAGGGCGGAGGCGCGTGCAACGCGTACGTGCCTACATGGAAAAATATTACTTGGGAAAATGACAGTCAGATTTAAAGACCATAAGCAACATAAATTCACATATAAAAAAAAGTTTCTAGGTACTTATTTGATGTTATTTATATGGGGTTTAAATTTCTCATGTTATATGAGAAGAAGAAGATTCTTACACACATATAAAATAGTGAGACCCACATATATATAATGCTAATTATATATATATGTGGGTTCCACCATTTTATATGTGTGTGACATGAGAAAACACTCCTCCTACAACATGAGAAGTGTTTTTCCTTATTTGTATTGATAACAGGAAGTGTTATATTTACAACAAAAAGTGCTATATTTACAACAAAATTTTAAAATATGGTCGTTTACAACAGAAAAAAAAAAACCATATTTATAACATGAAGTGTTATATTTACAACAAAATTTAAACACTTGGATTTTGTTTCAAACTCAAGTCTCTAAGCGTACATAGGTCATTTACAACGAAAAAATGCTAGATCACAACAAAAAGTCTTATATTCATAATAAAATTTTAAATCCCGACCATTCACAATGAGAAAAGCCATATTCGAAGTGTTATATTTACAACAAAATTTAAAAATCTGGATTTTGTTTTAATACAAATAATATAAAAAAAGTCCATATGTGAATTTAAATGTTGAGACTTTTTTGTAATTTTTTATGGTCCTTGAGACCGATTATCGTTTTTCCCATATTACTTCCCTCCTCATCCTAAATAGATGTAATTGATTTTTTTTTATAAATTAAATAAGTTAGTTAATCATATTATATATATAATTATATTATATATCAATTTATATGTTAGGAAAAATAGTTTAAAAAATAATAAATATAAATATTATAAAATAATTTAACAAATTTTCTTGAACTCTCACAAAACTTAACTTTATCTTATAATATTACTTGATATAAGACATACCAAATCCTATATTTAGCTAGTATCATTGAATATTGATTGGTCTGACAATTCTGGCAAAAAAAAAAATGATTGGGCTGTCAAATTGTGTTTGCACTGGTACTCGAGGACATTAGCATCACATGGGGAAGACAATTTTTTTGGCCTGGCCAAATTGATTTTTTTAAAAAAAAATTTTATTTCATATTATTGAGTATTGACTAGTAGATTGTTATTGCCAGAA
The DNA here is from genome assembly GCA_019022655.1 of Acacia acuminata. Lineage (NCBI taxonomy): Eukaryota > Viridiplantae > Streptophyta > Magnoliopsida > Fabales > Fabaceae > Acacia > Acacia acuminata. The sequence goes on along the minus strand of JAFJYI010000025.1, from coordinate 3,744,626 downwards.
CTATTGACTAGCCGATACACACAAGTAAAACAAGGAAACAACCTTTTTTCCGGTAAAACAACAACCTTTTTAAAAATAACTACCTAACGTAATATTATTGTGTCATATTTAAATACTTTTAGGCTGATATATTAATCTAGGTAACTCTAATAACTTAATTTAATTATAGACAAAACTTAATTCCATTTGCTTATGTCTATTAAGTCTAATCTCCAATTAAATATCGATATGTGGACTACATTGATAAAATTTTAAAATCATGTTAGATCATTGTTAATAATAAAAACCACCTAAACTAATATTTATTGCAATATTCTAAATTGGAATTTCACAGTGGTAGGTATTAGAGTTTTTTCTTCTATTGTTTGTTTAATTGTCAAGGTTCTAATAGGTACAATTATCCTTCTATTAAGGCAATCATATTTAAAACATTATCAGACACTAAATAAAAAACAGAGATTGGAATCTTGATTTGTTACTAATCCGATCCATTAAATTCAATCAAGTTAATAATAGAAATGAATTGGTGTGTTAAATTTTTTTGTTTGTTAGTGGTACAATTGATGTGTTAACTAGTTTGCTTACAGGACCTACTTTTGCACCTCCTTTTGGTGAAGTAAATCATGCTTTTTTTTTTTTTTGGGTATTAAGAAGGGGCTAAACGCCAAGATTACAAACTAGCAACATTACAATAAAAGGGGAATGAATCCCAAACTCTCTTGAGAAACCCAAGATTGCAACCTAGAAGGACAAACAACAAGGGAGGAGAAAACCTCAATCCCTATCTTTGCCAAAGTGCATCGATTACATTAATACCACGATTGATGGCAATCAATTTCACCGCCAATTGCTTGCGCAAAGTTCCCTAATCTCCAAACATAAAAGACTTCCATTATTAAAACCGGGACCAGTAATAAGATCCAAAACCACCTGCGCATCTGATTCAATAATTAACTTCCTTATACCCAAGTCCCAAGCAATTTGGAGAGCCTAAAAAACCGCCCACTCTTCCGTCGTCTGAGCGCTGCAAGTCCCTAAGGACTTAGAGAAACCAAAAAGCCAAGTACCCATAGCATTCCTAAATAACCCTCCACAACCCACCTGTGAAGACTGAAGCGTCGCTGCCCCATCAACATTAGCCTTGACCCAACCTACTGAAGGCCTAATGCACCTACTACAATGTTGAATGTTAGCTCAAACCTCAGAAAAACCTTGATCATCCATAACACAGAACTGACCCAAAACAGCCAAGATAGAAGCAATCGGATCAGCAGGTTTAGCAAAATTAACCTAAAAAATGTGACGATTTCTCCACTCCCAAAGTTTCCAAATTGCCACACCAAAAAAACAAGTTCCAATTACCCACAAGAGAGTACCCTAATTTTCCCCCCAAGTTCATACTCATCCAAGAGTTAAGATCAGCAGAATAGAAGGATAAGACATACCTTCTTAGGAGCAACCTGTCCCATAACCTTCTAGCATAAGGGCAATCTCTAAGGATATGGAGGATGTCTTCCACCCCTGAATGACAAAACCCACAATGTGGAGAAGAAGAAGGCCAAGAGCTCCTCCAAAGATTAGTGGGCAGTTTGAGCAAAAGTACCTTCCACATGAAAACTCTGACCCTCTCCACACCCTTCCACCTCCAAACCTCCTTAAACAGCTCATTACACCATTGAGGAAGGTTAGGCTCGATCATGGAATAAACACTTTTAACTGAAAAGCACCCATCATAGAGCCTCCCCACACCAAAAATCCGCCCGGCCTCACGTCTAGGGGGTTAAAATCGAGCCGACAATTTAAACCCTCCTCGGTCAAGACACCAGAAAGCCGATCAAGGTCCCAGCTATCATCTTTCAACCAATCCCCAACATAAGAGTACTCCTCCTCCTCAGTCAATTGCCTCGCCCTAAAATCCAGCAGACATATACCGTCTCCTACCCAAATATCATGAAAGAAAGAAACAGACTGTCCATTCCGAATATGCCACTTAGACCCTTGGTCGATTAAGTCTTTTTGTGCACAGATAAATCTCCATAGCCTAGAGTCGCCAGATCTGTATCTCAGCAAGGACTCCTCCTCTCTCAAAACATACTTATGCATCAAAATATCAGACCACAGTCCCTTCACCCCCGAAGTAATTTTCCACGCCAACTTAGCTCCACAAGCTCTATTGAGAGAAGCAAGCTTCCTGAAACCCAGACCCCCAAACTCCTTAGGTCTCGTCATTTGACTCCACCCTATGGCATGAAACTTTTTGGAGTTCTCATCATGACCCCACACAAAATTCCTTTGTAGCCTCTCCACCTCCAAACAAACACTTGAAGGTACTTGGGCCACTTGCATAGGATACATCAGAATAGCACTCACAACCGCTTTCCCTAGCGTGATCCTCCCTGCCATCGAAAGACAATTGGCTTTCCAGTTGCTTAATTTTGCCCTCACCCGATCAATGATAAACTAGAAGTCATCCTTCCTTCTCCTACCTCGAGAAAGCGGGAACCCCAAATACCTACCAATTTCAGTAGATAACTGCATCTGTGTCATATCCTTAATCCTCAACCTAGAGTGTAAAGGCACCTTTGGAGAGAAAAAAATAGACGACTTAGCTAAATTAATCTTCCCACCCGATGCAAGCATAAATTTCTCCAAACAGTTCATCATACACACAATTTGAGACTCTGAAGCCACCCCAAATAGCAGCAGATCGTCAGCAAACATGAGATGGGACACCTTAGGGCTACCTCTAGGGAGATGAATTGGCTTCCAACCACCCTCTTCCACACAGTCGCATATTAAATGGGATAACTTGTCCATGCATAAAACAAACAAAAAGGGGGAGATAGGGTCACCCTGCCTCAATCCTCTTTTAGGATAGAAAAAATCAGATTTTGATCCGTTCCACAATACATTATAGGAAACAGAAGAAACACAATTAATAATCAAGTTAACAAAAGAAACTTCAAACCCCACATCCAAAAGAACCTGTCTCAGAAAGCTCCAATTGATCCTATCGTATGCTTTTTCAAGATCAATCTTCCACGCCATAAGCCCCTTCCGACTCTTGTTTTTATTCATGGTACATAATATTATCTTGAATATGTCTTCCTCTAATAAATCTGGTTTGGAAAGGAGAAATGATCTCATCCATTATCCCTCTCATCCACCAAGCTATCAACTTAGAAATGCACTTGTAATGTACCGTACACAATGCAATGGGATGGAAATGAGAAACCAACTCAACAGACTCCCTCTTTGGGATAAGGGAAATGAGAGTCTTATTGGCCTCCCTAATGTCACTAGAACCAAGAAAAAAATCCTTCACAAACTTACAAAGAGGAGGACCCACAATGAAATGACCCTTTCTCACAAGAGAACAATGAACCATAAAGTTTTCTCAAAACCGGATTAGTAGGTAATTATGGTAAACCTTCGTTTTCAATACACACACCTCGGGGTCCAAGGCACAAATTTTTCCCATAAGCCCACAACAGAAAAATCATAACTCAGGGCACAATTATCGAACAAGAGGTTTTATAGCCCACAAGTCATATAACACGAACCCACAACAAAGGGTCTACACAAGACAGGGGTCATAAAGATATAATGGTGGATCCACGATGATATGATAGTGTATAAAATAAGGCCTTCTAAAATCAACAAATCATCCAAAAGTGGTTAATGTAGTATTTCAAAAAATAGACGAGGGCCCTATGATGGCAATATATAAGTCAATACAACACTAATACCAAAAAGAGGCCTACGGGTTTTCGACGACTATGCCTCCGGTCGCTTCCCTTGTCCTCTAGTAGGGTTAGAGGTCTCGCCTGAAAAATTTAATAATGACGAACCGAAATTAATTTATCAAATATGCAAGAAAAAGGATTGCAAGTCGGTAAGCGTGTTTATTATCATAATTAAAATATCAATAATAATTAAATAATACATAATAAATAACAATATTTAAAACCATCCCCACTCATCCATCCCGCTCCTCCTTATATCTTCCGGACGTGGACACCTATCGGTGCTAGTATACCCGCCAAGGTTAGTAATACTTCAAGAATACTCTGTCCCTCCCATGCTACCAACTAGGGGTCCAGGGTACAACATTTTTCCCACAAACCCACCACCAATATACCGTAACAGGGGAGGTGTCCGCCCAAAACACTCAACGCAAATCCGGGCCAGAATATGAGAGAGCACGGGGCACAATTTCACCCTAAATCTCTTCCACACAACCCAACATATCCCACAACAAAAGAAGTGATATAATAATAAAATATTAAACAACAATTTATTAAATTATATTCCATACATGTCATCTCACAACAAACATTATAACCATCACAACAATAACAATCCCCAAGAATAATAATCACTTAAATACATAGATTGAAAAATACACTGCTTCACTGAATTAATTTTTATATTCAAACCTACATATAATTTATCAAAACACATACAAGTAATATATATGAAAATTAAGCTTAGAATAATACCTCACAAAATCAAAACAAGCATATAAAATAAATTAACCCCGTTACCTCAATTCCAAGCTTAACGTTAGCTCGAGGAGCACAATTCGCACAAACACCGCTTACAAGAAGGCTCTACATTATCACAATTAAAACTTATAATCTCCTATAACTAAAAAAAATATAAATTCTAATAATGATATATTATTATAACAAAAATTGAAAATGACATTTTGTGGTTTAAATTATTATTATTATTTATTTTACTATTTATTTATTATTATAATTATTATTATTTCTAATTAATTTAAACTTTCGAGCTTATTTCCATACTTTTAAATTAAGAGTTTAAATAAATATTAAAAACATAAAAATATAGTTTATTATGATATAAACTTATATAAATATAAAACCTTTTTTTTTTAATTCCCAACTGCAACGATTATTTTTTTTGATACATATATATATACACACTTTCAATACACAGTAAGCAAGTCTTTCACATTATCCCAAGCAAAAATATGTACACACACACGTGAGTTAGATTTTCTTTCTTCTTCTCTTTTTTTTTTTTTTTTTTTTTTTTTTTTTTGTTCTTTGTTTCTTCATTGAACACAGCCACACACATACATAAATAAACTTACACATGGCAGTGAAGGGCTTCTACCATTTTCCAAGGTGCAATGTATTAAATATATATATGTACGTTCAACGATGCATGTTCATGACGGTAAAAGAAATCCTCCTTGGTATAAGCAATGCCTCATACAATGATAATATACATATAGTTTATACACATCATATATTTATATCTATAATAACGTTCCCAGGTATATGCCAAAGAAACCTTTCTCTTTTTTTTTTTCCTTCTATATCATGAATCGCAATTAATATGCTTCCTACCCTTGCTTGCACACACATCGCCTACGCACCAATATATACATATATATATATATATATATATATTTATAGGCACACAGATGTATAACAACCCCCGTTTCATTGTTTCTTTTTGCATTTTTTTTCCCAAAGCTTATCTCCTATGGCTTATTGTTCCTAGATTTGAGAAGTGACAAAAACCAATAACAAAAGAAGCTCGATGATTTACCTTCGACCTCAGTGTGCACGATGTACTCTTTGGAAATGAACTCCTCTGTTTCGAACCAAAACATAGAGAAAGATTGAACCACGTTTTGACTCCCACTCAACCTCCTCATTCACTCTCTCTCTCTTTCTCTGTTCTTTGAGACTTAAAACAGAGCACACACACACACACCCCCAGCTCCAAAGCTATCTCTCTCTCTCGGTCTCACTCTTTGCTCTCTCAACTCTGGCTTTTGTTAAGGCAACACAGATGGAAGAAGACTAAGGAGCAGCGACTATATAGTGAACTAAGGGTCTGGTTCAACGCAAGAGACCGATGAAAAGAGAAGGACCATTGTGTAAGCAGCGTTGGGCTCGAGGGGTATGGGAAGGGGCTGTGTTGCTGATACAAGAAGCAAGGGCTGCTGGTTTGTATGTGTAGCTAAGGCTGAAAGCAAAATTTGAGTGTATGGAGAAAAGCTGATATGATGATTGTATTCCCATCAGTCTTTACGTGTTCAGGCCGAGAGATATGATGAGGAGGATGTGTTTGTTATTACTATTATTTATTTTTTTTTAAAAAAAATAATTTATTTCCTTCGATATTTTCCGTGGATGGCGCTGAGAGAGTAGGAAAAGATGGGTAAATGGTTTTGGGTTTTAGTTCATGGGCCGCGAGATAAGAAAGGACGAAGGAGTATATCTGGGTGCTACGTTTTGGGTTGTCCAATTAGCAATGAATATTAAATTATAGTGTTGTGCATAATAGACCATGACTTTTATGCCATCTCGATGCGTGTTGGGTTTTGTCCCCAATCTTTGCATCATTTTGAATATTTTATAACACTGGTAGTGGCCACATGAATATATGTTAGGAATAAATAATTGGTATGGTAATGCATGATTGGGGCCACGTAACTACATGAGAGGAGTAAGGAGATGTTATACTCAAATTCTTAAGTATTGGGTAATTATCAAAATTCAATCCTTAATTTCATTTAAGGATTTTCTTTCTCTATTAAATTTCTTTTGCTTTAAAATATTATCTCCCAAAAATTATTCCCTAATTATTTGTTCTTAATTTATGGGAAAATGTGCCTTAACTTCCAATAATAAATTTCATAATTATACTTAAATTCTAAATTTAAAATTAGGACGTTACACACAATACTCCAATTGGATTTATAAAAACCAGGGGGGGAACTGTCAATCCCGGGTGCCTTGAAGCTGCCCATAAAAAACAAAACAGATCTGATTTCTTCATCACTCGGAGTTCTAGAGAGCCCTGAAAACAGTGAGGGGTCAAGAACCGGGAAGTTAGCCCTCGTAACAAGCACACCAAATTCCAAAGGATCCGGCAATACAGGTCCTTAAAATACTTAATAACCATATTTTTCAATTCCAAATCATCCTCAATCCACCCTCCTTGGTCGTTTCTCAACATATGAACTTTATTCCTTTGCCTACGCATCTTAGTCTTAAGATGTTAATACCTGGTATTACGATCACCTTTTCTATCCATTCTGAGCGTGATTTCTGGAACCACTTAATCTCTTCCAGATGCAAAAGTCTTTCAAAACGATTCTGGAGCTCCATCTCTAAGTTACACAGAAAATTAGAGTAGGGATAGTCTAGAGATCTCTGGATACCCTCCAATCTAGATAAAATGGCATGCTTCTCCTTCTCTAACCAACCAAAAACAATTCCTATTCCAGCTTCTCAATTCAAACTGAAAATTAATTAAAGCCCTGTCCAGATCCATACCAACAGACCAAGAAGAAGAGAGAAAGTCCTCATACTTCTCATGGTATACCCACATCACCTCAAAACGAAACGGACGAGAGCACCGTAAGAGGCCGCCCCCACATCCCCAACATTAAGACAAATAGGACAATGGTCGGAGAATTTGGAACAAGGAAGTACCTTAATCGAAGGCAGATGCAATTTCCGCAAAGAATGCATTATTCGCCAGACCCCGATCAAGTCTCTGAAATAATCTCCGGCTACCCGGAAGCTTGGGCCCTTTCCACGTGAACTTGGGACCAGCAAAGCCGAGATCAGAAAGGCGACATCTTGCAATCCTATCCGAAAAAACACTCCATCTCCTCTCATCTCCACCAGCACCGCCCGCTCGTTCAGACGCCAAAACAATGTCGTTAAAGTCGCCTAAAGAAACCCACGGTTCCTCCATCGATGAAGCCAAAACCTCCAGATCAGCCCATAAGCTTTGTTTAGCAATAGGGTCCAGTAAAGCATAAACTGCCGTTAGCCAAAAACGAGGACCGCGGTGAACGAGCAAAATAGATGAAGAAATTGGCGATTTTTCAGAGAGACAGAGACTTCGATTTCGGAGCTTTTCCACACCGCCACCAGTCCACCAGACCTACCCACACTAGGGATGAAGGAAAATCCATCAAAACCCAAGGATTGGATGCACCAGAGATGAGAATCGTCTTCACACTTAGTTTCCTCAAGAATCAGAAAGTCGGGTTGAAGACTCCTAACTAAACCACGGAGATTTTGCATTAGGTTACAACTGCAAGCCCTTCTGCAATTCCAGAATACAATTTTCGACATTGGACCAAGACACTAGGACGTCAAATCACACTAGTGCAACTGGGCCTGAAGCCCATCCAACTCACTCAAACGCTTAGTAGGCGTCTCAGACACAACTGTTCCCTCCCCATCCTCGCGGTCAGCCCAAAACCGGCCAGAAGGCCCAGGCTTCATAGGCGCGTCAAGATTCAAAATCGCATCCCCAGGATCAATTTGAAAACTAGGCTGACTGTCGGAGGCCCAAACCACATTCTCCATTTGGACTTCCACCACTTCCTTCCCAGCTGATCCCTTTCTATTCCTCTCCTCAACACCTACGCTAAGGTACTTCTCGCTCAGAAGCTCAGCGCCTTCCTCATTCGACAAAGACAACACCCTAGACCTTCTCTCCTTCCTGATTTCCCTCGTAGCTGTCCCCTTCAAAAGATTATCCCTCATAGATTTTTTCTTTTCCAAAAACTTTTTGGAAGATCCTCCTTTTTTGCTCCTGACAAACGTACCTCCCTTAATAATACCCGACGCCTCCTCTGCGTTAGAACTCACACCAACCCCCGACTCCACAGACTCCACACAGACTCCAAGACCAACCGCCACATTTTCCATACCGTCACCAACTCCAGCCTGACCAGTCAGCATAGGAAAACCCGCCACTGCTGACTGGGTTTCGTCCTTCTCTTCTACTGCCAAAATTCCAAACCTGGACCCCTTTTCAGTCTGAACAGAACCGCCTGAGGTTTTCCCTTTTGCACCCTGCTTAGTCCAGCGAGGGCGTTGGACTACTTTCCAAACCCCTAACTCAGAGCTCACATTCTCTTTCATCACCGAATCACAATTCTCCTCCCCAGATACTTTACTATTCTTAATCAGACCTTTCTCACCAGCACTAGTCCCTGTTTTACAATCACTCGACTTATGCCCGTAAACGCCACAACAGGTACACAAATCATGAAGGCCTTCATACTCCACATAAAATTCTTTCCCATCCAGAGAAAACCCCGACATTAATTGTTTCCCCAAATCCAGAAGAACACAAACTCTAGCATATCTCCCACGGAGCTGACAAGAGGTATTAAAGTCCACTTTAATTGTTTCTCCTATCCTATTGCCAATCCAAGTAAGAGCTTCCTTATCAAAATATTCCAAAGCTAAATTAGGCATACGTACCCAGACCGCCACCTTATCAATGGTAGCCGCTGATGGTTGGAACAGGGGCTCCCAAGGTCTTACGGTAAGGTAATGATCAAAAATCATCCAAGGGCCACCAGTTAAGGCATTGGAGTAATCGTCTCTATTGGAGAACTTAACAACAAAATACCCACAACCTATATTAATCAGATTGAAAACACCTTTTTTAGCCCACAAGGGTTGAAGGATTGATAAAAGCATTTTGTAACCTATACTCTTCCCCAAAAGTTTCACAATGACAGCACAATTCCAAGCCTTGTAAAGTCTTTTTTTCATTTTTCCGGAGAAGGAAAAGCTAGGAAAATTCCTCCCTGGATCCTCCTGAATCTTGCATAAGGGTTCACCATCATCCTTATCAGAATCACTAAGAGAATCATCCGACATGGCGTTGCCACCACCATTAAGATCAACCATTGCCTCAGAACGCTGGATACCTTGAAGCTTCTCTGCAAAAGATTGACGAGCTCCCCAAGGAACAGCTCCTCCCTTACCTAACTTCGGCCATTCATCACCCAAGGATGAGAGCCCGCCATTTCTTATCTTTTTAGAGCTCCTAGAGAGCAAACCCTCCTCTTCAGCTGAAGCTGGAACCAGAGCAGCAGAGCCTTTCTTCAGAACAATCGCCATCTTCTATAGTAAATCATGCTTTTCTTCTTCCAAAAATAAATAAAGAAATTTAAACGGGCTTCAGGAGGCCCAATATATGACATGGGCCCATGCATGCCCAAGCAGACCTGTTATAATTCTCTTGGGCCTCCGAATCAGTTAGAGTTCAATCCGTTTGTGAATCAGAGCGGGCCCACATACATTTATAAATACATTGCATAGTTGACTAGTGGAGGAGCTTGAGAGGTCTGTGGGGACCATACATAGACGTTATGATCTCTTCCTCCTAATTTTGACGCTGTTGAGTTGACGCATCATGGAAAATACTCTCATTCAGTTGAGTTGACACATCATGTTAAGGAAAATACCCCTCATCATGATCTTGAGTTCAAGTGATAAAGAGGTCGGACACTCTTATCAAAAGGGAAAGGATTTGATCTTAGAGTTGGTCCAGAGAGGATCCTGGGATCCATAAAGAATCGGTAACTCAGCAAACTAAAGTAGAGCGTGTGTCTCTTTTTAATCACGACTTTTGTGGAGTGGGCTTCAAGTGTCTTCTTACTTGAATTGTGAGTGAACTCAACCTCTCTCCTAAAATTTTAATGTTAAGAAAAAAAAAAGATTTTTTTTTTTTTTTTTTAAAAAAAGAAGATATACTCCGTAGCAGTAGTAAATCATTGATTTTTTTTTTTTGGGTCAGATAAATCATTGATTTGAGTATATGACTTTTAATACCAGAGTGACATTATTGAAAAGTCCATGTTCCTGGCAAGATTGACGTGGACACAAGGAATCCAAATGCATGCTCTCGTGATTTACGTGGTTCTCAAACCTCCACGATATATTTTAATAATTCATACCTACCTCAATTCCTTGAGCTTTTCATTTTTATTATTATTATTTGCTAAAAGGCCTCAGGCTCATTAACAAATTTAATACCCCACCACAATATATATAATTAAATATAGGGATATTATATTATCACTACCAATTTTAATATTACTACTATTTTTCCATAATTAGATCAGGATTTCAATAGGAGAGAGAAATGATAAAGGTAGATGAGATTCTAATCTAACGATGAAAAAATTGTAGTGACTTGGTAGTGACATAAATTTGACGTGAGAAATTGAGAATATCCTATTCCTTAAATATATGTGTGTATAAATGAAACATCGGAAAAAGAAAAAGACATGTGGAAGAAAACAACCAATAAGGGGAAAAGTTCTAATGAGTGGGCCTCATGGAGCTTCATTCTTTGCTCTAGCGAGAAGGCCATTCTTGTGGTTGAGGATCCGAGAAAGCGATTCTTTTTCTATATTCGAATCTGGGTCGTCTCTGCTCGTGGTAAAATGCTTCCAACACTCACAGATTGAAACAGGATATAAGATTCTTACAGCATTTCCCCCCCCCTTTATTTATTTCAGTCATCGCCATTTACTCAGACGATCCAAACTTGTGTGTTTGTCTAGGATCGATTCTTATTTCTGGATCCACGGTTTTCCTGAGTTTCGCTGGCTGCTTACTCTTCCGGCTCTAAAGTTTACAGGAACACGTTTCTTTCTTCAGTTCACTTTAACTGTAATTCTGCTTGTTCTTCTGCTTCTGGTTTTTAAGCATGTTGTCTGTTGTAAGTTCACAAAATTGTTTGAAATCTGATTATTTTGTTCTGGGACCGGGATGTTGTTTCCCTGACTGTTTTTATGATATTTACTTCAATTGCCAGATTCTAATTTTTCTTCTTTTTAGTTTGCTATCATCATCATCATCATTATTATTATTATTATTTTATTTTTGGGGGTTGGGGTGGGGGGAGTCAATATTCCTATTGAACTAGTGAAGATGGGTTGGATTTCGAAGTTATTAGAATTTGTTTACCGTCGAAAGTGCTGATTTTAGGCAATTTAGCAGTGACGTAGGAGGCAATCTTACCTCCATACTGACTCCCCATGCAGGTTTGGTTGCCGTTTGATGGTGGTACACCAAGAAAATGTGCCATACCACTTTAGGTATTATATTTGGAAAAGTCAGTGGTTCACTAACAATGGGGCTGGATTGGACAGATTTTGAAACCTATGGCTATAGGGAACCGAAATGCAAATAGCAATGCGTGAAGGCCCAACTTGAAATAGTCCATTGGAGGATCAAAATAGGGTTTTTTGGTTTTAATTAAGGGTACCTTAATCATTATTAAACATCCAGATATCTTCCTATTTGAGTTGATTCTATTTTCAGGTGACATTTGAGAAAAATAATAGGAGGAAATTGTGTCATGCAAGAGAAAATTAAAATGCCTGAAGATATTGAACAAGCGTGTCATGAAAACGAGGCAATGGATGCTCAGCCACTGAATGGTTACCAGTTTGTATGGATGGCTCATTGGAAGAACACAAATTATAACTCGGCAACTCACGGCAATAATGATTTATCGATTGATTGTGAGTCCGGAAGAGAAGTTAGAGAAGACAGTGTTGCTGAGCAGGATAATGTACAGGGCAGGTCAGATGTTGCAATAGATATTTCTTCAAGCACTGGAGCAATCAGAGAAGCAACTAAGGCTGCAAAGGTTTCCATCATGGAGAATCTGCCAGAAAACCCTGGAAATTTAAGGATAGGAAGCTTGGATTTCAAATCATTTCCGATTTCTGAAAAGAGAGATGGTACTTTGTCTCTGAAGGGGAAACAATGTGCTATTTACCATAGGGAAGCTCTGAATTCCCAAACTGATACAAGCTTTAGAAATAATATTGTTTCTCCCAGGAAAACTGAGATTTATTTGGAGTCCGAACGGTCTTTGTCTCCTAACATTTTGATGAATCCTTCCAATGCTATGTGTAGTGATGTGAAGTCAACTTCTGACATAGTGCCGTGTGCAAATAACAAAGGTAAATCTTCAATGCCCTCCTTCATGCATGGACAGCATGAAATATATCAATCAAGCTACAAGTTAACATCTAGGGAGCATTTCACAAGTACTGATCATCAGACCCCTTCTCCTCTTTTGATTCGCAAGAAGAAAAGAAGTAATCTGTTCGACTCCCAAACATCTGGGTTTTCTAGATTGATGTCAAGTGGTCCTGATCATGCACCGTATGAACTCTCAGCTACCCGTGGTGGACTGAATTTTGTTAGTGATCATCATTGGAAGATGCAACATTACACCGGTACTCCAAGGTTTTCAGGCTTGACCAGCCCTTTTGAATCAAGTAAAGTGGATGACTTTTGTCATGGAAGCTCTCCTGTACTTCAAATGCCCAGTTCTGTTCATGATGCAGAGACAATGAAGATATTCACCACCCCCATAGAATCAGGAGAAGAGTCACCAAGAGGCCATCCCAAAATCTATCAGATGTCAGAAAATAGTGATATTATTTTGTCTGAAAAGGGGCAACTCTTCAGAGCGTCAGAAATTACTACCAAATTCAAACGAAGTGATTTCAATGTGATACCTCATTTCTCCCAACCCACTGGTGATAGTTCTCTGGGAATTGTAAAGCTGAAAACACTAGGCAGCTCTGTGAATAGGGAAGGAAAGAAAGGCGTCCAAAATCTTGAAAATAATGAATCTTCTGCTGAAACTGATACCATGGACATAAATGCTTTACAGGAGCATCAACATCATGGTAAATCTTCATCCTTTCAAATAACATGCTGAAATATGCTATACTTTAGGTTTCATGCTGCAAATAATTTCATAAATGATAATTTTTGGTGAGTTGTTCAAATAATTTGGAAGTTTCTTATAATACAAAACGCTATAATTTATTGAAGTTTTCTAGATAATATTGTGAATGGCTGCTTCCTTTTTATGATGTTTTTGGGCTGAAGGTTCTTTTTCCTTTTGGCAGGTGATGTTACATTGTCATCAAACAAGGTGATTTCTGTAATTCTGAATCTTGTAAATGCCCTTTTATTCACTTATCAAACATCTCTTTTTTCTTAAGCAGTCTGAGTAATTAACGTCTTTACTGGTTTTTTTCGATTTCTACATCACTGTCCAGCATATTGGAAAAACGGTTATTTTGTTACCTATGCACTCATATTGATGGTAAGAAATATTTTTATGTTCAGCATATTTAAATATACAGTTAATTTTAATGACGTTTTCTTTTCTTCCCTAGATTTGTACAGAAATATATTTAAGTTCTTATATTCATATTGCAACAAGTTCTTAAATTTAGTGCAAGTTTTAGTGGTGGAAGCTGTTTTTACAACGTGATTCACGATGTACGATGTAAGTATGTGAGAGGATTATTGTCTTAGCTTGCATGAATATATTTCTCGAACGCTAACTAAAATAGGCCATTAATTATGTTATGATATTATTTGATACAAAATTTTATGGACCATCCACCATTGCGGAATGGCTGAGTGCCTTTGCTGTTCTCAGTTCTTAAAGAATTGGCTTGCAGAAAATATTTGATTGGACTGTTTTCTGGTGGGCCATATTGCTGGGGCATTATGTAATAATACTATTTTAAATTTCAAGCTGCTAATCTGGTCGCCATTATCAAACTATGAATTTTGTAGTGCGCCAAGGAGAGTCCAAACTCATTAACATGGCCGGATGCAATAACTTCTGCGCGAGAGGGGACAAAGGCAGAGCCAGCAAATGTTGCGATACATGATGCTGACCAAGAGCCGCTTAAGCTTCACACTCTGACAGGTCCAGTGGATGAAAGGGAGACTAGCACGTCCAAAACCCAGAGTCTGGATGTGGAACTGCTCCTTTCCCATGCAAATGAGCATGGAAATTCAAAATCCAGTACATGTGGCAATGGTCCTTTCGGATCAGAACCAAGCAGCAGATGGTTAAAAAGACTCAAGCTCTCTACATCTGATTCTGCACTTGGAACTAGGAGTGAAAAGCTTGGAGAAACTTCTTGCCATGAAAGTGTACATATGATTTTCGGCAAAATTATGAAAGGCAGAAAATCAAGTTTGGAACCCAAAATAACATCCCCACCTGAAGGGTTAAATCTACCAGAGCCACCTGCAATAGTATCATCAAATGGCAGGCCCTCTTTGGCCAAATCAAATCAAACTGTAAATGCGGCACTTTCTCATCCCTGGATTCAGAGATGGAGTCATAATCCTGCTGCTTCTTCCCCTACAAAGGATGACACGATGGATTTAGAGCCTGTGACGGAAGGGTTTCAAAAGAAGCAGTTTCCGAGCGTTGCTGCTATGGCACTGATGGGAAAAGCAATGGGCAGCCTGCGTCCGTGCAAGTTAATGAAAAAGGGACCCCTTGTACTTTGGAATACAGAGAAATTATAAAAGTGTTGTATTTGTAATTCAAGTTTAGTACAAGTTATGCTGGAAGACCACAGGATAAGTTCTAGTGTGAAGAATTTGCCGAGAAATCCATTGGCTGAGGTTGCTTCTTCAGTGGCTATTTCCCAAGATGTTGAGGAGTGTGAGAAATGCTCAGGCTATTTGCTAAGATCATTCTCGCAAGAGAAGATGCATTCGATGCGGAGACTGAAATGTATGTGTTCGTTGAAGAAGCTCAATACACCTCCCAAACTAGGTGGAAGGAACACCTAGTGGATTTTCTTTTTTGGTAAGCCATCAGTTTATTTGATTCGTCAAAAGATGTTTGTTATTTCACTATATTCTATGATCTGGAGCAATTGAAACGATATTTAAACAGTGCTTGGATTGAAAGATAGTGTGCGTACGATATGAATTGTATATACCATAGAGGAGAAACAGAACTGGTAGTTTGGCTTTATGCAAAACATAGTTTGGGAGATTTCGATGTATAATAATAACCACTGCTGATGCATGAAGTGGAAGTCTGTATTCTCTGTTTGTCCCCTGCGCCATCATTCTCTCATTCATGTCCTCAATCGCAGTACATGTTCTCTAATGGCATTCTGAAATGCATTCATTAATAAAAAGTGCACTTCTCATTATTACATTAATTATTGTTTTCGGAAAAAAAAAACTTCACAACTACGAGGAGGAGGCGCTCGAAAGTCAAAGCCCTTGCTCAAAACAAATTGCTATATTTTTAAATTTAATTCTCATAATTTTTTTCCAATGGAAAACAGTTAAGACTAGTTTCACTCACGAGAAATTTTATGTTTTTGTATTTGAGATTATCTATATTTTTTAAAATATTTCCTTATAAAAGCAAAACCCCAAAAAATTGAAATAATTGAGATAAGAACGGAAATAGCTTCTATTTTGTCCAAAAAGACTTCCGACATCAATGATTACGAACCAGAGTTCGATCTTCTACATGACATCCACTCTGCTCCAAAGCCATTTGAAAAAACCCGCCCCCATCAATACTGGAGCTCACACAAGGAGGAGCAAACTGCAGAATAACGTCTCTCAGTGTGATCAATCCTATAACTTGATCATTTTCATTCTTCAAAAAGCTGAATCTGCTATTCCTTTCTGTCGCATTCTTCATCAATTGCTTCAGTGTGTCACTTTTCTTGTTGGTCAATGGCGAGTCCATCTTAGGTACGCATCTCCTCTTCAGGTGGAGATTTCTTGTAATCATTGAAGCCCCATTATCAATTCCAGTGCTTGGCTCTGCTTCGTCGGGCCCTAAGTGGATGAATTCTCCAACAGTTAATTTCCTGTTTTTTCGCATAAAACAGGCATCAGATTTGTATCGGTTTTCACTGACAACTACTCTTTTCAAGGAATCCAAGACCAGTTTCATTAAAACCACCTAGAGTGGCTAACACTGTCAAATTCCATGTTAAGAATTCAAATGCGTTCAATAATTTTACAGGCATCGAGCCAATCTGATTACTCTGTTCTTGAAGAAACATAACAGTGCTACTTAGTATTTACAATCTTGGCCCTCAAAATAAGAGAGTCAGGATTTTTATTTTCATTTTTTGGGGAACTTTTTTTTATGGGTATATTAGAGAAGGTATATGAGAAAAAACCAGTATATGGGATTTTTTGAGCTTACTTTCTATTTCTAAAGAGGTCGTCATTTCCCACAAGATGATAGACGTCTATGTCCCTGACACAACCAACGAGCTTCTTAGTCTGTCGATCCACAACTGCAACTGCGCAAGTTCGGTTTTCCCAGAGCACGTGCAAAGCATCAGCAACGGTTTGGTCCCTGAATACATAACTAGCATGTTCTTGGGCTTCAATTCTGTGCAGGCATAAAGTGAGGTTAAAGAGCTGCATAAATAAAACAAATCTCAAATAGAAATATACACCGTAAGGAATGTAAGGGCTTAATACTTGAGATCTGACAAGGCCTTGTCTGCAATATTATCAAACCACTCTAGTCCACTTGATTCAAGAAGCAATTGAACCAAGGCATTCTAGCACAAAAGGCAACCATGTCACTCATAATGCATCTATAAACATTAAAAAAAAACATACCCCATTCATTTGTTTTTGATTTCTTTCTATCTAGAGTGATCCACACCACTTATGTAGTCAACTGGTACAAGGAGCTGAAAGCTCAGCAAAATGGGTTTGTTGATGGAACCTACTGCCAGAAACACCTTAGCAAGTTTTCATAGGTAGTGTATAAAATACTTTATTTTGGCTTCTATCCAAATAAGCTAAATATGAAATCTTTGAACCAGTGTCATTCTATACCAACATGATATGGTTTAACCTTTATTTTACGTCGAACTTGGTGGATACCTGAGTGACTAAACCAATGACTTGTCGATCTGAACGTTGCACGACTGGCAAAACACGGAGGGGATGTTTAGAAAGAATTAGCAGCGCATGAAGAAGTGTCTCATCCAAATGTACAGGGAAAAATGGTTCCCAAACGAATGGCTTGGCTAACTTGCTCACCTAATAAGAACGGAGTAGAACAGAGAATTACACATAATTCAAAAGCTGATCAAACACGGCGATTATGGTAAAGGACGAATCAAGAAGTAATTCTACTTTCAAACATCCAATTAAAATCTCCTAAAGAAGGGTGAAAAATTAAGGGATAGAGAGAAAAGTGGAGAAGAACCTTAGTGTCTCCAATCTTAGGAATCTGGTCCAGGGTGGATAACAAGGGGTTGTCTCTTTTCACTTCAAGACCATGGTTCTCGAAATTTTGCGTGAAATTTTCAAATTCCTGAAAAATATTTTCTTAATCAGAATGCGTTGTCACCTACCCGGCTGGTTTATCCAATAACTAAAGTAAATGAATCAAAATATAACTTTCATTCCTTAAATTTTGCACGAAACTTATTTTTGCCCTTAATTTTAATCGGCTTGAATATCCTGTTTTCGTCTCCTATACGTCTTCCTCAGACACAATTATGTGAAAAAGGTAACAGGTTCAATACACAAGTAAGATGTCACATCAAAGAATTCCGCAATTCTCGCGGGCAAATATCAATGACACTTCATAAGACAAAACGACGAAATGAATTCAATCGATTCATATAAAAACTTGAGAATAGGATCAACTGATGAAGTAGAAAATATCATATACCTCAATACACCAGAGAACCATGGTTGAGAAATCAAGGAAACCAATATACCGATAAGAAAATTCCATGCTGGGTGCTTTGGCGTCCAAGACATCCGCAATGGGTGCTCCGAAGAGGTCATTTTCATGCAGCATGCGAATCGCATCCTTAACACTGTCGCCAGCTTTCAATTCCAAAGCTAGAGAAAGAAAGAGATAGGAACCACAAAATGAATGATTTAGATATTCAAGCAGGTATGGTTCTGAAACAAAGGAAAAATCGGCGGAAAATTATTGAAATACCGAATGAACTTTGGATGCCGGGTATCGAACTAAGGGGAATGCAATCGAGAAATTTTTGAAGAGCGGAGCCAGAATCGATCTGTGATTGGCCTCTTGTCGCCGTTGTGGAGAGTCGCATCATGTTCAGAGTCAGGCTTCGTTGGGTTCAATATTGCCTGCATGATGTTTGATTGTGATTGAACTCACATTTGCTATTTCATTTGGTCCAATTTTGTTTTCGCCATTAACCGTCATATCCGGCGATTGACTCTGCTACGATTCCAGAAGTTAGTTCTACGTGTTTTGCTTTTGGTGATAACTGACGCGGGAATTAGCCACGAGGCATGAGCGCTTTGATGCCAAGTTCCTCAACCTTTTGGTGCAACTTCACTGTACTAAAATACTAGATTTTGCCACAATTGTATAGAATTGAGTGATTCCATTATAAAAATAAAAAGAATTGAGAGAAAATATTAATAAAATAAACTCACTTTTGTGAGCGTGACAAGAAAAAAATTATGTGGTAAAAGCAGAAACCCATAAAATATTTCATCAACATTTCCTCCAACTCCGTTTAATCAAGTTCCAAAATACTCTTCCCTCTATAATGTAAGGATCATTTACTTAATTTATTAGATTACAAAAGTTAATTAAATTAATTAATATGATATATATTTTCTAAAATACCCGAGTCATCTTCTTTAATTTTTTCATTCATTCTCATCTTGATTATTGTCAAAGGAGCATTAATAGGGATAAATTAAGGGAAAAAATTGATAAATATTAAAAATATGTCTTATATATTTAGAATTAAGATCAACTTCTTAAGTATGTTCTATATTAAGGACGGTATGGAGTAATTATTTTTCTCAATATTGGACTTCAATATTTTATATTGGTTTTATATCTCGTCCTAGTTCATTTTGACCAAAAATTTTAGTCATTATTATGAGTCAAGTTTCATAATCCTGGCCAAAAAATAAGTTTCATCGTATTAAATGTGGTTTTTTATAATTTTGCCCCTATTAATTATAATAAACAAAAATAATTTATTCATGTTGACTCTTAGAACCAATCATAATTAAGTACAAAATTGAAAATTTAGCTCATAATTAATGAGTTAACTAACTCTCCTCAATACGTAGAGTTAGTTAAATTAAACTTATAAATAGGATTAGAGTGACATTACTATATATCTTTAAAAAATTTAAGTTTGAATAAATTTGTCCTTTTGTTTAAAAAACTTAAAAAAAAAAAAGAAAAAGAGGGGGGGGAGAAAATCATTGAAAAGTTCCCGTTTGAAAAAGGTATAGACTAGAAGGACCTAAATTGAAGTTCCATGCTTTCTATAAAATCCGGAAAGAATTCTTTCTAATTCTTATTGTAAGGCACCAACTAGTAAATGTATTTGGTTCTTTTTATAAGGCACTTGTTTGTTCCCAATAAGTATTAATTATTTTTTTTCCATATATGCCTCTAATTAATAAGGGTAGTATATAAGAGTAATAATTAATATCATATTAGAGTTTAGTACAATTAGTAGGAGTAATATTAGAACTTACTTAAATTGTAGGACAACTTTATTGACTTTAACTATTTTTATTGGTTTGTGAGAATTTTTACTTAGTGCCTTATAATAAGGAGTAAGGGAGTATTAACACTTTCTGTGTATAAAAGCATATTATATCCTTTTAGCAAATAAATTTTCCATACAAGAACTTTTCACTGATTTTTCTAAAATTCACTCAATAATGGCATAAAGCCCCTCCCTTAATATTTCTTAATAATGTCTGGTTTTGATAAACACAATGCAATTGCAACAAGCACAACCTACATTGTAGGTAGGTCTGGGAAGTAAGCGCCCCACAACATCTTCATTTTGTTTTCTAAGTCCCACTCATTAATTGAATTTTCAACGGGTGCTATTCTCCAATTTTCCCTACTAATAATTTATATTTAATACTTCTTCCAATCTTAAATATAAGACAAGTTAACTTTTATAGAATATTAAAAAGTTAAATAAGTTACTTATTACATTATACATATTTATATGTTACACACAATAATTTGAAAAGAAAAAAATAAATATAGATATTTTAAAATAATTTAATTAACTTTTTTAAAATCAAAAAAAAAATTTTTCTTTTATATTTAGAAGCGGAGGAAGTAATATTAGTCATACTCATAAGTGACCCCAGAAATATATGTTCACTGTAGTTCTTAAGGCTGTTTTGAGATTCCTTACTCTCAACCTCACAATCACTACATTTGGACACAGAAAATTTGTGAAAGGGGAAGTGCTTCATTTTATTAACGCTCATGGATCTTCACATCACACCTTATTAACAGTTTTCTTTTTACATGTAGAGCAGCTTCTATTCTACATCTGCCAAAATGGCTACTGCTGCTGCTGCTGCTCCTGCTTCCTTCATTGCGCACGCACAGAGAGAGAGAGAGGAAACTGGAAACTGCCAGCTTGTGTCTCCTCACAGTGTAAGTGTTGCTCAGTGTTTTTCCCAGAACCTCCTGATAACTCAGCTGGTAAGATTAGCATAGCCACCAGCCCATTCATATCACAGTGCCATCTTCTATGGTGGCCTTCTCCGTGATGACAGTGATCCCTGATCGAATGTAAAACCCATCATCTGGTCTATCTGCTTCTTCAACTCCATCTTTATTCATGATCACCACATCTCTCCCGATCCTTGCATTCTTGTCAATTATACAGTTCCTTCAACAGCACACAGTTTTGTTTCAATAGTAGAAACTTTGAAAAGCTCACTGACTGAATGAGATCATAATAGGATTTAGTAAACTTTGAGTAAAGATTATTACTTGATTTTGGTATTGCTCCCAATCCCAATTGGGACCTTCCCTTCCGCTAGCAGAGAAGCGATTTCAGATTCAGTTTGGTAAGAGTCTGCTCCCATCATTATGGTGTCCTGCAAAAAAACATGATTTACATACGAGGAATCTCATATGGTTTCGTAGTCTACACTCTGAAAACCCAAGTCTACGTAGTTATGATAGTTTGTTTACCAGGAGCTCAACACCATAATCCAAACGAGAACGTTCGCCCACAATGGAGCGCTGGACTGTGCATTCTCGAAGGAAACATCCATGAGAGATGATTGCATCCACAAGCTACAAGATTCAATAATGAGAAACAAGACATACTAAGAAGTTAATGATATAATTTTAAGGTAAATTACTAAGTTATCTTACCTGACACTTGTCAATCTTCGTTGGTGGCAGGAAACGAGGAGATGTGAAAATGGGTGTTTTGGGATCATAAAATTTAAAGTTTGGATTCTGCGGGAGAGAAAGCATAAAGCAGATATTAGTTTCCTTCAAATGAGCACGTATCACAGTCAACAGTTCTGGCAGTCAATTGAAATAAGAGATTCACTGTAATTAGGCCTATAAAGTACATGAAAGTTGCTCAAAGCACAAACCAACCAGCCCTACATTTCAAATAAGCCATTGTGGCTCTTTTGGGTTTAGACATTTAATAAGATCAAATCTGCAATGAGATGGTGGCTGTATTCTTAGTGTTGAAGGTAAAACAAGAGAGGATAAAGCATATATGGTCGAGGTTTCATTAATGCAAAGTTGGCATATTAATATGCAGGGTAGACGATTCCATAATAAAATAAAAATATGCCAACCATAATATCTTGAACCAACCTCTTCAGTAAGAGCAAGGTTAGCATCGTAAAAGGACTTTATTGTTCCAATGTCTTCCCAGTAGTCTCTGAAAATATATGACTGCAAAAACATAAGGCATATGAGTGGTATAAGTGATATTTACATGCACAAGTAAAAACAGAAAAAATGAGCCTAAACCCCCATATATTCATGGCTGGCTAGGTGGATATGCATAAGAACATTGCACAGAGCAAAGGGTGTTTAACTTTTGACAAATGAAAACTAAGATTTAATATTGGAAAAGAGAAACATTTTAAAGAGGAATCTATTTTGGAGTTTCTCTTACTTGGACATTGTGTTCCCTCACAGCTGCAGGAATGATTTCAGATCCAAAGTCATTGGATGTAGGATATCTCCATTTCAAAAGCTTGAGCAGAACATCTGTCTTAAATACATAAACCCCCATGGATGCTATATATGGTGACTTTAATGCGTCTTGGTGTGACAACCCGATCAAAGAGGTATCTACTTGCTGGAGAAAATATAAACAAGACATGACTATGTCAACGTATGTTATGATATTGCCATAAAGCCATAATGTAAAATTCTTGGCAACTCCAATTTTGCTTAAAGATCACAGAGTTATAGAAGAAACAATCGATGTAGCATTGGGGTTCGATTGGCACAAAAGCTACCCAATGTGAGCTCTGTTTTCGATCAAGTTCTTCTAAACATGTTAAGTTCATCAGCTTTGAATAAACTGAACTTCACAGCAGATGTTTCTGTGCTTAGATACTTATTCCCAGAAGGGTGGGCGAAAGACTACATTGAAACTGAATATGGAAATTTTTCATAGCTTCATGCTAGTGACCGACTTCAGAAGAACCAACAAGAAAACAAGATAACTGAAAGAAGGTGATAATCTTAGATACGACAGTGATTACCATTGCTTTCAAATCAGCGCCCTTTGGTTTTTCCAAAAAGTGGTTGATGCGGCCTCTTCCATCTACCTTGACCAATCCATAATCTGAGGCACGGCTGAAAATCAAGGAATTGACAAATGGCAATGAGTCTTACATAATATAAAATTTGAATTGATTCATTTCAAATTGTCATTTCTATTTTTTTCATCCTCCTCTTTCCAGCACTTTGAACAAAGTATCCAGGTAATTTGAGTCAAAATAAGTAAAATAGTTATAAGTTCATTTTCTTGAGTCAACCCAGGTAATTTGAACAAAGTACACATCAAAAAGATGATAGAACACACCTGTCACCCACTGCTGCACATGAAACTGTAATATCCGCATTTCTGTCAACATGGCTCTGTTTGTTTGTAATAGATAAATCAGAAAAAGATGACATGGAAAGAAATAATTAATTCACCTCAACAAATAATTATACTTGTTGGCCAAAGAAAAAAATAATAATAATAAATCATTATCCTGCATACCTGCACAAGGTCCATGTAGTTCATTCTATATAGATGATCTCCTGCCAAGATCAATACATTCTCAACGTGTGTGTTCTTGGCGTCCTACAAAAATCAACCAACAATAATCCCGTTTAAGTTCAGAATAAAGAAGCACATGCTGTATACACTGCAATAAGGTATATGCTGAGTTTGTAATCCACCTCAAATACCCATGTAAATTGCCTCACAGCATCTGCAGTCCCTTGGAACCACCTCTTCCCTGCTTCCCCAGGTGTCTGAGTGGCTGCTAGAACCTGTTTGGCATGTGAGTTAGAGTACAGCAAACAAACAGGAAACAGAGTCTTGAAGACTATTTATAATTTATGATTATTTCAGAGTGAGCAAAAGATTCATTTTTTCTCTTATACACAGTTGTTGTCAATTTTAAGTCATGTTTATAAATCTCGTGAATGAAATCATCTGAGCATATGATGGCCTACTATGGTTTCTATCTATTCCTTGATGCATACCTCTACAAATCCATCCCCGAAGCTGATGCCGTTTCCAAAGTAGGTGCGTGAGATATGACGGTTCAGAGATGCAGAGTTGAATTGGGTGAGTACAAAGATTTTGTGAAGGTCGCTGTTGATACAGTTGCTCATTGGGATGTCTATAAGTCTGTAGCATCCACCAACGGGTACCTGAAGATGCATAAGGTATCATCAATCATGACACGAACTCCAAAATTTGACCGGCTAAATATCTCGGTCTTCTAAGTTAACCTCAGTATCAATTGGCTCATACAAAATTTTTCTACATCACTATAGAACTTAGGGTGATGGTGCAAAAATACCTACGGACTCAATTGCGTTCAGCATCATATACAATTTTTAGGGGCAAAACTACCCATAAACATTCAAAATGAGAACAAACTGCCAATACCATTAAATTTGACCTAACACCGTTGATTTTTGTGATGGGACCCTGCAAATGTATATGTATGTAACAGTTTTAAGTCAAATCAAATTTAAGGGTACTGACATTTTTGCTCCCATTTTGAATGTTCATGATATTTTTACACCCCCGTATACAGTGCTGATGCACTTTTGGTAAAAGGTCAAGGGCACTTTTGCTCGAACTTAATAGTCTAATTTTGTTTCAAGCTCATCCATGAAACATGATACTAAAAAGTCCTTTAAAGAATAAAATTCAAAGTAGGAAAGCAAGAAAAAATTTGAAGAGCCTGAGTTCATGTTCAGAGGACAAAAATTCTACAGTGAAAAGCTATGAACTATGTAACATATTCACTTACAGCAGGTGTTGCAGCTCGCTTCGTGAGGGGAAAGAGTTGAAGTCCAGGTCCTCCACCTAATATGATGGAAATTACATTTTTGGGGTCAGCCTTTCGTCTCAGAAACGAAGGAACCTGTAAGGTCTGGTAGTCAACCTGACATTAAAGAAGAAAAGAATCAATTACACCTAAACAAAGCAGCAACAAAAGAAAACCAATTAGAGTTAAGAGTTAAACTTACCAGAGCTTCTTTGGTATCATTTGATGTAAGAACAGCAAAAACAGCGCCAGGTTTGATCTTCTTGACCCTCTTCTCGTGTCTCAAACTTGAAGTCGACGGATTCACAAAGGGACTGATGCAACTCGGTTTCTTGATTCTCTCTCTAAAAACCCATTATCACGGCGAAAGAAATCTCCCTTTCCTGGTAAGTGGGTATTGACTTTCCAGGTCACACAAGAGGAAGCCATTGGCGAAACAGAGAGTTCAGGTGCCCAAAAGAAGAAGCGAATCAACCGCAAGCACTGGAACAAACATATGAACATAAATCTCACTAACTTGAAAGTCCAACCAAAAGGAAACTAAAAGTAGACATCCAGATACTAACGTTTCTCCAATATTCAAAGTTGCAGTTAGAGATAATAATGCGAATCAAGAAGAATAAAAACCGGAAATGTAAAATAATCCTCACCCTTTACTCAAAAACGTTCCTAAAAGAAGAGAAGCTTCGAGCTGAATAGAATGGGGATCCAGAGAAGCGATCAAAGTTAAGCAAGATTATGGAAAATCGAGATTATTTGGTACTCTATGAAGATTGAAAAGTCAGGGTTTGAGTGTGATATGCGATCAAGTGGGGTTTAAGGCAGTGGAAGTCTTTCTCGGCATGTGAGTGTGATCACGAGACGGAAAAGGTGGCAAAAATCACGCGCATTTGGTATGAATCCTCGGTATCAAATTTCCAAAAGCAATAATGAAGCGAAAATTATCAGTATAGTACATGACTTCCATTGCCCAGACCCAAGTTTCTAGGCTCCTCTTATACTAGTACAAATGAAAGCCATTAAAGTACAAGCTGTCATTTCAGAGAACTAGTCGTACATGAACTCAAATACTATCAAATTGGGAAAAGAGTTGATATGATTTTCCACCGTTGTTATTTGCCTGAATTTCACAATTAAGAAAATTTATTCATTTGCCCCAAGTGGTCGGATATTTGCAGCCGCTTGTTGCAAATTTTGATTATAATGAATAAAGATGATGATGACCGCTCAACATGGTTGAGCTAAATGGACGATATCGGTTTTGATTTTTATTACTATGATTATTCTGATGTTGAGAATTGATTAGTGGGTTTCCAGATTTTTTTTTTCTTGGATTTAAACCTTCTTTAATGATGTTTAAGTAGCCGGTAATTGTTATTGATGTAATTTAAGGCCTAAATGTGAAAATACTAATTTGTTATTGTAGTTAAACTCGCGACCATCCTATTGCGAATTTATCATTTTTTAATTTATTAAATCGTGTCAATAAAAACTCCTACAATCGTACTAAACGTAAAGTATATAAAACGATTTTGGTAAAATGGGTTGTGAAGTTGTTAATATCTTCTTAAATTTAGGAATTAATAATTTCCCACAACATGCATTCTTCTCATTTTCCCTTAAGTGTTGAAGGTATAATCACAAGTTGTGAATTCTAATTCCAAATTCGGTAAAATGAATTGCAAAGTTGGTCTCTTTTCAAGTTTAGGAATTAATCATTTCTCAAAAACATGCATTCTTCTCTTCTTTCTTTCCTTTTTTTTTGTTTCGTTTTTTTATAAATGCATTCTTCTCATTTTTACCAAATGTTGAAGGTGTCATGAGTTTTAAATTCCAATTCTGAATTTGATAAAATGGAATGTGAGGTTGTTAACTTCTTTTCAAGTTTAGGAATTGAGAATTTCCCACAACATGCCTTCTTCTCATTTTTCCCAAGTGTTAAATGTATAATTACGAGTTTTGAATTCCAATTCCAAATTTGGTAAATGGACCGCAAAGTTGTTAATCTCTTTACAAGTTTAAGAATTAATCATTTCACACAGCATGCATTCTTATCGTTTTTAATAAGTGTTGAATGTGAAATCAAGAGTTGTAAATTCTAATTCCAAATTAGGTAAAATGGAATGTGAAGTTGTTAAGATCTTTTAGAGTTTATGAATTGATCATTTCCTATTCTTCTCATTTTTCTAAGTGTTGAATGTATAGTTGTGATTGTGAATTTCAACTCTAAATCTCGTAGAATGGAATACGAAGTTGTTAAACTCTTTTGAAAATTAGGATTTAATTATATCCCACAACATGCATTCTTCTCATTTTTTTCCAAGTGTTGAATGTATCTTTGCGATTGTGAATTTCGACTCCAAATCTCGTAGAATAGAATATGAAGTTGTTAAACCCTTTTAAAATTTAGAAATTAATTATATCCCACAATATTCATTCTTCTCATTTTTTTTTCCAAGTGTTGAAAATATAGTCATGAGTTGTGAATTCCAATTCCGATTTTGGTCAAATAGATTGCAAAATTGTTTATCTCTTTTCAAGTTTAGGAATTAATAATTTCCCACAAACATGTATTCTTCTCAATTTTCCAAGTGTTGAAGGTTATTTTTGTCTTTTCACTCTAATTTCAAAAAGATAATTGAAATCCTCACACTTCTATGACATTATGAGTATTGAGAGTACCTCTTCGACCTTTACTAATTTCTGGATTCTTTTAATGAGATTTTCACACTATTTATCTCGTGGAAAAAGTTATATGATTTCTTGCACTTTTACTATCTTATAATTTTTAGCTAAATATATAGTAATAAATATATAATTTCATAATTTAATTTATATAGTTTTATGGATACAATTTTGTTTTCAGAATTTTAAATTCTGGCAAAAAAAATTGTGAAAATTTTAAATTATATCTTTATTATATTTTAATTAAATAATGGAATCCATTTGTGATTAAAATATAAACAGTACATAAAATACTAGTTTTGGTGAATTCTAGAGGACCCCTCTAAACCCGGGTCCAGACAAGAAGATTCATCCAAGGCAAAGAGCTGTCAAGAGATTTCATTTCGGATGTACTTTCTTTATTAATATAAAATGTAGTTGCTTTTTTTGAAAAAAACATCAAAAAAATTATTTATCTTTTTTATATGAAATAATTTTTTTAACTTATAAATGATCTAATATATAATCAAATGATATTTTTCTTCTTCTCGAACCAGAAATCCAGAACGATGATGGGTTTCGCTTAGCCACGTTTTTCATTCAGTCTCCTCTCTTGGTCAAAAAAAAAAAAAAATCAGTCTCCTCTCACCGTCCAGAACGATGCATTTTTGTTTTTATTTCAATGATATATGTTCTACGGGGTATTTTATTTTATTTCCAAAATCACTATAAGAAATATCAACTATATTTTATATTAAGAATAAAGAATAGGAGTAATAGTGATAATAATAAATTTAAAAAAGACAGAACAATTCCATAAGGAACGGACGGTTCTGAAAATATTTGCAAAGACAGGACCCACAGACCATTTGTTTTCATCTGTGGGCTCACGTGGCCCACCACCATATCTCTGTTTGTGGACCGTATGCGTTGCCTTCGAGCCTGGGCCCACATGCCCTTCTGGGATATCCTCTCATTATAATACACTTTTGCCAAAATTTAATAAATATTTATATCAAAAAAAAAAAAATTTTCAATAAATATGGTTCAATTTTAATTAACATGTTTGGCATTTTTCAATTGAAAGATATGCATCAAATAATCCATTCATATGGATTTTTTAAAAAACGAGGATAATTGTGCAATTTATGGATCAACGTGAAGCCTCTTGATCACGACCTTCACTGGCATGTATATAGAGATATTTTTATGAAGAATTACACACGTTATACATAGTTTCAATTATCTATTTAAGTATTATTATGATACGATTTTTTTTAAAAAAATGATGTACAATATAAAATAACATCTCAATCATTAATTTTTTAATTTGGCAAAAAAAATTAATTTCTATAAAAAAATAATTGTCTTAATTAAATTTAGATTATCACAATGCATATTATCTCTTAGTGCATCAAATAGGTAAGAGATAAAGTTTTCTTGGATCATTCCATAAGGGAAAGTCTACTTTGTATAAATGTAATAATTAGTAGAGAAATTAGCTTAAATATAAAATATAAGATCTTAGCCAGCTTTGTTTTATGTATTTATTATACTATTACAAAACTTTTATTGTTAGTTACACATATTAAGGATATTTCCCATCAAAGGGATTTTTTTATGCCAATGATTTAAAAAATTAACACACATTTTTATAAATAATCAATTTAAAATATTTAGGATTTAAATGAAAATAAATTTTATTAAAAAAAAACAAATGTTGTCAGTGATCTAAATTTGTATGCCAGTTCAAAATTTTGTCTCTCTCTTTTTTTTTTTTTAAATTTTTTTTTTGGAGACTAATAACTCTTGAAAAATATATTAAAAGATAAAAATTTCTACTCATACCACCACTTGCATGAATATGAGCGAGTCAATTCTTAATACTGTTATCATTAAACAAAATAATGTTGGAGTAGGCGTTTCTGATTGGTTAGTAATGGGGAGGCTCAACGGCATGAAATTAATGCTACAGTGGACGAGTGGTGGGGAGTGGGGTCCAGTTTACCTAATTATATTTCCACCGTACACGTGTCAGAAGAAGGGTGATGAGAGATAATGGGCACTGGAACGAAGCAGCAGTATAGCAGAGGAAGAAAATAGAATGAAATCAGTAAATCACACACTGCCCAAAAATATATATATCAAAGTGTATCGGGATCATCTGAGGAAGGAGCACCAAAACGAAACACACCAACTCATAAAACGACAAAACTTCACGTGCCCTGTTACCCCCTTACTCTTGACGTTTTGCTTCAATTATTGGCACATATTATCATGCCTCCCAAACATACTTATATGATTGTTAGTTTTTATAGCATGCTAATTTAGTTTCAAATTATGGGTTTAATCTCCATAGTTTTATTATTATTATCATTCTTATCAGAGTTCATATACTTTTAATTAGTTATAATTTTGATTTCTATACTTAAATATGTATTAAGTTTTTATAAATCTTTAGAGACCGAAACTAATTGATGATTTGAGACTATCAGGATCACCAAAATTAAATTAAACTAATAGTGACATTAATCCCTTATTTTTAATATAAATTGAATTAAATTACTCAACAAAAAAAAAGAGTTAGGAATAATACTAGAGAGTCCGTCGTTAGAGAGTTTTCCTCTCTCGTATATAAATAATCATTCAATCATCATTAACTTTATTCTTAAACCCTTGTAATGCCCGATGGTAAGAAAATGAGTCGGTTTTTATCTATTAATCCATAAATATAATTTATTATTAATTATTTCAAAATTTTATTTTTTTATATTTCTTCATAATTCATATTTCTTTCTAGCCGGATATCCCTCAAACTTAAGAGATGTGATTTATTTCTATATTTGACGACATTAATTTCTTTGTAATTTCTCTTTAGATATGACGTTATAAAATGTTCTTTCAATTTTATCATAATTAATTTATATTCAATTTGCAAAGCACTTGTTACAACCAATACCAATTGCTTTGAACTAATGTCCAAGCTTCACAAAAGGGATGGTTGTGATTGCAACCCCTACTCATCAAATTAATACCGTCCGCGCAATTTGAGTAAAGAGCACTTAAACATTATTCTAATCATCAACCATCTTCACCAATGGCCTAGTGATGATGTGAATTTTTTTAATTTTTTTTTTTTGTATAAAGAAATTCCGGATTTAATCTCATTTGTAATTTTAGGCTATTAATATTTATTTTTTATAATTTTTTTCAATTAAGAATCTTCACCCATCTCACTAATGATTTTAGAATCTATTTATATAAAAATTATTAATCTTAATTTTTTTTTTTTTATAATCTTAGGTTACTAAAACCTGTCAGTTTAAATAAAAATATTTTCACCCATCTCTAACTCTATATTCATGAATGATGCACAATAAAAACTCTAAAATAATATATCTTATTTCTTAAATTTCAAATCGAACAAAAAAATGATGTTATTTTATTTACAACTTTTACATTATTGTAGCCATATTAAAATTTTCTAGCTTTATAATTACTGGACATTTTTTCTATAAAAAAATTCCTATTAAGAGATAATTGCTATCTTCATAATATTTTTTATCTGACTTGAATTAGTCCAAAGTCTGATATCACTATTAAATATAGAATTATTTCGTTACAAAATGACCATTTTTCTCTAGGAAAAATAACAAGCTAACATATAATTGTAATAGTATTCGATTAAATTAATTCAATAATAATAATGAAATAATTTTAGCATTATATATTTTGCTAATGGAATATTGATAATCTTAAAAGAATATTCTTTTGGAGCAGTTTTCAAACAACCCATACAATTGCTACAAGCATGCATCCACCGGAGATATTTTGAAATTAAAGTGGACTCGATCGACATCAACACATGGGTTGATTAAAGTTAAATAATTTTCAAATTATCAACAGTACATGCTTTATTTATTTATGCAAAGACAATATATACTTTGGTAGAAAAATAAAGAGCCACAAAAAAAAAAAAAAAAAACGGGAAGATGTTATAATCAGGAATAAGAATTTGGGAGACAAAAATTAGGGGTGGGACATATATCATTATTTATTTTTTAATATTATGAATTTAATTTAGTCAAGATACTAATAATAAATTCTATGGTGTCTCTAGTTGGCTCAATCAGTGAGGATGTTGAGCAAGTTGTGATCTTAATCATGTGTTTAAGGACCAATTGAGTATTTATTAGCCAATATCAATAACTACTAAATTTTTTACTTATATGCATATTTAAACAGTTTTATACTAATCTTGTTGTATTTATAAGAAAGAGAAAAATAGTTTTATCGTTATATTTATAGGGAATATCATTAAAAAATTTATATGAGTATACAATTTTATTCTTCATTTACTACAGTGCAGACTCATAGTGTATATTACACAGGTTAAAGTCAAAAAAATTTTAAAATTCTAAAATATAATTAACGAGGTTTAATTTTTTTTTTTTTAATTATGATGAAATATATAAAAGTGACTTATAAATAAGACTAATAGAAATGATAATATAAATAAAAATTAAGTATATGGGTGCAAGTAGAAATTTTTCCAAACCCAACCTAGTCAATATGAATGAGTAGGTTTAATTAAATGGATTAACTCACCAAACTAACACAATTTTCTCCCCATAAATTTCAAAAAAAATTAACACCTAAATCTAACACCGTCTAATTTAAATTATTTCTTAAAAAACATAACACAATTTATAACATTTATTTATTTTTTGTTCGGCCAACAATTTATAACATTTATTCAGTGAAATCAAAAAATAACATCATGGCCACCATATTTAAAAGACAATATACATTGAACTAATATGTTTATTATCCATTGATAGCAAGAAAAAAAAAGAGATATGTTTATTATCCATGATCCATATTTGTATGTGTTGGAGTTTTTTATGCAATTCAAAGTGTTTAAAAAAATTAGTTATTTGAGTTAACTTATTTAACTCTCTCCATATTCATAACGTATTTATCGCCTGCTATAGTTAGTCGGAGTACTTTTTTCAACGAACTCATCTTTAATTTTAAGGAAATTCAACTAACATATTATTTACAAGAAGCTAATCTTATTGAAATATCCAAGGTTACTAAAACCAGACCGGTCACTGAATTAGTTGGGGTACTGGGTCAAGGGTTAATGAATCAGACTGGAGCTAACTCAAAACCAAACCGATAAGAAAATGAAAATTTCAGGATTATTAATATAAAATTATAAAGAAAAAAATAATCTATTTTTTCCCTTAAAAAAAGCCGGGTTAATACCTGAACCATACTGGTTTACCGATCGGTTTGTTGGTTTTCGGTCCAAACCTAGAAATATCTTATAATTTATATTTATTTACCTATCCGCACCAAATTAACTTAATATCAACATTTTTTTAAAGTTGGTGAAGTTGAACGCAAAGCAGCACTTTATATTCAATATAACTTTTGTTGTGTGTGTATACATATATAAAATAGAAAATGTAGATATAAAGTACTACTCCTCCTGTTCGTAATGTATGACTTAATTGGAGAGTTAATCTCAATATTAAATTAAGACCTATTTATCATATTTATGAATCTCTTCCAAAATTGCCTCCATTGATGCGTTCACCAACTTGATGCGCTCAATTTTAGAGAGTCCGAATCCGTCTTTAGCAATGGACTTTGTTCATGATAGCAATAGAGAGGCAGTTTCTTTGGGCCGAAAAACAAAACCACGTCTCTTATGTTAATAAAGTTCTCACTGATAACTTTGGTGTAAAAAAAAAAAAATGTCTTATAAAAAAAAAATATTGATAACTTATTCAGTAAGTAAGTGATTAACAACTTTATTTATAAGTTTTAACAACTCTTTATGACTTTTTTGATATTAGAATTTTCTGTAAGACTTTTTTGACATTATTTTAATCCCTTGAGACCCTAAAAGGATTTTTTCTTATTTTTTCGCGTTTGTACCCCTCTGGTCCTTAATGTTGGACTTAATCTGGGAGTTAATCTTAGTCATAAATATTGTAAGATATATTTTTCATATTTTTTGATATTTACTAAAATAAAATTACCCCTTATTGATGTTGTCTTAACAATAGTTAAGTAGGAGGTAAATGGAGGGAATTAAGCAAGAAGATATGTTTGAGCAGTTTATAAAAGATTAGGCTCATTAGAGGACGTTTAATTAGCGCCCTCAAAGATAAAAACAGTCCATTTCGTGTTTTGTATATTTGAACCTTTTTGTACAAATGCTTTTTCTTGATTCTTATACTTTTTGAATGAAATGATACTAAAAATAGTAATCATCTGCTCATCTACCTATATTGCTTACTCCGTCTGATTCTCATGATGAAAGGCTTTACATTTGACCTTTTCAGGCCTTTCGTAATTATTGTAAACTATGATAGTTTTTTTTTTTTTTTTAATCAATTGTACATGTGAAATTTTAACTGTTTGAACTTATTTATTCATTTTTAAGTAATATTATAGTAACTTTACAACATATTAAATTCCAATTGTTCATTTTTTGATATGATAGTCGAGACTCGAGATGGCATAAAGAGAGGAAAAGGAATTAAGGAGAGGGATTATGAGATAATCTAGATCCAATAATTTATTAATGCATGTGATTGATTAGATATAAAATAAAGCTCAATATATATAATTCACTGATAATTTCACCTTGTCAAAATATAAGGAGTAGCTTGAGAAATAAGCATGTTATTAAAAACTTAATTTGGATCAGTTGGTTATATCAGTGAATCGTGAATCTTCTCCCGATTAGTCTAATCAAGAGTGTTGGATAGGTTGACCCAATCAGATTTTTATTTCTCCTCTTACCCAACCTAAAATAACATCATTTCGAGTTTAAAAAAATAGCATTCCGTCTTATTTCTAATTTAGTAAATCTAATTTTTTATATTATATATGTTTATATATAATGTTCTACTTACTTGTGGAATATTATTAATGCCGTTTTATTCAAATATTACTTTTTTTGAAGGTTATATATGAATGTCTTGTATATTTTAATTAAAATATATTATTTTAATTATGACTGAGATAAATTCGATTTAATCACAATTAGTCTATTGCCCCTTAAATATTATCAAGACTGTTACCCCTTAATTAAATCATTATCTTGACCAATTCATTAAATAAACGATTTTTAATACCTTAGTATTGAAAAGGCCTTGAAAGGAGCCATGAAATGAATGATGATCAAGCTTTCAATTTTAATGGGGCCTTTTCAAATGTTTAATTTTGTTGTACAAATTCAATGAAGGGCTCAATTAAAGCCTCTTCACTTTAAAAAGAAAAACACAAGTTTAAATTTCGGAAAATATATTTATAGGAGAGACAAAAAAAACCTTGAAAGGGCAAGCCCTTGATTTCTAAAAAATAATATATCTCTTTTTAATGAAGTCATTTTGTAATTACCAAACATACTATAATAATCTCCCTCACTTTCCTTAAAACCTTTTTCCATAGAATTTTTCCCCATGCGTCGTCCCATTAGAAGGAAACCCACAAACACAATTTTTTCAAAAGCAAGAGAATTTAAAGAAGATATGTTGTTGTCGAAGAGCATAAAGATTAGAATATTAATTCCCTTTCCAATTTCTCTTTCTCTCTATTGAGCTGTTTATCTTGATTTTCCACGAAGAACATGACATGGTAAATGAATTTTTGAGATCAGTTTGGATTGCTCTTTCTCTGTGTCGTGCATTCCATGGCCTCACTTTCAAAATGGTAAGGACCCTTCAAGGATACCAAACATGGCCGGATTTCATATTACAAGATACTCCTCGCTTTTTAAATGTAAATCTTAATTAACTAATTTGATTATATTAAGGATAGCTGCTAATCAAATTAGTAATATGATTCATTTTTTTAATAAACCATAGTTATATTTCTTAATTTCATTCCTATTGTTGAAGGAATATATATCAATTGGTTAATTTTAAAAAAAATTGATAAATATACGGGTTAACATTAATTCCATAATTAAGTCATACATTAAAAACAAAAAGAGTAACAAAATATGTAGTACTATTGTACTAGCGTGCTCTCCCTATATATAATACATAGTACTATTCACAAGTTGGATTAATAGTTGATAGGGTAAAGGTACAAATTTAGTAATGAAGTTTTTCACTATGAACACTAAACACAATTAATTTTAATATATATTCTTAAAGTTTTTTGACATACTGATAAATTGATTAACATATCTCAAAATTAGTTAATTTTATCATTATAAATTTTTCTTTTTCAGGAAAATTTAAATGTTTAATCTCATTTATTTAAAACTTACCTATAATGTAATTTATTAAATATACACGTTTAATCTCATACTTTTGTTTGTTAAAAAAATTACTCTATTTTTTTATCACGTATTTTCACATATGGTAAATTTTCTAAATTTAGTAAAAATATTTAATAGATCATTAATAAATATTGATTTTAAAAGATAAATTGGGGATTTGGTATAATGAGGGGTAAATTTATAAACAATATTTATTTTAATATGTCTTTAACTGAAAAATTATACTTCAATAATATTTTTATAATATTCTTTAAGGTGATAGTGGTTTGGACTAAGTGCATATTTCCAAAATAGAAGGGAATCAGTATAATTAAGGTAAAAGAAGGATAGTTAGATTTTTTATTCATCAAAATATGATGTGTCTTTTAAATTTATTGGATTTTTATTATTTTCATTTAAACATTATTTTGTTATAGAGATTTGTACCTAAATTTTTCCCTCCCATCTTTCTCGTCTTGCCTCACCTCCCACCTCCCTCTTAGATATATTTCCAGCAAATCAAAAAGGAGAAAAACGAACTTTAATCAGATCATATTAGATATTTCCGACTGTAGCAGCTGCTAGCTCCCCACTAGCACCTGCCCTTAAGTCCTAAGAGTGTTTCACTTGCGGGCGGTAGCCTTGCTTTTGAGCCATCTGTCGGATCTCTTGTATAACCAGTGATGTGTAATACGAATTGAAACAACACAAAATCAGGGTAATTAGGGGCTAGGATTACAAATAAACACATTACAAAAATGCCCTTAATTGAGTGATAATAACCGAAGCAATATCCAGTTATGAAACTCAAGACAAAAATGCCACAGAGTTGCGCACAATTCAGTCTTTCAGACCTCACATTTCATCAGTAGTTTACTTCTTTAGGGTTAAAACATAGTATTTGCTCAAATCAGAAGCAATCACAAGGATTAACATCATATGTCTTCAAGCAGGGTTATACCTTAAAGCCAATTTTTAACTTCTGCTTTGGATAATTCTATATTCATTAGGAATATCATCGTCAGCAAGTGCCTGAAAATAACATAACACCATCAGTGAGACAAATAGTGAACATACATTTTTTTTAAAACCGTTCATTTTCTACAAGGGACAACTTTAAAAAATAGCTCGATCAGTTTTTCCCGTTTCATGAAAAGGGGGAAAAGATATTTAGCTGTAAACATAGACAAAGTTCAGAATTTGCATGAGATAGATTTGCAGAGATTGGTGCTCAAACTTGGACTTTGAGCAAGAAGTCTGTAGTTTTGTTTCAGAAAGGATATGTGCGCAGTACAATAAAAATGGAGACATTCATGTTCCAAATAGGAGAAGAAATTTGTAATCCACTGACCCCACTTTGAAATGCATTGGAATATCTTAACGTGCCATTAAGTACACGAGAAACTTTGAAAAGATGCATCCAGTCCTTCCAGATTAAGATGAGCATTGTGCAAGAGATCATACCTATAGGGTATGAATGTAATGTTGGAAATTATGCCCTAGGGGCAATTCATTGTACTTTGGATATTTGAGTTATTTAAAGTATTTTCTTTAGTTATCATTTTTAAATCTGCATGTTCGTATTGATAAGCGCATCCCCGGATACATCTTATAGATTATCCTAAATGTCCACAGTCGGTCATCTACGGGAGCGAAGATGAATTAAGACCCGCATGACTTTGATGAGGTATGGAGATACAATCAAAGTCATGGGCACTGTAAGAGTACGAGGTCTTGGGCCAGGCCACTATGAGAAAGCTGCATGGATCTAGTCATAAGCTTATCTCATGTATAACCGCGTCACGACGCCCTATGACTGAGATCATCATGGATTCCTACATGATGAATCACTTGTCTTTGACCTAGTCAAAAGTCACCTTTGACCGGGTGATGATAAAGGCAGGATCGGGATCGGTGGTTTTCATGCGGAGGGACGTGAATGGTCAAGATGGAATTTGTCCCTCACATTAGTAGAGAGATAATCTTTGGGCCCCTCGATGAGTAAGTCTAAGAAATGTATGGCCATACTGTGATGGAAAGGAGTTTCCATTTCACTTATTAGACTACTCGAGAATCGAGAAAGTAATGGTCAAGAAAAGGAAGTTGACATTATCCATGCCTCATCCTTGACCAAATTATCGCGTGACAAAAGGGACGTGACATGGTTGTACGATAGGTGTATCGTGTCATCGAACCCCATGTGAGTTGGGTAGTCGCAATGTCTTGCTAGAGGCCGCTTGCGATTTGTGGGTCGACACGGTGTTGGCCCAACTTGCCAATCTCACGTGGGCTGCAGAATCGCACACAAGAATAATCCAACACGGGTAAAAGTGTCCAGGTTCATTGAATCTCGATTAATGCGAGATTAATGAATGCGAGTTTAATGCAGGGTAAATATATATATATATATATATATATATTTAAATTCGAAAATAATATAATGATATTATTTAATTGAGATTAAAATATTATTATTATATTATTTGTTTTATGTTTAATTTATTTGATAAATTAAATATCTAAAACAAACAGAGATATTGTATCTCATTTAATTTTCGAATAAAGATATTATTGTCTATTTAATTTAAATTGAGATATTGGTATCTTAGATTTAAATAAATAGATAGATATCATTTCTCCGATTTAATTTATTGAGATAAATTAAATCGGAAGGCTTTTTAAATTTGGATTAAATAAATAGGTTGGATTAAATCTATCGATAGATTTAATTAACTATTTTTTAATCTAGATTTAGAATCGAAATTTCAGATCGGTTTTTAATTCGATTAAATAAATATTATTATATTAGATCTATCGGATAGATTTAATTAATATATATTTAATCCGAGATCTAAAGTTTGAATTCAAAAAGTTAATACGATTAATTTTGTATTAAATACGGCGAACGGGTTTTAGAAAACCTACGGGACTTTCGATCGGCGTATTACGAAAAGCCGCGAGAAACCCTAGAGTGAAAACCGAGAGAGAGACGCAAAAAGAAGCGCTAGCACGCTGCGTAGCCGTGTACGAGGATTGTTCGTGTGGATACCAAGATAGAGGAAGAGGATTCTAAGAGTCGTCTTCTCGCGATCGAGGAGGTAGCCCACTGTTCAACGAAGAAGAAACCACGAACGAGTTCTGAAAAGGTAATATCCGGATTCCTTAGCCTTGGTTTAAACGCGCCTGAGTGATCCTCAGGACGGGATTCGTAGAAATTCTAATCCACTGCGTTGTTCGGATCCCCACATGTAAGTCAAACTTATGTATTGTAGAAGAAAAATATGGAACGAGGGAATTTAAGAACACCAAACTTGTCTTAGAACACATAGAATTGCATATTAGTTTAATCAGTATGTCGCATGACAGATGGAAAGAGACATGAATATAGAATAGTTTAATATTTCCTCAACCTTTGTTCATTCCTTATCGAACTTTATCTGTTTGGAATGAGGGACATGGAGGGGAGGAAAAATTTTAATGAGCTGGATTTATGAAAATTGAAGAAGTGGGGCTATCAAATTTTAATAAAGAGAAGATGTAAGATAAAAGAGTAAGAAAATTAATTAAATCAGTTATTATCAGTATCACAAGGTTTTAAAAATTGACATTAAATCTATGTTTTCATTAAAATCTATTAATAACTTCCTAAAACATTATAACAATACTTATTGTTTAGATTACATTCAGACAATGAGAAACTTCGAAGAGAATCTTGTATCTCCAGATGGGCTAGAGAAGACAGTATATCAGCATTAAAGCCTACACTTATAATTAGTTTAAGCTATATATTATTGATCACTTGCACCATTGGTGTTGCTTCAAAATCATACGGAAGGATGCTTCTACCATTCTCAGAACTAATGCTCATCATCATCATCACAAGCTCTATAATTGTTTTTCAACATGTATACTTCCTATGAAAGTCTCTTTTTTCCCGTACAATGTAGTTTTTTTTTAAAGAAAAAACTATGCCACAATACTTGACCATTATATAGGACTACATGTGTTTTGTGTAGTTAAAACCTTTGAACCCTTTCTAGGGGATTTTTATAGGGAAAATCTCACTCAGGTTTCAAGGACAAAAAAATAAAAATAAAAAAGTCTCTAGAGACCTGAGTAACATAGATAGGCTTGTCAATAGTTGCTCTATAACTTGTCAATATAGTCACATACACTTATTAACGGAAGTTGTTTAGTTAACTTAGATAAGCTCGTCAATGACCATTCTATGACTTGTCAAAATAGTGGCATACACTTGTCAACCGATCTGATTTAGTTAATATAGATGGGCTTGTCAATAACCATTTTATGACTTATCAATGTAGTCACATACACTTGTTAAGGGGAGTTGCTTTAGTTAACATATATGAGCTTATTAATTGACACTTTATAATTTGTCAATATAGTCATATACACTTACCAATAAGATAAGTTCACATTTGAAATTTATTTCACTGAGGTCGTTAGGGACTTTTTTGATGAAAGATTCTACATTGAGACTTTTTTTATAGAGGAATTTACACTAGGACTTTTTTAATTATTTTTTCTGGTCCATGGGACCTGAGTGAGATTTTCCCATTTCTATATGATTCAGCTCCAGCATTGATATTTGAGTCAACTTGCACGTCCTGGCATCATCTCATTCTCTTATAAATTGCTTTAGTTCCTTCATTTCTCATTGAGCGCACAATCTTTCTTCAATAGGACATCTAGACTATCCCTTTCAGTAACTCGAGTTTCAGAAATGTTCCTGAACTATTCTTTATGACTGCAATGGCTTGCTCTGGACTTAGAAGCAGCTACCATGGAAGGTTATTATACAATACCCTATGTTTTCACACTGAGGTCACTTTCCATATTCATGAAATGTAATAGAAGTAATGAATTATGAGGAATGACAAATTCACAAAAATTGTTTTGCGTAATTAAAGCCCCCTTCCTGATTATATGCTAATTAATTCCCGTTGCTACAGGGAATAAGGAAAAATTCCAAATTTTAGCAGTGCTGAAGACTCTCTAGTTTCCTCCACTATTACAAGTTACTAAGCTTAAACCAACAAGTGGATGATTAGAACCCAAATCAGAGAAAGCAAAAATGGTTCTTCAAAGGCTGAAGCATTTTAAATCTTGACAGAAACGAAAAACGGTTACACTTACAGCCCTTGGTGGCATGCCGTTAGAGACTTGAAAATGTGTGAAGGTCAAGGGTAAGCATTGATTTCTTCTTGCAATCTCTCTTCTATCTCATGGCATCTGTCATGTGAAGTTTGATAATTTCATTGCTCTTTATAGTGCTTGTGAATTTTTATTAATAGACCTATAAGATGAATAGATGGGTAGACATGTTGCCATGTGATAATTTGTCTATCTTCTTACTGACATCATAATAAACAATACTGCAAATTGTCCAGTATCATTGATTTACATGCTTTTATGAATTTTATTTTTCTATTTCTTTATCATTACATTGTAATGGTTATGTTCCATCCCAGCACTGCAAAGCTTCCATACCAGCAGAGAATACAGCAGTGCTAGCTTCCTGTTTCTTACCATATATTTTAATTAAAGGACACTGAATTGTTGGAACCTCCATAAACATCGCCATCCATCAATGACCTTAATCTCTGAAGATAAAGAGATTCCTTTTATTTTTTAAACCATAGTTGATGGGACTGCAACTTATTCAAGTTCGATGAATACATATTATTTATTGACAGAAACAACCCCTCCCACAGACACAAGATCTATATATGATGTTCATTCCAATGGCATGCCTTGTTGGAACGCACAGTTTGAGTAGAGATGGAGGAGACATTGCCAATGAATTTGAATCTGAAGCACATGGGTTCGTGTGACTCCCAACCCAAAGGCTGATGAATGAGTTGGTAAGTTCGCTGTGAGGGAAACACTGAACAAAGAATGCAATTGAAGCACAAAGAATAATCATGTTAATATGATATAATTGCATGCCCACATGTGGAGGAAAAAAATATTCTTCTTGTCTTCCTCTATTCTTTGGCTATATAAGAACAAGATGCACACAGCTGAAACTCACAAGTTCAGAAGAAATTGCATTTTCTCATCTCCAAGCCTTCTGTTTTCAAAGAAAAGAAAATGGCAGCCATTCAATCAAACCCAAATATCTCTTACCATATGCGCTCCAATAGCTTTTCCACTGCACCTCACCCCCTTGTATCACAATTTGAGGAGCACCTCAACAGATTGAAGTCTTCTGCTTCTGCCTCTTCATCCTCTTTAAGCCACAAAATCAGTGGTTTGCAGGATTTACAGGACTCCACTGATAAGTTGCTTCAATTGTCAACCAGC
Organism: Acacia acuminata; assembly: GCA_019022655.1. Classification (NCBI taxonomy): domain Eukaryota; kingdom Viridiplantae; phylum Streptophyta; class Magnoliopsida; order Fabales; family Fabaceae; genus Acacia; species Acacia acuminata. The sequence goes on along the minus strand of JAFJYI010000025.1, from coordinate 3,702,350 downwards.
CAACAAGTCATAGCACAAGATTGCAGCCAAAAGTGTGTTGATGAACTCCTAGATGGTTCGCTAAGGCTCTTGGATATCTGCATTACTGCTAAAGATTGTCTGTTGCAGTCAAAGGAGTCAGTGACTGAAGTTCAGTCAGCCATTAGAAGAAGAGGAGCTGAAGCTGCATTCATAGTGGGGGCTGCAAATTATTTGGCTTCAAGGAAGAATGTGAAGAAAGCAATTCAAAAGGCCTTAAGAAATATCAAAGGAATAAGAAAAGACCTCATAGTAAAAGAAAATGACATGCTTAGCATGTTGAAAGAAGTAGAAGCAGCCACCGTAAGCACGTTAGAATCTTTATTGAGCTTCATCTCTGATCCAAAGGGACAATCAAAACAAAGCAGATGGTCAGTAATTTCCAAGTTGATGCAGCCAAAAAGAGTAGCTTGTGACTCCCAAGAAATTGGCACCAATGAATTTGAGAAGTTAGATGCCTTTTTGAAGTCTGTCATCAAGCAAAAGCATGCATCCACAGAGAGTTTTCAAGGCCATTTGGAAAATTTGGAGATTTGCATTCAAGATCTAGAAACAGGAGTTGAATGCCTTTCAAGGAAACTTATCAAAACCAGAGTTTCCCTTCTCAACATCTTCAACAACTAGTTGCACAAAATATTTAGGATAGCCTTAGACACTCAAATTCATTTTCCCCCAATGAGTGTCTCATACTTGTACATGAATGTGATCAATAATACTTAGTATATATTATCAGATCATATTATGGCTATTTGATTATATATTTTCTGTCCATCTTTGAGAATTTCAATTTTCCATAATTACTCCCTACTAAAGAAAAGTATAATCTCCACGGAATCACAATAAGTAAATTTATGAAAATGAAGTAGAATAACCTCGTTTTCATTATCCTTGTCAACCTATATTAAGATAAGATGAGGGCAAGGGTATACATGGAATTTGATCTAGCCCCCATTGTTAGTATAAAAAAGGGAAGGATACGCACATGTTATGTGAATAAAATAGTATTCGAGTTATTTGTTTTTATTGTGTTTGTGAACTTAATGTTCATGAATTGCATTGTATATTGTATATATCCCCTAACATGCATATTTATTGCCCTCACATGTATGAGTTATAAATTCAACTTTTTCATGTGCTCTAGTTTCAATGTTCAACATGGTGGTTGCCATTAACTTGAGCATGGGGTGATTAATATAATGAGAATTCAGACATGAGTATTGCGAGTTTGAAGGGAATTATAAGATTATGCGTTGGAGTGTTCCTGAGAAAGAGACTGTATTCAAATTTCTGAGATTATTTGTATCTGAATCTTTATTAATTAAACCTCTACTAATATGCATTATATGAAACTTCTTGTCTTCTAATCTATCTATTGAGCCTTTCCTAGGATTTTAAAGTGAACAATGTATGAAACACTTCTCATCACTATTGATTATATTTCTTCCTTTGGATGATATGCAGTATTAGAAATACACATTAAAAATCTTCTATCTTCTTTTCTGATACTGTTCACTTACAAATTGTTCATTAAAATATTTCTTCAGTTGCATAGAAACTGATGAAAAGACTAATAGTGATCAAACAGACTACTTTTACTATGTCCATTTTGAAGCTTCAAATTAGAAAAATGACAAACAACCAAGCCTTCATTTTTCTTGATATCATCCAGCTGCCCAGGGAATGCCACTGGATCAAACAGAACAGAAATAAGTAAGGCTGTAAATTCCAAGTGAAAAAAAAAAAAAGAGAAGTCTCTGGATAAATCATAGTCTGAATTTCCATATTTTTGCAGCAGTGCAGAGACGGGAAAGCCAAATGTTGAAGATTTATTGCACCATTTAAATCATAATATTTTATAAGTTGAATTCAGAACTCTCTCAAAAACCTGTAAATTGATCTGAGCTATCATTTCCTGTTTGATACTCTTTGATAAGAAACAACCACTGGTTTAAGTAATAGGCCTCGTATGAACTAAGACAATGCAATATAGTCTCCAACATCCTTAATGTCAAAGTTCACCCTTGCATTGTTTGCATTCACTTGTTAAACCCTTTGACCGTAAAATATTTGAGTTTCCATTAGAAAGCATATCGGCAACAACAACTATCTCCTTTGAACAACAAACACACTTCAGAAGCTACTCCATTTTTCATAACATGATATCAAGTGAGAACTTCCACATCCACTTGCCTAGCTTGGTTCATTCACCATGATTTTTCAAACCATAACGCTAGTGGAATGATTCTTGTAACCTCTAACTGTACGCAGTCTACTCCTATAAGTACTTCCCTTGATCTGTATATTTTTCCATAGGGTCCTTAAATTGCATCTTATATAGCATACTTGATTTCATAAAGCAACAGTGATGTCTCAACGACATTACCAGAAAAGACAACCATTCTTACCCCTTCTAGATGTTAGGAAGGGCGCAATGCATGTCCTTCCTTTCACTTGCAAGAGTCTATGAAGAAATAAATATGAAAATACTTGTGGCAGAAATTAAATGGCACAAGAGACACCAGAATTATTAACGTAGAAAATCCCTAAACTCAAGGGTAAAAACCACAGGTTGTCCAAACCAATGAAAATATGATCCACTATGATCAAAATAGGATACAACGGAGTCTCAACTAAATGCACAAAGACGTGCAATCACTTAGGCACACAACTAAAGATACAAGCTTACAATAGAGAATAAAGCAGCCCAAAATACCAGAAAAAAGTACTTGACCATGAACACATTTTCTCTCACACCTAGCCTCCAAACGGCGAACCCTATGTTCCAAACATGATGACCAAATCTTAGCTTGATCCAATGGGCAAAGAATGCACAAATTCTGATTGACTAATACTAACCTGTTAAACTACGTTTTTCTCTCATGGATGCAACATTAGACTTCTCTTACCTCTCTAGCCTTAGTAGGGCCTTTGTTCCAGAAAACCTAATATACCCTCTCTCCACTTAAATAAGTGAGACACAACCTCAAATTAGGAAACTCTAAGAGAATATTTTCTCACAAAAAACAATCATGAAACTTTCCTCTTTTTTTTTTTTTTTTTTTCATTCTTCAATTTTTTCTTCTTTCTTGTTTTTCTCTTTCCTACTTTTTTTCCCCATAAAATAGGAACCCACAAATTGGGAAATATATATTTGGGCATTTCTCCACTTAGGAAGGCAGCCAAAAACCCATATATCAACTGCTAATCCAACGTTTACATGATAAGCTTCAAACTTTTTACAAATATAAGGTGCATCCATTCAAGCAACTCTGACCTTCTTGAAGAAACATTCTTCATGAAAGATACTCTAACTTGTTCACCAACCATGCTTGAGAACACTTCTCAAATATAATTCTGCATTTTTAAACCTGGAAGTACATCATTCCCCTTTTCTTGTTTTTTGAGTATGATTAAGCATTTAATGCAGCAAACTCGATGCCTCTATATGTATAGCATCCACACTGCCTCTAGCCACCAAAGCTTTTATCATATACACCCTCTGTCCATTTAAAGAAATAATCCTATTTGTCTAACGGTTAGGCAATCATAGAATCTGCCAATCTGCCCCACGAAGGAAGAGCACAACGACACCAAAATTATTAACTTAACCTTGTGATTGTGGGTTCAAGCCCACGACGGGTGCCACTTGTTAGGAAGGGCGTGGGAGATTGGCTTAGATAGGAACATGATTAGCTCAAAAAATTTTGTGCACTCCTCAAATAACTTTCTCCTTACAATATTTCAGAATAGCCTTCTCTTATATGCAATCCTCAAGAGACATGGAGGAATCGGGCATGGTGTCCTCATTTTCTCTCTGATACTGCACTTGTAGAGCCAATCTCTTTTCTGAACGATGGCCTCTTGCAGCTTCATGATCATAAGCTTTTTGGCATTCTGAATGCATTTTCACTGTAATAAGCTTCATGTGTGTGTGTTTCCTAAACTCATGATATCTTTTGTCAATTTAAAACATCTGAATCTACTTGTTCATTTTCTACACTGGATTTGTGTAGTAATAGATTCCTACTTTCTCTTCAAGTATTTTGTTCTGAACCATTTCTAAAGGATTTTTTTATTCTTCTCTGCAGCAGTTATCTTCATGTCAGCTTGCATCTCATTCTCTTATAAATTGCCATAATTCCTTCACTTCTCATTGGCCACACGATCTTTCTTCACCATATGTTCCAGTTTCAGAATTGTTCCTGAACTAATCTTTATGAGCGTCTGGTTCTTTGGACTCACAAGCTGGTCCCAGGGAAGGTTATACAGAGGCACCACTTTTAACAGTAGCAGCATCTGACATCCAATAACTATGTTTTCAGACCGAGATCACTCCCCATGTTCAAGGAATGCAATGGGAGTCATGAACTATGTGGAATGGCATATTCACAAAAGATCCAGGTATTGAAACCCTCTAAACTTAAATCAACAAGTGGATGCTTAGAAGCCAAATATAGATAGCAATATAGTCCTCCGTCCTTAGTATAAGATATATTTAGGAAGTTGATCTTTGTTCTAAATATAAGACATAGTTTTCATATTTGTCAATGTTTTCCTAATTTATCCTTATTAATGCTCCCTCAACCATAATCAAGGAGGAGAGGGAATTATGGGAAGCTTACCAGGGTGTTTTAGAAAATACATGTCATATTAACTACCTTAGCTAACTTTCTTAGTTTAATTAAATTAGGTAAATATGTCTTATATTAAGGAACAGAGTAATTCTTAGAAGGATGAAGTATCTCAAAATCTGAACAAAAAGCAAAAGCAGGTACACTTACAGCCCTTGTTGGATGCCATTAGAAACATGAATGTGAAGAAGTCACCTTGTTTTCTTCTCTAAAGCTCTCTTCCATCGCATAGCATTCTTAACATGAATTTTGATGTTTTCGTTCTCTTTATAGTGCTCGTGCATTTTTCTTTCTTCCCCTACCCCCGTTTATTATTTTTTTCCGTTGTTTTGGTTGGACCAAGAAGATGAATGGATGGGTGGACACGTTGGCCTGTGTAATCTGTCCCTCTTCTTACCAGTCACATAATAAACAACACTGGGACATGTCCATTTTCAGTAATATACACTTTAATGATTTCTGCTTTTCTATTTCTTTATCATAATTATAATGACTATGTCCCATCCTAGTATTACAGATACATCAGTGCCAGGGTCTTGTTCATGACCATCTATTTTAATTTAAGGACATTGAATTGGGAAACCTGCAGAAACATCGCCATCCATATATGACCCTTTATCTCTGAAGATGAAGAGATTCCTTTTATTTTTTAAAACATAGTGGTTGGGACTGCAACTCATTCAAGTTCGTTGAATATATACTATATTTTTTAATGACAGAAACAACCCCTCTCACAGACACAAGATCCATATATGATGCTCATTCCAATGGCATGCCTTGTTGGAACACAGAGTTTTAGTTGAGATGGAGGAGACACTGCCAATGAATTTGAATCTGAAGCTCATGATTCTTGTGGTTCCCAACCCAAAGACTGATGAATGAGTTGTTAAGTTCGCTGTGAGGGAAGCACAAAGAATCATTTTAATATGATATTATTTCTTGCCCACATGTGGAGAAAAAAAATATTCTTCTTGTCTCCCTCTATTCTTTGTCTACATAAGAACAAGATTCCCACGGCTGAAACTCACAAGTTAAGAAGAAATTTCATTTTGCATCTCCAAGCTTTCTGTTTTGTAAGAAAATGAAATGGCAGCCATTGAACCAAACCCAAAGATCTCTCTGCATATGCGCTCTAATAGCTTTCCCACTGCACCTCACCCCCTTGTATCACAAATTGAAGAGCACCTCAATAGATTGAAGTCTTCTGAATCTGCCTCTTCTTCATCCTCTCTAAGCCACAAACTCTGTGGCCTCCAGGATTTACAGGACTCTTCTGACAAGTTGCTTCAATTGTCAACCACCCAACAAGTCTTCGCACAAGATTGTAGCCAAAAGTGCATCGATGAACTGCTAGAAGGGTCTCTTAGGCTCTTGGATATCTGCAGTACTGCTAAAGATTGTCTTGTCCAATCAAAAGAGTCCTTGTATGAAGTTCAGTCAGCCATTAGAAGAAGAGGAACTGAGGCTGCATTCACAGTTGGAGCTGCAAATTATTTGGCTTCCCGGAAGAATGTGAAGAAAGCAATTCGAAAGGCTTTAGGAAATATCAAAGGAATAAGAAATGACCTGATTGTAAAAGAAAATGACATGCTTAGCATGTTGAAAGAAGCAGAAGCCGTCACAGTGAGCACATTTGAATCTTTATTGTGCTTCATCTGCAATCAAAACAAAGCAGATAGTCTGCAATCTCCAAGTTGATGCAGCCAAAAAGAGGAGCTTGTGACTCTCAAGAAAGAGGCACAAGTGAATTTGAGAAGGTAGATGCATCTTTGAAGTCTCTCATCAGGCAAAAACATGCATCCACAGACAATCTTCAAGGTGACTTGGAAAATTTGGAGATGTGCATTCAAGATTTAGAAACAGGAGTTGAATGCCTTTCAAGGAAACTTATCAGAACCAGAGTTTCCATTCTAAACATCTTCAACAACTAGTTGTACAAAATCTTTAGGATAACATTGGACATTCAAAATTCAATTTTAACCTATGAGTGTCTCATACTTGTACATGAATGTGGTTAATAATACTGTTCTTTTACTGAGTATATGTTATCTCTTGGTACCACTTTATTGCTTTTTTATCATCTTTCTTTTCCCATCCTTGCAAATATTAGTTCTCCATTTTTCTTGCAAATATTAGTTCTCCATTTTTGCTCCCTGTTAATGGAAAACAGAATAACTGTAAGCTAATTTTCTTGGTCAACCTGTAAATATACTATCTAGCTTTACGTTATAGACGTGGCTTTATTTGTACCAGAAACACATGGGATTCAATCATTCAATTCAGATCAGATGGAATCAAAGCATTCATACAAACTTTTATTGCCAACACATGCACGAGTAATTGGTTCAAATATAATATGCTATAATTGCTTTGAACAATCTGCAGTTTGTTGCCTTTGTTTATAAGTCAATAGGAAACTAATTCGTAGTTTATATGTAACAGTGCATCAACTTCACAGGGTTTTGTAAACACACCTAACAATAATGATAAAGATTATTTGGCAACGCGTGGAGCAGATCATCATATGAAGTTATATGGATTTTCCATCTGCAAGGGGCACTTTTATTTGTAGATTAAATTGAGAAAGGCATGAAATATAAATAGAACACAGATAAGATTATTGCAAATGTTTTTGTTTTTGGGGGGGGGGGGGGGGACAAATTATGAGCTATAGTGTTCCTTTTTATGAGACAGTATTAATATTTCTGTCATTATTTGGATCTGGATTAATATCTGACTTATCTGATTTGGGCTGAGTAAAATAATTCTAAGGCATGTATTTAATTTTTCATCACATCAAACTCATATTAGATTTTCTAACCGTACTTTTTTACTCTTTTTGGAAAATCATTTTGCAAATTTTAACTTCTTTTAAAAAATGCCATTTGCAGAAGTGTTGGGAATCCTTAATGGCTTGCATCGATGTTGGAGTGGAGGATACAGAAATATGGCTATTTACTCCAATTGCATAGAAGCTATCAATATAATTTTGAGGGGGTGTGTTTATGGGTTGAATGTCTGGTGCACTTCTCGCATCTCACATTGATGTTTTTCTTGGCTAAGTTTTCTCACTTATTATATAGGAGAATAGATTCTTTTTCTTGCAGTTCCTTTTTATTTTGTTGTTTTATTATTTTGTAGTAAGGGCAGGTTTATGGGTTGTTTTAGATCATATTAAGGAAGGGAAGATTTTGTATAATACAGGTTTGATGCTTAGGTTTGCATGTTACTATGAAATATGAGGGAATATTTTCTTTGGTTCAATTTAATTATGATCCAAATTTGACAATGTGCTTAAGGACTCTGTGTCTCTGTTACTTGGTTTCTCTATTTTAGCTAGAGGAATGAGGACTCTAATTTGTTAAAAGTAGGTTGGAATGCTATGTGATTTTATATTGATGATGTTGTATGTGCCTATTCGAATTAGCGGTGGAAGGTGCTTTTCCGATGTGATTTACGGTATATGAGGTAAGTATGTGGGAGAAATTTTTTCTCAACTTGTGTGAACATATTTTTTAAACACCAACTCAAACAGATTATAATGTATGTTTAGCTAGAGAGAAACAAAATAAAACATGCTCCCCTACTTGCTTAGAATATACATAAAATTACAAAAAAAAAAAAAAAAAAAAAAAAAAAAAAACTATTTGAACTTGGAAAACCTGAAAAATATGTTAACAAATGGAAAGAATAAATAAATCTTTAGGGAAGAATCTGAAATTTTGAAATGTTATGCTTTTATCAATATGTCTCTCAATCATCATCCCTAATTTAAAATACCTATAATTAAAAAGCACTTTATCATTTCTATCTTTACGACCTGTATTCTTGTGCCTGATATATTTCTCCACTATATTTTGGAAGAAAACCGCCCGTGCAAGAATATCCAGAGTCTACTAGATTAATTAAATGATCCCACAGTAATTGGTCAACATTGATTTAAGAAAGCATTGATGGTATATAAGAAGGATTTTATTTTGACTCGTGAACATTATATTGAAGTTAAATATGCACATAAAACAGAGCTTCGATGACTATTAACTCTTTGATTTAAAAAAATATAGTGGAGACACTATGGTCTTTTCCCTCACAAATTTTAATTTTGTTTTGGTTCTTGAGACGTAATGAGGTTTCAAAAAGTACGTTTTGGTAGCTATTGGAGATAAATTATCTAATGTTTCCCAAATAAATAAAAAAAGGACCTTTCTTATCAAAAAAAAAAAAAAACCTTTATGGGGTATTTTGTTTCAAGTATTGTTTGGGCATTTAGGCCCGTTCGTGATAAAAAAAAAAAAAGTCGGCCTCCGTCTTCCCACCTCTAGTCGGCGCATCGATATCAATACGATTGAATCGCGGTCGGCCGACGTATACTCAGGTAATCCCAATGATATTCTTCATTTTGCTGGTGGTTTCGTTATTCTCTTCATCTTCGAAAACTACATTTGCTTCTTTGTTTTAGTTTCTCAGAGAAGAGTGAGTGTAATTCTTTTTCATTCGGAGGGAGATAGTACCATCAGAGGCGGACCCAAATTTCTGCTCTTAGATCATCGATAGTGAATGTTATTCCGACATCAGGCTCCAGTGCTCTCATTTTGCCCTAGCTGCGACGCTCTCCTCCTTCTCCAATCGCGTCTCCAACTCTTCGGCCTTCGCGTCTTGCAGTTTCATTCTCAGCTCTCTGTCGTCTCAGTCTCTCAGTCTCAGCGACTCTCTCCTCCCTCTCGTCTCCAAAATGTGAGCTAGTGAAAACCTATTGATTGTTTGTTATTGAGCTGAGTTCGAATCTTCTTCTGTCAGTAGAAAAAGGTATTCACTTTAGTTTTAAGTTGTGAAATTATCATAATATTCTTCGTTGCTTAATCCTGATTTCTAATTTAAGTTTTCGGCTAAAAGTCTTGATAAATATGATGTTTGTATGATCTTTCTCCTTTGTTACTTAATCTTGGTTTGTAATTTAGGTTTCCCTAAAATCTTGATTAATATGATGTTGGCATGTTCCTGTCTCTTTCATTTTAGCACGGAATTAATATGGGCTCCCAATTTGAGTGTCGTTCCAAAACTCTGGATTTATATTTATATATATATATTTCGCAGTACCTTTTGGTTACTGATTTTGCTACAAAAATGAATCTTTGTTGGCTGAGATCCTAAACTGTTGTTGTCATTTCACTACTGAATTTTGCATCTATTTTTGAACATGCCCCTATCCTAAAAACCCTGTTTCAGATCCGAATTCTAAACTTGTTTGATATGAATTTTTGCTGCTACAATTCAGTAGCCACAAATTTAAATTAAACTCCTCTAAAATCTGATCTACTTGTTGTTTGAGCAAGAAGTAGATCAGATTTTACTTTGGCTAAACAATCACAATGTCTTGTTGCATCTGGTTGATTTTGATTTGGATTAGATTCACGTCACTTAATTAATCTATGTGTTTACTGAGTAAAAGTCATGTCATCTACTAATGTTCCTCTTATGAACAACAAATTATGTGTGTAGGGACCAATATCTACAAAGTATGTAAAGCTGATAAAAAACTTGCTGAACTCGGTTGCCATTTAGAAATTTTGCCGAGAAATATGCTTCATTTGCTTTCTTCCATTTCCCCCTCTTATCCCACTTGTGGCTGTGTTGATGTCGTGATATGATATGGAAATTGTATCAGGATAATAATAGGTCAAATAAATAAAGAAAACATGCAAAATTCCACAAATGCATATAAGGGAATCTGTGTTACTGTCTACAATAAGCATGTGTTGCAGCAAATTGTACTGTTGGTAATAAAGAAAGCATGCTTTGACTATGTCACTTTTATTGAGTGGCAATTGGAATTTTATACTTATTTGGCCTGCCTATTATAATGTCATGGTGTTAGGTTTTAAAAATTGATATATAATATATTTTGCATACTAATTGCGTTTAAAACTTTCCTTAAAATTTTTTTCAGGGGCAGCCTCGAATCTCACCACTAATTGTGCACCCACAAACCTAAAATCCTGGGTCCACCATTGAGTACCATGGTCTTCGTTGTGTCACCCAACCACAAAACTCTAGCCCTAGATGTTGATCCGAAGATGACCTCCGTCCATGCCCTAAAGCTCTCTATCCAGGAAATTTCCGACATACCCATATCTCATCAACGTTTATTCCTTTCACAGAGGCTCGGCGATAATGATTCCGTTCTTATCTCCGATCTCGGAATTCGACCTTATTCCACTTTAACTCTTCACGTTCCCTTCTTTGGTGGCACTCGGCCGCCTTTCTTTGTTCCCAAACCTCGATTTGATTTCCTTAACTCTAAGCCTCCCCCCAATTATGTTGCTGGTCTTGGACGTGGGGCCACCGGATTCACCACCCGTTCGATATAGGGCCTGCCCGTGCGGCCCCGACCCGCCCGATAGGTCGGCCGCTTCCATTGGCGGTCTTGCCCCTCCCGTCGGGCGGGGGAGGAGGGAAGGGAGGTGAAGACGATGAAGATGATGAAGGGGATGAAAAAGGATACGATGAGAATCGAAGTTTGATGAGTTTGAAGGGAATGACGTGGGGTTGTTTGCTTCGCCGAGTACGATGAGGATGATAAGGAGGCTGATCTTTGTGTGGGAAGCCATTGACAAGAGAATGGATTCAAGGAGGAAGGATAGGAGAGAAGCAAGGTTGAAGCGGGGAGATTGAGAAGTATAGGGCATCCAACCCCAAGATTACCGAGCGGTTGCGGATTTGAAACGTAAATTGCATACTATGTCCACTCAAGAGTGGGATAGTATACCGGAGATTGGGGATTATTCTTTGAGGAATAAGAAGAAGAAATTCGAGAGTTTTGTCCGGTGCGATACACTTCTTGAGAAGGCAAGACAGGCGAGAACATGTTACGCATTGGACCCCAAGAGTAGGGCAGCCGGGGGTACCGAGACTCCATGGGCACAAACTCCGATTCTGATTTAACTGCAGTTGGTGAGGGTAGAGGTACTTGTGTTGTCTCGAAGTTGGATAGACTCTCGATTCGGTTTCGGGTTTGACGGTTGTAGATCCGAAGGGATATCTCGACGATCTTAAGAGTATGAAAATAACTAGTGATGCGAGAGATTTCGGATATCAAGAAGGCTAGGCTGCTACTTAAGAGTGTTACACCGACCAATCCTAAACACCCTCCTGGTTGGATTGCTTCTTTGCAAGGTTGGAAGAAGTGGTGGCAAGATTCAGGCGGCAAGGCGGTTGATTCAAAGAGGTTGTGAGGAGTGTCCCAAGAGTGAAGATGTGTGGTTGGAGGCTTGTAGGTGGCAAATCCGAGAAGATGCCAAGGCTGTTATTGCTAGGGGTGTGAAATCGATCCCTAATTACGTGAAGCCGTGGATGCAAGCTTCAAAGTTGGAACATGATGATGTGAACAAGAGCGGGGTATTGAGGAAGGGGTTAGAGCACATTCCCGATTCTGTTAGGCCGTGGAAGGCGGTTGTTGAGCTTGCTAATGAAGAAGATGCAAGGCTCTTGCTTCACAGAGCTGTAGAATGTTGTCCATTGCATGTTGAGTTGTGGCTAGCGCTTGCAAGGTTGGAAACTTATGATAATGCTAGGAAGGTTCTTAATAGGTCGAGAGAGAGGTTACCGAAGGAGCCTGCCATATGGATAACTGCTGCAAAGTTAGAAGAAGCTAATGGCAATACTAAAATGGTTGGTAAAATTATTGAAAGAGGTATAAGGGCTTTGCAAAGAGACGGTCGACTATTGATAGGGAAGCTTGGATGAAGGAAGCCGAGGCTGCGAGCGTGCAGGATCTGTTGCGACTTGCCAGGCTATTATTCAAAATACAATTGCAATTGGAGTGGAAGAAGAAGATCGGAAGAGGACTTGGGTTGCTGATGCTTTGAAGAGTGCAAGAAGAGGGGTTCTATTGAGACAAAGAAGAGCTATATATGCTCATGCCCTTACGGTCTTCTTAACTAAGAAGAGCATATGGCTCAAAGCAGCACAGCTTGAAAAAAGTCATGGAACCCGGAATCCCTTGATGCTTTACTTCGTAAGGCTGTTACATACAGACCACAGGCTGAAGTTCTTTGGCTTATGGGTGCGAAAGAGAAATGGCTTGCTGGGGATGTGCCCGCAGCTCGTGCAATCCTCCAAGAAGCTTATGCTGCCATTCCTAATTCTGAGGAAATATGGTTAGCTGCTTTCAAGCTGGAATTTGAAAACCATGAACCCGAGAGAGCTAGAATGCTGCTGGCCAAAGCACGTGAGAGAGGAGGTACGAAAGAGTGTGGATGAAATCTGCAATTGTTGAGAGAGAACTGGGAAATATTGATGAGGAAAGAAGGTTGTTAGATGAAGGGCTGAAGCTTTTCCCTTCATTCTTCAAGTTGTGGCTGATGCTTGGTCAGCTTGAGGAACGACTTGCTCAGGATTCTAAACAGCATGAGAAACATGAGGACCAACTTGAGCACTTGAAGGAAGCTAAGAAAGTTTATGAGTCTGGACTGAAAAACTGTCCTAATTGTATTCCTCTATGGCTCTCTCTTGCAAAACTTGAAGAGGAGATGAATGGACTGAGTAAAGCTCGTGCAATTCTAACCATGGCTCGTAAGAAAAATCCTCAGAACCCTGAACTCTGGCTGGCTGCTGTTAGAGCAGAATTGAAGCATGGGAATAAGAAGGAAGCTGATATTTTGATGGCAAAAGCACTGCAAGAGTGTCCAAACAGTGGTATTTTGTGGGCAATGTCAATTGAGATGGTTCCTCGCCCCCAGCGTAAAAGTAAGAGTATGGATGCCCTCAAGAAATGTGATCATGATCCTCATGTCATTGCTGCTGTGGCAAAGTTATTCTGGCATGACAGGAAGGTGGACAAAGCTAGAACTTGGCTAAACAGGGCAGTGACTCTAGCACCTGATATTGGGGATTTCTGGGCATTGTACTATAAATTTGAACTTCAACATGGAACTGAGGATAACCAGAAGGAAGTGTTGAAAAGGTGTGTTGCTGCTGATCCAAAACATGGTGAGAAATGGCAGGCCATCTCGAAATTAGTGGAGAACTCTCACCAGCCAGCAGAAGCCATTTTAAAGAAAGTTGTGGTCTTACTTGGGAAGGAAGAGAATGCAGCTGAGAATGGTGCTAAACAGTGAATAGCAGATTAGTAGCTTCGTAGCTTCTGTACAGAATTGTGTTCTAGATTATGTAATGAACATATCGTTTACTTGTGACTTCTGGTTGTTTGTCATTTAATATCATAGGCTGCAGCTATGATTATATTGGTGACTTGATTCTAATCTGAAGGTTATTTTGCAAGATGGGCCCAGAAATTTTATGTTTAGCTATTATATTTTTCTGTTTATAATATTAACTTTATAAGAAGGTAAAATCCATTCTTGTACAATTTCTGTCTTTGTTGACAGTTTTTCCTCATTTATACTGACACCGAACCTTGCATCAGAGTAATGGTCTTTATGTTGAGATTTTTTAGTAGAAACTGCAGTTAGGTAGGATAGAACTTTCGATGCTCTTTTAGTCAGGTATTCTTTAATGAGGTTTTTTTAAATAGTGAAGAAACATATTGTCACTTCCTGATCTTCGCCTGTATATGTATTTGTATGTGTATGTTTCACTTCTTTTTTTGGTGTTTGTGTGGGATAACTGGTGAAGATAGATATTCAGAATAGCTTTTGACGCTTTTTAGTATTTCCCCGGAGTGTCTCATTCTTGAATGTACATTTTCTTGGCATTACGTTTTAGCTACTTATTGATTGTTGATTTGATCATCTTTCTTCGTCCCAATCCTGCACATTTTTCGTTAACTTCTTACCATTTTAAAATGCGAAGCAACCTTGTGAAATTTGAACGAGAAAGTAGGGTAATCTCGTCATTTTATTGATTAACCTGTAAATATCTGGGTTTACTTTGTATACATGGCTTCATTCCTGCCACAAACAGAAAGAATAAACATGAAGGATGAAGTGAAAGGAATCAAAGCATCCATATGAAATTTCAAGTCAGAGAGGAAACAGAACAAAATATGTCAGAAATAGAATCCTTACTGGCTTGCCATCTGTTTAACATTAACGCCCCGTCCTGTGAGTATATTTCTCATTTGGCATTAGCTTCAAAAATAAACAATAGTGGCACTTGTTCTTTTCCTTAATTTCACACGCTTTTTGTGAGTTTTTGTTGTTGTTGTTGTTGAATTAATGTATGAACATTTTTGTATTCCTCCTCCATTATATTAAATGACCAGCTCGTGTCATTTTGAATTTTTAATAGAGATTCTTTGGAAGGAAAACATCGAATATTGCCAATTTCCTCTTTATTTTTATACTCAACTCGTTTTATTGATTCATTGTTACCAACTGAAAGGACATTGAGTTCGAAAAACTGTGTAAACATGGCATCCATATATGACCCTTTATCTCTGAAGATGAAGAGATTCCTTTCAGTTTTTAAACCATAGTTGTTGGGACTGCAACTCATTCAAGTTCGTTGAATATATACTGTATTTTTTAATGACAGAAACAACCCCTCCTACAGACACAAGATCCATATATGATGCCCATTCCAATGGCATGCCTTGTTGGAACAGAGAGTTTTAGTTGAAATGGAGGAGACACTGCCAATGAATTTGAATCTGAAGCTCATGATTCGTGTGATTCCCAATCCAAAGACTGATGAATGAGTTGTTAAGTTCGCTGTGAGGGAAGCACAAAGAATCATTTTAATATGATATTATTTCTTGCCCACATGTGGAGAAAAAAAATATTCTTCTTGTCTCCCTCTATTCTTTGGCTACATAAGAACAAGATGCACATAGCTGAAACTCACAGGTCAAGAAGAAATTTCATTTTTCATCTCCAAGCTTTCTATTTTCTAAGAAAATAAAATGGCAGCTATTGAACCAACCCCAAAGATCTCTCTGCATATGCGCTCTAATAGCTTTCCCACGGCACCTCACCCCTTGTATCACAATTTGAAGAGCACCTCAATAGATTGAAGTCTTCTGAATCTGCCTCTTCTCCATCCTTTTTAAGCCACAAACTCTGTGGCCTCCAGGATCTACAGGACTCTTCTGACAAGTTGCTTCAATTGTCAACCACCCAACAAGTCTTAGCTCAAGATTGGAGCCAAACGTGCGTTGATGAACTGCTAGATGGGTCTCTAAGGCTCTTGGATATCTGCAGTACTGCTAAAGATTGTCTTGTCCAATCAAAAGAGTCTTTGTATGAAGTTCAGTCAGCCATTAGAAGAAGAGGAACTGAAGCTGCATTCACAGTTGGGGCTGCGAATTATTTGGCTTCGAGGAAGAATGTGAAGAAAGCAATTCGAAAGGCTTTAGGAAATATCAAAGAAATAAGAAATGACCTGATTGTAAAAGAAAATGACATGCTTAGCATGTTGAAAGAAGCAGAAGCTGTCACACTGAGCACATTTGAATCTTTATTGTGCTTCATCTGCAATCAAAAGGGGCAATCAAAACAAAGCAGATGGTCTGCAATCTCCAAGTTGATGCAGCCAAAAAGAGTAGCTTGTGACTCTCAAGAAAGAGGCACAAGTGAATTTGAGAAGGTAGATGAAGCTTTGAAGTCTCTCATCAGGCAAAAACATGCATCCACAGACAATCTTCAAGGTGACTTGGAAAATTTGGAGATGTGCATTCAAGATTTAGAAACAGGAGTTGAATGCCTTTCAAGGAAACTTATCAGAACCAGAGTTTCCATTCTCAACATCTTCAACAACTAGTTGTACAAAGTCTTTAGGATAACATTGGACACTCAAAATTCAATTTTACCCTATGAGTGTCTCATACTTGTACATGAATGTGGTTAATAATACTGTTCTTTTACTGAGTATATGTTATCTCTTGGTACCACTTTATTGCTTTTTTATCATCTTTCTTCTTCCCATCCTTGCAAATATTAGTTCTCCATTTTTGCTCCCTGTTAATGGAAAACAGAATAACTGTAAGCTAATTTTCTTGGTCAACCTATAAATATACTATCTAGCTTTACGTTATAGACGTGGCTTTATTTGTACCAGAAACACATGGGATTCAATCATTCAATTCAAATCAGATGGAATCAAAGCATCCATATAAAATTTTATTGTCAACACATGCATGAGTAATTGGTTCAAATATAATATGCTATAATTGCTTTGAACAATGTGCAGTTTGTTTTCTTTGTTTATAAGTCAATAGGAAACTAATTCGTAGTTTATACGTAACAGTGCATCAACTTCACAGGGTTTTGTAAACACACCTAACAATAATGCTAAAGATTATTTGGCAACGCGTGGAGCAGATCATCATATGAAGTTATATGGATTTTCCATCTGCAAGGGGCACTTTTATTTGTAGATTAAATTGAGAAAGGCATGAAATATAAATAGAACACAGATAAGATTATTGCAAGTGTTTTTTTTTTGGGGGGGGGGGGGGGGGGGGACAAATTATGAGCTATAGTGTTCCTTTTTATGAGACAGTTGTTATATTTTTGACATTATTTGGATCTGGATTAATATTTGTTAACTTTCTCATAATCTCATAGCTAAAAGTATACAATCATACCTCTCTCTGACTGTATCTGATTTGGGGTAAGTAAAATAATTCTAAGGCATGTATTTAATTTTTTATCACATCAAACTCATATTAGATTTTCTTACCGTACTTTTAGTGATATTATTGAGGGGGTGTGTCTATGATCATCCTTTTAGTGATATTATTGATGAGACTAGGAGATTTATTCATAGGGATTGGCATGTAACTATAATTCATAGCTACAGAGAAGACCTTCAATACACTAATTATCTACGTAGACAATTTTTGTATCCTAGATCAACCTCCACCTTTTGTCCAAGAAGCGGGAATTGATGAAGGAGGTTAGGTTGTTATTTGAGTTGTACACCCAATTGATTCAGTACTATTAAAAAAAAAGCGCAATTTCTGTTGTATCTATGTAAATTGATTTTGATGAAGATTTTTTGAAAAATCAATATTTTCTCTATGTGTTTTCCTGTGTTTCCTATCTATCTTTCTATCTACTAGTTAGGTGTTACACATCCATTATTTTAGTTAAAATATAAAAAAGGATTGTCATGCATTGAGATGGAGATTGTAAAATTATATTTATTGACACAATCTACAACCCATTATTTTAGTTAAAATATAAAAAAGGATTGTCACAAGATGGAGATTGTAAAATTATATTTATTGACACAATCTACAACCATCACAATAGCGACCTTAGAGATTCATAATTCATAAAAACAAGTCTGGGAATCAATAATTTTTGTCTACATCATAAAACTTGAAAGAAGTTTTAAAACTTCTCTTTCATTGAGCTGGGGGAAAAATTGAAAATGGTATCAATTTCACAGTAAAACTATGTCTAATGGGACATGAGGTCATTTTCAAACAAATATCATCAGATTGAAAAACTCAATGAGATCATACAAAGATAAATGTTTAGAAAGAGAAATAATTATCGACAAATATCCAGAGAACAAAAACTACATCACAGAAAATTAAAGTGTTGAGTAAGAGTATTGCATTTATGCTCATAAAGATTTGACAAGAGTATTGTATAAAAGGATAATAACTTCAGTGTTTTTGCATGTACTAGTGCAAGTGAAAACCTAATTACAAAGCTTTACATGACAAATTTGCACAACTAGTGATTAACAATGTTAAGGAGGGCAACTCTAGTTTTGATAAACCTCCTAAAAAGTGTTTCAAGTACTTCCACAAAGTCTTGAATCACCAACTCCAAATTTTTCAACTGATTCTGCAAATCCTCATTATTCTCTGACCTGCTTGTTGTGTGAAACACAAAAGCCTGCAATGCAGAATCTACTTTGGCAAATTCATTCTCATCTCCTTCTTGTGGACAAGAAATCCTTCTGTTCTGAATTAGCTTGGAAACCAAAGACCAATTGCTTGCCTTTGATTGTGTTGAAGCAGAGATAAAACTCAACAATGACTCCAAAATCTGAAGAGTGACTATCTCCACATCTTTAAATAGGCTCACCAATTCTGGATTTTGATGATGACCCTTGTGAGAAGGAGACAACTTGCACTTATTTGAAGCACACTTCAAATTTCCCAAGGCCTTTGAGATTGCCTTTTTGACTACCTTCCTTGAAGTCAAGTATTTTCTGACCTCTATGGTGACTTCCACTTCACCTCCTCTTTTTCTTCTCATGATTGATTGAACTTCCCTTGCACACTCCTTTGTATGCAATAGTGAATCTTTGGCTGCAGTGCATGCGTCCAGGAGCCTGAGAGATCCATCCAAGAGCTTCTCCACCCAATTTTCTTGACTCCCTTGGACAAGGACTTCTTTAGTAAGAGAAAGTTGAGCTAGTTTTTCAACAGTTTCATGCAAATCCTGAAGGTCTCTTAGTTTGTGGCTGAATGAGGAAGATGATGAAGAAGAAGTTATAGCAATAGAAGCCTCAAATCTGCTCAAGTGTTCATTGCATTGTAAAATGAGAGGGTGTGGTTTAGAGGGTAAGCTGTTTGATCTGGTATGGTTATCAGAAGCTGCCATTTTTTCTCAAGTAAGAGAAAAAGTAAGAGAAAACTTTTGAGATTGAAGGTTGAATTGAATTTGGATCTCAGATCTGCCTTTTTCTCTATGGAAGGAGTTCAATATATATTGTGGGTATGGGGAGACAAGAAGAATCTCATCCTTGCACGTATCAAATAAGGCCTAACTGATTTTGATTCAGATCCAAACTTGGCTTTCACATATGCTTAGGCAATTGTCTCTTTCACAGGAACACTCCATCTCAGAGCCTTTAGTTTGCAAAAGTTCAGAGCCACACATATAATAAATAGTCTATTTTTTTTATTTTATTCAGTACACGAGTGAGTTTGACATCTCTCTGATCAATTGCATTATTATGCATATGAAAGTTGTCTTTTCCTAACAGTTAGTTCATTTGACATTAACGAGACTCATGTACTGCACGTGTTGACATGTGCATTGCATTTAATGTGTCATTTTGAGATAGACTCAATGTACACATCATAAATTGAAGATGAGCATTTAACTCAACACATTAGTTTTGATGGGAAGAAAATTAGGGAGGAAAAACTGCAGCAAGGAAAAACTCTAAAAAATAGTACATTTTTTTACTACTTTTTGAGATTTTCCCTTATGGTCTTCCCTCCCTTCCATTTTGCCCTCACATTTCTTTCCTTCCAAACATAGTTTAAAAGTCACCAAGGTCTTGTCTCTTTGGTTCCTAAAGATACTTATGAAAGGTTAGTAAAGGTATGGTAATCACCACTTGGTGAAATAGGTTTCGTTGTTTTAAGGAAATCCTACATACTAGAAGAACATTACTCTTCATCAGAAAGTTAGTTTACAAAACTATTGGTTATTGAAGTTATATTGGTTCATGAAACAAAATATGATAATGATTTTTAATTGAAGAGTTATATTATTTGGAAAGGCACCACTTCATTGTAAATACCCCTCATCATCACTCAATTTAACACAAGAACATCAAAACTCATTGCCTGTGCATCAGAGTTAGTAAAAACGATAGTTTTCTGTACTTGAATTCTAGGAGTATAATTCATACTCAGGGACTTCATTGTACCAGTTAGGAAATTCGTTGTCAACTCAATTTACTCCCGAACATTGGAATAGGTGGGGTAAATTAAGCTTAAAGATTGTGTTGCCCACTCCTTGAAGATATCATGCACAACTTTCTTCTTTATCTCTTCTACTTTTGCTCTTTAGAGAACCAATTCCACCAAGTTTTGGGGTTTAGAATCATGCGGTTTCCGAAATATGGGCATGTGCCAAAGATGGAATCCTTCAGAGTTGCTTTGTCTCCCCATTTAAACACAGGTCAGTGACATTTTTCACTGCTTATGTACAGAGGAGGAGAGTTCTCTCCGCACTAATTTAATCCAAGACTTCAGTGTAGATATTGATTATATATACTAGTGATTTTATGCACGGTGATATAGTTGTGACAGATAGTGCTGCGCGTGAATGCACAACAATACAAAAAATAATCAGTATGAAAAGTAGCAAGACAGTAGCTTGGATGAGATTGTCATATACAGTCTATATATTGAGTAGTAACGTCACTATCATCATTCGGTTGAATGTCTGGTGCACTTCTCGCATCTCACATTGATGTTTTTCTTGGCTAAGTTTTCTCACTTATTATATAGGAGAATAGATTCTTTTTCTTGCACTTTCTTTTATTTTGTTGTTTTATTATTTTGTAGTAAGGGCAGGTTTATGTGTTGTTTTAGATCATATTAAGGAAGGGGAGATTTTGTATAATACAGGTTTGATGCTTAGGTTTGCATGTTACGATGAAATATGAGGGAATATTTTCTTTGGTTCAATTTAATTATGATCCAAATTTGACAATGTGCTTAAGGATTCTGTTACTTGGTTTCTCAATTTTAGCTAGAGAACTGAGGACTCTAATTTGTTAAAAGTAGGTTGGAATGCTATGCCATTTTGCATTGATGACATTGTATGTGCCTGTTTGAATTAGCGGTGGAAGTTGCTCTTCCGACGTGATTTACAGTATATGAGGTAAGTATATGGGAGAAGTTTTATGTCAACTTGCGTGAATATGTTTTTAAATGCCAACTCAAACAGACTATGTATGTTTAGCTAGAGAGCAAAACAGAATAAAACATGCCCCCGTACTTGCTTAGAATATACATAAAATTACAAAAAAAATACCATTTGAACTTGGAAAACCCTAAAAAGTATGTTAACAAATGGAAAGGATAAATAGGTCTTTAGGGAGGAATCTAGAATTTTGAAATGTTGTGCTTTTACCAAAATGCCTCTCAAGTTTTTTTTTTTTTTTTTTAAAAAAAAAAAAAAAAAAAAGAACCTCGTCGCTGCTAGAGCTCTGGCGGCCAGTACCACCCCACCGATGGGACTCGAGCGGTCGAAGCTCTAGTGACAATTTGAATAATGAGATTGACTACTTGAGCTCTATAAGCCCTATCTGGTATCATTGACAAGTTTAATGAAGGCAATGACAACTTGAGTATGGCAATTGACAACTTTTCACTTCCAATGTTGTTAATGGTTACACTCAAGTTGTTATTTCCAATGCTAAAGTTGTCATTATCTTTATTCAATTTGTCAATGATACTTGATAGGGCTAAAGAAGCTCAAGTAATCAATTCCCTTACTTAAGTTGTTGCGGAACTCCTCATAGGATATAATACCCGGATTTTTAGAAATAATAATAATAATATTATTATTGGTTAAAATAATAATAATAGTAATAATAATAACAATAATATATTAAATAAATATTTAGAATTTAATAATGTTTGTATTATTTTACAATTTATTAATTGACAATAATTATATTAATAATAGAAATTTAAAAATTTAATTGTATTATTTTATAATTGGAAATAGCTAAAAGCCCAGCCCATACTTAAACCCTAAGTTTTAATTATAAACTTAGGTCTAGCATTGTCAAAAACTTTAAAACGCTCGATACTTTTCTTCTCTATTGTTTTTCTTCTCAAATCCTCCTTCTATACTTTCATCACATCATATAAAATTAGGAGTTGGCTCCCATCCTCTTCCTATCCTCTTCTTCATCTCAACCGTTAGATTGAAAGATTAACGGTTGATTTAATCTTTTATAAAAATATTAATAAAATATTAAATTATTAATAAAATATTTAAAATAATAGTTTTATAAAAGATTAAATCAACGGTTAAGATTTCAATCCAACGGTTGAGATGAAGAAGAGGATGGGAAGAGAACGAGAAGGAAGAGGACTCTAGCCAACCCCATAAAATTAGGTCGCTAGCAAGAATGGAGACCAGGTAATTCTAATCCCCATGTGTAATTCTAATCCCCATGAGTCTTAGGTCAGTTATGTAAATTTTGATAGGCAATCTTAATTCCTAGAACAATAAGAATTAACATTGAATATGTGTACAAATATATTTTCCTTCTCTTTGATTTGTGTGAATAGCCTTCTTCAAAGTGGTTTAATATTGAATATAAGATGCCTTGCGTTGCACTGCTTGGGTTTTTGATTTAGGTGAATGAATTGAATATATATAGGTTTCTCCTTCTCGGCTTGTGTGCTTGAACCTATGCAATATGGCTGTGCGTTTTTCTTGATGGATTGAACACAATTCTTGCCTCGGCTGCGTGCTTCAATTCCATGAATATGTCTATGCGTTTTTTTTTCCCGTGTTTGTAATTGAAAACCATTGCTCGCCTCTGAATATAAATATAAACATATATATATATACACATTAAATACATTTACTCTTTAAATGTGGTTAATGTTGCATATTTCCGCACGTAGCTAATCTCCACAATAAGAGGGATTAAGTTATTTAGTTTTTTTTAATGTTTATTGTGTGCTGATTTTTTTATATATAATATCATAAGCATGTGGTTACCTATCTTTTTGGGAGTAGTGGAGTCATTTTAATTTACCTTACCGAGTCACATTGGGCGGTGATCCTAGATATGAACTATGATCCTAGATTTTAGCTAGAATAAATAGAAATATAAAATGTAATTGAAATATTAAATATATTGTATCGTAATAAATTGTAATAGGAATATATTAATTAGATTATATAATATAATCCATTTCTATTTATATTAAATATATAATTGAGTCATTTTAATTTACCTAAGTCTGTTAGGTAGTGATATTAGTGACCCTAGATATTAGCTATGATCCTAGACTTTAGCTAGAATAAATAGAAATATAAAATGTAATTGAAATATTATATATATTGTATCGTAATAAATTGTAATAGGAATATATTATTATTAATTAGATTGTATAATATAATATATTTCTATTTGTATTAATTATATTAATATTTCATATTATATATTTTTATTTATTTATATTAGAAAATCTTATTATATATTCTATTTATTATATAGAATATATATCATTTTATTTTATATTTTATATATTTCCCCTTTCTATGCTAACTATGTTAAAAGAATCATGCTATCACAATGCAATGTTTATATATTATTTATTATTTATCAATAAATTAAGCACGTTAATTTTAATGTTTATGTTAGTTGTGTCTGATGCTATATTGTTTGATATTCTTTCCTTCTTTATATAATATTCGTTGCATAATGAAATAGGACATGATTAGATTTTACATCAAAGTATCCTTGTGTTCCATATTTAATTAAATAATAGAAATAATTTAGGAATTTTATTATGAGTGTGTTTTAAAATAACTTAACGGTGGGAAGATAGCTTTGGGATGGTACCTCCTAAGGTGATGAACACAATCGGGCTTTGTGCCCTCAAAATATTATTTGATGTGAACCGACGATATCCGTTCTTCCCAAAGTGGAGTCGCGGGGTTTCCCGGGACACTAGTAGCAACTTTGGGAAGAGGTGTGCACACTAGGAAGAAATACTTGATGGCCAAATTTGATTAATTGTGACTGGCAGGGTTTCCCGGGTCTACCATGGTTCTCTTCCCACTAAATAGACGGGGGTTTCCGGGTCTAAATAAATTAAAAAGATGACGAATAATGTTTGATGTAATTACCTTATGATTTATATATATATTCGCTCGATTAACATATACTGTGCCATTTGAATTGTGTTTTATTAGAATTACCGGAATTGCTGATTTTTGTATTCATGGGTCTGCATGATCCTTCGGGAGCAAATTTCAATGAAACAAAGTGCAAGAGTTGGGGCTAGCGAATGGGAAGTGAGGAAGAATCTTCAAAGAATCTAGCTAGTTTTATTTTATTTTTATTTTCTTTCTTTTTGAATAAAACACATTTATTTAAGTTCAGATTTACATTATTGTAATGAGTAGCCTTGCACTTGTTCCGGTACAAGTGCGGCGTGAAGCTTTACTCCCCAAGGTTGTTTATTTTGAATTTCGGTAAAATTTTAGGTTATTATAACTGTTAGAAATTGGGGGTGTTACACCGGAGTTCCGCTGGCGAAAGTTCTTTCTTGTTTTAAAAAAACTTGAGGGGCATTTTGGTAAAAACACAACATTTCAAAATTTCATATTCCTCTCTAGAGACCTATTTATCATTTCCATTTGTTAATAGATTTTTTAGGGTTTTCCAAATTCAAATGGTATTTTATTGAAATTTTCCCTAGAATATATCTTCAATATGCAAAATCTAATTGTAGCCAGATAAAATGAATAAGATGTGGACAAATAAATTTAATTATGGTTACGTTCCAGACTTCTAGTAAAAAAAAAAAAAAAAAAGTAAGTTATGTAACTTGGCAAATTGGAAAGAATGTTGTGTGTATATTCGTATACAAACATTACATATATATACAAGATAAGAGAGCCTCAATGGTAATGGCTTATAATGACTAATAATAACTATTAATGAAGATTGACCCATAATGACTATTAATGAAGATTGGCTCATAATGACTAATAATGACTATTAATGAATATTCCTAATTCCTACAAATCAGAGATTCTTATAAATCAAAATACAATTTGCTATGTAACCCCTGTCAAGTTATGGGCTATCAAATCAAATTTACTAAGGACAATTACAAATATTTTATCATGCATTGTTTTACGTTCCTGCCAATTTATTTATTTGGTCACATATACATATACTTACATACACACACACACACAAATGACAGAATACATATACACACACATATATGAATTATACGCTATTTGATCTTGGTTCTGTTGTGGACTTGTGATTTCTAGTTTGTCAACTTAGGATGATAGGTTCCATTGGAGGTGACAATTTTTGTTGCTGAATTTGGATTTGGATTTTATTTTGATGTGATGAATTATAATTAATTTGTGATCTGATCAGGAGCTCATATAAAGTGAAAATGCTGCTGTGGGGATCCAAGTGGTTAGTTTAACCTCTTTATTTACATTTTTTAAATGTTGTTTCATAAGCAAATGAGATTGATATATGTGCAGATTTTGTCACTTAATAATGATAACAATTCCCCAGTAACTCCATGATTATAATCCCTCACTGAGAGTTATACTAATTGATTATATATTATTTACATTAATGATAATTCGTTGATGAACCACTTGTGGGAGGTAACTGTTTGTGAATTTTTTGAAATAGGAGGGTTGATGATGGTTTGACTATGGTCTACTTTTCTTCTCATCATCGTCTTTATCTCAGTTGGATTGAAATCAACGGTTCGAGATATAATGATTTATCAAAATATCAATAAAACATTAAATTATTTAAAATATTTAAAAATAATATTTTCATAAATCATTTGATCTGAACCATTGAGATTTCAATTCAACGGTTGAGATTAAGAAGAGGATGGAAGGGAAGTGGATTATAGCCCAAACCCGATTTGAATCTATTTATATCTTTTCCTTTTCTCCTTATCTTCATCTTTTATCTTTTTCAATAATTAAATGTCTTCCTTGTGACCTTATAGTAATTTCCCAAAAAAAGGAAGGAATAACTGTGAGATCTCAAAAAATGAATTTAATCATATTAAAATCTAATAACAACTGAAAAGCATTAATGTTATAATTATATATATATAGTATATACTAATTACTTGTAATTATAAATTTTTTATAACTTTTGAAACCTCACATTAATTCCCTCTTTTTTTTTCCTCCACCACCCCTCCCTTTTCATATCCCTTTATGGGATAGGATATTGTCACTACCATTTTTTGTCACTACCAAAGTCACTACCACTTTTTCACCGTTTAGATCGAATCTCATATACTTTTATTTTTCATGGACTAGTATACATGTTTATTGATTTATTATTATTATTTTTTATTTCTATCTCCCATCATTAGTATTTATATATGTAATGCTTTGTTATTTTTCATTTTACATGTTTATTTATTTTTTTATTATTATTATTTTATTGTTCATTTATTTTTCTCTAGTTCATTATTATACAGTAAGTTTGCATATTTATTATTTAAATTTAATAAATTATATTTAGTTATTTGTTATTTAGTATTATTTTATTGATATACTTATTTCTTCAATTTCTTTCAATTACTTATATATATATATATATTGACTAAAAAACCTACTGATTGATTGAATTTGATTGCGTATCTTTTTATCTAATTAAGTGATTATTTATTTTGCACTAAAATAAATGAAAGAATGGAGTATCGACTTTATTTTTCTCATTCCTTTTATTTTCAGTCTCTAACATGCTTTTTTTTTTTTATTTTTGTAATTTTACTCTAACTTTTGGTGTAGCTATTCTATATTATAGATTTTTAAGATTTGTGGATGTTTTGATTTTGTCTCAATACATGACAGTTTTTTTTTTTTTTTTTTTTTTTTTTTATGGGACTAGGGTTGTCGCTTCTAAAATTTAGAGTTTAAAGAGTTTTTATTTCTTTCAATAAATGCATTTTTAGATTCGAATTTGAATTCTCCTTCTTGTGAGCTAATTACCATCTCAACCAACAGCTTGTTGATAATACATGATAGTTTTACTATATAGATATTTATTGATTAAAGTTGTTAGAATGCGCCAACAATAAAAAAGCTACCAGTGATAATTCATTAAAAATATTTAATTCTATTAAACTTAATTATTGATTTGTATTTATTTCTTTTGAGCCAATTTATTTTTGAGAAATTTCACTCTATCCGTAAGGTTTGTTTATTTCTATTTTCTGTTTTTTTTTTCCTAAAAAATTTTTTGTAATTTTTTTTTGAAAACCAAAAAACAAAAAAAATCTGTTTGGTTAGTTATATCTTTGGGAAAAAAAAATTGTTTGGATAATTATTTTAAATCATAGCATTAGAAAGTGTAAAAAAAAAAAGGAAAATTTGTTGGAAACAATTGTTCTTAACATAAAGTTACATAAAAAAAAAAATTATTCGATGAATTTATTTTAAAAAATTGATATAATATATATTTTAAAATTACTTAATATCTTATAATATTAAAAAGCTAGTTTGGTTAAAAATAATCAAATACAATGACGAATAAATAACCCAAAGACGATTTACGGTTAACAAAAATAATATTATTTTAAACAAAATCTCAAAAATAATATTTACTTATATTAAATGACATCTAATTGGTAAAATTGCAACGATGCAACCACATCCTCGGTCGGCCGACGTATACTCAGTTTTTGGCGGTGGTTTCGTTATTCTCTTCATCGTCGAAGACTACGTCTGCTTCTTTTTGTTGTAGTTTCTCAGAGTGAGAGTGAGCGTAATTCTCTCCTTTTTCAATCGGAGGGAGATAGTACCATGGTCTTCGTTGTGCCGCCCAACCACAAAACTCTAGCCCTAGATGTTGATCCGAAGACGACCTCCCTCCATGCCCTAAAGCTCTCTATCCAGCAAATTTCCGACATACCCATATCTCATCAACGTTTATTCCTTTCACAGAGCCTCCGATTGTTCGGCGATAATGATTCCGTTCTTATCTCCGATCTCGGAATTCGACCTTATTCCACTTTAACTCTTCACGTTCCCTTCTTTGGTGGCACTCAGCCGCCTGCTGTTCCCAAACCTCGATTTGATTTCCTTAACTCTAAGCCTCCCCCCAATTATGTTGCTGGTCTTGGACGTGGGGCCACTGGATTCACCACCCGTTCTGATATAGGGCCTGCCCGTGCGGCCCCTGACCTGCCCGATAGGTCGGCCGCTTCCATTGGCGGTGCTGCCCCTCCTGCTGGCAGGGGAGGAGGGAAGGGAGGTGAAGACGATGAAGATGATGAAGGGGATGAAAAAGGATACGATGAGAATCAGAAGTTTGATGAGTTTGAAGGGAATGACGTGGGGTTGTTTGCTTCTGCCGAGTACGATGAGGATGATAAGGAGGCTGATGCTGTGTGGGAAGCCATTGACAAGAGAATGGATTCAAGGAGGAAGGATAGGAGAGAAGCAAGGTTGAAGCAGGAGATTGAGAAGTATAGGGCATCCAACCCCAAGATTACTGAGCAGTTTGCGGATTTGAAACGTAAATTGCATACTATGTCGGCTCAAGAGTGGGATAGTATACCGGAGATTGGGGATTATTCTTTGAGGAATAAGAAGAAGAAATTCGAGAGTTTTGTCCCGGTGCCTGATACACTTCTTGAGAAGGCAAGACAGGAGCAGGAACATGTTACTGCATTGGACCCCAAGAGTAGGGCAGCTGGGGGTACCGAGACTCCATGGGCACAAACTCCAGTTACAGATTTAACTGCAGTTGGTGAGGGTAGAGGTACTGTGTTGTCTCTGAAGTTGGATAGACTCTCAGATTCAGTTTCAGGTTTGACGGTGGTAGATCCGAAGGGATATCTGACTGATCTTAAGAGTATGAAAATAACTAGTGATGCAGAGATTTCAGATATCAAGAAGGCTAGGCTGCTACTTAAGAGTGTTACACTGACCAATCCTAAACACCCTCCTGGTTGGATTGCTGCTGCAAGGTTGGAAGAAGTGGCTGGCAAGATTCAGGCAGCAAGGCAGTTGATTCAAAGAGGTTGTGAGGAGTGTCCCAAGAGTGAAGATGTGTGGTTGGAGGCTTGTAGGCTGGCAAATCCAGAAGATGCCAAGGCTGTTATTGCTAGGGGTGTGAAATCGATCCCTAATTCTGTGAAGCTGTGGATGCAAGCTTCAAAGTTGGAACATGATGATGTGAACAAGAGCAGGGTATTGAGGAAGGGGTTAGAGCACATTCCTGATTCTGTTAGGCTGTGGAAGGCAGTTGTTGAGCTTGCTAATGAAGAAGATGCAAGGCTCTTGCTTCACAGAGCTGTAGAATGTTGTCCATTGCATGTTGAGTTGTGGCTAGCGCTTGCAAGGTTGGAAACTTATGATAATGCTAGGAAGGTTCTTAATAGGTCGAGAGAGAGGTTACCGAAGGAGCCTGCCATATGGATAACTGCTGCAAAGTTAGAAGAAGCTAATGGCAATACTAAAATGGTTGGTAAAATTATTGAAAGAGGTATAAGGGCTTTGCAAAGAGACGGTCTGACTATTGATAGGGAAGCTTGGATGAAGGAAGCTGAGGCTGCAGAGCGTGCAGGATCTGTTGCGACTTGCCAGGCTATTATTCAAAATACAATTGCAATTGGAGTGGAAGAAGAAGATCGGAAGAGGACTTGGGTTGCTGATGCTGAAGAGTGCAAGAAGAGGGGTTCTATTGAGACAGCAAGAGCTATATATGCTCATGCCCTTACGGTATTCTTAACTAAGAAGAGCATATGGCTCAAAGCAGCACAGCTTGAAAAAAGTCATGGAACCCGGGAATCCCTTGATGCTTTACTTCGTAAGGCTGTTACATACAGACCACAGGCTGAAGTTCTTTGGCTTATGGGTGCGAAAGAGAAATGGCTTGCTGGGGATGTGCCTGCAGCTCGTGCAATCCTCCAAGAAGCTTATGCTGCCATTCCTAATTCTGAGGAAATATGGTTAGCTGCTTTCAAGCTGGAATTTGAAAACCATGAACCTGAGAGAGCTAGAATGCTGCTGGCCAAAGCACGTGAGAGAGGAGGTACAGAAAGAGTGTGGATGAAATCTGCAATTGTTGAGAGAGAACTGGGAAATATTGATGAGGAAAGAAGGTTGTTAGATGAAGGGCTGAAGCTTTTCCCTTCATTCTTCAAGTTGTGGCTGATGCTTGGTCAGCTTGAGGAACGACTTGCTCAGGATTCTAAACAGCATGAGAAGCATGAGGAACAACTGGAGCACTTGAAGGAAGCTAAGAAAGTTTATGAGTCTGGACTGAAAAACTGTCCTAATTGTATTCCTCTGTGGCTCTCCCTTGCAAAACTTGAAGAGGAGATGAATGGACTGAGTAAAGCTCGTGCAATTCTAACCATGGCTCGGAAGAAAAACCCTCAGAACCCTGAACTCTGGCTGGCTGCTGTTAGAGCAGAATTGAAGCATGGTAATAAGAAGGAAGCTGATATTTTGATGGCAAAAGCACTGCAAGAGTGTCCAAACAGTGGTATTTTGTGGGCAATGTCAATTGAGATGGTTCCTCGCCCCCAGCGTAAAAGTAAGAGTATGGATGCCCTCAAGAAATGTGATCATGATCCTCATGTCATTGCTGCTGTGGCAAAGTTATTCTGGCATGACAGGAAGGTGGACAAAGCTAGAACTTGGCTAAACAGGGCAGTGACTCTAGCACCTGATATTGGGGATTTTGGGCATTGTACTATAAATTTGAACTTCAACATGGAACTGAGGATAACCAGAAGGAAGTGTTGAAAAGGTGTGTTGCTGCTGATCCAAAACATGGTGAGAAATGGCAGGCCATCTCGAAAGCAGTGGAGAACTCTCACCAGCCAGCAGAAGCCATTTTAAAGAAAGTTGTGGTCTTACTTGGGAAGGAAGAGAATGCAGCTGAGAATGGTGCTAAACAGTGAATAGCAGATTAGTCAGCTTCTGTGCAGAATTGTGTTCTAGATTATGTAATGAACATATCGTTTACTTGTGACTTCTGGTTGTATGTCATTTAATATTTTAGGCTGCAGCGATGATTATATTGGTGACTGGATTATAATCCGAAAGTTTATTTTGCAAGATGGGCCCAGAAATTTTATGTTTAGCTATTATATTTTTCTGTTTATAATATTACTTTATAAGAAGGTACAATCCATTCTTGTACAATTTCTGTCTTTGTTGACAGTTTTTCCCCATTTATACTGACACCTAACATTGCATCTGAGTAATGGTCTTTATGTTAAGATTTTTTAGTAGAAACTGCAGTTAGGTAGGATAGAACTTTCGATGCTCTTTTAGTCAGGTATTCTTTAATGAGGTTTTTTTCTATGGTGAAGAAACATTTTATGTGTATGTTTCACTTCTTTTTTGGTGGTTGTGTTTGATAACTGGGGAAGATAGATATTCAGAATAGCTGTTGACGCTTTTTAGTTTTTCCCCGGAGTGTCTCATTCAGTCATTCTTAAATGTCGTGTTCTGAATGTATATTTTCTTGGCATTACGTTTTAGCTACTTATTGATTATTGATTTGATCATCTTTCTTCGTCCCAATCCTGCACATTTTTCGTTAACTTTTTACAATTTTAAAATGCAAAGCAACCTTGTGAAATTTGAACGAGAAAGTAGGGTAATCTCTTGTCATTTTATTGATTAACCTGTAAATCTCTGGGTTTACTTTGTATTCATGGCTTCATTCCTGTCACAAACAGAAAGAATAAACATGAAGGATGAAGTGAAAGGAATCAAAGCATCCATATGCAATTTCAACTCAGCTAAGAAACAGAACAAAACATCCCAGAAACAGAAGCCCTACTGGCTTGCCATCTGTGTAACAGTAACGCCCCGTCCTGTTAGCATATTTCTCATTTGGTATTAGCTTCAAAAATAAACAATAGTGGCACTTGTTCTTTTCCTTAATTTCACACGCTTTTTGTGAGTTATTTATTTATTTTTTTTTTTATGAATTAATGTATTAACATTTTTGTATTCCTCCTCCATTATATTAAATGACCAGCTCGTGTCATTTTGAATTTTTGATAGAAGATTCCTTTCCTCTTTATTTTTATATTCAACTCGTTTTATGGATTCATTGTTACCAACTTGAAAAATTGGAAAAACTGTATAAACGTCGCGTCCATATTTTTTTGACCCTTGATTGATTTGTAGGCATGTAAGTTCACAGAAACATCTCTTCCTACAGACAAGTATCCATGTTGTTATATTCTTGTGATTCCCAATTCAAAAACTGATGAATTAGTTGGGAAGTTTGATGTGTGGGCAGCATTGAGCAAACAATGCAATAGCAGCTCAAAGAATCACATCTGAATCATATCATTGCATGCTTATTTTGCGACATTTGAAAACAAAGATATTCTTCCTGTCTCCCTCTATGTGTTGGGTTATATATATAAAGATGATGTTAAACATGGAAACCCAAAAGAGCTAACAAAAAATTTGCACATATCATCTCCTAGCCTTTTGTTTCAAGAGACGATATGGCAGCCTTTGAGTCAAACACAAAAAACTCTCTTCACATCCGTTCTAACAGCTGGCCTTCTGCAACTCACCCTCTTGTATCACAGTTTGAGGAACATCTTAACGGATTTAAGTCTTACGAATTTTCTTCTTCTTCTCTAAGCCAGAAACTCTCTGGTTTGCAAGATTTGTATGATTGCACTGATAAATTGCTCCAGCTGTCAGTCATCCAAGAAGGCATTGTTAGAGAATGCTGTGAAAAATGGGTTGATGAACTACTTGACAGGTCTCTGAGACTTTTGGATATCTGTACTACTGCCAAAGATTGCCTGCTACAATCAAAGGAAAGCATTCTTGAACTTCACTCGATCATTCGTAGGAGGAGAAGCGCAGAAACTGGATGCGTAATCAAGGCTGGAAAATACTTGGCTTCAAGGAAGAATAATACGAAAGGCCCTGAGAAATTTCGATGGAATGACAAATGAGTTTTCTGCAAACAGAGAAAATGACATTCTTAGTATCTTGAAAGTAACAGAAGCAGTCACTGTGAGCACATTAGGTTCTTTGTTGTCCTTTATCTCTGATCGTAAGGGATAGTTAAAGCAAAACGGATGGTCAGCAATCTCCAAGTTGATTCAACCCAAAAGAGTTGCTTGTTCTGAAGAATCAGAATCAAACGAATTTGAGATGGTTGATGCAGCTTTGAAATCTCTCACAAGTCACAAACTTGCATCCACTGAGAATTTTCAGGTCTATATGGGAAATCTAAGGATCTGCATTGATGATCTAGAAGCAGGAGTTGGGATCCTCTCAAGGAAACTGATCAAAACCAGAGTTTCCCTTCTCAATATCTTCAACTATTAGAATTAGGACAACCTGGGACACCCAAATTCAAATTTTTCCCCATGAGTGTCCAATGCTTGTACATTATTTGTAATTAGAATTGCAACTTTTCCACTGAATATATAATTAGCTTGGGATCACAACATTGTTATTTCATCATCTGTTTTCTTTCTAACCTCCAAAAATAACTCAGGTTTTCATTTTTTGCTCTCTTTTTAAGAATACGAGAATAATTATCTTAACTTGAAAATTCAGAATAATTCTGGGAAATTTGAATGAGGAAGTAGACACTAACTTTATTTATTCAGTCTGCAAATATAGTATATATTCAGTAAAATGATACTAATTGCTTATCTGGTTTTACTCTACAGATATTATTTTATTTCTGTCACAGACAGACAGTAAAATGATAAAGGGTTAGCGGGAAGAAGCATTAGTCAGAGATAATAAATGGCAGCCATAGTTTATATTAATAATTAAGACCCACACGTGCTTCTATCATTCAGGCCAACTCCAATCAAAGCATCCACGCAAAATTTTATTGCTTTCACATGTAAGGGTAATTATCTCATATATTATTAGACGCTATTGTTGCAATGAACAGCGCGGGGGTTTGAAGTTTGAACATACGTAAAGGACATATGGCATGATTAAAGGACAAACCAATAAGCAACTTGTATTCTTCTTTGGTCAACTTTCGACGTCCGACGTTAAAGGACATATAAAGGTTTGGTTATTGCAAGCGTGGGGTTAAAAAAAAAGAAAAAAAAGAGAGAGATTCTGAGTTTGGATGTCCTATAGGCTATAGAGATATCGCATTAACATTTCTGAGATTATGTGAAGATCTGAATCTACATCCGATAGTCTTCAGTATTTCTCTTCGATTATGCATTCTTTGTTCCTCTATATCTGAGCCATTGTCATCTTCATCAGATGACGTTGGCTTCTTAATTCTTCATCATCAAGAATTTCAATTTTTACCCTGGAACCAGCAGAATCTGACATTGGACTTGGGGTTATCATCAGAAGGGTCCAACTTGAACACCTCATCCTCTGATTGTTTGTCTTATTAACTTCAAAATAACAGAATTGGGACATGTTCATATTCAAGTTGACATTCTTTTATGATTTTTTTATTGCTTTATCTCTATATTTTAATGACCATGTCTCATCAGAATAGCTTCCATTGAAGCAGAGTACCTAACAGAGCCACCTTCCATTTCGTCTTTTTTAATATTCATTCAACTCATCTCAGAGATTCATTGCTCCAAAATGAATGGACAATGAATCGAAAAAACTGCCTAAACATAGCCATCCATATTTCACAACGTTTGTTTCCTATTTCCTGTAAACTACAGCTGTATGTATCTTCTATGCATCCAAGTTCATAGAACAGATATTATATTAAGATAGAAACAACTCGTCTCACAGACAAAAGATCAAATTTTGACAATACCCACTCCAATGGAATGTGCATTATTCATTATTGTGACTTCCAAATAAAAAACTAAGTAATGGGTTGGCAAATCTGGGGTATCGGAAGCATTCGGCAAACAAAGTAAAGGCAACTCGAAGAATCATATCAAGAAGATATCATTGCATGCCCACTTTGTGACATTTGAGAAAAAAATAGAGCAGTATTCTTTTTGTTTCCATCTTATCCTTGGATATATATAAAGAGAAGATGCCTACCAATGAAACACACAAGAGTTCAGAAAAAACTGTCTAAACATAATCTTGTAGCCTCTGTTTTCTGAGAAGATAAAATGGCATCCTCTGATTCAAGCTTAAAGAGCTCTCTGCATATTCGATCTAACAGCCTGCCCTCTTCACCTCATCCTCTTGTATCACAGTTTGAGGAGCACCTTAACCAATTGAAGTCATCTGAAGCTGCTTCATCTTCTTCTCAAAGCCGCAAACTTAGTAGCTTACAGGATTTACATGACTGCATCGAGCAGGTGCTTCAATTACCTATCACACAACAAGACTTTGCAGGAGAGTTCAACAACAAAAACGTTGATGAGCTATTTGATGGATCTCTAAGGCTCTTGGATGTATGTAGCATTGCCAAAGATTCCCTGCTTCAATCAAAGGAAAGCTTGCAAGAGCTTCAGTCAATCATCCGCAGAAGGAGAGGTGCAAAAAACGAACTTGCAATTAAGGTTGGGGAATACTTGGCTTCCAGAAAGAATGTGAAGAAAGCAATTAGAAAGGCCTTACGAAATATCAAAGGAATAAGAAATGAGCTCATAGTAAAAGAAAATGACATGCTTAGCATGTTGAAAGAAGCAGAAGCAGTGACTGCGAGCACATTAGAATCTGTATTGAGCTTCATCTCTGATCCAAAGGGACAATCAAAACAAAGCAGATGGTCCGCAATCTCCAAGTTGATGCAGCCAAAAAGAGTAGCTTGCGACTCTCAAGAAATTGGCACCAATGAATTTGAGATGGTAGATGCATATTTGAAGTCTCTAATCGGTCAAAAGCATGCGTCAATAGACAATTTTCAAGATGATTTGGAAAATTTGGAGATGTGCATTCTAGATCTAGAAATAGGAGTTGAATGCCTTTCAAAGAAACTTATCAGAACAAGAGTTTCCCTTCTAAACATCTTCAACAACTAGTTGTACAAAATATTTAGGATAATCCTGGACACTCAAATTCAATTTTCCCCCATGAGTGTCTCATACTTGTACATGAATGTGATTAATGATACTTTCCATTTACTAAGTATATGTTATCTCAGTATCTCACTATTGATATTTGACCGTCTTTCTTCTTTCTAGCCTTGCAAATCTCAGTTCTCCACTTTTGTTCCCTGTTAACTGGGGGAAATTTGTTTTGAAGAAACATCTTGGGGTTAATTTGAGTTAGAAAGGATAATAACTTAATTTTCTTGGTCAAGCTGCTTCTTAAAATACATGAAATGGAACAGTAGATGAGTATTTCGTTGTCTTATTCAATCCACCAATTAAGCATCCTATTGTTAAGTTTCTCCTTCAAATAGATTCTAGGAAAAGAACCTAAAAATCACCAAAGGACATAATGGAAACCTGAATTTGCATAATCCCTATAACTTGTGACTAGGGGTGAGCATTTGGGCAAGGTAAGACCCTTTCCCAATGACCAGCCTAATGCAACCCGACACCTAACCTTGTTTGGTAAAAGCTCCAACCATTTCAGGCTGGGCAAGGGCAGGCTTCCTTGCCTAAGTGGTAACACCCTGCCCTGCTCTACTCTAGACATCTTGTATGAATGCTTACAAAGTCCAAACAAGTTTAAGAGAATTTTGCATGAAAACTAATAATATGTGTAAAAGTGATCCACAAATTGCAGAATTGAAATAGAAGCCTTATTACACACATTTTCAGATTCTCCAAAAATTGTAGAACTGAAATAGAAGCCCTACTCCAAAAATTACAAACTAATAATATAAGTCTTTCAAAATAAGTTTACAACTTGAGTCTTGAAACTTAAAAACTACCATATGTCTTAACAAATATTTATACTTCAAATAAAAAATGTCTACAAAATAATGTTTATTTGATATAAAATTGTATATTTAAATAAATTAAAATAATTTTCTAGGCGGGATAGCACCCTTGCTTGATGTCCAAACCAAAATTGCTCGAAATTTTTTCAGGCCACTTTTTTCAGGGCCGAGCTAGGCAATTTTTTCTCAGGCTTGGGTGGGCGTACTGGGCAACTAGGCACCATGCTCACCCCTACTTGTGACATCCCAAATTGGGATATTGAAATTCAAGCAAAAAGTCATAAATGCCCCTTGTTTAAAAAAACTTGTGGATTGATATTTTAAACAAGGGGCATTTCCGACTTTTTGTTTGAATTCGAAATCCTAATTTGGGATGTCACATGTTATAGGGATTATGCAAATTAAGATTCCCATTTTGTCCTTTTGTATTTTTGAGGTTCTTTTTCTGTTATTTTCCCTAGATTCTGTTTCAATTTTAAGAGAAATAAAACAAAACCAAGGATAAAGGAGGTATGCTATGCAAACCCAGTATTGTGCCACCCATGGGATTCGAAGTTTGAATCTTGATCCTATCTGTTAGCCTTGCTATTGTGATAAGGTTGATAATTAAATATTCATGAAAACTTTATACCTAATCCCAACAACTAACTAAAGTTTAATAAAAGAAACTAAAGTCAGAATATAACCTTTTCCTATTTTCTTCAACCCACACCAATTTACCACAACAATTGACAATAAAATAGTCTTAGACTCTTGCATGGGGTTCAACTATTCTAGTCAATTTGAATCCTTATCTGATCTGTCAATATAGCATATCCTGCCAAGTTGATTAAACAATTAGAACAACTATAATTGCCTGCACATGCATGAATAAATAATTGATTCAAGTTTTATATCCTATGAATGTGCGATAAATAGCGTGGTGGTTAGTTTGGTTTCTAGTTAGGTGAAAGCCAATAAGTCAGTTCAAACTCAATATAATAATTATGATTTTTTATCCACTCGTGGGGCAGATAAGTCACAATTAGAGAAACCACTACCTGCAGAAGATTAATTTTTTGTAAGCATGACCTTGACTAGAAACGAAGCAACAAATGGCAAGGTCACTAATGATCTGGATTAAATGAAGATACAAATATAATTTTCATTGGTGGGATTAAAGAAGTAAAGTCTGAGCTGTAGTGTTATTTTACCAGAGACACTGCATTAAGATTTCTGATATAATGTTGGATCTGAATCTAAACCGGTAAGCGCTCACAGATATGAGTTAAGATTAGAATCCTGTCGTTTATCTCCCTAACTGTAATATATATTGAATCATAGAGCCAATTGTGCATATCCAACCTCCAGGCTTTTCCTCTCTTCTCTTGAAGAAAATGGCAGACTCTTTCTTCAATCCAAACTCCCATTATAACCATATTCGTTCAACCCGCTTGCCCTCTAAACCACACCCTCTAATTCTAAAGTGCAATGAATACTTAGCCAAATTAGAAGCTTTAGATGCAGCTTCCTCTTCACCATCATCATCCTCTTCATCATTCAGCCACAAGCTAAGTGAGCTTCAGGAATTGCACGATTCTGTTGAAAAACTAGTTCAACTTTCAGATACCCGTGAGGTTCTTGTCCACGAGTGCCACGACGAGATCTTGGATGGATCTCTTCGGCTGTTAGATGCATGCACAGCTGCGAAAGATGCTCTTTTGCATACAAAGGAATGTGCAAGGGAAGTTCAATCGATTATGAGGAGAAAAAGAGAAGGTGAAATGGAGGTCAGAAAATACTTGACCTCTAGGAAGGTAGTGAAAAAGGCAATCTCTAAAGCTTTGGCAAATTTGAAGAGTGCTTCAAATAAGTGCAAGTTCTCTTCTACACACAAGGGTCATCAGAACGGTGAATTGGTGAGCCTATTTAAAGATGTGGAAGTAGTCACTGTTCATATTTTGGAGTCACTGTTGAGTTTTATCAGTGGGCCTACACAATCAAAGTCAAGCAATTGGTTTTTGTTTTCCAAGTTAATGAACAATAAAAGGGTTTCATGCACACAAGAAGGTGATGAGAATGAGTTTGCCATAGTAGATGCTGCATTGCAGTCTTTTGTATTCCACAGTTCAGGCAAGTCAGAGAATATTGATAATTTGCAGAATCAGTTGGAAAATCTGGAGACAGTGATTCAAGACTTTGTGGAAAGACTGGAAACACTTTTTAGGAGATTTATCAAAACCAGAGTTGCCCTCTTAAATATTCTCAATCACTAGTAGTATTATTTGATGACTTCAATTTACTGTAAATTTCAGATTTGTACAGGATTTAGCTTCTCAAAGACATTTGTACATGAAAAACAATAATCTATTTGTCTTTTGATATAAACTGAATTTTTTTTCTGAATTTTAATACATCATCAAAATAATAATTGAAAATATCTGTGGTATAACCCGTAACTATTTTTATAATTTGTTTCCTAATGCAAAGGTGCTATAAGTTCTGATATGTCTACACGTTTGCCACAGTTGGAAATAAATATTGTTTGTATTATTTACTTATCCTTTGGACATTGTATTCTAGATGCAATGCCTTATATTCTAGAATAATCCCATAGGGACACATGTCTTTGTATTATTGGTTGTACATTTCTATAAATAGAATTATAGGTTCAAGCTATTCATTGGGAGCTTGACCTAATTTCCTCAAATCCTTGACTTGGTATTAGAGCTGAAAAGCCAAAAATGGCAACATCTGGGAATTTCTCAACCCAATCAGAATCAGCCACCACTACAACCCTGCCTGAAAACCCTAACCCTATCTCCACCATTAGCCACAATATACAGTCCCCAAGAGACTCTATAAACCCCTGTGCTTCCCACATCAACCTCCAGTCATGTCGTGTCACCCTTCTCTCATCAATTCCAACAACTCCCTTCATACCCACTTTTTCTCTATCTCGACACCAGCTTCCTTCAACCCTCTTCTCACTTCACCTCATATCCTCCGTTTCTAGCTCACTTCGCCATCGGTCACCCTTAGCCTCCCACACACTTCGCCGCCGGTCCGACCCAGCCTCAGCCTTCCACCCACTTTGTCACCGGTCAGATCCCAATCTCGACTCGTCTTCCTCCATCCTCATCTTCCTCGACAACCATCCTGTCATCATCAATAGCTGCTTCATCATCCTCTTCTGCCTTCCCTTCAGCCGTCCCTATTTCAACCTTTGTTCCTCCCTATACACCTTTGCCTTCGCCTTCGACTTTCCTCTTTCTATATTAGATCCTGATCCTTACCTACCCACCTGGTTTCTCCTCTATTCATCACCAAAGTCCTCAGGTCACCACTCGCTCCACTCCCCTGTTAAGCTCACTGAATCAGGGCAATCCCGTCAAGTTGGACGGTGATAAATTCCTCACATGCGAATCTACCCTTATGCTTATCATTCATGGCCATCGTGTTGAAGGTCATGTTCTCGGTACAAAATCAATTCCTCCTGAGTATATATTCGACTCTGCTGATCAGGTTTGTTTGAATCCACTGTATGATGGTTGGCTTGCCATTGACTAGATTCTTCTCGGTTGGTTATTTGGCACAATGACTGTTGAAATTGCTAGTCAAATGATTGGATCCAAGACGTTCTCCTCTCTCTGGAAAGCTGTAATAGAGTTTGTTGGGGCAAACACTAAGTCCCGAATCACCTTCCTGAAGAGTGAATTCCAGCAGCTCAGGAAAGGGTCTCTCAAAATGAGAGAATATCTGACCAAGATGAAGTCAGTTTCGGACAATCTAACTCTTGTTGGGTGCCCTTTGTTTCTCACTGATCTCATCACTTAGACACTAGCTGGTCTTGACACTGAGTAGTACACTCCCATTGTGGTGCTCCTATCAGAGAAAGATCATTTATCTTCGTTTGACCTCCAGTCCAAACTCCTTACCTTTGAATCTTGGTTGGAGCAATTAAATACATCTACCACCACCAATCTGTCAAACGCATTCCCTGGCTTGACAATTCAACCAGGGAACAATCAGCCACGCCCTCAAAACCAACGTGCTTGTGGTAGTAGGAGAGGCAGAGGAGGTCATTCAAGCAAAGGTTCCTTCGGTGGTAGAGGAAGCTCCCCTCAATCCAAAGGAGATAGAGTCTGGTGCTACTTATGTGACAAGCCAGGCCATGAGGTAGCTACTTTCTTCAAGTAGTTTGGCAAGAATTTCAAGCCCCCACGCAAGCATGACAATGCTTTTGCTTATATCACTTCTCCAGATTACACAACTACTCCAGAAACCATTGTTGATCCTGCCTGGTATCTAGACACAGGAGCTACTCACCATGTCACAAATTCATCTAAAAATGTTGAGGCAACGATGAATTCGGGCATCCCTTCTATTTTAGTAGGTAATGGCGCCTCTGTTTCTGTGATTGGGTCAGGAAATGCTAAACTTCTTTGTGATAAATTTTCCGGACTAAAATCTTTGAAATTAAATGATGTTCTTATTGCTCCTAGAATGTCAAAGAAACTGATCAGTGGATTCAAACTCACAAATGATAACAATAATGTTTCAGTGGAAATTGACTCTCATGGTTGTTTTGTGAAGGACAAGAGTCAACATAGAGTATTGATGAAAGGAAAAACCACAAGAGGTTCAACTCCAGGCTTGTATCGGATTGACAATCCTGTAATTCCAGTGAAGATGCAGCTATTTTAATTTCTGTTGGAAGTGATACTGTTAGGAAAAATAAGAACCTATCTAGTTTTGAGTCATGGCATAGAAGACTAGGGACCCAAGCAAAGTCATTTTACAAAGGGTCCTTACTGATTGTAATATCTCGTTGTCATCTAATGAAAGTTCTTTTTTCTGTGAATCTTGTTGATTGGGAAAATCTCATAGACTCTCTTTCCCTATCTCTCAATCCTAAGCATCTCATGTTTTAGATTTGATTCATACTTATCTTTGGGGGCCTTCACCAATAAAATCAGTTGGAGGTTACCGATATTATATAAGTTTTCTCAACAATTATAGTAGACACACATAGATTTATCCATTAAAGTGAAAAATGAAGCATTGTCTACCTTCAAGGCTTTCAAAAATATGGCTGAGAATCTTTTTGATAGAAAAATCAAAGTTCTTCACAATGATTGGACCGGGGGTGGTGAGTTTAGAACTTTTCATACTTTCATTGATGATAATGGGATTGTGTTTCGACATTCTTGCCCACATACATCAGCCCAGAGTGGTAGAGTAGAGCGCATGTAACACCCTAACTCATATATATTAATTAATTCAAATATATAACCACATAGTGATTGAATCAACTATCAATTCCAATATTATAGAATAATAATAATAATAAATAAAATATTTACATGATGATAAAAATATCATTTACATATATATATAATCTAAAATATCAATTTCAATACTCATCATATCTATACATTCACATCGAATCAAATATTATTTATTATCTTTATTAATTTCATTTGGACCCTAAACCCGGACCCATTTAGTTTAGTGGGAAGAGAACCATGGTAGACCCGGAAACCTGCTAGTCTACCCTGTGACCCGGAAACTTGCCAGTCACAGATCATCAAATTGGCCATATATCAATAAAACATTCCGTCCTAATGTGCACACCTCTTCCCAAAGTTGCTACTAATGTCCCGGAAACCTGCCAGACACCCCTCTTCCCAAAGTTGCTACTAGTGTCCCGGAAACCTGCCAGACACCACTTTGGGAAGAACGGATATAATCGGTTCACATCAAATAACATATCGAGGCATAACGCCTAAGGTTGTGTTCGTCACTTTGGGGTACCATCCCAAAGCTATCTTCCCACGATTTAAATTATTTTAAATACACTTACATAATAAATTGATTTCTCAATAAATAAATAAATATATATATATATATATATATATATATATGAAAGCATTTATAAGTTTCGATCACAAAAGCCGAAGCAACCAGGAGTAACCACGTGAGGTATGTATATTCAATGGTAATTCATCAATCTATCTATATATGTTTCAATTTTTTTAAAAAAGAACTAAAACCCACAAAGCTACCACGTACAGGTAGGTATATGCAAATCATAAATGGATTTTGCAAAAAGCTTCTTCACGCAATTCAAGGATGAAAGGGTGTATACATGGAATTCAATTACTCATGCACCTACATACGAATAATATTCAAAGGTTGAATGGTTTTATAAAAAGTCAATTAGGATTATATAAAATATATTCTACATATAACAATCACATATGATATATTTAGGATCATAATTACCTATCAAGATTCAAATAAAATTAACCTAAGACTCATGGGGATTAGGATTACCTGGTCTCCGTTTTACTAGCCTCTTAGAAGAATAGAGGAAATAGTAGAAGAGAATAAGAGAAAAGAATAGTAGAAGAGAATAGTAGAAGAGAATAGGAGTGTTCAGGGTTAGGCTAGACCTCTATTTATAACTTAAAATTAGGGTTAGCTATGAGTTGGGCTCTTTACTATTGCCAACTCATTAATAGGGTAAATTGAATTCAATCAATCACTCGGTCATGGTGTGAATTTAATGTCATTAATAGGGTATATTAAATTCAATCAATCAATCATTATGTGAATTTAATGCCATCAATGGTGTGAATTTAATGTCATTAATAGGGTATATTAAATTCAATCAATCAATTAATCATGGTGTGAATAAGCTGGAAATTCCTAAGGCAATTAAGATTATGAGTATTTGACCCACCAAGGCTATATAAAATAAAATAAATGGGTTATTACTATTATTAAAAACCTGGGGTATTACAAATGCTAAGCATTGTCATATAGTTGAAATAGGTCTCACTCTTCTTGCTGATGCACATATGCCTACCTTCTACTGGTGGGAAGCTTTCTCCACTGCTGTACTAAAGGATATCTCACCTTTTGAACTTTTATATGATAGAAAACTAGATTATAAGAGTCTCAAGTTTTTTGGTTGTGCATGCTTCAGGGTCTTCGCCCTTACAACCAAAATAAACTCCGATTCCATAGCATTAAATGTGTTTTTTCTGGGATACAGTGGTTCCCACAAAGGTTTTAAATGTTTGAGTTCTACAGGAAGGATATATATATATCACGCCATGTTATTTTTAACGAGCAGGATTACCCATTCACTAACAGTTTTCTGCATTTTCAGAAACCATCTGTTGCTGAAATTGTGAATTTTTCAAGTGTTTCTCCTATTATTGCATTTGGGAAAAATAAACATGATTATTGTTTAAAATAAATAAATAAATAAATATATATATATATATATATATAGTGAAGCATATTTTACTTAATGTAGTATTTATAAACTCCTAATTTAAAGTGTTAGGATAGCTTAGAGAGTTTAAAATAAGGGTAAAGGATTTCTCCAGTCACTAAAGATAGAGTTATCTCCAAATGACCCCAAAACTACGTTTTGGATTAATGAATGGTGTTTACGTAATTTTATTTATTTTTAATAATATAAATTTTATTGAAACATCCTTCATTAATTCATCTAAAATTACTAACAAACCTTTCATTAATTCAAAACGACGTAGTTTTGGGGTCACTTTGGAGATAACTCTATCTCCAAAGGACTGAGAAATACTTTTTCCTTAAAATAATTGTAAATAAATAATAATAATTAGTAAAATGATAATAATAATAATAAAATAAATATCTTTATTATTAGTAAAAATGGAATAAATAATAAAGGGAGTTATTAATTAATAATAAATAAAAGATTTTTATTATTAATTAATAATAAATTAAAAAGGGTATTATTAATTAGTAACAAATAGAAAAGAATTAATAGTTACAATGGTTTCACTGACTTTTTAGTCTCGTCATAATGTGCCCACCTTAAGCATTCCAAATATATTTTTATTAAAATTTGTATATTTTAATTTTATGAAATTATAAGTTATAATTTTGATTATGTAGAATTTTAGAAGAGTTATTAATGGTTAGTAAATTGGTTGTGGTAGATTATTTTTTTGGCGTGTGTTTGAGCTA
Organism: Acacia acuminata; assembly: GCA_019022655.1. NCBI lineage: Eukaryota > Viridiplantae > Streptophyta > Magnoliopsida > Fabales > Fabaceae > Acacia > Acacia acuminata. Next base: position 3,657,459 of record JAFJYI010000025.1, on the reverse strand, counting down.
TTGGATTAGGAGCAGTGTGATAATAGTTGGATTCGATGAGAGATAATCATTTTCCACTTGTTATGCCTATTAGTATGTTGTTTGTGAGTATTTTGTGAAATGATTATGAATATCTTAATAAAAATTGCCTTACGGAACCTTATGATTTGAATTGTGAATATATACCTATATAAATACATTTACATATGTATAAGAATTGATAATTGGGATATTATGACATGATATGAACGTGAAAATCTTGGGAAAAAAAAAATCATTGTTGAGCTATTTATTTATTGTGATAATTATGGTAAGGGTTGAATCGGAAAGAAATGGAGTAATTTATTTCACCACGTTGTGTAGCCTTCATTGGTGCACGATGGTTGGCTTTCTATTGTCTCATCTGTTCAATGAGGGACTGACCCACTAGTTCAATGAGGGCTTACGACAACCCACTAGTTCAATGAGGGGAAAAGACCCATGGTCTGGGACATGTGCTCTGAGGATTTTGGTCGGTCCTCATCACATGACCAGTGAGCTTTTGAGCAACCAGTAATATCGATGTAACTTAGCCCATGGGTCTAGTCGGAGGAAATAAGGCGGTTCGGTTGGATTGATGGGAGGCATCTTGGGAATTGTGTTAATAATAACTATGATATGTAATTTCTGATACAGAATTTATGATATAAAATTTTTGAGATGTGGATATTGGTGAATTATATTTTTTAATACTTTGTTATATAAATTGTCCCACATGGCACCTCATTAGCACACATTAGTATTCGTAATGAGTTGGATTGATAGTTATCCACATTTTTCAGGTGATAGTTCCGGTACGGGTCTATCAGGGAAGACTTCGGAAGCTTAGGCTACTTCTTCTGACAGTAGAGCTTCCATCTTTTGGTATACATTGGATGATTGTATATTGCCACGTTAGGGCTCATTCTGTATACTCTGATTTAATTTGTATATTTTGGTAAATGATGAAGCATTAATTAGTTGTTGATCAACCCTTGATTAGTTATTATGTTAAGTTAAGTGGTGGACGTAATACATGTGAAACCCATAAAGCTTCTTGACCTTGCTGCTTACTCTGATGCTAATTGGGCATCATGTCCAGATGATAGACGCTCAGTTGGAGGTTATTGTGTGTTTCTAGGAAATTCTCTAGTAACATGGTCTTCTAAGAAACAATTGGTTGTCTCTCGCTTTAGTTGTGAGTTTGAATATCGCTCTCTAGCTAATACATCATTTGAATTGTGTTGGATCATATCACTATTATTTGAGTTGAGTTTAAGGTTAAGAAGAATACCAACTATATGATGTGATAACACCAGTGCTGCTGCACTTGCTGCCAATCCTATAAACCATGCAAGAACAAAGCACATTGAAATAGATGTGTACTTTGTAAGGGATCAAGTCTTATCTAAAAACTTGAAAGTTTCTTATGTACCAACAGAATTTCTTGGAGTCACTGCTACTCCAATTAAAAGGTTACAACAAGAGCATACATTGGTACAAACGAAGAAGAAGAAGGTTCAAAGTAAAGGAGGGAGTTGAAATAAATATTGTTTGTATTATTTACTTATTCCTTTGTACATTGTATTCTAGATGTAATGGCCTTATATTTTAGAATAATCTTATAGGGACACATGTCCTTGTATTATTGGTTGTACATTTCTATAAATAGAATTATAGGCTTAAACTATTCATTGGGAGCTTGACCTAATTTCCTCAAATCCTTGACTGCCACCAATTTGAGAGCAGTTCAGAATCATTAGTGATCTAGTAAGGGACACATGAGATTAGAAAAGACTAAACTCCATGACAAAGATCAATTTTAAACTTGAGTGAGAAGCATGAAGGGAAAAAACTGTCATTTACAATACTTCATGAACATGTTAATCTGTTTTTGGTACATAATATTACTTTGGTTTTGTGAATCACTTTGAGAACAAATTCTGGAAGTACTTTTACTAACGTGTAGAGGTTGAGTAAAATTGACATTATTCAAGAAAAGATTTTCAATTTTAAACATTACTGAAACAAAAACTGACAAAAAAATAAAAATAAAAATGAACTCATTTCACACGCTTTCGGCGACGAAAGAGATCTGTTCTTCCTGGCCTAGAAACAGCACAGCTCAGATTGCTTGCACAGGAAAAAAACACACGTACGCACGTTCGCCATTACAAACACAATATATTATTTCAATTTTTGGCCATGCAGAGCATGTTCCCTCAAAATAAATGAATAAAAAGAACCCAAACCATTGCCCACACGGGCAGGTTAGTCCTGTAACCATGTGCAAGTTTTCTTAGCTGAAATAATGGAAGTAACATGGCCAACAAAAAATTTGCAAGCAAGTGATTGTTTCAATTAAAAATATAAAAAACACGAGGTGGTTAGTAATAAATTAATCATTTTCCTATCTTTTGTTTAGATCTAAATCTCGAACAATTAGGATTAGTTCAATATGAGATTCCTTGTGTCTCCTATATCCATCATATATATACACATATATTCATAGACTCAAATCCACATTCAGCCTTACCTCCTTTCTCTTTTCTCGAAGCTAAAAATGGCATCCTCTCCTTTGAACTCAAAATCCCATTTCCATGCTCGCTCAAATAGCTTGCCATCTAGGCCACACCCTCTGCTTATTCAGTGCCAGGAACACTTGGACAGATTAAAGTCTTCTTCTTCTTCTTCATCACTTAGCCAAAAACTAGAAGTCTTGCAGAATCTTCATGACTGTGTTGAAAAACTTGTTCAACTTCCTCTCACCCAAGAAGCCATTCTCCATGAGCATCAAGAAAATAGTGTTGATGAGCTTTTGGATGGATCTTTAAGGCTCTTGGATGTGTGTACTACAGCCAGAGATTCTCTACTTCATACAAAAGAATGTACACGTGAACTTCAATCTATCATAAGAAGAAGAAGAGGTGGTGAAGTAGAACTTACAGTGGAGGCTAAGAAGTTTCTAACTTCCAGGAAGGTGGTGAGAAAGGCCATCTTGAAAGCCATGGAGAGCATGAAGTTTATGTCTAAGAAAGGAAACTCATTGTCGCCGTCATCTACTTGCAACTTGGTTAGCTTGTTAAGAGAAGTTGAAGGAGTGACTCTTTCCACATTTGAGTCACTGATGAACTTCATCTCTGGATCAACACAAGCAAAACCAAACAGCTGGTTTTCGGTTTCCAAGCTAATGCACACCAGAAGGGTGGCCTGTGCACAAGAAGCAGGAGAAAATGAATTTGCACTAGTTGATGCTGCAATCCAGAGCTTTTTGCTCAATTTGACAAGCAAGAGGGACCACAGTAATAATCTGCAAAACCAGCTGGAAAACTTGGAGACTCGAATCCATGACCTTGAAGAAGGGCTCGAGTTTCTGTTCAGGCGCTTGATTAAAACTAGAGTTGCCCTTCTCAACATCCTCAATCACTAGTTCAATTAATTGGGACTTCCAAATTTTGTAGTGTCATGTATCTTAGTTTCGTATATATGTAAATATGTACATGAATGTAGCTGCCTAAAGATAATAAATGTCTACAAATTTTGGTTGATATAGCAAAAATTGCCTCCTCTTCTCTCAAACAAGTACTCTGTGAATTCAGTCATGATTATGGTACATGTAAATATAAGATTCATGTCTCCCATACCCACAACACATATTGAACTAACTCCAGTGAAAGAGAAGTAAATCTTAAGCTTCAACAGTATACAGCCTATCTTTGGAATGGTCCCATTAAGATTCTCTGTTGTAATGAACTTTTGTGTTCATTAGAAAGTTCTGCTTCTACTTCCTATAATTCATTTGTTCCTTGCCTACGTAATTTGCAGAACACATGATAATTTTTCCAAGCTTACATGTTAGGATTCAGAAAAATACAAAATCTGTTGGCCCAACTTCTCTTCCATTAACAAAATAGAGTCATCCTTCCCTAATAAAACATTCTATGTTTCCATACCAACAATTTCTTCTTGTTAGGGACAAGAAGTTAGTCCATTCCTTAATCCTTGACCTTAGTTTATGAGCAATATTTTGTATTAAGCAGTCTTAGCCCTAAATATCAATATATTAAGTGAATAATCTGCTAGTTACTTATTGATGAGATCCTAAATAAATTTACTTCTCCTTGATTTCGCAATGTTTCATAACTCCATATACACTTCAACCAAGCACATATCAGTCTTTTGAACCATGAATTGTCTTACTTTCAGGAGCCTAAGCCTACCTCATCTAAACTTTTAATTATTTAGGGGAAAAAAGAATAGTTTTTCTCGTACAACTCAATCCATTACAATAACCGACACATGGGAGACACTGCTATGTGCTTATTTTTATCACTCTTCTTGTCTTCTAAACCATCTGGGGCAATTAATTTCACGCGTAAATGAAGTAGATGCCAATACAGTTAATAAAAGAAAAACCTGCAGCAGAAGAGATTAGACAGAGTGTACGATTCTTTTATTATACAGATGTGTTTCATTAGCTAAAACTGAGCTGGGGACATTGCATAAACATCGCCTTTCATTATTCAAATACAAGCCACTTGTCAACTTCTTAGAATGAAGATTCGTTCTACCCTTTATATATATCTTGTTCTGGGCAGGCAAATTCATAAACTGGAAGCTATTAAAAATTTAGCAGCCCCCCATCACGATGCTGTGAGTTTTTGAATATCGATGAATTGTGTTGAGATGGGGAAACAAGACAACTCAGAAAGATTCCATCTTGGGCACATGCCACATTTCAGGAACCCCATGTGATTCAAAAATTCGAATCTTCAGGGGATAACAATGGAGAGGCTCGGTGTTTAGGAAGCACTGCGCAGACGATAACGCGGTCGTTTTAAAGAGCTAATCTCTGATGTGAGTAATATTCAGCTCTGTTATTAACGGACGTTTTAATGGAAGTTATTGTATAGAAAATCAGTTCTTCTGCATTTCAGTTTCTCCGCTTTAACCTTCTACTCCGTTTCTATTTATAAGCCACAGATTTTCTTTTGTATTATTTATAAAACAACTCATTAAATTTTTAGGGTGAATGTAAATTTAATCTTCCATTTATTATTATATTAACTTTGTTATGTGATACTTCCTCCATCCTTAAATGTAGCTTGATTTAACCAATTTTTGTGTATTAGGTAAGTAGTTAAACACAATAAATATGTAATTTTTTTTTCCTATTATGCCCTTATGTAAAAAGAGGATAAGTGAGATAGAGAATAAATGATAAAAAAAATATGGGCTAAAGTATACTTTTGGACTTTTAAGTTTTACATAAGGTATATTTTTTGGTCCCTTAACTTCATAAAGTATACTTTTGGTCCTAAAATTCTAACACCAGTTAATGTTCTAATGAAAAATGATGATGCAAATGACTTAAATGATGATTAATAGTATTTAATTATACAAATTATATATATATTTTTTAATTTACCCATAAGTTTAATAGCATTTAATTACAAAATCATAACTTAAATTTACAATCGTTATTACTTGAGTTAACATTTTCCGTTAGCAAAATTAACGGTGTTAGAATTATAAGACTAAAAGTATACTTTATAAAGTTAAGGGACCAAAAGTATACCTCATATAAACTTAAAGGACTAAAAGTATACTTTAACCAAAAATATGAAAGAGGAAAACAAGATTACGAGGGAGTGTGTGTTAAAAGAAGAGAATAAATATAGCAATACTCTATATGACAAAAATAAATTAGGAGAGTTTTAAATGACCATCCAGTGGCAACCAAAAAAAATATGAAATGAACATTCTTTTTCCTTCCATAGTAAATAGTAGCAATTAATTCATTAGTGAAAAAAAAGGGCAAAAAAGCATGGGTAGATATATACAGTCAACAAGGGCAAAATTAGAAAAATAAAATAAAATAAACGTTGACATAAAATTGAAATCAAGCTTACATTTTAGGATGGACCTCTTCTTAGAAATCAAGCTTACATTTAGGGATGGATGGAGTATTATGTATATTAAATAGTGGTGGAGTTAGAAAGTTGTTGAATTTTTTGACAAAGTTAATGAGGTTTAAGGTTTTCCTTAATCTGTATGAAAAATGATAAAAGTTATGTATAAATAGGAGTAGCGGAGTATTTCCTTCTTCTGACAAAACAATGTGCAGTACTAACTATCACTCTTGTCTTATTTATAAATCTAAATTAACTAACTCTCAAATACGAAGGAGTTAACTCACTAATTATGTGCTATATTTCCTATTTTATCCTCATTTATAAATTGTTCTAAGAGTCAACATGAATAATTTTTTTTTGTTTATTATAATTAATAGGGAAAAATTGTAAAAATCATATTTATTATCTTCAAACTGAACTTATAATAAAGACTAAATTTTTTTGTCAACTTATAGATAGGAGCACTGTGAATATCGTTTTTGACAGTGCGTGACCAACATTAAATGGATAAGGAAGCATGTCCTGGTTTACTTTCAACGTCCATCGTCCATTTGGTTAGTGTATTTATGCTACCTTAAATCTTACAGTTGCTCATTACGTGTGCCCACACTTGTGGGAGATGAGTCGCATTTAATGTATGCACTATCTGCTTGGAAGAAGAGATAAAAAAAAACTTTTTTATATGCATATGACAACAAAACGAAGAGTCTGAGTTGGGTTGTTGCAATGCAGGAGACAAGTGCATTGACATATCTGAGCCCACTTTGGATCTGAATCTGAATCGGTTAGAACTCGTTGATATGTGCTAAGATGAGATTCTTCTTGTCTGCTACACCCACAGTATAAATTGCACCAACTCAAAGCAAGGAAGGCAGATCTGTGGATTCAAATTCAACTCTACCTTCAATCTCAAAGTATTTCTCTTCTTTTTTCTCTTCTCTAGAGAAAAAATGGCAGCCTCTGATAACCATACCAGGTCAAAAAGCTTACCCTCTAAACCACACCCTCTCATTCTACAATGCAACGAACACTTGAGCAGATTAGAGGCTTCTACTGCTACAACTTCTTCTTCATCTTCCTCATTAAGCCACAAACTACTAGACCTTCAGGATTTGCATGAAACTGTTGAAAAATTAGCTCAACTTTCTCTTACTAAAGAAGTCCTTGTCCAAGAGAGTCAAGAAAATTGGGTGGAGAAGCTCTTGGATGGATCTCTCAGGCTCCTGGACGCGTGCACTGCAGCCAAAGATTCACTATTGCATACAAAAGAGTGTGCAAGAGAAGTTCAATCAATCATGAGAAGAAAAAGACGAGGTGAAATGGAGGTCACTATAGAGGTCAGAAAATACTTGACCTCTAGAAAGGTAGTCAAGAAGGCAATCTCAAAGGCCTTGGGAAATTTGAAGAGTGCTTCAAATAAGTGCAAGTTTTCACCTTCCCACAAGGGTCATGATCAAACTCCAGAATTGGTGAGCCTATTTAAAGATGTGGAGATAGTCACTCTTCAGATTTTGGAGTCATTGTTGAGTTATATCTCTGCTTCAACACAATCCAAGCCAAGCAATTGGTCTGTGGTTTCTAAGCTAATGCAAAACAAAAAGGTTTCTTGTACACAAGAAGCAGATGAGAATGAATTTGCCAAAGTAGATTCTGCATTGCAAGCCTTCGTGTTTCACACAACACGGAAGTCAGAGAATATTGATCATTTGCAGAACCAGTTGGGAGATTTGGAGTCAGTGATTCAAGACTTTGTGGAAGGACTTGAAATTCTTTTCAGGAGATTCATCAAGACTAGAGTTGCCCTCCTTAACATTCTCAACCACTAGTTGTGCAAATTGGTCACATAAAGTTTTGTAATTTTGACCAAAATTAGCTTCTTGCTTGCACTTGTACATGCAAAAAACATTGAAGTTGTTATTTTTTACATGAATTCAATACTCTTACTCAACATTTGGCTGTTATGTAGTTTTCTTTTCTTTGAATGGTTGTTGTTGATTATATCTCATTCTGAACATTTACCTTTGTGATATGTCATCATCGAGTTTGTCAATTTGACGATATTTGTTTCAAAACTGGCCTAACGTCCTACAACACAGGATTTTACTTTAAAACTGCTATACTAGCTCTGGTCTTTAAAATGAGATCTTGTTGATAGAGGTAGTACCATTTATCCCATGCTAAGTCAAATAGAGTTCTTAAAAAATTATCTCAAGTTATGATAGTACAGAAGATAGTAACGGTCTGAAATTCTTGCTGTACAAGTTTATGGCATGTAACATGTGAATACTACAAGATGTCTATAGTCTATACCCAGACTTACCCCAAATCAAAGAAAGTAGAAAGGAAATAAATGAAAACAAATTAAGAATAAATGAATAAAAATTTACTAGGGGAGACTTTATCTAAGATGAAAATTAAGACACATCTACCTTGTGAAAATTTCAGTATTCACGTAGTTCAAAAAGTAAAAAAATTCAGTTGGGCATTTTAATTTCAATTTCTTACCAAAAAGGGGGAACAGTGACAAAAAATGAGGTATGATTGTATTTTGCTATGAGGTTCTAAGAAAGTTGACTAATCTCTTGATCCAGATCAACAAATAATGTCAGAAGTATTAATAATGTCTCATAAACAAAGAACACTATAGCTAAGAATATAATTTTTTTTTCCTTCACACTTGCAATAATCTTATCTGTATTCTGTTTTTATTACACCATGCAACTATTGCCCCTTGTTGATTCAAAATTCATATAACTTCATATGATAATCTGCTCCACGTGTTGCCAAATAATCCTTAGCATTATTGTTCGGTTTGTTTACAAAACTCTGTCAAGCCTTTCCATTATTACATATAAACTACTAGTTAGTTGCCCATTGACTTGTAAACAAGGCAGCAAACTGCACGTTGTTCAGTGCAAATATAGCATATAATATCTAAACCAATTACTTGTGCATGTGTTGGCAATATAAGTTTATATGAATGCTTTGATTCCATTTGAATTGAATGATTGAATTCCATGTGTTTCTGGTATAAATAAATTCATATTTATAACATAAAACTAGATAATAAATTTGCAGATTGAGAAAGAAAATTAACATGTGGTTATTCTGGTTTTCATTAACAGGGAACAAAAATGGAGAAGTAATATTTGCAAGATTGGGAAGAATAAAGAAGATAAAAAAGCCATAAAGTGATACCAACATAACATGTACTCAGTAAAAGAACAGTGTCATTAATCACATTCATGTACAAGTATGAGACACTCATGGGGAAAATTTGAATTCTGAGTGTCCAAGTTTATCCTAAATATTTTGTACAACTAGTTGTTGAAGATGTTGAGAAGGGTGACTCTATTTCTGATAAGTTTCCTTGAAAGGCATTCAACTCCTATTTCTAGATCTTGAATGCACATCTCCAAATTTTCCAACTCTGCTTGAAAATTGTCTGTGGATGCATTTTTTTGACTGGTAAGAGACTTCAAAGCTGCATCCACCTTCTCAAATTCATTTGTGCCAATTTCTTGAGAGTCACAAGCTACTCTTTTTGGCTGCATCAACTTGGAAATTGCAGACCATCTGCTTTGTTTTGATTGTACCTTTGGATCAGAGATGAAGCACAATAAAGATTCTAATATGCTCACTGTGATTGCTTCTGCTTCTTTCAACATGCTAAGCATCTCATTTTCTTTGGTTGCAAAAGAAACTAGGAGCTCATTTCTTATTCCCTTGATATTAACTAAGGCCATTCGAATTACTTTCTTCACATTCTTCCTGGAAGACGAATAATTTCCAGCCCCAGCTGTGAATGCTTCAGTTCCTCTTCTTCTGATGGCCGACTGAACTTCGTACAAGGACTCCTTTGACAGCACAAGACAATCTTTCGCAGTATTGCAGATGTCCAAGAGCGTTAGAGACCCATCTAGTAGTTCATCAACCAACTTTCGGCTGCAATCTTGTGATAAAACTTGTTGGGTGGTTGACAATTGAAGCAACTTATCAGTGGAGTCTTGTAAATCCTGCAAGCCACTGAGTTTGTGGCTTAAAGAGGATGAAGAAGAGATAGAAGCAGAAGAATTCAATCTGTTGAGGTGCTCCTCAAATTGTGATACAAGGGGGTGAGGTGCAGTGGGAAAGCTATTTGAGCGCATATGGCAAGAGATCTTTGGATTTGATTCAATGGCTGCCATTTTCTTTTCTTAGAAAATGGAAGGCTTGGAGATGAGAAAATGCAATTTATTCAAAACTTGTGAGTTTTAACTACGCACATCTTGTTCTTATATAGCCAAAGAATAGAGGGAGACAAGAAGAATATTTTTCTTTCCACATGTGTGTGGACATGAAATAATATGATATTAACATGATTCTTTGTGTTTCCCTTGCATTGTTTGGTCAGTGCTTCCCGCACACCAAACTTACCAACTCATTCATCAGTTTTTGGGTTGAAAATCACATGAATCCATGTGCTGCAGATTCAAATTCATTGGCAATGTCCCCTCCATCTCAACTAAAACTGTTTTCCAACAAGGCATACCATTAGAGTGAGCATCATATATGGATCTTTTGCCTGTGGGAGGGGTTATTTCTATCGTTAAATAATCTTGTATTCAATGAACTTGAATGCATAGCAGTGCCAACAACTACAGTTTTTTAAAAAGGGAATCTCTTCATCTTCAAAGATTAAGGGAAATATATGGATGGCGATGTTTATGCAGGTTCCAACAATTCAATGTCCTTTAATTAAAGTGGTTGTTCGAAAACAGGAAGCTGGCACTGATGTATTTGTGGTACTAGAATGCAACATAGGCATTATAATATAATGATGTAAAAATAGAAATATGAAACTCATAAAAGAGTGTGTTACTGAAAATGGACAATGTCCACTATTGTTTATTATGTTGCTAGTGAAAAGAGGGACAAATTATCACATGCCAACGTGTCCGCCCTTCATCTTCTTGGTCTAACAAAAAAAAAAAAAAATAAGGGGGTTTGAGGAAGAAGGAAAAATACACAAGCACTATAAAGAGAACGAAGACATCAAACTTCATGTGAAAGATGCTATGAGATGGAAGAGAGATTTAGAGAAGAAAGCAAGGTGGCTTGTACGCATGCATGTTTCTAATGGCATCCAACAAGGGCTGTAAGTGTAAGTGCCTTTGCTCTTTGTCCAGATTTTGAGATGCTTCGACCTTCTAAGAACTATTTTGATATCTATATTTTGGCTTGTAATTGGTAACTAGAGAGTTTTCAGTTCTTGTAAGATTTGGATTTCATCCTTATTCCCCATAGATTTGTGAATGAGTTATTATATAATCAGGAAGGGGGCTTTCATTGGGACAACTAATTTCTAATGCCTTGAGTCTGATCCCTCCTCTGTGAATTTGCCATTCCTCATAGCGTATGACTCCCATTGCATTTCCTGGACATTGGAAGTGGGCTCAGTCTGAAACTGTTTTTGGATGAGTATTTGATGCTGAAGCTATGACCAGTGGTGGCCGTGTATAACCTTCCATGGTAGCTGCTTCTAAGTCTAGATTGCCATGCAATCATAACAGAACAACTCTGAAACTCCAGTTGCTGAAAGGGACAAGACTAGATGTCCTAGTGAAGAAAGATTTTGTGTTCAATGAGAAGGGAAGCAATTAAACCAATTTATAAGAGGATGAGATGCAAGTTGGTAAGTATATATTTTATGATTAAATAGGTGTATATTTTATGAGAATTAGTTGGATTTATTGATATTATATACCTATTTAATTATCTTTTATATACTTTACTATCATTATAGGATAAAAAGATATTTTGATATAAAATCTACTTATTTCCTATTATATTTTGCAGGAAATATTAGCTGATTTGGAAAGAAGTAGAAAAGGCAATTAAGAGGATATGCAATCAGCCAAACTCGCTGGTCCCATGGGAAAAATAGAAACAAAATCAATTGCGTGATCTGGTGGAATAAATTACAAGATATAAGATATCTTTTTAATAAGAAAAGGAGACTCAGTGACCCACAACCTAAGTTATATTTAGATTATATATATAAAGAAAGGAAGAAGAGGAAGGATCGAGAGACGCAGAACGAAAAGATCAACGAAGAAGCAGAGGAGTAGCGGCTGAGCGTTTCGGTTCTCTTCATCATCTCCATGGAAGGACGAGAGGACTGTGGAGGCGACGGAGAAGCTTTCTTTCCTCTCTCTCCTCATTCTTTGAACCTGAATTCTTATCTTTTTATTATGGATTTTATTAGAGCCATGCTAGTTGGTTTTGCAACCTAGAGGACCTATGAACTTGTGAGTGAATTGGATTTTGTTTTCATTATTTAGTTAAATTTGATATTAATTTTGGTTACTTAATCTTGGTTAGTTTTATTTATTTAATGATTGGCCATCATTGAATATGATTTTGAGCATTAGGATTTACCTTCACGAAGGGATTTTAATTAGGCTCTAAGATTAAGTAATATGGGATTAGATTATGATTTAATGTGCGATTAGGATAGACATATACCTAATGGCCCCATATAATGGTTGAAGAGTGTGTTCGATTTTTGTTGCCTCTTGAGTAACTATATTAGACATAACAAGTTATACTCAAGAGAGGGTTGTAAGTAAACCGACAGGCGCTTATAGCTATTTATACTTGAGATTAACAAAATTGATATTAAAGCTAATTAAATTAGTGAAAACAAGGTTTATGAAACTAATAAGAGATTAGTGACTCTGGGTTGCTCATTTGATTATTGTGATAGTTTTCTTATTTTTATTTTAGTTTTAATTTCTTTTCTCTTAATTAAATTCAATTTGGTTTGCTCAACTTAAAGGAAAGTGTAAAATTAATGTTTAACTAAAGTTTTGGTACTAAGTCCTCGTGGGAACGATACTTTTCTTATCACTTTATTACTTGATACGGCCCCTATACTCGCGGAGTTATAGGCTATAAAGTTTTGCCCTATCACAAGTTGACACATTGACACAAAGATGAATCCTGCAGAGATAAGGGAGGAATCTATTACCACACAAATCCAGTGTGGAAAATGAACAAGTAGATTCAAAGGTTTTAAGTTTACTGAAGATATCATTAGTTTAGGAATCACACACACACGTCACTATGTCAGAGGAGGGCCAGGAGCTCATTACTGTGAAAATGCATTCACAATGCCAAAAAAGCTTATGAGCATGAAGCTGCAATGAGGCCGTGGATCAGATACAAGTTTGCAGCAACATGGGGACCCCATTGCTGAAGATGAATGCATTTTCAAAACAAGGGACATGGGATGAACATCAAATTGGGTGGAAAATGAGGACACATTGTCTGACTCCTCCATGCGTCTTGAGGATTCCACATAAGAGAAATGTTTTGAAAAGAAAGTTATTTATGCTATGTTTGGATAGGGAGAAAAGTGAGGAGAAAATAAGGTGAAGGGAATATTAGGTTTTAAAACTTCCATAAATGGTAAAAAAATTACTACTTCTAGTCCTAATTATAGAATAAAGTTTGTAATGAAATTTACACTACAAACTTTGTCCTATACCCCCAGGCGGGGGGTTAATTTTCTCTTTACACAAAAATTGTGTTTTGACTATTCAAGAAATGAAGATTATAATTTACATGGATCTTAATTGTTTGTCATTTTTTAATTTGAAGCTTCAAAATGGACATAACATAAGAAAAAAATAATTAACAACTCATACATGTTAAGGCTATAAAGTTTGATATGGATGATTTGATTCCATTTGATGCTAATATTAAATAACATGGGCGTAATACAAAACATGGTTTCCATCTATTATCTTCAACTCCATCATTTATTTTACTATTTTTGATAAAACCATGTTTGTAAAACAAGATATTATATTAACTGATACATTTTTATATATTTAATCAATTTACAACACTATACAGCAACTATTATATATTCCTAGAGTTCTTTCCACCCAGTATTTGGGGATACAATATAACTCATGAATATTAAGTGGTACATGATAGAAGACAATAAAAACAAATAACTCGACCATTATTTTATTCACATAACATGTGCATATTCTTCATTTGTTTATGCTAACAATGGGGTGTACATCAAATTCCATAAATACCCCTGCCCTCATTTTATCTTAATATAGGTTGACAAAGATAATGAACACGAGGTTATTCTACTTAATTTTCATAAATTTACTTATTGTGATTCCAAGATGATTCTACTTTTCTTTATTAGGTAACAAACATGGGAAATTGAAATTCTCAAAGTTGGACAGAAAATATATGATAAAAAGGCCATAACATGATCTCAGAATATATACTAAGTATTATTAATCACATTCATGTACAAGTATGAGACACTCATGGGGAAAATTTGAATTCTGAGTGTCCAAGTTTATCCTAAATATTTTGTACAACTAGTTGTTGAAGATGTTGAGAAGGGTGACTCTATTTCTGATAAGTTTCCTTGAAAGGCATTCAACTCCTATTTCTAGATCTTGAATGCACATCTCCAAATTTTCCAACTCTGCTTGAAAGTTGTCTGTGGATGCATTTTTTTGACTGGTAAGAGACTTCAAAGCTGCATCCACCTTCTCAAATTCATTTGTGCCAATTTCTTGAGAGTCACAAGCTACTCTTTTTGGCTGCATCAACTTGGAAATTGCAGACCATCTGCTTTGTTTTGATTGTCCCTTTGGATCAGAGATGAAGCACAACAAAGATTCTAATGTGTTCACTGTGACTGCTTCTGCTTCTGTCAACATGCTAAGCATCTCATTTTCTTTGGTTGCAGAAGAAACTATGAACTCATTTCTTATTCCCTTGATATTAACTAAGGCCCTTCGAATTGCTTTCTTCACATTCTTCCTGGAAGACGAATAATTTCCAGCCCCAACTGCGAATGCTTCAGCTCCTCTTCTTCTAATGGCCGACTGAACTTCGTACAAGAACTCCTTTGACTGCACAAGACAATCTTTTGCCGTATGGCAGATGTCCAAGAGCCTTAGAGACCCATCTAGTAGTTCATCAACCAACTTTTGGCTGCAATCTTGTGCTAAGACTTGTTGGGTGGTTGACAGTTGAAACAACTCATCAGTGGAGTCCTGTAAATCCTGCAAGCCACCAAGTTTGTGGCTTAAAGTGGATGAAGAAGAGGCAGAAGCAGAAGACTTCAATCTGTTGAGGTGCTCCTCAAATTGTGATACAAGTGGGTGAGGTGCGTTGGGGAAGCTATTAGAGCGTGTATGCAGAGAGATCTTTGGGTTTGACTCTATGGCTGCCATTTTGTTTTATTAGAAAATAGAAGGCTTGGAGATGAGAAAACGAAATTTCTTGTGAACTTGTAGTTTCAGAGGTGTGCATCTTGTTCTTATATAGCCAAAGAATTGAGGTAGACAAGAAGAATATTTTCTGTCCACATGTGGGTATGAAATAATATAATATCAACATGATTCTTTGTGCTTCCCTCACAGCGAACTTGACAACTCATTCATCAGTTTTTGGGTTGGGAATCAAACGAATCCATGTGGTTGATGCAGATGTTGAAATAATGGATGTAATGCTGACCCATAAAGCATTTTAATAAGTTCTCCCCTGAACCAACTCAGAACCAAACATCGTGCAGCAGAAACAATAAGAAAAACCCAACTATAAAATGATCTTGTAGGCCTGTTGGGTAAAAACCATGACAGCAACAACTTTGGGCCTACTTCTTGAAAAACAAAGCCCATACACTCATCTGAAAATAAGAAAATGGGAACCAGCTGGCCTCTGAATTTTTCAGACTGAACCTCTGCTTGCTGTGTCAACTCCTGAAGGCTTGAATTAATAATGGGTCCCAGCTGTCCAGCAATATTTGACCTTTCAAATTGTCCCTTACTCACCCACGTATAAGCCAAATCAGTTTCTGAATCTCTTGCTTTCTCCTTTCTCGCTGAAATGCAACTATTTCCATCGGTTTGCAAGACATCACGTGTTGGAGCGATAACCTCAGACTCGAACAGCGATGAGGCTAAAGAACTCAACGGCGCCGAAACTGAAGTCATCCTCTTTGCTGAATCGCAGACTGAAGTTGTCTCCTTCGCTGAATCACAGCTCTCTCTCTCTACTTGCATGGACGGTGACGACGGAAGAGCCGAAGCAGTTGGTGACAGCGCCAAAACTGAATGTTCCTTGTGCCATTTCTCCTGAACAGGCTCACCAAAGTCGAGAATCGAAGACCCATTACCTCTAGATGAGCTTTTCACCTTCGTCCACGATTCGGCTCACAATTGAAAGACCCAACAACACCGAGATGCAGGCCTCGATTCTTCTCTGTTTCTGAGTTACGAGAAGCAGAGATAACTCCACGTGTCCCATTTAAAGGTCTCGGGAGGGAGCCACAATTGCTCAATGTCTGTGTTCTTGGTATTCTTTTGTCGTTCAGAGGCCCAAAACGGACCTGCAGCGCTTGTTTATACTTTTGCCAAGAAACCCGCCTGCCCCCTTCTTCTTCCTCAAAGGCTCGGTGCCATATGTAGGCCCTTTCATCAAGATTCTCTTTAACCAACCGGACCTTCCAACTTTCTGGTGTATTATCACTTTCAAAATACCGTTCGCACTGGTAAATCCAACCAATAATATCAGTTCTTTGAAATCTTGGAAATTCCATCTTCCTTAATCTGGTTGGTGGCGTGTATTCACCATCCCTTGTTCTGGTTTGATGGTCGAATCGATAATCATTATCGTGTGGTCTGGCCTTTTCTTGCTTATCTTCTCCATTCTGGCGAACATCCTGATTGGCTAGTAACGTTGCTAACTGGGCGGAGATGGTGCGTAACGTTTACGTAATTGCGTGAAGTCGAGCTTCGGTCATGATTATCGAGAGCCCTTCTTGCGTTGTTCTTGATGATCTTGGGTCTGTTTTTGGGAGTTTTCTTGACTCTTTTTTATGTCTGTGTCGTTTCTTTGGTTCGGTCTTGAAACCAAAACTAGGTCGTGCCCTTTCTTTGTCTTCGTGTTGTCACTTGTCTTTGCTTTTTTTTTTTTTTTTTTTTTTTTTTTTTCACTTTTCTAGTTTAGTCTTGAAACCAAGAACTGGGCCAAAAGTAGGGAATGGACCAGAATTAATCTCAAGAAATGCGAGAGATTATACAAATGGGAGCCGAGGATGACTCGCTCTGATACCACTGATGCAGATGTTATAGAAATATAGAGGATTTGAGAAGAGAAGAGAGGAGGAGAGGGAAAATACACAGAATCACATCACTATGCATCTTCATTCATTCACATATTCATCATTCAACATAAAAGCATAGCATACAATGAAGAGTTGATAGACAACCCCTATTCCAAAATGGCAATGTAACTCCTCCATCTCAACTAAATAGACTATTCCTTGGCAATGTCTCCTCCATCTCAACTAAAACTGTGTGGCATATAGGAGTGAGCATCATATATGGATCTCTTGTCTGTGGGAAGGGTTGTTTCCATCATTAAACAATCTCTATTCAACAATTCTGAATGCGTAGTAGAGCCAACAAATATGATTTATTAGGAATCTAAATCTTCAGATATTAAGGGTCATATATGGACAGAGATGTTTATGCAGCTTTGTTGATTAAGTGTCCATTAATTAAAGTGGTTGCTCATGAACATTAGGCTGGCACTGTTCCATTTTCTGTTTCAATATAAGCCTTGGCATACTAGGATGAAACATAGTCATTAAAATATATTGTTAGAGAATTAGAGAAATGAAACTCTTAAAAATCAAGCAAATTACTAAAAAATGAACAAGTTCCAATACTGGGTATTATGATGCTGCTAATAAGAGAGACAAGTTATCACAGGGTAATATGTTTTTGTTGGAGCTATTCTATCCAACTATTCATCTTATATACTACTATCTATTTCTTAAAAAAAAGTATATTCATGTTTCTGAATTCTAATGGCATGCAGAAAGGGCTGTTACCTGTCAAGTTTAGTTGCTATTGCCCTTTTTTTATTTTTTATTACAGATTATGAGGTATTTCAAACATTTAAGAACTAATTTTATTTTTCTTCTATGGCTTCTAATCATCCCCTATCGCATGAATTTTAGTAATTTATAATGGGGGAGAAGACTAGAGATCTCTAGTACTATTAATATTTGGATTTCATCATTAATCCCTGTTGCAATGTGAATTAGTGATTATATAATCAGGATTCAGGAAGGAGGCTCTTATTTGGACAAGTGATTTCTTAAGTATTCCCTCTGGAGTGAATTTTTGCAATCCCACATAGTTCATGATTTGAATTGCATCTCTTGAATATGGAGAGTGGCCTCAACCTGAAAAAATGGAGCTTGGATAAGTATCATATGCTGATGCTATTGCCAGTGGTGCCTATGTAAAATCTCTCATGGTGCCTGCTTCTGAATCCAGAGAGGAGGCACGTATTAACAATACTGAACCTCTGGATTCTGAAGGGGAAAGACATTATGTCCTAGTTAAGAAAGATTACATTATTAATGAGAAGTGGAGGAAATACAATATTTTTAAGAGAATGAGGTGTAGCCAGGACATGCAAGTTAGTATAGCAGATGAAAATATACTTGAAGAGAAGGGAGAAACATTCAAAAGTGCTAAGTTTACAGAATAATAATGCCATGAATTTAGGTACATGATTGAGATGCATATGCTTTTGAAGCTGTCAGAACTCAGAAGAGGACCAGAAGGCTTGTTACGATGTGAATTTTTTCAGGAGAGCGAAAGCATATGATCATGAAGGGCCATGCGGCTTTTAATCATAATAGGAGATTGGCTCCATTACTCTGACACTGTATGGGGATCCAATTGCAGAAGATGAATGCATTAGAAGAACAAGTACCAAGGGAGGAAAATCAAATTGTGTGGAAAACTAGGATACCATTGATGTCAACTTCCCCATGCGTTTGGAGGATTACACATAAGAGAAGACAGTTCTAAATTACATGATAGAGGAACTGTTATGTGCTTTTCCCCCACTTCCCATCATCAAAAGGAAGAAATGTAATTAATAGTGATTAGAAATCTCCAGTTTGGTGTTTGCCTTAAAAATCTAAGAACGGGAATTGAAAGACAAGAAATTTCATTTCATGCATATGAAAGTTAACTAATGAAGATTCAGATAAACATAGTCTGAAAAATGTTTATATGATGTCTCTTGTTCAGGAACACTTCAACTCAGAATCCTATTTTTCTCTTCACACTAACAACAATCATATCTGTAATTTTGTATTCTCATTATATTAAATTGCCCTATGCACGAGTGACATGAAAACTACCACGTTATTCTTGGAAATCATAACACATAAAAATTGAATTAATAAGACACATGTGCGGGCAATAAAATATGATATGGATGCTTTGATTCCGTCTGACTTTATTGATTGAATACCATGTGGGTTTAGCACAAACTATGGCTTCCATTCAGTATATCTTCAAGTCTTGCTCCTAAAACTCTTAAGTTTTATTTGCCAGTAATCTTCTCTATATGTAGCAAACAAATAGAGGGAGACAAGAAGAGTTTATTACTCTTCTAGTGACACAAAGTTGGAATGCAGTGATGTTACATTGTCACAAAGTTTTCTCAGTGCTTCCTGGACAAACCAAGCTTCTCAACTCATCCTTTAATTTTTGCTGTACAAGTTTATGGCATGTAACATGTGAATCTTGCAAGATGTCTACAGTCTATACCCAGACTTACCCCAAATCAAATAAAGTAGAAAGGAAATAAATGAAAAGAAATAAATAATAAATGAATAAAAATTTACTAGGGGAGACTTTATCTAAGATGAAAATTAGGACAAGTCTAACTTGTGAAAGTTTCAGAATTCACGTATTTCAAAAAGTATTAAAAAAAAGTAGTTGGGCATTTTAATTTTAATTTCTTACCAAAAAGGGGGAACAGTGACGAAAAATGAGGTATGATTGTATGCTTTTTGCTATTAGGTTCCAAGAAAGGTGACTAATCTCTAAACTTGATCCAGATCAAAAAATAACGTCAGAAATATCAATACTGATTCGTAAACAAAGAACACTATAGTTAGGAATAGAATTTTTTTTCTTCACACTTGCAATAATCTTATCTGTATTCTATTTTAATTACATCATGCAAGTATTGCCCCTTGTTGATTGAAAATTCATATAACTTCATATGATAATCTGCTCCACGTGTTGCTAAAGAATCCTTAGCATTATTGTTAGGTTTGTTTACAAAACTCAGTGAAGCCTTTCCATTATTACAAACAAACTACTAGTTAGTTGCCTATTGACTTATAAACTAAGGCAGCAAACTGAACGTTGTTCAGTGCAAATATAGCATATAATATTTGAACCAATTACTTGTGCATGTGTTGGCAATAAAAGTTTATGTTAATGCTTTGATTCCATTTGATTTGAATTGAATGATTGAATTCCATGTGTTTCTGGTATAAATAAATTCATGTTTACAACGTAAAACTAGATAGTAAATTTGCAGAAAAATTGCAGATTGACCAAGAAAATTAACATGTGGTTATTCTAGTTTTAATCAACAGGGAACAAAAATGGAGAAGTAAGATTTGCAAGATTGGGAAGAAGAAAGAATATCAAAAAGCAATAAAGTGATACCAAGATGACATGTACTCAGTAGAAGAACAGTGTCATTAATCACATTCATGTACAAGTATGAGACACTCATGGGGAAAATTTGAATTCTGAGTGTCCAAGTTTATCCTAAATATTTTGTACAACTAGTTGTTGAAGATGTTGAGAAGGGTGACTCTATTTCTGATAAGTTTCCTTGAAAGGCATTCAACTCCTATTTCTAGATCTTGAATGCACATCTCCAAATTTTCCAACTCTGCTTGAAAGTTGTCTGTGGATGCATTTTTTTGACTGGTAAGAGACTTCAAAGCTGCATCCACCTTCTCAAATTCATTTGTGCCAATTTCTTGAGAGTCACAAGCTACTCTTTTTGGCTGCATCAACTTGGAAATTGCAGACCATCTGCTTTGTTTTGATTGTCCCTTTGGATCAGAGATGAAGCACAACAAAGATTCTAATGTGTTCACTGTGACTGCTTCTGCTTCTTTCAACATGCTAAGCATCTCATTTTCTTTGGTTGCAGAAGAAACTATGAACTCATTTCTTATTCCCTTGATATTAACTAAGGCCCTTCGAATTGCTTTCTTCACATTCTTCCTGGAAGACGAATAATTTCCAGCCCCAACTGCGAATGCTTCAGCTCCTCTTCTTCTAATGGCCGACTGAACTTCGTACAAGGACTCCTTTGACTGCACAAGACAATCTTTTGCCGTATTGCACATGTCCAAGAGCCTTAGAGACCCATCTAGTAGTTCATCAACCAACTTTTGGGTGCAATCTTGTGCTAAGACTTGTTGGGTGGTTGACAGTTGAAACAACTCATCAGTGGAGTCCTGTAAATCCTGCAAGCCACCAAGTTTGTGGCTTAAAGTGGATGAAGAAGAGGCAGAAGCAGAAGACTTCAATCTGTTGAGGTGCTCCTCAAATTTTGATACAAGGGGGTGAGGTGCAGTGGGAAAGCTATTTGAGCGCATATGGCAAGAGATCTTTGGGTTTGATCCAATGGCTGCCATTTTCTTTTCTTAGAAAATAGAAGGCTTGGAGATGAGAAAATGCAATTTCTTCAAAACTTGTGAGTTTTAACTACGCACATCTTGTTCTTATATAGCCAAAGAATAGAGGGAGACAAGAAGAATATTTTTCTTTCCACATGTGTGTGGACATGAAATAATATGATATTAACATGATTCTTTGTGTTTCCCTTGCATTGTTTGGTCAGTGCTTCCCTCACACCAAACTTACCAACTCATTCATCTGTTTTTGGGTTGAAAATCACATGAATCCATGTGCTGCGGATTCAAATTCATTGGCAATGTCCCCTCCATCTCTACTAAAACTTTTTTCCAACAAGGCATACCATTAGAGTGAGCAACATATATGGATCTTGTCTGTGGGAGTGGTTATTTCTATCATTAAATAATCTTGTATTCAATGAACTTGAATGCATAGCAGTGCCAACAAATATGGTTTTTAAAAAAGGGAATCTCTTCATCTTCAAAGATTAAGGCATAAATGGATGGCAATGTTTATGCAGGTTCCAACAATTCAGTGTCCTTTAATTAAAGTGGTTGTTAGAAAACAGGAAGCTGGCACTGATGTATTTGTGGTACTAGAATGCAACATAGGCATTATAATATAATGATGTAAAAATAGAAATATGAAACTCATAAAAGAGTGTGTTACTGAAAATGAACAATGTCCAGTATTGTTTATTATGTTGCGAGTGAAAAGAGGGACAAATTATCACATGCCAACGTGTCCGCCCTTCATCTTCTTGGTCTAACAAAAAAATAAGGGGGGTTGAGGAAGAAGGAAAAATACACAAGCACTATAAAGAGAACGAAGACATCAAACTTCAAGTGAAAGATGCTATGAGATGGAAGAGAGATTTAGAGAAGAAAGCAAGGTGACCTGTACGCATGCATGTTTCTAATGGCATCCAACAAGGGATGTAAGTGTAAGTGCCTTTGCTTTTTGTCCAGATTTTGAGATGCTTCGGCCTTCTAAGAACTATTTTGATATCTATATTTTGGCTTCTAATCATCCACTTGTTGATTTAAGTTTAGTAATTGGTAAGTAGAGAGTTTTCAGTACTTGTAAGATTTGGATTTCATCCTTATTCCCTGTAGAATCGTGAATGAGTTAGTATATAATCAGGAAGGGGGCTTTCATTGGGAGAACTAATTTCTAATGCCTTGAGTCTGATCCCTCCTCTGTGAATTTGCCATTCCTCATAGCGTATGACTCCCATTGCATTTCTTGAACTATGGAAGTGGCCTCAGTCTGAAACTGTTTTTGGATGAGTATTTGATGCTGAAGCTGTTACCAGTGGTGGCCGTGTATAACCTTCCATGGTAGCTGCTTCTAAGTCTAGATAGCCATGCAATCATAAAAGAACAACTCTGAAACTCCAGTTGCTGAAAGGGACAAGACTAGATGTAGTGAAGAAAGATTTTGTGTTCAATGAGAAGGGAAGGAATTAAAGCAATTTATAAGAGGATGAGATGCAAGTTGACACAAAGGTGAATGCTGCAGAGATAAGGGAGGAATCTATTACAACACAAATCCAGTGTAGAAAATGAACAAGTAGATTCAAAGGTTTTAAGTTTACTGAATATAGCATGAGTTTAGGAACCACACATACACATACATGTCAGAGGAGGTACAGGAGCTCATTAAAATGCATTCACAATGCCAAAAAGCTTATGAGCATGAAGTTGCAATGAGGCCGTGGATCAGATGCAAGTTTGCAGCAATATGGGGACACCATTACTGAAGATGAATGCATTTTCAAAACAAGGGACATGTGAGGAACATCAAATTGGGTGGGAAATGAGGACATCTTGTCCGACTCCTCCATGCGTCTTGAGGATTCCACAAAAGAGAAATGTTTTGGGAAGAAAGTTATTTATGCTATGTTTGGATAGGGAGAAAAGTGATAAGGGGAAGGAGATACTAGGTTTGAAAACTTCCATAAATGGTAAAAAAATTACTATCTCCGTTCCTTTATGTAGGACTGGAAGGAGTACTATTTTTGGGATTTTTTCTCATAGTTTTCTTTACCCCCCCAATTCTTTCTCTGCACAAAACTTTCTGAGCTAATCATGTTCCTATCTAAGCCAGCCTCCCACTCTAGAAGGGGTAAGAATGGTTGTCTTTGCTAGTAATGTTGCTGAGTATAGCACTTGTTTGTCATTCTGTAAGATGCAATTAAGGGACCATTCTGCAAAAAATATAGGTCAAGGCTTCATTAGAAGAGATTTATGGTTTCAAGAAAATCATAGTGAATGAACCAAGTTAGGCAAGTGGTTGAGGAAATTCCCAGTTGAAGTGTTATGTTATTCACAGGAGATCGCTTTTGTTGCTGCTATGCTTTCTAATGGGAATTCAATATTTTACAGTCCAAGGTTTAACATCTAAACGCAAAATATGCATGGGTGAACTTTGACATTAAGAATGTTGGAGACCAATACACATTCTCTTTTTCCATAGGAATCCAAATACTGGAACCAGTGGTTGTTTCCCATCAAATAGGAAAATGATAACTGAGATCAATTTGCAGTTTTTTTTAGAGAGGTCTGATTTCAGCTTACAAAATTTTATGATTTAAATGGCTTTGCTAGTGGAATTCCCTTAGACGCAGGATGATATCAAGAAAAATGAAGGGTTGAAGTGATAAAACTATTCAAGATATGAAGACTATAATTTACATGGACATTTTCTAATTTGAAGCTTCAAAATGGACATAACATAAAAAAATTTAATTAACAACTCATACATGTGAGGGCTATAAAGTTTGATATGGATGATTTGATTGCATTTGACGCTAAAATTAAATAACATATGGGCTTAATACAAAATATGGCTTCCATCTATTATCTTTGTAACACCCCCAATTTCTAACAATTATCATAGTATAAAAATTTAATGATTTTTATAAATAATTACTGAAATTCAAAATAAACAACTTTGGGAAGTATTACTACCGCACTTGTGTTGGGACAAGTGCAAGGCTAACTTATTACAATAACGTAAATCCAACTTAAACAAAAATGTGTTTTATTCAGAACAAAATAAAATAAAATAAAATAAGCTGAATGTGCTTCCTCACTTCTCACTTTATAGCCCCAACCCTTGGCACCTATTTCACTAAAATTCTACTCCTCCGAAGAATCATTGCAACCCATGAACACAAACATCAGCAAAGTTGGTAATTCTAATAAAACACATTTTAATTGACACAAATATATTAATCAAAAAAATATATATAATCATATGGTAATTGCATCAAACATTATTCATTATCTTTTTAAATTTATTTAGACACAGGAAACCACTACCAAACAGTGAGAAGAGAACCATGGTAGATCCGGGAAACCCGGTCTACCCGGAGGTAGGGCTGAACAAGAAGTCCTAAAACCCGGAAGCCCGACCCGACCCGGTCTCCACCCGGTCCAACCCGAAAGGGTGCAAAAAAACCCGACCACCTTTGAACATGACCGGGTCAAACCCGAAGACCGGGTAGGACCGGGTTTCAGGTAAGGGTGGGCGACGGTTAGCCCTGGTCCTACCCGGTTAAAATATATATATTTAATTATTTATTATAATATATATTATAATATATATTATATATCAATTAAAAAATATATAATATATCAATAAAAAAAAAAAAAAACCCTAATCTAAAGGACACGGTAGCACTCAATCACTCACACTTCACCAGGCCACTCCCTCGATTCCCATTCCCATTTGACCATTTCGGCATTTCCCCAATCCTGCTGAAGAAAAAACCCTAGCTCTCACCCACTCCGATCTCCATCTCCATCGGCAACTCTTCTCCATCTCCATCGCCGACGCCCGACTCCTCTACGTTTCCGACTCCGTCCGTCTCTGACTCCATCTCCGTCTTCAACTCCAACATTTAATCGGTGGATCTTCGTTGAATCGCTATCCCAACTCCGTCTGATCGACTCTGTCTCCGAATGGCGACTCCTATCGGTTTAATCGGTGGATCTTCGACTCCATCTCCGTCTCTCAACTCAAGATCGCGTCCCAACTCACCTGATCGACTCCATCTCTGTCTCCGACTCCTATCGGTTTAATCGGTGGATCTTCGACTCCATCTCCATCTCTCAACTCAAGATCGCGTCCCAACTCGCCTGATCGACTCCATCTCTGACTCCTACACTAATTAGTCGGTGGATCTTCGACTCCATCTCCGTCCCATCCCGCCCGATCGACTCCATCTCTCGTCTCCGTCTCCAACTCGCTTGGTAAGCCGTTCATTAATTTTCCCTTGAGTTTTTCGTTCGTTTTTATTCCTCACATTTTTGGTGTATGTTAGAGACTTAGAGTGTTAGCAGTTGCTTTCCTTTTACTGAACCGAACTAATGAACTTGATGCTGTCTGAGCAAAAAAAAAAAAAAAAACTTGTTGCTGTTACTTTTCACTAAACCGATAGGAGTGGGTCATTTTTAATGGATTACAGTTTTTCTGTTGAGTGTAACACATGAGGTTCTTTTCTGCTTGGTATAACTGGACGTGGTATAATTGTGGATGGACTTTTTTAGAGCAATGATTGCCATAATTAAGTGAACATATAGCCCCGTTTGTTGACCACGGTTTGTTTGTGTTTAATCAAATGGCGTTTTCCTCACCATCATTCCAAGTTTTCATCGAGTCTACCATATAGTCTACCAGCTTTATTATTTAATAATTCTCATATTCTATTTGCCCAACATGATTGACACGAATAGATTATTTTATTTGATTTGATTCTCGCAAAATTAAAATGATTTAATCTACTCTTTGTTCATTGGAAATAATTTACATTGATTTGTTTATTGTGTTTGAAATGCAAAATGCTTGTTATTTCTTCTATGCAAAGTTATTTCTTTTCCTTTGTACTGAAGTTGTCATTTTTTTCCTTTGTACTAAGTGAATTTATACTTTGATATGTTCATCATTTTTTCATGTCTTGCGATATATTCTGAAATTGAAATGGATGAGCAAGATTCTTTGTCGTGACCTTTAATAAAGGGCTCTCCTCACTCCTCCATCGATGATAACCGATTCACCGGGTCTGCTCCTTCAACATCTCCTTCTCCTTCTCCTAGTCCTATTTCTCCCGTGCTACCACCACCGGCTGCACCATCTATTCCTCCTACTTACGGTGGACCCTCTCTCAAGAGGCTCAAGTAAATGGGGAGGGAAATCCTAGGAAGAGGAAAGAACCGAACGGAGTAAACCAAAAACATCTACGGTTTGGGATCATTTTGTCAAGATGTCTGCGGAAGAAACAAATGGAGAGATAAGAGCATATTGCAAGCATTGCAACAATGACTATGCTTGTGACCCTAACAAGCATGGGACAACTTCCTTGAAAAGGCATTTGTGAAGTGTACAAAAACCCAAACAAGGCCGAGATAAGAAGCAGCCCCTCTTCGAATTACTTGTCACATAGTACACAAGGAAGGGCCTTAGTTCCACATGTGTACAATGAGAAGCGAATACGGAGAGCTTTGGCTGAGTTCATAATTATGGATGAGCTGCCCTTTAGGATTGTTGAGAAATTTGGAAGGCTTGAGCCTCGATTTCATATCCCATCCAATTACGGTTGGTAGGGATTGTTGGCAACTATACCTTGGAGAGATCAAGGTTTTGAAGAAGATTTTGAGGACTTGTGCAACTCGATTGGACTTGGCCTATGCTTGATGCCCACTTCATTGATCTGGAATACATCAATTTTTCTATGATTGAGGATCACAAAGGGAGACAATAGGGAAGACAATTGATTGGAGGGGAATTGAAAAGGTTTTTACTATTACAATGGACAATGCCTCATCCACTTTATCATATTTGAAGAAGCGTTTGAAGAGTTGGAGGGTTAGTATGTAATGGAGATTATCTTCACCTTAGGTGCTTTGTTTGTTTGTGAAGGGTTGAAAGATTTGAAAGATAACTTTGAAAGTATTAGAAAGGCTGTCAAGTATGTTCGCTCATCCCCGGCACGTTTTGCAAAATTTAAAGCCTATGCTGAAGCTGAAAGGATTGAAACTAAAAGCCTTGTGTGTTTGGATGTGACAACCCGCTGGAATTTGACATTCTTAATGTTGGAGGTAGCATTGAAATTCCAAAAGGTCTTTGAAAGAATGAATGATGAGGATGATGACTATTGTGCACAATTTGCACCCCTAGGCATGAATTGAAGCACATGATCATTTTATGATTGATTCAAGTGAACCAAGTGATTTCTTTGAGAGAAAGCGTGAAGGAAAACCGATGATGGCCCCCAAAAGCTGAAGATGGAATGCAAGTGCCTTCTTGAGGTTCTTGAAAGTCTTCTATGATATCACATTAATGTTCTCATCTTCTATTAATGTGACTTCAAACACTTTCAAATTGCACGTGTTCAACGATGATGCTTTGAGGATCACACATGAAGGTGAAGTATGAAAAATATTGGGGAAGGGCAAAATTATGAATCCTTTATTGATAGTTGCTTTGTCATATTGGATCCTCGTTAAAGTTGGCATATGTTCATCATATATTTGAGAGTTTGTTTCATGACCATGAAGTGGATTCCATGACTTGGGATGAATACTCTACCTTTGTTGGTGTATCTGAAATCAAACGTTTCCTCTTCTACTACACCTTCATCTTCACTAATTGTTGAAGGAAATGTGGAGGATCATGATCCAGGTGTTCAATGGTTGCGGCGGTTAAACAAAGAAGCTCAACGATTGTCAAACTCGAGTTGGAAAAATATCTTGCTGCATCGATGATGTTCCTATCTCTTGATTTCAACATATTGGCTTGGTGGAGAGCAAATTCGGTGAAATACAAAGTCCTATCTTTTATGGCACGTGATCTTTTGGCCATCCCGTTTCCACATTGGCCTCTGAATCTGCTTTAGCACCTTGGAGGCCGTGTGTGGTTGACCAATATCGAAGCTCATTGTCTCCAAAAATGACCGAGGCTCTTATTTGTTCCCAAAATTGGCTTATTCCTGGGCAATCACTAGCGAGAACTTGCTTGAACAACTTCGTGAATTTGACAATTTTGAAGAATGCAGTAATGTTTAGTATAACTCGTTTGTTATTTCATATCTTTGTAGAAAAATTATAATAAAATTATAATTTTTATGTATTTTTCTTTAATTTGTTCGGATGCCTCATGTATGTTGTATCATCCATGGAGGAGATTGATTAAAAGCATAAATGGACTTACATTGCACTAATTTTTCACCTTTAGAATTATGGACTTTAAAAAAATAATAATAGGTCTCATTATTTTGATGATGCTTCAAAGGGCATGTGGAATGGATTATTTTCATGTTATTTTTAGTTTCAATTCATCTATGGGCAGATGATGTTATTAATGTTATTTTTACTTGGTCTTTATGACTTGATTTTAGTTGTCTTGGTTATTTTTGTTGAATGATAATGGTGTCGAGGTTCGAGTTATTGATTTTTATTTCGGGTTACGTAAAAATAATGGTGAATGATTTTATTTTATAGTGTTCATGTTAGGTTTGGAATTGAAGCCTCTGGACATTGATTTTTATTTCGGGTTATTGCTTATTGAATTATTAGTATTTTAGGTTCAGTTGCTTATTGAATTATTAGTATTTTAGGTTCGATTGCTTATTGAATTATTAGTATTTTAGGTTCATGCTTATTGAGTTATTAGGTTTAGGTTATTGGAATTGAATTCGGGGAATCCTCTTAATACATGTTTTTCATTCTGATGCAACATTTCTATTCATGTCCGGCCCGGTCAAGTATATATATCCCCTACCCGGTGGACCTATTTCCATTCTGAAGGTGCTATATTTGGCGGCTATTCCTATATCTTTGGATTTCCATTAGCATTAGTATTATTTGTCTACTTTCATTGAATTATTTTTATTGTAATATACTTTTTTTATTAAAATATATGTACTTGAACTTATTGAGTGTCCATGTAACATCCCAAAATGTCTATCCATTTATAATAACATAAAATTTCCAAAAATCATGAATAACTGTGAAATTTAAATAAACTAAATTTGGGAAATGTTACCGCCGCACTTGTACTAAGACAAGCGCAAGGCTAATTACATTAAATGAAACCAAAAGCTGAGGTTCAACCAAAAGAAATATATCTAATACATTTTTATTGAATTCATAAAGATTCTGCAAAGTCTAGAATTAGCTAGAAATCACTGAGTCGTTATCCTCACAGCTCACTGCTAACCCATCCTCTGCACCCTGTTTCACTAAAAATCTGCTCCCCCGAAGGATCATCACAGCCACACACACAAAAGTCAGCAAAGCTGGTAATCCTAACCAAAACACAAACTATATAGCTCCAATATAATAATCAAATCAAATATATAATCACGTAGTAACTAATTAAATATTGTTCACATCGAATCAACTATTATTCATTAGCCTTATTAAATCATTATAGACACGGGAGCCCTGCCAGTCTATTTAGTTTAGTGGGAAGAAAACCATGGTAGACCCGGGAAACCCTGCCAGTCTACCATGTGACCCGGGAAACCTCGCCAGTCACAAATCATCAAATTGGCCATTATTAAATCATCTCTTCCTAGTGTGCACACCTCTTTCCAAAGTTGCTACTAGTATCCCGGGAAACCATGCCAGACACCACTTTGAGAAGAACGGATAATATCTTTTCACATCATATAAATATCAAAGGCATAAAGCCCAAAGGTTGTGTTCATCACTTTAGAAGATATCATTCCGAAGCTATCTTCCTACTATTAATTCATTACAATCACACACAATCAAGAATTTCAATCTTGTCCTCATAAGTTACAGGGTATCAAGATCATAATTTTCCTATCAAAACTCATATAAAATTAATCCAAGACCTCTAGGGACCTAAAACTTTTGGGGATTAGGATTACACATATGATATATTTAGGATCATAATTACCTACCAAGATTCATATCAAATTAACCTAAGACTCATAGGAATTAAGATTACAAAGTGGTATCAGAGCCCTAGGTTCTACTTGGGTTCCCTTTTGATACTACCTCAAAGGATCAAAGATCCCGAGTTAAATAAATAAGTAAGTAAAAAAAAATTGAATTAAACGTGAGAGACGGGTAGTGAAGGGTTATTTCCTTGTCTTTTTGAAATGATTTATTTCTTTGAAATTCTGATAATTGTATGTTTAAAATTACTTTGTGACTTGTTATGTGATTATTATTGACTTGTGAATTTTATTTTAGTAAATATCTGTATTTATTCGAGGAAGGTATGCAATTAAGTTTCGAGGACGAAACATATTTTAAGGAGGGTAGAATGTGATAACCCAAGACTTTTAAGTTTTGGGGACGAAACTTATTTTAAGGAAGGTAGAATGTGATAACCTAATATTTTTAAGTTTCGAGGACGAAACTTATTCTAAGGAGGGTAGAATGTAATAACCCAAGAAAAATAAAATAAAATAAAATAAAAATATTAATGATAATTAATGATGACCATTACTATTATCCGTAATACTTAATGATGACAATTGCTATTATCTGTGATGATTAATGATAATTAATGCTGACTATTGCTATTATCTGTGATGATTAATGATAATTAATGTTGACCATTGATATTATCTGTGATAATTAATAATGATCATTAATATTACCGATGATATTAATAATAGCTTTTGCTATTACCCGTGATAATTAATGCACAAAATTTCAACTATAAATAGGGGCTTAGCCAAACCAAGCGAAATCACTTTCAATCCTCAACATTTCTCCATTTCTCTTATCCTCTTCTCCTCTTTCTTCTTATTTCAATTTGTTTCTCTTCTCGTATCGATTTTCCTCCTAGAAGTATGGAGACCAGGTAATCCTAATCCCCAGAAGTCTTAGGTCCCTAGAGGTCTTGGATTAATTATATATATGAGTCTTGATAGGGAAATTATGATCTTGATACCCTGTAACTTATGACCATTGAAATGATAGTTGGATTTGAACTTTACTCAGATAGACATTTGGAATTATAGTAATGAATATGAGTTGGATCTGATATTGAATATTTGAATTATTATGCTCTTGAATAGTGGGAAAGTTATGATGATTTTGAGCAACTAATATATTAAATAATAATTGTGACAAGATTGAAATTCTTGATTGTGTGTGATTGTAATAGTGGGAAGATAGCTTTGGGATGATATCTCCTGAAGTGATGAACACAACTATTGGGCTTTATGCCTCTGATATTTATATGATGTGAAAAGATTTTATCCGTTCTTCTCAAAGTGGCGTCTAGTAGGGTAACTCGGGATACTAGTAGCAACTTTGAGAAGAGGTGTGCACACTAGGAAGAGATGTTTTAATGATGGCCAAATTGATGATTTGTGACTGGCAGGTTTTTGGGTCATAGGGTAGACTGGCAGGATATCCGGGTCTACCATGGTTCTCTTCCCCACTAATTAAGAAATTTAAAAAGATAATGAGTAATATTTGATTTGATGTGATATGATCAATATTGAAATTGATATTTGATTCAATTACTATGTGATTACATATTTGATTTGATTAATATATTTGAGCTATATCATCCTTGTTTTTTATTAGGATTACTAGCTTTGCTGATGTTTGGGGCTAACAAAGTGAGAAGTGAGGAAGAACCGCGATAATTATAGCTAGTTTTTATTTTATGCTTTGAATAAAACATTTTTCGTTAGGTTTGGATTTATGTTAATTTAATAAGGTAGCCTTGCACTTGTCCCAGTATAAGTGCGCGGTAACACTTCCCAAAGTTGGTTATTTTGAATTTTAGTAATTATTCATAAAAATTATTACAATTTTGTGTTATTATAATTGTTAGAAATTTGGGGGTGTTACAGTCCACCATTCATTATAATTTATGTAGTTGCATTTCTAACCGTATTTAGCCTTACTTTTCTAAATGACAGGTTTGTAAAATAATTTCCTC
Source organism: Acacia acuminata (assembly GCA_019022655.1). Classification (NCBI taxonomy): domain Eukaryota; kingdom Viridiplantae; phylum Streptophyta; class Magnoliopsida; order Fabales; family Fabaceae; genus Acacia; species Acacia acuminata. Next base: position 3,625,028 of record JAFJYI010000025.1, on the reverse strand, counting down.
TCTTATTACATTATCAATATTCACTTGATTTCATAAATATTTTTTTGTATATTTTGTCTTATTTATATTCTTTTGTTTTTTAATGCATTTAAAACTTTCCTTTAAAAAAAAATAAAAATTCGGGGCGCTCGCCCGACAATTGTGCCCCCCCCCATCTCTAATTTTCCGGGTCCGCCACTAAGTCTACCCCGTGACCCGGAAACCCCGCTAGTCACAATTAATCAAATTTGCCATAAAATATTTCTTCCTAGTGTGCACATCTCTTCCCAAAGTTGCTACTAGTGTCCTAGGAAACCCTGCCAAACACTATTTTTGGAAGAACGGATATCATCGGTTCTCATCGTAACATATCAAGGGCATAAAGCCTTTGTGTTCATCACTTTAGGAGGTACCATCTCAAAGCTATCCTCCCACTACTAAAATATTTTATATATACTTATAATAAAATTCCTAAATTATTTCTATGCACTATAGTGCCCAAATTGAATTTATTAATATTTTATACTTATTTAATTATCTTTCATATAGTTTTTTATTATTTAATTAAATATAGGATAAAAGGATATTTTAACATAAAATCTATTCATATCCTATTTTATTGTGAGGAGATATTATATAAAGAAAATAAATAAATAAATAAATATCAAATAATGTAGCATTAGGCACAGCTAGAATAATATAATATATCATACGATCCATATTATATCACAATTGATAATATCCAGAAAGCAATATGCACACGACTAAAACCTAGAGCAACTGTAACACCCCCAATTTCTAACAGTTATATAAACCTAAAATTTAAACAATTTTCATAAATGAATCACTTTAATTCGAAATAAACAACCTTGGGGAGTGTTACCGTCGCACTTGTACTGGGACAAGTGCAAGGCTACCTTATTACATTAACAGAAATCCAAACTTAAATAAATGTGTTTTATTCAAAAGAAAGAAAATAAAATAAAACTAGCTAGGTTCATTGAAGGTTCTTCCTCACTTCTCACTGCTAGCCCCAACTCTTGCACCTGTTTCACTGAAATTCTGCTCCCCCGAAAGATCATCACAGCCCATGAACACAAACATCAACAATTGCTGGTAATTCTAATAAAACACAATTTAAATGGCACAGATATGTTAATCAAGCGAATATATATATAAATCATAAGGTAATTGCATCAAACATTATTCGTCATCTTTTTAATTTATTTAGACCCGGGAAACCCTGCAAATCTATTTAGTGGGAAGAGAACCATGGTAGACCCGGGAAACCCTACCAATCACAATTAATCAAATTTGGCCATCAAGTATTTCTTCCTAGTGTGCACTCTTTTCCCAAAGTTGCTACTAGTGTCCTGGGAAACTCTGCCAAACACCACTTTGGGAAGAACAGATATCATCGGTTCACATCAAATAATATTTTGAGGGCATAAAGCACAATTGTGTTCATCACTTTGGGAGGTACCATCCTAAAGCTATCTTCCCACCGTTACATTATTTTAAAATACACTCATAATAAAATTCCTAAATTGTTTCTATTATTTAATTATCTTTTATATACTTTTCTATTATTTAATTAGATATAGGATACAAGGATATTTTGATATAAAATATAATCATGTCCTATTTCATTATGAAGCAAATATTATATAAGAAGGAAAGAATATTAAATAATATAGCATCAAACACACAGCTAGCATAAACATTAAAATTATATTATCATAATATATCGCAATTAATGAAAAGAAAGCCCGGACTCCACTTGGAGCAATTGTCACGGATGTTGGTTATGGAAGAGGTATTATGGTGGTAATGTAATATCTAATAATAAAAAAAGAAGAAGGGATTGGTGCTGCAAGCTACACGCACAAGACGGAACAGTCGCAATTAATTGAATTGAAAGGTGCAGTCGGACGCACAAACAGATTGGTAACTTTGCAAAAAGCTACTCCAAAAGAAATATATATTATTCAATTGCCAAAGGCCAAAATACCAAAATCCAAAACGTGTAGGGATCTGATGTTGAACGGCATGTGACTTTTGCAAAAAGTTATCACACAACACTAGAAAAAGCAATATATGTATATTCAATTGCCAAAGCCTAAAACACTCGAGGGCAAAACGCACATAATCGATAATTGTGGCTAGTCTGAGGTCAGCTAGAATTATATCATAAGAAGAAAACAACTTTCTCATAGAGAAAGACAACCACAAGATTTATGTACTGAGTGAAAATCACGAGAACATTATTAGGGATTAAGATTACCTATTAAAATTTATATAAAACTAACCTAACACTCATGGGGATTAGAATTATCTGGTTTCCGTTTTGCTATCCTCCTAGAAGAACAATTGACGAGAGTACCGAACGAGGATGTAGTAGCGGAGAGAAAAAGAAAATAGCGGCAAAGAAAAGTATCGAGTGTTTTCTAGGTTTAAGCGGCCAGACCTAAGTTTATAATTAAAATCTAGGGTTTTAGCTATGGGTTGGGCCCTTTAATTATTTCTAATTAATAAATTAACTATACAAACATTATAAATTTCTAGATTTTACTATATTATTATTATTATTATTACTATTTCTATTATTTTAATCAGGGGTATTACAGCAATGTATAGGCATCTTATGACTTTGCCAAAAAAAAAAAAAAAAAAAAAAAACTAATACACAAGATGAGAATAAGAATTTTATATATAAATATATATATATATATATATATATTATTCAATCACCTAAAAGGCTAAAACCTAAAACCCAGAGAACGCACGTACAGGCATCATCATATATTCATTTGCAAAATACTTTCAAAAGGTTCATCGCCGAGAAAGGAAGATATGAAATCATCTAATCTGGTGCAACATGTGAATTGGTCAAAAGGTCAAACCAAAAAGAAAATAAAAGGTGTGGGACTTGCAGCAACATGCAAAAAGAAAACCTATCTATTAGAAGCAACACGATGCACAGAAGCACATATACTCGGACCACGGACACTAGAATGGCAAAACAAGATGCCGAGAGGAAAAAAAAAAGGAATTAGCAAGAGACGCAAGATTATTCTAGGGATTATGATTACCTGGTCTTCATTTTGCTAATCTCCTAGAAAAATAATTTGGTGAGAGTACGAAAAGAGGATGCAGTAGCGGAGAAGAAAAAGTAGCAGAGAAGAGTATTGAGCGTTCGTTAGGTTTAAGCGGCTAGACCTCAGTTTATAATTAAAATTTAGGGTTTTAGCTATAGGCTGGACTCTTTAACTATTGTCAATTAATAAATTATAAAATAGTACCACCATTATTAAATTCTAGATTTTTTTTATTACTATATTATTATTATTATTATTTTAATCTATTACTATTACTATTATTTAAATCTATTATAATAATAATCTGAGGTATTACAATCTTCAACTCCTTCATTTATTTTACCATTTTTGATAAAACCATGTTTGTAAAACAAGATATCATATTAACTGATAAATTTTTATATATTTGATCAATTTACAACACTGTATAGCAACTATTGTATATTTCTACAGTTCTTTCTACCCCTGCCTCAAATATACATATTTGGGGATACAATATAATTCATGAATATTAAGTGATACATGACAAAAGACAAGAAAAACAAATAACTCAAATATCATTTTATTCACATAACATGTGCATAAACTTTACTCTTTTATGCTAACAATGGGGTGTACATCAAATTCCATAAATATCCTTGGCCTCATTTTATCTTAATATAGGTTGACAAAAATAATGAACATGAGGTTATTCTACTTAATTTTCATAAATTTACTTATTTTGATTCCAAGATGATTCTACTTTTCATTAGGGAACAAACATGGAAAATTGAAATTCTCAAAGTTGGACTGAAAATATATGATAAAAAGGCCATAGCATGATCTCAGAATATATACTAAGTATTATTAATCACATTCATGTACAAGTATGAGACACTCAAAGGGAAAAATTGAATTTGAGTGTTCAAGATTATCCTAAATATGTTGTACAGCTAGTTGTTGAAGATGTTGAGAAGGGAAACTCTGTTTCTGATCAGTTTCCTTGAAAGACATTCAACTCCTATTTCTAGATCTTGAATGCACATCTCCAAATTTTCCAACTCTGCTTGAAATTTGTCTGTGGATGTATTTTTTTGACTGGTAAGAGACTTCAAAGCTGAATCTACCTTCTCAAATTCATTTGTGCCAATTTCTTGAGAGTCACAAGCTACTCTTTTTGGCTGCATCAACTTGGAAATTGCAGATCATCTGCTTTGTTTTGATTGTACCTTTGGATCAGAGATGAAGCACAATAAAGATTCTAATATGCTCACTGTGACTGCTTCTGCTTCTGTCAACATGCTAAGCATCTCATTTCTTTGGTTGCAAAAGAAACTAGGAGCTCATTTCTTATTCCCTTGATATTAACTAAGGCCATTCGAATTGCTTTCTTCACATTCTTCCTGGAAGACGAATAATTTCCAGCCCCAGCTGTGAATGCTGCAGTTCCTCTTCTTCTGATGGCCGACTGAACTTCGTACAAGGACTCCTTTGACAGCACAAGACAATCTTTTGCAGTATTGCAGATTTCCAAGAGCCTTAGAGACCCATCTAGTAGTTCATCAACCAACTTTTGGCTGCAATCTTGCGCTAAGACTTGTTGGGTGGTTGACAATTGAAGTAACTCATCAGTGGAGTCCTATAAATCCTGCAAGCCACCAAGTTTGTGGCTTAAAGTGGATGAAGAAGAGGCAGAATCAGAAGACTTCAATTTGTCGAGGTGCTCCTCAAATTGTGATACAAGTGGGTGAGGTGCGTTGGGGAAGCTATTAGATCGTGTATGCAGAGAGATCTTTGGGTTTGACTCTATGGCTGCCATTTTCTTTTGTTAGAAAATAGAAGGCTTGGAGATGAGAAAACGAAATTTCTTCTGAACTCGTGAGTTTCAGAGGTGTGCATCTTGTTCTTATATAGCCAAAGAATTGAGGTAGACAAGAAGAATATTTTTCTGTCCACATGTGGGCATGAAATAATATAATATCAACATGATTCTTTGTGTTTCCCTTGCATTGTTTGTTCAGTGCTTCCCTCACAGCGAACTTCACAACTCATTCATCAGTTTTTGGATTGGGAATCACACGAATCCATGTGGTATAGACCTATTCCTTGCCAATGTCTCCTCCATCTCAACCAAAACTGTGGGTTCCAGCAAGGCATACCATTGGAGTGAGCATCATATATGGATCTTTTGTCTGTGGGAAGGATTGTTTCCATCATTAAATAATATCTATTCAACAATGCTGAATGCGTAGTAGAGCCAACCAATATGGTTTAATGGGAATCTAAATCTTCAGAGATTAAGGGTCAAATATGGACAGAGAAGTTTATGCAGCTTTGTTGATTAAGTATCCATTAATTAAAGTGGTTGCTCATGAACATTAGGCTGGCACTGTTCCATTTTCTGTTTCAATATAAGCCTTGTCATACTAGGAAGGAACATAGTCATTAAAATATATTGTTAGAGAAATAGAGAAATGAAATTCTTAAAAAGCAAGCAAATTACAAAAAACTGAACAAGTTCCAATATTGGGTATTATGATGCTGCTAATAAGAGAGACAAGTTATCACAGGGTAATATGTTTTTGTTGGAGCTATTCTATCCAACTATTCATCTTATATACTACTATCTATTTATTAAAAAAAATAGTATATTCATGTTTCTGAATTCTAATGGCATGCAGAAAGGGCTGTAACCTGTCAAGTTTAGTTGCTATTGCTTTTTGTACAGATTATGAGGCATCTCAAGCATTTAAGAACTAATTTGCTTTTTCTTCTATGGTTTCTAATCATCCCCTATCGCATGAATTTTAGTAATTTATTATGGGGGAGAAGACTAGAGGTTTCTAGTACTCTTAATATTTGGATTTCATCATTAATCCCTGTTGCAAAGTGAATTAGTTATTATATATAATCAGGATTCAGGAAGGAGGCTCTTATTAGGAGAAGTGATTTCTTAAGTATTCCCTGTGGAGTGAATTTTTGCAATGCCACATGGTTCATGATTTGAATTACATCTCTTGAATATGGAGAGTGACCTCAACCTGAAAAAATGAAGCTTGGATAAGTATCATATGCTGTTGCTATTGCGAGTGTTTCCTATGTAAAATATCTCATGGTGCCTGCTTCTGAATCCAGAGAGGAGGCACGTATGAACAATACTGAACCTCTGGACGCTGAAAGGGAAAGACATTATGTCCTAGTTAAGAAAGATTACGTGATTAATGAGAAGTGGAGGAAATAGAATAGTTTTTAAGAGAATGAGATGTAGCCAGGACATGCAAGTTAGTATAGAAGATGAACATATACTTGAAGAGAAGGGAGAAATATTCAAAAGTGCTAAGTTTACAGAATAATAATACCATGAATTTAGGTACATGATTGAGATGCATATGCTTTTGAGCTGTCAGAACTCAGAAGAGGACCAGAAGGCTTGTTACGATGAGAATTTTTTCAGGAGAGCGAAAGCATATGATCATGAAGGGCTATGCAGCTTTTAATCATAATAGGAGATTGGCTCCATTACTCTGTCACTGTATGGGGATCCAATTGCTGAAGATGAATGCATTAAAAGAACGAGTACCATGGAAAGAATCAAATTGTGTGGAAAACTAGGATACGATTGAAGTCAACTTCCCCATGCGTCTGGAGGATTACACATAAGAGAAGACTGTTCTAAAATTATATGATAGAGGAACTGTTACGAGCTTTTCCACCACTTCCCATCATCAAAAGGAAGAAATGTACTTAATAGTGATTAGAAATCTCCAGTTTGGTGTTTGCCTTAAAAATCTAAGAACGGGAATTGTAAGACAAGAAATTTCATTTCAAGCATATGGGTGACGGGTCCAATGGTAGAGCTTAGAAGAAATATTTGAGGAGGCCAAATGTCTCCACATTAACTAATTTTTTAAAAAAATATTTGGGGGCCAAATATATAAATTTTTAGGCTAAATATATATATATATTTTTTTAAATCTAATTTGTATTAAATATTTGTGACAAATTTTTTTTTTTTTTTTTTTTTTTGGGGGGGGGGCCCATTGTATCCATTCAACTCCGTCACTGCGGTTAACTAATGAAGATTCAGATAAACATAATCTGAAAAATGTTAATATGATATCTCTTGTTCAGGAACACTCTAACTCAGAATCCTATTTTTCTCTTCACGCTAACAACAATCATATCTATAATTCTGTATTCTCATTATATTAATTGCCCTATGTACGAGTGAGATGAAAACTACCACGTTATTCTTGGAAATCATAACATATAAAACTTGAATTAGTAACACACATGTACAGGCACTAAAATATGACATGGATGCTTTGATTCCATCTGACTCTATTGATTGAATACCATGTGGGTTTAGCACAAATTATGGCTTCCTTTCAGTAGATCTTCAACTCTTGCTCATCAAAACTCTAAGTTTTATTTGTAAGTAATCTTCCCTATATATAGCAAACAAATAGAGGGAGACAATAAGAGCATACTACTCTTCAAGTGTCACAAAGTTGGAATGCAGTGATATTAGCTTGCACAAAGTTTTCTCAGTGCCTCCTAGACAAACCAAGCTTCCCAACTCATCCTTTAATTTTTTAAGTTGGTAATCACACAAGCTCTCCTGCAATGGCATCTTCCACAGATGGTATTCCTCTTACATGTCTCTTACATCTTAAAAACTCTGATATAAAAAATAAAACTTTTAAAAACCATGTGGGCAGGCCATTATATTTAGCATTAATGAGATACTATGTCATTAGAAAGAAGAGCAGTTTCTGTCATAATACCACTTGGCTTATAAATTTTTCTTATTACTTTAGGGCAATTTGTTCTTCTTGAGGAACATTTTCATATTCACATCACTTCGGTTTATCATTTTTTGGTGGCGATGTTCATGCATTGTTTCCTATCTAATATCAAATGATTGATGTTCAGGCCAACTCACACGGTACCATGCTTAAAATAAAAAAGATTAAACTTCATACATTGTTGTTCCCAGTACAATTTAAACAATTTAATACTGCTACCACCATCCTACATATCCATTAGAACTATAATGAAGCAATAAAGTTACAAAAAATCTGAAAATTTTGAAAATCCCGTTATTGATTATTCTGTGCTAACAAAGTTATAGGTTATTGGCTTTGTATCAACCTTTATGAATTATCATTACCTTCTTTATCAAAACTTTTAATCTTGAGAACAAGAATTGTTTTTAGCCAGACAACCAGTTTCTATTTAAACAAATAGATGTATTACAGTTTCTATTTCTACAATTGCATACATGAAAACAGTTTACACGCCTTTACAAAACTTTAATGCCTTCGTTTAGTACATTCAACTAGGAATTGAGGATATTGAGAAAGGCAACTCTAATTTTGATCAAACGCCTGAAAAGTGACTCAAGTCCTTCTTCAAGATCTTGGATGCAAGACTCCAATTTTTCCAACTTATTTTGCAAATCAATAGTATTGTTTGACTTGCTTGTCATGTTAAATATAAAGAACTGTAATGCAGAATCCACTTTTGCAAACTCATTCTCATCTCCTCCTCCTTGTGCAGAAGCTACCCTTTTGATGTGCATTAGCTTCGAAACAAAAGACCAGCTGCTTGGTTTTGATTGCGTTGAACCTGAAATGAAGTTCAACAAAGACTCAAATATTGAAAGAGTGACCACTTCACCTTCCTTTAACAAGCTAACTAAGGTCATGGTTTGATAGTCTTTGTTTGTATCAGATAGACTCAATTTATTTGCAGGAACTCCCTTTAGATTCTCCAGGGATTTGAATATTGCTTTTCTTACTACCTTCCTTGAGGTCAAGAATTTCTTAACCTCGGTCGCAAGTTCCACATCATTTCCTCCTCCTCCTCTTCTTCTTATAATCGATTGAAGCTCCCGGGTGCACTCTTTCGTGTGCAGCAAGGCATCTTTTGCTGATGTGCATGTATCTAGGACCCTTAGAGATCCATCCAAGAGCACATTTACCCATTTCTCATGATGTTCCCGGACGAGTGCTTCTTGAATAAGGGGAAGTTGGACTAATTTCTCAATTGAATCATGCAAGTCCCGAAGGTTATTGAGTTTCAAGCTCAGCAATGAAGAAGAAAGAGTGGCCTCTAAGGCCCCGAAACGAGACAAGTGTTCATTGCATTGTAGAATCACAGGGTGAGGTTTTGAAGGTAAACTGATAGAACGAACATGGTTGTGGGATTTTTGGTTTAATGAAGAGGCTGCCATTTTTTTTCTGAAGAGAAGAGAAAGGTCTTGAAATTAAAAATGTTGAACTGAAGAACCACTTTGCCTTTCTCTTCTGGAAATGGATATATATAGGAGACTTCTTGAATATCTTCAATACTGCCAAGTGCTAATAACCTAGATTGATCTAGGCACAACTACAGATAATCTCATCATAAACTCTACAGCTCATAACCACAGTTTTTAATGAATTTATTTTAGTCTTATTTCGTTTCTCTCACTTCTATGATCATATAAGGCCAGTTTTTCAAATTTGGTACGTTGTATCTTTATACTTTATTATACATTGCACGGGGGACAATGACATGTCTCTGTTGATTGCAGCTGATAAATTAAGAGATTGTGTTCTGTATACAGTTTTCTTCCTCCTAACACTTTGATGGTGACTGACTAATTTAAGCATTTCATTACGTTTTAGACCCACTAACATGGGAATGGAAGCAAATTATAAATGCAGATTCGGGAAATCAATACAAAGATATGGATTTCAATAATCAATCTTCTCATCCTTACCTGTACTACTACAGTACTACGAGTAAAATACCAAAACATTCCAAGTTATCTGATAAAAAAACAGAGAATCACATCCACAAACATTAAGGGTTATGTGCAATGAAAGTAATGGATTTCATGAACTCAATATGCCTATGACATCCCCCAAGTTTTATTTTCATTAATTTTATGCCTCTAAATTCTGTGTTTTAACTCGTTTTGTGAAGTTTCTTACTTGTTTTGGAGAAGAAACAAGGGTTCTTAAAAAAAAAAAATAGACTTAAGCCATAGTTCTCTTTGAAATATAGAACTCGCCAAAGGGAATTATAGATTCCATGGATGTCCAGCCACTAAATATGATCAATTTTAGTCTTAGTTCAAAGTTGGTTTCATTTAATTTAGTGATGTTTTCAAAATGACGAAAATATTAATTACAGATATTGATTTACCTTTCTCAAGAGGTAACACCTGATTTATTTTTTAAAATTATCTATATTTATATATGAATCATAATTTCATACGTTTGTGCGCGCTTTTGCTTTTGTCTTCAGTAATATAGGTAGATAGCATGAGGAAATCAGATATTGATTTTCTTGTCCTTATAACCCAAAGACAAGCACATTGTTCATTTGCATCCAGCTTCTAAAATTTGAGCCCATAACTCATAATTGAGACCAATAATTGATGTTCATTATGGTTCATCTATTATAGCTATGGAAATTGTGATTAACACACCGACTCAATGCATCATCATATGAGCTTAAAACTTGAAATCAGAGTATATGAATTTCAATAAGTGAATTTCATAATATCTTCATATTCAAATAAGAAAATAATAAAGATTATTGACCATTCTTTCCACATTATTGCTCCAACTTAACATGCTACTTATGAGATCTTCGAACAATAATTTTTTGTGAATTTTTTTCTGCCCCAACTCTTCTTTTTCTCTTCTTATTTTGCGGTGAGAATTGAAATTTATACAAAAACAATATGAGATATGGCATAAAAAGTACTTAAGAAAGAAGGAGTAAAGATAAAAATAGCCAAATTTGTATATTTTTGTATATATTCACTGACAAGATTGTTTAGTTACATTCATATACAACTAAGGAACTCTCATATATCAAAATCAGTACTTGATGGGGATGTTCAGAAGAGAAGCTCTTGTTCTAATCAACTGCCTTTGAAGCTGCTCAATACCTCCCTCTAAAACCTCAATACACAACTCCAAATTTTCCATGTGATTCAGAAAATCCTCAACTAATAAACCACTTTGAGGCTTATGAGATCGGAGAGACAGTAATGTTTCATCCACCTTTTCAAATTCATTTGTGTCTGAATTTTCTGAGTCACAACCTATTCTTTTAGGCTGCATCAACTTGGAAACCATTGACCATCGTCTCTGCTTTGATTGTATCTTCAAGCCAGAGACAAAAATCAGAAGAGATTCTAGTGTGTTAAGAGTGACAACTTCTGTTTCTTTTAAGCTGCTAATCACGGACAAAGATTCAGTATCTATGTCTGAGGAAGGAGTTAGAACAGCTTCCTTCTTAATTTTCTTCAAATTTTCTAAGTCCTTCTTGATTGCTTTCTTCATATTTTTCCTTGATGATAAGTATTTTCCAGCATCAAATCTCTTCCGGCGAGCCGCTGACTGAAGTTCATGTACACTTTCCTTCGTTTGAAGCAAGGAATCTTTAGAAGTACTGCAAATATCCAAGATCCTCAGAGACCCTTCTAGAAGTTCATCAACCCATATTTTGCAGCATCCATGCGCCAAGGCTCGCTGTGTGGTTGGCAATTCAAGGATCTGAGTGGCACAGCCATGCAAATTCTGCAAACCATTGAGCTGCAGGCTAATTGATGAAGATGAAGTTGAATCAGAAAGTTTCAATCTTCGCAAATGTTCTTCAATTTGTGATATGAGAGGATGAGGAGCAGAGGGAACACTGTTGGATCGATTGTGTTGAGAGGTCTTCATGCTTGCAGCCATGGAAAAAAGTAAAACCACTAATTTTTTTCAGAGAAGATTGAATATGTGAGTCTTTGACACTAATGGATCCTGTTGCTACCATATACTCTATATATATATATATAGACACAGAGAGAAAGCAGAGCAGTTGTGGAAGACAAAAGGAATATATTCTTCTTCAATTGTCCGAAAGTTGGCTTACAAAATACCATCTTGATTGGATTTTTGGTTACTATGAAATTTCTAACATGAATATTGAAAACTCATGGTGTAGGTTAAGGGAGGCAGAAAATCATATGCAGCTATCATGGCTTCTTGGGATCTTTTTACATGATTTCTTTATCTTTTTTTTTTTTTCTTTTCCTTTGCCTGCTTAGAATAAAATGTTGCCTTCCTAAGGTTTGGTCATGTATTTAGGAATCTCACCTTTAAATATTAAGGTTGGAAACAATTGATGATATCTGGAATATCTCATGTTGTCTGAACAATGTTCCCAAGCCCCAAATCAGCATACTATTTATTAATTCCTCATGAGATGATTCTAATGGTAATGGTGAGGGACAGCAAATTTGTGTTTGAAAGAAGCAAAGAAGCTGTTGCCAACCCCTCTCTCATCTACCAGAAAACCATTGACAGTCACTCAGATACTTTGCCTGTATATTATATCAGCTTCCTTCTGGTGACATGAAGATTATTTGCTTGTAAGATACACTGCTTGGTGATGTCATTTTAGCGCAGAGACTTGGCATGTCAGGATTGTGAATTTAATATATTGCTTATTGAAGTTAAAATATGCAGAATGCGTGTGCTGATATATATAATATACCACTTAGCATGAAATAAAAACTTCACAAGAGAAGCATACAAAATCTTTTGATGTATCTTTAGCAACAACTGAATCGTCCGAGAGGGAATTCTGAGACTTGTGTCACTATTCTTCAATGAAATGAAATTAGAGAGAAAATGAAGACATGCTCTTGTAAACCAAATATCTTGGTACCTTTCAAATTAATCCTCTCGTACCCTTTAATAAAGCTTTATCAAAAAAATAACCCTTGATCGATAAAATTTTTAAACAAGGTCATGGAACTTCTTTCCATAGTAAAAGACAACGACATTTTTTACCAACAGACAGTACAACTGAAAGATCAAGAAATGCTTAGTCTGAGGATATTGTACGTTGTCCTTGAGTTAAACTCCAGGAATTGTAAATTATCGTTGGTCAAAATGATAAAGGAATATCAAACATCAAAGGGTTTTCGAAAGCATTTTCCCATGCTTCATATTTCAACAAAATGAGCACCTATCACCAAAATGCCCGGTAAAACAAGAATTTCCATTGCTCAAAGTTCAGTTCATTTTCATTTCACACTACTTTTATCAAAAAAATTCGCCATATATCACTAATAGCACCCAAATTATTAGCTCAACACTGAACGAATACTAACATGGACATTAGTAACAAGTTTATTTGTAATTTTCTTAGTAAATAAAAATAGAAATTTTACAGCTAGAGAACCTAGAAACTATTCGGGCTCGGTTATAGTTAACACACCAACCTCATTTCAAAAGTCACATATATACTTCCTCCAGTACATAATATAAGATCTCTTTTGTATCTTATATTGAGGACCAATGGTAGTATAACATTCGAGAATATAAAAAACAAGGGTAAAGGAGCAAAAAAAATACATATAGGTTTTTTCCCTAAGAGCGCCCATCACCATGTGCTTTTTTCTGGATCAAAAATACACACGTGGTTATCTTATAGGAGCAAAAGTCACACTCCACAATTAAATCAAAAAATCTTCTTTATCTCTCTGTTTCTCTATTCCTTAATTCTGTGTTTTCATTAACTAAAGTAGCATGAGTCCGAAATGAAACTCTAGAGGTAAGTCATACATGAAAACCTTGAGAGGAACAACGGCGTCGTTTTTTCTACTGCACTTGGATTCATCATCATTTGTTGCAGGCATTTAATTCTCTGATAGTGTCCCCGTCTTGCGGGTTGCTTCGTTTCTTCGGTGTTCACTAGTATTGCTCGGTTGCGATGGAGGGCTCAACATTCGATTATCCTTCTTGAGAGTTGAATTATCGATATCGAGTGGGGAGCTTAGAATTGGGTAAGAAATCGAATCAATGAAATCGGGACAATTGGTTGAAGTTGAATGAAGGACAAAGAACCAAGATAACAAAAACAGGGTTGATGTCATAGTGAGGAGCCATAAGAATGACTTGTGAGAAACAACCTTCATGGATGACAACACATTTCTCTCTGCCATTGCAGTAATATTATTGTGAGAAATATCAAATTACATTGTGCATTCAAGAGAACCACGACAGGAATTGAAGAAGAATATAAAACCCAACATAGCAAGATGTTATTGAGACAATGTCTCAACCACTTTAGCATAAATCAGAAATAATAGAGGCCTAAGAAATTAAATGAAAGGAGAAAGGTAATGAGAAACTTGGAGAAAGAGGAAGAAAAGGGAGAAGGGGGACAATTGTTGTTGGGAACGATTACGAAGGGGTGACAAGAAGCAAGAGAATAAGGTCTGAGACCTAAACTATCGGGCTACTCTGTTTCAGCTCCGCAACTTAGAGAGAGGGAGAAACTCTATCGTCTGAAGTAGCAGAGAGATAACGGAGGTTTGTTTATTGAATTATAGAGTGTGACTTTTGCTCTTATAAGATAACCATGTGTGTATTTTTTGTCCAGAAAAAAACACGTAGTGCTAAGCGCTCTTGGGGAAAAAGCCTATATGTATTTTTGCTCCTTCACCCAAAAAAACAATTGTGACATTGTCTAAAGTGGATTATACTGTGCATATGAAGTCACCAATTAAAACACGTTTTTCTAAGGAGATAAGATAAAACCATATCAGTAACACATAAAATTAACAGTCAGATAATTGGTGCCGATGCAATATAACAAGAGTCATCAACGAGAAAAAATAAAAGGAACAAAAATACAGCCAAAACCGCAACACTACAAATCCAATGACCAAAAGCACTTAGGTGTTTGTAGCCCTAGTGTAGATCTGCTGACTTGCGTGTGAAGATACCATCCTGATTAAGCCTCTGGACATCAAATCTCTAATGGCCTTCCTTGCTAGTGATCCATTGATCTGAAATATTCATACAAAAATATGAGGAATGGCTCAAATGTTATATTACCAAATCTGCTCATCACTGGATAATCATTCATCAAAGGAAGAAATAATAAGAAACAGAATACAAGTCATTAAACCATTGACTTTCACATAGTTATTGAGTCTGTTCTTGCAAGTTGCAAGCATTTTTCCATATGCACATGATTATTGGGAAAGGGGCTTTTGTTTGCTTAGCAAAACAAAGACAATAGTGTTTGTTGCTGCAATCATAACTAAACTTGGGAGGGTGTATAGGAGAAAGTCCCCGCATATGAACAACAGCAAATAATAAAAACACAAGACAGCACAAATGTTTGAAACATAACCAATGAAGCAAGAAGCAGGAGCACATTCCAAATTTTCAAAACTACTAAAACACAAAACTTGTAAGAATATAAAATGCAAACCAAAGTAAAAGCATAGATACACAGCAAAGGAAAAAAATTCTAAATTACTAATCAAACCATTTTGTTTGAGGGACAATCGCTTAATCTACAGCGCGTCCTATACTACAATTAAGTGAGTCCTCAAAATCAGTCTTTGTGCCAAGCTATCAGAGTATTTTCACATACTAACTCTCAACACAAAACCAGCTCCAACCTCGTCGATATATATAAAGAGGATATATCATTCTCACAAAGTTACAATTATCATGATTTATTGCTTGGCTGATCCAAACTCATAAACTAAATCTAATTGGGAGTTAAGAGAGAAAAATAGATGGAAAATCCACGTGCAATAATCAATCAGATCAAGCACAATTCAACTAAGTCTCCAGGATTATCAAACACATACAGCAGCCGACCAGAAGAATCACACATAAATAGACCCCCAACACAATGTGACAAATTGAATCCATTTATCAATGATTCGATGAAAAATCTTGTATCTATCTTTTGAATTGGTGGACATATGTATCAATCAAATGAATTTCGATCAATTCAATTAGAATCGGTTTTGAAATAATTAATTACATTGACCCATTTTATCTATATCACTAGATAAATCCAATCTCTTGTTCCTTAGACAGCCGCTATGCAGATAAAACGTATCTATGTACATTAAGCTCATAAGACGACTCAAACCACATCCAAACAGATGATGTCTCAAATAACACCAACAACAGAAGATCTCATCAACATGAACAATCAAGCATGTATTGAAAAAAGGGAGCAATAAAAGAGGTACCCTCAAACGATCAGAGAGGATGGAAGGCGTGATGAGCTTATATTTTGGTGCCTCAGACAGGAGTTTGTCATAGGAAGCCTGATCGAGTAGCACCATGTTGTTTACCTTCTCCTTTTGCTTTCCCTTGCTCCACTTCTGATAAACATAAAATTCACCTTAATATCGCATAACCATCTGAAATATAAATCTAATCACCAGGTAATAGACTCTAATACTGATTAAGTATATCAAAAACAAAGCTAGATGCACCCCACCACCCAGGTTAAAAATTGGCATTGTAACGAGATTAGTCATAATAAAAAAAGTTAAAATTAAAAATAAAAAAAATAAAAAAAAATTGAGAACCTTCTTCTTCTGCTTGCCACCGCCAGACTTGGCAGGTTTTGAGGAAGGAGGAGGAGCCTTATCCTTCTTGGGAGCCTGAAACCAATAACGCACAAAACCATTAGAAACAGAGGAAGAAACACAGAATCATAGCATTAATACAGAGTCATACATAGGAGTGAAGAAGCTAATAGATATCTCGAGAAAGTACTAGATTCTCACCATTGTATCAGTTCCGAGTGATTATGGTCTCCGATTCGGCTGAGGCACAAGCAGAAGCAGATGGAGGCGAAGAGATTCTAGGGTTTGTTCTTGTTTTATACAAAGGACGATGCTGGAGGAATCCCTACGACGTCGTTTTGTTGTGCATTCTATATCTGGGATGTTAAAAGCCCGTTGGGTTTTGTTGTAAAATTACTCTTCTCGGGTTGGCTTTGGGGTTTCCTAACTATAATTACAAGGATGGGCCGCCATTTGGGCTTTGACACTTGGAATCCCAAGCAAAAAAAAAAAAAAAAGGTCCATGTAACAAAAACAAAAGGGTTCTTGGGCCTCAAACTTTGCATCATTTTAGTTTCGGTCCCTCAAGTTTTATTATTTTTAAAACATTAGTCCTTATCACAGTATCATTAAATAAAAATCTAGACCATTTTTTTATTAGGAAAACCTGAATCATTTTGTCATTGAATAACCAATACCTTTTATTTGAAACTTGAAAAATAGGGAACAATAATTATATTAACCCAAAACAAATGGTCCATATAACAAAAACGAATGGCCCAAAAATCTCAAAACTATATAATAGAAAACTGGGTATAAAAAAATGTAAAAAAGCAAAATATTGACGAACTTTGTATTCCAAAAAAAAAAAGAGAGAGAGAGAGACCTCTTGTTCCTGTTTTCAAATTCAAAATTTAATCCTCCATCTCATGCTAAATATAAAGGGGGGTATGATTTAGCTTTGGAAAAAGCTTTTCAGTGTTACAAAACAAAACCTTTATATCACATAATTGCTTGATATATCGCAAAATTATTTTAAATAAACTAATCCCGAAAAAAATACATAAGGTTATTTTTTAAAAAAAAAACCAACATACATTTTTTTATAAATAATTAATAACTAATTTTCTTTAATTTATCGTTCTACCTAATTAACGTAAGTTTATTGGGAGCATAACGGTGAGCGGATCACCATTTTTGCAAAAATGAACCCACCCATTGATCTTTAGGAATATATGTTTTTTTTTTTTTATGTTTAAATGGGAAAATCTTCTATTAAGAAGAGGTTGGCAGAAAAAATAAAATAAATAAATAAGTATTGAGATGAGAAAAGTTTGCAGTGCAAAAGAGGTAGAAGGACAAAGAGAAAAAAAAAACAGAAAACCTACAAAAAAAAAAAAAAAAAAGGGAGTTGTATTAGGAATATATGTTTAATTAATAAAGACACCAGAAGGAAACAAAGAAAAAGAAAAAGAAGAAAGAAAGGCAAGTCAATGTGCTTCACATTTGCTTATCCAGCAAGCAATTAATTATTAATAGCTAATATGTATTGTTCATGCTCATGTGCTATAAGATCGTGCATATTTTGGAAGCTTGCATGGATTAATTTCATACTTAAATCCTATTTAAATATGCATAAAAGTATTACTACACACAAAAAAGTTACTCAAGGCCTCATAAAATGTAAAAAATTAAAAGAAAAAATGATAGAAATTAAAATGAAGGTATAAAATATATTTGTTTTGGCAGTTCATACAATATGAGTTATATATAAGGGATCAGTCATTGAACCGGTGATCGGGTCTAAGGTTAGTGGGTCAAACTGAAACTATACTCTTTGGGGCCAAACCGATAAGAAATTGAAGATTTTAGGGTTATTAATATAAAATTATAAAGAAAATAATTTCCTTTTATGGCTACTACCCTCTGGTTAAAAAGATGTCTGACTACACTAAATGTCCATTGAATAAAACAGAATGATCAATAAAATGTCTCTTCACTTCTCCCACAAGGCTTGCAGTCACCTCATTTTTGTCCCTTAGGGATTAAATTTCAATCACCTCATTTTTGAGTATACAATCCTTCCCCCTTTCTCTATCCCTACACTTCTCTCTTTGTCTCTCTTTGTTTTCTCTTTGTCTCTCTCTCTCTCGCGTTCAACCATGGCTTCTCCACCACCGTACATCCTAAACGTTGTTGGATTAGAGCCTAAATCCTTCACTGGGACAACTTCTACCTCTGATGATCGAGCTTCTTCGCAACATTTCTCTTTGACTTTTCAAAATCTCAACACCAGCATTCTCATTATTGTTATCGTTCTCGTTGTAACCTTCATTGTGTGTGTGTCTCTCTCTCTCTCTCTCTTTCTCTCTCTCTGCCTGCTCCTTCATCACCTTAACACCAGCGATTGTGACTATCATGCATGTTTTCTCTTCCAGCCATCGCATCTCGCCAAAGATTCCCTCAGCTTCCATTATTAACTTGCTTCCGATGTTGCCGGTTGGACCCTGGTTTACTATGCCATATCAGACCAGTTTCGCGACCAATTCGTCGATTTCTAATCTGCATCGTCCAATCCGGTTCGAGTTTCATAACCATGATTATACATGTGTTCTCAAGGTTATTAAATAAATATGAAATAAGAACGTAAATTTAAAACATAAACTCATGAGATGAAAATAATGACTTCACATAGAATATGCATGATTATAAGAGACAAAAATAGTGAATTAGTGTCTATTTTATAAAATGGCCTTTTTCTACATGAATGATTCACATGAACTATATATTTAAAGGGAAAGGAATCGTAATTAGCATAGCAATATTGAAGAATAAACATCAGATTATAAACTATGGTATCCAAAAATAAAGGTATTACTTGTTAGGTTCACATTGGACTAAATATGTGTGTGAAGTGAACTACTAGTAACAATACAAAAGAGAAGTGGAAGACAAAATTTAAACTATACAACTTAACTTTATCAAAGTCACAAAGTTACCCCTCGTCCTTGGGTTCAATTGGCGTGGGGGTCGGTCTTCCTTACCATTAGGGAAGGGGTTCGATCCTTGCGTTGGTCAAGGTGCTGGGGGAGGTATCCTAAGGGGTCTAGGTAGCTGTGGTAACGCTGGGCAGGTCTCCAGTATCCCCAGTGAATACTGGGCTCTAAGTGTTGGAAATTATGCCCTAAGGGCAATTCATTGTACTTTGGATATTTAAGTTATTTAAAGTATTCTCTTTAGTTATCATTTTCGTTTGCATGTTCGTATTGATAATCAATCCCTGGATACATCTTATAAATTATCCTAAATGTCCACAGTCGGTCATCTACGCGGAGCGAAGATGAGTTAAGACCGCATGACTTTGATGAGGTATGGAGATACGAATCAAAGTCATGGGCACTTGTAAGAGTACAAGGTCTTTGGACCACCCATGAGAAAGCCTGCATGGATCTAGTCATAAGCTTATCTCATGTATAACCGCGTCACGACGCCCTATGACTTGAGATCATCATGGATTCCTACATGATGAATCACCGGTCTTTGACCTAGTCAAAAGTCACCTTTGACCGAGTGATGATAAAGGCAGGATCGGGATCGGTGGTTTTCATGCGGAGGGACGTGAATGGTCAAGATGGAATTTGCCTCACATTTGTAGAGAGATAATCTTAGGGCCTCGATGAGTGAGTCTAAGAAATGTATGGCCATACTTGTGATGGAAAGGAGTTTCCATTTCACTTATTAGACTACTCGAGAATCGAGAAAGTAATGGTCAAGAAAAGGAAGTTGACATTATCCATGCCTCATCCTTGACCAAATTATTGCGTGACAAAAGGGACGTGACATGGTTGTACGAAAGGTTGTATCGTGTCATCGATCCCCATGTGAATTGGAGTCGCAATGTCTTCTTAGAGGCGCTTGCGATTTGTGGTGACACGGTGTTGGCCCACCGCCAATCTCACATGGGCCTGCGGGTCACACACAGAATAATCCAACACGGGTAAAAGTGTCCAGTTCATTGAATCTCGATTAATCGAGATTAATGAATACTTGAATTTAATGGAGGTAAATATATATATATATATATTTAAATTCGAAAATAATATAATGATATTATTTAATTGAGATTAAAATATTATTATTATATTATTTGTTTTATGTTTAATTTATTTGATAAATTAAATATCTAAAACAAACAGAGATATTGTATCTCATTTAATTTTTCGAATAAAGATATTATTATCTATTTAATTTAAATTGAGATATTAGTATCTCGATTTAAATAAATAGATAGATGTTATTTCTCGGATTTAATTTATTGAGATAAATTAAATCGAAGGCTTTTAAATTTGGATTAAATAAATAGGTTGGATTAAATCTATCGATAGATTTAATTAATTATTTTTTTAATCTAGATTCGAATTCGAAATTTCGATCTGGCTTTTAATTTGATTAAATAAATATTATTATATTAGATCTATCGGATAGATTTAATTAATATATATTTAATCCGGATCTAAAGTTTGAATTTAAAAATTAATACGATTAATTTTGCATTAAATACGCGAACGGTTTTAGAAAACCTACGGGACTTTCGAATCGGCGTATTTCTAAAAAGCCAGCGAGAAACCCTAGAGTGAAAAATAGAGAGAGACGCAAAGAGGCGCTAGCACGCCGCCGTAGCCGTGTTCGAGAATTGTTCGTGTGGATACCGGTGGAGGAAGCCGATTCTACGAGTCGTCTTCTCGCGATCGAGGAGGTAGCCCACCCGTTCAACGAAGAAGAAACCGCGAACGAGTTCTCCAAAGGTAATATCCGGATTCCTTAGCCTTGGTTTAAACGCACTGAGTGATCCTCGGGACGGGATTCGTAGAAATTTTAATCCACTGCGTTGTACGGATCCCAACACTAAGCGCCCTACCCTTGTATTTTGGGTGGCCCAACCCTTTCCTAAAATTTTTATATCAAAAAAAAAAAAAAAAATCAAAGTCACAAAGTTAAAGTTGAAAATAGTTACATAATTAAAGTTGGAAAATAATTAATTTGAGTATAAGTGATGACTTAATAATAGGAATAAGAATTTTGAATATATGCTGCTAATAATATATATATTCTTAATTAATCCAACATGGTGACACAAACGTCAAAAAGAGGGAAAAGCTGATGGACATGTGACAGGAAAAAGGATAACGAAAGGAGATATTGGAATATTATGATCAATAATAAAAGTGAAAAAGTTTCAGATTCCAATTCTCAATAAATTATCAATATACTATCAACAGCTTAGCCCACCTTTTCCCACAATACATCCTCCTTCCCACTAAACATGCAATAAAAGGAATTTTAGTAATTATTTTAATTCATTTAAATTTATTTTGTACCAAAACTCCCCCCGAAAATATGCCTATGCCCTATATTTAATTTTCAATAGTGTCTTAAATATGATTTTATCAAATAAGAGCATACATATACTTTTTTTAAAAAAAAAAAAAAAACAATTAGAGGATACATATACCTAAAAAAACATTAAATTCATCTAGCAAAAAAAAAAAAAAAGTAAGTTCATATTAAGCTCAAAGAAGAATTAACCAATATAAAGTTGGTCTAGCAGTATAAACCCCGTTAGATGTCTTTAGGATCAGATCTTAGAAGAGACGCTTGTATTAGAAACGACACCCTGAATCTTGAATCGATGATAATATAAAACAAGAACAGAGAGAGAGAGAAGAATATAATATTTGTCCTTAACATTTTTCTTAATTATTTTTCCTAAAATAAATTATTAGTATATTCAAATAATTTGGTGCTTGTTCTGATCTAAAGTTGGAGTTTTGTATATAAAGAAATTTGGCGTTGAAAGAATTTTACACTCATATATCGTTCGATCCAACTACATTCATCTATCACTTATATTTAAAAATAAAAGAAAAATAAAAATCATCCCGAGTGAGGCCATTCCCAAAACCGCTATGAGAACAGAGTCTCTATAAAGATTCACTCTGCTTCCTCCATTTTACTCCGAGAGCTCGTTTGAGCCTTCCCCTTCCCTTCCTCTGTTCCATGCTTTTTTTTTTTTCTATCCAAGTTTCTTCCTTCACTCACTTCTCTGCTTTGAGATTTACGGATTTTCTCACTGACCCTTTTGAATAACACCCAAAATTTTCTCTCTCTGTTAACCAAATATTTCTCTAGTCTATCCCAGACTCTGCAAAGCCAGAAATGGATTCTTTCAATCTCGCAAATCTCAAAGCCAAGAAATTTATTGCAATGAAACAACAAAAGCTCCGATGGATTTCCAACTTGTTTCGGCTTGTTGAGGTTTGTGTTGTTCTGATCTTAATTTCAAGATTTTCCTTCCAAGTTCCTGTTGCCGTCAAGAACTCTGGCGACTATTTTCGTGGCTTCTCGGTCTTCATGGTTAGTCCTCCGTTTGTGTTCCTGATGGGAAACGTCATAATCATCACTCTTTTTGCCCTGTCAGGCCAATTCTCAGCTCTTGGTTCTAAATCCAAGAGTTCAGAGAGTGATATTTACCACCAGTTCATTCAAAATAACATCAAGAATCAGAAAATCAAAGAAGAACAGAACCACTCCCCAGAAAAACAGAGCCTAAGAACAGAGGATGAAGGAAACCAGAAATATCCAGAAAATGATAGCATAAGAACCGAAGATCCCAAAATAGATCAGAAAAAATTCATAAACAAAGGAAATAAAAATCACCAAGAAGGCGTGAAAAAGGAGACATCCGACCAATTAAAGATCAAGTGGTTGGAGAAGAAGAATGTAAGAACAGGGGATAGGAAGTGTTTGGATTACAGGAGGTGTCAGACAGAGAAATCAATGGAAGTCAAGAGAGAGAAACCTAGGAGTGTGCTAAAAAGGTCAGAGACAGAGAAAATCACAAGTTCATACGAAGAAGATGGCATGAGCAACGATGAGTTTCGCCGAACTGTTGAAGAATTCATTGCTCGGCAACAGAAACTGCGAAGGGAAGAAGAGTGCTCTGTAATTTGAATTTTCAAAGTTCTTCATGACTGTATCACTTACCATTTAGCATGTAAATCTACTTATTTTCTAGCTGTAAATAAGCTGTTTCTATTTTATTTTTATTTCATTCAAGTCGTGTTATGTTATCAGTGTAATAGATGGGGGGAAATATTGTATGAATGTAACTTTCTTTTTTCTTTTTTGTCCAAAACTGTATGAATGGGTTGTATCTAAAATCAATCCATCATTCTCATGTAGAAAGAAAATTTCGGTTTTCTACTGGACAGCTAGTTCTGTGTTTATCCAATGCAAAAATGAAAAGAAGTTCTCATTTCAACACAAGGAGCTGAGTTTGAGGAAGATTTATGTAATAAACTTGTTTTCCAGATATCAATGATCTTATAGTTCAGTGCTATGCGAGATCCTTGATAAGTGAGAAATAGTTTAATCCCACTGTAATCTCAAGCAGTGAGTACCTACCATTTTGAACAAGGAAAAAGACATATGTTCCCTAAGTTTTGCAAAAATGGGGTTAATATAATTTTTAGTTCATTAAATTTACTCTTATTTTGGTTTTAATCCCTAAAGTTTTAAATTAAATAAGAGGTTTTGGTCCCTCAATAGGCAAAATAATTCATATTTTTATTTAATAATAGGGACTAATGTTTTAAAGAGAATGAAACTTGAGGACCAAAACCAAATTAAGGATAACTTGAAGGACCAAAATTATATTAACTTATAAAAATATATATTAGAAGAACTAACTTTCATTTCAAACTCCGGCAATATTTGTTGTTCATCAGTCAAGGTGTGTCCAGCTTCATAAAGTTATATGATCATGTTAGACAATCTCTCAGATGTTGCTTCATAGGAGTATTTCGTCTAAGCTTGTAGGTGTCAAACTTGAGTGTCAGCCTCCTAAGATTTGTGGTTGATGTTCCACCAAACTTGTCCTTGAGTGTAGCCTGCATAGCCTGAGCAATTTGGTATTTCTCGTATTGGCACATCAGGTCGTTCTCCATAGTGCTCAACAAGGTGACTCTTGTGATGATGTTCTTCTTTTTCCATGCCTAATAAGCTTCCAAGTTTCTCCTATGCTGAGCAGTCGTCCTAGCTTCAGGTTGCACCAAAATAGTGGTCACTGGCTTAACAACCTCTAGTTCCTCCAAAATGTACTATGACTTATGGTGCCAAATGCATGTCTCAGTTGTCACCATTCAATTTGTCCCATTTGTTCAGTTCAACAATGATGCCTTTCGTAGTCATTTGTCAATTCTGGAGCAATGTTTTCCAAATTTGGAAATGGTGTTCTCTTTAAAGGAGCATAACAAACGATTATATAGCACAACGTGAAACATAACAAACGATTATATAGCACAACGCGGTATACAATGTCTATACTTAATTATATCATTTTAGAATAGAAAATAGTTAAATTACTAGATTCATGATCAAGAGAATACGTTTGTACCTCCATCACACAAATACTAGCACCTTTACTATTTTCTATCAAGAAGTTCATATAAGTACTTAAAATAAGTCATCAACTTTTAGAAGTTGCCCCTTCTAAAAGCTCCCACTTATCAGGAATGCATGGTATCATAATACATAATCAAAAAAGTAGCATTAACTAAAAACATATTTCATTACATGAAAAATACCATGTCAATATATAAAACATACTAACAAAAATACATAGAGTCATATTCTCAATACAACCAACATAAGAAAAAACAGAAATACGATACACCAATTAAATGTTAGAACAAAAGTAGTCAACAATGGCTTTTCTTAGTTTCCTCTATCTACTCTTACAGCTGCACGATATTTCATCATCACACTCACGTAGAATTCTGCACTCTTTTTGTCAGTTATGCTTTCTACTTGGTTCGCAATGACTGAGTATATAATTTTTATATTATTTATTCTAGATGTTTTGTCTGCATCAAGTTTCATATCAATCTTTTTCTAATTTATCTTGATTGATAGGGACAAAGCTTGAGACAAAAATTTGAGGGGCAAATCTATACTCATTAACTAATTAAAAAAAATTTATGATTATGTTACATTTTTAAAATATTTAGATTTATAATAAAAGTTGGGAAGAGAAGAAATAGGGAGAAGATAAAATCAAAGAAATAATATTACAAAGATTACTCCTTATATTTTGATGGACCAAAGAAAACACAAAAAAAAAACTTTATAAATTAAAAGCCTTATGTGGAGAAACTTTCTATCTTCTGTGTTATAATTATGATGATGCATCAAGATAAAACAAACCCAATCGTAAAGAAACTGGAAAAATCTATAATGGTATTGTTGTACTTCACTCTGATTCAGCAACATCATCTGCTAGCAATGTCTTTTTCCCAGATCAGTTAAATTTACAGCAAATACTTCTACTTCTGAGATTGAGGTTGAGGTTTAGAATGAAAAATCAATTAACTTCATCTACAGTGTAGTGTAAAATAGGTAAAAGCATAGTAAAGAATACACCACAAAAGTAAATTTCATTGATAAGCTAAAAATTTCATGCAATTAGATTGAAATATCGAAAAAAATGACAAGATTAACATACCACATGGAACAAATATTGAATTATAAGTTCTAAAGATATAAAAGGCTGAATTGCAAATGGAAAAATAGAAGAGGGAAAAATGTTATGAAAAAAATTTTGGGGGCCAAAATTAAAATTTACATTATTAAATTTCTTTTTAAAAAAAATTCTAAACAAATTTTTTTTTCTAAACATTTTGGGGGGGGCATAGTCATACTAAAGCTCCATCATTATTGATTGATACTCTCTTAACAATAATCAATGAAAAGAGAGAATGAGAGAATTAAAGAATATGACTATGGTCTTTTAAAAAACACATGTAATATTAACTAATTCAATTAGCTTTCTTAATCTAATTAAATTATGTAAATATGTTTTATTTTAAGGACCGGAAGAGGATTAAAAATCAATTAAAAACTTTTTTTTTTAATAATGCAATAACGATTATTATTGCAAGCATTTAATAGGGTTGAACAAAAATCGTTGAAAATATTTTATTTAAATTGACTGCAATAACTTCAATTTAAATACCAATATTTGTTGAAATCTTGCGGAGCATCAGTATTTTTCAATATGTAAAAATATATCAAAGTTTTTCTAACTAATAAATTTTTTTAAAAAAATTTGAAAGAAGGGGAATAACATTATCTAAATTTTTTGTTGTTGCCCATCCGGTATTCAAAGCTTCGCCCGACTAATCCGAATCCGACTCACATCACGCACTGGTTATGGTGGGAGAGTCTCCCAACGGAGAACTTTCTCTAATTTTTTTTTTTTTTTTTTTTAAAAATGGTGACAAGTGTCAACCACTCCGGGTTCAGAAATGATAAAGGACGCCTCTTACTAATAAGTAGGTAGCTCCATACAAGGCGGATTATGAGTGGTTTTACCGTAAAATAACCCTGGCACTCTTAAAGGAATCCAGCACCACATTCCGCTGTACCAACCACATGTTGGTAGAACTTTCTCTAATTTTTTTTTTTTTATAATAGAACTTTCTCTAAATTGGTACTGTGATTTGATGCCAAAACTCCAAGTTGGGCCCATAACAAAACATATGGAGCCCAAGAAGTGGACTGTCACTGAATAATTATATTCTCTCACTGCGTTCTATCAAAAAAAATATATTCTCTCACTGCGGCATCTTATTCTTAGGACGGATGACAGAAAGGGAGAACCTTAACTTGCAACTATATATTACGAGTATTGTTTGCCACCTTCAGACTTGATTTGGTCTCTTCATTACAAAATCTCAACCATTAATCAAAATTTTAACGACAATGATGAATCTGTACTCTTAAAAACCATCATTAGATCTAAACCATCATATCCAATGGGAGCAGAATAGAGGGATGAGCACATTTTTCTTATTTTTTTTAAATTTTTTTATATATTATATTTATTTAGATTTAAATTATATAATGTTTTCTGGAATTTTTTTTTGACCCAATATCTCAAATTAATTAATTTTAATGATACTGGTATTACATGAGAAAATTTTGAATGCGGACCTTAAAATTAATTAATTTGAGATCTTGGTTGTAAAAAAAATTCTAGAAAGTCACATATAATTTAAATCTAAATAAATATATTATATTAAAAAAAATGTGTTAATCCCTCTAATAAAGGGACAATATAAGGTGTACATAAGGATGTACACCTAATGTGAACCCCATATCCAATCCAACGTTCAAGATTTATAGTGGAGAGAAGCCACTTCCATGCATCATTATGTGAATAATATATAAGCTTCTTGTCTTTTCTCTATCCAGACCTAATTTTCTTTTGATGAAAAAAAAAAGCTTTCTGTCTCTCTATAACTTGCACATGTCTCTCACATTCTCATCCAGGCATTCACTTCCCAACTGCCGGATATTTTCTATAAGGGAACAATATTCTAAGATATTTTCGATATTGGAAATCATCCATCACTTATTCTTTATATACGCTCTGTCAAATAAATTCACTTATTCCATGGAAAGGAATATATGTGACTTTAATTAAGGGAAAATTATAATAAATGACCATAAAAATGATAATTATTTTGAAGGACCATAAATTAAAATAGAAAGACTAAATTGCCCCTGTGTTATTTCTAGATCTTCTTCTTCCTAGTCTTTGCCATTTTGGTAGTAAGGTTTTTTAGGTGTAGGGTTCTTGCTGATATAGAGCAATTATCAAAAGGAATCAATTATTAAAGCATTATCTAAGAGTGATTAGAGTCGGCAAAACGGGCTAGGCCCATCGGGCCGGCCTGTTTAAGCCCTGGCACTTTAAGGGCTGGGCTTGAAAAATGGACGAGATATTTGAAATTAGCTCTGACGGGCCTCGAGTTTAAACGAATGCCCTGGAGGGCCTCGGCCACCTGCGCCCCTTTTCACCGTAGTTTTTTTTTTTTCCTTTTTAAATTTATTAATTTATATATGTTTTGTATTTGTTATAGAGTTATTTATCCATTTAACTACAAATACATAAGAATTATACTCTAATTTTATGATTTGATTTATTATTTGTTGCAAATAAAGATTATGGGTGTATTCATGATGCGGGAGAAGAATTTCATGATATTCTTACTCATGAGCTGAGGCTACTACTCAAAGTGAATAACAATCAAATGTCATTAAAATTGATGATAGTGACGAAGATGACGACAATAATAGTCATCGTACTAATGTCGCTTAGTGATATGCTTTTTATATTTTATGTGAGTTATTTGTGAACATAGTTTGCTTTTAATTATGAATTAGTGACTGTGCTTATTTATTGGATGATTCGTGTTGTAATTTACTAATTATATATATTTTTTAAAAAAAAAAGTGGAGGAAAAATAGTTAAAATTTGGAATAGTAATTTTCGGGCCCCGCGGCCGCCGCCCCGTGTTCTCGGACCGAGCTTTAAAAAACAGGTGTTTTTTTTACTCCGGGCCCTGGAGGGCCGGCCCTATTAGGCCCTGACCCTTCACGGACCGGCCCTGATTGCCAGCTCTAAGAGTGATCCAAATGCTATTCAAGTATTTCTTGATGCACATAATGCAGAATCAAACACATATAAAACTTATTGCTTTTTTCATATCAGGCAGAAACAATATATATTGACATAACAAAAAATATGCCTATTAAAGATTATTCTAATGAAACCACTAGTATATCGAAGGTGAAATCACCTTATTTTGTAAGAATAATGAAGTAATTTGAATTGATATCTATTTATCATTAATCATTAATCATCAATCACTCCAAATCCTTAGTTTAAAAAAATCACTCCAGTTCGGTTAGAGAGAAGATAGGAAATCGATTGAGGAAAATTTAGTCTTTTTATTTTAATAATTTAATTTCTGATCCTTTAAAATAATTACTATTTTTATTATCTTTCTTAATGAATAATATTTATTCTATGCCCTTTATTATAATATTCCCAGTCACTAATGCCACATTTTGTCTTCTATATTTATATATATTTGACGAAAGTGTTATGGGATTGATTTGATTGTTCTATAGGTAAGAGTTGTTAATTTTTTATACTTCAAACTAAATATAAATATAAATATAAATATATATATATATATGCCCTTTTTACTTTCCATATCTCGATCAACAGAGATATTAGTTTTCGTTGTGGACAAAAATATTCTTGATCCCACCAAATATATTATATATGTGTGTGTGAGTGTGCAGTTAGTAAATATGTGAGTGCAGTTAGTAACTGATCACTGATCGAGCCACTTTATGTCCATACATCCACATGCACAGCTCTAGCACCACGAGACGAGATCATGCTTAACTATTTTTCTCCTTCTTCTTTCTTTTTTATTCTCACATCATCAAGATCACTGCTATACCTGGGATTTTTTTATGTTTTTATATTTATTAAATTTAAATAATTCAAATGAAATTTTAACACCTTGGACATATACATCCCTGCAGATATCCAATAGAATATTACTAAGATAAGATTAATAAATTGAGATATTTTATTGGGAAAATTCCATATAAATATCGTTTGAATTTGCAAAACCCTCGAAGTCTTACAATTTGTAAAAAAAGGCGAGAGGTACAAAAAACTATAAGGGATATGCAAATTCGGGTCAAATTACCCTTTCGCTTTTAGTTTTAAATTAAAAAAAAAAAGATAAGATACCCTCATCCCACCTTACCGCCACCACCATCGATGTGGTGGCCATCGGCGGATGGTCAAGGCGATGGCGGTGGTGGGGGTATTTTATCTTATTTATTTATTTATTTAAAATTAAGGGTAAAAGGGTAATTTGATCCGAATTTGCATATTCCTCATAGGTCCTTTGTACCTCTCAACCCTTTTACAAATTCAGAGACTTCTCGAGATTTTACAAATTCAAACGATATTTATATGGAATTTTCCCTATTTTATTTTTGTATTATTTATAGAAAATAACTACTTAAACGTACAAATTTCCTAATATTTCATCAATAAACATCACGGCATCACCATACATTAATTGAATTGATACTGATCAGGTTTTGTAGTTCACGATTGGAATATTAAGCGAATCCAACTTGGGATAGATGAGCACATGACGCGTGTGACGATAATTCATGATGCTGTCGGCAGAAGCAATACCATCAACTGTACGTATGGACACCATCGTATACGTAGATTACCTACTATGGTTCATACTCTCGCCCGTATTTTTAATAAACAACAATCTCTTTCATAGGGTCATCCAGCAACAAATCCTTCTTATCTAAAATTTTCAAAATGATTTTTTTAAATTTTTTATTTTATTTTTACTCTTAATAAATATATGTCATTTGCCAATTCATTGTCTCTCTACAATGAATTTTCCCTTTTTATTTTTCATGTAGTTTCTTTATAAATAAATAAGGGTTAAGGTGCATTTTTACCCTTAAAGTATGCGCCCAGGAGCAATTTTACCACTGAAGTTTCAAGCATAACAATGTTGCCCCTGAAGTTCAAAATGCAGGCATGTTACCCTCCGTTAATAACCCTAACGGTCAACTAACGGTCAACGTTAGGGTTTTTAACGAGATGCAACATTACTCCGTTTTGAAACTTCAGGGGCAACATTGCTCCAAAAAAAGTAGCAATTTTGCCCATGAAGTTTCAAACGGAGCAATGTTCCCCCTCCGTTAAAAACCCGATAGTCAACTAACGGTCCAACGTTAGGATTTTTAACAGAGGGGCAACATTGCTCCGTTTTGAAACTTTAGGGGCAATATTACTACGTCGAAAACTTTAGGGGCAAAATTGCTCCCGAAATAAGTGCATACTTTAAGGGCAAAAATGCACCTTAACCCAATAAATAAAGGTATAATTAAAAAGAAAAATACATCTCTTACATATTTATTGCTTTTAAATAATGTTTTCAGCTGTATAATTTTGATAATCGTTTCTTATAAAAAAGTCCAGAGAGGGAATATGATTTGCAAAAACTAGTAAGAGATATAACGGAATATATTAACTTCTCAAACTTCTCCAATTCGCTTAGTGATTTGATAGTGTTCAAGGCTTTTTTTTTTTTTTTTTTTTCCCTTTTGAAAAGAAAACCAAAATATGGGCTTGGCGAGCTGACAAAGGCTAGTTAGAACTTCTCCACTATCTGGCCTTTATATGATTTATTTGGAGAATTTATCTTAATTTTAAATATAAGACATATTTTTAAGACTAAATTATACAAAACCCCTTGAACTTTAAGTTAGTTGCATATAACTTCTATTTAACATTTCAAGTTTAAATTTAACCCCCTTAAAGTTTAACCTTTTCTTTTAATTTTATTATCAACCTCTGTTTGTTAACTGACCGTTATCTTTTCAATAAAAATTTCTATATACGTCGGATTAAGAGATGACATGTGTCATTCTATATAAATTTCTAATTTCATAAAACTCCCTAAACTTTGACTAGTTGCAAACCCAAAAACTTTGATAAGTTAATAAACCTCATAATACTTCAAATTTTAAATTTAACTCTCTCAAAATTTTGATTTATAATATTAAACCTCATATTGTTACTTTTATCATTTTAATAAATTTATTAATATTTTTACTATCATTTTTCAATTAAATACGCCTCCATTCATTTTTATAAGAAATATTTAACCGAATTTCGTGGTTCAAAATGTGGATTAAGAGTAACAAATTTGTCAAATTTGTAACCTTTTTTTAATTAAAATACCCTTATTTATGAGGAGAGAGGGAATAAGAAAATTATTATAATAAAGAAGATTATGGAGGAGATAATAAGAAAATTCTCTTTAGGAGATTAGGAACATAGTAGAAAGTAATTTTGTATTCATATATATGAAGACTGACTACGGACCGCCCAAAAGCCCTAAGTCCATAGCACGGCCCAAGCGAGCCGGGGCGTAATCCGCTAATCATAGCAGGAGATCCAGAAATCTCGGTTAGGTAGAATCCACCCCTATCATAACGGCCTACCGAGATACACGCCTCATTAATGACACGTCCCATTAATGGCACATCCCGGATATCCGCCCCATTAATGACACGTCCCATTAATGGCACATCCTGGATATCCGCCCCATTAAAGGCACATCCCATTAAGGGCGTATCATCCGATATCCGCCCCATTAATGGCCCGCCATTAATGACGTGCCGGATATTGCACCGCAGACACCTCTATAAATACGGAGGACGGGTAACAAGGTGCACACATTCTAACCTAGGCTATTTACATACAGTCTCACTGTGCATACACACCACCCCTTTGTCGTGTACGGTGATCCTACGCTCTCCTGGTTATCTCCTCCATAGATATCCAGGCAAGCCTATCCCTCCAAGATCAATATACCAGCCCTCGGCTGGACATCTGTGTTCTATACTGACCATGCAAGATTTTTTTTATCACTTTTCTTAGTTCAGATATCTAATATAATATTCAATACACAAAGTAAGTGCATCATTTTTTAAATTAATCTGGTACGAAAGTTTAGCGGTAAATTCAATAGAGAACTTAGCATTTTTAAAATCCAAAAATATTTGAGTCAACTTTGGACACACCAAAGATTTTATACAAATTTTTACCCAAAAAAATATATTAGTCGATCCAAGCAATACATAAAGGTACAATATATTATTATTCATAAATACTAGTATTTTATCTAACTAGCATAGAACCCGCGCATTATGTAATATATAAATATAAGACAATATTTATTTTTTATTAGGTATGAAAAGAATGATATATTTAAACATTTTCTTTCGTATAATTTAATAACAGTGAAAAATTGAAATCAGAGCATTTCCTGTGCTTGTATACCTAAAATAATTAACTTGGTGACATTACCGGTAACTGGGGCATGATAAATGAAGAAGGCGACAAGAGTTTTAAGGATGAGAATGAGAGGACCGAGTTCATAACCAGAAAAAAAAAAAAAAAAAAAAAAAAAAAAAAGATCTGTGTTTGAACCTATTTGTAAGGCACATTTTGGAGAAGGAATCATGGATGAACTCTTCCTTAGGTTTAAGAACAAGGTTATCCAATTCTTGCCCAAGTTGGTCGATCCTGTTTTGGTTATATCTCTCACTAAAATTGCTTAAGTGAGAGAGAGCCACTGGCTCATGAAATAGTAGCAGACTCAAGAAACTACGCAATTTCCCTTCCATGTGTATTTGAATGAACCATATCTTCTTTGTTCATCATGTTGTTCTATAAGTATATATGGTAAATAAGTCAAAGTATCGTTTGAGTATTTTTGTGTGTAGTTGAGTCGAGTTGACGTTGTTTGTAATGTTGTCTCAGTGATCTCTATTGTTGGAAAATGACATAAAAATACAATTTGAATTTCAAAACTCTAAAATGCCTGCTAAATTAACAAAAAAGACAAATAGATAATATGTAGGAATATAAGATTTTGAAATTTGAGTATTGACAACTTGAGTATAGGCAATGATAACTTAAGGATATCAATTAGCAATTTGGATATACTGTGATGAAACTTGGGGAGTTCAAGTTGTCAATTTTTATACCTAAGTTGATAATTCATACACTTAAATTGTCAATACCCAAACTTCAAAATCTCATTCCTAACAGATTACTTATTTATCCTTTTGCTAATTTAGTAGACATGTTTGAGTTTTTGTAATTCAAACTGTATTTTTCTGTCATTTTCCTTATATAACTTGTTCTTATTAGAGTTGTTCAATACTCATTACATTCCTATTAGTAATTTTTATAAATTAAAGATGTTAATTTCTTTTATACAAACCAGTACTGAGTGAAATCTCATGGTGAACATATGTTACTGATGTCTAACCTCTCATGCCAGAGGGCTAAGAACACCACACAAAAGCGCTCAACCACTTTCAACTCTTATATTGATTACCGATTGATCACTTTGGCTTATGAAAACTACGAACCCCGTCACTAAATATAAGGGTTAGATAATGGATTTGTTTTTTTTTTTAAATATATTACCTCAATCCACTTTATAAAATATTCTAATATCTTAGATTCAAAAATTCAAGAAATTGACTCCTGGGCAACGGTGCCAAAATTTGATCATGCTTGTCGTTAGCACTCAAATTAATTACTAAATCAACCTCTATAATATAGTTGTCAACCTATATATGTCATATTCTCTTGCGTAGAGTCAATAGCATTTAATTCTTAAATTAATTAAATGTGCAAAACCAAAAATAAAAAGAGAAAATTGACTTTTAATAAAAAAAAAATATTAAAGAAAATAACGAAAACAAATAATGAAATTTATTGAGAACAGATTAGTGTCTATCATAGTTCTTTCAGATATGGAGTTATTAATTCACTAAGTCCTACACATGAAAAACTCAGTTATGTAATCAATAATAATGAGTAGAAACCTAGCACATTTAATTACCTCTTAAATAAATACTCCTCCTGGTCTTAATTATAAGACATAGTTGACCTTTTTGGAGAGATTAAAGAAGCTAATTAAATTGCTTTAGAGTAATTTTTTTCTTCAAACTAATTAATTTAACTAATAAACTAATATATAATTTAAGGATACACAACACATGAAATGATTAAGTAACTTATTTAGCTTCCTTAATTTCTCCAAAGAAAGTCAACTAAGTTTTATAATTAGGACCAGAGGTAGTTAGAGCCAAATCGTGGGCCGACCCTCCAGGGGCTAGAAAAGAAAAAACACTGTTTTTCAAAGCCCTACCCGAGAGTACCAGGGGCCAGGCGGCGCCCGGGCCTCTGGAAATTATTATTCCAAATTTTAACTATTTTTTCTCGTGTTTTTCACACAAATATAATTAATAAATTACAACAATTAAAGCTCTAAATTACAACATAAATCATCTAATTTATCAAATAAATGTTGTCAACATTTATATCCAAAAAACACAATCATCCAACAAATAAGCATTCACGAATTCATAATAAAAAACAAATTATGTTCTCAAATAACTTACATAAAATATAAAACGTATCTAAATTCATGGTGATTGGGATTAAAAAAAGGAAGTCATGCGACTAAAACGTGTCTAAATTCATGGTGGACTATGGAATTTTTTTATAGGGTTACTCACACTTCAATTTTTCAACATTTTTTTAAAAAGAAAAAAAAAAAAAAAATATAACGGGCTAACGGGCCGGCCCGTCAGTAGCCATTGCATGGCCGGCCCGTAAAAGCCCGTGGCCGCAGGGCCGGCCCTACGAGGCCTGACTTCATCTCTTTCTTCTATTTTTGATGCCCGGCCCGTAACGGGCCAGGGCTAAACGGGCCGGCCCGACGGGCCCGGCCCGTTTTGACGGCTCTAGAGGTAGTACCACTTAGTGCATGGATTAAATTTGCAATTATAATTTGTTCCTCTAATTAGAATAATCGAATGACATATACTAATGGAATAAGCAAATGCTTTATCCAATAAAGTATAATCAACCATGCAATTCAATTAGTAACATAAAAGAATAGCAACATTAATCATATGAGGAAAATGAAAATATGGAATAAGAACTACAAATCATAAATGTTCATAAAATTCACAAAAGTTTAATAACAGAGATTATCCAAACAAAAATCAAAGTCTTGAAAATATAAAGGGTTAACGAGCATTTTTGCCAACAAACTATTGGTCCAGGAGCACCCAACACAATAAACTATTTTGTGAACCTTAAATGCCAACCAACTTTTCAAAACATTAAATTTGCACAAAACCGTTAGTTTCTCCCAAACGTCCGTTATTGCCTTGGACACGTGTATGGCTTCTGAATCGTTCAGTTCAATGAGCAAAAAAGCAATTCAATTACATTTCTTTCTTTTTTTTCCCTCTCCCCCTGAATCTCTATCCGTGTAATCTAATATAGTCTGCACTTCAACGATTAGCTATGCCTGCGAATTCCAAGAACTTCTCTCTCCCCGCTAAACGATGCAAAAAGAAATGGGCGTTGAAGGGAAAATCACTGAAGTACAGAACAGAAATTGAGTTTTGTTTGGTGCTGCAACCAGCGGGGAGGAGCACTCTCCCGGAGGAGTTGTCGGTGCGGGTGTGAGTGGAGATTTGGCCGGTGGTGAGCTCACTGAACAGGAGAAGGGGAGAAGAAACAGAACTGGTGCCGGGGGTGAGCTTCGGGAGCGGCCGTTGGAGGCGAAGATGCTGGAGGTTTGGTGGCTGGAGCTGGTGCCGCCGAAGCCTTTGACGGAGAAGATGGTGGAGACGATGCTGGGGCTGCCGATTTGGGAGACGATGCTGGGGCTGCCGATTTGGGAGACGATGCTGGGGCTGCCGCCTTGGGAGATGGCGCCGGGGTTTGCTGCCTTGGGAGATGGTGCCGGTGTAACGTCCTTCAAATTTACTTAACATAATAACGAATTAAGTGTTCATTAACAACTAAGTAATGCCCATCAGTTTCCAAAATATACAAAAGTAAATCAGAGTATGCAAAATGAGCCCTAACGTGGCAATATACAATCATCCAACGTATACCAGAAGATAGAAACACTACTGTTAGAAGGAGTAGCCTAAGCTTCCGAAGTTTTCCCTGATGGACCCGGACGGAAACTATCACCTGGAAAAATGTGGTAACCATCAATCCAACTCATTATGAATACTAATATGTGCTAGTGAGGTGCCATGTGAAACAATTTATATAACACGGTATTTTTTTTTAAAAATAAAAAATAATAATTATATATATGATTTGCCAATATCCACATCATAAAATTTCATATCAGAAATTATGTATCACGCTTTTCATTAACACAATTCCCAAGATACCTCCCACCAATCAAACCGAATCGCCTTATTTCTTCCGACTAGATGGGCTAAGTTACATCCATATTACTGGTTACTCAAAAGCTCACTGGTCATGTGATGAGGACCGACCAAAACCCTCGAGCACATGTCCCGGACTATGGGTCTTTCCCCCTCATTGAACATGCGGGGTGTCGTACGCCCTTATTAAACTAGTGGGCCGGTCCCTCATTGAGCAGTGGGACAATATAAAGCCAACCATCATGCATTAATGGAGGCCTCACCACGTGGTGGAATATACTACTCCATTTCCTCCCAATCAACCCTTTGCATAATTATCATAATAAATATCATAATATCAAAATTCTAAATAAATAAATAAATATGTATATATTCAAAATTCAAATCATAAGGTTCCGCAAGGCCATTTCTATTAAGATATTCATAATCATTTCACAAAATACTCACAAACAACATACTAATACACATAACAAGTGGAAAGTGGTTACCTCTCGCCATAGCTTACTACTATCACTCGCTCCTAATCCAAGAGCTCAAACATACGACAAAAATCAATCTATCACAACCAATTTACTAACAATTAATAACTATTCTAAAACTCTATATAAACAACATTATAACTTATAATTTCATAAAATTAAAATATACAAATTTTAATAATACTTTAGAATGTTTCAAGTGGGCAAATTATGATGTTACGAAAAATCGGTGTAACTATTAATTCTCTTTCTATTTATTACTAATTAATGATACCCCTTTTTTTCCATTTATTATTAATTAATAATTTCCTTTATTATCTATTTCTCTTTTTTTTTTGAATAATAATAATAATAATAATTATTATTTATTTTATTTTCATTATTATTGTTGTTGTTTATTTATTTAATTCATTATTGTTATTACTTATCTACCATTATTTTGAACTCTCAAAGCTTATCCTAACACTTTAAATTAGAAGTTATAATACTAATCATCACATAAAATTATAAATTATGCTCTTTAGATATGATTAAAATTATATATACTCTTTGGATATTCAAAAACATGGTATCTTATGATTTCAAATTGCTAAATTATAGTCAAAGTAGCTTTTGACTTTTATTGATTAACTACAACATGTTATGTCCTGTACAAATCATATCTAGAGTATATCCAAACCTTAACTATAGCAATATATGTATATATATAAATAAAGAACATGTCAGCCACTTTTTTCCCCCAAAAATTCCTGTGCGTAGCAACTTCCATATATGGGGCCACAAGTTTCCTGATATATTCCCAATTCGTTTTTTTTTTAAGTGCACAATGCCAACACGTAAATCTATACACACTCACTAAAATACTTTCTTTTCCAAAGGCAGTGTTGAAAAAAAATGAGCATGCAATATTAAACAACCAAAAATACATATAAATAAACCGCTAAAAGCTCTTCATGACAGCAACGTTCATATTTATATACCTATATAAAGCAACTATACTTTCTTTTGATTCCTATATGTAGTACACATATATATTCATAGCATCAGCTTCATTCTTGTCTGTAACGTGAGGTAGCAAGTTTTTCCTATCATCTTTCCAAAGCAAAGCCATATATATATATATATATCAGCTTTGCAAGATAAATAAAAAAAAAGACCCTGTTTCAACATGTATAAAACAGAGCTCTCATGGTATAAATTCCTAATTAAATCACTAAGAAACTTGCGTTGGTGATTAATGGAAGCAAGGAGGAAATGAAAGCTTTAACATACCTCTGTTTTTCTGGTTAAGAACAGAGCAAAACTACTGGAACTTTCTTTCTCCTTCTCGGCTTCCCTTCTCTCTCGGTTTTGGGTTGAGGCAAGGTGGAAGAAAGAAAGTCAAGTGCAATGGTTTTATGGTGAAGGAAGGGTCCGGTCCAAGAAGGAATACCCAGAGGTATATGGCACTGGGCTCCAGAAGGTATGGAATGGGTTAGCGTGGCTGCTACTGTCGCAGAAAGAATGGTGCATATCTACTGTTTCGGCGTAAATAACGTTATGCCATATTTTCCCTGACAGTGCTGTATTTTTGTGTGGTAGAGGAGATAACTGATATATGTAAAATAAAATAATGGGTTCAAAATGATATGGGATGGTGGTAATGGGGTAATGAGTTTTTACTTTGTGGGCTTGCATCTACTGATAGCACATGGGTTCAAGATTTTAAATGGATTGAAGGTGTTAAGGAAATGAAGATGATGGTTTTGGGTTTTAAAACTTATAAGCTGTACGTTTGATTTGTTGAATTATAGGTGTCACTTTTTTTTTGGGGTCAAAATTATAGGTGTCACTTAGGTTCTATTATCTATTTGTTTGTTATTATTATTATTATTATTTTGCAAGGAAAAATAATTTCCTGATCTTCCAAATAGTTAATTTAATCATTTGGCCAAATTCCACCGTTTAATTCTCATATATTATTTCTAAAAATTTTAGGCATAATTTATTCTTTATTGTTTGAATTATTCTTTTCCCAAAATAAATTAATCAAGGGAAAAAATAAGCCTAAATTTCTAATAACTATTCTCATAATTATTTTCAACCCAAATTTTATAATTAATTTCCATATAATAATTCAATTTCAAATCCCAAAATTTGGGATGTTACATCGGGTTGTTTGCCTTGGGAGATGCAGCGGAGGCGTGGATTGAGGAGAGGCAACCGGAGCCGTTGAATTAGGTTTAGAAGGTGCTTCCACCGATGTAGCAAGAAATGGAGTGGCGGGTGATTTGGATGGAGCAAATGGGAGATTGACCACCGACGCCGGCGATGACAATGCAGATCAATGCGAGAGAGATACGCTTCTCGATCCATTTTGCTTGTGAGGGGAGAGAGAACAGTTGCAAAAATTGTTCATCACGAACAGTTGTGTGATTTAGTTTACCACAAACGGACGTTTGGCATAAAGTAACGGTTTTGTGCAAATTTAATGTTTTGAAAAGTTGGTTGGCATTTAAGGTCCACAAAATAGTTTATTGTGTTGGGTGCTCCTGGATCAATAGTTTGTTGGCAAAAATGCTCCTTAACCCAAATATAAATTAAATCCTAGAACTAGGAATTCATAAAATACAAGAAAAGATTAAACTAAACAACAACTCTCAAATAAAGAATAGAGAACTCAAGCCACAAGATTTGTTGGTCTATCTATAGGTGGGTTTGCAAAATCGTCACTACTATAGAGTTGTATGAAACATCGTGATCTTCATTGTTTTCAGGTTCACCAAGAACGTTGTCGTCCTCATCTTCTTAAGATTCGCTGGCCACCTCCGCCTCCTCCGGTCTCCCCGCAAATCGGGCCGATGGTGGTTGTGGTTTTGTTGGGAAGGGGTAGATTTTTTTTTAAACTTATTTTTAAGACCGGATGTTTAAAAAGTTTGGTCTAAAAGTCTTACTTTTAAGACCTCATATTTTAAAAGTCTAGTCTAAAAAAAAAAACTTTTAAGATCGTTCCTCAACTGGTTTTAGAAGTATCAGACTTTTTAGACCGCTTGTGTCGAGACCAGTTC
The DNA here is from genome assembly GCA_019022655.1 of Acacia acuminata. Taxonomy (NCBI): domain Eukaryota; kingdom Viridiplantae; phylum Streptophyta; class Magnoliopsida; order Fabales; family Fabaceae; genus Acacia; species Acacia acuminata. The sequence goes on along the minus strand of JAFJYI010000025.1, from coordinate 3,584,296 downwards.
TAGATCCAGTCTAAGAGACGTTTTTCATTCGGTCTAAAAAACCTTTTTTATACTAATATATGACAATATTAAATTGTTAGTTTAAACTAATAAAAAATACAAATACTTCCAAATTAGGCCAAAAAACATAGATTCTAAGTTGAATAATAGAAGGGACATTAATTATAAGATGAGAGGATTTTATAAGCACAACTGTTAATTGTAAAGCCAAACTAAACTCACGCAGACTAAAAAAAAAAAAAAATCTGGACAATTATTTTTTGAGTGAAATCAACGTTTAAATTTATTTAAAATCCCTTAGAAATATTGACAAACCTGAATTATAGTAACTCCTTCATCCTTGATTTATGGGAATTAAAATTTTTGACAATTGGAATTTTTGGTCAAGAACACATTTAAATATAGAGAAATCCCAAGAAAATACCACTTGAACTTTAAAATCTTAAATAGGTGATTTCTCAATAAAACGAGTTGTCAATTGCTTTATTGTTATTGTTAATCTCATTATTGTTGTTGTCAACAGGATTTTGAAGTTCAAGTGATATTTTTTTTTTTTTTGTCATTTTCTTTTAAATATATTTCCTTGGTAAGAAACACATTTAAATTCAAATCTGTTTATCAGCAGGAGACCAAACTTTAGAAAAGGTAGGGCTAAGGGTTTTTGTATCCTGAATTTTGAATCTAGAGACTTGAGGATAAACCTATTAGGCAGATGACTAAACCTTGTTCAGAAAGAGTGAAAAATATTATGAAAGGAGTTTTCCTTGATACTGGTAGATTAAGGCTAGCTTCTGAGGAGACAGTCATCTTGTGACATGCCTTTGACTGATCATATGACGTCCAATGACTATGAAACTTTTCATTAGGTGCATATTTCGGTCAACAAGAGAGGAATAACAGGCCAAATGAATTTTTATATTTATGACATGTCAAAGATCAAAGTCAAGGCAATAACTTCTTCAGCATCACATATTGCCACATGTCTTGCCAGGGAGATAATTTGACTTGGTAATAAGAGACATGTGCACATGAAATTAAGGCAAGAAGGTCCAGTCATAGGCTTCTTCAATAAGCCTCCAATTCTTCCAAAAAAAGGACACAGAAAGAAGAAATGATCTTATGCCAAAAAGTCAAAGAAGTGTATTGAATAAGCTTCCCAATCATGTACCAATTTTGGGCCATATGTCCATGTATTTAAAATGAAAAATTCTACAGATGTCCAATTAAGGTGGTTTCAAAGGCTATGCAACCCTTAATGTGTCTATTTTCAAATAAAAATACCATCTATAGCCAATCACACGTTTACTGTTTCATTTTAGATCAAACAGTACCACTGTTCAGATTGACACTCCAAATTCAAGGATCATATTTAAAAATTCATAACTCCACGTGCAAAGATCCAAAAATTAATACAACTTTATATTAATTATGAGTACTTTTATTTTGTTTTATATGTCAAACGAAAGTGATCCTTATGTCTGCTAAAAGTTTTTTTCTTTTTTAGAAAAAAATTTAATGTCATGTTGGTTGTGCATTTGAATAAAGCGTGACAAGTATAAATAAGATGCCTAATTACTCATTAGGCATGAATGACAGCCATGGCCTTGCCTATAGTGCAAGTGCTTCATATGAGTGGGGACGTTGGGGAAACAAGCTTCGCCAACAACTCTTCAACAGCGGTACTCTCTCTTTTATTCAAACATATCAACTTATCAAATGTGATTCTTTGGCAAGTTATGCATTCTATCTTTAACCTTGTCATTTATTTTAATGACTGATTGAAAACACAGTACCTCCTTTAGTGTAAGATTTTGGGATTGAAATAGCCAAATAAATTAAATTACTTAAATATAACACATGAGACATGATCTCCCTAACATTAGATTATAACAGTTTATTATAAGTTAGAAAATTAGTTAGAGAAAAAAATGAAAAATGTAAGAGATGAAATGGGAAAAAAGGCTTTAAATTTAAGATCAACATTTACCTCCGAACTAGGTATGACATTTAGGACTGGGGGATTATTAAAAATCGACCGAATTGATGAACCAATCATCTTTGTTTGAGCAGAAAAAGGTGATGATGAGAGTAAAACCTATACTTGAAGAAGGCGTCAACAAGAAGTACAGCACCAATCTTCCAACTTTTATGAAAGTGGCAGATTTAGGCTGTTCTTTTGGACCAAATACACTTTTGCTGGTTTCGAACATCATTGACATACATTGTCCATGAAACAAGTCTCAGATTGAAGGTTGAAACACCCACGTTTCAGTTTTTCCTCAACGATCTATTTGGGAATGATTTTAATTGAATCTTCAAGTCACTCCCAGAGTTTTATCGCACACTGAAACAAGACACAACGTGTTTGATAAATAATGCAACGCCTGGCACTTTCTATGGCACCCTCTTCCCCGCCAATTCCATCCCTTTCTTCCATTCCTCCTTCTCTCTCCACTGGCTCTCTCAGGTCGTCATCTGCTCTGATCTGTCTGTCTGTCTCTCTCTCTCTATATATATATCAATGACTGTTCATTACATTCTTACATGCATTTTATTGGGGAACAGGTTCCTAATTTGTTGGGGGAGGAAGCAAAAATAGGAGATGATGATAAAGGGAATGTACATGCGACAACCAGTTTTCCTCCTTCATACGCTAAACGCAATTTAAACAAGATTTCAAACAATTTCTTAGATCACGCTATATGAAATTGGTGCCTGAGGGTGCAATGCATCTTACATTCTTGGGGAGATATGATACCTCTGAATATATAAGTATGCAAGGGCTCATTCTTATGGCACTCAATGACATGGTCTCAGAGATAAATTCAGATTATTAAATTTAACCATATTAAGCATATCAGTGTTCAATAAAAATGACAACGAAAGCTTCTCCTTCTTATAGTTCATGGATTTTGTTGTAATAATTTGAACTACACATATATAGACGTATGAAGATAATAAGAGAATGGTGCAGAATTTGATTATATCCAATTCTTGCCTAAATTAGAGGATCCTATTTTGGTTGTATCTCTCACTAAACTTGCTTAAGTGAGGGAGAGCTACTGGCCCATCAAAGAGCAGACTGAAGAAACTACCCAAGTCTTTCCCTTCCATGTGAGTTTTTGGTTCTCCAAGTTGTTTGAATATATTTATCTTATGTAATTTTGTCGTTTTATATAATGTTGTGTCCGTATCTATGTTATTTATATTATCAAACCAATGTTTAATTGTAGGGGCCGAGAGACAAAAAGGGGGAAAAATAGATGAGGCGAAAACTGTCATAATTTTATTCATCAATAATGAGGTAGCCTATTTCCGAGCGAAAAAAATGAGGTAGCCTCTATATAGGCGTACAGTATTACCATAATAGAAAATAAGCTGAATATAATACTTCCTCCGGTTTTAATTATGAGAACATTTTTATAGTACAAATTACATTACAAAAGCGTTCCTATAATTGGAAGCGGAAATAGTAATAAATAAAATAAGAAAGGGGAAATTGCACTAGAGTCCCAAGTTAGACAAAATACGACCAAAAGTCCTTGAAATCTCCAATTTTCAGTCAAGTCCCGTAAAACATTTGTGTAAAATAATCCAATTATAAAAAGACCAATATACCCTCAATAAATTTGAGAAAAAGGCTTGCTTGGGTAATATAATCAGATTCACTAAGGGTATTTAGTCTTTTCATAAGAGGATTATATTACCTAAAAGTCCTATAGAACTTGACTACAGATTAGTGATTTCAAGGGATTTTTCAATTGAATTTTATCTAGTTTGACACTTGAGTGCAATTTTTCAATAAGTAAGTGGGGATATGGTTCAGATATGACGGGAATATGATAATTTATATATATATATATATATATATAGACACACACACGGGAATTTGATAATTGATTGACTCAAAAGCAACAACCAATAGATTAAATAATAATTTATTAAAAAATCTGAAATATCATATGAGGAGCAATTTTTGAGAGGCTTGAAGCATTACTCAACTGTGTCTGATCACGGATTGTTGTTAACACTCAAATTAATTACTAAATTAACATATATAAGTAGGTTATTAAATGGGTTAAAGGCCATTTTTGCCATGGAGGTTTCCCAAATGGAGCGTCCAAGACCCTAAGTTTTTAAGATACCAAATCTGCCCGGAAGTATGAAAAAGGTAGTAAATTTGCCCCTCCGTTAATTTTGACCGTTACGTGCCACCTCATCACACGTGGCATACCACCTCATAGTAAAAAACTTTAAGATAATTATTAAAAAATTATTTTGAACCACAAAAATTAGAGAAAAATTATGAAATATTATTTTGAAGATATGAAAATATTATGAAGGGATTAATTATATATAAAAAAAGCTTGCCTAAATAGTTTTAAAGCTATTATTTGAAATTTAGGGTCTATTTTCCCGAAAATTGAAAGAAAAATAGTTAGAGGATAAATTTTAGCCAAAAAATTTTAGAGTCGATATTTTAAGGCATAGAGAAAATTGAGAAATAAAATTTTTATATGGTATTAATAATTAATTTCCAATATTTATCTTTTTTTTTTTTTTTGGTATAAAAATTTTAGGAAAGGGATTGAGCTCACCCACAATTTAAGGACAGGGCGCTTGGAGTTCAGTCCACAGAGAATACTGGGTTAGAGAGTATACATGCCTCCATCTCCGCCCGTTACCAGCTACACCACTAACTTCATAGACCCCGAGGATGCCTCCCCCCAGCGCATTGACCAACTCTAGAATCAAACCCCCTCCCTTTAGGTGAGAAAGTCCGACTCCTTCGCCAGTTGAATCCAAAACGAGGGATCCAATACTTATCTAATATTTACAATTAAATAAGCAAAATGATCAAATTGCAAAAAAAAGCTGAACAAAAAGGCCCAAATGGGTTATTTTGTGAGTGGCCCCACAACACCCTCCCAATCTCCTAAACGCACGACACATAGCAGCTATACACATGCACACCACACCTCATAAATTCGGACAACGCACAAGCTTGGGAGACACACACTCACAATCTTCCCTCTCTCTCTCTCTCTCTCTCTCTGCGTGCACGACACATATGCGCACCCTCACTCTTCACTCTCTCACATTCGGACAGCGCATAGAAGCACACACAGTCACTCCTCTTCAATCATCCGCCACATATGCACCCACACTCTTCCCATTTCTCATTCATTCGGCCAAGAAAGACAGGGGAAGAGTGAGATCACAGAAGAGAAAGAGAGCGAAAGACCGAGAAACAGCGAGAGTCACCGGAGAAGGAGGAAGAGTCATCCTGCATTTGCTGAGGTTTTACACTTTTCTTTTGTTTTATATGTCAATCGAAAGTGATCCTTATGTCTGCTAAAAGTTTTTTGCATTTTTAGAAAAAATTTAATGTCATGTTGGTTGTGTATTTGAATACAGCGTGAGAAGCTAAGTATAAATAAGATGCCTAATATGGCAGCCATGGCCATGCCTATAGTGCAAGTGCTTCATATGAGTGGGGGCGTTGAGGAAACAAGCTACGCCAAGAACTCTTCAACACCGGTACTCTTTCTTGTATTCAAACATATCAACTTATCAAATGTGATTCATCGGCAAGTTATGCATTCTATCTTTAACATTGGAATTTATTTTAATGATTGATTGAAAACACGGTACGTCCTTAGTCGTGTATAAGATCTATTTATATAATTTTGGGATTAAAATAGCCAAATAAATTAAATTACTTCATTATAACATATCAATCTCTCTAACTTCTATATAACATTAGATTATATCAATTTATAAATTAAGTAAATTAGTTAGAGAAAAAATGTAAAATGAAAGAGATGAAATGGGAAATTTTTTTTAATTTTAAGATCAAAATTTACCTCCAAAATAGGTATGACATTTTTAGGAGTGGGGGATTATTAAAAATGGGTCTTAATTCAGAATTGACGAACCAATCATCTTGTTTGAGCAGAAAAAGGTGATGATGAAAGTAAAACCTGTACTTGAAGAAGGCGTCAACAAGATGTACTGCACCAATATAATCTTCCAACCTTTTATGAAAGTGGCAGATTTAGGCTGTTCTTGTGGACCAAATTCACTTTTGCTGGTTTCGAACATCATTGACATTGTCCATGAAACAAGTCTGAAGGTTTAAACACCCTCGTTTCAGTTTTTCCTCAATGATCTATTTGGGAATGATTTTAATTCAATCTCAAGTCACTCCCAGAGTTCTATCACACACTGAAGAAAGAGACAACGTGTTTGATAAAGGCAACGCCTGGCAATTTCTGTGGCACCCTCTTTCCCTCCAATTCCTTCCATTTCTTCCATTCCTCCCTCTCTCCACTGGCTCTCTCAGGTCGTCAAACTCTCTCTCTCTATGTATGTAGCATTACATTCTTGCATGCATGTTATTGGGGAACAGGTTCCTAATTTGCTGGGGGAGGAAGCAAAAATAGGAGATGATGATAAAGGGAATGTACATGCGACAAGCATTTTTCCAACAATTTAAACAAGATTTCAAACAATTTCTTAGATCAGGCTATATGGAATTGGTGCCTGAGGGTGGAATGGATCTTACATTCTTGGGAAGATATGATACTTCTGAATATATAAGTATGCCGGGGCTCATTTTTATGGCACTCAATGACAAGGTCTCAGAGGTAAATTCAGATTATTAAATACTCATTACATTCCTATTAGTAATTTATATAAATTAAAGATGTTAATTTATTTTATAGAAAACAGTATTGAGTGAAATTTCACGGTGAACATGTGTTACCGACGGCTAACCTCTCATGGCCAGAGGGCTAAGAACACCACACAAAGCGCTCATCCACTCATCCACTTTCATCCGTTATATTGATTACTGATTGATCATTTTGGCTTATGAAAACTACGAACTCTGCTACTAAATATAAGCCTTAGATAAGGGGTTTATTTTGGTGCTAGATATATGACATCAATCTTGTAATAATCTGAAAATCTAAAAGTCGTATTAATTGAGGCTAACCGAAATCCCTACTTATATGGATCTAACTTAATCCCTAATTATATGGATTTAACTGTAATCCATATCCTAACACTCCCCTTCAAGTTAGAGCATATATATTGATTATGCCCAATTTGTTACAAAGATACTCAACCTGTGTGTCATTTAAGGCTTTTGTTAAAAGATCTGCCAATTGGTCGTTTGATTGCACGTGCCTTGTAGGTACGACATTCTTTTTTATCTTATCACGAATAAAGTAACAATTGATCTCAATATGCTGCCCTCAAGTTGGAGTATATATATATTGATCACAATTGATCTCAATATGCTGCCATCAAGTTGGAGTATATATATATTGATCATGTCCAACTTGTTACAAATTAAAGATATTCAACCCGTGTGCCATTTAAGGTTTTTGTTAAAAGATTTGCCGGTCGTTTGATCGCACGTGTCCTGTAGATATGACATTCTCTTTGATCTTATCACGAATAAAGTGACAATCGATCTCAATATGCTTCGTACGCTCATGGAAGTTTGATTCTATATGGAGTGCTGCTTTATTATCACACCATAATTTCGAAGGTAATGTCGTGATGATGCTAATTTCCTTCATGAGTTGAAATACCCACACAATTTCCCGTACTGATTGTGACATGGCTCTGTATTCTGCTTTTGCACTTGACTTTGACACAACCCCTTGCTTTTTACTTCTCCAAGATATCAGGCATGGATATGAAAGAAATAGTAACCTAACCTAGCTCTGATACCATGTAATCTGAGAATCTAAAAGTCGTATTAATTAAGATAAACACAATATACTAGAAAAAAGGCTAACTGAAATCCCTACTTATATGGATCTAATTTAATCCCTAATTATATGGATCTAACTGTAATCCATATTCCACTAGTGGAAAAAAGGGCTTTAAGACCGCCTTATTTAGACCGGAGTATTGAAGCTCCAGTCTTAAAAATATGACCGGTGGCAGTTTCGTAAATATAAAGAACTTTTTGGACCGGATTATAAAGGATCCTGGTCTTAAAAATATGACCGATGGCACTTTCAGTAAATATATAGAACACTTTTAAGACTGGATTATAAAAGATCCAATCTTAAAAGTATGACCGGTGACAATTTCGTAAATATATAGAATACTTTTAAGACTGGATTATAAAAGATCCAGTCTTAAAAGTATGACCGGTGGCAATTTCGTAAATATTTTGAGAAGACGCCGATCAGAGATGAGTCCGAGAATGTGATGATTTATTCCTTCGCTTAATTGGAATTATATACAGATGCTAATAAGTAAATAATCTTCTGACCTAGCAGTTCCTATAATCTAGGGATTACAATCAGAAATATAATTACGAAATTCAAAAAACCATAATCTGCTAACTTAATTCCTAAAATCTCTCTAACAACTTAATTAAGATAATTGCATAATATAATCTGGGGATTACAATCAGAATATAATTACGAAATTCAAAAAACCATAATCTGCTAACTTAATTCCTAAAATCTCTCTAACAACTTAATTAAGATAATTGCATAATATAATCGTATATGCTAACTAATTAAATCTGAACTTTCAACAAATATATAGAACACTTTTAAGACCGGATTATAAAAGATTTGGTTTTAAAAGTATGACCGGTGGCAATTTCGTAAATATATAGAACACTTTTAAGACCATATTATAAAATATCCGGTCTTAAAAGTATCACTAGTGAAAAAAGGGCTTTAAGACCGCCTCATTTAGACCGGAGTATTGAAGCTCCAGTCTTAAAAGTATGACCGGTGGCAATTTCGTAAATATGAAGAATTTTTTAAGACCGGATGTTTAAGAAATCCAGTCTAAAAATTATACTTTTAAGACCGTATTTTTCAGACGTCCGGTCTAAAAAATTCTTTTAAGACCGGATGTTTAAGTCCTGGTCTAATAAAAAAAACTCCTTCTCCGAACTCCGCCCTTCCTATCGTGTGTTTCACTCTCTCTCACACATACGAGACGACGACCATGTAGAGAGACTCAGTCAACTCCATTCCTCTGGGCGTCGACTCCGTTCTTCCGAGCATCGACTCCATTTTTCCGAGCGTCGACTCCGTTTTTCCGAGCGTCGACTTCGTCACCGGTAAAGAAGTAGTGATTTCTGAAGATGACGAAATGTCCGCCAAGATTTTCCTTCCCAAAATCACGAATCCAGATCTAGAATTACCTATTCTCGTTTACTTGTTTTGGGGAATGGTTCCGATCTTGTCTCGTTCAAGAAGAGATCCGCTCAATCTTCACACCGATTTGAGGAATGGTTCCTCTGATTTAGGTATTTTTAGGTATTTTCTTTCTTTTGATTTCTTTAGGTATTTTCTTTCTTCCAAATAAGTAGTGATTTTCTCTGATCTGGCTCAACTTTTGTTTAGATTTCTATTATATTGGTTGAGACTTCCCCCCCCTTTTTGTGATTTCCTCTAATCGGCTCAATCATTTGTTTAGATTTGTTGATTTTGAATCCTTTTTTTCCTTCTCGCGATTGACTCTGTTGAAATTAGGAATTTTGGGTGCTCAGTTTCAACGAATAGTAGAATTAGGTTTTCGAGCATGAGTCTCCCATTCGCTTAAGGTATTATTTTTGTATCGACTTTTTTCTTTTCCCCGGTTTGTGCTTGTCGGGTTAATTGGCGAGGGAATTCAATTTTTCATTGTATCGGAGTGAGCGCAAGCCCTTCTTCTTCATCATCAAGCGGTGGTGGCGTCCCAGAGGTGGTTTCAAAGACAAAAGCTCTAGGGAGGGGAGATTTTTTTTTTTTTGCCAACTTTTTAAGACCGGATGTTTAAAAAGTCCGGTCTAAAAAGTCTTATTTTTAAGACCTAGTCGCAGAATGACTTTTAATACCTTTGTATCAAGACCGGTTCCAGATCCGGTCTTAGAGGGTGCTTTTTGTCTGGTCTTAAAAGCGTTTTTTCCACTAGTGTTCTAACAAATCTACTTTACAAATTCTTGCATTTCAGATTCAAGAAAGATTCTAGCTAGTAGTGAAAAGGAATCCGTAAATCTATCTTGATATATGATAGTCCTTCCACTGCTAATGTAGTGTTTGTCTATTGACTAGGTCTTGAATGTAGTTATTTCATCTGGCTTGTGACGTTCAAGAGGAAAACGCACATTGTTAGACTTTCTAAGAACATTTATTTTTGTTCCTTCGAAGTGAGAGATGAGTTTTTACCAACTCATAATTAATTGAGGATCATAGCTAGTACGAGAGATTAGGGTTTTTGGTTCAATTACATATCCTTCCATAACACAATGCAATCTTATGAATTACATATCCTTCGTAAGTAGCCCCTTATTTAATCTTGCTGACTTCCACAACAAGCTTCGACAAGTCAAAGGAGACAAATTAGGGCCTTTTTTTTTTTAATTTTTTTTATACACCGTAAATGAAAAGTAATAGTACAAAGCAAGGAAACTAAGAAGCAACAACAATTAAAATACCATCAGTGACTCTATAAGAAATTTGCAAGCCGAAGCTGACCTTGTTTTATTGTTGGCGTTTTTGGGAGTTTCGACGAAAGGCTTTTCCCAGACAATTCCACCCCCTTCTTCCATTCATCTTTCATTGTTCGCTGGCTCTGACAGGTCAGAATATACATGCATGAAGACATATATACGTTCATTAAATTAATATATATGCATCGATGACTTCTACTGATGATTAAGGATGTTGTTCAGAACATTAATTCTGAATTACTAAATCCGGCCCTAAATATAAGAACTATTTAATTAATAAGTGAATTTGGTCTTAAATATAATACATTTTTCATTTTATCTTTTATTATTTTTTTTCCAAACTAATTTATTTGATTTATAATTATTGATACATAATCTAATGTTATACATAAGTATTAGGAAAAATTATAATAAAGGACTTAAGAAAAATAATATTTATTAAGAAGGACCATAAAAATAGTAATTATTTTGAAGGACCAGAAATTAAAACATTAAAATAGAAAAACTAAATTGTCCGATTTCTTATATTCTCTCTAACTAGATTAAAATCTGGAGTGATTGATGGATAATGACAAATTAGAATCTTGAGTGATTGATCGAACTCGCCCCCCAGTTTTGAACTTCCTTTTCTGTCTCTCTTCTAAACTTCATGGAGAGATAAAAAAAAAAATAGAGACACAACCACATACTAGAAACCTTCAAACTTCATCTTCGATCTTCATCCTCCACCATCTATTCTTAGGTGCCTTAGAGTTGCACTAACACAATGCAATAGATGAAAGATTCAAGATTTTTGAAAATTTGGGTATTCAAAGTGAAAGGACATGGCAGGGAGAGCAGAAATAATTTTAAAATGCCGTAGCACTTAGTCACGAATTTCATGTGAATGTTATTAGAAATTGGAATGGCTCTGAGCTTATTGAACCGAGAATGGGATACCCAAGTTATGCATATCAACAGATGGAAGAAGGAGGAAGCAAACTTTATGACTAAAAGGGCGCTGGCCCTGGGTTCGAGTATTTAGATCCTCTCAAGCGTTTCAACTTACAGATTACTAGAGAAGAGGTGGGATGGTGGAGGATGAACATCGAAGATGAAGTCTAAAGTTCGCTAGTACACACAAGTGACTCGGGATTTTAAGTTTGTGGGTGCACAATTAATTATGAGATTCGGGGTTCGGGGCACTTTTTTAAGGGGAAAAATACTTTTTTGGCAAAAAGAGAACATAAAAAAACAAGAATCAGCAATCCGATCTAACATAAAACAGATCAAACATTCCAGCAATGTCCCTTGCAAGAAAGACATAGCAAAGCCACCCATCTCCTCTCACATCCCAAAGACGTGAGCTGAAAATCAAAGGGAATCAACATTGTATACTGAATTTTACCTTTACTTTTTTTTATTGCATAGCACATTGCGAAATATGGAATGCTGGTCTATCAATATATGGAACACTAGATAAGATTTACTCCTACCAACAGACTAAATTCTAATTATATCAAATTATAGAAGGAGGGAACAAGCGATTGCATTAACTCAGTGATAGTTTCACCAAAAATCAAGACTAACCTCATACCTGGTTGAAGTGTTGCTGCAGCTTTTCATTTGTGTAATTAATACAAAACTGCTCAAAACTGCAACCAAGGAATTAAATATCAGCTTGGGAAAAGCTTAGTCAACAAAGTACCAAAGTGCAAAGGACAGCCTAAAAGTAGGTGACGAGAGAGAGAGTAGCTTAAGCCTTGAGCGATGGCGTCGAGAGAGCATCGGAAATTTGGGGGAAAAAGTTAGAAAAGACGAGAGAGGGCAATGGAAATGTTGGGGGGGGGGGGGGGGGGAGGGATCAAAGGAACTTTGGGAGAGTTCGAACCGTGGACCCGTGAGTGAGAGGAGGGATTAGAGTTTTTACCATCTCGTACCACCTATACATATTGTTAAAAATTTCTTTCAAATTATATATATTTTGTGTGTGCACTTGCCCACATTGGCACCGATGTGGGTCCACCCCTGAGTACACGGCTGCGTCTCTACTTCTTTATCACTCCATGAAGTTTAGAAGAGAGACGGAAAAGAAAGTTCATAACTGGGAGGCGAGTTCGGTCAATCACTCTAGATTGTGATTTGTCATTATCTATCAATCACTCCATTCTGATTTAGTTAGAGAGAATATAGGAAATCTGGCTGAGGGAAATTTAGTCTTTCTATTTTTTATGTTTTAATTTTCAGTCCTTCAAAATAATATGGTCCTTCTTAATAAATATTATTTTCCTTATGTCCTTTATTATAATTTTCCCTAAGTATTATTGAAGAGATCATTAACGTATGCTAAATAAGTAATTTATTTAGTTTCATTAATCTCTCCAAATTAATAAATAGGCTCTTATATATTGACAATTACAATAATATCCTCGTTTAATTAATATTTCATATAATACTAAATAATAAGCACCATCAAATTAAAGATAAAGTCAAATTAAAATCAAGATATTGGAAAAAATATATTTCCTCGTAGTTATTTAGAAGTGCTTTTACAATGTTTGAGGTATATAAGTATGTAAGATTAAAGTGTAAATTTGCCATAAAAGTTTTCGTTAAGTAGCATTGTTATCCCAGAAGTGAAAATGAGCCTGAAAAATCTTTAAAACTTCTTGGTTGAAAATGAGCATGAAAAAACTTTCAAGGTAAATTTGCATCTTAACCCTACGTATATAAGAGAAATTTTATCTCGGCTTAAAAAAACTTTTTTTTTTTTTTTGTGTGTTTCCCAAATAACCACATACTTATTGAACAAAAAAAAAACCACATACTCCCTCCATTCCTTTTTATTAGAAACATTTAACCAAATCTTGCAATTCAAAGTGTTGGTTAAGAGCATTAAATATGTCAAAATTGTAACCATTTTGTTTTACTAAAATATATGGGAGATAGGGAATAAGAGAGAGAATAAGGAAATTATCAATCAAACAATCAACTATATTCTTAAAAACTTGTAACACCCAATTTAGTGAAAAATAGGTTAGATCAGATCCACCAATCAATAAATACACGATATTAATGATTATTCCATAATATTTCCTGATGATTTTCTTAATTTAAGTTCCTTCATATTTAATTGATAAAGAAATCATATGGAGAAATGATTTGATTGTTTCTTAAATTTCTTAATTGCCTTTTGACTTTTTCCTTTGACACATTTTAATATTACCCCATATTAGGCTGTCAACTTTTTCCATTCATATTCAAAACACCATTTTAGGCATTTTTTTTCCACAACAGTAATCAAATTAATGTCATTTAACATTTAGCGTGGATACCGCACGTTTATAACCATGTAAACTCTGAGCAAAAAAAAAAAAAAAAAAAAAAAACCATGTAAACATATTTTGATTATAATAATACCTAACATTGCATGCCTCTGTCAAAACTAACACTTTCATGTACAACACTCCTTCACATCGAGAGATATAGCTTGTTATAATAAAAAGGACTGTAGAAGAGAGAAAATAAGAAAATAAAATTGGTAGAAATAATAAAGACTATTGTATGATAAGATAAAATGTATGGTTCCCCCGCGCCCCGGGGGGGGGGTTTAAAAGAGTGAATTATTACATTAGGCTGTGAAAATATACTATATGTTACACACCTATCGGTCTTGTCCTTCCGGGTGGCGAGTAGTGTGATCATTTAGTTTAGTTCAATTCTAAACTATTTTTCTTAGGTTAATTCACGCCACACATCATAGTATAAACAGCAGAGCGCACATCGGTTTAGACAATAATATACTGATAAAAATATGGAAAAATAAATTCTTCCCGGAGGGATCAAAATATACAATCATTCGGATAATGGTGCCTGACAGGCCAAAATAAAGTACTACAAATCATCCGGTAACCAAAATAAATAGCCAAAAATAACAGTCACTAATGTCCACTTCCACACTACTCCGGCTCGAGCCCTACCTCTATCTCCCTGCTCCGGTCTCGATGAACTGCCAGAGGGCTTAAAAGGGGTTGGGATTCAAAATTTGAATATCAGAGTAACCGTTAATCTCATATAAAATGTATAAATAATGCATGTAAGAAAAACCATAAATAAACAAATACCACATAATATTCAGTATTAAAGCACACAGCCAAATCCGGAACTAGCAGTCCTAATAGCACACAACATAGACTACAGTGGTCCTAATAACACATAGCACAGACCACCGGGCACGGCACACAACATGGCCTTTAATGCACACAACATGTTCTGATTCCATAACGCTTGGAAATGAATGATAACTAAATGTATGAAATTTCAAGGTAAAACATACATACACAAGTCACACAGAGTATATGATGATTAATGTTACTACCCGACAAACTACAGATAAAAATAACCTTCCTAAGTAAAATATCACAATTATCCCTAAAATAATAAAATGTAAATATAATTAAATTCCTTTCAAAAAATATTCCTTTGATAATTTAAAATAAGCCCAATTAATATATCCATATTCACTAAATCCCTTTTCTTATTAAGAAATTTAATATGAGCTTATATTCCCTTAATTTTCGTCATTTTCCAGGAATTTCCAGCAAACAATGATTGATCTTCAAAAATTCATAATTCAATCTAGAAAAATCCTTTTGGGTTGATTCTAAAGCCCAAATGACCCTTAATATGTATATTTTCAACAAAAAAATACTCATTTAGGCCAGACCAAGTCGAAAATCCATCCATGGCCCAAAATACCCCTTCTGTCTGAAATAATGCCCAGTTTTCAGGGGCAATTTAGAAACATTTATTCCTCTTAGCAAAAAATTCAGAAAAATACGAATTATATCCCAAATCAATACTTGAGATGTCTAATTTCTCCCTGTAAAATTTCATAATTGTTCAATTCCATTAACTAGGTCAAATATTGTGAAGAAGGTGACTAACTCCACAGGAAATTTCCAGAAACAGCACCCTAATGAATTTCAAACTTCCATTTATGCTTTCAAAATTATGATCCAAGTTTAACCTCATACAAAATCTCATTTTAAACACTTTAAAGCCATCAAAAACACCAAAATCCATTCCCAAAACACTAGTATTTCCAATTGGACGAAAATCATTGTTTAACCAACAAAATGTCAAATTTCCATTCTAACACCGTAATATAATCTATAATCATTTTTTTATATATAATTTGGCAACCATACAGAAAAACTAAGACTTATCCAAATGAAGCAGGCATCCCAGCTGCATATCAGCAAAAGAGAGAGTATGCAGACCAGGCATCGCTGATAAGCTGGCTTTCGCTAGATAGTCTGCTGCATTATTTGCCCATCGGCGGATGTGATTCACTTCGACCGTCCAATCCCTTTCAAGTAAGCAGTGAATTTCCGCAATGAGTGTGCGGTCCGAATGGAGCTCATTCAGGTCTTGCTTTATCAGTTCCACCGCCTCAGTAGCGTCGGACTCAAGAATGATCCTCCGGTAACCCATGTCCCATGCCAATTTTAGCCCATGCAAGCATCCCCAAAGCTCAGCAGACAAGCTATCCCCTTCCACACCCTTAAACATGAAGCCCTTCAGGAATGAATTGTGCTCATCTCGAATCACTCCACCGCTTGCCATCCCAGAACTTGTGTGTGAGAATGCCCCGTTAGAGTTAATCTTTACCCATCCAGCTGGCGGTGGTTCCCACTTATCCTCGCGTTCTCCTGTGGAACGCTCCCCTCTGTTCTTTATGTTAAGCCGGGAGCGTGCATCATGAATATTGCCCAAGGTGGCGTTAACATTTATCAGCAAGGAAGTGTTCGAGATCTGCTTCCCTTCAAAAACCAATGAGTTACGCCGCCTCCAAAGCCACCAACAAATAAGAATGAAATACTGACTCCACTCTTCCTCGTGCTTATTTTGACATTTAAGCTTAATGTTCCAGTGAAACCAATAGTCAAAGGACATGGATCTAAATTTGTGCCAATAGCGTTGGGGCACGGCGTGTTGCCATAAATTCATGGTCACCGGGCAGTCCCCGAGCAAGTGAATCGGCGTCTCTCTTCACCCATACGGTCTGGCATTAATCGGGCATTATTACACAACCCTCTTTTATATCTTGATGCATTGGTGAGCAGTTTTTTGTGGAGGACAAGCCAGGAAAACACCTTACACCTTTCCGGAACTTTCAATTTCCAGATTTCCCCCCACATAGGATCAGAATGAGGCACCACACTATTAAGTGAGTCATAGGCTGATTTTACCGTGAAGTCTCCACTCTTGGTCCACTTCCACCGTAATTGCCCTCTTGTCAAAGCTTCAATTCCATCTTCCACTTTTCCCCACATTCTTTTAATTCTGCTCCACAAATTTGATCCTGGCTTGGACATATCGATCCTTGGGAGCTTATCAGTTCCACAGTTATACTTGTTCCGGATAACTTTAGCCCACAAATCATCACTTCTAGTTGTAAGCCTCCATCCAATTTTCATAAGGTATGCACGGTTCTGAAGATGAGCATGACGAAGTCCCAAACCACCACGTACCTTAGGTTTACAAATAGCATCCCATACTACAAGAGGGATTTTCTGTTGATCGTCTGTGCTTCCCCATAGAAACCTCCGGTTGCAACGATCTAAGACCTCACAGGTGCTTGATGGGAGGAGTGAAGTTTGCATGACATACCCAGGTATAGACGCGGTGATCGAGGATACAAGAGTGGCTCTCCCGGCCGCTGAAAAAGATTTAGCTTTCCATGTTGAAAGTCTCATTTTATCCTTGTCTACCACATACTGATATGATTCTTTAGTCACCCTTTTGTGATGAAGCGGGACACCAAGATACTTGCCCAAGTCGCACGTGATGGAGAACCCAAGGGTCGTACACATCTCACTCCTTCGAATATGATTGACATTATTCGAGAAAAATACTCTTGTTTTCTCGTTTGTTCACCTTCACCCGAACTATCACAAAAGGACTGGATGCGCTTATTGATTGTGTGCACTTGATCCATTGATGCCTCCACAAACAAGAGAATGTCATCTACAAAAAATAAATGGGAAATTGGGGGGCCGACCTAGTAAGGCGAATTGGTTCCCAAGCCCCATCTTAAATGGCCGATTGGATGAGGTGTGCCAACTTTTCCATGCATATGACAAAGAGGTAGGGGACAACGGATCTCCTTGACGTAATATAATCTATAATCATTTCTAATTTGTTGTTTGAACCCCTAATCATACTCTAACCCCATTTAAGAAATTGGGCAGAACTCCCCATACATTTAGGGTTTCCAAAATTTCAAGAATGCAAGAGAATACCACCACAAATCAATTGTAACACCCCCAATTTCGAATAATTATAATAACATAAAATTTGCTATATTTTTTTTATTATATAATTACTGGAATCCAAAATAACAAAATTTGGGAAGTGTTATCGCCGCACTTGTACTAGGACAAGTGCAAGGCTATCTTATTACAATAACATAAATCCACACTTAAATAAAAATGTCTTACTCAAAGCGTAAAATAAAATTTAAAAAAAGAAAAACTAGCTAGTATTGCTCATTGATCTTCCTCACTTCTCACCGCTAGCCCCTAACATTAACTTTGAAACCTGTTTCATGAAAATCTGCTCCCCGAAGGATCGTCGCACCATGAATACAAACATCAAGAAAAGTGGTAATCCTAATTAAAACACAATTTATATAGCTCAAATATATTAATCAAATCAAATATATAATCACAAGGATTGAACCAACTATCAATTCCAATATTCATCATATATTCATATACATACACATATTCACACCGAATCAAATATTATTCATTATCTTTATTAAATTCGTATAGACTCGAAACCCGCGCCTATTTAGTGGGAAGAGAACCATGGTAGACCGGAAACTTGCCGTTCTACCCATTGACTCGAAACCCGCCCGAGTCACAAATAATCAAATTGGCCATAAAACATATCTTCCTAATGTGCACACCTCTTCCCAAAGTTGCTACTAATGTCCCTAAACCCGCGTACACCACTTTGGAAAGAACGGATACTATATTTTCACATCGGTGGCATAAAGCTCAAAGGTTGTATTCATCACTTGGGAGGTACCGTCCCAAGCTATCCTCCCACCATTAATTCATTACAATCACACACAATCGAAGACAAAATCAATCTTGTCACAATTATCTTATTTAAAAATTCCTTCATTGCATATATCCCTTGTTCAAGGGCATCATAACTTTCCAAACTCTTCAAGAGTATAATATTTCAAATATCCGATATAAGAGCCAACACATATTATAACTCAAATACCTATCTGAGTAAAGTCTAATTATTTTAAAATACACACATAATAAAATTCCTGAATTATTTCTATGCACTAAAGTGCCCCCAATTGAATTTACGAATATCTTATACTTATTTAATTATCTTCCATTCACTTTTCTATTATTTAATTAAATATAGGATAAAATGATATTTAATATATAATCTGTTCATGTCCCATTTTATTGTGAGGAAATTATTATACAAAGAAAGAATAAATAGAAGAATATCAAATAATATGGCAACAAAAGGCGTAACTATCACAATATGGTATATTTTATATTCATAGTACATTGCAATTGATCATGTCTAGAGAACCAACACACGTACTTGCACAAATAGCTTTGCAAAAGAAAAAAAAAAAAAGAGAAGTCAAACACGCAAAACGAGAAGAGTTATATATATATATATATATATATATATATACCTTCAATTACTTAAAGTGAATCAGAGCATCGCACAGGCACTTATATTCATTATTGATGGACTTTGCAAGGAAACTACTCACGCCAATCGAGAAGAAGAAAAAGCATTTGTACACATATTCAATATTAATTCCTATTATTCTAGGGATTAGCCTTACATATAGTATAGTTCATGTATATCAATCTTATCAAGGTTTATATAAAACTAACCTAAGACTCATGAAGATTAGGATTACCTGGTCTCCGTTTTGCTAGCCTCTTAGAAGAATAGAGAAAGAATAGAGGAAATAGTAAAAGAGAATAAGAGTGTTTAGGGTTAGGCTAGACCTCTATTTATAACTTAAAATTAGGGTTAGCTATGGGTTGGGCTTTTTACTATTGTCAACTCATTAATAGGGTATATTAAATTCAATCAATCAATCATTATGTGAATTTAATATTATTAATAGGGTATATTAAATTCAATCAATCAATTAATGTCATTAATAGGATATATATATAGATAGATTAAATCCAATCAATCAATCATTATGTTAATTTAATGTCATTAATAGGGTATATTATCAATCAATTAATGATGTGAATAAGCTGAAAATTCCTAAAGCAATTAGGACTAGGAGTATTTGGCCCTCCAAGGCTATATAAAATAAAATAAATGAGTTATTACTATTAATAAAAATCTGGGGTATTACATCAATTCACCAACTCAAATCCACTATAAGGAGGTTCAAGAATCACTAACCTTAGCTTAACCTTTGATGTTCTTGTAATTTTTTCTTCCTTGTTTATCAAAATTTTCAGCCCCCTTCATGAAAACCATAAAAAGACAGATTTTTGGGTCAAGAAGAGTTGCAAAAGGAAGCTTAGAAGAGATGGAAGAGATTACTTGAGGTTTACCTATTGTTTTCTTAAGTTTTTCCTTCTCCCTTTCTCTTAGAATTTTTGAACTCTTCCTCCTCTCCCTTTTTCTGCGTGTTGCCCCACTCTAATGGTAGAAGATGAAGTGTTTTAATGCCAATTAATGGGTCCAATTCGGCTGATTTAATGGAGGGAAAAATTGACCTCCAACTAGCCCAATATTTACGAGTTTGCCATTATGTTAAAATCCAACTATTTAGTTAACATGTGTTTGGCCATTTTCTTTTCTTTCTTTTTTCTTTCCCTCTTGTTTCCTAAAAATACTTATGTAACTTCTTCTCATCCCTTTTTGCCCAAATTTATTACATATAAATAAGTAATTCCACGACCACATCTTATTCGATTATTTTACGCAATGACCTATATTCATCAACACATAACTTCATAAAAATTCATATATACAAATAACTTCACATTAATGCACATGAAAAATGAGGATGTTACATTATAGACATTAAATAGGGAAATTAAATAAGGATAAAATGAAAAAGCAACAACTAAAAAATAAGATATCCTCTGAATATTTTATAAAAAGGGAACAGAGCATTTGTGTTGGTTATTTTTTATTTTATTTTATTTTTTTAAAAAAAAACAGACGGCCTACTGGCCAAGCACGTCACACATAGCAGTCAACCACTTTATCAACTGTTATATTGATTACTGATTGATCACTTTGGCTTATAAAAGTATTTGATAACAGAATGATTTCAATAATTAAAAAGTTTATAGTACATGACGTGTATTTTTGAAAGTGAAAATTGTTATAGTTTAAATTCATATGGGAAGTTTTGCTAAAAAGAAAAAATCACATAGCAAGTTTAATTTATAGAAGAGAGAGAGAGAGAGAGAGAGAGAGAGAGAGAGAGAGAGAGAGTAACAAAGTGAATTATTACATTAGGGCTGTGAAAATTTATTATAGACATTAATGTTGTGCCAGTTGCCAGTTGCCACTTGCCATGTGAATCTGATATGGCGGTGACAATGAGAATCCAATCTCTGTTGAACATGTTTATTGAGGCGAACGAAGAAAATATTTTGATTATTTAATTTGTTGTAAGATAAGCTTGAGGCCTAGTGGTATTGGAAATGTCATGCATCTGTGGTTTTTGAGATCAAATGGGTATTTTATCATGTCCTGATACTATTAAATTAGATGCCCTTCTCTCATAATATCATTAAACCCGACTTACATGAAAGAAGCTTCAGGAATTTTTTTTCTTTCCACTCCATCACTTAATCACCATTCTCCCGTTTTTCCTTGGTGCTGTCCTTCGGCGTCGATGTGGTAGAACCACTCTTCTTCTTCCTCGGTCGTGTTTTTCTTCTCTGCACAGCGTTGCCGTTCTTCCCTGTAGCTGGTCCTTGTTCATCTCCTCTTTTCTTCATTTTTGTTGTTGGCATGTGCAAGTTCTTATTCTGCTTCCTCTTTTCTCTGTTCTGTTCGTTATGTTAGGGTGGGTAAACATTGAGCACAATCTTCCATCTCCCTCTGCTGCACCTTTGTGTAAGTTTGATATGCTTAAGCCTTTTCACTTCTTTGGTAAGCATTGCAGTAAATGTTTGAAGTTAGAAAGGCATAGATTGTGCGAGCAAATAAATCGAATGTTGAAGCATGTATGAGAAGGAAAAACGTGATGTTTTCTTTGGGCTTGTTTGGAACTATGTTGACATGTTACTCAAGTAGATAAGGATTTTGATATTTATTAAATTTAACTTCATATCTTATATGAAAGAGATTGGATCAAAGTTTTTCTTTTTATATTTTTCAATATTGGCATGGAAATAGGACGTTGAGATTGTTTATATGAAGGAAGTGGAAATACGTTTTATTTAATGGAAAATAAAGCTTGTTGTATGAATACCAACTTGATTTATTCATATGCTTGACAGATGTTTATCAAAATGTTTGAAAGAGCGACTTTAGTTAAACAAATGACTATCTTATCTTGATTCTCAAAAGCATTTGAGTAATTAATGTAGGTTGCTCATTCTCATATGCATTTGAAAAGTGATTCTATTTTGTGGATACAAATACATGAGATATATTGATAGAGTTAATTAAAAAAAAAATCTTATATTAAATCACTCTAATTGAACAATATGTTTTATATATGTATTTAAGGAATGTGATTATAAAGTCTATGAAAAAAAAAATTAAGACATAGATTATGAATATTTGGTACAACTTCTTTTACAAGATCGAGCTTTCATAATATGCATAAAAGTGCAATTTTCACAAAAAGAAAGAAATGATTTTTCATAAGGTTTGGAACAATTTTAGCAGAAGAGACACAAAATGCATGTTTTCAATGACCTTCAGTTGTACGTGTTGTTCGTAGCCTCAAGTTGCGGTTGTTATCGTGGCCTTGTGTTCCGCTATTAAGTTGTTTTGTGTCAATTCCTCTAATGAATCGAGCTTTGGAAAAGAAGAAAAATAGTTTTCATCATTATTTATTATTATTGAAAAGAAATTATTTTTAAATTTTCTATTTGCAATGAACTTATGATTATTTCTTTCCATTTCTATTTTTGTTACATATAGTCGTAGTTACAAAAACTTTGAAAACAAGTTTTTTAAAGCATATCAATAATAATGTTTATCTCTTTATATTGTGAAATTTATGTCAATAAACATTAACACAATTATTTCAAGTACTTTCATGATTTGAATTACTGAAATATGACACTCACATCTTATGAAACTGATGAGGATTTGACATACATATTGTGATATTAACTTACTAATAAATTTGGTTATGAGATTTCACCCAAAAAAAAAAAAATGGTTATGAGACTCCATGAAGTATGACACAAAATTTGCTTTCTTCTATGATATGTGTCAACCATTTGTGAAATCTTATACTCACTGCTTGCCTATATAACGGCCAATGACCACTGTACATTTCAATGCAATGAATACAATAACGCTTTTCATTATTTCTTTTGTTCTTTAGTGTGCCTTAGGTCTAATAGACATTTAGCGTTGATTTCAGCTAACCCATAAATGGCGTCCCAAGTTATGTCTCTGGAACAAGTACTTCATATGAATGGTGGTGCTGGAGAGACAAGCTATGCCAACAACTCTTTATTCCAGGTATAAAATGTGATTGTAACTTGGGGATTTATTTCGAGGGAAAATGACAAAAATGTCCCAGTTAAAAAAACAATAGCAAAAAAGTTTCAAACTTTTTAATGACAGATTTTTCACTTGTTAATAACAAGCTATAAGACTTTTTGTTGTTGTTGTTGTTGGGACCTAATTTCTTGTCTCTAATTATATTTATCATTATCTATGAATAATAATCTCGTTTGAGGGCAGAAAAAGGTGATGATGAAAGTAAAACCTATACTTGAAGAAAGCATCAACAAAGTGTACGGCACCACCAATAATCTTCCAACTTGTATGAAAGTGGCAGATTTAGGCTGTTCTAGTGGACCAAATGCGCTTTTTCTGCCTTCTAACTTCATCCATATAGTTAATGAAACGAGTCGCAGATTGAAGATTGAAACACCCACGTTCCAGTTTTTCCTAAACGATCTATTTGGGAATGATTTTAATTCACTCTTCAAGTCCCTGCCAGAGTTCTATCACACTCTGAAACAACAAGACACAACATGTTTCATAAATGCAACACCTGGCACTTTCTATGACACCCTCTTTCCCCATAATTCCATCCATTTCATCCATTCCTCTTACTCTCTCCATTGGCTCTCTCAGGTAATAATCTACCCCCCACCCTCTCTCTATCTCTCTCGATACACACACACACCGTTTATCTCAACGACTGTTGTATTAGATTCTTACATGTGGAACAGGTTCCAAAATTGTTGAGCAAGGAAGCAAAAATAGGAGATGAAGACAAAGGGAATATATACGTGAGGAGCAAGAGTCCTGCATCATACGCTAACCAATTTAAAAAAGATTTCAAAGTATTCTTAAGATCACGTTCCAAGGAATTGGTGCCTGGCGGTGGTTTGCTCCTCACTTTCATTGGCAGATATGATACTTCTCAACATATATTTGCTCCAGGGCTCATTCGTATCATACTCAATGAAATGGTGTCAGAGGTAATATGCTTATATTATTATATATAATAAGTTAATTTTCATTAATGATCAATAATCATTACCAATATAATAGTGAATAATAAAGACAACAATCATTAATGTTGCAGAATTTGATTGAAGAGGCGAAGTTGGAGAATTACAATGAGCCAAATTATTTTGCTACGGCTGACGAAGTTAGAGAAATAATAAAGGAAGAAGGGTCTTTTAGTGTTGAAAGATTAGAAAGTATCAAAACAAGTTGGGACGGATCAAGCTTAGATGAAGGAGGGAGTGAAAGTTTTAAAGATGAGAATGAGAGGGGTGACTTTGTAGCCAAATACATAAGAGCTGTGTATGAGCCTCTTTTGAAGGCACATGTTGGAGAAGGAATCATTGACGAACTCTTCCTTAGGTTTCAGAAAATGGTTGTCCAATTGCTGCCCAAATTGGTGTATCCTACTTTGGTCATATCTCTTACTAAAATTGTTTGACTGAACCATTGACTTTGTAGTATGTGTTTGGGATCATATTTAAGCCCCAATTATGCATCCCAACAGTCAAAAGTAGCTTTTCACCTTTTTGTTGATGTTTGGAATAAACTTGTCCTTTTCCCTGAGAGGGGGCAACTGTGCTGCGGATCTACTTGCGGCTAATGCTTATAAAGGGGTGTACCCTATTGAGTGGGTTTCGCGACAACACCTGTTTTGTTATTTCTTCTAACTCTGGAGGCTCAGAAGACTAGTGCTGGTGTTGATAATCCTTCGCTTTCCAGTTCTTCTTTGGATGGTGGCTAGTTTAAGTGCTTTTTTAGTTTTCTTGTTTTTCTTTTCTGTTTT
Source organism: Acacia acuminata (assembly GCA_019022655.1). Taxonomy (NCBI): domain Eukaryota; kingdom Viridiplantae; phylum Streptophyta; class Magnoliopsida; order Fabales; family Fabaceae; genus Acacia; species Acacia acuminata. The sequence continues at coordinate 3,559,292 of JAFJYI010000025.1, read as the reverse complement.
GTTTCTATTGTATTTGTTTTCTCATTGTTGTATTTGGTTGTTTCTGTTATGGTTGTTGTTTGGTTTCTTCTCTTGTAACGCACTTCTTTGAAGTTTATTTTAATAGAATCTTCTTTGACCAAAAAAAAAAAAAGTTTGGAATAACATTCTATTTCTTGAGCAAAAAAAAGAATAACATTCTATTTATCTGGCTTATGAGATCTACTTGGCTTTTTATAAAGAAGCAATTTTTCCATGCTTCAACGGTGAGGTGCATGACGTCGGGATAAGTATGGCTATAGGTCCCACAAATATGCTTATTGTTGTATTGTTGTTGTAGATAAGGTGCAATTTCAGGTAAAAATAACAACACCGTTACCTCAGGAAAAAATTTCCTTTACTTTATGTATTTGTGGGGACGACAGAGTCAGAAAAAAAAAAAAAATATCCCTCTTATCCACATCATATATATATATATATATATATCTCTCGTCAATGCCAATTAGTATCATGAAATATATTTTTAGTATCAGTCAGTACTCTAATCTAAATAATAATTCAAATTCAATTCCTATCTTTAACACCACTCTTACAGAACAGAGGTCGCCGGAGCTAAACCGACGTCATTTTTGTCTCCGTTGGTGAGAACAGAGAGAGGAGAAGGGTGAGAAAATGAGAGAGATGAAATTCTCACTTTGTGGGCCCACCAATACACAAAGTTAACGGAAAACTTCCCTATAGTAACGGGATTGTTATTTTGTCCCATTTAAAAAGTTTATGTGTATCTTTTTTTCCCTCAAGGTTTATGCATATCTTTACACATTGTAACATTTATTTGTTCTAGACGCTCTTTAAAAAAAAAAAAAAAATTTGTTGAAGATATTAGTGTTTAGGTTGGTAATAATAATGATAGATACAATATTGAGGTTTTATTTGAAAATTTTAACGTTAAAATGATTTATATATTTTTTACAATTAAATATTTTTAGTTAAATATTTTTTAGTGTGTACAATTTTTTTTTTCAATAATATTTTTTTTTTTTGTAATTTTGATATTTTCTTAAAATTAATGTGAATATAATATACATCTATCATTTAATAAAATTTATATTCTTTTTCGATCATTTTACATTTAGATTTGTTTTTCCACTAATTATTCAAACAACTTTTAGTTTGTCAATCTGACTTTAATTTTATAAAAAATACCACACCTTGAGTTGTCAAATTGAAAAAAACCATATCTGCAATTGCTAATCTAAAAACACTTATAGCTTAGTAGTATGAAAGCTAGTTTATAAATGAGAGGTCACATATACAAAAATTAATGTAAATATGTAATCAACAGTAAATATTGCTAGTTGGCTTTTAGAGAAGCATGAAATGTCTTAATCTATCCTAAATTGCACAGTAATTCATTGTGGGAGGTACAATGTTACTATATATATATGAGTTCAACTAGCTCAAAAATTCTCACTTAAAAATTCTAACATCATACATCACCATTATTATATAAAAATTGTCATGTATTATAAAAGTTTGTGGTTCATACTTACAAACCGTTATTTATGTTACTAAATAAATAACGGTTGTCCACATTTAAATCATTATGTATTATTTTTAAAAGTCACGGCTCTTACATAAAAATGTTATGTATGTTACTAAATAAAAACCATTATGTATGTTACACTTGAAGAGTCTACCATTTGACCAAAAAAAAAAAAAGAAGAGTCTACCATTCATACGTCACAATTATTATATAAAAAATGTTATATATTATAAAAGTTAAGTGATTTTTACTTACAAATCATTATTTATGTTACTAAATAAATAACAGCTATTTACGTTACCATTATTTATTATTTTCAAAAGTCGAGGTTCTTACATGAAAACATAATGTATGTTACTAAATAAATAATGGTTATTTACATGAGACCCTTATGTATTATATCAGCATTATCGATTATACAACAATTGTTTACATGAACACGTTTTTTATTATGTCTATATCACCCATATTATGGCTTGACCAAGTCTCAGTAGATGACAGGTGTTATATTAGAACCACTATAATACATATTAAATAAATCATGGTTCAAAACTATTATTTATATGCATCGAGTATATATAGCGCCTGAAAAGACCCTTCCTCACAAGACATTAATTAACCATAATGATTCACAAAACTGAATTAATAAGTGATTAAAGAAAACCCTTTTCTTAATTTCATAAAACTAGCATATCGGAGTCCAGGGCACAACTTCCACCTACAAGCTTACTACAGAAAATTCTTAACTCTGGGTACAATTATCAAATGGAAGAATACACAGCCCACGAACAACACCAAATTCACAACAAATGGGTCTACACCAAAACATTTCCATACAAGTTCTGATTGTGGATCCACTAAAATATTTTAGCGCATAAGATAAAACCTTTGATTCAGCAGTGAACAACAGTCATCCAAAACAATTAAAATAGGATTCTCAAAACATGTGGGCCCTAAAATGGCAATATATAAACTCATACAACACCAGTACCAAAAAGAGGCTTACAAAGTACACAACTATTATGCCTCCGATTGCTTCCCTTGACTTTGACTTCTAGTAAAACTAGATGTCTCACCTAAAAAATATTAATAATGATAGGGTGAGACATAAAGTCCCAATACCCAAAATTAATTTACCAAATATGCAAGAAAGGATTGCACATCAGAGAAGCAGGTTTACTAACATATTTATAAATTCAACAACAAATAATTAATTAATCTATAATAATTAATTAACAATAAGTAGAACCATCCCCACTCATCCATCCTGCTCCTCCTTATATCGTCTGGACGTGGTACAGCTTATCAGTGCTAGTATACCTGGCCAAGGTTCGCTAGTCACTTCAAGAATATTGTCCCCTCCCCTGCTACCACCAATATACCGTAACAGGGAGGTGTCCGCCCAAAACATCAACTCAAATTCTGGGCCAGGAATGAGAGAGCCGATGGGCACAATTTCACTCTAAATCTCTTCCACACAACCTAACATGTCCATAACAGATAAACAAACAATATGGCACCACAAGACCCAAAAACATCATACAATGTATTATTCCTTATACTACATTCCATAACAAACATTATAACAACAATATCTAACAAAATTTATTATTCTCTATATAGGACATTTTACAACAAACATCAAAACTATTACCACAGACACAATCTCAATAGCAATATTACTTATATACAAACATATATTGGAAAATACCCTACTTCACTGGAACAATTTTATATTCAGATACACGCATAATTTATCAAAACACATATAAACTCTCAAATAACTTCAATATTCTCCTTTTTCTCTTCTCTCGCTCTCCTGGACTCTCACTTCAGTTTCTCACCGCCTAATACACACACACACACGATGCACGTATATATAATTGCCAAAAAGTAGGTTGAGTCATTCCTCATTTAATGTCTAAGACGGTGCAATTGTTTTTTTTTTGTTTTTGTTTTTTCTCTTCTTTCTTACGCCACCCACCACGTCTCACCTTTTTTTTTTTTTTTTTTTTTTTTTTTTGAAATGGGCTAAACTACCACAAAGAACCCAAACTTTATTTTATTATTTATTTATTTTCAAAATTTTCTTGTTCACTCACAATTACAATTTAATCACAATAATTACATATAATTATTTTATAATTATAATTAAATCCTAAAAATAAAATTAGGATGTTACGGCCCTGCATATATGAAGGTTCGAAACTATAAGTTATGGTCAATAATAACCATCATATATCGGCGATTCTATAGTAATGCTAAGGATGGAATGCTTCTTTCAACCATGGGCATATTTGATACTTCTGAAAATATAAGTGTTCCTGCGGGCCTCGTTCTTATTATACTCAATGACATCGTTTCAGAGGTAAACTTAGATTGTTAAATATAATAATAAATTTATCCCCTTAACACAGATGTTTGAAGATACTCCCTCCGGTCCTAATTATAAGAGCTAGTTGACTTTTTTTTGGAGAGATTAGGGAAACTAATTAAATTACTTTAGAGTATTTTTATTTTTATTTTTTTCTTCAAACTAATTAGTTTAACTAATAAACTAATATATAATCTAAGGATACACAACATATGAAATGATTAAGTAACTTATTTAGCTTCCTTAATCTCTCCAAAGAAAGTCAACTAGCTCTTATAATTAGGATTGAAGGTAGTAATAAATAAGACGAAGGTGTAAAAATGCCCATAATCTTTTTTAAAAGGAGCTGCTAGTACTGCTGTAAAAAAACTAGTGTAAAAATGTAAAAACCTATGTTTTTTTATTGAAGTGATATGTATTAAAACACAAGTAAAAATTGTCCTCAGTAAAAACGTAAAAAGATTGATGTTTGATGTCCATGATGAGGAAAACTTGATTGAAATCGAAGTGAGAGAACCTATGGATGGTAATGATTTAGACATTTCAAGTTTTGCAAATGACTTGTTGTAAGAGCAAGAGAGAAGAGGACATTAAAGACATGCAACTGATGTAAGATGTGATGTCTTTGATTTGAATAAATTGATATAATTTAGGAATTGTTAAACTTTATTCTTTTGATGTTTTGGAACTTGGTTTTAGAAGTTGTTAAACTTTTTTTTTGTGTTTTTGGACTTATGTTTTATATAGTTATGTGACTTATATCTTTTAAATATGAAGTTGTTCATTGAATTTTTAGTATTGATTTATATTTTTTACATGTGTGTGTGTGTGTAATTTTGTATTTTGACTTTAAATAGTAGAAATTTTACATTTCGTGTCGTTTTTACGATTTATGCTTCTTCCACCTTCTTTCATTTTTACTTAGAAACTGGATTTAAAAAAATACCTATGTAGTTTTAAAAACAATGCTTAAATGCTACAGCCGTTACTTTTAGGTGCGTTGATCGTGTGTTTGAAAAATTTGACCAAGTTCAATGACGTGGACAGTGAGTTGGAAAAGTGTGTTTGGTAAATATGACCACATGTGATGATGCCACCATCTCCTTCTGGCATCACCCATCTTCACTGACTACATGAATGGCCTCCCCATCCCGCCTTCCTAGTGAATCCTTCCTTATTTTGACCTAGGACTTTCACAATAATAAGGGCCTTACGGTAGAGACGAGTGAGAGGAAGCGGATTATTATGCCTAAATTTGAGCCAGGTCTCTTCGAATAGTTGTCCCCTTTGCCTTTGGGTCCACTTCTGACCCCATTGGACTTCTTCTTTGACCTTTGCCCTCCTTCACTGGATGCTCCCGTTGGCCCAAAAAGGAAAAAAAAAAAAAATCCTCCCTAGCATGTCAATGTTGGCAGAAGTTGATCGACAAGACTTGGTATGTTACAGCCTTTTTTTTTTTTGATTAAAGTATGTTACAACCTTTTGATAATACGTTATATATTGGAGCAGTATAGCGCAACATAATGACAAAATAGTTTGGGCATAGTATACTGATAATAAATTTCAATTATTGGTTATACAAGAGGAGTTACCTTGTGGGGTTCGTAATACAGTAATCTAAAATTCTGTTGTTCCATATCGTTTACAAACTTTGCTCTATCGACTGTCATTGCATCCATCAATTGTGAACATCCCAAATTTTTAGGATTTGAAATTGAATTATTATATGGAAATCAATTATGAAAATTTAGCCTAAAATAATTATTAGAATTTAAAGACCTATTTTCTTGAGAAATTCAAAGAAAATAATTAGAGGTTGATTTATAGCCTAAGATTTTTAGAGAAATTACTTTAAGGTTAAAGAAGTCAAATAAGGAAGAAAATCCTTACAAAACATCAAGGAGTTGTTTCTAGCATTTATTTGGTAATTAAACAATAAGACAAGGGAATAATTTATTATTTAATGATCAATTGTTAAGTGAGTCAAGCAAAAACACAAAAGTCCATATACCATAAAACATTCCAAAGCACCATGCCTTCTTCTCGCTTGAAGCCATGTGATAAAAATAAATAAAGAGAGATCAGCCCATATGCTTTAAAACCAAAACCATGATCTATTCATTTTCATGTATTCCATTAGCCAACGCACATAAGCAGAAGCATTTGGGCTCAAACCAATTCATTTAAATCCCTTGGCCCAAGCATCAGATTGGGGAAATACATTGAATAAAAAAAAAAAAAAAACTACTCCCTCAGTACGGCGAAAGCAATCAAAACAAGGATAAAACCACATCCTAATATCTAATCGAATAAAACGCATGAAGAAGAGCCACCCCCCCCTACACACACCGAACACGTTAACACTGTGAGCACGAAATCGGAGCAGACGCACACGATTTTTGCAGCAACGATCTCGGCCTTAGCAATCCACGCAACAATAGAGAGAGCCATACTTCTTGAGCCCACCGCCATTGACCCTTGTATTTTCCTCCTCGGTCCAGACCTCCCATGCATTTTATAATCTTGTCTCTTGGCTCCCATTCATTCGCATGGTCTTAGGAAAAACTTGAGTTGAGTCTGAGAGCGTAAGAGAGAGTGAGAGCTTTTAGCTGTGATCATCAAGGTGCTCTGTTTTAAATCCATGAGGCAGAGGTGATAGTTGTCGGTGGGAAGCTGAGAGTACAAGCTGAAAATCCAGCAAGGTAAATCATTTAGTTTCCTATCTTAGTGCTACAAACTTAGGGAAAAATAAAGGAGAAAGTTCTGTCATATTTTGTTGCTGCACATGATCTATAAATATATATATATATATATATATATATATATATCTCTGTGTGTGTGTGTGTGTGTGTGTATGTTGTGATAGTATGAAAAACCAAAAGAAAGCTTGCTGATTTATTAAATGGTTGTTGTCATGTGTTGTTGCATCTGGTAAATGAAGAGAAGGAAAGCTTGTGCTGAATGCATATAAGAAAAACTAAAGAAAGGAAAACTAAAACTAAGTTGTTGCACGTGTGTAATAAAACCTTGCTGATATGACATGTAAATATATATATATATATATATGGTTTTAAAACTGAAATGGAAACTCGCTCTGTACATATAAAAAGAAGAAGACCCAAAACTTGCTAGTTACTGATAGGTGTCACGCCACAAAAAGAAATCTGCTATGTATATATATTTGTTCATGTAGCTACTGCACTGGGAAAAGAAATTATTTTGCTGTCAAAATATACAATTCTCGTTGCACATGGTGTATGAGTGAAAAGCTTCATGTTTCCAGATATAAAATCGTTGCATGATATATATATCTATAAATATGAGTTGCTGCACAACCTAGCTAGTGAAGGTATATCTATATATAGTTAAGAAATAAATGATGTCAGATTTTCTTTTCCCTGTTTTAGTTAGTTGAGGTCTCAAGAAAAAAGTCAAGTTAGCTAACCTTTTAAAAGAAATAAAATACAAAAAGCTAATGGACACACACACACTGATGAAATTGAAGTTGAAAGTTGAAAGTAGATGTAGATGACGCTATATATATATATATATATATATATATGAGTAATGAGCATGGAAGAATACTAAATCGAACCCATGCATGACTTGCATAATCAAAACAATTTACTCTTACCAGCAAGCCATTTGTTCGCAAAGCTATATATATATATATATATATATATATATAAAGAAGATTGTTACAAAGCTATATACATATATATTAAAGAAGATTGTTAGATTTGTAAGTTGCATATGTTGAGACCCACATTATTGCAATTGGCGTGGGGCCACATGAAAAGAAGAAGAAATAACACTGTTAAAAATTGTGTAGCAATTGGAATATAATTAGATAGTTGTTAAGTTGGACGTTCTTCAGGTACACCCACATACATGTGTGTGTATATATATATCATATTTTCATGATGTTCATATTTATTAAACTCCTAATTAAGGTGTTGAGGTCATGCTTTAATATTGGGAAAGCTTCTGAAAATTTAAATTAATTATGGGGAAATAATAATAAATTCTAAAATAAGGATGTAATAATAATAATAAAATAAATAAAATAAATAAATAGTAATAAATAATTTTAGCATTATTAAAAGAGGAATAAATATTAAATAGAAGAGGGAATTATTAATGAATAATAAAGGGGGATTATTAATTAATAATAAATACAAAAGGGGTATTATTTATTAATAATAAATAGAAAGGAGAATTAGTAGTTACAATGGTTTCATTAATTTTTTTAGTACCACCATAATTTTCCCACTTCAAGCATTTTATTATTAAAATTTGTATATTTTTAATTATAGATTATAATTTTATGAAGAGTTTTAGAGGAGTTATTAATGATTAGTAAATTGGTTGTGGTAGATTGATTTTTGACGTGTGTTTGAGCTCTTGGATTAGGAGCGTGTGATAATAGTTAGCTTCGGCGAGAGGTAACCACTTTCCACTTGTTACGTGTATTAGTATGTTGTTTGTGAGTATTTTGTGAAATGATTATGAATATTTTAATAGAAATTGCCTCATGGAACTTTATGATTTGAATTGTGAATATATACATATTTTTATTTATTTATTTATATATGTATAAGAATTGACAATTGAGATATTATGACATATATTTGAGAATGATTTTAATTACATGATATGAACGGAAAATCTTGGAAAAATCCCTATTGAGCTATTTATTTATTGTGATAATTATAGTAAGGGTTGAATTGGGAGGAAATGAAGTAATATATTCCACCACGTGGTGAGGCCTCCATCGTGCATGATGATTGGCTTTCTATTGTCCCACTTGTTCGGTGAGGACCGACCCACTAGTTCAATGAGGACACACGACACCCCACATGTTCATTGAGGGGAAAAGGCCCATGGTGCAGGACATGTGCTCGAGGATTTTGGCGGTTCTCATCACATGACTAGTGAGCTTTTGAATAACCGATAATGTGGATGTAACTTAGGCCATGGGTCTACTCAGAGGAAATAAGGCGGTTCGGATGGATTGGTGGGAGGTATCTTGGGAGTTGTGTTAATGAAAAATGTGATACATAATTTCTGATATTAAATTTTTATGATGTGGATATTGACAAATTATATATATTATTTTTTAAAAAAATACTTTGTTATATAAATTGTTCCACATGGCACCTCACTAGCACATATTAGTATTTGTAATGAGTTGGATTGATAGTTACCACATTTTTCCAGGTGATAGTTCCCGTCCGGGTCCATCAATGAAGACTTCGGAAGCTTAGGCTACTTCTTTTGATAGTAGTGCTTCCATCTTTTGGTATACGTTGGATGATTGTATATTGTCACGTTAGGGCTTATTTAACAAACTCTGACTTACTTTTGTACAATTTGGTCATGTTGAAGCATTACTTAGTTCTTAATAAACCCTTAATTAGTTATTATGTTAAGTCAATTTGAAGGATGTTATAAATTGCCTATGTTTGTTGTCTTTCCCTTGGAGCCATGTCCACTGCATTGTTCATAATTCATATAATAACAAAAGTTAGGATCTTGAAGAATCCTAGAGTAACAATTAATTTCAAATGCAGTGTATAGATATCATATGATAGCCAATCACAATCATGAAAGTAAACCATTCAGCATTTAGCAATCAATTCACTTAGAACACACACAACAACATAACGCAACCACAAAGTTACATACATAGTTGACTGCAAATGCAGAACACAACAAGTCCCGAATCTACAATGCTTGAAAAACAGCTGAGTAACAAGCCATAACAATTGAATGTATACCAGACTTAACGACCCAAGGACCTCCAATCCACTAGGCCCTACATCATAAACGTGTGTTCAAAACACGAATCACAATTATGGTACAAGCATGCATATGCACTCATACATAGTATGTGATATTAGAGTTACTACCTGACTGCTTATCAACTTTTGATTTAGCTCTTATCTCTTTAGTGGCTTCGGCAAATAGTAATTCCTATAATTTCACAATTATAGATAAGGGTCACTATTTATAAAAACTCTTCTCATATGTCTAAAGCATTATAGTTATTATATTTATGTCCAATTAAAAGATAAAGGAGTCCAAAAATCCCCTTTATATCATCTTTGACTTTGTTTTCCCCCATTTTCGGGCCTTTAATTTAACCAAAATTTTCAAAATTTTCAACAATCTTTGAAAATTCATAACTCTTCTTACAAATATCCAATTAAGGTGATTCTAAAAGCTATATGAACCTTGAGAATTATATTTTTAAGGAAAAATACTATTTATAGTCAAGCATATGCATACTGTTCCAGAATAAATAAAACAGTACCACTACCCAGATTTGAGTTCCAGGATCATAAGTCATTTTTATAAATTCATATCTCCATGTACACAAATCCAAAATAGGCAAATGACCTATCAAATTAAATCTTGTGATGTCTATTTTAATTTGAGAAAATTTCATAATCTTTGGACACCGTAGTTATTCAAAATCGCAACGCAAGTCCACTGCCTCACATGAACTTATCACTAGCAGTTTCATAGCTTTTCATATTTTAATTCTAAAGCTTTTAAAATTACTTCTAAACCTTTATCCTACACAAATTTTCATTTTAAGCCCATTGGAAGTATCAAAACAGTCAAAATCTCATTGCTTCTCCTTGTTTTGCATTTGGCCAAAAGTGAGGTTTAAAGAGTTCAAAAGTAACTTTTCCAATTTTACTCCAAGAACATCATAATTTAGCCTTATATTACCTTATCATCTATTACTTTGGTTCTTAACATGCTTTAATCCATTATAACCACATGGACAACATCACATCTTAAGGATTTATACTTTCAAAATCTTATGAAATCAAGAGGAAATTGGTTTTATCATCAACAACAAGAACAAGTACCAAGAGACTAGGATCTCTTCTTACGTGGTTGTTCTTGTGGTCCTTATTATTTTTCCTTCCTCCTTTGATTCTCCAAGCTTTGATGACCTTGCATAAACCATGTAAGAGAGCCTTTTAGAATTTAAGATAGTCAAGAAAAGCAAGTAGAAGAGATGTGGACTTTGGGATTTTAAACTTACCTTTATTTCCTTTCTTTTTCCTTTCCTTCTTTTTTGGTTAGCACTTTTTTGGTTTCTTCCTTGTGTTGGCCGAACACAAGCATGAGAAAAGGAGATTTAATTGTTTTTATATTGACTTAAATCAACTCTTGGGATCCCACACAAAGATCCCATTCGATTTGCCTCTCTTTGTTTTTTTCTCTTATTTCTTTTGTTTTCCTCATGTGCTTAATATGTCTTATGATTTCTCTCTCTTGTCTTCTCTTGAATGTTGGTAGAAACTTGGTGTGCGTGTAGTTTATTCAATATTCTTCAACATGAGTCAAATGCATTAAATCCATCCTCTCTCCCTACTTGGACATGTGGCCAAAAATTAGCATAGGATTGGGAGGCTTATTCAATACGCCACTTGACTTTTCTAACACCTCATATAATTTCTTATACCATGTCTTCGTCTTCTTCATCTATGTTTGGAAGATTCTAGGGTCCTTGGAAGGTGCTTAGTAATTTCCTTCCTTATCTTAGACACATGTGCTTATGATTTTCTTATAAGATCAACTTGGTTCCCTAGCTTGTCATGTGTCATAAAATTGAACAAGAAAGAATAATTTCTTTGACCTTTGATTGTGGACATTTGGCACATCCATCATAATTATTTGATCTTCTCCTTCCTTCTCCAAGTTAGCCGAAAATCACATGTGTGTAGGGCTTCTTGGATTATCTTCAACCTATGCCAAAAGTCTCATGTTTCCTTGATGCACACTTGGCTAAAATCTATGGCTTCTTGGAAGTACTTGGAGACTACTACATTGACTTATATCACATGTTCTTTTAAGGGTAAAGGAGAAAAAATACACATGTGTTTTACCCTCGGACGCGCCTAGCATCATATACTTTTTTCGGGAGCAAAAATACACATGTGGTTACATTTTAGGAGTAAAAATCACACCATCGTTAAAATCTAACTTAATGGTGCATTTGCAATAGAAAATGTCATATTTACAACAGAAAATGTCATATTTACAACAACATTTAAACACCTGGATTTTGAACATAGAAATGTCATTTACAACAACAAAAAAAGGCTATATTTACAACAAGAAGTGTTATATTTATAACAAAATTTAAAATCTAGCCATATTTATAACAATATTTAAACACTTAGATTTTGAACATAAAAAGGTCATTTACAATAGAAAAATGCTATATTTACAATAGAAAGTGCTGTATTTACAACAAAATTTAAAATCTGGCCATTTACAATAGAAAAAGTCGTATTTACAACAGGCTAGATTTTAACGGTGGTGTGACTTTTGCTCCTAAAATGTAACCACATGTGTATTTTTGCTCCCAAAAAAAGCATATGGTGCTGGGCGCTCCCGAGGATAAAGCACATGTGTATTTTTGCTCCTAAACCCTTCTTTTAATCATTCAATATTCCTTCTTTCTTGTAATATCTCAAATTTTGGAGCAAGGAGTTTAGGAATAAGACTGAGATAAGTAGTCTGCTAAGCCAAAAGTCTTATGTTTATGAGGAAAAATTTAAGATTATTATTAAATATTATTTTTTGACTGTGAAAAAAAAATTTAGGAGAAAAATTATGAGATATTATTTTAAGGATTTAGAAATATTATGAAGGGATCAATATGGTGTGGAGCCCACAAACTATTCTCTCCATCTTCATTTCTTATTGGGCTTAATAAATTACCTGTCACTTGTAGAATGCACACTTCTCATTTATCCAACAATTCATTTGGCCCACATATTTTGTATTACACTCAGCCTATCATTCTCCATTTCGGCCCACACACCCCAACGCTTATATTATTCATTTCATTTATCAATTCCCATTCCTCATTGCTGTCGGCTTGAGAAATAAAAGAAAGGAACCGAGTGAGAGCGAGACATCTGTTTCATGCGAATAACAGATACCTCACCCCTCTCATGCAGCTCCCATTTATACTTCACCATTTCTCTGAGTATTGGCATGCCTGTAGAACCACGCACCCTCATTTATCCATGCAGCCATACTTTCTTATTCTCATTCTTTCCTTCCGCTTTTCACGAACTGAAACGAGAGTGAGAAACTGAGAGGGAGCTTCGGTAGCTGAGAGTGAGAGATCGAGACAAAGAAGAAGGTCCAATCGTTGCACAAACTTAGACGCCAACCAAGGTGATTTTGCAAGCTTCATCCTATTAGTTTTGCATGCGTGCTCTGTTTTTTGGAGTCCGAAACAGAGGAAGTTTGCATGTCTGAAATTTCCAGAGTATGCACACGAACCATTAGGAAATAAAAGAGGATGTTTAATGGTGTTGCATGCACGTCACGTTGGAGTTTTTTTTTTTTTTTTTTTTTTTTTTTTTTTTTTTTTTTTTTTTTTTTTTTTTTGTGAGTTTTCTGCAAATGCACCGAAACAAAACATGAAATAAGGTTGCCCAGAAATTAATTTGAGGATTGAAGCACTTATGTGATTAGGGAATAGCATGATTCAGTCTCCAATATGCCAAAAATATATGAAGATGATTCAAGTCTATTATATATACATATATGCATGCGTTGGTAAAGCATGAAGTTGGTATCTGCGGTTGCTGTGATGATCATTCAAAGCTAAAATATTGTTTCTAGATTACCTTGTGGTGCTGTTAATTGGAAAATATTTAAAGGTTAAAACTGATCATTATTGCTTTTTGAGGTTCCTAAATGGCAAACTAGTGAGTCAAGTGTTAAAGCATGCATAGGAATATTTAAAAGATTGAGTCCTTGGGTGCTAGACTTTATTTAAATTTCTATTTGTGGTCTCTGAATGTTTAGCAACTATTTTAGATTATTAAAATGAGGTTAGATATGTTAGAATAAGTTGAAAGATAATAAGTGAGAAATGGGGCATATGTGTATGTATAATTCTGTGTGTATGTGTATAAGTATTAAGTTGTGGTAGGACATCGATCCCAAATGTTCCTAAACAAATATGAATTTCAAAATTTATAGGAATTGACAATTGCTTGAGCTCAAGAGAGGGAAAAGTCCAAAAGATTTTGGTAAAGGCATAGTTTCAGAAGGAGCAAGCAGATGAGTGAATAGCGTCCCTAATTTTTATAAATGATATTTTTATTGTTGAACTTTTATGTTAATTTTCATATTTAAAAGTATGATTTTGTAAAGGATTATTTGTTGATAGTATATGAATAAAGAATAATGATTTTATTCGTTATTATGTATTTTCTTCCAATTGTTTCAAAGCATAATTCACGATTATGCAATTAAAGGGAAATGATACTTTTGAGATATTTTTTCATAAATTTTATATTGAAATGATCTTGGATTTTAGAAAGTGTATAAGCTAGATTTTTTTTTGAATTTGAAAAAGATTTTATCGACAGATTGAATTTGAAGGAAAGTTTTGAAATACTTGTTTGTGAAAGTTCATGCTGGGGATTTTGATTATGAAGTATGAGATAAAGTTGTTATTATCTTGAAAGAAGAATTTTTATTACTTTGCTAAATTGATCTCAAACATGTTTGAAAATGTTTTGGAAAGGACTTAATACGAACGCGGTTACTAACAAGAGTATCGTTAGTTCTTGGTGCACCATGGTTAACTTTGAGCTCGCTTGATATTCATGAGATTTGTTTTCATGCTTGTTTCATGGACTGTGTGTTCATGCTTGTTTCATAGCCTCATGTATGTCATGCTTGGTTAGTTACCTTCATGGATTATGTGTTCATGCTTGTTTCATGGCCTCGTGTCATACTTGATTAGTTACCCTCATGGACTTGTGGCCATGCTTATTATCCGTTCTGTAGGAAGTTCTACGGAAAGATGTGGTTTTGAGAATTATGGTTTAAATTGATTATATTAAATCAAAGGTTTTACTATGTATTTGAAATTATTTAATTTGACTAATGATATTTTATATAAAGTTCTATTTTATTTATGATTTATTGCTTTAAATTGGTTTTGTTAAAGTAAACAATTTCTTACGTATTTCGAGGTAGTTGATTGATGATCCTACATAGAGTTTTGGTTTTATTCATGATCTTATGATTTTGAAATTGAAGTTATTGCCATATTAATATTATTAGAAGATAATAATGTTTAAATTATTTACTCTTGTATTTTATTCAATTAAAAGAATGAGACTTTATTCACCAAAAAAATTGTTTTAGTTCAGACGATATCGCTGATCCTGTACCTACTGCTAAGCGGTGAAGAACCTTTCTAATGACTCAAAGCTTGCGGTCTCATTTTGGAGTGCTATTAGTTGATGTAATTATAAACCTAGACTTTTGTATTATTAATTAATGCTAAATGCTACACGTAGTCTATAGGTAGGGTCCCTACCTCCCTTTTGTTGTATGGAACACATGAATATTCTAGATTATAGTATTATGAGTATTAACTAGCATTTATAAATAAGTTTAAGGTTTAAGGAATGTGAGTCCTCTCATATTCTGTGCTGGTCACCTCTTGGGTTTTCAGGACGTGACACTTCTTGTAACGTCCTCCATTTTACTTAACAAAATTACAAATTAAGAGTTGATCAACGACTAAGTAATGCTTCATTGCTTGCCAAAATATACAAAATAAATCAGAGTATGCAAAATGAGTCCTAACGTGGCAATATACAATCATCCAATGTATACCAGAAAATGGAAGCACTACTACCATAAGGAGTAGCCTAAGCTTCCGAAGTTTTCCCTGATGGACTCGGACGGGAATTATCACCTGGAAAAATATGGTAACCATCAATCCAGCTCATTACGAATACTAATATGTGCTAGTGAGGTGCCATGTGGAACATAGTATTTTAAAATATATATATATATATAATTTGCCAATATCCACATCATAAAAATTTCATATCGAAATTATGTATCACGGTTTTCATTAACACCATTCCCAAGATACCTCCCACCAATCCAACCGAACCGCCTTATTTCCTCCGACTAGACCCATGGGCTAAGTTACATCCATTTTACGGTTACTCAAAAGCTCACTTGTCATGTGATGAGGACCGGCCAAAATCCCCGAGCACACGTCCCGGACCATGGGCCTTTTCCCCTCATTGAACATGTGGGGTGTCGTATGCCCTCATTGAACATGTGGGCCACTCCCTCATTGAACAGGTGGGACAATAAAAGCCAACCATCGTGCACGATGGAGGCCTCACCACGTGGTGGAATATACATATCCTCCCAAATCAACCATTCCCATAATTATCATAATAAATATCATTATAACAAAACTCTCAATTCTTATACATAAATAAATAAATATGTATACCTTCATAATTTAAATCATAAGGTTCCGCAAGGCAATTTATATCAAAAATATTCATCGTGATTTCAGAAATACTCACAAATAACATATCAATACACATAACAAGTGGAAAGTGGTTACCTCTCGCCGAAGCTAACTATTATCACACCGCTCCTAATCCAAGAGCTCAAACACACGCCAAAATCAATCTTGTTCTCAATTCTCGGTCTCGTTAGGTGATCGCGCCGCCCTATCTTTCTCGGCTTTACTTCGGGCTCTCTCTCTCTCTCTCTCTCTCTCTCTTTTCTCTCGTTCGTTTCAATCTTCCTCTCACTCTCACACTTAGTTAGGAATGAATGAGAGCCAAGGCAACACCTTAAATAAACTTAAGTCTCCAGTCCAAAACGAAATGCCCAAGGGTCTTTCACGTTGCGCTCGAAAAACATGGGAGAGGTCTGATCGCTGACAGGTGAGTATGGCTTGCTGCGCGAAAAAGTCGCTGATAAAGTCTTCTTTTCTGTGTTTTACGGCGCTATGATCTCGGTGGCGTGATCTGATTTATGCGTTTGACTCTGCTCAGTTAGCGTGTTTTGGCTGAAAGAAATCAGAGAGTAGATTTGCTTCTGCTGCTTTGCGTTTTGGGTGTAATTGAAGTCAAATGGGATGGGTTTACGTCTGTCGGGCTTGGAGAATGGGAATTGGGTTGAATAAGTTCTATCCATCTGCCATCTGGGTCGAAAGAAAGAAATCAGAATTGGGTTGTGTTTGTGTGAGTGTAAGGTGTTGATTTAATGGATATTATTTGGTCAGAGAATTAGAAGGCGAAATGGTCCTGGCTTTGGTCATTTAAATATGGGCCTAAAGTTATATAGCTTTGAGGCAATCCATTGGACTATAGGTGTAGAGGTGATTTGCACATACAATAAAAAAAAAAATAGAAAATAAGGGAATAAGTGTTAAAAATAAATTCTTAATTCTATTTAAGAATTTTTCTTTCTCAACTGATTTCTTTAGGCCACAGTCATATTATCTCCAAAATATTTAGGCCAAAAATTATCCCCAACTATTTACCCTTAATTTATAGGAAAATATGCCTTAAATTCCAATAAGTTACTTTTTAAAATAATTAAGGCTCAATTTTCCATAATCAAACCCATATCATATTTTAATTCCCAAAATCTGAAATTTGGGATGTTACACTTCTCGTCTTGCCACCTAGCCACTTGATTGGGGAATCTCATTGATTAATTGTTGACAATTTGATTCCTCCTTCTCCTCCTTATTACTTGGCTGAAAATGACCATAATTATTTGGCTTGTTAAATACACTTCAACATGTGCAAAATTCCATTTGATCTCATGCTCTTCCCCATGTGTACACTTGGCCAAAATCTAAGACATGCATGAGAAGCTTATGGATTACACATCTTCACTTATTTGCACATGTTCATACCATGTTTAATAATTCCCTTCTTCCTTTCTCTATTTGGCCGAACATAGAGCCTAAACGGAAGCTTATTGTTTACATTTTCTTGATCATTTAAGTGTATTCACATGGTCAACATACAACAATTTTCACTTGTTGGCCAAATAAGATAAGTGGCACCACCAACTTAAACAAGAAGAGTTGGCATTTTTTACCCTTAAGCATATTTATTAATGAAAAATCCATTTGACCTTCTTTCATTTTCTTTTGACCAAAATTATGGTCCAAAATAGTCAGTTGGATGTTAATCCTATGTAATTTATTCTTATATAAACATGTCACGAAATTTAAGGTTTCGCGAAAAATCCAACAGTTAGCCAAAATTCACTGTTGTATTCTACTGAATATATTCATTGTACAAGGAATTTTGGTAAAATAAATTCCAGATATTACATGATGCTTGCAGAAACTGATGCTATGGGACAAGATGGACTAGGACCAAGCCATGCTGCTGAAAGAGGCTTACAAGTACGTCAAATTTCTGTAGGCCTAGTTCAATGCTCTCAAACCCATGCCCTTCTCCTCAAGTTCAGTGTTCTCCAATCCTTCCTCTCTTCAAGTCTTGTGTCTCTCATCAGGTTGACTCCCCTCTCCTGTCACCCATTCTTCACTTTCATCGACAACAAATTGGCTTAGAGGAGGTGGGTTTTGTCTTTAACGGGGGACGGAGCATAGGCAGGTGTCAGCTTTTACTCTCCTACCCACAAAATTCATCTTCCTCACCTGCCACGTTTAAGTCTCAGTCAGCAACAGAGTCCACATTGATAAACAAACACGGTTACCAGAAGTACAAATTGACGGGCTTTACCTCAAAGTAACGGCTGTAGCATTTAAGCGCCATTTTTTAATCTACATAGGTAGAACATAAAATTTGTTTATGGTGCTAGCAGCTCTTCTAAAAAAAGATCATGGACTTTTTTTTCACCTTCGCCCTAATAAAAGAAATGCTACAGAATTTTATTGCAGAGGCCAAGTCGGAGCAGTTCAATGTGCCAAATTATTTTCCTAGGGCTGAGGAAATCAGAGACATAATAAAGGAAGAAGGGTCTTTCAGTGTATAAAGATTAGAGAGTATCAAATTATGAGTCTGTTGGGATGGGTTTTTTCTTTTTTATAAAAAAAAGACCTTTTTTACATTGCTTTTTTAAAAAGTATTTAATTAAAAGTTAAAATTATTTTACGTTTGGATACATTATTTAAAAACACTTTTAAATAAAAAATTTATTTTGATATTAAAATAGAGATGTACTTTTTTATTAGTAAAATTATTGAATTGGGCATAATAAAATCATTCTTTGAGATTGTGTTTTTCAACCAATTTGTAAAATCAAACCCTTGGATTTTCTCAACTTCTCAACTAGAGGCGAAATCAAACCCTGGGGACAAGATTGTCATTTTATTGAAAGTTAAGGGTAATTGGTGCCAAAACAAATCACTAAAGAAGAGCTGGTCATTTTTTTTTTCATTCTCTCTCTTTTTTTGTACTTGCTTTTTTTTTTTTTTTTTTTTTTTAAACTACAAATTGAAGCTTTAAAAAAAAAAGCATAATTTTGATGTTATTTTGCTTTTATTAAAGGGAGAATCCCAAAAAAAGACAGTTAAAATTAGAATATTCTATATAAGGCTGGTAAATTCAATAAATCTTAAATTGAGTCAATGACCCAATATAGAATATTTAAATGTCGGTTATTTTCCAATAATACCCTCACATAGTCTGTAGAAAAAAGGAAAGGAAAAGCATCTTACCAGATTTCACTTTTGTTGTTCTGTAATCATAAATCCACGAAGGATTTCATTATTAAATGAATAATCTCCCTGGAATTCCCGAATTTCAAACAAAGAATCAGAATCTTGCAATCAAATTGAAGCATATTGACCGATCGGACTTTGAGGAAAAAAAAAAAAATTGTATTCAGATTTCGCCGCATTCAGAAAGCTAGAGATGTGCAGAAGAAAAATCCTATCCTTTTTCTCTCTTGCCTTTTTTTTATTTTTTTATTTTGGTTCAATCTTGCAGAAGATCAACGACTGGGTGGGGTCATGTCAAACTCACAAAGAAGTAGTAAGAGTCCATCATAGTTTAGCAGGGAGTTTGATCATGAGGTTCTTCATGTAAGAGAAGAAATCGGGGTGAAGTTAATGCTCAGAATAATAGATTTCTGGTTATCTACTTCTTTGTGCAACACTGGGTTCAGTGTATAGAACCACTTGGGGCAAATTGTTGAACCCAGAGGCTCCTCTAATTCGTCTCTGGTGTCCGTGTGAAATCTTTTGGGTTCGTTCGCCGTCTCATGAGAAAAGAGGAAAGGGATTAAAGAATAAAGATTTAACATTAATTTACAATTTACAGTGTTGTTCTTTGCCGATTTTGCAATGGTGTCCTCCTGTGAATTTTTTTATAGTTAGGGTTCTTACATAGGGTGTGAATAATATTGTTCTATCTCCAATTTTAATTTTTTTTAAAAAATAATTAAGGGATATTGAGGTAATTTAGCCCAAATTCTAAATTCTTAATTGTGTCACATAACCTAACTAATAATTTGTTAAATTTAGTAACCCAAATTAGAATTTGGGTATTCACCCGTCTTTATATGAGATTTTCCCTTTATTAAAAGCTTTCATCCAAACGCATGTATTAATTAAAAAAAACACTGTTTAGGGGGGAAAAAACCATCCAAACGGGCTAAGTTTGTTGGGACGGATCAGGCCTTGATGAAGAAGGCAATAAGGGCTTTAAATGTAAACAATAAGAGAACCAAGTCCATAACTAGAAAAAAGAGATCTGTGTTTGAACTTTGAACCTATTTTGAAGAAGGAATCATGAACGAACTCTTTCTGAGGTTCAAGAACAAGGTTGTCCAAGCCCCGCCAAGTTGGAGTATCCTATTTTTGTTATATCTCTCACTAAATTAAAATTGCATAATAACCAACAATGTTATAGCGCTAGCACTATTCATGGTGACCACCAGATTCAAAACAAAAATAGACTTCGAATGCTCCTCAAACATATATAACTTCTTCATTTGATATTTTACCCATGAAATATAAGGGATCAAACTCTGATGATAGAGATTCTTAAGGTGTTTCCTTAACTAAACTTCAAATTTATCATGGATCAAACTCTGATTAATTATAGTGATTCTAAAGATGCTTCCTTAAACTGAAATTTTGACCTATATGTCTACAGTCTCCCACTTCTGCACAGGAAATAAAGCTTTTAAATTCATTTTTTAACTTTTGGAAAGGAATTCATAGGTTAGTCATTCCAATTAAGCTCAATGAACATTGAGTTTAATTATATTCTCCAATCTTAAGAGTACCTAATATGCATTTTGAGTATACACAAACGAATTACAATATCAACGACATTCAGATTGATGCCAGACTTAAAAATTTACCAATTATGCCAAAAAAAAAAAAAAAGACATTCAATGATGATTAGGTTGATTTTTAGTTCGTAAAATCAATATTTACCTTTTGAATCTCTTATAAATAGTGATTGACAATATTAAATTGTTATTTTAAGTTAATAAAAAGTAAAAATACTTCCAAATTAGGCCAAAAAAACATAGATTCTAAGTTGAATAATAGAAGGGACATTAATTATGAGATGAGAGGATTTCATAAGCGCAGCACAACTGTTAATTGTAAAACTAAACTAAACTCACGTAGATTAAAAAAAATTCTGGACAATATTTTTTGAGTGAAATTAACGTTTTATTTATTTAAAATCCCTTAGAAATCTTGACAACTGTGAATTATAGTAACTCCTTCATCCTTGATTTATGGGAATTAAGCTTTTTGACAATTGGAATTTTTGGTCAAACACACATTTAAAAATATTTCCTTGGTAAGAAGCACATTTAAATTTAAATCCGTTATTCAGCTTAGGCGTTTTGAATGGGAAATAATAAAAGGACGATCCTATTGACAGTATTAGATCGTTTGTTTATTTAATATAACGGATTCTTTCTTACAACTTATGTCAAAGAAGATTGAATTATGTAGTAAATATTACAGACCTCATCAAATCGATGCTTTAAATCCATAGATTATCCGTCTGTGCTTGTAGAAGTTTCGGAAGCTCAAAATGCTGTATATGAACTTCTCCGTGTAACACACAGGTAACAATACTTATTATAATTATAATGTGTGTGTATTTTTTTATATGGGTATTTATACCTAATTTGACATCATTCTACCCTTATTTTCTTAGTCTATGTCTTTATTAGTGTTTCTTATAAACTTATTTTAATTATAATTATATTCTGTATATATATATTTTTATATTAGGGTAGTTTTATTGCCATATTTATATTAGGATGGTTATACCTAATTTGACATCATTAGCTTTTCTTAATTTATGGCTTATTAGTGCTATACCTAATTTGACATGATGAAACCCTTATTTTCTTAGTCTATGTCTTATTAGCAAGGTTTTCTTAATAAAGAAATTTCTATAAAACTTATATATAAAAAAGTTGAACATGATCAAATCGAAAAAGTTGATATAAGTGAGTTAACATGGTTTAATAAGTAAAAAACATAAAAATGGTAAACTCGGTATGTAAACTCGTGAATTTAACCGAATTTACAACGGTCATGAGTTTATTAATGACTCAACTTAATTTTGTAAGATAAAAATGTTAAGACGTACACTTGGAGAGTCAACTCGCGAGTTTGATAACAAAACTTATTAGTGTTCCTTATAAACTTATTTTAATTATACTTATATTCTGTAGATATATTTTTATATTAGGGTGGTTATACCTAATTTGACATCATTAGCTTTTCTTAATTTATGGCTTATTAGTGTTTCATCGTTTTGAAACGTTGAGAAAAAGTTTATAATCCTCCTTATTCAGGCCCACCTTGATGGGGACCCTTATTTTCTTAGTCTATGTCTTTATTAGTGTTTCTTATAAACTTATTTTAGTTATAATTATATTATGTAGATATATTTTTATAGAGATAGGATATTATCACTACCAATTTTATGTCACTACTTAAAATCACTACCACTTTTTCACCGTTAGATCAATCTCAATAGGAGAGAGAAATGATAAAGGTAGATGAGATTTTGATCTAACGGTGAAAAAGTGGTAGTGACTTGGTAGTGACAATATTCTATCCCATTTTTATATTATGTTAGTTTTTTTTGCCATATTTATATTGGGGTGGTTATACCTAATCTGACATCATTAAACCCTTATTTTCTTAGTCTATGTCTTATAACTTATTAGTCTTTCTTATAGACTTATTTTAATTATAATTATATTCTGTAGATATATTTTTATATTAGGGTAGTTTTTTGCCATATTTATATTGGGGTGGTTATACCTAATTTGACATCATTAGCTTTTCTTAATTTACGGCTGATTAGTGTTTCATCGTTTTAAACGTTGAGAAAAACTTTATAATCCTCCTTACTCAAGCCCACCTTGACGGGGTCCAGGTCCATCGCATGGACAACATAATAAAAGTGCCGCAAATCTCTTTTCTTTTCCTTTTTTTTTTTAATGAGCATCCGGTATTCTAAACCTACCTCCTTTAAATTCGAGGATCTTTAGGGGTCCAGTTAATCTAGATCAAGTCGAGTATTTTACTCTACTTAATTCGACATCATTATATTCTTATTTTTCTTAGTCTATGTCTTACTAGTGTTTCTTATAAACTTATTTTAGTTATAATTATAGGGATAGGATATTGTCACTACCAATTTTATGTCACTACCACTTTTTCACCGTTAGATCAGAATCTTATCTACCTTTATCATTTCTCTCTCCTATTGATATTATGATCTAATCATGAAAAAGTAGTAATGACTTGGTAGTGACATAAAATTGGTAGTGACAATATCTTATCCCATAATGATATTATGTACATATATTTTTTAGTTAATGTGCAAATTTGCTTCGAAAGTTTTTTTAAATTTGTTATCGCACTTGAAGTCTCAAAATATAGCAATGTCACCGTATATTGTTATTAAAAAAAAAACCATTAACTTTCAAAACATTGATGTTGACAATTAACTTTTTAACGGTAAGAGCATCATGACTCCATTTTAACACTTCCGGAGCAATATTGAATTTTACAAAAACTTTCAAGATAAATTTACACATTAACCTCATATTTTTATAAAGGGGGTTTTTTTTCCCTTACTAGATTTTTTTAAGGATGGTTATACATAACATGATATCTTTAGATAGAGAAAAACTTTATAATCCCCCCTTACTCATGCCCACCTTGTATGGAGGAGGATTCTCTTATTAGCTAACTTTCTCCTCATTTCTCATTATCCAATCCCAATTGTTGATTTGACTTAATGTGGTTGTTGGTGTATGCAGTTATATCAAATCTATGGTTTAGATTTAAAGCCAATGAGGAACAATGAGAAAACGCCAATGGAGAATCCAGACCCCCACCTTATATGGGGTCTAGGTCTAGCGCATGGATAATATAATAAAAGTGGCAAATCTCTTAATTTGACATCATTATATTCTTATTTTTCTTACTTTATGTCTTATTAATTAGTGTTTCTTATAAACTTATTTGAGTTATAATTATATTATGCACATATATTTTTTAGTTCACAAGTAAATTTACTTTGAAACTTTTTTCAGGTTCATGATTACCCCTAAAGTTTCAAAACGTAGCAATATTACCTTATATCATTAAAAAACTAACGTTAATGGTTAAAAAAAATTAACAATGACAATTAACTTTTTAACGGTAGGGGGCAACATTGTTCCATTTTAACACTTACAAACCAATAATGAATCTAAAAAAAACTTTCAAGGTAATATTATTTCTTAGTGAAAACTTTTAGAGTAAATTTACACATTAACCCCATATTTTTACATATGGGTATAATGGCGAGCTAGGAAATTATTTTAGCCCGGGCTAAAAAATAAACATATCGAACTATTTACTAAACAATATCACATAACATTGAAAATACAAATAAATGATTACCGACAGTTATAAATCAAAAGATAACATAGTAAGCAAAATTCTATGACATTTGGAAGGAGACTCATTACAAGGTACATCAGTTTGAAATATTTTCTTAGAAATATCACTTTCTGAAGTTATTTTCTTCTTAAAGAACACATCTATGCTTTTTTGTTTATTCTTACTCATCTTTTTCAACCTACAACAAATTGGTAACCCAGAATATATATTGTTGTCAGTGTTAATTAGTAGTATCTTGTGTCACCAAACATTAATTCTTATAGTACTACTCAATCTACAAAATTAACACTTAAATGTGCATTCCACCTACAAGAAAACAAAATAATTGGAGAAAATAAAAAAATATAATATGAACCCAAAAATATTTTAAAAAACAACATACAGATTTGATTCAATTTTAGCTAAGCAAATAACCTATTATAATATATTTTTTAAAGAGTTTCATTATAAAATCATAAGACAACCAAATAATAAATCCAAACTGATTAAAATTAGTCATTAATCATCCTCTACATATATATAGTCATCTATTGTCAAAATCAAGACTCTCACAAAATCATAATCCCAAAATTTTCACTAGTCGTCACAATATTACCCTCATTAGAAAGAGAAAAATACGTAGAATAACTTTCATGAAAGGAGTGAGATGAAAAGAAGTAATTTTGAGTACCTATTTAGTTCTTAAAATGAAGATGAACGACCGCGATATAAGATGATACTAACCTTTTCAAAAGAGGTATCTCAAACAAGAATTTTACTTTCTTCACGGCCCAATGAGTAATAAACCAAACATTGTCTTAATAAAAAAAGAGTATAATAATAGAAAAGATAATAGCTTAACTGAAGCTAAATTATTTGCCAAAATAAAATGTTATATGATACATACATACAAATACATAAGATAAAAGAATGTCAGTTGGGGCCTTTTCATAACATGGCTCTACCACTGCTTAGCTGGGGCCAAATTATTGGCCAAAATAAAATACTCCATCCGATCCTAATTATAGGACATCATTTAAGAGTTGATTATAGTTCTAATTATAGGATACCATTATAATTTTTGTCAATTTCTTCCTAAAATACCCCTATTTTATTCTCTCAAATTAAAATCTAACAATTTAAAAGTTTCATTGACTGGAGGAGTCTACACACACACATACATATAATCACCAAAAGCTAAACACACACACTCACTCACACAGAGAGATGTGTGTGTGTGTGTGTGTATCTACACAGATATACATATATGTATACACAGACATACACAGAGATATGTGTGTGTGTGTGTGTGTGTGTGTCTACACACAAATATACATACATGTATGCACAGACACATATACATAGACACACACATACAAATGTGTAGATACACTACAAAAAACGCGGATTACCCATGGAATTACCGACGGAAAAAATTCTGTTGGAAATTACCCACAAAATTATGTGGGTAATTTTTCGTAGGTAAAATTTACTGACAGAATTAACCACGAAATTCTGTCGAATCGAAATTACGACGAATTCTGGGTAATTAAAATTACCGACGGAAAATTTTCGTCGGTAATTTTGCAATGAAAAAAATAAATTGATTTTTACCATGGCAAATTTACTGACGGAAATTTTCCATTGGTAATTTTTACCCACGGAATTCCGTGGGTAATTTCCGACAGAATTTTTTCCGTAGGTAATCTGCGTTTTTTTTGTAGTGATATATGTATATGTGTGTGTGTCTATCAATATATATGTGTCTAGATATATATATATATATATATATATAATATATATAAATGTGTGTGTGTACACAAACACACATGTGTATTTATATGTGTGTATCTATGTGTGTGTGTGTGTGTGTAGATATATGTCTGTTTATGTGTGTAGCCATATGTGTGTGTAGATGTATATATAGCAAGACCATTCACTACAAAAAAAACCTATCATTTATCACGGTTAACCTGTAGCGGTCATAAATAACAGCTACAAAATCATGAATTTGTAGCGGTTTTAGATGAAACCACAAAAATTCGTAGCGGAACAATTGGCACCAAAGCACGGGCATGTTTGCAGCAATATTTTTAGCAGTTACCTTAAAGTAAACTGCTACAAATGTGGCGCCAGTTTGGCGCGAATGTTTGTGGCGTGGAATTTGTAGCAGTTTCTTGGGAGTAACCGCTACAAATTTGGGGCTAGCGTTGGCGCGCAATGGCGCAAACTTTGTTTTGTGAATCTATAGCAGTTACATAAATAAAACCGCTACAAAAAATTAAAACGACACAGTTTTGTTGCGGTCAAAATAAAGCAAAGCTTTGACCGCGTTAAATTCTACAAGTTTGTAGCGGTTCTTATGATAACCGCTACAAATATTTACTCTATATATAGGTGACCCTCTCCGTACACCATTTATAAATATTCAATAGAAATTCCTAAATCTTGGCTTGTAAATGAATGAACTATCTTGGCTTGGTAGTCGAAGACATGCAGATATCTACAGCTCTGATCTCTTATCTCAGGAGATCAGAGCTGCAGATATTTGCCTCTCGCATCCTTGAAGCTAAGGCAGTTGATTTAGTGACAATCTAGATTTAAGTATTTCTTTGACGTGAAGACTTTTACTTTTCTGGATATTGTCCAACATGCGACCGAAGATTTGGTCCAATATAGCCACCTTTGTCTCAGGGAAATATCTTTGATCAAAATGAGTCAGTGAGTTTTTCATGGGAGATCGGTGGCTATACTGAATCCGAATCTTCATGGGCATGTTGGACTATTTTCAGTAAACTTATTATTCTTAATTTATTACACTCAACTTTTTTGGAGAAATTAAAGAAACTAATTAAATTAGTTGAGAGTTTTTTATTTTAATTATTTTCACAAACTAATTAGTTTGACTAATAAACTAATTAGTTTGGAATTTTTTTGCAAAAAAAATTAAATTTGTAGCGGTTGTGCAGATAAATCGCTACAGAATCTCAACAACCAATCACATTGTAGCAGTTGTCAATAAAACCTCTACAGAATCACAAAGGTCAATCATTTTGTAGCGGTTATATCACGAAGAACGAGGCATATTTGTCACGGTTGATGAAGCAGTTTATTTGTAACCACAACAATTTTCTTAACTTTGTAGCGGTTATTTAGGAAAACCGCTACAAAATGTAGCGGTTTTTAAACAGTGCCCCCTCATTTTGAAGATCACGCGTGCAAGGTTTTGATTTTTCACCTTTTAACCTTTCAACTTGTACCTTTCAACATCATGGCTTTTAGGGGTAAGGGAAAAGAGAAAGCCGTTGCCCAGGAGAAAAGGCCTATAAGGGGCAGTAGTAGTAGAGGGGGCCGTACGAGAGGGCATAGGGCTCTAAATATCTCTTTGCCCCCTCAGGTGGGGCGCAAGTCTGTCGTTCAATGACATCGACGAAGATGAGGAGATCCAGATTAACATTCCCATAGTAGATGCGGAGCAATTTATCGACCAGGAAAACGACTGGGACCAAGGGAACCCCTGACCGTCGTCTTCGCATTCCACCGGATTTGTGGTGGATGTCAAAGGTAAATGTAATTAGTTTTTTTGGAAAAAATTAAATTTAAATTCCTTACGTTTAATTAAATTTTATTTTAAACGCAATACAAAAATGTTTTTTTAATTATGCAGATACACATGGGAACATCAGCAGGACGACACTGGATGTTTCTGCAATCACTTTGATGGACGGGTATCCGTCATAGTCCCCTGGAACATGGACATAGACCGGTTGATCGATCAACGGTGGTCACCTCGTTGAACAGTTCTGTCGAATTTGGTGGGAATTGGGCATGATTCCCGATTGACTTCCACAATTAGAAGCATGTTCCGAAGGGGAACAAGGACAAAGCCTTTGCTGACATTGTGCGGAGGTAAGTTACGTTGTTTAATTAAATTTTGCATGTTAATAATTATAATTTGTGGTTTATTTATTTATTTCTTAATTAATTACTAATTAAATTATGATACAGAAACAGTTTAACGTTCGCGCCCACGTGAAGAGGTATGTACTACTGAAAATAGGGGAAGGGTAGAAGAGCCGGAGGGTCATCTCTACACCCAGCAGAATGGCATGGACCTAAATGACTGGGCGAGTTTTGTCCAATATAGGAGGAGTGCAGAGGGACAAGTACGTTTTTTTTAATTAATCATAGTTTAAATTTTGTTTAAACCTGAGTTAATTTATATTTTAATTTTTCTTTAAATTAGTTTTGTTTAAATGTACTTGAAATATAGTTTAAATATTAGTTAATTTATAGTTTAGATATGCTTTAAATTACTTTATAGTTTAAAATTTAAATATAGTTTACAAGATATCAAAATAATAATTGATCTCACTTAACATTTTGTTTGCTCCTCCTTGCAGGCTCTGTCGCAGAGGAACACCAGAAGCCGAGCACAGTAGAGGGTCAATCACACGGCAGGATCCAAGACGTTTGCTGTGACCTACAATGAGATGGTATGTTGAAAGTTAAATTAATTTTAGGTTTACATGATGATTGTTTTATTTCTGAAATAACAAAGTTTATATTTTTTTAATTCTTTCAACAAGAGAAGGCTCGGGAGGAGAACCGTCAGACAGACTATGGGTAGTTGTTCACACGCACCCATAGACACCGTGATGGGACGCCGACCTCTGAGGCAGCAGAGGAGATAATAGTAAGTTGCAAAAGAAATATTTATATAGTTAATGTTGTATATTTAAATTGAATTAAATTGTTTGATTAATGTTTTATGAAATCTGTGCATCAAGCCCGGATTGAGCAGAGCCAGGCAAGCTACGAGCATCGCAGCCCCCGGAGTCACAGGGGTCTGTGGATCCAATGGCCGCATTGAAAGCTGCTATGGACTTAGTCGAGCATCCTAGCCGTGTTAAGGGCTTAGGGCTAGGCGCCAGGCCTAGGATGGTGTATGGCAAGGCCTCCTGCTCTGAGGCCGGAACCTCTAGCTCGAGAAGGCCACCACCGGAGGCGGTTGAGGTGATGATTGCCAAGAAGGTTGCCGAGCAGGTTGCTGCATAGGTGGCCGAGCATGCTGCCAGGAATAGCGCATGCAAGAGAGACACAACCGTTGGTACGCTACTCAGAGGCAGAGCTAGGATGCTATTACCAGGGCCTTGATAGAATTGTTACCTCACAGACGGTTTCCATCTCCCGAGCCTTCCCCTCCGTTCATCTACGAGGATTCCCCATGCGTCCTGCTGCTGATGACGAGGGCGTTGTTACCTTTGGTCGTGCACACACCCCCTGAGAAAGCGCCCCTGAGACAGTCCCCTCTGAGACAGGACTTGATTATCACGCTCCTAATAGTTAATTTTTATTTTCACACACAATTTTGTACCGCTGGATGTTTGTTCTCTTTTTTATGTTATTTGGTTTATTGACAATGTGATTTCCTTAAATATTTGTTATATTTTATTTTTGTAGGTTTTTGATATTGGAGTACTATTTCAATACTTATATTTCATTTATATTAGGTTATTAATGTTACTTATAATATGTAACAATATGTAATGAAAAATGTATTTCGTGAAATAAATTTATTATAGTTAAATAAAATAGATATTGTAAAATAATTAATGGAGTTAATAATTAGTTAATAAAAAGATATTTTCTCAAATTTTAAATAGTTAAAATTAACATTTGTAGCGGTTAGAATGAACAAACCGCTACAAACCTCTGACCGTTGCCATTTGTAGCGGTTACTTGGACAACAACCGATACAAATTTGAATTTTAAATTGAATAAAAGAGCGCAAACATTTGTTGCAGTTGATTGAGGAACCGTTACAAATTTCAAATGTGTAGCGGTTATTGGAACTGCGACTAATAACTAGTAGGAGAATGAATTCAAATTTGTAGTGGTTTTTGTAACGGTTCATAAACAACTACTAAATGTATTTTATATTTGTAGCAGTTAGACTTGTAAGAAGTGTCACACTTCGAGGTTCAGGACAGTTCGGAAGGGAAAAAAGTAGAAGAAGAAACCCACAAAGATTCTAAGGTACTTTCCTTTAAAACCTCACTTACAAAAATTGTTTATGTCGTCTAAGACAGTTGAGCATATGAGGTGGCATGAAGTTGACAAGAATGAAGATGGTAAAATCAGACATCCACAAGATGCTGAAGCATGGAAAGCGTTCAATTCAGACTTTCCATATTTCACGGTGGACCCTAGAAATGTTCGTCTTGCTTTAGCGACCAACGGTTTTAATCCGTTTGGGAATCTTAGCACAAGTTATAGTATATGGCTAGTTTTTTTGATACCTTACAACTTTCCCCCTTGGATGTGTATGAAACAAAGCTCCTTCATTATGTCAATGATCATTCCAGGCAAAAAGACACCGAGAAATGACATCAATGTGTATCTCCAACCGCTTATCGCGAATTAGTGAAGTTGTGGACTGTAGGTGTCGAGACGTATGACGCACACGAGAAGACGCTGTTCAACTTGCGTGCGACCTTGATTTGGACGATAAGTGACTTTCTTGGCCTCGGGACATTATCCGGGTGGACTTTTGTGTCCGGCTTGCAATTTTGACTCTGACTCAGTGCGCCTTCCCCACAGTCATAAGTGGTGCTTCATGGGTCATTGACGGTTTCATGATGGTACGCACAGGTTTAGTTGCAATGCAATCGTTTCAATGGGCAACAGGAAAAAAGAGGACCTCCTCAGAATTTATCCGGTGCAGAAATCATATAGCAGATTGTTGATGTTGAATTTGAGTATGAGAAAAAAGACGATCCAGCAAAGGCTGGGACAAAGATGCTAGGGCTTTGGTTCGCGCCCCAGCAATGGCGGAAGATAAGCATCTTTTTCACTCTTCCGTATTGGAAAGATAATTTGCTCCAACACAGTCTGGATGTCATGCACATTGAAAAGACTATGTGCGACAATGTGTTGTACATGATTCTAAACGAACCAAGCAAGTCAAAAGATCATGTTCAAGCGAGGAAATATTTACGGGAGATGGGAGTTCATGGATACGCGTGGTCGGATGAGCATGACAAATTTCAACCTGCAAAATTCACCCTGACAAAACCGAACAAGGAAATCTTCCTCACAACGTTGAAGAAAATCAAAGTTCCTAACAGGTATTCAAGCAACATTTCACGATGTGTTGACGTGCAGGCTTGAAAGGTTACTGGGCTGAAGAGTCATGATTCAGATGTGCTTATGCAACATTACTTCCACTGGCCATAAAAAATACGTTGCCTCTTGATGTGTCGATCATTTTGGTTGAGCTTTGTACTTTCCTTCGGAAGTTGTGTTCCAAGGTCTTGATCGTGGAGGAGCTTAACCAACTGCAACAGAAAATCATCCTTACGCTGTGTCATTTAGAGATGATCTTTCCTTAGTCATTTTTCACGGTTATGGTTCACCTGACAGTACACCTTGTTCACGAAACAAAGCTTGTTGGCCCAATTCACTACCGATGAATGTATCCTATTGAGAGGTACCCATTTAAAATTAATTACTTTAGCATTACTTCTTAGTCACACGTTTAACCATTGATGTATCGACATTTTTCCTTTATTACTTTATAGGTTTCTTGGGAAACTGAAATCTTAAGTGAAGAATAAAGCATGGCCAGAAGGTTCAATAGTAGAAGGTTATATTGGGGATGGGGTTTGGTATTTTTGTTCCAGGTACTTTGATAACATTGAGACGTCATTCAACTGACCGCCTCGTGTGGACGATTGTCCTAAGCCAGAGCCAGAGCCATCAGCAACAGAGTTGTTAATCCCTCGTGTTGGTAAACCAGTTGGTGAAATTTAGAACTTCAAACTCACAACACTTGAGAAGTTTCAAGCACATAGACATGTCTTGATTAATTGCACTAAAGTTGAACCGTACCTTCAGTAAGGATTGCACACAGATATATCTATGTTATCCTATATATTTCCTTACATTTTATACTCACATTTCATGCTCGTCATCGCATGTTTAATTGCAGGGAATTCAAGAGTCATGTGAAGCATCAACGAGGATCTGTACACAGATATCCTCCAAAATTGATAGAAAGGTCCACAGAGAATTCCTGGGTTGGTTTAGGAGGAGAATAATGAATGACCACAACCCGCACTCACCAGAATTTAGAGCTCTCGCACTAGGCCTGCTTGACCACGCCCAAAGATTTATGGCATACAATGTCAGTGGTTTTAAGTTTTGCATCGTTTCACGAGATCGGGATTGTTGACCTAAAACTCAGGTGTATATGGCACGTTTGGGACAAGGAGTTATGCGAGTAGTAGGAGTGACGAGAACATGCAGTTAATTGACTTCCCATATTATGGAAAGTTGCTTGATGTTGTCAAGATAAATTACCAAGGCCTTTTCACTGTGACGTTGTTCAAGTGTTTTTGGGTGAATACGACAACATCCCGGGACTCACGACTGACAACTTAGGCATCACATCAGTGAATTTCTCCCGGCCTATTCACACTGGTCAATCTAAAGATGACGAGCCAAATATTCTTGCCTCAGAGGCCCATCAGGTTTATTATGTCGTCGATGAGAGGCACAGGGATTGGAATATGGTGGTTCACTTAAAGCCTCGAGACCTTTACGACATGGGCGATGGTGATAACGTCGCATATGATTGTGAGCCGTTCCAGCTTGCTAGTTTCGAAAACTTCTTCCCAGACGGCGATGACAATTTACCTATAGTTCAGTACGTTTTTTAATATACGCTTTATGAAATAATAACATTTAACTAAATTTTTATTTGTGTTCAAACGTATTCAACTCACAAGTAACATTTTATACAAACTTTCTTTGTAAGGATGGTGACGAAGATTAAAAGAAAAAACTATGCTTATGATCACTATGTAATCTTCTAGTTTTTTTCTTTTTAAAAAAATACCATAATAATATTAGTAGCGGTTATAAACCGCTAAAAAATAAACAAAACCTCTACAAACCGCTACAACACTACTTTGTAATGGTTAATAACCACTACAGAATAAAATTAACCGCTACAAAAATTGTCTCGTTAACCGCTACTAATCTGGGACACGCAGATATCTATATAAACACCTCCAGCAAATTGCATTTAATATGTTTCAGCTTCATTTTCTAACACGTTGTCTCCCATAACTCTATGTTTATTAACCGCTATAAATATGATAAAATTTGAAAAGGAGGCAAAAAAATTTAAAAAAATTACCGGAATATTTTGTAGCGGGTAAAAACCGCTACAAATATCAAAAAAAGAAAAGAAAAGAAAAGGCGGCAAAAAAACTTTCACAAAAAAATGGCAGGAATATATTGTAGCGGTTGTAAACCGCTACAAATATGAAAAGAATTAAAACTGGCGCCAAAACTTTTTTTCCCAAAAAATGGCCGGAACCACTACAAAATAATTTTAAAGTTTGATGCATTTTGATATATGTAGTAGCGGTTTTCTAATCACTACTAGTGTCTCATATTGACGTCAGTGTAGCTTTATATAGTTGCGGTTATTTTGCAACCGCTGCAGATACAGTAGCGGTTATTCCATATAAATTAACCGCTACAAATAAATTTGCCACAATGTATTTTAACCGCTACAAATGGTCTTTTTTTCTAGTGAGGGTTGGAGCGTGACAGAACAGGAGGGGAATTTTGAATTGGGAGGAAAGGAGGACCGGTTTGGACAGAGATCTGAAATGAAGCTAAAAAATTGGGCTTACAAATCCCCATTTGCGACGGACCACTTGGTCCATCACAAAATGGGGTAGTTTGTGACGGACCGCTTGGTCTGTCGCAAACCGTCAGTAACACGGTTTGCGACGGACTTTCCATGTCCATCACAAACTAAGGCGGTTTGCAACGGATTTACAAAATCCGTCACAAACTTTTTTTTATGACCGATGTTTTAATCTGTTGCAATTCAACAAAATTTGTGACAAATTTTTTTCTGTTGCAAATTCCATCGCTATTTGATTATTTTCTAGTAGTGAAGGTGTCGATGTTCGAGATTGGGATAAAGCAGTTGAGGGTGCTGGTGGTGATGCAATTTAGGAGGATGTGGTTGAAGCAGTAGATGACAATGGGGAAAATGATAATTTGAGTACAAGTGAATGTGATGAGGAAAAGAGTGAGGACTCTGATAAGGGTGATGCAAATATTGAAGGTGGTGAGAGTGAAATGAGTGAAAATGGCAGTGATAGTAATGATGAAGATTTTGTCCTTAGAGATGATGATGATGTGTTTGTTGATGATGGTGAGGATGAGAGTGATTATGAGGGTAAGGAAAGTGAGGATGAATTAGGCCAAATTGGGGGAAATGGGCCTTTACCCAAAGTGAGATGGAGATCAAAAAACATCAGGCCCAATGGTAGACCTTTTTTCACTCTAAAGGCTAGTTTTGCTAACAAGAAGCAGCTATCCAAGCTTTGGATCAGTATGCAATAAAGGTAGGAGTAAATGTACACTTAACCAAAAGTGAGCCATTAAGAGTTAGGGCCCGTTGTGAGTAGGGTTGTCCTTTTTGTTTCCAAATATGAATGCAACCCGGGCTTGTTATGGAGACCTTAAATCTGGAGTATAGTTGCAGCAGGGTGTTCAATAACCCTAGGGCCTCAATGAAGTAGTTGGCTATGTACTTCAAGTAAAAGGTGCAAGAGAGGCCACAGTATAAGGTGGCGGACATGAAGAAGGATTGTCGAGATGAGTTGATGTTTTATGTGAGTATTTACAAATGTAAAAGGGTGAAGAAGAAGGTTATGGAAGAGATGGAAGGGAGTTATGTGGATGAGTTCAAGAAGTTAGAGGCATATTGTCACGAGTTAAGGACTTCTAATCCTGGATCTGATATATTAGTTGAAATTAGCAAGGAGGCATTTCAAGGTGGAAGGAGAATGTTCAGCCACATGTATGTGTGCCTCAATGCTGCAAAGGTGTGATTTTGACTTATGCAACTTATGTATTTAATATGTAATTATCTGTGATTTCTGTGACTTAGTTATATAATTTGACTTATAATAACCTAAACTTTTGCTAGAATTGGTGAAAGGCTTGAGGGAGAACTATTATTGGAGTTGATGGCACGTTTTTTAAGGGAAATGCCATATGTATGATGCTTACAACCACTAGACAGGATGCTGATTATTCTTTGTACCATATAGCCTTTGCAATCACATAAAAGGAGAACACTCATAATTGGAAGTGGTTCTTTGAATCGATTAGGAGATCCTTGGACCTGGACAACGGTAATGATGTCACAATAATGTCTGATATGTAGAAGGTTAGTTGTTTTCATTTTGCTTTCTTATAGTCCTACTCCTGCCTTGTGTGTTATGTAAGTCTAACATGTTAAACAAAGAAGTGTGTTGTTGAGTAATGACAATATTGTACTTTGAGCATTTATGGGACTTTGACATGTTAAACACTACAACTATGTTATTGAGTAATCATAATATCCAGAAGTCTATTGTTGACTTAGCTTATATATCAAAAAGTTACAGGCATATATAATTTGCAGTAGCCTTTAATTTTGGTGATTTATAGGTCCATTTTAAGTTCTGAAGGTGTAGAGTTATTTGCACCGAGCTTATGTGATTTCCATGTACTAAGACCTTTTTTTTTTCAATTGTGTAATTGATGGAAAAAATGCTTATGGTTGCAATTTGCTTCTTTTTAATTTCTTTCCATTTCTTATTTTTTGGATGGGTTTGATGAGTTGGGAGTGGATAAGGGGATTGGAAATTGACGCCATAACATTTATGCCTTATAAGATTCACATGATTGGTTTGGCAGCTAAAATATATTAAGGTTGACAGAATTGAATTAGTCAAGGATATGATGTATGATTTTAATGCCTTTTAGGCGTTGTTGAAGATCCTTGCAAAACGTTGAACACGTTGGATGGGTTTAAATGTTAGTGATCATATTTACCTTGAAATGGTTGTTTTGGTAACCTTTCAAAACGTACAGGTCTCTGATTATCTTCCCTTCTCTATCATGTACCAGATTCTGGTCATATGCTATGATGCTTGCTAAGTTCTATACACTTGTACATTTAGGCTTCAGCTGGTATCATTTGTGTTTATAAGTATTGAATGGCAACAATATGACATTATTACTGTTTGTCTCTGAATATACTTAACCTGTTTGTAATTTTTCATTTAGGAAACATTTCTGAATATGCTCAGTAATTTTTCATTTAGGGAACATTTAGGCAACAATATGGCAACAATGATGCTTAACCTGTCTATGTCCATATCCTTTGTGTTTATAAGTATTGAATGGAAACATTTAGGCTTCAGCTAATATCATTTAGTCTCTGAATATGCTTAACCTATTTGTAATTTTTCATGCTAAGTGTCAATTATAAATGTTGCAATTCTATGTTCTTCAATCTCAAATGCCTTATTTTATGTGGATGGACATAAACCATACATTTACGCTATTTTCAGTGAAAAATAAATTATTATTTACTTCATTACTATGAAGTTTGTTTTACTTAGTATTGCATGCATCTTCTTTATTATAATTGCATTTCACTTGGTTCCTTCAAATGAGCTTTATTTTCCCTCCAAGATCTGAGCCACTACTTTCCTTGACATCGTAGGGATTGATGAATGTTGTCTCTAATGCGTTACCGTTGGATGAGTATCGATTATGTGCAAGACATATTATGCCAATTGGATCAAGGCCGAGCGGGGCAGTCAGTTGAAGGAGAATTTTTTTCTCCTGTGCATGGAGCACCTTTCATGAACAATTCAAGGACAACTTGATTGTACTTGGGGAATTAAAAAAAAAAAAGCGGTAGAGTCAATTCACACATATCTTGTATAGAGCTGGGTAAGGGCATATTTCCAATGTAAATGTTTATGTTGGATAATGGACAACAACATTAGTGAAGGTTTCAATTCCTGGATTAATGACTATAGGTATTTACCTATTATAAGGATGATAGATGGCATTAAGGTCAAAATGATGAGTAAGTGAGCAAAGAGTGAAACTAATGTGTAGAGATGGAGAGGCAACTATAGTCCCAAGTGTGGTAGTTTGTATGAGACAAATAAGGAGCTGTCAATGAGGTGTACTTTGTTTTTTTAATGGTGACGATACATATGAAGTGTCTAAAGGGGAGGATAGATACAATGTTTTCATAGCTAGAAAGCAATGTATTTGTACGGCGTGGGATCTAACTAGTATCTCATGTCAGCATGCCATTTATGCGTTATTTTATGCTCAAATTGATGCAGTCACTCAAATTTCAATACTTATGTAGTTATAACCAAGTTTCAACCTATTAGAGTGAAGGGCTTTTGGAAAGTGGATCAGTTGCCCATGGAACCACCTCCATTATGCATCTTGCTTGGTAGACCCACAAAAAAGAGGAAGAGGACAAATGAATCTAAGAGGTGAAAGAAAAGAGGTAGTGGTCAACAACACCAGAGAACCCCTGATGTGGACTCAAACACTTATTTGCCTCTACTTCCTCTTGAGAAGATGTCAAAGAAAGGTCAATTGTAAAATGCTCCATATGTCACCAACAAAGCCGTAATAGAGCCACATACAAGCATGTAAGTTTACCACCATCTTAGATATTGTTGCTTATTATTTGATCACTAAAAAGGTGTGTTTGTAGTTCTCTTACGAATGAAGCCTACAAAGTCACCTTTTTTTCTTGGACAACCCTGTGAAGTAAAATGTTTGTTGGATCACATGGCTTGACTTAGATCATTTTGTAACAAACATTATGTCATTTTTATACTCTAAGGTTGTTATGTGAGCAATCTTTGAACGTTTATTGATTCAATGCATTCAGTTACCTCAGTAATGGGTTAATAAAAGGTCTGCATTTTGTTTTACCTAATTTGGTTAATTAAAACATACTAGTCTATAACAATGTAACTTACAATTTCTTGTCCAATAGAGTGTTGAATTTTCATTGGTGTCTATGATACCTTACTGAATTTCTTCTTACATATGACATGATAATTATTGATCTATGCGGGATGATTAGTCCAAGAATAGCATGACATGCCATATAGGTTTATGTGTATTGCTTATTTCTAATGTTTGATTGCTTATTGCTTATTACCATGTATTGCTTAGTATTCCAGAAAAATGAAACCACTAGTCAGACTAGTGAATCTAATATTAGTACCCAACAATGTCAAACAAGCTCAAGACCACGCGGTGGACGGGCTTTCAATATGACTAAAGTTGAAAGTGACATAGGAGTTCGAATTGATGAAGACTCTAGCTGTACCGTGTACAACGTAAGCACTTACTTCGTGCTTTAAGTTTCTTGTTATGCAATTCCAACCTTAACAAATTTTTGTTTGTAATTGTGTAGCTTGGTATGAACCATCAATTTGTTCTTCATGAGGGCACGACTCAAGAGTACATGTGAAAATGGAGCAAAATACCCAAGAGGGCGGGTGAATTGGGGAATTTAAAAACTGTTCTGTTTTGTAACAACAAAATAGGGATGAACAGAGTGTAAAGAAGAAGAGCTAGACACAGAGATTTATACTGGTTCAGTCCAACCACTTAACCTACGTCCAGTCCCCAAACTCTCTGGATTTTTCACTATCACAATTGATTACACACTCTGCACTCAAGAGTAGTTTTCTTACTAGAACTCACTCCCCCTTACAAGATGTAATCAATGCACCCAATCACCAAGTCCCCAGACTTGTGATTCTTTACAATAAATGTTTTACAAATAGAAACTCTCTCTAAGAGTGGATAATAATAAACTGAAGCTTATAATGTCAAAAGACACAATATAAGTGAAAACTGAAAGGTAGTTGAAGAACTTTGAATGCTATGCGTTTTCAATAGATGTGTTGGTTGGAGAAGAATTGAATGCAGCTCTATTTATACCAAGAGAGCATCAATTGACCGTTGTAATCTTTAATATAACTATTAGACAAGGTTCTAGTTCCTTCATTAAACTTCACTTAATCAAGGTTCTTGACTCTTTGCAAATTTGTTCGTTGGAAGAGTGTAAGTGGAGATAAATACCCAAGAGGGGGGGTGAATTGGGTATTTTAAAACTTTTCAGAAATTGCTCTGTTTTGAAACAATGAAAACAGAGATAAACAGAGTGAGGGAAGAAGAAGCTGGACACAAGGATTTATACTGGTTCGGTCCAACTCTTTGACCTACGTCCAATCCCCAGAAACACTCTGGGATTTTCCACTATCACTCAATTACAATTACACACTCGTACTCGGGATGATCCTCTCCCTAGGACTCACTCCCCCTTACAAGTTGTAATTGTAAACAATCGATACACACTCGTACTCAAGAGTTATCCTCTCCCTAGGACTAACTCCCCCTTACAAGTTGTACTCGATTACAATCGGATACCCACTCGTAAATGAAGAATGCTCCTCAACCTAGGACACACTCCCCTTTACAAGTTGTACTCGATTTTCCCAATCTCCAAGTCACCCGACTTGAGATTGTTACAATGAATGATATACAAGGAAACAAACTCTCTCTAAGAGTAGATATAATAAGCACTGAAGCTCAATGTATCACAAGATACTACACAGATAAAAACTGAAGAAATAAATATGAGACTTGAAAGATTTTCGTCTTCAGCAGGTGTGTCTGCTTGAGAAGAAGTTAATGCACTCTATTTATAGGTAGAGAACATTAAATGACCGTTGCTTGATGAATCCAACCGTTGTAGGTGATTAGCTTAAGGTCTTCATCTTCTCTCTAAACTTCACTAATCCAGGTGTTAGATTGATCGATGTGATTCTCTCGAGAATTTGCCCGTTGGAGATTACTTTGCTTGTTGTAGTAAGCATTCTTTAACGTTCGAAGGCGTGCTCGATGAATTAGCTGAAAGTAGGTAGATTTGCAGAGGTGCATTAAATGCACTGAGCACCTTTTTGCTTTTTTCCTTGATCTTCATTAATCTTCATATGTGCTAACTGAAATTCACTCAATAAACTTGTTAAACTTATCTGGGAACATAAGTGAATGATTTATGAAAGCAATAGGATCAAACAAGAGTGATTTGCAAATTCGTGTAATTCAAAAATCAGTTTTTACCGTTACATATCTTTAAAGTATGTTCATGCTTACCTTTAGATATAGCATACTTTCACTTACATACTCCAGTAAAGGTGGAAGTATACTAACCTGGACTTCAAAAATGTAGTGTGAATTTTTGAACCCACGATGACCATACTCGAGTTTAGCATACTTTCACTTACATACTCCAGTAAAGGTGGAAGTATTGACTTAGTTTGAAAATCTTGGTTGCTTTACGGAAGTCCAATACTTGAGTATGGATCTTGCTTACTTGGAGTATAGCATACTTTCACTTACATACTCCAAAGAAAGGTGGAAGTATTGACTTAGCTTGAAAATCTTGGTTGCTTTCTCGGAAGTCCAATACTTGAGTATGGATCTTGCTTACTGGAGTATAGCATACTTTCACTTACATACTCTAGTAAAGGTGGAAGTATTGACTTAGCTTGAAAATTTTGGTTGCTTTCTGGAAGTCCAATACTGCGGTATGGCTACCCATACTGCGGTATTGACTTAGTTTGAAAAACTTGGTTGCTCTACGAAAGTCCAATACTTGCGGTATGCAAACCTATCTGCAAAGTATTGACTTAACTTGAAAGACTTGGTTGCTTTCTGGAAGTCCAATACTGCGGTATGCAAACCTATACTGCAGTATTGACTTAACTTGAAAGACTTGGTTGCTTTCTGGATGTCCAATACTGCGGTATGCAAACCTATACTGCAGTATTGACTTAGCTTGAAAGATTTGGTTGCTCTCTGGAAGTCCAATACTGCGGTATGCAAACCTATACTGTAGTATTGACTTAACTTGAAATTACCTGTCAACTTTTGAGGGCCATATCTCCCTGGTCTGAACTCCGTTTTGGTCCGTTCAACTCTTGATGGAAATCTCTTTGAGTTTATTTTCATATGCCACCGATTTCAGCTCAATACGATTTGTATATTATGAGTTACACTCAAAATACCGAAGGTGGGTCTGGACTGTGACGTTGATTCTTGTGGAAACTTGTAAAAATCATATCTCCTTGATCTTGACACCTTTGGACTTGATTTATATATCAAAATGACGCTTTGGATGTCTAGTTTAAAATGCCACTGGTTTCACGTCAATCCGATTCCTGGTTTGAGAGATATCATCGAATCACCAGAGGTCGCCCGTGCTGAACGTGAGACAGTGTGGAGCTGAAGTGCTGATAACAGTTGCATACTCGAGTATACACTTGCATACTCGAGTTTTCCTTGTCCAGAGACGCCAGAAGTGCTGAAGACACTACAAACTCGAGTTTTGAGTTGTATACTCGAGTTTTGAGTCTCAAACTCAAGTTTTGTGTTCCAAACTCGAGTTTTCTCATCCTGAAGTTGATTTTTGCTGACTTTAACTTCAAATTGACCCATTCCAACTTCCATATGACCTTGGAGACTTCTAGCATCAATCTTAGAACTTGAATAACGATATCTTCACTTCATTCAACAAGTTCTTCTTTCTTTCTTCTTCTATTGATCATTCTCCATAACTCTAACTCTTTCTTTCTTCTCTTCTCTTGATCAATCTCTATAATTCATCTTGGATTAATCTACATTAAATACAAAGTAGTTAGTCAATGTAGGAGATAACTATATTACTCAATCTTTTTGCTTTCAATAATGACATCCATATAAGACATCATCAAAACTAATCATAACTAACAAAGAGCAGCTGCTGGATGTAGAAATCATTCTTTAATTCTTTGTAAGTGTGTGTAGATGAATTACCCAAAAGTATGCAACTTTCTGGGTTTGCATTTAATGTGCTGACATCACTTTTGCTTTTGCTTTAAACCTTCAATAAACATCCTCTAATTTATCTAAAACTCACCAATAGAGTGGTTAAATATATATAGAAACATTAGAGATTAATCATAGGAAGTATTAAGATCAAACAAAAAGGTATTAGAAATTCACGAAATTTGAAATTCGAGACGCCCGAAACCTCGAGGTTTGTTCTTCAAACTTGGAGGTTTTACAAGGTTGCGAAAGCGTTAGTCTTTCTACTGTCAAAACCTCGAGGTTTATCAGAAACCTCGAGGTTTCACTTTGAATGTGAAACCTTGCAAAATCGCGCTAAGAGCAAACCTAGAGGTTTTCAAAATCAGTGAAAAGTCGTTTGCTCTCTGGATGGTAGCAACCTCGAGGTTTTAAGCAACAACTCGAGGTTTTACTTAAGCATTGAAATTCTGAGTTTTGGGCTAAGGCAGAAACCTAGGAGGTTTAAGAGAAAACTGGAGGTTTTGAAAACTTGGAAAAATACAGAATCTCTTTGCCTGGACAAACCTCGAGGTTTGTCAGAAACCTCGAGGTTTCTCATAATTTTGAGAAACTTGAGAAAAACCATTTGAGCTCAAACCTGGAGGTTTCCCATAAACCTGGAGGTTCTGAAAACTGGCGAAAACTTGAGTTTCCTCTGATAGGTCAAAACCTCGAGGTTTCTTGCCAAACCTCGAGGTTTCACACAATTTTGTGAAACCCAGATTTTTCAAGTTAAAA
The DNA here is from genome assembly GCA_019022655.1 of Acacia acuminata. Classification (NCBI taxonomy): domain Eukaryota; kingdom Viridiplantae; phylum Streptophyta; class Magnoliopsida; order Fabales; family Fabaceae; genus Acacia; species Acacia acuminata. The sequence goes on along the minus strand of JAFJYI010000025.1, from coordinate 3,516,095 downwards.
CAGAATCCTTGAATACTCCTCTGTAAGGCCAAACCTCGAGGATTCTGTGCAAACCTCGAGGTTTGCTTTTATAGTGAGTTTTACAACAATTGAGAGCAAAACCTCATGCTTTGTTTACAATCATTGGAGATCATCAAAACCCTTAGAGAACTAACAATATGGACCAACATGAAGACTCTAAAACAAGATTACTCCCAATCCCGAATGAGGCCACGATAAGGAAAACAAGGAGCATGACTTCTTCTTCATAAAGCCTAGGAACTCGACCAGTCCAGTATTAAGGTGATGGATCAACAGTCTCCATTCCTTTCGATCTACCCTTCAATCTGCCAAGGCTCTGGTGCGAGCAAAATGCTATGTTAACCTCACAACTTCTTCAGCACAAGCAATCCATGATTAACACTTCTACAACTAGGAAGAAGCTAGACCAGAGGAAGGGGGATAGGAAGGGGAAGGGGCTAATTCCACTCGTTCTAGTTTCTTTTCTTCAGTGCCACTTGAAGTTGGCATCTTTTGCTTGAATCTGTAACAAACTACTGTTGGATAAATTATGGTCCATTACTTCTCATTTTAGGATTAACTTTTTTGTTCCACATACATCATCATGTGCGCCATTCGATATTGGCATTGTTGCCATTTGATATTGGCATGGTTAGGGTTGTGTTTTGCCAACTTACTCTATGTTGGACAAATTATGATGTACATATTGCCACTTCATGTTGGCCTTTTTTGGGTTATGATGCCAGGTACACTTATGTCTAAAATTACAATACTTTGGTAATGCTTTGTTTTGATCAAGCTAAGTGGCTATTGTTCATTTGCTTTAACATATTAGGTGTTGTTCAATTTCTTCAACATATCTAGTCTTTAATATATTAGGAATCACATAAATCCGTTCCACATTTTTCCTTTATTCCTTACACTGGGATAAACTATTTACACATTTCAAAATGCCAAATTTTCTCCTACATAGTACTTAGATTCACAATCCTTACAAAGCAAACAAGATAAAATAACCAAAACAAATACAACATAAAACTAATTAACCATCCCCAATTCCATAGCACTTAATTTGTTATCATAGTTTTCAAAACAAAAGCTTTTCCCCACCATAGCACTGGCAGTAAACATTGGATTACATCCCCAAAAGCTTTGGTGGGGAAAGCCTAAAAAAGAATTGGGGATATAATCCTATGTTGAGGATGTAATTAAATAATAATAATAATTAACCATCCCCAATTTGATAATTTCTGCATCTAAAGAATCTCTTGCCTGGGTTCTAGTCAATCCAGGACGTATAACGCCGTGCAACCACCCCACAGTGACACATTGTTGATGGACCTGCTCTTACAACCTCTTTGTGAAGCTGTACCTGCATTGTCGCCCTCCTCCTCCTTGTCGTCATTGCATAGATCAAAGATGTCAACTCCCCTATTCCCCTTCTCTGATGCAGCCCTACGTGTTCCACCCCACAAATCCTCGACAAACTTTGGTATTTAAACACCCATGTCTATGCTTTCTGATCTAACAGAGTCAGAAAGCATTTAACCCACATGTGACCTCCAACGTGGCTATCCCACCTTGCATTCCATGTGTCAACTTTTCCCATGTGGTAGACGTCTGTTAGTTTCACCGTTAATTAGCCAAGGGCAACATTGCTACATTTAAGAACTTCCGGGTCGACATTGAGACCAAAAAAACTTTTAGGGCAAAATTGCTACTTAACCCATAAATTAACAACATTTTGCAATTCTACTTTACTGCTTTTAGGTCATTAAGTGATTAAGCAAATTTTGATCACCTAATTGGGTTTTACTATTTTAGTGGAACTTTCCAAAAAGAAAAATCTTGTAGTCAATAATATATCAATATATTTAAATAAAACAATTTACAACCTCTCCCCCCTCCTCCATGGCATCCCTCTGTTATGTTATCTCCATCTTCCTTCTCTCTCTCTCGACTTGTAGTCTCCAGCCTCCCTCCCTCTCCCTCTCTTTCCATGAGACCCCTCCTTCATCCCTAAAAGAAGAAAAAAAACAAATATCCCTCGATCGGTTAACGCCATCTTCCAACTTCTACTATTTTGTTATAATTCTTTTAAAAAAAAAAAATTATTATTAGGTTCATGATGGTCTTTTTAAAATTTATGACAAATTATGAACTAAAAATAGTTTAAACACTCCCTCCAAATATTACTTCATGCCAAACATAACTTTAAAGCCTCAATTTCACTCTCAATCCTATTCCCATACTCCAACTCAATCTCAATCTATTAAAATTCAGTGCTACGCATTAAACAGGGTTTAAAGGTTATCCTAAAAGCTGTCTTCATAAGACACACATAAATACTTGATGAATATGAATCAAAAGATTTTAAGTATCCATTCAGTGTGTCAAAGAGAAAATGATAAGAAAATAAGAAAAAAGGTATTCCAATACATAATCAAGAACCAATCTACATGCGATAACAAGATGACAACAGGCTTTACCATTCAACAAATCAACAACTGTTCAAATAGTCTAAGCTACTTTACTTTATGTCTATTCTAGCTTTAATAAAGTTGTTTTGATAAGGTTACTTTACTGAAATAATTTTAATTGTGTCAAATCATATTGATTTTATTTTATGTCACACTCTTACTTTATGTTACAATGTTTCAGTTCTTTGAGGACATATTTTGTTGTATCAAGTCATATCATTTTTACTTTATGTCATGCTCTTACCTTATGTTACAATGTATCAGTCCCTTTGACCAAAAAAAAAAAATCAGTCCCTTTAATGATATATTTTAGTCATATATATCATGTTATGCCTGTCTTACGTACTTTTTGTCATGCTTTTATTATAAGGTATACCAGTCTTTTTTTGGGGACATATGATATATAAAATTGGACTTATACATATATTATGGATATCTATTTTATGTTAGGTCAATATAATGTCAACTATGTCATGAGAGCTTCTCTTTTGCTTTATGTGAACCAAAAGTCACTATTATGTTTGCAAAAATGATTTTTAATTTATTTTTAGAAATTGGAATGACAGATATATTTACTAGCTAATTACAGGTGATCGAAATTAGTGATTAAAAAAAATTATTTTGTCACTAAGTTTTGACGGATCACCAACAAAAATGGTTGGAAGGGTTGGATCTAATTTGAGGAGTATAAGAAGAAGAGATAAAAAAGAAAGTAATGCACAATATCTTTAAGGTATGAATATTACTTTCTTTTAAGCTTAATTCGCAGCACTCACCTTATTTATAGATTATAAAGTGATGCGTTGAAGTGTTGTCTTTTGAAGCAGCACTTTTTCAATTAAAAGTTATAACATAACTTAGATTTATAAACCCTCATGAACTAACATAATTTAAATAACCAATAGTTATTTAAAATAACTTTTTATGAAGAGTTACATCTTTATAATATGTAGAGTTTTCTAAAAAAATCAACACAGTGCTCCACCAAGTAGTAATTACAACACCTTTCCATGTGTGTCTTTAGAAATAAAAAGGACACGACATTAGGTGACCTTTAGGGTAAGTTTGGTTTGAGGGAAGGGGAGGGGAGAAAAAAAATGAGGGGGAGAAAAAAATTGTAAAAAAAATCAGTCTAGTGGAACTCACAATTTTCTCCTCCCCCAAAACCAAACTTACCCTTAGTCAACAATGATCGCATCGCACGTGCTTACATGGATTTTCATTTTTTTTTTAAAAAAATATAGGTCTATATTTAAACACGTCGGGTCCATGGGAAATTTTATATATTAATTGTAGCCGCCAATAACTGTGCAGGTCTAATTGTTAAATAGTAATTTATTTATATATTATAAACACGTCGGGTCCACAGGAAATTTTTTTCAATACCCACCGTGACTCCTTGCTCCCTACTTTTTTTTAGTAGATAATAAAATCATATTAAAAATGTTACTTTTTTTTTTGGTCAGTTGTGCATTTATTTCTAATGTCTTGCATATTTGTTTTGTCTTGAAATTATTTCAACTTCAAATTATTAGGATTAGAACTCCTTCATGTTAAGTACATGCTAGATGATTTTTACTTTTTTTTTTGTCATTTGTGTAACTGCTAGAATTGAGCGGGTTTTTTTCTCGCAATGACTTTTGTTAAAGATAAGTTGCACAATCGGATAAATGATGATTGGTTTAACTCATGCATACTAACTTATGTTAAACGTGATATATTTGATACGATTGATGATGAAGCTATAATGCATTATTTTCAAAGAATGAAGAATCAAAGAATGCTTTGTAATCATTCGATGTAAAGGTTAGTTGACTCTTGATTATTATTTTTCTATATTAAGTTGAAGTTTTCTTTTCTTTTATTGTTTATATTCTTTTGTTTTTTAATGCGTTTAAAACTTTCTTTAAAAAAAATTTCAAGGGCAACCACTAATTGTGCACTCACAAACTTAAAATACTAGGTCCGCCACTGCCCTTAGTATTATAACTCTTTGCACAACCCTTAACAGAAATTCTTTAATTTATAAGGATATGACTTTACAAAAAACATATCCCTTCACTTTAAAGTATTCCAACGAAGTTTGTGTTGCTAAATTTACCTTGAGGTTACTGACAGATTAGTGACAAAAAATTTTCCGTCGCTAAATTGAATTTAAAAATTGGCTCAAATTTAAAATCTTAAAATAATTTTTGATGTCATCTTCTTGGTTGTACATTTGTTCAAAGCGTGACAAGTATAAATAAGATGCCTAATTACTAATTAGGCATAAATGGCAGAGATGGCCTTGCCTATAGAGCAAGTGCTTCATATGAATGGAGGCGTTGGAGAAACAAGCTACGCCAACAACTCTTCAACAACGGTACTCTCTCTTGCATTCAAACGTATTAACCTTTATTAAATCCGATTCTTTGGCAAGTTATGCATTCTATCTTTTTCCTTATGAAATACTTATAACATATGTGACACCACCTCTCTAAAATATATCCTATATTTGAGATAAGAGGAGTATTAATTAAAAATGGATCTGAATTCGGAGTTGACGAACCGATCATCTTGTTTGAGCAGAAGAAGGTGATGATGAGAGTAAAACCTTTACTTGAAGAAGGCATCAACAAGATCTACGACACTACCAATTTTCCAACTTGTTTCAAAGTTGCAGATTTAGGCTGTTCTTCTGGACCAAATACACTTTTGCTGGCTTCTAACATCATCCATATCGTTAATGAAACAAGTCGCAGGTTGAAGGTTGAGCCACCCATGTTTCAATTTTTCCTCAACGATCTATTTGGGAATGATTTTAATTCAATCTTCAAGTCACTGCCTGAGTTCTATGACACTCTGAAACAACAAGACACAACATGTTTCATAAATGCAACGCCTGGCAGTTTCCATGGCACTCTCTTCCCTTCCAATTCCATCCATTTCTTCCATTCCTGTTTCTCTCTCCACTGGCTCTCTCAGGTCCGTCATCTACTTCTTCCCTACTAAATTAAATTCTCTCTCTCTCTCTCTCTCTATATATATAAGGTTAAGGGGGTAAAATTGTCACAATCTCATTTATTTGGTCAAAAGGGAGCAAAACCAAACCCAAACTGAAAACCAAACGGAATAATGTTCATTTCAAACTTTTTTTTTTATTCCACTTTTTGTCTGATAGAATTTTGTGCCCTCTGTGTTTTTGTCCAAGTCGATCCTAGTCCGACAATCATACTATTGTGAGAAAAAAGGTCTAGTGTCCCATTAGTATATTTGGGAAGCACAATAATACTTCTACCAAAAAAAAAAAAAAAGCTTAGGGAAAGAGAAGAAAATGTCAGTTTCTCTCTAGGCTCAAGACAAAATTTTCATATTTAATGATCATCCTAAAAACTGAACCAAAATAATTGGGTTTAGTTATTTAACCGAACCAAAATAATTTGGTTTAGTTATTTTCTCCTTTTTGGTTCCGGTTCAGTGTTAAAAAAATATGCTCAATTCAGTTTTTCAATTTTCACCAAAAACCAAATGCTCACTCTATTTGACTCCCTCCGACACTATATATAACTTTTTTTAAAAAAATGGCTTGTCCCTTTTTGTAAGATCCTATTTGACTTTTTCTCAATAATAAATGCACTTTTATCCATTTTACTTTCTTTCTCTCACATCATTTATTTACCATACATTCTCTTTATTTCTTTTCTCATCATTACTCTCCCTCATTCATTCACAAATAGGGGCATTTTTGGAAAAAAAATTATATTTCATTCATATTTATTACTTTTTAACTATTTTCTAGAATCCTGGAATAATATATATCATTGACTGTTAACTTACATTTGGGGAACAGGTTCCAAATTCGTTGAGCAAGGAAGCAAAAACAAGAGATGAAGATAAAGGGAATATTTATGTGACAAGCATGCGTCCTCCATCATACGCCAACCAATTTAAAAAAGATTTCAAACTATTCTTAAGATCACGTTTCAAGGAATTGGTGCCTGGCGGTGGTATGCTCCTTACGTTCATTGGCAGAAATGATACTTCTCAGAATATATCTGCTTCAGGACTCATTCGTATGATCCTCAATGGTATGGTCTCACAGGTATGCTTATATAATATAATGGTTAAGGTGTACCCAAGACTTTAAAGTTTTTTTTTTTTTTTGGTGCAATCAGTGTCCTAAAGTTATTTATCGTGCAATTTTACCCTGAAATATTTAAAATAGAGCAATTTAATCTAAACTTAACAAAATATTAGTAGTTAGTTTGACTGCTAAGATATTGACTCAGCTCGAGTTTGGGGGAAAAAAAGATCCTAGTTGATGCTTGAATAATAAACAGATGACGTAACATTTTTTGTGATTGAATTTATTATTTTTGTTAAAAAAGTAGATTTTTTTTAAGAATGGTTTTCATCCACAATCATTCCAAATAGTGAATACAGACAACAAACTATAATTTATTTCTAAAAAAAATTACTCCAAATACAATCATTTGAGGACCATATGGTGCGCAAATCTCAAACAAAATACTCCGTCTGGTCCTAAATTCAAGACCCACTTTGTTGTTCAAGTTATATTTAAGATAGGAGGAGTAAAACATATATTTAAACTGTAGTTTGGATCAGATTTATAAGTTGTATTTATATCGGCAGCGTATGTTTCAGTGAACTATATTTTTGATTACTTTTATAATCAAGGTAATTAACATTTATGATCTTTTTAATTATGATTGTGTTTGAACGATTTATGCCACACATAGACGTATGAAGATACTAAATAAATGCTGCAGAATTTGATTGAAGAGGCGAAGTTGGAGCATTACAATGAACCAAAGTATTATGCTACGGCCGATGAAGTTAGAGAAATAATAAAGGAAGAAGGGTCTTTCAATGTTGAAAGATTAGAGACTATCAAATCAAGTTGGGACGGAACAAACCTTGATGAAGAAGAAGGGTGTGAAGGTTTTAAGGATGATAACGAGAGAGGTGAGGTTATAGCCAAACACGTAAGAGCTGTGTTTGAACCTCTTTTGAGGGAACATTTTGGAGAAGGAATAATTGATGAACTCTTTCTTAGGTTTCAGAATAAGGTTGTCCAATTGCAGCCCCAATTGGTGCATCATATTTTGGTCATATCTCTTACTAAAGTTGCCTGAGATGAGGCCACTGGCATTGTTAAATATAATTAATGTATATAAAGAAGCATAATGAAGAAACTATCCAAAGTTCTTCTCTTTCAGGGACACTTGAAACAACTAATTTATTTACTAATAAGCATATCACCAAATTGAAATATATTAGAGAACTGTACGGATTAATTTTAGTAGCCATTCTTTTCAAAATAAAGGCGTAAGCACTAACAGTTCCAAATACGATCAAACTCGCGACCTTCCGTTTGGGACCTTGGGAAGCTAAATTTGGATTGCATAGCTTGTTGCTGCATTTGGATGAAGTGTTAGAAATTAGAATTAGAAATTTAGAGATTAGAGATAGGTATATGTTATAATTGACTTTCTATGAAAATAGATTAAACCATTTGATAAGACTCCCTTTTTATACTATATACCTTTAATCTCTTCTTTAATTAATCAATGTGGGACTTTTTATATAGTCCAATATTCCTTCCGCTAACTTTTTCCTCTTCCTAGGCTAGTTCTTCTTTGAGTTTCAGAGGCCTCAGGTCTACATGATTCACTTTTTTCTTTCATTCTTTTTTTTTTTTCAATGTCGGATTGAATTACTATGATATTATATTAGAATTTTACGTATAGGCATATATTAAAGGCTTGTCTTTCTATCGAATTAGCTTAAACTATTTTATAGGACTCCTTTTTTATCAATGTCTTTCCATCAATATATTTTTTTTTTCCCATGTGGATTGAGAAATAATAAAAATATCTGTTAAAAAAAGAAATCTATTGACAATATTAAATGTTCGTTCATTTAATTTGTTACGCTCATCTTTAATATATGGCCCAACAAAGGGCAATCCATCCACGTGGTACAGATATGATGGTGCATCACTTGGGCTTAGAGGTACAGAGGATCACAAGTCCAAACCTTAACTCTAAGGTACACTCTATAAATAAGAGGTAAATCCTAAAGGTATGCACACTCTCTGATTATTTATAATTCAATCGTCATTGTGCACACACTCTACCTCCTCTGACTAACGTCTATTTGTGTACAGTGATCTATTATCCTCATAGATATCTGCTCCAAAGATACCTAGGAGATAAAGTTAAACAATCTTATATCAACATATTAGGGCTAGACATCGCTTGTTTTTATACAGAACATAATCTAACACAGATTCTTTCTTGCAAAATTATGCCAAAGAAAGACATTCAAAGATGATTAGGTCTATTTTTATTTCGTAAAATCAATATTTATCTTTTGAATCTCTTATAAACAGTGATTGACAATATTGAATTGTTAGTTTAATTTAATAAAAAAGACAAATATACTTCCAAATTAGGTGCGCACGCACACACACATTCTAAGTTGAATAATATATAGAAGGGACATTAATTACAAGATGAGAGGATTTTATAAGCCCAACTGTTCATTGTAAAACCAAACTAAACTAAACTCACAAAAATTCTGGACAATTATTTTTTGAGTGAAATCAACCTTTTAATTTATTTAAAATCCCTTATAAATCTTGACAACTCTGAATTATAGTAAATCATTCACCCAATTGATTTAAACATACATTTAAATATAGGGAATCTGGTGATTTTCCAACAAAACGAGTTGTTAATTGATTTACTGTTCGTGGTAATTCTATTGTTGTTATTGTCAACATGATTTTAAAGTTCAAGTGGTTTTCTTCTGTCATTTTCTCTTAAATATATTACCTTGGTAAGAAACACATCCAAATTTAAATCCGTTATTTAGCTTAGGCGTTTTGAATGGGAAATAATAAAAAGGACGATCCTATTGACAGTATTAGATCGTTTGTTCATTTAATATAACAGATTCTTTCTTACAAATTATGCCAAAAAAGACTAAATTATATACTCCCGGTCCTAATTATAGGAATAAATTTTGGAATTAGTTTTGGTCCTAATTATAAAAGCAAGTTTTAACTTTTGTTAACTTTTTCCTATAATACCCCTATTTATAGTTTCTCAATAATAATTAAAGACAATGATAATTTAATAATACACCTATATATTTTATAAAGTAAATAATGTTTGCAACTTATTAATATTATATACACCTAAATTATACTTTTTTATATAAAATAATTTTGAGCAATTTTTGTCATATTTTTCCCATATCACCCCTACTAATACTTTTTCCACAATAATTAATTTAAGAACACGCTTATATTCTATCAAGTGAGATATTCTACTTTATTTTTTATTTTTAAATAAAATAATTTTAATATTCCTTTAAGTAAAGACGCTTTTCTTATCTTCCTTTTAAACAGCCTAGGAAACTAAATTTTATTACAATTTTGTTAATTTCTTTCACTGAAAAGTGATATGCATGTGAAATAGCAAAACAGTGAAAATAATATATATATATATATATATATATATAGCGCTAGACAAGTGTAAAAGAGAAAGTCATAAATGGGAGTCAAACAGCACCACTGTTTGAGAGATGTATTTGTATTAAATAAATTTGGGTAGGGGTATTTTAGGAAAATATATATAATTAACTAATTTAACTTCCTTCCTTAATCCCTCCAAATTCTGGTAAATAGCTCCTATAATTAGGACCGGAGGGAGTAGTAAATAGCTAAAGTATATTTTGGTTTTTTAAGTTTACATGAGGTTTCATTTTAGTCCATTATGTTTGCAAACTGCACTTTTAATCCTTAAAACTTAACACCGTTAATACTACTAACAGAAAATGTTGAATAAACAAAATCAATGGATGATTGTGCTATGCTGATAAAGCAAACTTAAACAGAAGGCTAAAGTATAATTTTAGTTTCTTGAGTTTGCCTAATGTATCAATTTAATACCTTAAATTTATAAAATGTATTGTTAATCCTTTGATTCTAACACTATTAACTTTTGGTGGCTATCCCATTTAGGTTGAGGCAAGAGTGCCCGTTGATGATAATATTCAGGCAAAAATTCTGTTATACTAGACAAACCTTGGATTCTTATACAAATCCAATTTTCACACGGTCATTGGCAATTGACCATTGGAATTTGGAAGGGATTCCTTGTCGTAAGATTTGTTGTTTTACCCTTCTAAGACATCCAAAAGAAGACGCATCTTTTTGGCTCTATTTTAATTTTTGTAAAAATTAATTATATTAAGTAATTAAAATTTAAACATACTTTAACTGCTGAGTCATCATTTTCCATTAGTGAGATTAACAGTGTTAGAATAAAAGGACTAAAAACATACTTTATAAACTTAAGAGACTAAATTGAAACCTAAGATAAACTTAAATGGCTAAAATTATACTTTAGCTATAGTAAATATTACATACCTCACAAAAGTGATGCTTTAAATCCATAAATTATCCTTGTGTTTGCAGAAGCTTCAAAAACTCAAAATAACATATAATACTTACTATGATTATATAATGTGTGTATATTTGTGTATATGGGTAATTATACCCAGTGGTGGACCCACCGGGGCCCCCCAAAAAAAAAATATTTACATAAAAAGAATGAGAAATGGGACCAGGTTTCTATCTGATGGAATGAGAATTCTTGGGTTCTGCATTCCTGCAAGAACTCATGGTGAGGAGGACGATGGAATTGCTTCTGATCATAGGCCATCTTCTTCTGCTTCTTCTAATTCTTGTCACTAAAAATGTGCATTGCTATTTAGTGCTCCATCCTTATACATCAGGTACTCACTCCACTGAATACCCATTTCTCTTTTGGCTGAAAGATTTCAGAGACTGAAAAAATATATGAAATAGCTAGGGAGGGAGTTAAGGACCACTTCGTTTAATTTGTACAAAGACGGCATCTTTGGCTGTGATTGGAACAAATATTAAATAGTATTCATTCTTCCATACAATTTCACATCCAAAACTGCAAACTCACACAATTTTTCTTACAACATTTTGAGTTTGATATTTCTAAATATCTAGATTTGATTAATTTATCAATTACATTTGAATTATGTCAAGGGCATAGTAAGAAATGGAAAGTCCATCATTTACCCTTTTATTGATTTTGTTATGAAGATAATCAAGAATATGCTTCAAAATAGAATAGAAAACAAATTTCTTGATTATATTTATTGAAAAAGAAATTGTTTTAAGTTTTAGCACTAATTCAATTATAGATAAATTTAACAATATAAAAACATGTAGAGTAAAAGTCAAATGGAGTGATCTTAATTTATGTAACTGATTTTTTTAATTTTTTTTGTATATTAGGTCTATATTATATTTCAAATATTTTTATTGATAATATAGTATTTTTTTTAGGGTAAAGGAGCAAAAATACACATGTACTTTACCCTCGGGAGCGTCAAGCACCATATGCTTTTTTCGGAAGCAAAAATACACATGTGGTTACATTTTAGGAGCAAAAATCACACCACCGTTAAAATCTAACTTAACATTGCATTTGCAACCAAAAATGTCATATTTACAACAACATTTAAACACCTGGATTTTGAACATAGTAAGGTCATTTACAAAACAAAACAAAAAAGGCTATATTTACAACAAAATTTAAAATCTAACCATATTTACAACAGAAAAAGGTTAGATTTACGACAAGAAGTGCTGTATTTATAACAAAAATTAAAATCTAGCTATTTACAACTGAAAAAGCCATATTTACGGTAGGCTAGATTTTAACGGTGGTGTGACTTTTGCTCCTAAAATGTAACCACATGTGCATTTTTTTCTCCAAAAAAAAACATATGGTGCTGGGCGTTCCCAAAAATAAAGCACATGTGTATTTTTGCTCCTAACCCTATTTTGTATTCTGGGTCCGCCACTAGTGATTATACCTAATTTGACATCATTATACCCTTATTTTCTTAGTCTATGTCTTAGTAGTGTTTCTTATTAACTTATTTTAATTATATTCTGTAGATATATTTTTATATTAGGGTAGTGTTTTTTGCCAGATTTATATTAAGGTGATATAACTAATTTGACATCGTTAGCTTTTTCTTAATTTATGATTTCCTAGTAATTTATCGTTTTAAACGTTGAGAAAAACTTTATAACCCTCCTTACTCATGCCCACCTTGATGTGGTCCAAACCAACCGCATGGACAATATAATAAATGTATATAGTGCCGGAAAATCTCTAAAGCAATCAAATTGCTGCAATCCATTGGATTTAAGACAGTGCGAAGTTGATTTCAGACCATGGAAAAAGACACATAAATACAATATAATTAAATTAGGAAAACTCAAAAAGCATGTTAACACATGAAAGGAATAAATAGATCTCAGAAAGAAATTTGCAATTTTGAAATGTTGTGCTTTTACCAAAATACCTTTAAATTTTTTTTTTTTTTTTTTTAAAGGAAAGAATCATTGCCGGCAACACCCCACGGCAGGTAGGCCGCTGAAGTTCTGGTGACAACTTAAGTAATGAAATCAACTATTTGAGTATAAGATTGACTACTTGAGCTCCCTAAACCTTATTAGGCATCGTTGATAAGTTGAATAAAGGCAGTGACAACTTAAGTATAACCATTAGCAACTTGAACAACAGAAGTTATCAATCTTTATACTCAAGTTGTCATTAACTTTTATTCAACTTATTAACGATGCCTGATAAGGTTTAGAGAACTCAAGTAGTCAATCTCTCTACTCAAATTGTCATTACCTTTATTCGACTTGTTAACGACATCGATAGGGCTTAGCGAGCTCAAGTAGTCAATCTCTATACTCAAGTAGTTAACCCCATTACTCAAGTAGTCACGCGAAGCTCCGTCGCCGGTGTAGGAGCTCTAACAACAGGCCTACGGTGGTGGCGAAGCTCGACTCCGACGAGGATTTTTTCCTTTTAAAAGAAAAACTTGAGAGGCATTTTGATAAAAGTACAACATTTCAAAATTCTAGATTCCTTATTAGAGAGACTTATTTGTCATTTCCATTTGTTAACGAGACTTTTTTGAATTTTCCAAGTTTAGATGATATTTTATTGGAATTTTCCTTTATACAACCCAAATTTAATTTTTTTTTCCACTTACCATTTTTAAATAAAAACTCATTTTTGAATATGCATAATTAAGAAAGTATTATTATTTAAGATTTGAAACCCATTGAAATAATTTTTTTAAAAAAAAAAAAAAGAAAATTGAAAGATCTAGATATGGTAGTTGGGGCGGCTCATCATTTTGATAATGATGAGCAGCCCCCAACCCATTCCCGTGAGACATACATCCAATTTATTTATTTTTTTATTAGCTAAATTTATGGGATATCGGCCGTTTGCGCATTTAACTTTGAATGGGTATGGGTTAGCTTACATTCTCACATTTGAGGGAGCAGGTTCCAAATGAAGCCAAAACAGGAGATGAAGAAAAAGGGAAAATTTATGTGACAACCAATATGAGTTCTTCATCATACGCTAACCAATTTTAAAAAGATTTCAAAGTATTCTTAAGATCACGTTCCGAGCTAGGAATTGGTGCCTGGCGGTGGTATGCTCCTCACCTTCATTGGCAGATATGATACTTCTCAACATATATCTGGTCCAGACGTCCAGTACTCATTCGTATATACTCAATGACATGGTCTCTAAGGTAATATGCTTATATTATTAAATTTAATCATCAATAATCATTACCAATAGTGATCGAACAAAGACAACAAACTATAATTTTTTAAAAAATTCAGTTCAAATATAATCTTATGACGACTTTTATATATATGTGTGTTAAGAACTCATTTCTTAATATAAAACCTAGTTGATTGATTTAGGGAGGTTAAAGAAACTAAATAAATTACTTAATTATAGCATATGTTATATGATCTCTCTAAAATACTTACATATATAATTAGATTATATATCAAGTTATAAGTCAAACAAACTAATTTGGGAAAAAATGACGAATATGAATAATTTAAAGTAATTTATTTAGTTTCATTAATTTCTCATTTAATTAAATATCTATATTAGTTAAACAGATATATAAACTATGTTTTAGACATATAGATTGTATTTCTACATTATGATGAAGGTAATTAACATTTATGATCTTTTTTTCAGAGTAAAATACATCAACTTCCTCTCTATTTACTTTAAATTACAGAAACATCCTTTAATTTATATTTTGAAAACCTATACGAACCTCCCTTAAAATCAAAATATATGCTGTATAAACCTCCCTTCTAGTTTTGATATTCAACTTTCATTCATCTAACCGTTAATTGACCATTAAATCACAATATTGACTCATTATTATGACCAAAATGCCCCTCCTTAAAATAAATATTACTTAAATCAGCACATGTAGGAGGGTCATGATTGAGAATCATCCCACCACAGAGCTACACCAAACAACCAAGAACACACACAAAAAAATTTATAACTTGGCACAAAGCATTCAAAAGATCATCATTGCCTACCAAAAGAAGACATAATGCTTCAAATGTACATCTCTTCATAGACAGCCCAAGTATAGTGTTTCGCCTTTGCATATACTACCGCAACTACAGATCGATGTATTTGCGGAAGAATCATATATTGCATGTATGTAAACCACTTCATTGAAGTTATGGGTGTTTAAGATTCTTTCATTCATATTTCCAATAAAATCTCCACTCTCATTCACTCTTCAATCTCTGTCTCTAAGACAGACATTCTAGAAAGATCACAACATAATGATTTCAAAACTTAACAGCACATCAGCATAGACAAGTGAATTGGACTTAACCTGGCACAAGACCACCTCCAAGCACTCTTGAAACTTCATGTCCAAAAGGACTAGAGCTGAAATCAAAGCACACTTTGTGGTATAGTAGTAGAAGAGAAAAGCACCACATTTTCTTTAAGACTAGACGTACAGGCATTCATGCACATGTGCACAAACATGTACATACAAGTCCTTCATGTTGTAATCCAAACAATAACTATCTGTATAATGTGTTTATGAAGAATATAAAAAAGCCACTCAACAATGAGCTTTGGCTCAAGTAGTATAATCGTCTAAAAGATTGAAGTGATTGAGTTTGAATTACAGTCAAATAAATAAACTAGAAATAAAAACCAAGCCACACAATTTGAAATCCCTTGATTGCCAACTATTTAGGCCCCGTTTGGTACACGGAATTGGGCCGAGGGAAAGGGAAGTTGGCCCAGTTCCAACTTAAAAATCCTGTTTGGTGAGCCACAGTTCCAATGAGAGGCTCAGTTCCAACGAATGTGGGAAGATGGGTTCCATTTGAAACTGGTGGGATCTGAAAATGTTCCCAGGAAAGCCAAAAATTCGGACGAAAAAACCCCTGAACAAATTATATTACAAACAGCTGTGAAGTGAGAAGGACGAGTTGCGAGAAGGAGAAGGACGAGCTGCGAGAACGACGAGCTGATTGTCGGTGTTTGAACGACAAGTCTAACTCAGGAGAGACCGTGTCGAATCCGTGGTAATTGGAAATGGGTATTTATAATTTCTGAGAAATTTTGGCCGATGGTGTGTTTCGTGTAGATCGTGAATGATGTTGGGAGAGTGTTAGATTGATTGTGTGATAATGTGTAGTTTTGTATTCGGTAGTGTAATTTTATAGGTACTGAAGTAGATGCTTGCACAACCGATCGAACCGTACGGTGTTCGTGTTTATTCGAATGAAAGAATGTGAAGTTGACTATATGGGTTGCGTTTTGAAAGTATCTGCTTCTCGCTAGGTTCATTGAAGATAACAAGAGGTTTTGAGTGGGTATAGATATAATTTGAACAAAATGTGATTCTTGTTTAAACAAAAACTTGGGGGTGGGGGGTTGGGGGAAAACACATGGGAAGTTTATAATATCAATGTTGTTTGTGCGTGGATTTTTTGTGTTGTTGTTGTGGCATAAGCGGTGTTGTAACTACATAGTTTGTATCATAATGAGATTTTGTGTTAATGTAATAAGCGGTTGTTTGGAAAGAGGAGTAGGAAAATATATAATGAGAAGGAAATGGTTGTCCGACAAAATTGTGTAGGTATGGCTCGATATTCGAAGAAATGGTTGCAATGTTGGCGGGTTGCTTAGCTTTGATTCTTGCGGTGAGGAGGTTGATAGTGACTATGATAGCTGCAGTTGCCGAAGCTAGACCGAGACACTTATCGGATAGGTCTTTTAGATTAGATTTTCATGCCAAGAGAGCGAACTTGAGGGCTATGATATATAGTAGTGACACCACTTGCTTCAACCAAATTAGGATGTATCAGGCTACATTTGATAAACTGTGTCACATGTTAGATACAATTGGTGGATTGAGAGCAACTAAGCATATGTTTGTTGATGAGCAAGTGGCAATGTTCCCTCATATTTTGGGGCATCATGTGAAGAATAGGGTCATCCAATTTGAGTTTGGAAGGTCGGGAGAAACAATAAGTAGATACTTTACACTTGTCCTCAATGCAACTATTAAACTACAATCATTACTTCTGAAAAACCCTGAGGCAATTCCGGAGGATTCAAATGATCATCGTTGGAAGTGGTTCAAGGTATGTACTTCGTGTGATAAAGTCTTGCTTAATGAAATGTAAGTTATGTGGTTTGAATAGAGATGGTTTAATGAATTTTGTATTTTCAGGGATGCTTGGGTGCATTAGATGGTACACATATACGTGTGCAAGTACCTGTACAACACAAGGGGAGGTATAGAAATAGAAAAGGAGAGGTGACAACCAATGTCCTTGGAGTATGCTCACCGGATGGTGAATTCATATTTGTGTTGCCCGGGTGGGAAGGGTCAGCTGCGGATGGGAGGGTTTTAAGAGATGCAATAAGGAGGCCTCATGGCCTAAAAGTTCCCCAAGGTAGGGGTGGTCTACTTAGGTAACAAGCACTATTGTCTTTTGAATTTTTTATTCATTATGGTGTAGTGAAATACAAATAACTTGACAGAATTGTTTGGCCAGGAAACTACTACTTGGTTGATGCGGGATATATGAATTGTGCGGGTTTCTTGGCGCCGTTTAGAGGGCAAAGGTACCACCTTAATGAGTGAAGACAAGGGTACCAACCCCAAAGTCCTCATGAGTGCTTCAATATGCGACATTCTGCGGCCCGTAATGTCATAGAAAGGTGCTTCGGTGTTCTCAAGTTACGTTGGGCAATCCTAAGGAGCACATCTTTTTACCCAGTGAAAATTCAAAACAGATACATTGTCGCATGTTGTTTGCTTCATAATCTGATTCGTCGGAGAACTTTGAAGATCCCTTGGATGAGCAACTCGAGGCATTTGAACCTGCAGCTCCAACAAATGATAACATCCCCATCATGCCTATGGAAACCAGTCATACATGGAATAACTTTAGACAGAATCTTGCAAACAATATGTTTGGGGCGTTTGTGGCGGGAAAAGAGCAATGATTATGTTTTTGAATTATGATTAAATGTTTTAGGACAGTTTGTTTCCTTTATTTCGCATTTTGGTCAATTACAATTCCTGTTTAAGGACAATGTGTTCCCTTGATTTGTGTTATTTGTTTAAGAACAACTAACTCATGTATGCAATTTGTTTTTAATTCATTCATATATTGTTAATGGTGTGATTGATTGGTCATTTGCGTTTTGAATGTTAATTGCTAATAGTTAACAAATGTTTGGTTGTGTGAAGGATTTTTATTACATGGAGATGTCGAACAGGGAACAAGGGGAAGCAACATATGTGGACCGCTATGGAGGACAAGGTCTTGGTGGATTGCCTACTAACTATGAAGTCAGATCGAAATACATAGCCGATAATGGCTTCAAGTCCGGATTTGCAAACGTTCTTCAAAAAATGATGGAAGAGAAACTTCCTGGTTGTGGCATCAAGGCATGTCCTCACATTACCTCAAGATCGAAGACAATCAAACGCCTTTAGCAAGCGGCGCATGACATGGTGTATGAGGCCAATGCTTCTCGGTTTCGGTTGGGATCCGATACCAAATTAATCACTCACCGCATACGGCGGTGTGGGATGACTACCTTAAGGTAATGGAAACAATTTGTGTTACGTATATGTGCATTTGTAATTGGCCTCATCTCTGCTGTGGGTACACTACCGATAATTAATTCCGAGGCACATCCAAGGTCTCGCATACTTTTGCACAAAGTCCTTACCAAACTTCGAGGCCTTGTGCATTATTTGGGGCAAGGACAGTGGGGAGATGAGGAAGGTCCCGGTGGAATGGAAGAAGATGTCAACCTAGAAGATGATTTGCTTCCCGAAACACCACATTCAGTCAGGGAGATGATGATGACATACGAGACATTGCATGATTCTCGCACCCACACCATGTAATGGAGCACCTAGCTTAATTCATCCCAAAAAGAAGCGCAAGCTGAACCACTCTGAAATCATGGCTGAGGTGTTGAGGGAGACAGTAACATCGTTGGACAAGACAATCATAACCGTGTTTGACAAACAAGGGGATAAGATGTCTGACAAAGAAACACAAGCTGAACTAAAAGCGTAAGGGTCTGCTTTGTTCATGGAGCTACTCGAGGTTCACTTGACATGGAACGAGAGAAACCTTGCACATATCAAGATCATTGGATGTGAGAAGCTACTAAATGGATTTTGGTCCATTCATCCACAGTTTAAGCCATCTTGGATTTGTAGCCTTCTGCAGTAGCTAATATAGTACAGTATTCTGAGGCCTTTTGTTTATTTTTGTTGCTGGCCATTAATGATTCACTTGTGTCAAGTATCATGTACACAATGGTGACTTTTGTATATGTCAAAATACAAACTTTGGTCCATGTTCATTAGGGGATGTTTCAAATTGGACATGGGATAAAGTTTGTGTACTAGCTTGTTGTAAATGGTTGTTTTTTGGAATCCTTTTGTAATCCAGGTCCACTTTGTATATAGGCAAATTCGAGGATAACTGATAATGGCCATTGTAATTGCCCACTAAAGTTATAATGAATGAATATTTCTAAGTTTGGTTTTTCCCGTCACGTACTGCTTCTTGCAACAAATACCCATATCTCGTTTGGCATTACAAGACTGTATTCCCTATTACTTACCTGCTTCTTGTAACAAACAGAAAAAGAGAGTACCTTCAGCATTGCTTGAAATTTTTTACATTTGCAGAACCTTGGTTGTTCTTGTTTAGTGAAAGAAAAAAACTTAGAACATGCTTCTCTAATATGACCTTATGCAGAATTTTTGCGTCTGTTAACATTTGCGTTCGAACGTTATTTTAACCGTTCGAACATATTTGAACCGTTCGAACGCAAATATACAGGTTGGTCGAACATGTTTACAGCTACAGTTAATTAATTAGCAGGTACGTTATTTATTTAATTTGACAGTTGCAAATAATTAATTAGCAAAACTAAAATGTGTCAGACATGAGGGAGCAGTTCGAATGTCGGCCACTTATCAACTGTCACCCCCCACTCTGTTCTTGATTATCACATCCATCATCTGTTCTCCTTTTCCAACGCAACCTCAAACCCAATCGATTTCACATTGGGTCTGCAGGAACCTCACAAACGCACTGAACCGCCACACAAGAACCGCAGCCAAGAGGCCCGCAGCTAAGAGAAAGAAGAAGAATTAGGGACAATTTACTTTGTTTGTTTATGGTTTTCCATTGTTGTTTTGATTGGCTGATTAACTCCTTCTGTCCACTTTCCATGTTCGAACGGGTGTGTATGGTTCGAACGTAAACTTCAGTTGTTTTTAGCAGTTTGACTATTTAACTTTTGTGAACCTATTAAACTGATGTTGCCATTATTTATGTATCCAATGACATCATTTTGACTTGAGGTTCAGTCAACTTATAAGGTAGTCTGTGCATTGATCTGTCCCTTCAATATTTGGGTATGCAAACCTATTGAAACATTGTTTAAATGTCAGGGCACCCTCATGTAGTACTTTATACGCTTCGTTTTCCCAAAGATTTCTGTTGCTCAGTATCGTTGTATCAGTTGTCTGATTTAGGCTATTCGTTGTTTGTATAAGGTATTAGTGCAAACTGCCAACTTTTTACACTTGAAATTAAATGGTTGTTAATGTCCTACCCATGAGGAAGACAACTTTTATTCCTGCCTCACAGCTATCTTTCTGATTCTTGACTTCATCTCCAACTTTGTGTTCATTTTTTTTGCAGCATTTGAGAAGGCCAAATGCCTTCCTTTTATTACCTTTGAACACCTTCAATGAACATGCTATACTATGGGTTACCCCTTGTTCTCCTGCCTTCTACTGTTGTCTGAGGGAAGTTATGTAACTTTGTTCCTAATCATTTCAAACTCCCAATTTCCCTCCTTGTCTCCCTTTAACGTACTTGATTTGGTATCATTATATGTTCATTTACGTGCTGTGCAATCTGGTTCTCTCATGTATTTGTGTTCTTTTTTTTCAACTTTTTTAAAAAGGCAATAATTTTTTCCCTTGATTGCTTTCCTGCTAATGCAACAATTTGAGAAGCAAAGCTGCTAATATGAATTGTAACCACGTGAATTATTCTCCTTCAATTGTTGCACTTGCTAGGTCATTTCTTTCGATTCCCCATTTGAACTAAAATGTCACTTTCAATTTCAGATTAATGGACTTCACACTTTTCAAGCTTTTGCCAGGCATTATTTACAATTTTTCTTTCCTCCCTTGTCAAAATAACGTCTGGGTTCATATGTTCAGTGATCATCTTTCCTGCTCCTCGTCATATTGATTTCTGCATCTGGTTTCATTCTTTCCTGTCCTCCCCCGGTAATTCTTTCCTCCTCCGTCATCGTCGTCGCCTGTGGAACCCATTCATCGTCGCAATCTCATTTTCCATCGGCGCCAACTTCTATTGTGCATCTCAACTATCACAAGCGATTTCGTTTCCTATGTCGCGACTATTCTTCCGTTCGTCAAATGTATTTTTCCTTTTTTATTTAATTTTAAGGGCATTGTTGGAATTTCACCCCATCTTCCCACTTAATCAACACCCAATTCTTCATACCAAACAGTTCATTTTCCTTCAACTTAAGTTCTATTCCTTACTTTACCAAACGGTTTTCTCTTTTAAGTTCCCTCCTAAACTTCCATTCCCTTCCTTTCCTTTCCTTTCCCTCCTCAAAAGTTCCATGTACCAAACGGGGCCTTAGTGCCCAAGTGGACAACAAACATGAAAAGGAGAATAATATGAACTTACAAATTAAAGGAAATCTCCACTCTTGATGATTAACTTCACGGTTCACCCATCAATTTCAAAGGACGCAATTCACACTCGCTTGCCGACGAGCCATGACCCCATTACATTTTCTCGAAACCGAAAAGCCACCGAGTTTCGTAATCACTGAGTTTCACTTCACGAAACACTTTCACCGTGGAAGCCCTGTTACACGAGCAACAAAATCCGTACCATTGCGTAGCCGTATACCCACGATTGGAGCAAACCCAATGGGATTTTCCTTCTTCCTTTTTCTTGATCCCAAATCTCCTTCGAATACCTCCATCCTGTTCGCTACCTTGAACTGAGCTCGCCTTCTTCTCTGTCCCATTTGCTCTTTGATTTCAAAGGTTTTCAACTTTAACCCCAGAGTTCAACCGATTATTTTGCCCTTCACTAAAGGCTTTAAATAAATGAGCGTGTCGCGACCATGTTTTTCTTTATACGGACTCAATTTTTAAACTTGTCTTGGGTGCTTCTAGTGCTTCAATGCCAAAGCCTTAATCTATCTCATGACTTGCCAAAGCTTAAATCTATCTCATGACTGCTTGCGGAATAGGGATACCAAGAAAATCGAGGGTTTGGAAAGGAACAAAAGGAAATGAGAGAAGGAGCTTCGCTTGGTCGATCGGGAGAGTGGCCGATTGAAATCGCAGAAGTAGATGAAAGTCAAGCAAAGGTGGAGCTTAGCCTTTTGGCAGTGGTAGATAAACTTCGAAAATGGTGGGGCTTAGGGTTTTCGGACAACATCGGGCACCTTGGGTCGGAGAAGCGCAACCTTGCTGTTTTCCAGAACAAATTGACCTTCAAAGGTTCAAGAAGTCAAACATTTTGGACTCCCAAGGGGACGGCAGCGCTACATTTTTTCCAGCAGAGGAGACCGACACGTTCTCCAATTCTCAAGTTCTCGATCTGCTCCTAGCGAAAGAAGAAGCAAACTTCTTATTTATCATTAATCTTACTGACGAAATTACCCACGAAATTTCGTGGGATATTTTCAACGGAATAGTTCCGTTGGCAGATTCTGTCAGCAAATTTTCATTTTCGACAGAATTACTGACGGAATCAGTCCGCTTGAAATTGCCAACGGAAGTCCGTCAGAAATTTTATCGGCGGAATCACCGACCCAATTCCGTGGATAACTTTTGACAGATTTTTTCTGTTGGAAATTCTGTTTCTAATACGATGTTTTTTTGTAGTGATAGTCAAATACATGAGAGCTGTGTTTGAAGTATGAACCCCTTTTGATGGAACATTTTGGAGAAGCAAACATTGATGAACTCTTCCATAGGTTTCAGAATATATAAGGTTTTCCAATTGCTGACCAAATTGGTGTACCCTACTTTGGTCTTATCTCTCACTAAAATTGCATGACTGAGAAGCATAATGAAGAAACTACCTGAAGTCTTCTCGATCTTAAACTGTGAAAGAATGTGTATTATTTCTTGGCTGTTATTGTTCTTCTACAAGTATGTTCAATATCTAGATATTTTGGAGCCCAGTGTACAATACCTTACTATTTGTCAGTTTCTCCTATGTATCCGCATCGAGAGAAAACTCATGAACATGTGCGGCTAGTTAAACTAGCTAGGTAGTGATTAATCACTTTGCCATATGTATAACATAAGAGGACAATGATTCATAATTCCAAATTAGCACCGTTTAACAATAATAAATATATTTACCAACAAGTTGTTGAGTGATACGGTAAGCAATATCGCCCCATAAGGAGAAGAGCAAAAGTACAAATTGCCCGAAGCGCACTTGTTGACAAAGATACAAACCCTATATGTTTTAAGCTTCGAAACAAAAACCCTTAATCACATAAAGATATCAATAATATACATATTTAAGGTGCACCCAACACCTCAGTATTTTTTGAGATGCATCTAGTACCATAAAGTATTCAATAGTGAAATTTTTCCCATGTCACTAAGGTCATGTTTCTATAATTACTTTCTAAAATCACATGTGAAAAGTTATTACCAAAGGTATGTTAATCACCACTTGGTGAAAGATTGTGTTGTTTATAAAAGAAACTCTACAAACTAAAAAGGTGTTACTCTTTATGAAAAATTATTTTAAATAATCATTACTCAGTTAAGTTGGTTCATGAATCAAAATATGAGATTCGTGGTTTTAACACATGGTTAAAACTTTTTAATTGAAGATGTATGGGCATCAATTCATGATGTATAAACACCCTCACCATCACTCCATTTTTGGTGATCCACATATAACACAATAAAATGATTAAACTTTTTACCTTTGTTTTTTAGTGCACACAGAAATGGAGTCAAATTATTATATTATAAAAGTCATTCTCGTTGGGTATTTGGAGTACAATCAAGGGCATTTACTGTACCATGTAGGAAATTAATTTGTTGGTCAACACCTTAGTTGCACCCTTTAAGCTAGGAATAGGTGGGGGCGAATTTTGCTTAAAGGAAAGTATTGTCCACGCTTTGAAATTTTTTACGTAACTTTCTTTTTCATCTTTTCTCCTTATACTCTTTAAAGGACCAATACCACCAACTTTGAATTCGCCTACAAAGGACTAAATTTGTGACCAATGTGGGAATGTTGAAACCCTAGAAGGCTTCAAGACATTGGGTAGAGAAAAGAGACACAGAAGTGAAGGCAGTGGAGATGGAAAAGAAGAGGAGATGAAGTATATGATGAAGGTCTAGGTGTGGGCATGGTGGTTAATAATGCGAAACAACGACTTTCGATAAGCCTAGGTTCTTCCACCAAGATCTTGGAGATGAGAGAAAGAAGAGAAAAAAAGGAGAGCGCGATGTAGGAAAAGATGAAACCTTTCATCGTTTTGCTTACTGGATATTGAAGAGCTATCGAAAGATTCTCCACGAATAAAAAACAAACCTTGTCTACGAACGGTCCTCGTATTGCTTACGATATTGGTCCTCGTGCGATCTATGATTGATCTTCCGGACTATCTCTCGAGGGGGATGAGATGGTTGTGTGGGCAACCGTTCGGATGATGAACGTCGCCTCTAGGTTTTTGTTTACGATGAGAGCCTCCTAACTATTTGTGCGGCCGTATCTTTTCAAGCGGCGAAAGTTAGTTTATATCTACTACACCCAAGGCCTAACCTAATCCACATGGGCCTTAGAGTTCTTGGGTTGTAGTCTCAATTAAGCCTTATTGGGCTTAAGTGACCAAAGAGCACATTAACCCAACAATCTCCCACTTGCTCTTTAAGATACTAACTTGAGTTCGTAAACCCAAGACCATATAGCCCATAAGCCATCATCATCGATAACATACCCCATCCCTTGTCTCAAGCTAGCACGGGGACCCACCATTTGTCATTCATCAAGGCTCATGATAATCTACGAGAAGATTATCTAGTTCGGTGCTACTCCACTAAAAGCCCGAACGTGATCTCCAAGAACAATGACACTTATAACAAGAATATGCCTTTGCCCCTTTATAGAATGTCTATAATTTGATTGACTAGTTTTACGTAACCCAATCAATTATTTATTCCCTTGACTTTGATAGTTTCTCTAATGGATTACATGCAGCGGCCGGTGTCTTCAATATCCAGTACCGAAACATATCAAGGGGACATTTCCTATAAATTCCATGTTGTTTATCTCATAAACACCGATAACCAAATAGTCTCAATCCCAAAATACCGAGTTGTTGGCCGTCATATAGATCAAACCTCACCCGTTGGTAAATCAAAGAATGAAAACTATTCGACTACTGTTTAAAATAAACTCGGGATTAAGAGCAACTACATAACTATAGTTATCGGAGATTTGATTCCTTATGACGAAAAGAACAAGCTTAATCAAATCTCTCCTTGATCCATTCAATGTGAGCATTAACTCACACCAATGTTTTATAATGATTCGGACAAAACCATTTCATAAAACATTGCGGCCTAAATAAAGTGCCCAACTTAATTTAATAGGCGTGAATCATTTCATCAATTGTGAGAACCTATGACCATGTCCTCTATGAAAGTATTCATATGATCATATACTCCACAATTGATCCGGACCTTAGAGTTTGTAAATAGTGTGCAAAATAAATGAAAAAGAATACTCCATTTATTAACATTCGGAAAAGAAATGCAATGTCATAATGTCATGCTCAAAAGCACAAAATAACAAAGTAAAATAACAAGCGCCTAAAGCTATAGCAAATCGGAATCCTCCTAAGACCCATAGATGAAACATGCCTCTCGAACACATGCTCGGGCAAACTCTTAGTAAAAGGGTCGTGAGATTCTCGTCGATGCTATCTTTGCTACCACTTGTATCTCCTCTTTTAATTATTTCTCGGATCAAGTGGTATTTCCTCTCTATGTGCTTGTCTCTTATGACACCTTGGTTCCTTGGATGCGCTACCGCCCCACTTGTTGTCACGGTAGAGTGTGATAGGACAATTTACACACAGTATCACTTTGAAGGTCCGTTAGGAACTTCTTTAACCATGCGGCTTCCTTTGCGGCCTCGGAAGCGGCTACATACTCGGCCTGCGTGGCGAGTCGAGCCACACATGTTTGTTTTACACTTCTCCAACAAATGGCACCGCCATTAAGGGTGTACACATATCCCGAGGTGGATTTTCTTGAGTCAATATCTCCTTGGAAATCTGAGTCCGTATAACCAATGGTTTCAAGACTCCCAGCTTGAGTAGACCAACATATAATCTCTCGTTCTCCGTAGGTACTTGAGTATATGTTTAACCGCTACCAGTGTTGCTCTCCGGGTCCGATTGGTACCGGCTTACTACTCCCATTTGCATAGCGAGATATCTGATGCAGTACATAGCATAGCATACATGAGACTACCTACTGGCTTTGAAGCATAAGGTATCCTACTCATGCGTTCTCTGCTCGGGAGTTTGAGGAGATTGCTTCTCGAGAGAGATGAATCCCATGCACGAAGGGTATAATTCCCCTCTTTGAATTCTCCATGCTAAACCTGGCAAGTATTTTGTCAATGTATTGAGCCTGGGATAATGCCAAAACCTGTTCTTAGGTCTCGCAAGAGTTTAATACCAAGAACATAATTGGCTTCCCCCGGGTCCTTCATATCAAAATGTTTGCTCGGCCAGGTTTTTATGCCCAACAATACCTCTGTATCATTTCCGATAAGGAGTATGTCATCCACATAAAGTACCGAGAAAAGATACCGCATTACCTTGGATCCTTTTATACACACACGGCTCATCGGGACTTTTCTCAAAGCCATAAGACTCAATGGCTTGATCAAATCGATGTTCCATGATCTGGATGCTTGCTTAAGTCCATAAATGGACCTCTGCAACTTGCATACCATTTCTTCTTGCCCTTTGGCTGTAAACCCTTTTGGTTGCTTTTGCATATAGATTTCCTCTTCCAAATTTCCATTTAGAAAAGCGGTTTTGACATCCATCGCCAAATCTCATAATCAAGATTGGTTGCAACTAAGAGAATCCGAATAGACTTGAGCATGGCAACCGTGAAAAGGTTTCATCATAATCCACTCCTTCTCTTTGGGAGTACCCTTTCGCCACCAATCTAGCTTTGAAGGTTTCAACCTTCCCGTCCGATCTTCTCTTTCTCTTGTAAATCCACTTACACCCAATGGGTCTTACCCCTTTAGGTGCATCTACAAGAGACCAAACGAGTTGGAATACATAGAATCCATTTCACGATTCATAGCCTCGAGCCATTCTGAGCATCAACATCTCCTAGTGCTTCGTCATAACTCGTGGGATCACCATCTTCTGCGATGATGTCATCCGATTTGACTCACCCAACAAGAGATATCTTGCGGGTTTACGAATCAATCTCCCACTACGACTTTGTCGCACTTGATGTCGTGCATCTACGGGGTCCACATTTTGTGGGTTGACAACTTCTAGATGAGGACCCTCATTAAGTGGATCAACTAATTCATGATTTTGTTCTTCATTTAGTTGAACATCATGCTGAACTTCTGGTTGTCTGCGGTTCTGTGTATGTTGGATACATTTTCCCCTCTTTGAACAACCACGGGAACAAAAGCTGGAACCCCTTGAGGTTGAGGTGAAACTTGATCGAGACTAGCTCATCAAGAATAACCTTACTTCTTGGCTTATAGTTTGTCATATAGTCCTCCTCTAAGAAAGTCGCGTGAGTGCTCACTATGACCTTCTTTTCTCTTGGACTATAAAACAACCAACCTCTGGTTCCTTTAGGATAGCCTACAAACATGCATACTTCGATGCGAGTCCATCTTGTCGGTTTTGTTTCAAGACATGTGCTTAGGAGCACCCCAAATTCGAATATGATTCATGGTGGGCTTACACCCTTTCCACAATTCTATTGGTGTCTTTGAAACCGACTTGGACGGAGCTAAGTTCAATAGATACATAGGCTTTTTCTAAGGCATATCCCCAAAATGAATCGAGAAAGTGATGAATAAGCGAGCATAGATCTTGTCATTTCTAAAAGGGTTCTATTTCTCCTTTCGGCAACTCCATTCTGGCTTTGGGGTGTCCTGGAGAAGATAATTGCGAAACTATCCCCTCCTTGGTCGGGTAAGACTGAACTCTCCCGATAGGTATTCACCCCCTCGATCGGATCGAAGAGTCTTGATTTGAACACCTAGATGCTTTTACGCCTCGACCTTGAACTCTTGGAATTTTCCAAAAGCTTCGGACTTGTGACGCATCGGTACACATGTCCAAATCTAGAGTAATCATCGATAAATGTGATGAAATGCGATACCCGCCTCGGCATGGACATTTATTGGTCCACGTACATCGGTATGTACCAATTCCGGTGAAGTGTGGCACGTTTTCCTTTGGCCTTGAAAGATCTCTTGGTCATTTTACCCTCTAAACGGGATTCACACCTTGGTATCGGCTCAAAGTTCGGGGATTTTAAAATCCCACTTTTGACCAAACCTTGGATCTGTTAGAGTTAATATGACCCAATCTCAAATGCCAAAGATAAGTTTCATTGGAAACTTTTCTTTTCTTTGGAATTGATATGCTCAACATTTTTTAATTCAACATGATTAACTTCACGGGGAATAGGACTAAGGAAATAAAGGCCATTAAACTTTACACGAGAACAAATAAAAGAAGATGAACTTCTTATTGAAAGCGAGGAATCAAAATGCTGACTGTCAAACCATGTTTATCTAAACAACTAACGAAAATTAAATTCCTCTTAAAATGCGGAATAAATAAACGGTCTTCTAAAACCAAAGTTCTATAATTATTAAAAGATAAAACAACTTGTCCCATTTGCTAGTGCGGACACAAGCTGCCACTGTTCCAAGCTTCAAATCTCGTTGTCCTTTACTCAGGCAAGCTTTGTTTGAACCAGCTTTGCAAAGAGTAGCAAACATGGTTAGTGGCTCTGAATCAACGATCCATTTGTCATCGTGATTCTCCACTAAACAAGCCTCAATCACATTTAAATCACCCATACCTGGTTTTTTCATTTGTGGGCAATCTTTCTTCCAATGCCCCTTTTGTCCGCACTTGAAGCACTTGCCTTTTGGGCGCTTCATTGCAAGCTGTTTTAACAAGCTGGAGTACTGATTTCTTCTTTTTCTTGTTCTTGTTCTTTCCCTTGGGTTTCCCCTTAGGTTTCACAGAACTTTCACTAACAAACAATGCACTTCCTTGCTTGACTAGAGTCGCTCGGCACTCTCAAGCTCGTGCATTAGTTGAGTGAGGTCAAGATTCATTTTGTTCATATTATAATTCATCTTGAATTGGTTGAAGTATTCGGGTAGTGATTGTAAGAGAAGGTCAACTTTTACTTCTTGTTCAAACTTGATACCATGGTCATCGACCTTCTTGAAGTTTGCTATCATTGTTAGACAATGATCCCTTTCCTCCGGACATATTTGTCTTGGTGGTGAATTCAGCGCATTTTGCCTAGCGAGCGAGCGCTAGGTGTAGCAAACATGGCATCAAGAGTCGGAGCATTGTTGCTCCACTCTGAATTATGTTCATTTGCTCTGAAGGTGGCGGCGAGGCTGGCCAAAATGTAGCGTGACCCGACACATTCGCCTTCTCCCATCTTTCCTTCTCTGCTGAAAACAGTCCGAATTGCATCGAGACGCATCTGCGGCTGACGTTGCATATAGGGGTAGTGAGAACAAAGTTGAGCTTTTCATATTGAAGAACAATATCTAAATTGGTTCTCCATTGTTTGTAGTTTGTACCATCCATAGGTTTTTGGCTCAAGATTGTAGCTAAAGGATTGAATGAAGACATTTTTAAAAATTAAGGAAAAAGCACACTAATTACAAACTATAATTAACAACAAACAGATATAGCGCTAGTAGATTCTAATAACTACTATTCGTTTATTGTTTAACAATCCATTAGTTATCTTTACAAGGCTTACGATGGGCAAGATTCTTGTAAAACTAATATTGTTAATTTGGGCCTTCGAGTTCCATTGCGAGCCTCGATGGGAGGGTTAACAATTTTACCAAAGTTGAATGTATTTAACCATAGTTTACTTTCAAAATTATCTTTAGTGTCTAAGTGTTGCCGACGATGGGCCGTACAAAAACTTTACTAAAATTTTGAAAATATTAAGGTTTAATCTAGCGAAATCCGATTATCCTTATCCGATGGGGCTTCGGCGATAACCATTTCACTAATAAACCCACAATGGGGCCCGTAGGTTTTATAATTAAAAGCTTAATTTAAAACCTTCACCCATTCAATATTTTAAGTTTAGAATTTTTAATTTCCAAGAATTTGTTCAATTTAGAGTAAATTATTAGGTATCTAAAATCTAGTCATGATTAGCGAGTGTCGTCACATGACCATTTTAAATAACCCACAAATTACTCTAAAAGGTACAATTCTCTTAGGAAATTTCCTGGATTATTTGTCT
This sequence comes from Acacia acuminata, assembly GCA_019022655.1. NCBI lineage: Eukaryota > Viridiplantae > Streptophyta > Magnoliopsida > Fabales > Fabaceae > Acacia > Acacia acuminata. The sequence continues at coordinate 3,485,490 of JAFJYI010000025.1, read as the reverse complement.
AGACCTTAATTCCACAATTATTATTCTAGATTTTAATTTAAAATCATAATAATTGATAATTAATGTCTAGATTTTAATTCCACAATTAATTAATCTAATTATTATTCTAGATTTCAAAATCATAATAAATGATAATTAATGTAGAGTTTTTAATTCCACAATTAATTAATCCAATTATTATTCAAGATTTCAAAATCATAATAAATGATAATTAATGTAGTGGACAATCTAAATAATCCCTCATAATAACTATCATACTAGTCGATTGAAAAACATAATAGTTATCATGCATTTATGACATGTGATTATGCAACAATATGGCATCTTCCTATTCTATATGGCATGTTATTTCAAACATCACGTTAATCGTACATATAATTCATACAATTTAATAAAAGCATTAAATTAAGAAAGCAAATAACTTTAATCCATGGTTTTCCTAAAAAAAAAAATTTAAAAAATTTTTTTACAACTTTGGAATTTCTCTTTTGTCCCGCCCATAGGATTTATCGAAGCCCCTTCAGGGTATCTATGAGCCCAAAAGCCCAAAAACCCAATCCTTGGCTAGAAACCCTAGGACACAAAAGAGGAACCCTAGCCTTCGCCTCTGCCACGCAAGCAGCCGAAGTCATCTCAGCACGAAACTCCAGGGGAAGCACCGGCACGGAGAGACGATCAAGCGGCCGCCGGAAACACCCCAAAAGGGTGGCCCACGCCCCTCACGCCGCCGTTTTGCCGGCGCGTGAAGCCCCGCAGCCACTTGTGGAGGCGCGTGGCGGCGCGTGGGTTGCCCTTTGGTGGTGTTCCGACCCGCCAAATTGTTCGTCTTTCCGTCCTCTTTCCATCCATATATGGTTTGCCCAAATCCGAGATCCGAAGTCCACGAAAAGTGTCGTACGGTGTTGTTTGCTCATATTCTTCGCGTTTCTTGATCTCCAACTTTTACGAGGAATTCGAAAAATACATAGAAATTCGAAAGGAAATCATAAAAACAGCAAGGAGGAAACCTAATCATATGGGATTAGCCTCCTTGTTACAAATCAAGAATTACACGAGAGAATCTAACCATGGATTAAAGTATTCATATGATTTATAAACGATAACTACTATGATTCAAATAACAAATATAGAAACGAGATGCCATCCTTTCAAAAATAATTTTTGAAGATAATCACATGAAATTTCAAAACTAGGTTCTTTTCCTCATCGCTATTGGCTCTGATGCCAATTGTAGGAAACTTATCAGAAACGCGGAAGCGTATCGTACCACGCGATGTAGGAAAAGATGAAACCTTTCATCGTTTTGCTTACCTGGATATTGAAGAGCTATCTGAAAGATTCTCCACGAGCAAACCTTGTCTACGAGCGGTCCTCGTATACGAACGGTCCTCGTGCGATCTATGATTGATCTTCCGGACTATCTCTCGAGGGGGATGAGATGGTTGTGTGGGCAACCGTTCGGATGATGAACGTCGCCTCTCTAGGTTTTTGTTTACGATGAGAGCCTCCTAACTATTTGTGCGGCCGTATCTTTTCAAGCGGCGAAAGTTAGTTTATATGCTACTACACCCCCTAAGGCCTAACCCTAATCCACATGGGCCTTAGAGTTCTTGGGTTGTAGTCTCAATTAAGCCTTATTGGGCTTAAGTGACCAAAGAGGTCAAATGGTCATTTTATATTTAACAGGGGTGTGACTTTTGTACCTGTTTTATAACCACATAATCACTTTTGCACCTAAAAAAACACTTAGTGTTGGGCACCTCGAAGGTAAAGCACATGTGCATTTTTGCACTTTTACCTTATAAGTAAAGTAACAACATGCATTTTAAAGTTCGTTACTAACAAATAACAACTTTAGCAACAACAAACATTTAAAATCAGTGGCAAAACTCTATGCATATACAAAATCACTAAAAAAAACAATATTTGCATACTCTTTACACAAATCGAAACTAAGAAATAATAATTTTTGCAATAAAAAACACCTAAAATCAGTGGCAAAACTCTATGTACATAAAAAAAAAAATACTAAAAAACAATTTTTACATACTCTTTGTCTAATTAAATATCAAAAAAACGAGATCAATTATCACTAGTATGAGAAACTGAACTGAACTCACATTTAGTAAGAAGAGACGAGCTCAAATTAAAACCCATACCAACAAACCCCAGAAGAAGAAATCACGAACCCACAACGTGATGAAGAATGAAGGTGAGCTATGGAGGAGAACGGCGGAGGAAAAAGGAGTGAAACCTCCAGGGAGAGATGGAGGAGAGCGAAATGGTGGTGGAGAAGCTAGAATGAAGTTGTCGAAGGTGTTAGAAGTGAGCTCTCTGTAACTTGTAAGTTTCAAATGTAGAACGAAAATGGGTATGAGGGGTTTTATAAAAGTATACTTAACGGTTGTTATTAAACAGCCGTCACCTATATATCATCTATATTTGACATTATATCATCTATATTTGAAGGTTTTTCACAAACAACCGTCAAATAATAAATACCATTTTTCCCACACGAAAAAAAAAAAGAAAAAGAAAAAAGGTTGGAGTATAAAACCGTTAAATATTTTCTTCTATACTTAATGGTTGTTTTAAAAAAACTGTTATGTATGTCATTCTCGAAACTCCACTTCTACATATTTCTCAGTTTTCTTAAAATTGTCATGTATATAATAGTGCGTCTTCAACTAAATCCAATGTGTCTTAAAGATTATAAGAGAGTTTTCATTCTAATTGATTAAAACTCATGCTCATCTCTATTAAATACAGGAGTCAATGATTGGGAGGTTGTATTAACACCACTGGTTGCTACGGATATGCCATTTGACACCACAAGTAGATCAGAAGACGACCCCCTAATAAGCTGAATATAATAAATGAATAAAAGTAGGAAAGCGGGGATAGGGTTCGGATATGACGGGATTATGACAATTGATTGACTTAAGCAACAATCAATATATTAAATAATAATTACCTAATAATTTGAAATATTAAACGAGAAGCACCTATGTGAGTCTTGAAGCATTACTCAATATTAATTTGTTCATATAAAGCTTGTCTTCACTTTACATATGCTTTCTTATAAGAGTTGTTCAATACTCATTAAATCTAAGACACATCATTGAATTTTTCATATGAATATACAATTTTTCATATAAATATACAATTTTACATCTGTTATCGACTCGTGTATTGTACTCAGATATGATGCGGCCCAACAAAGACACTTGATAGTAGAAACTCTCCTTAATCAGCAAAACGTTAATCACTTTGTAATCTCGGCAATAACCACGAGGAGTAATGCAAAGAGGCATGCACTGGTAGTGGAGCAGAGACAAGGGCCTGGAGGCACGCACAACCCAAGGACCAAAATCCTAGAGGTAATTTCTATAAATAGGAGATTAAGCTCACTGGTGCGCGTCCTCTATTAATGATCTTTTACTATTCAGTCTCACTGTGCACACACCCCACCTCCTATTGGCTAAACGTCATACTCATGTAGCACAGTGATCATCTGGTATTCTTTAGTGTCTTCCTCATAGACATCATAGAACAATCAACTTCTCTTCGGTATATGAGCATATACATATATATATATATATATATATATATCCCAGAGAGTATAACAGATCCCATATAAATCATCTACTAACCCATTGAGGTTAGATACCTGTGTTCTTACAACAGAACAACATCATTAAATTTGTTGAGGGAGGAAGCAAAAATAGGAGATGATGACTATAAAATGAATATATGAGAGAAGCACTAGTCCTCTATCGTACCTAAACAGTTTAAACAAGATTTCAAACTATATTGCTGAGATCAAGCTCCAACGAATTGGTGCCTTAGGGTGGAATGCTTCATACATTCATGGGGAGATTTGATACTTAAAAAATATAAGTGTTCCAGGGCTCATTCGTATGGTACTCAATGACATGGTCTCACAGGTAAAATTAGATTGTTAAATATCATCACAAAGTTATCCCCTTAACACAATGATGCATATAATATGAAGAAAATAAATAAATGCTGCAGAATTTGACTGAATAGGCGAACTTGATTGGAGCATTAATTTCAATGTGTCAATTAATAAATCTCGCTTGGACTGACGAAAATTAGAGAAATAATAAAGGAAAAAGGATATTTTCTTTCACATAGATATGCTTGAAAGATTCTTCATTCATGAGTGAGTTTGAATGAACTTTACTTCTTGGTTGATCTTGTTCTCTGTGTGTATATAAGGTCAATAAGTCAAAGTGTTGTTATATTGTTGAGCCGTTGAATTGTTTTATGCAATGATCTGCATCATATATGGTCAAGCCAAAAAAACTAATATTGCCCCACACACACACACATAGACATAAAGACACACACAGATATTTATCAATCTTCACTTGATATAGTTACGCTCTCAATCAGAGTTGTACAATTATATTCAGTATTATCTTCTATTGAGCTCATCAATTCACAATTGACATATGTATAACCATCTTAGCAATAAAATTCACTAAGCTATATCTGAGCATATAAAATTCTCTTATATATATATATATATATATCCCCCTTTCAAGGGCTTCATCGCTACTCCAGCTACACCGCCTTACTTCCCGATCCAACATTTTCCTGAATCTTTAGGCATAACTGAGATTCAATGATCGGTTGAATCTCAAGGTAACGGTTAATCTCACATTCAAAGTGTAATTTATACATAAAATATATTTCATATATTGTAGAATAAAAGAAAGCATTCAGCAAATACACTGCAACCAGACAACATAGCACACAACACATGTATCGTTACTGGTAAAAGCACACACAGGTGCTACGTATCCCAGACCCGAATTCTTAGCGCTAGGAAAACAAGCATGCAGCATTATCATTTAAAAACAATAATCCACAGCTAGCTAAATAAAACACATAAACTCGGGCATACAAACCCAGTAAAAAATCCACAATGCATGAATATACAAGGCATACATAAAAACACAAGGAATCGGAGATTAAGTTACCAACCTCAACTTTACAAATAAATAGAATCTCCGGTGTTAGAAACTCGAACTTCTTCAATGTCTTAAAGTAAGACCATTATAATTATTAATTCCCCTTTCTATTTATTATTATTATTATTGTTGTTGTTGTTGTTGTTATTTATTATTACTCTACTATTGGTTTAAACTTCCCAAGGCTATTCCAATATTAAGCATGACATCAATGCTTTAAATAAGGAGTTTAATAAATACTAACACCATGTAAAATATGATTGGGATATATGCATATATAAATATACATATAACAGTAAAACTTTAGGTTTTATAAATAATAACCACCATACATACATACATACATACATACATACATACATACATACATACATACATACATACATACATACATACATACATACATACATACATAGTTTTTGGTTTCATAAACACTCAAACCACGTACATATGCTTCACTGATATATATAAAAATAGCAATATTTTATCCTTGTCATTTTCTGAAAGATCAAATATAGAGTTTTGTTTCTCGGTTTTAGTAGTATTAATTTCAGAACCTGATTATATATAGATAGATACGTTAATATAGGTGGTCTCTTTTTTTAAAGAAGAAAACGAAGTAGTAGGAATTTGATTACAAAGAGCACTGTGCAATGCATAAAGCTTTATTTATTAGCAGCTTTAAACGTTCTCTCACTTATGTAAGAGGGGTCATTATTCTTTTATCCGTTGTGATATATATGAGGCTGCTATATATACTCTCTTTCTTATTCTTTGGTTCAACATATGCAACAGTCTAGAACATGCCACTTTTTTTGGTTGGTTAAGGTCCAACTGAATAAAGTCTTGAACTTACTTATAAATTACACTTTCTTCTCAATATACTTCAGCTTAAATGGGTTCATGGTGTGTGTATATATGTATGTATGTATGTATGTATGTATGTATGTATGTATATGTATACATACACACACACATCGTTATATACATACAAGCATACATGTTTCATGCGCGGCTATATATATACATATGCAACACAACAAGGTTTTCTTCTTTCTTTCTTTTTTTTTTTTTCTTGTTTTCTAAGGTTCATGTGTAGCTATATATATATATATGTACACACCAACAGCAAGCTTTGGGTTTTTAAGAATAGCAACTTATATACATATATATATAGATATATAAGATTCCAGAGCTGGTATACATACATACATACATACATACATACATACATACAACAAAGTTTCCTATTATTTTAGAAAGATTTCTAGACAAAAGGAGAAATATGCAGACGAAGGTGAAAAGCTGAAAAAGGTCGAAAGTATTTTATTCAGGACCTCAGCACTATATATATAATCAAATAGGAATCAGAGTAGTGCAGACCAATAACGGAAATGGTACAAAGGTTGTTATGGGACCACACACGTGTCACCTGTACAAGCAATGCTAGGGAATAATACAAAGCATATTCTACAGTGTACAATCAGAGAACGCTAATTACGATTGAGAATGCTAATTACAATTAGACATTAGACATTAGTTCTAACATTCCCCCTCAAACGAAAGGGTGTGGGACACGAGGCCGAGTTTGCTCCTCAAGTAGCTAAACGATTATAAGTCAAGGCCTTTGTCAAACAGTCAGCAACTTGGTGGTGAGAGGGAACATAGGCAACTCTAATATCTCCAGCAAGAACCTGATCATGAATGAAGTGCACATCGATGTCAATGTGTTTACTTCGAGAATAGTGCACTGGATTGGAGGCAAGGGCCTGAGCGCTCAGATTATCGCAACAAATGACAGATGGTCGTTTGAGATGTAAACCTAACTCAGAAAGCAAAGAATAGAGACACTTCAGTTCAGCTCCTCCATTTGCAAGGGCTCGTATTCGGATTCACAAATGGCCTTGAGACTACCTTTTGTTTCCTTGAAGACCAGGAGATCAGAGTGCCTCCTAGATAAACACATAACCCTGCCATTGATTTTCTATCATCTAGATTTGTAGCCCAGTCAGCATCAGTGAATGCCATGAGTTGCAAAGAGTGAAAATGTTTCAAATGCAGGGCAAGAGTATAAGTGGCCTTAAGATAACGAAAAATATGCTTGACCCCCTGAAAATGAATATCTGTGTGACATGACAGAAATTGGCTTAGTTTATTAACAGAATAGGCAATGTCTGGTCTAGTGGTGGTGACATATTGTAGAGAGCCGATTGCTTGGCGATATAAGGAGGGATTTGACATGGGAGTGCCATCAGTGGAAGTGAAGTGCCTTCCAGTGACCATAGGAGTTAAGACAGGCGCACAATCAGTCATATTAAACATGTGCAACAGATCCATGATATAGTTGACTTGGTTGAGATAAAGACCGGTGTGATCTCTAAAAATTTCTATACCAAGAAAATAATGTAGAGAGCCCATATCTTTCGTGAGAGAAAGCATCATTCAATTTGACAATAAAGTCTTGGATGAAAGTTGAATTGTTTCCAGTAACCAATATATCATCCACATATATCAAAACAAACACTAGTAGAGAACGAGTTCGAAGAAGAAGAAAAATAAGGAAATGTCACTTTTAGAATTTTGAAATCCCCATTTAGTCAGGGTGTGTCTGAGATGATCAAACCAAGCATGAGGTGCTTGTTTGAGGCCATAAATGGCTTTGACCAGTTTGCACACATGAGTAGGCATCGAGGATTAAGAAACCCTTCTGGCTAACGCATATAAACGACCTCTTGAAGACGCCCATTCAGAAAAGCGTTATTAACATCCAGTTGTCGGATGTCCCAGCGAAAATTTATAGCAAGAGTGAGAATGAGTCGTACCGTAGTAGGCTTGATGACAAGGCTAAACGTCTCAAAATAATCCACACCGGTGGCCTGTTGAAAACCTTTCGCAACAAGACGTGCCTTGTATTTGAGGATAGAGCCATCAGCGTGAAGCTTAGTCTAGAAGATCCAGCGATAATCAATGATCTTCTGGGAGTTCTCAAACGGCATGAGAACCCAGGTCTGGTTGTGAAGCAGAGCATCATATTCCTCTCTCATCGCATGAAGCCACTTAGGAGATGAGAGGGCTTTGGTGACTGTGCGAGGAGGCCTGGCATCGGTCAGAGACTCTGGCAACTCTAAGTAAAGCAGACCGACGAACGGGTATCGCGGCTTAGTGATGCCCAATTTTTCCCTAGTGATCATCAGATGTTGATTAGAGGAAGGCGGGTCTGTCGAGTCAGGAGCATTGATGGACGGGTGTGGTTCATGGGCCATGGACTGGGCCGGTGATGAAGAGGGTGAACCATTGGGACTATGATCACGTGGGTCATTCACTTGGGCACCAGTTGGGCTGAGTTGATTAAACGAACCAGTTAGGCTTGTACTTGATTGGGAAGGTCCAGAGGGGATCAAGGGCCGATCAGATGAATTGTTTACAGGTGAATGCGACAAAGCAGACCCATCATCTTGTGAGGCAGCAATAGGAGAGACCAAACCCGAGGAAGGATTAACAACCAGTTGAGGAATTGAATCATCAGAACAGGAGACTCCAGCTCGTCAATTAAAAAATCCTGAAAGGCAAGGAAAAACACTGTCATAAAAAACAACATGTCGGCTAATATAAACACGACCGGTGCTGCTAAGGCACTTAGAGCCTTTGTGTTGCGCCGCTGGACCCAAATAAACACACTTCCTGCTATGAAATTGAAACTTTTGTGAATTGTATGGTCTTATGTAGGGATAACACACACAACTGAAAGGCTTCATTTGACAATAATCTGGCTCCCTTTTAAACAAGCAAAACAGAGGAGTGACATGATCAATAACTGGAGTGGGGAGTCGATTAATCAAATAAACTACGGTTGGAATGCCTCGGTCCAGTAGGTTAATGGCATACAAGCTTGAGCCAATAATGTGAGACCCATTTCAACGATATGTCTGTGCTTACGTTCAGCTCTTCTGTTTTGTGAAGATGTGTAAGGACAGGTGTAGCGCATTGTAATACCATGATCATTTGCAATGGGTATGAATGGCTTATACTCAGTTCCATTATCGCATTGAATCGCTTTGATTGTGGTGTTAAACTTATTCGTAGCATAATTTCTAAAATGATTAAAGGCATTCACCGCTTCTCCTTTATGCTTAAGTGGATAAAACCAAGTGTATCTACTGTAATCATCTATGAAATGGATATAAAATTTGTGACCATGACTAGATTGCACAGTAAAGGGACCCCATATGTCAGTGTGAATAAGTTCAAGAGGATGAGATGCACAAGACACAGATTTAGTAAAGGGTAATTGCTTTGATTTGCCAAGTTGACAGGCTTCACACACATAATCGTCATTTAATTTAAGACTGATATTACAACTTTGGAGAACTTGTCTTAGGATTTTATTGCTTGGATGTCCCAACATCTGATGCCAACGCAAAAACTCAGTCGAGTCGTCCTTCTTGGAAGCAGCTGCAAAAAGAGCACGAGATGGATGCCTAGTCTTAGTCATGGGATAGAGTCCCTGGCTTGGGGCTCCCTAAAGTAGAGGTCTGCCTGTTTCCTTTTCCTTCACAACACAACCATTATTAGAAAAAGTGACTGACACTGGATTGTCTTCTACTAGCTTATGAACACTGATGAGATTCTTAGTGGCTGATGGTACCAAGAGAACATCATTAAGTTTGAGTTTAGAGTATGGGAAGAGACAGATGAACGACCAACACCAAGAATACGAGTCTTACCTCCAGTACAGGTGTAAAGATAATTGTTACCTGTAGAAACAGTCGAGTCCAGCTGAGTTGAGTCTGAAGTAACATGATGGCTAGCCCCGCTGTCCATATACCAGTCAGGGTCAGCTACAATGTGAGTGTCGGCGTAGTAAGCATAAGGTTGAGATTCAGAGCCACGAGACCAGTCAGAGCCACAAGACCAGGTTAAATCCTGTCATTGGTAGCATGTATCGATGTAGTGACCATGGCGATCACAATAAGTGCAGTAGGGACGTCCACCCCGAGAACTAGTACAACTAGACTGATGACCTCCCCCATTTTGACGACCGCGGTAAGAGCCTCGATGACCCCTCCAAGATCCTCTGCCTCGACCTGATGAAGCAGAGGGACCGCGCATAGCGATATTGGCCGACGGCTGAAGAGACAGATTAGAGAAATGGCTGAGTTATTCCAGATGATTTTCGAAGGCAAGAAGCGAAGACTGAGCTTCTACCCAGGTGAGGTCTGCATTGTCAATGAGTTTGACGACAATCGCGTTATATTCCGCATCCAAGCCATTCAGAGTATGCAGAATGAGATCATTCGTCGGAATGGGAGAGCCAGCGAGAGTGAGTTGGTCGAAGATAGATTTCATTTTAGCCAAGAACTCATCCATACGCATGGCGTGCGTGTGCTATGAAGGTCAGATTGAAAAACCATTACACGAGAGCTTGAGAAAGCAGCAGTCAAATCATGAGCACCCGTCCAGAGCTCTCGGATGCCGTGCGACAGTGGAGAAGTTGAGCACCAACCTCCGAGTCATCGTGTTTCTAAGCCAACCAACGAGCATTTGATCAATTGCATACCAGTCTTCAAAGTCAGGATTGGGAGTGGGACGAGTTGAACCAGAGATGATGCGAGTTCTTGACGGAGTAGTCATAGTGGCGTCAATGTGGTTCTGTAGACGGTTGCCTTCGATGAGAGGAAGAACAACCGATTCCCAGATGAGGTAGTTGGTCCTATCCAACTTGATGGACGTTGTCTGGCTAGAGGAAGAAAATAGGGAATATGTTCAGGCGGCTGACGTTGCTGAGGTCTCATCGGAAGCTTGAGATGCAGATGACACCATACAGAGACAGAGATAGTTCTCTGATACCAAGAAAGATTTCTAGACAAAAGGAGAAATATGCAGACGAAGGTGAAAAGCTGAAAAGGTCGAGAGTATATTATTCAGGACCTCAACACTGTATATATAATCAAATATGAATCAGAGTAGTAGAGACCAATAACAGAAATGGTACAGAGGTTGTTATGGGACCACACACGCGTCATTTGTACAAGCAATGCTAGGGAATAATACAAAGCATATTCTACAGTGTACAATCAGAGAACACTAATTACAATTGAGAATGCTAATTACAATTAGACATTAGACATTAGTTCTAACAATTTTCCATCGTGACACATGTTAAACCTCCTCTATTTTTGCTCCCAAAAACAGAGATCTACATGCAGGACCTAAACCATGTAAACAAGGTTGAAAGCTTACCTTGTGTAAAGCTCAACTTTCTTGCTACCGACCGAACCTTATGCCTTCACTTTCCTTCTTCTCGGTTTCACTCTCTTACACTCTCAGACTTAGCTCTATTTTTTTTTTTTGTTAAGGCAATGTGACTGAAAGGAAGCCAAGGAGCATGGCTATATAAGGGATTAAGGGTCCGGTCCGAGGACGAGGACGTATAGAGGGAGTATGAAGTATGGTGTGATTTTTTGTTGGGTCTCGAGAAGCATGGAGGGTCTGAATTCACTGACGTGGGAGGCGTGGCATTGCTGGTTTTCTTGCTAATCTCTGGCTGTCATCTGTGTTCAATTTATGTTTTTTCCCACTGTAGTCTGTGATCTTCCTCTGTGTTTTCATGTTTCAGTTTTTAATTTTCATGTTTCAGTTGTTTTGGATATTAGAGGAATAGGCATGCGTAGGATAAGTATATGGTTTGGGCCTAAGAGATGAGGATGAGAAATGAAATGGATATACTGTCATCTTTCCTTCTCTGCGTGAAGGGTGTAAGGAATGAGAAATGAAATTGGTTTTGGGCCAAATGGAAGTGAGAAATGGAATAGATTGGGCCTTGCCTGATCAACCATATATGTGTGTATTATATGGGTGTTGGGTCGAAATAAATCAAAATGAGGAATGGGTTTTTGGAGAAAATAGTTGTATGTGGTTTATATGTATTGTGAGACTACTAAAAAAAATTATCCCACTTGGTTTTGTTTGATCCATATTCTCTTTTTCTAAGATTTTAGGCAAAAAATTATCCCTTATAAGTGTTCCTTGAGTTTATTCTTTTCCTAAAAAATTTCAAGGAAAAATAAGCTTTAATTTCCAATAATTAACATTATTATTATTTTAGGCCAAATTTCATAATTTAATTTTCCATTCATTATTCCAATATTCAAATCCCACAATTTGGGATGTTATAAGCTTCAGCAATTTGACCAACTGACCATGGTAATTAAACAATCTTAAGAAGTTTTCCTCTGTGTAATTGGCTGCGACAAGTTAACAAACTTGCCGTACCAAGTCGAGACTGAAGAAAAATAGCTCTTTGTGTAACTAGCCGTAGCCAATCGTGAAAAGTATAGATAGTATAGTTGCGCTTTTTGATTTCAGAAGCTGAAAAAACCCTACTTAACTTTGAGGAAAGGGGCGACAAACACATTCTCTCGCATTGTGGAACATTTGGCACACAAATGAAGAGCTTGGGAGAGAGATCTTGACAATTTTGGAGGCTTGGGTACTCTTTTCAAGAGAGATTTTAGGGTTTTCACCTTAGTTCTTCCTCTTTTCTCCTCTTTTCCACTTAACTTCTTCATGTATTCAGTAGCTTTATTTAGAATCTCTTTGTACTTAGACATGATGAATAGCTAAATCTTTCATTCTAGGATTCTTATCCTTTGTATGGATTGATACTTGAATATTCCTCTCTTTTGGTAAATAAATATACCTATGTGTTGATTTCAATCTTGGCTTAGTGCTTCTAAGTGATTGGCCTCCATTCAGATGATTTATTCACTTGGATTTGTCTTGAGAGAGAGCTAATCTAAGTGTAGAACTTGGTAGAAATCATGTGTGTCTTGAAGTTTACTTGATAAATGGATGGTTTGTTGGTAAAATAGAGATATATTTATTAATCTTGCATTGTCACATTAAAGTTGTTGCTTAAAGATTGATTCTCATTAATTGTAGCAAGAGATTGTACATTTTAATGAGAAGAGAAACTTGATTTTGACTTGAGAGGGCTTGTCAAGCTTTTTTAAATCTTAGACTAACACATACATGTATTGAAAAACTAATAGAGACGAAATTAATCAAGTCTTATGAAATGCAAAAGAGGAAAAAGAATCTTAGGCTCCATTTAATACTTGAAGTCAAAGAATCATTTGCTTTTATAAATTTTTAGTTTTAGAAATAGTTTTAAAATTCTCATTCCACATCAAAACTTTGTTTTAGCTCAACTTGATTAAATTTACTAAGTCTCTTACTTGACTAATTTATTATACAAATCCTCGTAGGAACGATACTTTACTTATCACTTTATTACTTGTGTGACTCGTGCACTTGCGAGACGAACAAGTTTTTGGCGCCATTGCCGAGGATTTGTGTTTAACAAATCCTTTGGTTAACCTGAGGCTTGTGTTAGTAAATTTCACTTGAGCTTTTAGTTAGGTATACAATTGTTCTTTCTCTCTTTCCTTTATTGATTTTTTTGTTTTAGTTTGATACTTTCTTACTTGTTTCTCTTGTAGGTACCATCTCAGTATATGCAAAACTTGTATCCGAACAGATTGAAAGTTTGACGAAGTGCCTCTCATTAAAAAAGAGATTGAATCTACATCTTAATCGTGAACGAGAGAAATAAAGAGAGTCAAACATGTGGCCAGAAAATGAAGTGAGAAAGGAAAGAAATGTATTGACATGTGTTTGAAAAAATGAAAGTACGCATGCTAGTCAAAATTTGTGACCCTTGTGCATGTGAATGAGAAAGGTGGTTATCCAACTTTTGAAAATGGAGAATGAGAATAGGAAGTAATGTATATTAGGGAGGTGGAGGTGTCCCCCTGTTTCCTTGTTGACCGAATGGAAAGAGAATGAAGCATTGGATAAATATATTGAACTTGTGCTTCTTGGATAATATCCACCGATTTCTCTTCTTCTTCCTTTTTTTTTTTTTTCAAACCATATGCTTCACATAATTCCTACACCTCTCTCTTTGGCCAAATGAGATATGACGATTGAAATTTCATACTTATTGGATAAGTCGTATATGACAGCAAGACAAGGAGATTGGAGGAGGTCAATGAGAAAATTTGACATGAGAGTGTGAAATGGAGAAATAAAACGGAGTGTGCTATGACTTTGTGTGGCCATTTACGTCTAGGCATGAAAAATGAGAGATATGTGTGTATATAATAATAATAAATGGTGTGAAGATGAAGTATGGATGTAAAGTGTCATTACATTACATATTTAGCGGCAGATTCAGATGTTATCTTGAACCCAGAAATATTGAAAAAACGGATATTACAAGTGTGCTTAAGAAAAATGAGTAGAAGTGGGGTATACATTGAGAAAATGGGTGCGGAAAAGAGTGGCCAAATAAAGGGGTGTTACATCTTACACCTAAAATCACTTTTAGAGATATTTCTTATTTTCTTTCACTACCAGTATTTCGTTGAGCGAAATCTTACCAACATATATATTATTATATTGATTAATTACTTTGGTACATAAAATAGTTAAAGAGAATAACAATTCACGTTTCTTATGTTTGAAACTGACACCAAGCACGCTCCCATCACTACCAAAAAAAAAAAAAAAAAAAAAAAAAGCTTACTGTCGCCCAAAAAAAAAAAAAAAAACCGTGGGAAAAATCAATTTTATTCTATCATGGCTTTTTTTATGGCAGTATTTTCGACGGAAATTTTAATTACCCAAGGAATTCGTGGTTAATTTTTATCCACTAAAATTCCGTGAGAAATTTCTGACGGAATTTTTTCCATCAATAATTCCGTGGCTAATCCGCGTTTTTTTTTTTTTTTTTTTGTAGTGATAAAGATTCCTTAAATATCAGGTTACAAGTTAAAAGTCTTCTATAAAGGATATAATGGGTTCGAGAGTTATAACAAACAAACAAAAAATTGCATAACTCTTAGCAAAGACGGTAATTCTGATTGATCTGTTTTTTATTTTGAAACCTAAATCAAAATAACATTGTGTACTCTAACCCTTAAGGAAAAAAAAAAAAAAAGGGCCGGTCAATAAATTAGAAGAGATTAAGGGTTAGAGGTTTTTTTTTTTTTTTTCAAAAAAGGGTTAGCTCGTTTAGATGTAGGATAACTATCTAGAAGTTTTTGTAACTCAATTATGTATGATGGAATCATCAAAGATTTGACCTTTTCGAACTCTACCTGTAACTCACTATAGGCTTGAGAAACAAAGAGATGTATACGGACGAGATATCCAAAGAACAAGAAGAAGGAAAAGAATTGAATAGAGGAGCTTCCGATGAGTGTTATGATTAAAATAATATATTTAATTAAGATTTACAAAAATATTTATATATGAAACTAATGCATTAATCTGCATTATAAAAATGCAATAGGTAAGTACTGAGAATACTTATGCATAAGCTACACATAATTCAACAAAACAAATAACTAAGGTACGAATGTAATGGACTGTGATTTATTTATTTTTTAAAAAATCTCAAAATGATGTCGTTTAAGGATTGGAAAAGAAAAACATCCAACCCAATTAATTCGTCCAAAACTCTCAATCAGACTGTCAGGAATTAATTCACTTGTCCCACCCATTTAACAAGACTGAGTTTTCATATCATCCTCTAACCTTTAAAAGAAAGCGCACACACAAATATGGGACTGGCTAGCGTCTTGCTATTGCGGTCCGCTGCAGTCCTTTTCTTGAAACTGTGCGTTTTTGGCACGCTTCAAGTGACCCTTTTCTTTTTTTTTTAATTTAATATTCACGATACTGAAGGGTATTAAAAAGATACTTCAGGCTATTGATTGGTACTAAAAAATACTTTATGATTTTGAAAAATTATTTTAGGATTTTAAGAAAATATTTCAGAATACTGATTGGTACTTAAAATATACTTGAATACTGATTGGTTCTGAAAAAAATACTTCATGATTATAAAAAATTATTTTAAGGTACTTCGATCGGTACTAAAAATATACTTCAGGATACCAACTAATACTTCATGATCTTGAAAAATTATTTTAGGATCTTCAAAAAATATTTCGGGTATTAACTGGTACTAAAAATATACTTCAGGATACTGACTGGTATATAAAAAGAACTTCATGATCTTGAAAAATTATTTCAGGATCTTCAAAAAATATTTTAGGGTATTAACTGTACTAAAAATATAGTCTAAAGCATCTTTTTGATATCTCGAATTAATTTTTTTTTTTTTTTTTTTTTTTTAAAAAGGGGGGGAAAGGGTCACTTGAAACTGTGCCAAAACGGCGCAGTTTCAAGAAGAGGACGGCCGTGGACCGCAATAGCAATGGACGCTAGCCAGTCCCCACAAATATACAGTTGTGATGTCTTTACAAATTATATTATTATAATTTTGATAACACTTTAATTTTCGGAATAGTAACATTTTTTTCTAGCTAAAATTATTCTACCTTGCGCCAAATTCAAGGCGAAGATTGAAGCTTGCCTAAGCCTACATCCCATTTTCAATTACTCCCTCTTATCCTTAATATAAGACATATGTAATGTCAAATATAAGACATATTTTTTATATTTGTCAATATTTTCCTACTTTACCTTTATTGATGCTCCCTCAATAATATTCAAGGAGGAGAGGGAATGAGGGAATTAAAGATGACCATAGTATTTTAGAAATTACATGTGTTATTAACTAAATTAACTAACCTCCTTAATCTAATTAAATTATGTAAGAATATTTTATATTAAGAACCAAAGGGAGTATTTAATTGGATTGAGTAATATGATCGTGTGCATATTAAATATTGCAAAACTACAAAAAAAAAAAAAATTAGGGTTACATTGTAGGGTTAAATAGCAAATTTGGTCCGGAAGTTTTATTTGAGGAGCAATGTTGCCCGGAAGTTTTTCTTGTCTCAATGTTGCCTCGAAAGTTTTAAAACATAGCAATGTTGCTTATTTCCGTTAAAAAGTTAATGGTCAACATTAATTTTTTGACGGTCAATGTTAATTTCTTAATGGAATAGTAGGGCAATATTACTACGTTTTAAAACTTTCGGGCAACATTGAGACAACAAAAATTCCAGGGTAACATTGCTCCCGAACCTATACTTCTAGGAAACTTGCTATTTAACCCTAAATTATATTTTAAACCTGTTTTAAATTAGAATTATAATTAATTGAAGCTTGTTCATTGGGCAAAAAACTCAATCTTGTTGCGAGGGTAAAAATAAGTTATAATAATAATGTGTGTGTATTTTAATATTTGGGTAGTTATACTTAATTTGACATTATTATATTCTTATTTTTCTTAGTCTATGTCTTATTAGTGTTTCTTATAAACTTATTTTAGTTATAATTATATTATGTACATAATTTTTTTAGTTAATGTGCAAATTTCTTTTGGAAGCTTTTTTAAGTTCATTGTCACACTTGATGATTCAAAACATAGCTCATGTTACCTTATATCGTTAAAAAAATAATGGTAACAATTAAACAATTGACGCCGACAATTAACTTTTTAATGGTAAGGGGCAACATGACTCTATTTTAACATTTATGGAGCAATATTGAACCTTAAAAGATTTTCAAGTATACCATTGTTCATCGGCGAAAACTTTTAGGGTAAGTTTGCACATTAACCCCATATTTTTATATAAGGTTTTTTTTCTTGCCAGGTTTATTTTTTTTTTTTTAGGATGGTTATACCTAACATGATATCTTTAGAGAAAAAGTTTATGATCCCCCCTTACTCATGCCCACCTTGTATGGGGTCCAGGTGCAGCGCATGGACGAGATAATAGAATTGCCTGCAAATTAAATCTCTTAATTTGACGTTATATTCTTATTTTTCTTAGTCTATGTCTTATTAGTGTTTCTTATAAACTTATTTTAGTTATAATTATATTATGTAAATACCTTTTTTTAGTTCATATGCAAATTTGCTCTGGAACATTTTCAAGTTTATTATCGCCATAAAGTTTCAAAACGTAGTAATGTTATCATATATCATTAAAAAAACTAACGATAACCATTAAAAAGTTGACGGTGACAATTAAATTTTTAATATTAAGGGACTACATTGCTCTATTTTAAAACTTTCGAATAATATTGGACTTCAAAAAACTTTCAAGTAACATTACTCTTCAGGAAAAATTTTGAGGGTAGATTTGCATATATACCCCATATTTTTATATAAGGGTATTTTTTTTCTCTAGCCAGAAATTTTTTTGGAGTGGATATACCTAACATGGTATCTTTAGAGAAAAACTTAATGATCCCCTTTTACTCATGCCCACCTTGTATGGTGTCCAGTTCCAGCGCATGGACAATAGCCGGCAAATCTCTTTGTTCAAGATGATCGTAAAAGTATATTAGATTATTGTAGTGCCCGCAAACTATTTTATAATTTATTGTAAGTCAGGTCAAGGTCAACTTTATATTATGAGTACTTTTCTTTTGTTTTATACGTCAATCGAAAGTGATCCTCATCTGCTAAAAGGTTTTTTTTCTTTTTTAGAAAAAAAAATTTAACGTCATGTTGGTTGTGCATTTGAATAAAGCGTGACAAGTATAAATAAGATGCCTAATTACTCATTAGGCATGAATGACAGCCATGGCCATGCCTGTAGTGCAAGTGCTTCATATGAGTGGGGCCCTTGGGGAAACAAGCTACGCCAACAACTCTTCAACAGCGGTACTCTCTCTTTTATTCAAACATATCAACTTATCAAATATGATTCTTTGGCAAGTTATGCATTCTATCTTTAACCTTGTCATTTATTTTAATGACTGATTGAAAACACAGTACGTCCTTCAGTGTAAGACCTGTTTATATAATTTTGGGATTGAAATAGCCAAATAAATTATATTACTTGATCATAACATATGAGACATGATCTCCCTAACTTCTATACAACATTAGATTATAATAGTTTATAAGTTAAATTAGTTAGAGAAAAAAAAATGAGAAATGTAAGGCATGAAATGAAAAAAAAAAAAAAAAAAAAAAAAAAAGGTTTTAAATTTAAGATAAATATTTACCTCCAAACTAGGTATGACAATTAGGACCGGGGATTATTAAAAATCGACGGAATTGATGAACCAATCATCTTGTTTAAGCAGAAAAAGGTGATGATGAGAGTAAAACCTATACTCGAAGAAGGCATCAACAAGATGTACTGCACCAATCTTCCAACTTTTATGAAAGTGGCAGATTTAGGCTGTTCTTTTGGACCAAATACACTTTTGCTGGTTTCGAACATCATTGATATTGTCCATGAAACAAGTCTGAGATTGAAGGTTGAAACACCCACGTTTTAGTTTTTCCTCAACGATCTATTTGGGAATGATTTTAATTCAATCTTCAAGTCACTCCCAGAGTTCTATCGCACACTGAAACAAGACACAACGTGTTTGATAAATGCAACGCCTGGCACTTTCTATGGCACCCTCTTCCCCGCCAATTCCATCCATTTCTTCCATTCCTCCTTCTCTCTCCACTGGCTCTCTCAGGTCGTCATCTGCTCTCTCTCTCTCTCTCTCTCTATATATATATATATATCAATGACTGTTACATTACATTCTTAC
The DNA here is from genome assembly GCA_019022655.1 of Acacia acuminata. Classification (NCBI taxonomy): domain Eukaryota; kingdom Viridiplantae; phylum Streptophyta; class Magnoliopsida; order Fabales; family Fabaceae; genus Acacia; species Acacia acuminata. The sequence continues at coordinate 3,465,943 of JAFJYI010000025.1, read as the reverse complement.
ATGCATGTTATTGGGGAACAGGTTCCTAATTTGTTGGGGGAAGAAGCAAAAATAGGAGATGATGATAGACGGAATGTACATGCGACAAGCATTTTTCCTCCTTCATACGCTAAACAATTTAAACAAGATTTCAAACAATTTCTTAGATCGCGCTATATGGAATTGGTGCCTGAGGGTGGAATGCATCTTACATTTTTGGGGAGATATGATACTTCTGAATATATAAGTATGCCAGGGCTCATTCTTATGGCGCTCAATGACATGGTCTCAGAGGTAAATCTAACCATATTAAGCATATTAGTTTTCAATAAAATGACAACGAAAGGTTCTCCTTCTATTTTCATATTCAAACTCACAAGCATCTTATAGTTCATGGATTTTGTTTTAATAATTTGAACCACACATATATAGACGTATGAAGATAATAAATGAATGGTGCAGAATTTGATTGAAGAGGAGAAATTGGAACATTTCAATGTGCCAACTTATTTTGCTACCCTTGACGAAGTTAGAGAAATATTAAAGGAAGAAGGGTCTTTCTTCAGTGTGGAAAGATTAGAGAGTGTCAAAGTGAGTTGGGACGGATCAAGCCTTGATGAAGAAGGCGACAAGAGTTTTAAGGATGAGAATGAGAGGGCCGAGTTCATAACCAGAAACAAAAGATCTGTATTTGAACCTATTTGTAAGGCACATTTTGGAGAAGGAATCATGGATGAACTCTTCCTTAGGTTTAAGAACAAGGTTATCCAATTCTTGCCCAAGTTGGTCGATCCTGTTTTGGTTATATCTCTCACTAAAATTGCTTGAGTGAGAGAGAGCCACTGGCTCATGAAATAGCAGACTCAAGAAACCACGCAATTTCTCTTCCGTGTGTGTTTGAACGAATCATTTCTTCTTTGTTCATCATCTTGTTCTATAAGTATATATGGTCAATAAGTCAAAGTATCGTTTGAGTATTTATTTGTGTAGTTGAGTCAACGATGTTTGTAATGTTGTGTCGGTTGTCTCTATTGTAAGAAAATGACGTAAAAATACAATTTGAATTACAAAACACTAAAATGTCTGCTAAATTAACAAAGGGACAAATAGATAATATGGTTTTGGGTGTTGATAACTTGATTATAGGCAATGACAACTTAAAGAATAACAATTAGCAATTTGAGTATACATAGTAGAAACTAAGGGAGTTTAAGTTGTCAATTTCTATATGATAATTCATACACTCAAATTGTCGATACCTTCAAAATCTCATACTCATAACAGAATACTTATTTGTCCTTTTGCTAATTTTGTAATTCAAACCGTATTTTTGTGTCATTTTCCTTATATATAAAGCTAATATTAATCTTCACTTCACTTGTTCTTATTAGAGTTGTTCAATACTCATGACATTCCTATTAGTAATTTATATAAATTAAAGATGTTAATTTCTTTTATACAAACTAGTATTGAGTGAAATCTCACTGAGAACATGTGTTACCGATGTCTAACCTCTCATGGCCAGAGGGCTAAGAACACCACACAAAAGCACCCAACCACTTTCAACTGTTCTATTGATTATTGATTCATCGCTTTGGCTTATGAAAACTACGAATTCCACTCCTAAATATAAGGGGTAGATAATGGATTTGTTTTGTGTTAAATATATTACCTCAATCCACTTTATGAATTCTTACATCTTAGATTCAAAAATTCAAGAAATTGACTCTTGGGCAATGGCGCCAAAATTTGATCACGCTTGTCGTTAGCACTCAAATTAATTACTAAATTAACCTCTATAATATAGTGGTCAACCTATGTCGTATTCTCTTGCGCAGGGCCAATAGCATTTAATTCTTAAATTACGTGCAAAACCCAAAATAAAAAGAGAAAATTGACTTTTAATAAAAACAAAAAATATTAAAGAAAATAAAGAAAACAAATAATGAAATCCCTTGAGATCAGATCAGTGTCCATCATAGTTCTTTCAGATATGGAGTTATTAATTCACTACGTCCTACACATGAAAAACTCTAGATGAACGCCACAAATCTAAGTTATATAATCAATAATAATACTTAGAAACCTAGCACATTTAATTACCTCTTAAATAACCGTTAAATACCACTTAGCGCATGAATTAAATTTGCAATTATAATTTATTCCTCTAATTAGAATAATCAAACAATATATAACGATACTAATGGAATAAGCAAATGCTTTATTCAATAAAATATAATCAACCATGAAAGTAACATAAAAGAATAATAAGATTAATCATATGAGGAAATTGAAAATAGGGAATAAGAACTGCAAATCGTAAATGTTTATAAAATTCACAAAAGTTTAATCACAAAGTTTATTCAAATGAAAATCAAAGTATTGAAAATATGAATTAAATCCTAGAACTAGGAATTCATAAAATACAAGAAAAGATTAAACTAAACAACTCTCAATTAAATAATAGAGAACTCAAGCCACAAGCTTTGTTGGTCTATATCTGGGTTTGCAAAATCGTCACTACTATAGAGTTGTCTGAAACATCGCAATCTTCATCATCTTCAAGTTCACCAAGAACGTCTTCTTGAGATCGCCACCACCCCCACCGCCTCCTCCCAGTTCCTCTTTTCACCCAAATCTGGTTCGGGCGGTGGTTGTGGTTTTGCTTGGAAGGGGAGATTTTTTTTTTTTTTTTTTTTTTGCAAACTTAGTTTTGAGACTGGATGTTTAAAACTCCGATCTAAAAAGTCTTACTTTTAAAACCACATATTTTAAAAGTCCGGTCTAAAAAATATTTTTAAGTAACCGGTCTTAAAAGTATCAAACTTTTTAGACCGTCTGTATCGAAACCGGTTCCAAATCCGGTCTAAGAGGCATTTTTCATCCGGTCTAAAAAGCATTTTTTGTACTAGTGCATGACAATATTAAATTGTTAGTTTAAATTAATATAAAAGACAAATACTTTCAAATTAGGCCAAAAAAACATAGATTCTAAGTTGAATAATAGAAGGGACATTAATTATGAGATGAGAGGATTTTATAAGCAGAACTGTTAATTGTAAAACTAAACTAAACTGACGCAGATTAAAAAAAATTTGGACAACTTTTTTTTTTTTTTTTTTTTTGTTAATGGAGTGAAATCAACATTTTATTTTATTTAAAATCCCTTAGAAATCTTGACAACCCTGAACTATAGTAACTCCTTCGTCCTTGATTCATGGGAATTAAACTTTTTGACAATTGGAATTTTTGGTCAAAAACACATTTAAATATAGGAAAATCTCAAGAAAATACCACTTGAACTTTAAAATCTTAAATAGGTGGTTTCTTAACAAAACGAGTAGTCAATTGCTTTATTGTCATTGTTAATCTCATTATTGTTGTTGTCAACGAGATTTTGATGTTGACAACAATAATTTTAATGTTCAAGTGGTATTTTTTTTATCATTTTCCCTTAAATATATTTCCTTGGTAAGAAACACATTTAAATTTAAATCCGTTATTTAGCAGCATATCAAACATCAGAAAAGGTGGGGCTAAGGGTTTTTGTATCCTGAATTTTGGGTCTAAAGACTTAAGAATAAGCATGTATTAGGCAGATGACTAAACTCAATTCAGGAAGAGTGACAAATATTATGAATGGAGTTTCCCTTGATCTGGCAGATTAAGGCTTCTAGGAGGCAATCATCTTGTCACATGCCTTTGACTGATTATATGTTATCCAATGACTATGAAACTTTCCATCAGGTGCATATTTCGGCCAAAAGAGAGGAATAGGAGGCCATATGGATTTTTAGATATTTATGACATGCCAAAGATAAAAGTCAAGGCAATAACTTTTTTTAGAATCACATATTGCCACATGTCTTGCTAGGGAGATAAGTTGACTTGGTAATAAGAGACATGTGCACATGAAATTAAGTCAAGAAAGATGAGTCATAGGCTTCTTTAATAAGCTCTGATTCTTCCAAAAAAAAAAGGACACAAAGAAAGAAGAAATGATCTTATGTCAAAAAGTCAAACAAGTGTATTGAATAAGCCTCCCAATCATGTACCAATTTTGGGCCATATGCCCATGTGTTTAAAATTAAAAATTGTACAGGTGTTCAATTAAGATGGTCCTAAAGGCTATGCAACCTTTAATGTGTCTATTTTCAAATAAAAATACCACCCACAACCAATCACACGCATACTGTTCCATTTTAGATCAAACAATACCCCTGCCCAAATTGATATTCCAGATTCGAGGGTGATTTTTGAAAATTCATAATTCCACGTAAAAAGATCCAAAATAGGCCTATGACCTATCATATTATTTAATACAACTTTATATTATGAGTACTTTTTTATTTTTACATGTCCATGGAAAGTGATCCTTATGTCTGCTAAAAGTTTTTTGCTTCTTTAGAAAAAAAAATTAATGTCATGTTGGTTGTGCATTTGAATAAAGCGTGACAAGTATAAATAAGATGCCTAATTACTCATTAGGCATGAATGACAGCCATGGCCATGCCTGTAGTGCAAGTGCTTCATATGAGTGGGGCCCTTGGGGAAACAAGCTACGCCAACAACTCTTCAACAGCGGTACTCTCTCTTGTATTCAAACATATCAACTTATCAAATTTGATTCTTTGGCAAGTTATACATTCTATCTTTAACCTTGTCATTTATTTTAATGACTGATTGAAAACACAATACCTCCTTTAGTGTAAGACCTGTTTATATAATTTTGGGATTGAAATAGTCAAACTGAGTTGGGACGGGTCAAGCCTTGATGAAGAAGGCGACAAGAGCTTTAAGGATGAGAATGAGAGAGCCGAGTTCACAACCAGAAACAAAAGATCTGTGTTTGAACCTATTTGTAAGGCACATTTTGGAGAAGGAATCATGAACTCTTCCTTAGGCTTAAGAACAAGGTTATCCAATGCTTGCCCAAGTTGGTCGATCCTGTTTTGGTTATATCTCTCACTAAAATTGCTTAAGTGAGAGAAAGCCACTTACTCATGAAATAGCAGACTCCAGAAACTACGCAAGTGTTTCCCTTCCATGTGTGTTTGAATGAACCATATCTTCTTTGTTCATCATGTTGTTATGTAGTTATATATGGTCAATAGGTCAAAGTATCGTTTGAGTATTTATTTTGAGTAGTTGAGTCGAGTCGACATTGTATGAAATGTTGTGCCAGTTATCACTGTCATGGGAAAACGAAAGAAAGATACCATTTGAATTAAAAAAACTCTAAAATGTCTACTAAATTAGTAAAAGGAAAAATAGATAATATGGTGGGAATCTGATATTTTGTACTTTGGGTGTTGAGTGTTGCAAGGCAATGACAATTTAAGAATATCAGTTAGCAATTTGGGTATACACAATAGTAAGTTGAGGAGTTCAAGTTGTCAATTTTTATATCTAAGTTGCTAATTCATACACTCAAGTTATCAATACCTAAACTTTAAAATCTCATATTCCTATTATATTACTTATTTTTGTCCTTTTACTAATTTAGATGATCAATGTCCAAATCATTAAATTACATAAACATTTCAAATAAAATTCATAATACAAAGTCAAAATAAATTTCTGAAATATTTCACAGTTACACACAATGCAAAAGTCCTAGGGTCATGACAAATAAAAAATAACATAATATAAGTTACGAGGAGTACAAAAGAGCCTTTAAAGCTCACTCCATAAGTGCCTTCCCTTATTCCCTACTAGAATATTCACCTGAAAAATATTAATATAGGATGAGAGGTTCACGTCTCAGTAACTACTGAAAGTTTCTACCATACACAAGCAGATTATATATGACAAAAAGCAGGAGTCGATTACATATATATATATTTGGTTATATCATAATTTCTCATACAAAATTCTTTTGCAAAAGTAATCATCATTATGTCAAATTGTGAACTATATATACAATTATACAGTATGCAATATGCAGCCTCCCTTATATCACCGTCCACTCTTGTACCGACCGGAGCCATAAGCTAATATATAGTCCAATAGAAACTCATTCATTTGACTGGATGATTCCAACCTCATCAAAACCTAAGATACACACGACCAAAGGTATAGAGTTTAAGTATGGACTATGGCTCCCCTCCTTAAAAATAACAACTAAGGAGGTGTCACGTATTCCACAACTCTAATGTAATCCTGGCCATAGGAAAACATGGAAAATCAAGCTCGACAAGTACCATCCATTGTGCACCGAGTGATGGCATAAAGAAATCTATCATTCAAGTTCCTCCATACTCTAACCCATCACAAATACAAGCTGCTATTATATAAAAATAAAATAAATTAAAACAAGCTTTCATTTATATAAAATATAGTCATTAGGTAAACCAAATATCTCATAAAACCTCAACGAACCAATCTTTCATTCTTAAAATTCAAAAGACTAAACTATCATTTTGAAATTCGAGACTAAACTGTAATTTCGAAATTCAAGACAAAACTATAATTTCGAAATTCGGGGCGAACCGTAATTTTTGCTGGGCACGGAACTACAATATTCAGTTTTCATTATAATAATATTATAAGACAATACATATAATTCAGTCTAAAAAAATAAATATTTATAATTATATACAATTCACAAGTATATGGAAGAATATTTAGAGTTACTTGTTACTCGCTAATTCTCAAGTAATCACCAAAAAGCTACTACCAAGCTCCCCAAATAATTATCTCTACGCTTTCCCTCTCTCCTCCCTTTATTTTTCTCACACTCACTTGCTCTGCCTAAATACGCACCGAAGGTGCGTATTTATAGTGGTTGAGGAGGGGCTAATTGGGTGAAATTGGGGGGTAGTTGAGGTGAAACGTGGGGTAGTTGGGGTGAATTTTATTACCCCATCCCCTTTTAACTTTAAAGCCGACCACGTTTCTAATATGTGTGTGTATATATATATTATAATATATTTCTACAATATATTAATATATTATGATAATAAAAATTATTATTATTATTTTACCTAACAGAAAATTTTATTGCTATCATTATTCTTAATAAATTGTAGGATGTTACATGCTCTAAGGCTTTCCACATTGCCACCTTGTTGGAGATGCCATGAGTTGGCTAAGTACACTAACCGAGAAGGTAATATCAGGACAAGTTAGTATTAGATAATTCACCTTTCCAATGAGTCTTTGTATCTCTTAGGGGCTGCAAATGGCTTCAATTTCTCTGGATCAATCTTCTCCTTTAAGTCATCAGGAAGCTCATCAAACATGCTATCATTAAGATCTAGGAACGGATTCAGAATCATGGGAATGCTGCTTGGTACAGCTCCAAGCTTTCCAGTCTCTTTTAATAGATCAAGAACATACTTCTTCTGAGTCAAAAGGATGCCCTTCTTGCTTCTCAAGACTTCAATACCAAGGAAGTACTTCAATGGGCTTAAATCTTTTGTTTGGAAGTGGGAGTTGAGGAAGACTTTAAGCTCTGAGATGCCAGAAATGTTACCCCCAGTAATCACAATATCATCGATACACACTACTAGAAGAATCATGCCTGCATTAGACTGCTGGTGGAACACAGAATGATCACTCTTACTTTGGTTTAAACCAAACTTCTTGACCACACCGCAAAACCTATAAAACCAGGCATAAGGACTCTGCTTTAAATCATACAATGACTTTCGAAGATAACATACTTTCCGATGCTCCCCCTGAGCAACAAACCCAGGCGGTTGCTCTATATACACTTCCTCAAGAAGATCACCATTTAAAAATGCATTCTTAAATCCAACTGATGCAAATCCCAATGATATATAAGTGGCAGCCAGAGATACAAGAAGACGAACGGATGTAAGTTTTGCCACAGGGGAGAAAGTCTCAGAATAATCAATGCCATAGGTTTGAGCATACCCCTTGGCAACAAGCCTAGCTTTCAACTGATCTAAGGAACCATCAGCCTTAGTCTTAAACAAAAAACACTCATTTACAACCAATGGCCTTCTTCCCAGAAGGTAGATCAACAAGGGTCCAAGTACCAGTTGTATCAAGGGCCATCATTTCTTCTTCCATTGCTGCACTTTAACTAGGGTGAGTCATAGCTTGGTGGAAGGTAGTAGGGATAGAAATGGACTCAAGGGTGGTCACAAGAGAATAGGAAACAGGGGACAATCGCTGGTAGCACACAAATGAGGAGATATGATAAGTACAATCAGCATATCGCTTAGGAAGACAAGAAGGACGAGCACCTTTGCGAAGTGCTATTCGTAGGTCAACAGATGGGTCAACGATAGAGTCAAAAACAAGGGGATAGGAACGGGAGTGGTAGGGCATAAATGGGATTCGTCGACGAAGCAGTCACTGGTGAAGGCGGAGCAGTGGCAACATCAGCATCATCAGGAAGATTAGGGGCCGGAACATCAGCCAAGACTGGTGAGAGAGGAACAAGATAAACTAAAAGATCATCAGGTTCATCAATGACAAATGACGAGTCAGATAAGGTCGAAGACTGGAAGAAAGAAGAAGACTCATGAAAGGTCATATCACTGGACACAAGATAACGATGGACGTTAGGAGAGTAACACCGATCGCCTTTCTGAACTCGAGAATAACAAATAAAGACACATTTCAAGGACTTGGGGTCAAGTTTACTAACACTCGGATGGACATCCCGAACAAAGCAGACACAACCAAAAATTTTGGGATCAATAGGGAACACCTTAGTGGTAGGAAACATAATGGAATATGTCATAGAACCACTAAGGACAGCCGAAGGCATGCGATTGTTGAGAAAACAAGCAGTAGACACGGCATTAGCCCAAAATGATTTTGGTACACAAGAGCGAAACATGAGAGCACGGGCAATTTCTAAGAGATGGCAGTTCTTTCTTTCAGCAACACTGTTTTGGGAAGGTGTATCAACACATGAGGATTGATGAAGGATGCCATGACTATGCATATAATCAGTGAAGGGAGCGAAAAAAATATTCTTTTGCATTATCACTTCAAATAATTTTCACAGGAGTATTAAACTATGTTTGAATTTCAGTATAGAAATGACAAAAATGAGTAAACAATTCAGAATGCTATTTCATTAAGTAAAGCCAAGTAGTTCGGGAAAAATCATCAACAAAAGTGACAAAATATCAATAATCAATCTGAGACACAACTGAACAAGGACTCCAAACATCAGAATGAACTAACTCAAAAGGGGACGCAACCCGTTTATTGACTCGAGGTGCCAAATGAACACGGTGGTGTTTGGCAAATTGACACGACTCACAATCCAAAGAAGACACAGACGAAAATTGAGGGTACAACCGTTTTAGGGAAGAAAGGGACACATGACAGAGACGACAATGGACTTCAAAGGGAGATGACCCATAGGACAAGCAACAAAACACGGCACCTGATCATCAAGGATGTAATGTCTACCAGATTCGTAGCCTCTACCAATAATCCGCTTCATCGAAAGATCCTGAAGTAAACAATGGTCAGGGTATAGTGAGATACAATGGTTCAAATGACGAGTCAGTTTACTAGGAGACAAAAGATTAAATGTGAGATCAAGAACATTAAGGACGGAAGAGATGGAAATGGATGGTGTTGGTAAAACAATTCCTAATCCAAGGACTTGGACCGGGGAACCATTGGCGACAAATATGGAGGATGGGTTAGCATAGGGGGCATATGATGAAAATAAATGATAATAATTTATGCTAATTTTATTTTAATAATATTTTAAATCTTTTAATTAAAAATATATTTATTATTTATATTTTTTTATGTTTTTTATTATATATTTTTTCTTTTTTCTTTATTAGTTATTAGTTAGATTATTTATTATATAGAGTATTCTAATTTTATTAGAATATAGATTATTCGAATGATATAAATAGAGATAAGATAGAAATATCAAATTAAATAAATAAAAAAGAAAAGTTGGTTACCCGTCATGTGGTCGGTGGCACTAAAATCAATGACCCACTTCATGGAAGTGGTAGCAAGGCAAGAAGATAAAGTACCTGTAGCAAATGCCACGAGAGGATGGACCAAAATCAGAATGATCAAGTGTCTCGAACAATATGAGCAAAGCCACGCTGCTGATCACGTTGCTATTTAGTCGCAATTTTTGACAATTTTTCTTGACGTGCCCAGGTTCCTTGCAGTATTAGCAGATAATACTGCCAGAGGGTGGAACAATAGTGCTTTGATAACATGTAAGCTAATGATATGAATTTCTTGTGTATATTCATGTTCAATATGTCTTTATATATACAAAGAAGGAGAGCCTCACTCTTAATGTCTCATGATGATAATATCCTTGATTTATAAAGATTATGATTGATAACATATTCGGGTACCGGTACCCTAAAATATTCTTTTAGAATCTTAAAAAATATTTTAGGGTAATGAATGGTATTAAGAAGATATTTAGTGCGAAAAAGTTCTTCATAATCTTAAAAAATTATTTCGGGTACTAAATGGTATTAAAAATATATCTCGGGATACTAACCGACACCGAAAAAAAAACTTCAAAAATTAAAAGAAAAAATCCTCTAAGAAAAAAGAAATATGGACGGGACCGCGCGGATCTCCTAGGCGCTCACCCTCTCCTCGCGGGAAACCGATTCCCTCGTCTCTCACTCTGCTCCTCTGTTCGTTCTCTCCACCGACTAGGTCCATATCCCACTTGTTAAAATTCAATCCGAGAGGAGTATTTCCTCTTTTTCATTCATTCATTCATCTGTAATTTCCCTCTTGAATGAGGTAAATTTATACAAGTAGAGGTTAACAACCTGAGCAAAATAGCATGTAACAACCTTTCAAATATTCCCCTTTTCTAGATAAATTATTCTAATCTAATAACAATAATTCAAATTCAAATAATTCAAATAATAATTCAAATTCAATTCCTATCTTCAACACTCCCCCTCAAGTTGGTGCATGAATGTCATTCATGCCCAACTTGCCCATCACTTCTTCAAATACTTTTCTTGAGAAGATGTTGGAACTGGAGGCATAGAGAGGACAACTACAGTTCTTCTTCTTCAAAGATCTTGAGTAATGAGATCCAAAGCATTCTAATACATTCATCAATAAATGATACATATTCGAGTACATTCATAATAGATGATAAATAATAATAAGAATGAGATAAAGAAGGGATTCGGTGGCTTTTAGCCATTACGGAGTGCCGCATCACGATTTCGTGGGCGAGATTTAAGGCGGATGAACCGCTATATTAACAGGTGGCTCATGGATTCGATAAGCCTGCTCTTCATTCATTTGTGCTTCTTCGTTGCACCAGTCAGGTACCCAGTTTTTCTTTTAGCACCAATACGCATGTCCATTAACTAGGACTTAAGGGGATATTTCGAGTCATCAAGGATAACGGTGATGGGAAAGGAGGAATTATCTTGCTAGATGATGATATGGGAAGGTGGACCAAAGGCGGAGGACAATGGAGAGGTGGAATGGATAGTAAAGTCGGGATTCTCCATGGGAATTTAGGAAATTAGGGATTTGGTCGGGGAACAAGAAAAAAATATATAGGACTTTAGGTTTCCTGGATTGAAACGCTCTGATACCATGTTAAAATTCAATCCAGAGGAGTATTTCCTCTTTTTCGTTCATTCATTCATTCGTAATTTTCTTCTTGAATGAGGTAAATTTATACAAGTAGAGGTTAACAACCTAAGCAAAATAGCAGGTAACACCATAACAACCTTTCAAATATTCTCATTTTCTAGATAACTTATTCTAATCTAATAACAATAATTCAAATTCAAATACTAACAATAATTCAAATAGCAACAATAATTCAAATTCAAATAATCCAAATACTAATTCAAATTCAATTCCTATCTTCAACACCACTCTCACAGACGGAGGTCGTCGGAGCTAAACCGACATCATTTTTGTCTCCGTTGGCGAACGAGAGGACAGAGAGAGGGAGAAGGGTGAGAGAATGAGAGAGAGATGATGCGGATAATATGGAGAATTTTTTTTCACTCTATGGGCCCCACAAATACACAAAGTTAACGGAAAACTTCCCAATAGTAACAAGATTGTTATTTTGCCCTATTTAAAAAGTTTATGTATATCTTTTTTTTTTCCCTTAAGGTTTATTTATATCTTTACACATTGTAACATATATTTGTTCCAGACCCTCTTTTTAAAAAAATTTGTTGAAGATATTAGTGTTTAGGTTGGTAATAATAATGATAGATACAATATTGAGGTTTTATTTGAAAATTTTAACGTTAAAATGATTTATATATTTTTAACAATTAAATATTTTTTTAGTGTGTACAATTTTTTTCAATAATTTTTTTGTAATTTTGATATTTTCTTAAAATTAATGTGAATATAATATACATCTATCATTTAATAAAATTTATATTCTTTTTCGATCATTTTACATTTAGATTTGCTTTTCCACTAATTATTCAAACAACTTTTAGTTTGTCAATCTGACTTTAATTTTATAAAAATCAATTTAAATATAAATTACATTATACCATCTGACTTTGACCACACCTTGAGTTGCCAAATTGAAAAAAACCATATCTGCGATTGCTAATCTAAAAACACTTATAGCTTAGTAGTATGAAAGCTAGTTTATAAATAAGAGGTCACATATACAAAAATTAATGTAAATATGTAATCAACAGTAAATATTGCTAGTTGGCTTTTAGAGAAGCATGAAATGTCTTAATCTATCCTAAATTGTACAGTAATTCATTGTGGGAGGCACAATGTTACTATATATAGATGAGTTCAACTAGCTCAAAAATTCTCACTTGACATACAATTCTAACATCATACATCACCATTATTATATAAAAATTGTCATGTATTATAAAAGTTTGTGGTTCGTACTTACAAAACCGTTATTTATGTTACTAAATAAATAACGGTGGTCCACGTTTAAATCATTATGTATTATTTTTAAAAGTCACAGCTCTTACATAAAAATGTTATGTATGTTACTAAATAAAAACCATTATGTATGTTACAATTGAAGAGTCTACCATTTGACCAAGGAAAAAAAAAAAAAAAAAAAAAAAAAAAAAAAAAAAAGTCTACCATTCATACGTCACAATTATTATATAAAAAATGTCATATATTATAAAAGTTCGTGATTTTTACTTACAACCCATTATTTATGTTACTAAATAAAAAACAACTATTTACGTTACCATTATTTATTATTTTCAAAAGTCGAGGTTCTTACATGAAAACATAATGTTTGTTACTAAATAAATAATGGTTATTTACATGAGACCCTTATGTATTATATCGCATTATTGATTATACAACGATTGTTTACATGAACACGTTTTTTATTATGTCTACATCACCCATATTATGGCTTGACCAAGTCTCGATGATGACGGGTGTTATATTAGAACCGCTATAATACATATTAAATAAATCATGGTTCAAAACTGTTATTTATATGCATTGAGTATATATAGCGCCTGAAAAGACCCTTCCTCACAAGTCATTAATTAACCATAATGATTCACAAAACCGATTTAATAAGTGATTAAAGAAAACCCTTTTCTTAATTTCATAAAACTAGCATATCGGAGTCCAGGGCACAACTTCCGCCCACAAGCTCACTACGAGAAAATTCTTAACTCGGGCACAATTATCAAACGAAGAATACATAGCCCACGAGTTACAACAACACCAAATTCACAACAAAGGGGCCTACACCAAAACATTTCCATACAAGTTCGATCGTGAATCCACTAAAATATTTTAGCGCATAAGATAAAACTTTTGATTCAGCAGTGAGCAATAGTCATCCCAAAACAGTTAAAATAGGATTCTCAAAACATGTGGGCTCTAAAATGGTAATATATAAACTCATACAACACCAGTACCAAAAAGAGGCTTACAAAGTACACAACTATTATGCCTCTGGTTGCTTCCCTTGACCTTGACTTCTAGTAAAATTAGAGGTCTCACCTGAAAAATATTGATAATGACGGGGTGAGACATAAAGTCCTAGTAACCAAAATTAATTTACCAAATATGCAGGAAAGGATTGCACATCAGAGAAGCAGGTTTACTAACATATTTATAAATTCAACAACAAATAATTAATTAATCTATAATAATTAACAATAAGTAGAACCATCCCCACTCATCCATCCCGCTCCTCCTTATATCGTACGGGCGTGGTACGACTATTATCGGTGCTAGTATACCTAGCCAAGGTTAGCTAGTCATTTCAAGAATACCTGTCCCCTCCTCGCTACCACCAATATACCGTAACAGGGAGGTGTCCGCCCAAAACACTCAATTCAAATTCCGGGCCAGGAATGAGAGCGCCGATGGGCACAATTTCACCCTAAATCTCTTCCACACAACCCAACATGTCCATAACAGATAAACAATATGGCACCACAATACCCAAAAACATCGTACAATGTATTATTCCTTATACTACATTCCATAACAAACATTATAACAACAAGATCTAACAAAATTTATTATTCTCTATATACGACATTTCACAACAAATATCATAACTATCACCACAGACACAATCCCAATAGCAATATTACTTATATACAAACATTTATTGGAAAATACACTGCTTCACTGGAACAATTTTATATTCAGATACACGCATAATTTATCAAAACACATAACAATGATTCATGTGAGAGTAAGATTTAGAAAACACCATACAGTCCAAAATAAGCATATAAAATAAATTAACCCCGGTTACCTCAACTCCAAGCTAAATCTTATCTTGAAGAGTAAAACGTGAACAATCACCGGTCACAAATAAACAAATAAACTCTCAAATAACTTCAATATTCTCCTTTTTCTCTTCTCTCGCTCTCCGGACTCTCACTTCAGTTTCTCACCGCCTAATACACACACACACGATGCACATATATATAATTGCCAAAAAGTAGGTTGAGTCATTCCTCACTTAATGTCTAAGGCGGTGCAATTGTTTTTTTTTTTTTCTCTTCTTTCTTCCGCCACCAGCCACGTCTAACCTTTTTTTTTTAAAAGGGCTAAACTACCACAAAGAGCCCAAACTTTATTTTATTATTTATTTTTTTTCAGATTTTTATTTTTCACTCCCAATTACAATTTAATCACAATATTATATATAATTATTTTATAATTACAATTAAATCCTAAAAATAAAATTAGGATGTTACGGCCTTTTGCATATATGAATGTTTGAAACTGTACGTTATGGTCAATAATAACCGTCATATATCGGCGATTCTATAGTAATGCTAAGGATGGAATGCTTCTTTCAACCATGGGCATATTTGATACTTCTGAAAATATAAGTGTTCCTGCGGGCCTCGTTCTTATTATACTCAATGACATGGTTTCAGAGGTAAACTTAGATTGTTAAATATAATAATAAATTTATACCCTTAACACATATGTTTGAAGATACTCCCTCTGGTCCTAATTATAAGAGCTAGTTGACTTTTTTTGGAGAGATTAAGGAAGCTAATTAAATTACTTTAGAATATTTTTATTTTTATTTTTTTCTTCAAACTAATTAGTTTAACTAATAAACTAATATATAATCTAAGGATACACAACATATGAAATGATTAAGTAACTTCTTTAGCTTCCTTAATCTCTCCAAACAAAGTCAACTAGCTCTTATAATTAGGATCGGAGGTAGTAATAAATAAGACGAAGGTGTAAAAATGCTCATAATCTTTTTTAAAAGGAGCTGCTAGTACCGCTGCAAAAAACTAGTGTAAAAATGTAAAAACCTATGTTTTTATTGAAGTGATACGTATTAAAACGCAAGTAAAAATTGTCCTCGGTAAAAACGTAAAAAGATTGATGTTTGATGTCCATGATGAGGAAAACTTGATTGAAATTGAAGTGAGAGAACCTATGGATGGTAATTATTTAGACATTTCAAGTTTTGCAAATGACTTATTGTAAGAGCAAGAGAAGATGACATTGAAGACATGCAACTGATGCAAGATGTGATGTCTTTGGTTTGAATAAATTGATATAATTTAGGAATTGTTAAACTTTATTCTTTTGATGTTTTGGAACTTGGTTTTAGGAGTTGTCAAACTTTTTTTGTGTTTTTGGACTTATGTTTTATATAGTTATGTGACTTGTATCTTTTAAATATGAAGTTGTTCATTGAATTTTTAGTAATGATTTATATTTTTTACATGTGTGTGTGTGTGTGTAATTTTGTATTTTGACCTTAAATAGTAGAAATTTTACATTTCATGTCGTTTGTAATACCCGGATAATTATCTATCTGGAATATTATATTTTAGCAAATAATACCTATTTGGAAATAGGTGAATATGTGGTTTTAAAACCTTGTAGGATACTTATTCTATTATGCAGGAAATTTCTAATGAAATTAGAGGGATTAAAGTGTCAAAATCCCTAAATGCAATTATGGGCCATGAAATGCCCGAAAATATTATGATAAATCCCCGAGGCAATAAAATATTTATTGAAAATTAGAAAGTATGTTGTCTCTAATTTTAGGAATTTTTGGGATTATTTCCCTTGAAAAATAATGAGGCAAAATTAAATATAATTTTGGGGAGCATAAGTTGCCCCATGATTTTTAATATTTTACATGGAGCATAAAATACCAATGTAAGTAAAATAGTTGTGAGATAATGATTAATCTTAATTAAGAAAATTATCAACAATTAGAAAGTGATTAGTTAGGTAATTAATGGCTAATTATCTAAGCTTGAACAAAAGAACCAATAGGGAGAATTTTTAAAGATAATTAAAGTAAAAAAAAAAAAAAAAAAAGGGGAGGAATGATATTTTCAAGAAAAAGAAAGGGAAAAAAAGAGGAAAAAGGAAAAAAAAAAAAAAAAAAAATAAAAAAAAAATAATAAAAAAAAGAGGAAGGAAAAAATAAAAAATAAAAATAAAAATAAAAAATAAAATAATAATAATAATAAAATAAATAACAAATATCATGATATTTGTATTATTATAATAATATAAAAGAGATATTTGTGGGAGAACAGGTTGGATAAATGAGAACCGATAGAAATTAAATCCTATCTAGAAAACCATGAACTAAGTTTCTTAGGTCGACAAATTACAAACAAGTGAATTTTTGTCCGGAAGTCGGTGTTAGCGGAAGTCATTTCCGTAAACCGGCGGGGCGAATAAGGGATCGAGATGAGAAGATATTTTTGTAAATAAAGGGCGAGATAAGAAAAGTGAGAACCAATGGAAAATAAATCATAACTTGAAATCCTTGAACTAAGTAGAAAACAACCGGACATATTATGAACCGGTGAATTTTTGTCCCGAAGTTGATGTTACCCGAAGTAATTTACTGTCAGAATCGACGTCTCTGTCCGAAAATGTTCAACGACAACGGAATACCCTTAATGGAATCAAAAATTTAGTTAACTCGATATTTCCAAAGAGGAAGAATAGAACTTCAAGGTGTGTTCCGGATTTTTGAGATTTTCTAAGATTACGCGATTAGAACACCGAACGGGGACTTTATCGGTAGAAGTTCATAAAGCACATGGGTGACATCACCTTGATGACATCATGATGAGGTAAGGAGATGTGTTGTATGGTGGAGATGATGCCTTGTGTCCAAGCTAGATCCAACGGTTGAGATTCGGTATGATAAAGCATGAATAGTGCACCAAAATCTTCTATAAATAGGTCTTCCCATTTCACTTCATTCCTCACCAATTCACAATTCCTAGAGAGGTTAGAGAGAAGTGAGAGCAAGGAGGAGCTCGGAAAAGGAGTAGCGAAGTCTTGGGTAAGTTCTTCGGTCCCAGTCTTAAGCTTTGGTAGTTCCTTCGGTAGTTATAGTAGAAATGCTAGATTAATCTTTAATCTTCCAAGTTAGTTTAGATATCATGTTTTAGGGATAAATATGATATTTATTATTGGAGATAGAGATATGTCAAAATTTTGGAAGATTAGAGTTAAAGTAACGAAGTTACCGCGAAATTCCGCCGATTAGGGGAGTCAGGGGTAAAATGGTAATTTGGGACTAGAATGTCTGGTATAATGTTGACCATTGATTAGAAACGTTATCATCCTTATAGGATATCTGTAATCACTTACCGCTGTTGTACCGCTGTCGTACCACTGTCAACAGTCATACCGAAGTTCCGTCAACGAAGGTACGTTCGCGTACTGTAACACTAACTCTGATGCTTATTGTATGCTTATATGTGATAGACTATTTCATAGAGTCATGGACAGGACTTTGTCTTGGGTCATGCACCGTGTCTAAGACTTCTGTCTTAGTTCACCGTTTATACATTCAGCTTTGTTTATACGGGTTACGGTCTTGGTAATGCCGTTGAGTTTTCCTAGCGCGAGGACACGGATGTACACCGTGGCACCGGTGAATAGTGCGGACCGTAATAACATTCATATGCGGTGGCTGTGTTGTTATTACTTTTACATGTGCTATGTGCTATGTACTTGTTGATATGTTAATCTTGCATCTGTTGTGTGCTTATGTATTGATTACTGCGTAAATGTCATGAGATAACCTGTCATCCATATCTTGTATTACTTGAGCATGAGGTTAACCGTTGAGAGGTTCAATGGGCATTGAACCTCGGCTCTTAACATAGCGTCGGGGTCAAGAGGACCGAGGATCGAGGAGAAAGGCAAGCGGCACGCATAGGGACTCACCAAGACTTTCTTCTTTTGTTATTTACTTTGAAAACACTCGGTATAATGTACCGCTACCGTAATCGTCCCGGACTTACGGCATTTTAAATATAAATATCGATTACTCAATCGCTCCGATGCTCTACTCGATGAAAAAAAATATATCTGCTTTTGAAAATGAGATGTTACATCGTTTCTATGATTTACGTTTCTTCCACCTTCTTTCATTTTTACTTAGAAACTGGATTTTAAAAAATACCTATGTAGTTTTAAAAACGGTGCTTAAATGCTACAGCCGTTACTTTTAGGTGCGTTGATCGTGTGTTTGAAAAATTTGACCAAGTTCAATGACGTGGACAGTGAGTTGGAAAAGTGTGTTTGGTAAATATGACCACATGTGATGATGCCACCATCTCCTTCCAGCGTCACCCATCTTCATTGACTACACAAATGGCCTCCCCATCCCGCCTTCTTAGCGAATCCTTCCTTATTTTGACCTAGGGCTTTCACAATAATAAGGACCTTATGGCAGAGACGAGTCAGAGGAAGCGGATTATTATGCCTAAATTTAAGCCAGGTCTCTTCGAATAGTTGTCCCTTTTGCCTTTGGGTCCACTTCTCACCCCGTTGGACTTCTTCTTTGGCCTTTTCCCTCCTTCACTGGATGCTCCCGTTGGCCAAAAAGAAAAAAAAATCCTCCCTAGCATGTCAACATTGGCAGAAGTTGATCGACAAGACTTGGTATGTCACGCCCTTCTGATAATACGTTATATATTGGAGCAGTATAGCGCAGCATAATGACAAAATAGTTTGGGCATAGTATACTGATAATAAATTTCAATTATTGGTTATACAAGAGGAATTACCCTATAGGGTTCATAATATAGTAATCTAAAATTCTGTTGTTCCATATCGTTTACAAACTTTTCTCTATCGACCGTCATTGCATCCATCAATTACCTATGTTTGTTGTCTTTCCCTTGGAGCCATGTCCATTGCATTGTTCATAATTCATATAATAACGTTAGGATCCCGAAGAATCCTAGAGTAACAATTAATCTCAAATGCAGTGTATAGATATCACATGATAGCCAATCACAATCATGAAAGTAAACCATTCAACATTTAGCAATCAATTCACTTAGAACGCACACAACAACATAATGCAACCATAAAGTTACATACATAGTTGACTGCAAATGCAGAACACAACAAGTCCCGAATCTACAACGCTTGGAAAACAGCTGAGTAACAAGCCATAACAACTGAATGTATACCAGGCTTAACGACCCAAGGACCTCCAATCCACTAGGCCCTACATCATAAACGTGTGTTCAAAACACGAATCACAATTATGGTACAAGCTATGCAATCATACATAGTATGTGATATTAGAGTTACTACCTGACTGCTTATCAACTTTTAATTTAGTTCTTATCTCTTTTGTGGCTTCGGCAAATAGTAATTCCTATAATTTTACAATTATAGTTAAGGGTCACTATTTATAAAAACTCTTCTCATATGTCTAAAGCAGTATAATTATTATATTTATGTCCAATTAAAAGATAAAGGAGTCCAAAAATCCCCTTTATATCATCTTTGACTTTATTTTTCCCCATTTTCGGGCCTTTAATTTAACCAACATTTTCAAAATTTTCAACAATCTTTGAAAATTCATAACTCATCTTACAAATATCCAATTAAGGTGATTCTAAAAGCTATATGAACCTTGACAATTATATTTTTAAGGAAAAATACTATTTATAGCCAAGCATATGCATACTGTTCCAAAATAAATAAAACAGTACCACTGCCTAGATTTGAGTTCCAGAATCATAGGTCATTTTTATAAATTCATATCTCCATGTACATCAATCCAAAATAGGCAAATGACCTATCAAATTAAATCTTGTGATGTCTATTTTAATTTGAGAAAATTTCATAATCTTTGGACACCTTAGTTATTCAGAATCGCAACACAAGTCCACCGCCTAACATGAACTTATCACCTAGGTAGTTTCATAGCTTTTCATATTTTAATTCTAAAGCTTTTAAAATTACTTCTAAACCTTTATCCTACACAAATTTTCATTTTAAGCCCATTGGAAGTATCAAAATAGTCAAAATCTCATTGCTTCTCCTTGTTTTGCATTTGGCCAAAAGTGAGGTTTAAAGAGTTCAAAAGTAACTTTTCCAATTTTACTCCAAGAACATCATAATTTAGCCTTAGATTACCTTATCATTTATTACTTTGGTTCTTAACATGCTTTAATCCATTATAAACACATAGACAACATCACATCTTAAGGATTTATACTTTCAAAATCTTATGAAATCAAGGGGAAATTGGTTTTATCATCACCAACAACAAGAACAAGTACCAAGAGATTAGGATCTCTTCTTACTTGGTTGTTCTTGTGGTCCTTATTATTTTTCCTTCCTCCTTTGATTCTCCAAGCTTTGATGACCTTTCATAAACCATGTAAGAGAGCCTTTTAAAATTTAAGATAGTCAAGAAAAGCAAGTAGAAGAGATGTGGACTTTGGGATTTTAAACTTACCTTTATTTCCTTTCTTTTTCCTTTCCTTCTTTTTTGGCTAGCACTTTCTTGGTTTCTTCCTTGTGTTGGCCGAACACAAGCATGAGAAAAGGAGATTTAATTGTTTTTATATTGACTTAAATCAACTCTTGGGATCCCACACAAAGATCCCATTCGATTTGCCTCTCTGTTTTTTTCTTATTTCTTTTGTTTTCCTCATGTGCTTAATATGTCTTATGATTTCTTTCTCTTGTCTTCTCTTGAATGTTGGTAGAAACTTGGTGTGCGTGTAGCTTATTCAATATTCTTCAACATGAGTCAAATGCATTAAATCCATCCTCCCTCCCTACTTGGATATGTGGCCAAAAATTAGCATAGGATTGGGAGGCTTATTCAATACGCCACTTGACTTTTCTAACACCTCATAATTTCTTATAACATGTCTTCGTCTTCTTCATCTTTGTTTGGACGATTCTAGGGTCTTTGGAAGGTGCTTAGTAATTTCCTTCCTTATCTTAAAGACACATGTGCTTATGATTTTCTTATAAGATCAACTTGGTTCCCTAGCTTGTCATGTGTCATAAATTTGAACAAGAAAGAATGATTTCTTTGACCTTTGATTGTGGACATTTGGCACATCCATCATAATTATTTGATCTTCTCCTTCCTTCTCCAAGTTACCCGAAAATCACATGTGTGTAGGGCTTCTTGGATTATCTTCAACCTATGCCAAAAGTCTCATGTTTCCTTGATGCACACTTGGCTAAAATCTATGGCTTCTCGAAAGTACTTGGAGACTACTACATTAACTTATATCACATGTTCTTTTAAGGGTAAAGGAGCAAAAATACACATGTGCTTTACCCTCGAGAGCGCCCAGCACCATATGCTTTTTTCGGGAGCAAAAATACACATGTGGTTACATTTTAGGAGCAAAAATCACACCACCGTTAAAATCTAACTTAACGGTGCATTTGCGTGCAGAAAATGCCATATTTACAAATTTAAAAATGTCATATTTACAACAACATTTAAACACCTGGATTTTGAATATAGAAATGTCATTTACAATAACAAAAAAGGCTATATTTACAACAGGAAGTGTTGTATTTACAACAAAATTTAAAATCTGACCATATTTACAACAACATTTAAACACCTAGATTTTGAACATAGAAAGTTCATTTACAACAGAAAATGTTATATTTACAACAGGAAGTATTGTATTTATAACAAAATTTAAAATCTAGCTATTTACAACATAAAAAGTCGTATTTACAACAGGTTAGATTTTAACAGTGGTGTGACTTTTGCTCCTAAAATGTAACCATATGTGTATTTTTGCTCCCAAAAAAAAGCATATGGTGCTGGGTGCTCCCGAGGATAAAGCACATGTGTATTTTTGCTCCTAAACCCTTCTTTTAATCATTCAATATTCCTTCTTTCTTGTAATATCTCAAATTTTGGAGCAATGAGTTTAGGAATAAGACTCGAGATAAGTAGTCTGTTAAGCCAAAAGTCTTAAGCTTATGAGGAAAAATTTAAGATTATTATTAAAAATTATTTTTTGACCGTGAAAAAAAAATTAGGAGAAAAATTATGAGATATTATTTTAAGGATTTAGAAATATTATGAAGGGATCAGTATGGTATGGAACCCACAAACTATCCTCTCCATTTTCACTTCTCATTGGGCTTAATAATTACCCGTCAATTTACCTCTCATGTAGAATGCACACTTCTTATTTATCCAACAATTCATTTGGCCCACATATTTTGTATAACACTCAGCCTATCATTCTCCATTTCAGCCCACACACCCCAATGCTTATATTAGTCATTTCATTTATCAATTCTCATTCCTCATCCCCCTCGTCCTTGGGTTCAACTGGCGTGAGGTCAAACTTCCTCACCTTAAGGGAGGGGTTCGATCCCTACATTGGTCAAGACGCTGGGGGAGGCATCCTAGGGGTCTATGACGCAGTGGAAATGCTGATGGAGGTGGAGGCATATGTACTCTCTGGCCAGTATGCCCTGTGGACTAGGCTCCAAGTGCCCTACTCTTAGGATCAGGTGAGCCCAACCCTTTTCCTAAAATTTTTTTAGCAAAAAAAAAAAAAAAAATCCCATCCCTTATTGCTATCGGCCTGAGAAATAAAAGAAAGGAACCGAGTAAGAGTGAGACATCTGTTTCATGCGAATAACGAACACCTCACCCCTCTCATGCAGCTCCCATATATACTTCACCATTTCTCTGAGTATTGGCATGCCCGTAGAACCACACACCCTTATTTATCCATGCAGCCATACTTTCTTATTCTCATTCTTTCCTTCCGCTTTTCACGAACTGAAACGAGAGTGAGAGACTGAGAGGGAGCTTCAGTAGCTGAGAGCGAGAGATCGAAACAAAGAAGAAGGTCCAACCTTGCACAAACTTAGACGCCAACCAAGGTGATTTTTCAAGCTGCATCCTATTAGTTTTGCATGTGTGCTCTGTTTTTTGGAGTCCGAAACAGAGGAAGTTTGGCATGTCTGAAATTTCCAGATTATGCACACAAACCATTAGGAAATAAAAGAGGATGTTTATTGTGTTGCATGCACGTCACGTTGGAGTTTTCTTTTTGTGAGTTTTCTGCAAATGCACCGAAACAAAACATGAAATAAGGTTGCTCAGAAATTAATTTGAGGATTGAAGCACTTATGTGATTAGGGAATAGCATGATTCAGTCTCCAATATGCCAAAAATTATGAAGATGGTTCAAGTCTATTGTATATACATATATGCATGCGCTGGTAAAGCATGAAGTTGGAATCTGCGGTTGCTGTGATGATCATTCAAAGCTGAAATATTGTTTCTAGATTACCTTGTGGTGCTGTTAATTGGAAAATATTTAAAGGTTAAAACTGATCATTATTGCTTTTTGAGGACCCTAAATGGAAAACTAGTGACTCAAGTGTTAAAGCATGCATAGGAATATTTAAAAGATTGAGTCCTTGGGTGCTAGACTTTATTTAAATTTCTATTTGTGGTCTCTGAATGTTTAGCAACTATTTTAGATGATTAGAATGAGGTTAGATATGTTAGAATAAGTTGAAAGATAATAAGTGAGGATTGGGGCATATATGTATAATTCTGTGTGTATGTGTATAAGTATTAAGTTGTGGTAGGACATCCCAAATGTTCCTAAACAAATATGAATTTCAAAATTTATAGAAATTGACAATTGCTTGAGCTCAAGAGAGAGAAAAGTCCAAAGGATTTTGAGAAAGGTATAGTTTCAGAAAGAGGAAGCAGAATGAGTGAATAGTGTCCCTAATTTTTATAAATGGTATTTTTATTGTTGAACTTTTATGTTAATTTTCATATTTAAAAGTATGATTTTGTAAAGGAATATTTGTTGATAGTATATGAATAAAGAATGATGATTTTATTCGTTATTATGTATTTTCTTCCAATTGTTTCAAAGCATAATTCACAATTATGTAGTTAAAGGGAAATGATACTTTTGAGATATTTTTTCATAAATTTTATATTGAAATGATTTTGGATTTTGGAAAGTGTATAAGCTAGAATTTTTTTATTTGAAAAAGATTTTATCGACAGATTGAATTTTAAGGAAAGTTTTGAAATACTTGTTTGTGAAAGTTCATACTCGGGATTTGATTATGAAGTATGAGATAAAGTTGTTATTATCTTGAAAGAAGAATTTTTATTACTTTGCTAAATTTATCCCAAGCATGCTTGAAAATGTTTTGGAGAGGACTGAATACAGAACGCTGGTTACTAACAATAGTACTGTTAGTTCTTGGTGCACCATGGTTAACCATGAGTTCACTTGATATTCATGGGATTTGTTTTCATGCTTGTTTCATGGACTGTGTGTCCATGCTTATTTCATGGCCTCATGTCATACTTGGTTAGTTATCCTCATGGACTGTGTGTCCATGCTTGTTTCATGGCCTCGTGTCATACTTGATTAGTTACCCTCGTGGACTTGTGGTCACACTTATTATCCGTTCTGTAAGAAGTTCTATGGAAAGATGTGGTTTTGAAAATTATGATTTAAATTGATTATATTAAATCAAAGATTTTACTATGTATTTGAAATTATTTGACTAACGATATTTTATAGGGTTAAGGTGCAATTTTACCAATGAACTATTAGTCCAGGAGCACCCAACACAATAAACTATGAGGTGGACCTTAAATGCAAATGAACTTTTGAATCGGTTAAAAGAGCACAATGACGTTAGTACTTGTGCAAACGTCCGTCTGTTTAAATTGGTAATCCTCAAACCTCAAACCTAACAAGACCTTTGCGAAATAGATCCGTAAATTGAAGTTTGAGTGATAAGGCGTATAGATCCGAAATCCATGGAGGTTGACGGAAAAAAATTTGCAGTTACCGGAAGTTGTCGAGTTCTTGGCGATCTTGAGGTGAAAGGCTCACCAGTAGTGGCTAGTATCCAAGATTCAAAGTGCTATTGCTTCATCGGTCGATGGAGCTCCTCCTTCAAGCATCAAATTCCCAAATCGAAGCTTGGGTTGAAGCTAGCAGATGGCCGTTTTGGATTCCATCGATGATTTGGTTCAAGTTCGAGCATTGCCGTGATCTGCAGTTCCATGGACTCCATTCCATCTGGACAATAGGTCTTGTCGCTGTTTGCCTCCGATTTGAGGTGAAGGAGCATTTTACGATGATTTGTGCCGTCCAAAACGTTGCCAATATTGAGGGGTTCGGAAGATTCGACTTCTTGATTCAAATCGATAGAGATTACACGTTGGCTCCGCGTTCGTGCCTCTCATCGGAGATTCTACCTTGGTGATTTTGCTCTAGTTTGATTGATCCTCTGGTAAATGATTTAACCATTTCTTTCCTTTTCGGCCGTCAGAATGATTCAATGATTTTTTTTATTTCTAGATCGTGAATCAAAATGTATGTTAATTGGGTTCGGTATTATTGCTCTGGTTTGATTGATCCTCTGGTTTGTGATTTTACAAGTCCTGCTATTGGTTTGTTCGAATGAGGAGATTGATGATTTCAAGTTCGAGTCGTGTTTTATTAGCTATTGATTTCCCCCAATCTATTTCCCATCAGACGGACGTTTGCACAGTACTAACGTCATTGTGCTCTTTTAACCAATTCAAAAGTTCATTTGTATTTAAGGTCCACTTCATAGTTTATTGTGTTGGGTCTTTCTTGGACCAATAGTTCATTGGTAAAATTGCACCTTAACCCTATTTTATATAAAGTTCTATTTTATTTATGATTTACTACTTTAAACTGGTTTTGTTAAAGTAAACAATTTATTACGTATTTCAAGGTAGTTGATTGATGATCCTATATAGAGTTTTGTTTTTATTCATGATCTTATGATTTTGAAATTGAAGTTATTGCCATACTGATATTATTAGAAGATAATAATGTTTAAATTATTTACTCTTGTATTTTATTCAATTAAAAGAATAGGACGTTATTCATCGGAAAATTTGTTTTAGTTCAGACGATATCGCGATCCTGTACCTATTGCTAAGCGGTGAAGAAACTTTCTAACGACTCAAAGTTTGCGGTCTCGTTTTGGAGTGCTACTAGTTGATGTAATTATAAACCTAGACTTTTGTATTATTAATTAATGCTAGATGCTCCAGGTAGTCTATAAGTAGGGTCCCTACCTCCCTTTTGTTGTATGGAACACATGAATATTCTAGATTATAGTATTATGAGTATTAACTAGCATTTATAGATAAATTTAAGGCTTAAGGAATGTGAGTCCTCTCATATTCGCGCCGGTCACCCATTGGGTTTTCGAGCATGACACTTCTCGTCTTGCCACCTAGCCACTTGATTGGGGAATCTCATTGATTAATTGTTGACAATTTGATTCCTCCTTCTCCTCCTTATTACTTGGCC
The DNA here is from genome assembly GCA_019022655.1 of Acacia acuminata. Taxonomy (NCBI): domain Eukaryota; kingdom Viridiplantae; phylum Streptophyta; class Magnoliopsida; order Fabales; family Fabaceae; genus Acacia; species Acacia acuminata. The sequence goes on along the minus strand of JAFJYI010000025.1, from coordinate 3,438,875 downwards.
GAAAATGACCATTATTATTTGGCTTGTTAAATACACTTCAACATGTGCAAAATTCCATTTGATCTCATACTCTTCCCCATGTGTACACTTGGCCAAAATCTAAGACATGCATGAGAAGCTTCTGGATTACACATCTTCACTTATTTGCACATGTTCATACCATGTTTAATAATTCCCTTCGTCCTTTCTCTATTTGGCCGAACATGGAGCCTAACGGAAGCTTATTGTTTACATTTTCTTGATCATTCATACAACAATTTTCACTTGTTGGCCAAATAAGATAAGTGGCACCAACTTAAACAAGAAGAGTTGGCATTTTTTACCCTTAAGCATATTTATTAATGAAAAATCCATTTGACCTTCTTTCATTTTCTTGTGACCAAAATTATGGTCCAAACTAGTCAGTTGGATGTTAATCCTATGTAATTTATTCTTATATAAACATATGTCACAAAATTTAAGGTTTCACGAAAAATCCAACACTTGGCCAAAATTTACTGTTGTATTCTACTGAATATATTCATTGTACAAGGAATTTTGGTAAAATAAATTCGAGATATTACATGATGCTTGCAGAAACTAATGTTGTGGGACAAGATGGACCAGGACCAAGCCATGCTGCTGAAAGAGGCTTACAAGTACGTCAAATTTCTCTAGGCCTAGTTCAATGCTCACAAACCCATGCCCTTCTCCTCAAGTTCAGTGCTCTCCAATCCTTCCTCTCCTCAAGTCTTGTGTCTCTCATCAGATTGATTCCCCTCTCCTGTCACCCATTCTTCACTCTCATCGACAATAAATTGGCTTAGAGCAGGTGGGTTTCGTCTTTAATGGAGGACGGAGCATAGGCAGGTGTCGGCTTTTACTCTCCTACCCACAAAATTAATCTTCCTCATCTGCCACGTTTAAGTCTCAGTCAGTAATAGAGTCCACATTGATAAACAAACACGGTTACCAGAAGTACAAATTGACGGGCGTTACCTCAGAGTAACGGCTGTAGCATTTAAGCGCCGTTTTTTAATCTACATAGGTAGAACATAAAATTTGTTTTTGGTGCTAGCAGCTCTTCTAAAAAACAGATCATGAACTTTTTTGGACCTTCCCCCTGGTAAAAGAAATGCTGCAGAATTTTATTGCAGACGCCAAGTCGGAACAGTTCAATGTGCCAAATTATTTTGCTACGGCTGAGGAAATCAGAGAAATAATAAAGGAAGAAGGGTCTTTCATTGTAGAAAGATTAGAGAGTATCAAACTAAGTTGGCACGGATCAGGCCTTGATGAAGAAGGCAATAAGGGTTTTAAATATAATAATGGGAGAATGAAGTTCATAACCAGAAACAAAAGATCTGTGTTTGAACCTATTTTGAAGAAGGAATGATGAACAAACTCTTTGTGAGGTTCAAGAACAAGGTTGTCCAAGCCAATTTCCAAGTTGGAGTATCCTATTTTTGTTATATCTCTCACTAAATTAAAATTGCTTAATAACCAACAATGTTATAGCGCAAGCACTATTCATGGTGACCACCAGATTCATAACAAAAATAGACTTCGAATGCTCCTCAAACATATATAACTTCTTCATTTGATATTTTACCCATGAAATATAAGGGATCAAACTCTGATGATAGAGATTCTTAAGGTGTTTCCTTAACTGAACTTCAAATTTATCATGGATCAAACTCTGAGTAATTATAGTGATTCTACAGATGCTTCCTTAAACTGAAATTTTGACCTATCATGTCTACAGTCTCCCACTTCAGCACAGGAAATAAAGCTTTTAAATTCATCTTTTAACTTTTGGAAAGGAATTCATAGGTTAGTCATTCCAATTAAGCTCAATGAACATTGAGTTTAATTATATTCTCCAATGTTAAGAGTACCTAAAATGCATTTTGAGTATACACAAACGAATTACAATATCAACGACATTCAGATTGTTGCCAGACTTAAAACTGTTGTAGTTCCAACAACATTATTTACCAATTATGCCCAAAAAAAAAAAAAAAAGACATTCAAAGATGATTAGGTTGATTTTTAGTTCGTAAAATCAATAATTACCTTTAGAATCTCTTATAAATGGTGATTGCCAATATTAAATTGTTAGTTTAAATTAATAAAAAATAAAAATACTTCCAAATTAGGCCAAAACACATAGATTCTAAGTTGAATAATAGAAGGGACATTAATTATGAGATGAGAGGATTTTATAAGCACAACTGTTAATTGTAAAACTAAACTAAACTCACGCAGATTAAAAAAATTCTGGACAATATTTTTTGAGTGAAATTAACATTTTAATTTATTTAAAATCCCTTAGAAATCTTGACAACCACGAATTATAGTACTCCCTCCGGTCCTAATTATAGGACAACATTTTAATTTTTGTCAATTTCTTTCTAAAATATTCCTATTTTATTCTCTCAAGTGTGTTTGATGAGTATATGTATGTGGGTCGTAGACTCTTCCCACTAGTAAAACTTTTGTATTGGTGGCTTTTAATTTATCGATCAGCTAACATTAATTTATCAACACACACTATGTGTGTCTATGTATATATGTGTGTCTACACACAAATTTATATAAACATACACACACACAGAGATATGTGTGTGTGTGTGTGTCTATATATATGTGTCTCTATGTGTGTACACATATATATATGTGTGTAGATATATGTGTACACACACATATATCTATATGTATACATATATATACACACATATATTTATATGTAGCAAGACTATTATTTCAATTAGAAAGCGTCTGGAAAAGAAAATTTTAGATCAGAGAGGTATGTGGGATGGGTGGTTTATTCACTTTTACTTATGTCATTTTAAATTTATATAAGAACATTTTAGGAAAATGAGTAAAATTAACTAATTTAACTCATCTCTTTAATCTCCCCAAAATCGATTGAATATATCTAGGGGTGGAGCTAGGATTGAAAATAGGGGGTGAAAAGTACAGAATAGAACCCAAGGGAGTTAGTATTTGAAATCAGGGGTGAAAATTACAGAATTGGACCCAAACTTTTAGGAAATTATGCTTCAGCCTCATAAAGATTTCAATATTTTCATTTTAGTCCCTCTATAAGACTTTGTAATAGGGACTAAATTGAAAATGTTAAAAATTTTATGAGGCTAAATCATAATTTCCTATACTTTTGAGTCAACTTCTGTAATTTTAGGGGGACGGGGGCCACCCCTAACCCCCCTAATTCCGCCTCTGAATATATCATATAATTAGAACCAAAGGGAGTAACTCCTTCATCCTTGATTGATTTATGGGAATTAAGCTTTTTGACCATTGGAATTTTTAGTCAAACACACATTTAAAAATATTTCCTTTGTAAGAAACACATTTAAATTTAAATCCGTTATTTAGCTTAGGCGTTTTGAATGGGAAATAATAAAAATGACGATCCTATTGATAGTATTAAATCGTTTGTTTATTTAATATAACGGATTCTTTCTTACAAATTATGTCAAAGAAGACTAAATTATGTAGTAAATATTACGGACCTCATAAAATCGTTTAAATCCATAGAGTAGAAGCTTCGAAAGCTCAAAATGATGTATATGAACTTCTCCGTATAATGCATGGGTAACAATACTTATTATAATTATAATGTGTGTGTATTTTTGTATATGGGTAATTATACCTAATTTGACATCATTCTACCCTTATTTTCTTAGTCTATGTCTTTATTGGTGTTTCTTATAAACTTATTTTAATTATAATTATATTCTGTAGATATATTTTTATATTAGGGTCGTTTTTTTGCCATATGTATATTGGGGTGGTTATACCTAATTTGACATCATTAGCTTTTCTTAATTTATGGCTGATTAGTGTTTCATCGTTTTAAACGGTGAGAAAAACTTTATAATCCTCCTTACTCAGGCCCACCTTGATGGGGTCCAGGTCCATCGCATGGACAACATAATAAAAATGCCTCAAAATCTCTTTTCTTTTTTCTTTTTTTTTTTTAAAATGAGCATCTGATATTTTTGACCTACCTTCTTTTAATTTAGAGGATTTATTAGGGTCCAGATTAACCCAAATCAAGTTAGGTAAGACCACAAAAGGCAAAAAAACTCTATCATCAAACATTACTTCATTCTTTAGAATTCAAACTCAAGAAATTTGATTAATTCAATAACCCTTATCAGTTGAGTTGATCCAAGTGATAAGTGATTGATTGGTGGTGAAATCTCTTTTCTTTATATGGTTGTAAAAGTATATTAGATGATGTGGTCCCCGCAAATCTCTAAAGCAATCAGATTGCTGATATTGTTCATTTTTATAATATACCAAAGCAATCAGATTGCTGATATTGTTCATTTTAATATTTCATTACCAAAGCAATCAGATTGCTGATATTGTTCATTTTTATAATATTGCTGATATTGTTCACTTTAATATTTCATTACCAAAGCAATCAGATTGCTGATATTGTTCATTTTTATAATATTGCTGATATGGTTCATTTTAATATTTCATTCCCAAAGCAATCAGATTGCTGATATTGTTTATTTTTATAATATTACTTGTAATATTAAAATGAAAAATATCAGCAATATTATAAAAATGAACAATATCAGCAATCTGATTGCTTTACAGATTTGCGGGGACCACATCATCTAATATACTTTTACAACCATATATGGAAATGAATTTTGACCAACAACGTTGTTCTAATGGGAAACATTTTTAAAGCCATGAGGTGGAACCGGCTTGGAGCTCATCATTTTGATAAACGCTGCAATCCATTAGATTTGGACAGCCAAATCTGATTTTAGACAAGGAAAAAAGACATATAGATATTAGGGAAAATGATAGCCAGTTCCCAACAACTATAAAATATTACAAAAAAGTTCCAACAGAAATCTACATATCAAAAAAGTCCCTAGGAATTTTTTTTTTTTGATATTATTTGTATTGGAGTAAAATCCAGATTTTTAAATTTGTTGTAAATATAGCACTTCCTATTATAAATATAGTTTTTTTTTTTATTGTGAATGGCCAAGTTTAAAATTTTGTTATGAATATAACACTTCTTGTTGTGAATCTAATTTGTAAATGACCTTTGTACGCTTAGGGACTTGAGTTTAAAACAAAATCCAGGTTTTTTTCTCATTGTGAATGGTCAAGTTTAAAATTTTGTTGTGAATATGACCTTTCACGCTTAGGACTTGAGTTTAAAACAAAATCCAGGTGTTCAAATTTTGTTGTAAATATGATACTTCATGTTGTAAATATAGTTTTTTTTTTTCTGTTGTGAATAACCAGGTTTTTAAATTTTGTTGTAAATATAGCATTTCGTGTTGTTAATAGAAATAATATCAAAAAAGTTCCTAGAAACTTTTTTGATATGTGAATTTCTGTTTGGACTTTTTGTACTTTTTTGTGGTCCATAGGACCTTGCTATCATTTTGCCTAAATATTATATAAATAAGGAAAAGAGTAACATATTCTAACATCTCTTGCATTTTACCTTAATTATACTAACCTCCCCTCTATTTTAAAAATGTATATTTAAGTCCAAATCAATTTTTATTTTTAATTAAAATTAAAAATAAAATAAATTTTATCCACTAATTTACCCTTCATCATTACTAATTCTCTAATTTGGTTTTCAAGTAATTTAATTCAGATATTTTTTTCCTTTTTCTTAATTTATTTTTATTTTTGCAAATAATTATCTGTTAATTTGTTTCATATTGAGATAAAGACATAATCAATTTAATTAATGTAAACATAGAAAAATTAATTAAAATATGATTAATTATTCAAATAGATGCATACTTAAATAAACATTTTTATAAATGTGTGCAAACAAAAAAAAATTTATTTAAAAAATTTAAATTTTAAACAAATATAATTTATATAATATATCAATTGGACCAAAATAGTTTTAAAATTATTGGGAAATTAGCCCCTAAATTCTAAATAATAGTTTTAAAACAATTTTTTAAGGGTGGTTATACCAAACATGATATCTTTAGAGAAAAACTTTATGATCCCCCTTACTCATGCCTGGCATGGGGTCCACGTCCAGCGCATGGACAAAATAATAAAAGTGCCTGCAAATCTCTTAATTTGACATCATTATATTCTTATTTTTCTTACGTTATGTCTTATTAATTCGTGTTTCTTATAAACTTATTTTAGTTATAATTATACTATGTATATACATTTTTTTAGTTAATATGCAAATTTTCTTTGGAACTTGTTTCAATTTTATTTTTATCCTTGAAGTTTTAAAACGTAGTTACGATACTCTATATTGTTAGAAAACTTTTTAACTGTAGAGATTAACATTACTCCATTATTTTAACACTTACAGAACAATATTGAATCTCAAAAGGTAATATGGCTACTTAACAGAAACTTTTGGGGTAAATTTACACATTAATTCTATATTTTTATATAAGGGTATTTTTTTTCTTGCCAGATATTTTTTAAGGGTGGTTATACCTCACATGATATCTTTAGAGAAAAACTTTATGATCCCTAACATGCCCACCTTGTATGCGGTCCAGGTGCAGCACATGGACAATATAATAAAAGTGCCGGCAAATCTCTTTGTTTAAGATGGTTGTAAAAGTATATTAGATTATTGTAGTGCCAGCATATTTCTATAGTCAAATTTAATATTGGGAGAAAGAAGGGCAAAATTGCTACTTTTGTAAACTTTTAAAATTGCTCCTCAATGAAAACTTCCAAGGTAAAAATGATACTTAACTCTTATTGGGTTGATGAGGTGGCATATACACTCAATTAAACTTAACGGTTAAAATTAACGGAGGGGCAAATTTGCTACCTTTTTCATAGTTCCGGGGCAAATTTGGTACCAAAAAAACTTCCGTGTGTTGATTTCCGGGACAAATTAGGCATTTAACCCTAGTTTTTATATATGTCCTAATTTGTCTCTATTGATGTTTCCTCAATAATAATTAAGAAGGAAATGGAATAAGAGAATGGAGGAATATGACTAAAGTGTTTTAGAACATGCATACCATATTAATTAATTCAACTAACTTTTTTAATTTAATCAAATTAGGTAATTAACATTTATGATCTTTTTTTTATTCGAAGTTGTGTTTAAACGATTTATACCACAAATAGAAGTATATCTGAAGATACTAATTAAGAAAATGCTTCAGAATTTGGTTGAAGAGGGGGAGTAGGAGCATTTCTATATGCCAAAATATTTTGCTACGGTTGACGAAGTTAGAGAAATAATAAAGGAAGAATGGTCTTTCAGTGTTGAAAAATTAGAAAGTAACACAAGAGGACAATGATTCATAACTCCAAATTCCAATGTTTAAGAATAAAAAACATATTTGCCAACAAGTTGTTGATTGATATGGTAAGTGGTATAATCCCGTAAGGAGAAAATAAATCTTAAAAAGCGCATTTGTTGGGAGAAGCAAAAATCCTTTACGTACTAAGTCTCAAAGGGGAAAATTCTTGATCACATAAAAAGAAAATAATAGACATATTTAAGGCGCACCCAACATCTGAAAATATTTTTTGAGAATCGGAGCATCCAGTACTCTAAAGTATTGTTACTTTTCATAAAAATTATTTTAAATAATCATTAATTATTTAGGTTAAGTTAGTTCATGAATCAACATATATATGGGAGTTCATGAATTTAATACATGGTTATGACCTTTTAATTAAAGATATGTGAGCATCACGTCATAATCTATAAACACCCTCGCCATCACACCATTTTGGTGATACACATATAAAACAACATGATTAAACTCGTTGCTTTTGGTTTTTGAGTGCAGAGAAAGATAAAGTCAAATTCAGCTTGATATTGTGAACAATTTTCTTTTTCATCTTTTTTCCTTTTACTCTTCGAAGTACCAAGTCCACCAACTTTGAACTCACATACAAAGGACTGAATTTGTCCCTGTTGTGGGAACGTTGAATCCCTAGAAGGCTTCAAGACACTTGGATAAAGAAAAGAGACACAGAAGCGAAGGCAGCGGAGATGGATTTGGGGAGCATCAATGGTTAGGAGATAAAGAACTTGAGCTGAACCAATGATGGCTTCTGGTAAGTCTAAGTTTTACCACGAGCATACTTGGAGATAGGGGTGGGAATAGGTTAGGTAACCTCTTTTAAAACCTGGTCAAGCCTGGCTTACCACACTAAAAGGCCAAACCAAGGCTTCTTTCAAGGTCTGTTTTGCTTAACAAGCCAGACCTAGGCCTTATAAGATGCCTTTTACGCCTGTCAAGGCCGGCCTATTATAGGCTAAAATTGCAATTACTCCCTCTATCCTCTATTGAGAGTGTGACATGTAAAGTTTGAAAAAACCCTAACATCAGTTCAATCATTCGGCTGCTCACTCGCTCAACTCTTGTCTCTTGAGTTTCTCACGTAGAGGATCTTTTTTATTTTTGGTATAAACACATAGGATCACTTTATTAAAAGAAAATAATTTGCTTCATGTAAAGATTTTCAAAAAAGACAGCTAAGACCCCACCACCCACCAATTATTGCCTTTAATATATTTGGCTAATTGGCTTCTTCCAACTTTTCCTGTTCAAGTCAAGGTTCATATTCTTGGTCGACAAACTGAAAAAAGAGAACACTTTCTTTTCCTAACTTTCCCAGTTTTCTGTTTTAAATTATTGTTCAGTAGTTATATTTTCACGTTAATCAGCCTCGAGCTCGACACTCCTCCTAAATCGAAAGCCTCTCATTCTCTGGTTCTCAATATCAGCTCAGCGGTGCCTGCCCTCAAAGCTCGATCACGATTCACGCAAGCCGACGGCAATCCTCACTCCTCGGTCTTCGATACCTCCTTCACTCAAAGACGACGGCTTTCCAGTGTAACTCTGCTCCCTTTCAATTGTGCAACTTTCGATTTTAGGATTAATGTTTTCCATTTTGTCATGCTGAATGTTGGAAAACCTGATTGGATGTGCTGACTGAAAAATATAGGCCTCTCTTATAGGCCACAGGCCAGGCTTAGGTTAAAAAATAGACCTAAAACAGATTACAGGCTAGACTCAAGCTACTTGATTTCAAAACAGGCACCTATTAAGGGTGAAACCTAGCCTGACTTGTTTCCACGACTTGGAGATAAGTGAGAAGGAAGAGAGACAAAACAAAAAGGTTTATATTATGAGTACTTTTCTTTTGTTTTATATGTCAATCGAAAGTGATCCTTATGTCTGCTAAAAGTTTTTTGCTTCTTTAGAAAAAATTTAATGTCATCTGGTTGTGCATTGGAATAAATTAAAGCGTGACAAGTATAAATAAGATGCCTAATTACTCATTAGGCATGAATGACAGCCATGGCCATGCCTACAGTGCAAGTGCTTCATATGAGTGGGGGCGTTGGGGAAACAAGCTTCGCAAACAACTCTTCAACAGCGGTACTCTCTCTTGTATTCAAACATAACTTATCAATTGTGATTCTTTGGCAAGTTATGCATTCTATCTTTAACCTTGGTTTAAGACCTATTTATATAATTTTGGGATTAAAATAGCTAAATAAATTAAATTACTTAATTATAATATATGAGGCATGATCTCCTTCACTTCTATATAATATTAGATTATACTCCCTCCGGTCCTAATTATAAGAACTATTTACCAGAATTTGGAGGGATTAAGGAGAGAAGTTAAATTAGTTTATTATAATTATTTTTCAAAAATACCCCTACTTAAACTTAAAAATTACATCAAGATAAAATTACCCGAATCAGTGGCTTCGTACAAACATGCTGACACTGTGTTACAAGTGAAGCTTAAAACAAATTATACAGTCGATAACTTATTAATAGCGTCCTTTTTTCTTGATTAATTCATCATCTTTCCATTAAATTGTGATACATTTTTTAAAACAAATCTTTCAAACTTCATCATTATATTATGTAATAAGAAATCATTTCTTTTTTATTAAAAAAAATATAATTGAGGTATATATAATATTAATGAGTTGCAAACATTATTTACTTTATAAAATATATAAATGTATTATTAAATTATTATTTTCTTTAATTATTATGGACAAAGTATAAATAGGGGTATTATAGAAAAAAATTGACAAAAGTTAAAACTTGCTCTTATAATTAGGATCAAAACCAACTCCAAAATGTGTTCTTATAATTAGCACGGGAGGGAGTATAAGTTTATAAATTAGATAAATTAGTTAGAAGAAAAAAAAAATGAGAAATGTAAGAGATGAAATGGGAAAAAAGGTTTTAATTTAAGATGAAAATTTACCTCCAAACTAAGTATGACATTTAGGACCGGGTGATTATTAAAAATCGACCGAATTGATGAACCAATCATCTTGTTTGAGCAGAAAAAGGCGATGATGAGGGTAAAACCTTTACTTGAAGAAGGAGTCAACAAGATGTACTGCACCAATCTTCCAACTGTTATGAAAGTGGCAGATTTAGGCTGTTCTTGTGGACCAAATACACTTTTGCTGGTTTCGAACATCATTGACATTGTCCATGAAACAAGTCTCAGATTGAAGGTTGAAACACCCACGTTTCAGTTTTTCCTCAATGATCTATTTGGGAATGATTTTAATTCAACCTTCAAGTCACTCCCAGAGTTCTATCGGACACTGAAACAAGACACAACGTGTTTGATAAATGCAACGCCTGGCACTTTCTATGGCACCCTCTTCCCCGCCAATTCCATCCATTTCTTCCATTCCTCCTTCTCTCTCCACTGGCTCTCTCAGGTCGTCATCTGCTCTCTCTCTCTCTCTCTCTATATATATATATATATATATATATCAATGACTGTTCATTACATTCTTACATGCTTGTTATTGGGGAATAGGTTCCTAATTTGTTGGGGGATGAAGCAAAAATAGGAGATGATGATAAAGGGAATGTACATGCGACAAGCATTTTTCCTCCTTCATACGCTAAACAATTTAAACAAGATTTCAAACAATTTCTTAGATCTCGCTATATGGAATTGGTGCCTGAGGGTGGAATGCATCTTACATTCTTGGGGAGATATGATACTTCTGAATATATTAGTATGCCAGGGCTCATTCTTATGGCACTCAATGACATGGTCTCAGAGGTAAATTCAGATTATTAAATTTAACCATATTAAGCATATTAGTGTTCAATAAAAATGACAACGAAAGCTTCTCCTTCTTCTTTTCATATTCAAACTCACAAGCATCTTATAGTGCATGGTTTTTGTTTTAATAATTTGAACCACACATATATAGACGTATGAAGATAATAAGTGAATCGTGCAGAATTTGATTGAAGAGGAGAAATTGAAACATTTCAATGTGCCAACTTATTTTGCTACGCTTGAAGAAGTTAGAGAAATATTAAAGGAAGAAGGGTCTTTCTTCAGTCTGGAAAGATTAGAGAGTGTCAAACTGAGTTGGGACGGATCAAGCCTTGATGAAGAAGGCGACAAGAGGTTTAAGGATGAGAATGAGAGAGCCGAGTTCGTAACCAGAAACAAAAGATCTGTGTTTGAACCTATTTGCAAGGCACATTTTGGAGGAGGAATCATGGATGAACTCTTCCTTAGGTTTAAGAACAAGGTTATCCAATTCTTGCCCAAGTTGGTCGATCCTCTTTTGGTTATATCTCTCACTAAAATTGCTTAAGTGAGAGAGAGCCGCTGACTCATGAAGTAGCAGACACAAGAAACTACGCAAGTGTTTCCCTTCCATGTGTGTTTGAATGAACCATATCTTCTTTGTTCATCATGTTGTTATATAAGTATATATGCTCAATAAGTCAAAGTATCGTTTGAGTATTTATTTTGAGTAGTTGAGTCGAGTCCACGTTGTTTGTAATGCTGTGTTAGTTATCACTATTATGGGAAATGAAAGAAAAATATCATTTGAATTACAAAAATCCCAAAATGTTTACTAAATTAGCAAAGTGACAAATAGATAATATGGTGGGAATCTGATATTTTGTAGTTTAAATGTTGAGTGTTGATAACTTGAATATAGGCACAATGACAACTTAAGAATATCAATTAGCAATTTGGGTATACACAATAGTAAGTTGGGGAGTTTATATATCTAAGTTGCTAATCTCTATACTTAAGTTGTTAATTCATACACTCAAGTTGTCAATACCTAAAGTTCAAAATCTCATATTCCTATTAGATTACTTATTTTTGTCATCTTACTAATTTAGTAGACATTTTTGAGTTGTTGTAATTCAAATAGTATTTTTCCGTCATTTTTCGTATATGTAAAGCTAATATTAATATTCACTTTACTAGTTCTTATTAGAGTTGTTCAATACTCATTACATTCCTATTAGTAATTTAACAAATTAAAGATGTTAATTTCTTTTTAACAAACCAGTATTGAGTGAAATCTCACGGGGAACATGTATTATCGATGGCTAACCTCTCATGGCCAAGAGGGCGAAGAACACCACACAAAGCGCTCAACCACTTTTAACCGTTATATTGATTACTTGTTTACTTATTGATCACTTTGGGTTATGAAAACTACGAACTCTTCTACTAAATATAAGAGTTAAATAAGGGGTTTGTTTTAATGCTAAATATATGTCTTCAATCCACTCTATAAATTCTTACATCTCGGATTCAAGAATTCAAGAAAGATTCTAGCTAATAGGGAAAAGGAATCCGTAAATGTATCTTGATATAAGATAGTCCTTCCACTACTAATAATATAGTGTCTGTCTATTGACCAGGTCGTAAATGTAGTTATTTTATCTGGCTTGTGACGTTCAAGGGGAAAAAGCACATTGTTAGACTTTGTAAGAACGTTTATTTTTGTCATTCACCCATGATGCTAAAAGTTAAACTTGGGAACTCTTTCCCTTCGAAGTGAGAGATGAGTTTTTACCAACTCATAATTAATTGATGAGGATCATAGCTAGTACGATAAATTAGGGTTTTTGGTTCAATTACATATCCTTCCATAACAGAATGCAATCTTATGAATTATATATCCTTCGTAAGTAGCCCCCTATTTAATCTTGCTAACTTCCACGACAAGCTTCGACAAGACAAAGGAGACAAATTTGGAACTTTTTTTTTTTGATACACTGGAAATGAAAAATAATACAAATTAAAGCAAGGAAACTAAGAAGCAACAACAGTGACTCTAAGACTCAACTCACTTTAAGACTCACACAATCATCAACTAAACAGTTTTGAGAAATGGCCGCCTCTGTGACAGGGATTACATAACAACTTGTATTTTAGTTAGTTAGTTTATTGGTTTAGTTATACATATAGTTCTAGTTTATTCTATACAGTGACTTCATTTACTCTATATATAATGCACAGTGATGCTCAATAATATTCATTCAATTCTTTCCCAATTGTCTAGTAACATAGTAACATGGTATCTAGAGCCTTCTGAGTTTTCTCTCTCTCTTTTCCCTTTTCCTTTCCCGACCCGACCCGTCCTTTCTCATTCTCGAATTCTCCGTCCCCCAACCCTAACCATCTCCTTCCTTCTCTTCCATGGCGTCCAAATCCAATGCTGATTCCTCCACAGCCACACCATCAGCTTCCACAGCCACACCACCACCACCGTTCACGGCTGTTCCCCTTGTTGCCGATATAACCTCTCAATTCTACATTCACCGGAAAGAAAATCAGGCACTCGTTCTTGTTTCTCCTCCCCTTGATGGCTCAAATTATCATAGCTGGGCCCAAGCCATCGTATGGCTCTGCTTTCGAAGAACAAGCTTCGGTTTGTCGATGGCTCACTTCCTTCACCGTCGTCGAATGCTCCTTCCTTTCTGATTTGGGAACATTGCAATAATCTGGCTCAAGGATGGCTTACTCGGTCTCTCTCTATCTATTTCCAAGAGTGTCTTGTGGTTTGATTCTGCTGCTAAAATATGGACGGATCTTCGTTCACATTTTGCTCAATCGGACCTATTTCGCTTTGCTGATATCCGGGAAGAGACCTGTAATCTTTGGCAAGGTTCTCCATTTGTCAGTGACTATTTTACTAGTCTGAAGATTCTGTGGCATGAGATGTCCAACATTCGTCCTTTGAAGCCTTACACATGTGGATCTATTGGCAACGCTAGCTCCTCTATCGGGAAGAGGATCAAGTAATCCGATTTCTGAAAGGTCTTAATGAACTGGTTGCATCGGTTAAATCTCATATTATGCTTCTTGATCCTCTTCCTCCAATTACTCGTGTCTTTTCTTTGGTGGTTCAACATGAGAGAGAGCTACATCTTCCTGCTATTCCTATTGCCTCTGCTGATTCAACTGTTCTACTGACTAAGGCTCCACGATTTGCTTCCTCTGGCTCTAAATCGAAGTTATGCACTTGTTGTGGCAAACCTCACCACACTAAGGATACTTGTTATCAGAAACATGGTTTCCCTCCCGGATTCAAATTTCGGTCATCTGGTTCTTCTAACACGGTGAACAATATTTCTACTCAAGGTTCTGGATGTGGTTTGGTTCAATCGCCCTCTGTTATGGCTTCCTCTCCAAAGATCCTCATCTTCAATCGCGCCATTCTTCATCAATTGTCACCGATCAATACACATGTCTCCTCAGTCTCCTTGGTTCATCTTCACAACCTTCCGTTAATCACTTGTCAGCCTCCATTTCGTTTCCTACTGAAGGTAAAATTTCCTCTCAATCCTTTGTATCATGGATCATTGATTCTGGTGCAACTGACCATGTGTATTGCTCTTTAGACTTATTTGTGTCATACACGTTTATACCTCCTATCTCTGTAAGTCTTCCCACTAGTTCTAAAACTATTGCTCGATTTTCTGGCACCATTCACATTTCAGAATCTTTAATTTTGTATAATGTTTTATTTTGGGTAAAGGAGCAATTTTACACATGTAATTTGGCTCAGGGAGCGCTCGGCGCCACGTAAAATTTTTCGGACCAAAAATGCACATGTAATTTCATTTTGGAGCGCGCCCGGCGCTACGGCCGTTAGTTGACCGTCGCTTGACCGTTAACTTGGATGGAACGCCGATGTGGCGCCGATTTGGACCGACACGCCGGCGTGACGATGACGTGGCGGTGACGTGGACGCCGACGTGGAATTAAAATTCGAAAAAATTTAAAAAAATTCAAAAAATTAGGAAAAAAATTTATAAAATAATTTAAAAATTCAAAAAATTATGAAAAAAAATGTATAATTAAATAATTATCTACATAATAATTATTTTGAATGCTTCATATATAATGATTTATTATTTTTGAAAAAAATGTATAATTAAATAGCTTTAAAGTTAAAAAAATTGTTAAATTTTTTGATAGAATTAATAAAGTTTAAAATTTTGTGGTCGGTCTCCACCACGCAACCGACCACCGTGCCACCCAACCGGCGGCAGCCGAGTAGAGTGGCCGGTTGTGGGGTTCACTAGCGGGGTATTATAATTTTTTGAATTTATTGCTAATTATTTTAATTATTTTCTAATTTTTTGAATTTATTTTCTAATTTTTTAAATTTATTTCTAATTTTTTAAATTTTTTCATAATTTTTTGAATTTTTAAATTATTTTATAATTTTTTTCATAATTTTTTTCTAATTTTTTAAAATTTTTTTCCTAATTATTTGAATTTTTTCTAATTTTTTTAGAAAAATTTCCTAATTTTTTAAAATTTTTTCGAATTTTAATTCCACGTCACCGCCCACGTCATCGTCCACGTTAGCGTTCCATCCAAGTTAACGGTCAACTAACTACTGGTGGTCTTTGCGCTCCAAAATGAAATTACATGTGCATTTTTCGTCCGAAAATTTTACGTGGTGTTGAGCGCTCCCGAGCTAAATTACATGTGTAAAATTGCTCCTTTACCCTTTATTTTTGCCTCATTTTCATTCAATATTATATATGTCTCTTGTTTAACAGTTTCTCATAATTGTTCTTTAACTTTTTCTTCCTCCGGTTTCCAAATTCAGTCAACTCTTCCTTCGCTGATGATTGGTTCAGCTAAACTTCTTGGGGGCCTGTATATTCTCACTGCAAATGTGCAACCTCACAATGCTTCTCCCGAGGTTCTTCTAACCAACACTGCTCCTCTTACAAATAATGATATCTGGCATCTGCGCTTGGGCCATCCATCTACTTCCACACTTTCAATTTTACATAAGCAGTTTTCAGATATTATTGTATCTCCTTCATTTCCTTGTGATACTTGTCATTTTGCAAAAATGAAACGTTTGTCTTTCCCCGTAAGCACAAGTTCATGTAATAAAATCTTTGATTTGATTCACGTTGATATTTGGGGCCCATTTTCGGTTCCCTCTATTCAAGGCCATCGTTATTTTCTCACAATTGTTGATGATTTTTCTCGTTACACTTGGCTCTTTTTAATGAAAAATAAATCTGAAACTCAAACTCATATTAAACAATTTTTTGCACTTGTTCACACTCAATTTTCCGCTGCCATTAAAATTTTATGCTTTGACAATAGTGTTGAGTTCACTATGCCTCAATTTTATGCTTTTCATGGTGTTATTCATCAAAAATCTTGCGTTACTACTCCACAAAAAATGGCTTAGTTGAACACAAGCATCAACATATTTTAAATGTTGCTCATGCTCTCCTTTTCCAATCTCATATTCCCATTTCCTACTGGTCTTTTTTGGTTATTCATGCCACTTACATAATAAATTTCTTGCGTTCTCCTATTATTCAAAACTCCACGCCTTTTGAATGTTTATATGGTTTTTCCCCTTCTTACTCCATGTTAAAAGCTTTTTGCTCTCTTTGTTTTGCATCTACATTAAGCCACAATCGTTCCAAATTTGCTCCTCGTGCTCGCAAATGTATTTTCTTGGGTATTCCTCACGGTTCTAAAGCATTTACATTATTAGATCTTTCTACCAACCAAATTTTTTTGTCTCGAGATGTTATTTTTCATGAACCTGTGTTTCCTTTTCAAAATGGCGACATCACTTCCATTTCCACCCCTTGGCCTAAACCGCAACCCTCTTCCCCCTACTTAGAGGACACTTCTAATTCCTCCTCCTCACATTTTCCCATTCATTCATCTCCATCCTTACCTACCAGCTGAGACACTCCTCCTTCCCTTAATTCTGACCCTTCACAACCCCTCATTAGCTCTGATGTTTCTTCATCTCCTCAACCTTCTATTCGTAAATCAATCAGAATTCATCGCCTTCGCTCATATCTGCAGGATTATCATTGTTCCCTCACCACTTCTACTAACCAATCATCATGCAAAGGTAGTCCTTGTTACCCTTTATCTTCTTTTCTTTCTTATTCTTCTCTTTCTTCTACTTATCATTCTTTTGTTAATGCTGTTACCACTAATCTTGATCCCTCACTTCCAAACAAGCTGTTAAACAATCTTTTTGAGGGGAAGCCATGGCTGATGAAATATGGGCTCTTGAACAAAACCAGACTTGGGTCCTTACTCCTTTACCACGGGGGAAGAAGACTGTTGGCTGTAAATGGGTTTTCCGCACTAAATTCAAAGCTGATGGCACCATAGAAAGGTATAAAGGCAGACTTGTGGCTAAGGTTACACTCAAACTGAAGGTGTGGACTATTTTGACACTTTTTCTCTAGTAGCCAAGATGACTTCCTCACGTTTATTACTGTCTATAACTGCTGCAAAACATTGGCATTTACATCAATTAGATGTAAATAATGCTTTTTCTACATGGGGATTTACATGAAGAGGTTTATATGTCCCTACCCCCTGGATATACTACTTCTGATTCTAGTCTTATTTGTAAGTTGCACAAGTCTCTTTATGGGCTAAAGCAAGCAAGTCGTCAGTGGTATTCTAAGCTTTCCTCAGCTTTGCTGTCCTATGGTTATTGTCAATCTGTTTCTGATCATCTTAGTTTTTCAAAGCATCTAAGACTTCATTTACTGTTGTTCTTGTTCATGTTGATGATGTGGTGCTTGCTGGAAATGATTTGGTTGAAATCAACTTGGTTAAACAGCGATTAGACTCTGCATTTACCATTAAAGACCTCAGTGAACTTCGTTATTTTCTTGGCCTTGAACTTGCTAGATCTAATAATGGTATTTTTTTTTTTTTATCTCAACGTAAGTTTGCTCTTGAATTACTTGAAGATACTGGGTATTTGGCTTGTAAACATGCTTCTTGTCCCATGGACCCTCACCTCAAGCTTTCTAATCAGCATGGTACTCTTTTACTTGATCCTCTTCCTTATAGAAAACTCATTGGTCGCCTGCAATATCTTACTACTACTCGACCTGATTTGAGTTTTGTCACTCAGCAACTCGGCCAGTTCATGTCGGCTCCTCGGGATACTCATTTATCTGCTGCTCACCGGGTTCTTCGTTACATTAAATCCTCTCCGGGTTCTGCTATTTTCTTTTCTGCTTCATCTGATTTACGCTTAATAAGTTTCAATGATTCTGATTGGGCTGGTTGTGTAGACACTCGTCGCTCTCTTCTCGGTTTTTCCATTTTTCGTGGTTCTTCCTTAATTTCTTGGAAAGCTAAGAAGCAAGCTACAGTTTCTAAATCATCTTCAAAAGCCGAATATCGAGCTTTATCCTCTACTACTTGTGAATTGCAATGGCTTATCTATTTGTTGAATGATTTCCATATTTCTCATGTTGCTCCTGCATTACTTTACTGTGACAATCAATCAGCCATTAAGATTGCTGCCAATCCAACTTTTCATGAGAGGACCAAACACAGTGATCTTGATTGTCATTTGGTAAGAGAAAAGCTTCAAGTAAAGGTTATTCATCTTCTTCCTGTTAGGTCCGCTGATCAGCTTGCAGACATTTTCACCAAGCCTCTTCATCCTACTCGGTTCCATGATCTCAAATCCAAGCTGAGCATCCAAGACATCCATGCTCCAGCATACAGGGGGTGACAGGGATTACATAACAACTTGTATTTTAGTTAGTTAGTTTATTGGTTCAGTTATACATATAGTTCTAGTTTATTTTGTACAGTGACTTCATTTACTCTATATATAATGTACAGTGGTGCTCAATAATATTCATTCAATTCTTTCCCAATTGTCTAGTAACACTCTAAACCAATGCAGTTATTTAGTTTCCTCCAGACTCTCAAGATCCATATGAAATGAAGACAAATGAAGTACTTTGAAAGTTATCCTTACAGCTGTACTTAGAAGACACAAACAGAAATACTTTCTGAGTATGAATCAGAAGATCTTAAATATCAACTCAAGTGTGCAGAAGAGAAAAGGATTAGGACAAAAAAAGAAAAATCTAATCTCTCGTGTAATCAAGAATTTTTCTAGAAATGGTAACAAGAGGATAACATATTCTACCAGACTCCATAACTACCCAAATAGTCCAAACTACTTTTACTTTAAATCTAGTCTAGCTTTAATAAAGTTGCTTTGATAGAGTTACTTCTACTTAAATAATTTCAATCGTGTCAAGTCATGCTTTTCCTTCATGTTATAATAGATTGTGCATTTGTACAGAGCATGACAAGTATAAATAAAATGCCTAACTAGTCGTCATTATGCATCAATGGCAGCCATGGCCTTGCCTATAGCGCAAGTGCTTCATATGAATGGGGGCGTTGGAGGAACAAGCTATGCCAACAACTCTTCAACACAGGTACGCTCTCTTTTATTTAAACATATTAACTTCATCAACTGTGATTCTTTGGCAACAGTTATGTATTCTATCTTTATCTTTATCACTTATTTTAATAACGGATTGAAAGCATAGTATACCAGCTCTGGTCCTTAATATAAATTTTATTTAACGAATTTGGGGAGATTAAAGAAACTAAATAAAAGACTGTTTGAATTAGCATTGTAAAAGCACATTCACGTAAAGTAAGACAAAACTCTTATTACATATTTTTACCTTGTACACTGGAAATCAAATTGGAAAAGCAGTTTCTACTGCTAATCCAAATGAGCATTAAATTACTTTAAAATACTTATATTTATCATTTTTCTTCAAATTAATTTATCCAACTTAAAAGCTGATATATAATTTAATGATACACATAAATATTTCAAATAGATCATGTAACATATACTGTAATTAAGTAATTTAATTAGTCAACTAGGTATTGTATTCACGACCAGAAGTAGTATTAAGAATCTGTCTGAATTCGGGCAAACCAATCGTCTTGTTTGAGCAGAAAAAGGTGATGATGAGGGTAAAACCTATACTTGAAGAAGGCATCAACAAGATATACGGCACCAATCGTCCAACTTGTTTGGAAGTGGCAGATTTAGGCTGTTCTTGTGGACCAAATACACTTTTGTTGGTTTCTAACATCGTTGACATTGTGCATGAAACAAGTCTCCGATTGAAGGTTGAAACACCCACGTTCCAGTTTTTCCTAAACGATCTATTTGGGAATGATTTTAATTCACTCTTCAAGTTGCTGCCAGAGTTCTGTCACACACTGAAACAAGACACAACATGTTTGATAAATGCAACGCCTGACACTTTCCATGGCACTCTCTTCCCCTCTAATTCCCTCCATTTCTTCCATTCCTCTCTCTCTCCCCACTGGCCCTCTCAGGTCCATCATCATCTACCTTCTCTCTCTCTCATATATATATATATATATATATATAGTGACTGTTGTTACATTACATTCTTACATGCATGTTGGGGAACAAGTACCAAATTTGTTGAGGAAGGAAGCAAAAATAGGAGATGATGATAAAGGGAATGTATATACGACAAGCATTAGTCCTCCTTCATACGCTAAACAATTTAAACAAGATTTCAAACTGTTCCTAAGCTCATGCTCCAAAGAATTGGTGCCCCAGGGTGGAACGTTTCTTGCGTTCTTGGGCAGATATGATACCTCAGAATATATAAGTATTCCAGGGATCATTCGTATGGCACTCAATGACTTGGTACGTAAACTCAGATTATCAAAGCTAATCATTGAGCATATTGTTCAATACTAAAGATGACAAGAAAAGCTTCTCCTTCCTTTTTAATATTCAAACTCACAAGTATCTTATTGTAAATCATCGATTTGATTAGCTTATGATCTTTTTATTTTAAATTGTGTTTTAATAATTTATACCACACATAGATTTGTCAAGGAGACAAGTGAATGTTGCAGAATTTAATTGGAGGCGAAATTGGAACATTTCAATGTGCCATTGTATTTTGCTACAGTTGACGAAGTTAGAGAAATAATAAAGGAAGAAGGGTCTTTCAGTGTTGAAAGAGTAGAAATTATCAAACTAAGTTGGGACGGATCAATCCTTGATGAAGAAGCCCACAAGAGTTTTAAGGATGACAAAGAGAGAGCAGAGTTCATAACCAGAAAAAAAGATCCATCTTAGAACCTCTTCTGAAGGCACATTTTGGAGAAGGAATCTTGGATGAACTCTTCCTTAGATTAAAGAACAGGATTATCCAATTCTCGCCTAAATTGGAGGATCCTATTTTGGTTATATCTCTCACTAAAATTTCTTCAGTCAGAGAGATCTACCGGCCCATAAAATAGCAGACTGAAGAAACTATACAAGTCTTTCCCTTCCATGGGAGTTGTTGGTTCTTCAAGTTGCTTATGGTCAATAAGTCAAAGTATCGTTGAAGTATATTTAACTTATGTAATTGTGTCGTTTTATATAATGTGGTGTCAGTATCTGTGTTATTTATATCATCAAGCCAATGATTTATTGTTGGGGCCGAGAGACAAAAATAAAAAAATAAAAAAATAAATTATATGAGTCCAAAACTGTCCTAATTTTATTCATCAATGAGGTAGCCTATATATAGGCGTACAGTGACTTGGGGACCAATATTACAATAATAGAAAATAAGTTGAATATAGTAATAAACAAATAAAATAAGAAAGGGAAATTTGCACTCAAGTCCCAAGTTAGACAAAATATGACCGAAAGGTTGTATAAAATCTCCAATTTGCAATCAAATCCTGTGTGGCATTTGAGTAATATAATTTATTGTGAAAAGACTAATATACCCTTAGTGAATTTGAGAAAAAGGTGGGCTTGGGTAATATAATCAAATTCACTAAGGGTATTTAGTCTTTTCACAATTTGATTACGATACTCAAAAGTTTTATGAGATTTAGTTGCCAATTAAAGATTTTAAGGGATCTTTTAGTTATATTTTGTCTCATTTGACACTTCAGTGAAATTATCCCAATAAGTAAGAAAGTGGGGATATGGTTCGGATATGACGGGATTATGATAATTGATTGAGTCAAGCAACAACCAATAGATTAAATAATAATTTCCTAAATAATCTGAAATATCAAATGAGGAGCACATGTGTGAGTCTTGAAGGCTTGAAGCATTACTCAATAGTACCTAATCACTCTTGTCGTTAGCACTCAAATTAATTACTAATTTAACATCCATGATATAGTGGTCAATATGTCGTATTCACTTGCACGGAGCCAATAGCATTTAATTATTAAATTAATTAAATGCGCAAAACTCAAAATAAAAGAGGCAATTGAATTTTAATAAAAACGAAAATATTAAAGAAAATAAAGAAAACAAATAATAAAATTTCTTGAGAATAGATCGGTGGCCTTCCTAATTCTAACATATATGAAGTTATTAATTTACTAAGTCCAACACATGAAAAATTCTAGACCAACGCCATAGATCTTAATTATATAATCAATAATTATACCTAGGAACCTAGTACATATAATTACCTCTTAAATAACCATTAAATATCACTTAACGTGAGAATGAAATTCGCAATTATAATTTGTTCCTCTAGTTAGAATAATTGAGTGATATATCCTAATGAAAAAAACAAATGCTATATTCAATAAAATATAATCAACCATGCAATTCAATTAGTAACGTAAAATAATAACAATATTAATCATATGAGGAAGCTGAAAATATAGAATAAGAACTGCAAATCATAATTGTTCATAAAATTCACAAAAGTCTAGTCGTGGAGATTATCCAGACAGAAATTAAAGTCTTAAAAATATAAATTAAATCATAGAACTGGAATTCATAAAACACAAGAAAAGATTAAACTAAAAAAAACTCACAATTAAAGAACAGAGAACTCAAGTCACAAGATTTATCCTCAAGAGGAGGATTAATAAACCACACATGGTGATGGAAAAGAAAGTAGTTATGGTATGTGGTCACGCTTTTGGAATTAAGCCTTGGGGTCCTTTTATTGGCATCAATGACTTGTTTGAAGGAGAAAATTATAATCAAGATAATATAATTTAAGGGATAGGATATTGTTACTACCATTTTTTGTTACTACTAATGTTACTACCACTTTTCCACCGTTAGATCAGAATCTCATCTACCTTTATAATTTCTCTATCCTATTAAGATTCTAATCTAACGGTGGAAAAGTGGTAGTAACATTGGTAGTAATAAAAAATTGTTGTAACAATATCTTATCTCATAATGTAAATGATTGCTCATTTATCTTGACCAATCTTTTTATTTCTCATGCACTTGAATTTGACCTTTGGATCATGGTAGTGAAAACGTAGTTTTTACCTGAAAACAGAAGGAGAATGAAAAATCGTAAAACGTAAAATTATAATACAAAACGTAGTTTTTACCTTCATATATATATATATAAATTCAAGAAAAATAAGGCACCTATCATCATCCACACATATACTGATCAATGCAATATCAATCAAAATATCCAACATTGTCATTGATCAAACCATATTTTTTATATGATTTTACATGATTAAATTAAGATTTTTAATGCATTTTCTGGGACATTATTGCATGATTAAGTACTAAGTTGAGTTAGGGACATTTATATTGAATTAAATATAATTAGGGGCAAAATGATCTTTATTTATTAATTATTCATGCAAATGATTTTTTAGACTTTTGATGCTACATTGTGTTTAATCTTGAATTATAGGTGTTTAAGAAGAAAATGGAGATTTTTGAGGGTCAGAATTAATGTTTTGAGGACTGAAGAAAATTACGAGAAAGGCCCCAACAATTTCTGGAAATTGGAAATCAATGAAGAAAAGGAGCCAGAAAACAATTACAGAAAAGGACCCAGATGTTTTTGCAATTGCAGTTCTGCCCTACAAATAGTTTGAAAATTCTCCCTTTAGTCCCTCTCCAGAACTTTTAAAACTTTCACTTAAGTCCCTTAGTGAAACTCTACATTTTTTACTTAAACGCTCCGTTTTTACGTTGAAACACGGCGTTTTACTGTTTTTACTCTGAGGCCGTTTTTTCCACAACGAAACGCGTTTAACCCAAAATAAAACGCAAAAACGGCATTTTTACCATTTAAAATGCGATTTTGACTATCATACTTTGGATAAAGGATGATGAGATGGAGTGATATCTTGGAAAAGATATTGACAAAATGATGATTTGGCCCTTGATATTTGGAGAGATAACGGCACCTGCATTTTTCTCTGAGGAAAATCATTGAATTTAATTTTCAAGGGATAAAAAGATGTCATATTTTAAATTTAATCCCTTTTTGAATTATAATTAATTCGATCCTTTAAGATTATGAGGATATGTGGCTTCATGAGAATTGAGATTTGATAATATATTTTGGATTTTTTTATGAATTATCCCCCATTAATTCTCATGATGACATATGGCAATTTGGGGTGCAAGACTTGGTCTTCATCTTCTTAGCCCCGTTTGGATCAAAGAAAATGTGGGAATAGAAAGGAATAGAAATGAAAAGAATTGAATGGAAACGAAAATATTTTCCTTCGATGTGTTTGTTTCGAATGGAAAAGAAAATGGGTTGATAAGAAAAATTTTGTTTGATTGGAAGAAAATAAGGTAGGAAAATGACGCAAAATACCATTTTACCCCGAATATAAAATATTATTTTAAACCACACAACACCAACGCCTTTTCGCTAATCACAACTTAAGCATTGTTAATCAACTGAAAATCACTCAAAAAGATTATGAGAAATAATATAAATAAGTTTGAGTGAAATTAAATAAAAATAGATAACAACCTAGAGTGATTAAAATAGAGATTAAAGTTACAAATAAGTAATTTAATATTTAATATTTTGAAGATCCTTACTTGAAGTAATTCATCTCGTCACTTGAAGTAATGTCGTGATGTTTTAAATCATGAAGTTTGCTGGACTGTTTTTTATGACTTTTTTTTGAACTTTTAAGGACTGTTTTTTACAAAAACAGTCTTAAAAAACTTTTGTTGATCAAGTTTTTGAGAAAACAGTCTTTAAAAGTACTCAACTTTTAAGGATCGTTTTGTACAAAAAAAGTTTAAAAAACTTTTAATGATCAAGTTTTTGAAAAACAAATATTAAAAGTACTGCTTTTATGACTTTTTTTTTTTGAACTTTTAAGGACTGTTTTTTTACAAAAACAGTCTTAAAAAACTTTTGATGACTGTTTTTGAGAAAACAGTCATTACAAGTATTGTTTTTTATGACTTCTTTTTTTGAACTTTTAAGGACTGTTTTTTTACAAAAACAATGTAAAAAACTTTGATGACTCAAGTTTTTGAGAAAACAAATTAAAAGTATTTTTTTTATGACTTTTATTTGAACTTTTAAGGACCTTTTTTACAAAAACAGTCCTTAAAAAACTTTTGATGATCGCTTTTTGAGAAAACAAATCATTAAAAGTACTGTTTTATCACATTCAAGAATCAACATACTCGAAAGTAGCTCCTTCCCAATACTCGAGTATCTCCATTTTCCAAGAACTAATTTCTGATATTACTCGAATATATAAGTGACATACTCGAGTATCATCTTCGAATGTCAAACTCCCGGCTGCCATATTCTACGTTGTTGTGCGATTTTCGACTTTCAAAGATGCGCACTATCAAGAATACAACGGCAATTTTTGGTGAGCATAGTGTCTTCTGTATAGCTTCAAATTTGGCAAACCACCTCATCTCGTAAAGCTCTTCAAGTCTTCTTTCCAGTTCAATAAGAATCAGCTCCAAACTAGTTATATTTTGTCCATTAACATCAGATAAATGGAGGTTGTTCTTATCCAGCGTTTTGCAGATCCAGAACAGACTGTCAACTTCAAAACATCATAACTTCTTCAATTGATCTTCTTTTTCTATGTTCTTGATGTTTTTAAAAATGTTTTTGAGTCTAGTTTCCAATGGCACTAGTTTCAGCTCAATTGGATTTGTCGTTTGTGAGATACACTCAAATTATTGAAGGTTGGTCTGGACTGTGACGTTGATTCTTGTGGCAACTTGTAAAAATCATAGCTCTCTCATCTGGACTCCTTTGGACTTGAATTGGGAGTCTAGTTTCATACAAAATTGGTTTCACCTCAATCGAGACTTCGGTTGGAGAGATATCATAAAATTACCGTACGTAGCCGTAAATGTAAAGCTGAACAGAGTGTCTTTGGAATCACAACATTACTCAAGTATTTGAAGTTCCATACTCAAGTATTGGTCCCATACTCAAGTATTAGCTAAAACTATAGCTAAACATGCGGCCAACACCTCAACTAGACATTCATGGATTTCGCTATCCATGGGCTAACTGAAGACAAAAACCAAAGAGGTTGAAAGTAAAGAAAGAGAAGATAGACGGAGAAGCACCAACGAACCTATTGTGCGAGATGCACAACATCGTCGTTGAAATTCTACTCTCCCTCTACGTTCTCCACAGTCTCTCGTTTTCCAAGCTCTTGTCCCCTTTTATAGAGGTAGCTATGTTCAGGGGCAAACTGGACTTTGGTACATTTACAGAGTGGCTGGAAAATGGCTTCCCACCATTTTTGGTGGGAACCCATTTTCATTTGAACGTGGGAAAATGGAGCGGCGCGGGAAAATATTTTCCTAGGAAAATTTGAACCAAACAACCGCCGCCACGGAAAATTTGAATTTTCCTTTTCCCTCCCTTGATTTTATTTGATCCAAATGGGGCCTTAGGTGGTGCCATACCGCAGCTTATGGGAAAAGAAACCATGTAAAATGGCCCTCATATCCTTCATTAATGAGGTGACACTTTCGTATGACTTAGAGGGGGCAACCTTATGAAATTACCTTCCTACCCTTCATTAATTGTAGATGACCACCTACTCTCCATAGGACATGGAAGACATGCATTTGGGTTTAAGTGGAGGTCATATTGCTCATTTAATAAGCATGAGTCATAAGTTAACACATATGAGTCCTAACCATGTTGTAATTTGGCCCAAAAGTAGCCTTGAGGCTTTGTTTTTCATGGATCCTTTTATCTAGAGTCAGGAATCGAGCGCCCCGAGGTGGTCGACAGGCTGCAGGCCTAACGGGGCTGGGTTAGGCCGGCCCTACAAGGCCCGGGTAAGAAAAACATCTATTTTTCAAAGCCCTACCGATAGTACGAGACCCGAAAATTACTTGTTCCCAATTTTAATATTTTTCCTTTGATTTTTTTAAAGAAATATAATTAGTAAATCGTAACCATTAAAGTTTTAATCTATCAAATAGATGTTATCAACATTAATATCTAAACAATATAAATCATTCAACAAATAAACACATTCATTAATTCGTAATAAAAAAACAAATGAACACAAAGAATATGTTTTTTTCCTTTTTTTCAAAAAATATTAAACAAAGGAATTGTTTTATGTATGCCCACGATAAGATGTCTTTCCCTCTCGTAATTTTGTGTGTGTCCAAATTCCTTCAATTCATGCATGATTTTACCGACAGTAAAAATAATTATACTTATTTTACACAAAATATATTTATAATTTATTACTTATATAATATTGTAATATCAAAATATGTGTTTATTTAATATGAAAACATCTCTTCTTTAAAATTTATAATAACTAATTATGTGTTTTAATACGTAATAATAATAAACAAAAAAAAAAAAAAAAAAAAGAGTTATAGTTTAATATGTGTTTTATTACTCACCTATTACCCTTATTAATAGACATTAAATAGGGTAATCAAATAAGAATAAAATAAAATAACAACTAAAAAATAAGACATTCTTTAAATGTTTTTTATAAAAAGGAACGGAACATGTGTAGTAGTTGTTTCTTATAAAAAAGGAAAGGATTGAGTAATGATTGGTGCCTCTCCTTTGGATAGGCACCGCACCATTAACCTATCCAATTTGACTGTCTAGATGAGATCTAAACGATCTAGATTTGATATTTTTAAAAAATATACTTTCTAAACGAAAAAAAAATTTTTGAAAAAAATATTAATTAAGAGATTATTTTTTATTTTAGATTCTCTACCCATTAAAATGAATTTTTAAGAAAAATAAAAATAAAAAATACCAAATCTAGACCATCCAAATCTCATTTAGACGATTCAAATTAAATAGGCTGATGGTGCTTATTCAAACATAACTGGTTCCCATGGCCAAGCACATCACACAAAGCAGTCAACCACTTTCAATCGTTATCTGGATTACTGATTGATCACTTTGGCTTAGAAAAGTACCAACTAATAAGTTTATTTGATCGCTTTTATAAAGACTTGTTTGTTCCCAAGAAGTATTAACTATTTATTTCCATATATGCCCATAATTAATCGAGTAATTGGTGAAAGTAATAATTAATATAATATTAGAGTTTATTGCAATTAATATGGATAGTATTGGAAGTTACTTAAATTATAGGACAACTTTATTGATTTTAAGTGTTTTTATTGGTATGTGAAAAAAAAAGTTAGTTTGTGTCTTATAATAAGAATCAAGGAATATTTGATAACAGAATGATTTCAATAACTAAAAAGTTTTCAGTACATGATGATGTGTATTTGTTATAGTGAAAATTTTTATAGTCTGAATTCATATGGCAAGTTTATAGTACTTGACGTGTATTTCAAAGAATATTGCCATAAATTAAGAAAATATAATGACATCAAATTAGGCATATACCCATTTCATATATATTTTCCAGTCATGTTTATTGGCCATATAAGGTTAAGTTTAAC
Source organism: Acacia acuminata (assembly GCA_019022655.1). Classification (NCBI taxonomy): domain Eukaryota; kingdom Viridiplantae; phylum Streptophyta; class Magnoliopsida; order Fabales; family Fabaceae; genus Acacia; species Acacia acuminata. Next base: position 3,410,014 of record JAFJYI010000025.1, on the reverse strand, counting down.
CATCGATTTCACATATTTTCATCATGAGATTCCATGTGTTATTTTAATTTCTTAATGTGTTGCCACTTGCCATGTGAATCTGATGTGGCGCTGACAATTGGAATCCAATCTCTGGTGAACATGTTTGTCCAGGCTTGAGGGGAACGAAGAAAATATTTTGATTATTTAATTTGTTGTATGCCTCTGTTAGAGATAAGCTTGAGGCCTAGTGGTATTGGAAATGTCATGCATCTGTGGGTTTTGAGATCAAATGGGTATTTTATTATGTCCTGATACCATTAAATTACCAAAATGCCCTTCTCTCATGGATCTGACTTATATCCTTTGCAACTAGTGTCCGTTGCGCCGTTTTGCAAAATGAAACTGTGGTCCTTATATATATATATATATCTAATGAGTGTTAAAACGGATATACGATAACAAAAAATAATCAGGATGATTTTAAAAATTATTTTAATCTTGAAAAAATATCACAAATATATTTTTAGTCGTAAAATCGGTCTAAAATAATTTTTCAAGATTATAAAATATTTTTCACTCAAGATCTCATTCTTTTTTATACCCCGAAATATTTTTTCAACATCATGAAATATTTTTTTCAATATTAATTAGTATCATCAAGTATCTTTTTAGTAATAGTGAGCACACAAAATATTTTTTAACATCATAAAATAATTTTTACAAGATCTTAAAATAATTTTTAAGATCATAAAATATTTTTAATATCGTTAAATATCCAAAAATATATTTTTAAGACAATCAATACCATAAGTTTTTTTTTAAATTAAAAAAAAAAAAAAAAAAAAAAAAAAGGACCACAGCTTCGGTTTTTGCGCAAAACGGCGCTGTTTCAATGCAAGGACGGCAGCGGACACTAATTGCAAAAGATATAAGACAGACCTTTCTCTCATAGTATCATTCAAACAACAAAAAAGAAGCATCTGGAATTTTTTGTCTTTCCACTCCATCGCTTAATCACCATTCTCCCCAGTTTTTCCTTGGTGCTGTCCATCGGTGTTGGTGTGGTAGAACCACTCTTCTTCTTCCTCGGCCATGTTTTTCTTCTCTGCACAGCGTTGCCGTTCTTCCCTCTAGCTGGTCCTTGTTCGTCTCCTCTTTTCTTCTTTTTTGTTGTTGGCATGTGCAAGTTCTTATTCTGCTTCCTCTTTTCTCTGTTCTGTACTTCTGTTCATTATGTTAGAGTGGGTAAACATTGAGCACAATCTTCCATCTCCCTCTGCTGCACCTTTGTGTAAGTGTGATATGCTTAAAGCCTTTTCACTTCTTTGGTAAGCATTGCAGTAAATGGTTGAAGTTCTCTTTCCTTTATTGTGCGTGTACGTAGTTTGGCTATTGTTTATTTTTGCAAACCTGTTGGTGGCTATATATGGTTGACGATGAGAAAATAAGGGAGTTGGAATTCAAAATTAATTGAAATGATAGAAACTAATTTTGTTATAGATATTTCAGTGTAGTCTTTTGGTTGTGATAAGATTATAAACAAGGATTTAAATTCTGTTTTACTTCAACTCAAGTGAAATCTACTGTGAAAATTGGCCTGAGGAAATTTTTTTGAGTACATTATTGATGCTTGTTTTATGATTTGTGATATTAATGCACACAAGGTGTTTGTGAAAATGTATAGAAGAGGAATTTAGCTGGATTAGGATTGTTCACCTCAATGTTGAAACTTAGAAAGGTATAGATATTGTTTCAACTTACATTACATCATGGTGAGATTGTGCTAGCAAATAAATGGAATCTTGAAGCATGTATGAGAAGGAAAAACGTGATGTGTTTTTTGGGCTTGTTTGGAACTATGTTGAAATTGTTCCTTTATTAGTTAAGGATTTTGCTATTGATTAAATTTAATGTTATATCTTATATGAAAGAGATTGGAATCAAAGTTTTTCTTTCTATATTTTTCAATATTGGCATGGAATTAGGATGTTGAGATAGTTTATATGAAAGAAGTGGAAGTACGTTTTATGTAATGGAAAATAAAGCTTGTTGTATGAATACCAACTTGATTTATTCATACGCTTGACAGATGTTTATCAATAAACATTCATTAACACCATTATTTCAAATACTTTCATGATTTGAATTATTGAAGTATGACACTCACATCTTCTTGCGAAATTAATCAGGATTTGATATACATATTGTTATATTACCTTAGTAATAAATTTGGTTATGAGACTCCTTGTACTTACCAAGTTCTTTGTAATACAGATAGCAGAAATGAAGCAGATCTTGTGCCGATGATAAATTGAAAGTAGTGAATTAAAAAGGGCTTATGAAGTAAATTATCTTTATACTTTGTGCCGGTCACGTTATAGTATTTTGGAGTGTGACACAAATAGATTGGAGAAGTAGACGAATTTTTTTATTAGCTAAATCTGGATGTCAGCTTCGTCCTGCATTTGTATAAAGAGCCACAATTACATATAATTAAGAAGCCTACATTAAGGGTGGGGTTTGAGGTAATTAGTGATCAATGGAGACCGAAGTTGTGCGTGTAGAACAAGTGCTTCATATGAAAGGGGGTGCTGAAGAAACAAGCTTTGCCAACAACTCTTTAATACCGGTATGCTCTCTTGTACTCAAAGTCATCATTAACTTTATCAAATCTGATTTTTAGCCACTTATTAGCTTTCTATCTTTATCCTTATTATTTACTCCCTCCAATTCTAAATATAAAACCTACTTTAGAAGTGAATTTTAATCCTATATATAAAATATTTTTTCATTTTATCTCTTATATTTATCATTTTTCTTCAAATTAATTGGTCTAACTTATAAATTGACATATAATCTAATTTTATAAAAATTTACTTCAAAGAGATCATATCACATATACTATAATTAAGTAATCTATTTAGTTTCATCAATCTCCCCAAATTAGATAAAAATGTTTTATATTTAGGACCAAAAAGAGTATTTTTAATAAATGATCTAATGCATGATATTGAAAATCGGATTGGATCTGTACTGGTGAACTGATCACTTTGTCATCAGTGGGAAGAATTGATTGAACCGATCTGATAAACTGGCTTTAATTAACTCCATGCAACCCAGCCAATCTAGTTGGTTGAACTGTTTTTCCAAGCCCAAAAAAAGGAAAAGAACACTAGGAAAGAAGATGAAAAAGATGAAAAATAGACCAACATTCTCCATTATTGATTTTGTTATAGGCCATGCCTGATGATGGCCGACACTGTATCTATATCCTCAATTGACTGTCAAATCAGTGCCTTGATCATTTATGTGCAATACTAGTTTCAGTCCTTAATATAAGAGCTAGTTAGTTGGAGATTTGATTTGATCCTAAATATAATGCCTCAATCTATTTTATCTCCCAAATCTAAATTTCTTTTCCAAACTATCCATGTTTGATTGCATACATTAAGGAGTTTTTTCCTAGATTAGTCATGATAACATATGACATTTAAGGAAAATCTACATATATTTATTACAAATAATTAACATAACTAACTTTCTTAATCCATCCAAATTAATTAACTAGCTCTGATATTAAGTACATGATGTAGTACATTGATTGAGTGTGAAAGATGCATTAAATAAGTAATATACATGATGTTAATTATTTTTTGAGCAGAAAAAGGTGATGATGAGAGTAAAACCTATACTTGAAGAAAGCCTCAACAAGGTGTACGGCACCACCAATGTTCCAACTTGTTTCAAAGTGGCAGATTTAGGTTGTTCTTCTGGACCAAATACACTTTTGCTGGCTTCTAACATCATCCATATCGTTAATGAAACAAGTCGCAGGTTGAAGGTTGAGCCACCCATGTTTCAGTTTTTCCTGAACGATCTATTTGGGAATGATTTTAATTCAATCTTTAAGTCACTCCCACAGTTCTATGACACTCTGAAACAACAAGACACAACATGTTTCATGAATGCAACGCCTGGAACTTTCTATGGCACCCTCTTCCCCTCCAATTCCATCCATTTCTTCCATTCCTCTTTTTCTCTCCACTGGCTCTCTCAGGTCATCATCATCTACCTTCAACTTCCAACTCAAATTCTCCATATTTGTTTTTAACAATCTCACACACACATTAGGAAAGTTGGGTTATATATAATATTGCACATATTTATTGGGGAACAGGTTCCAAATCTATTGAGGGAGGAAGCAAAAATAGCAAATGATGATAAAGGGAATATATATGCGACAAGTATTATTCCTCCATCATACGGTAAACAGTTTGAACAAGATTTCAAACTATTTCTTGGATCACGCTACAAGGAATTGGTGCCTGGCGGTGGAATGCTCCTTACATTCCTTGGCAAATTTGATACTTCTGAGTATATAAGTGTTCCAGGGATCTTTCGTGTAGTGCTCAATGACATGGTCTCAGAGGTAAACTCAGATTATTAAATTTAATCATTAACAGTCATATACTAAGCATGTTCAATAAAGATGACAACAAAAGCTTCTCCTCCTTTTGTTTTCACATTCCAACTCACAAGTATCTTGTAGTGCATGTGTCACTGAACTTTATTTGATTACATATTTGTTCTTCATCAATTTAATTAACTTATGATCTTTTTTATTTTAAATTGTGTTTTAATAATGTATACCACACACGGACTTATCAAGATAATAATTGAATGTTGCAGAATTTGATTGAAGAGGCGAAGTTGGAACATTTCAATATCCCAGTGTATTTTGCTCCAGTTGAAAAGGTTAGAGAAATAATAGATGAAGAAGGGTCTTTCAGTGTTGAAAGATTAGAAATTATCAAACTAAGTTGGGACGGATCAAGCCTTGATGAAGAAGCAGGCAATAAGGGTTTTAAGGATGACAATGAGAGAGCAGAGTTCATAACCAGAAACAAAAGATCCATCTTAGAACCTCTTTTGAAGGCACATTTTGGAGAAGGAATCTTGGATGAACTCTTCCTTAGATTAAAGAACAGGATTATCCAATTCTTGCCTAAATTGGAGGATCCTATTTTTGTTATATTTCTCACTAAAATTGCTTGAGTGGGAGAGAGCCACTGGGTCATGAAATAGCAGACTGAAGAAACTACCCAAGTCTTTCATTTCCATGAGTTTTTGGTTCTTCATGTATTTCTAAAGTATGGTCAATAAGTCAAAGTATCGTTTGAGTCAATAAGTCAAAGTATCGTTTGAGGACATTTATCATATGTAATGGAGTCGTTTTATGTAATGTTCTGTCAGTATCTCTGTTATTTATATCATCAAACCAGTGTGTAATTTCCTCACATTGATCTTGTCTTCACGTTACTTGTGCAACCGCTACAAAGTTATAGCAATTTGACCACTAAACACAATAAAATGTTACAATGTCTATATGTGATAATGTGTTACTTAATCCAGTCCTAAATATAATTTTGTTCTATATTTAGGACCAAAGTTTATAATTTGTATTATATAATCCAATGTTAAGTGTAATATTAAAAATAAAGATAAAACAAACTTTCTGATCCAAAATCATTTAGAAAAGAACAACAGAATATATAATTTGCATATCATATAATCCGATGTTAAGTGTTATATATCACAAAGAAAGAAACATAAAGATAAAACATCTATATATAATCTAATGATGAGGACAAAATAAAAATGTAAAGAAAAGAACAACAGAATAAATAAGTGGGTAAGATGATAATTGGGTAAATAAAAGCTAATATAGACCATTAAATATTATACATCCTAAGAACACATTAAGGAGCTTATACCTAAAATTTTCACACTGAACTCGTGCTCACAATGTATTATTATAAAAATAAGAAAGTTGGGGAGTGAAAAAAAAAGAGAGAATAGCAACTGATCAAGAAGTTGGGAGAAGAAGAAAAGGAGTATTTCTCATTCACTTTTGTGCACCAATCCTTTAATTTGTACATAACATCTATTTATAGGCCTCTAAACATTGAAGACTGACCTAAAGAACCACACGTACATAGAGAAGGGAATTGAGCAACAAAATTGAATAATTGAAGGTTATAGAGAATATATACTAAAGACCCTTCAATTTAGGAATTATAGGTATAATTAATGTCATTCAATATAAGATGGAAGGTTAAAGTCCTCATTCTTAAATTTTATGAACATCTATATAATTATAATATTCATAACAATTTTATAATTAATATATTATATATTATGTGATAGTGAGCTGTGTGATTCTGATAGAAATTATTCTTATACACATAATTGATTTCAGTCTTGGTTATCAAACCTAAAACAGACCAGATGGGTCAATCCGAAACCCGAAGAGTTGCTAGGTTGACCCAATTGTATTTTTTAATAAAAAATAATATTTTTCACTGGGTATAAATTGTAGATAGCAATATCAATCTTAGTTAATGATAATTTTTTATTAATGACTATTAGTTTAGTGATTAAAAAACTGTAGGTACGAATATTTTGTTATCATTTATTTATTTTGATAATTTGTTAGGAAGAATATTTAGTGATTATTAATTATAATATTATTGGACGATGGATTGATATTATCATATCAATATGTCAAAGAAATTGTAAATAATGTTGGATAAGTATATGATTATTTTGTTATTAATTCAAGGTATTAAATTTATTTTGGATGATATGATACTATGATAAGAATTTAAATTATTTTTTAATTTTTTAATCCCTACTAACATAGCCCTCGAGTTGATTCGAATTAACCCACTAACCCTTATCTCATTACCTCAACTAGTTCATAGACTAATTCAATTTGATAACTATTCATCCTCGATCATCAGTTCTTATCTAGAGTGGTGACAAAAAAAAAAAAAAAAACTAAACAATCTAGCTTTAATTTTTTTAATTTTATTTTTTAAAAATTATTTTGAATAATGTGTAGGAAATCTAACATACATTGAAAGATAATATCTTAAATGTTAATTTTTCAAAATAATTTAAAAATTATTGGTTAAAATTGTAAATCTTAACCATTGAAACTAGGGAAAAAATAAGAAAATATCATTTAAACTTCAAAATCTCAAATTAATCTTATTACCTATAAGAATATAGGTATTAACTATAATAGTATAACAATTAACAACTCATTTTTAAAAAATCATTGATATAAAATTTTGAATTTCTAGTGATATTTTCTTATTTTTTTCCCTTAAAATTATACTTGAAACTTATTGGGATTATATATTAAAAAGCATATTTAGAAGTCATCAGTTTTATTAAATTCATATCTCTATATATGTATATAATCTCGATCAAAAATATATGTATATAATTTGATAAGTTTGGGAGAAATATTAAAATCAGAATTATAAAAACAAAAAAGTGTAAATGTATTTTATTCAAAGAAAATTGTAAGTACTAAATCAAACACTTAATTAGGTAATATTTAATCTGATTTTTGCACCAAACTTCCAACTTGTTTGGAAGTGGCAGATTTAGGCTGTTCCTGCGGAAAACAAAAGGAGTTCATGTACATTACTGAAAGAAAATTGTAGATGAATGCATAATCCATTTCATCCATCCCTCTTTCTCTCTCCACTGGCTCTCTCAAGTCCCTCATCTACCCCGCTCTACACACACACATGTACAAGTGACTGTTAATTAAAGAAATTCACGAAATTTTATCTAGAAGTAACCACTAAGAGAAATAGGTACACCTAAGTTTTTAAATGAGCAATTTAACCCTTAGGTGTTAAAAAAAGAACAATTTTTCCCTAACCATTAAAAAACTAACTCTAACCATTAGAAAATTGACGATGATGTTAACAGCAGGAGGCAAAATTGTTATGTTTTAGTTACTTCTAAAAAAATTGCTTCTCAAAAAATTTCAGATATCCAACACTCTTAAATGGTTACTTCCAAAGTAAAATTGCACTTTTAATTTGTTGGACCAGAGTATCCATCGCTGATGGCGGTAATTAATCCCCTCACATTAAAAACTTCTCAAATGGACTTTAGTTATGGTCATTAGACCCTCTCTATACACACCATTAGAGATCGAACCTATAACTAGATGCTTAAGAACCCAAAAAGTGTCAACGATACTAGGTCTCATGATTAGTAAAATTGCATTGTAACCCTTAATTAAACTACATTCTTAATTGTTGGGGGAACAGGTTCCGAATTCATCAAACAAGAGCAAAAATAGGAGATGATGATGATGAATTGATGATAAAGGGAATATATACGTGACAAGCATTAGTCCTCCATACAACGAATTTACACCGCTATCATAAATTTATTTAGTTTAGCATCTATATATATGATTAGATACTATTTGAACAAGCCATACAAACGTCTTGTGTAGCTTATCTGATTTCTCAATAAAAAGAAATATGACCAACAATTGTTCGAGTGTATGTAAAACGAATTTTTTAAATTTTTTATGACTCCCTTCATTCATTTTTATAAGATACTAATAAACGAATTGAGTTGTTTGATGAGGTAGTGAAAAGTAGTTAGGTACAATAAATATGTGTAAAATGAAATTTGTTTTTCAAAAATGTCCTCAGATGAAAGCGAAAGGATTTGTTATATATATTGAATTCTTTAGTCAAACATGAGAATTGAATACAATAGTGGCATGAGTAATTTTTGTAATTAAGTGAGGGTAAAATAGAGAGTTTACAAGAAATTTTTCAGACATCCCGTAATAGTATCTTATAAAAAGGAACATGGTATAGTCAAGAATAGTATAATACAAAAAGAAACAGAGGGAGCACTAGATAATGCCCATGAATCTCTTGATAGATATCTAAAGATTCATGGTGAACTTTGATATGAACTTCTCTTAAGAAATATCAGCATTGATCTAGTTGCCACTAAAGGCACAAAGGACTATCAAAATTTATAATTTTTTGTCGATAAGCTCCAATTGCATCATAGGACTTAAAAAAAGTTCTTTTTTCTTTCATATACTTATAGTTATTATCGCAAATTCTTTCATTTTTACATTTTTTGTGATTGCTTTGATAAGAAGTAACCACTTTTCTCTTATTTTATGATGTTTGTAAATAATTTTTAACTATATAGGACTATGAATTTGCTATTGGTTTGTGATATGGATCATGAAACTATGTTTTTAATGACATTGTCTTTTGTGACTTATTTTTGTTGAGAAATAGCTCAAGACACTATTCTCTCTGATCACTCTTTGCTTGAGATCCAGGCCAGGTATGCATCTAGAGAAGGGGCCAAGACCGTTCACGCCTTGCCCTGTTGTCCAAGCCGGTTGGTAGCACTGGCCAATTGGTCCACGCTCTCGACTAGAGAATCAACGCAAAGAGGATCGAAGCCTATTTCCCCAGTTGACTTAGATGACATCAAGTCCGCCAACTAGCCCCATTCTATTCTATTAGGGAAATGGGTTCAGCTGCTTGCCCTTCGCTCTGTTCCTATCACTCAAAAAAGAGACGCTCCTCTTTACCCAACATTTGAGAATTCGCAGTATGGTTGAACCCGGGACCAAATCCACGGGCCTTAAGGGGAAGCTTTGCAGCTAAAGTAGAGAAAACATCTGTAGAGATGAATTCAAGCAAGACCCGTGCCAGCTACGTTTCTTATTCTAGGATTCTATAGTCGCTAGGCGTTCTAGGCCGAATCTGATGTTATGAAAAGGGTAAGCTCAAGCCTTAACTTAAAGGGAAGCTTATTACATACTTATTGGCTAGGCTTCCTCTTATACTGCTATGCTAATAGGCTGACTACTTCGAGTGACTTTTTCTTCTTCTTCTTGGTTTGGTGGCGTGCTTTCGCACATAAGAAAAAAGTGAAAGGATTGAGCCGCCCCCCTACCCTAAGTCATTGCATTGATAAAGATGAGTGCCCTGGTTCCCGCCTGGATGTCTTGCTTTGAATATAGAGACGAAGGCGGCTTCGTCTTTCGCCTTTGCTTTGTTGGTAATGGCCTTGGCGAATGACTTGCCACGCTTTCTGGGCTTGACTCTTGTGGGAAGTGCTCAGCCGCCTCCAACTCTTTCTGTGGGTCAGACAACTTCCTTAGATCATGAAACTATGTTTTTAATGACATTGTCTTTTGTGACTTATTTTTGTTGAGAAATAGCCAGTCACATGATATTATAAAAATTGATGTTCATCTATAAGATTGGAAAAGTTGTATTCACATGATATTTCAATATTTTACTGAAGATATAAAACCCAATATTTTACTGAAGAGATAAAACCCTTGTTGGAATATTTTTTTTTAAATGAAGACGTATGTTTTTTGAACAGTCATATCCTTATAAATCAAAAAAAAAAATTTATGTTACAGGTTGTACTGGAGACACTAAAGGTTTTCAAAGTCATGTCTCTTTACTTCCAAAAAAAATATATTAATTGTGAAATGTTATAACCAAATGTGTAATCACTATTTGGTGAAGGGTTGTGTTGTTTATAAGGACACTTTTCATACTAAAATGTGTTACTCTTCATCAAAATTTCTTTTAAACGATCATTTGTTATTTAAGCTATATTATTTCATGACACTAACACATAATTATGATTTTTAATTGAAGATGTTTTATTTCAAGAGGTGCAACAATAAGATCAAACTCGTTGCATTTGTTTTTCAATCACACAAAGATCAAGTCAAATTATCACTCCAGAAAAATCATTACTATCTTAGTTTGAATATTGTAATACAACCTGTACTAAAGGTTATTCATTGTAACCAGTAAGAAATCACTCGATTAATCCCACTTGCACCTTATAATATAAGAATAGATATGAGAAAATTAAACTTAAAAGAAAGTGTTCCTCATACCTTCCAGACACTATGCATAAGATTCTTCTTCATCTCTTCCCCTTGCACTCTTCAAAGGACCAGTCCTACTAACACCCCTCATTTTTGAACTCGCCTACAGAAGACTGAATCTGTAACTAGTGTGGGTCTCAAACCTCAGAAGGCTTCAAGACATTTGGACAAAGAAAAGAGACATAGAAGTGAAGGGAGGTGGAGATAGACTTGAGGAGCATCAATGAGCCTTAAAATTTCACTTTGATGCTATTGGACCTCTATGCGATTAAGAAAATTTAATCACTAATTTGTATTGTAATGTGATTTTCCCAAAGAAAAACATACTAGTGGTAACAAGATCATCGTACATTTTCTTGTCATGACTAGACTCAACTCACTTTTAAGACTCACACAACCATCAACGATACAGTTTTAAGGCATGACCGACGCCAAACCAATGCAGCTACTAATTTCCTTGATACTCTCAAGATCCATATAAAATTCATAAATTATGACAAAGTACTTTAAAAAGTTATACTTACAGCTGCACTTAGAAGACACACACAAAAATTTCAGAATATGAATAAGAAGATTTCAAATATCAACTCAAGTGCCCTGAAGAAGAAAGGATTGGACACACACACACACACAAAAATAGTTTCAGAATATGAATCAGAAGATTTCAAATATCAACTCACACACACACACACACAAAATAGTTTCAGAATATGAATCAGAAGATTTCAAATATCAACTCAAGTGTCCTGAAGAAGAAAGGATTGGACACACACACACAAATAGTTTCAGAATATGAATTAGAAGATTTCAAATATCAACTCACACACACACATGCACAAAAAATAGTTTCAAAATATGAATCAAAAGATTTCAAATATCAACTCAAGTGTCCTGAAGAAGAAAGGATTGGGGGTCACACACAAAATAGTTTCAGAATATGAATCAGAAAATTTCAAATATCAACTCAAGTGTCCTGAAGAAGAAAAGATTGAGGGGTAAACAATCCAATCTCTCACATAATCAAAAAAAAAATCTTTGTACAAGTGGTAACAAGATGATAATAGACCTTACCAGGATCCTTATTTTACTAAAATAATTTTAATCTTGTTAAGTCATAATGTCATGCTTTTACTTTATGTTATAAAGTACAAGTCCATTCATAATTATATTTTAATCGTGTCAAATAATGTCACTTCTGCTTTATATTATGCTTTTACTTTATATTGTATCAATCCCTCAGTAACATGATAAAATTGGAATGACATTATTGTGTACTTCTCTTTTGTTTTATATCACTAGAAAGGCGTCATCCTCATTATGTCTGTTAAAAGTTATTACACTTACTGAGAGAATTTGATGTCATCTTCTTGGTTGTGCACTTGTATGCAGTATGGCAATTGTAATTAGAGACGCCTAATTAGTCATTAGGCATAAATGGCAGCCATGGGGTTGCCTATAGAGCAAGTACTTCATGTGAATGATCTTCCCGGAAATGACTTCAACAACATATTTCAGTCACTTGCTGATTTCCAGAAGCAGCTTCGACAAGACAAAGAAGACAACTTTGGACCTTCTTCTATTTGGGGTTTTGATTTGTTCCTTTCTTGGTAAAGTCTTCTTCTGAAGTTTGGAAACATGAGCTTTTTTTTCTTTTTAATTTAAGGTGGTTGATTTGGAGTAGAACATGAATAAGTTGGGTGGCATGTCACAGGGATGTAATACAGGAGGGGAGGAGTTATTTTAAAAAACAAAACAATTCGAGATAACTAAAAATACGTATGGCCTTAATATTAAAAAGCAATAAAAAATAAAGAAAATTTGTTAGTATCTTTACACATCAACAATGAACCAAATATAAAGAGCAAAGTATTATATAGGGATAATACCATTTTTATCCCTCAAATTTATCCTCATTTTGGTTTTAGCCCCTCTAAGGGTAAAATAATCCAAATTCTCCTTGAGTTATAAGAACCATGGTTTATGAAACATTTGACATCCACTAAGTTCGAGCCAAACCGAAAAACCACAAAATGGCGTTGAAGCGGTCTAGTTTGGTGCAAAAAGTTGAGTTTGACAAAAGTCGGTAAACCACCATTACAAGGGTCAACCCGTTTCCGATTCTTCTTTTAAAAAAAATAAATAAATTTTTTTTTTATAAAAAAAATCTAATTTGAATATCTCGAATATGTCACAAATATATCTAAATATGTCACAAGTATTGAAGTATATGGTTATTTTTTTTACTACTGATCTAAAGTATTGAAATAATATATAGTATGCAAAATTTAGGTTGATGTGATGAAAAATTAATTATTTTCCAATTTTTTTATATCTCACTCAAATTTATCCTTATTTTGGTTTTAGTCCCTCTAAGGGTAAAATAATCCAAACTCTCCTTGAGTTATAAGAACCAATGTTTTAAATTAAATAAAATTTGAAAGACCAAAACCTATAATTTGATACTTGAGACTAAAACCAAAATGAGAACAAATTTGATGAAGCCGAGATTATATTAACTCTATTATATAATACCAACCAATAATGAAAATCATTTTCCATTCATTGTATGTGCAAATTTTGGATCACTACGTCGCCCAAAAAAAAAAAAAAAAAAAACAGTATTTTTAAACCTCATAAAATGCAAAATCATTTAAAAAACTAATCCAAACAAGGCCACATTCATATCATATCTATTACGTTATTCTCGTCAAAGCTCAACATCATCAGTTTTATTCTTTCAAAGAAAAAATTATTACTCAAGAACAACTATTTAAAAAAAAAAAAAACAAAATTAGGATAGCAAATAATAAGAGGCACAAAAAGCACCAAACCATACATGTGTGGAGCTAAATAATCAGTGCCATTTTAAAAACCAAGTACGTGATGAGTCAAAGTTGTATCTTAAGGCGTTACAGTCAAAACAGCTTATGAATGATAAAAAAAAAAAAAGCACCAAATCATACGTTTGATGTGGAACTAAATAATGTCCACTAACAAACAACCTATACCAAGATTCAACTCCAACTAGTACCTCTCTCTTTATTAAGTATCGCCTGAAACACAATACAAAATTAATGTAAATTTCAATCCCAATATTACAAAAAAATTAAAACTTTAAGGCTTCGGGACATTTAATTCTATTCAGTGTTCATAGTGGGAGAGAAACTAAAGGATGGTACTTGCCTCAGTTCAAAAAGCATGGGCAGCCTCAGGGGATTAAGAATCAATCTCCTATATGGTTACACAGCCATCTTCATCTCTATCTTCTGGTAAGGATCATAGCCTATCAGTTCGAAATCAGAAGCCACAAAAGAATCTATATCCTTCTTTGGATTTATCTTCAAAATCTGCATTCAAATAAAGGTAATCAGGGAGACAGAGGACAGGTAATGTTAAAGGAGTGTTTGCAAATACTGTCAAGCATTTTTCTAGCCAGCTTATGTCAAATCAAATTGCTTCATGAACATAAACATACGGGAAAAGGTTTAGGAGGGTTCCGAAGCTGCTCCTGCAAAGGTCGCACGTGATTGCGGTAAACATGTGCATCCCCAATCACATGGACAAAATCACCCGGAACAAGATCTGAAAGGAAAAAACCATAGCAATATTATCTTTCAGATAAGTAATGCCAATTCTTCTGAAGTATTTTTGTTCTCTTTGCTTCTCAGTAAATTTCTGAACCTTTACCAGTGACCAAAGTGAACTTCCAACAAAAACCTACTTGACTAAAAATGCTATAGAAACCCATACAAATTGACATTACAACCAAAGGGAAATGGCACAAATGATTAGCTAAACCCAGAAAAAACATTAAAGTTTAATATGAATCATATATCTGACTACACATCTAGATCCTAAGCAAATGCTCTAAAAATTCGCATACCACAAACTTGAGCAATCATGCATGTCAGGAGAGCATAAGATGCAATATTAAAGGGCACGCCCAGGCCCATGTCTGCAGATCGCTGATACATTTGACAAGATAACTCCCCATTGGCTACATAGAACTGCAAAGATACAGAAATCTTAGAAATGAAGGGGCATGGAGAGGTTTGGAATTGCTTTCTTTCTAAGACAACCCAGAGAGAACTGAAGACCTGTGCAAACATGTGGCAGGGTGGAAGGGCCATCAATTTAAGATCTACTGGATTCCAAGCTGAGAGAATAATCCGCCGATCATCAGGATTAAGCTTGATCTTGTTAGTGACATCTAAAAGTTGATCAAATCCTTTGCCAGAGTAGTCAGCATGCATGTCAGTATACCTATAAGATGATAAATGGATCAATTGAGCTAAAAGAACCTACATGAGACAATATGCTTACTGAGAAAAATTTATGATCCACTTACTTGGCACCAAAGTGCCTCCACTGGAACCCATAAACAGGTCCCAAGTCACCCTCCTCCCTCTCTGACAATCCAACGCTGTAAGTTACAAGATAATCAGTAACTACATCAAAAACACAAAGTACTGTCTCTACAGACAAAAGCTGATAGTCAAGGCTTGCCTATCGAGGTATTCACGGGATGCATTGCCATCCCATATATGGATGCCTTTTTCCTGCAGCACCTGTCAACAACACAGATTTCAATACTCATCAGCCAAAAAGTACAAAGCATCAATAAATGAACAATTTACATTGAAAGTTTTGTATAGAATAATATAACTTCATGGTATCAACATTGGCAAGCATTGGAACAAGCAGAAACAACTATTAAACCATTTCCAACAGCAATAGGAAAGATTTCTTTCTCTGGGCGAGAATATACATACGACACCATGAATTTTCTTATGAACTGCCAGGTTCTTTAATCACATTTTGACAAAGCTTGTGCAGATAGCCAATAGAAATGGTTAAAGCTGTAACAGATATGAACTATCAGCTCATGAATTCACAGTACCTTAACTTTTGATCACCAAGTTTGATTCTTGAGTTTGCAAATCATGCCAATATATGTTGTGTTTTTTTAGATTAACAAATGGAAGGAATTAGCATAAGCCTCAAATTTTATTTTTCCCCTTTGAGAGTAAACCTAGCTAACAATGCTCCATTTTATCTATTCAAAAGTAGGCCAATGAATATTGTTTCAAAAGTCTTACAAGAGATAAAGGGAATTTATTCATCTACATATAGATTAGCAGGAACTCAACATACAACACACTTTTGATTAAAAATATTTTTATAATTTATAACTAGAATAAAGATCAGTGGTAAGCTTGTCAGATGACTTGGACATTCCCAACCTTCTCATAACTGAATCTATTTGAACTCAAGCTTAAATAATATCAAGGCAGGCATCAATTACTCAAACTAGAATTATCTCAGCTTCTTGACAAGTTAATTAGGAAATATGCGGCACTCCATGTGTATTTGTACATGTGTATGCATTTTGAAATGATGTTATTACCTTCGCATTTGTTGAACCACTTATAAACCAGAGAAGCTCTTCAACAACCCCTCGCCAAAATACTCTCTAGGAAACAAATGAAGAAACGATGTCAACTACATTGAACCATAGAATAACTATTTCATTCCCAAAAATTCTCCAGTGAAATTAGAACACACATTTCATTAGTTGAATCAAAATCCTGTGGAAAAAGAAAAGGTAAGGTAAATTTGCAAATATTTTAACCAATATATCTACATACCTTAGTTGTTAAAAGAGGAAAGCTTCTGCGCAAATTAAACCTCATCTGTGGATATAAAGAGATAATAAGCCATCATATAAATAACAATTACCACTTAACAAACCAATCATGATGTTACCTGGCAACCAAATTTTGAGAACGTGCCAGTCCCAGTCCTATCATCCTTAGCAGTGCCTTCAGAGATGATTTCTTGGACCAGATTGAGATAAATGTTCTCCTCATGTCTCTCAAAAATCATTTTAGGAAGGAAAGAGAAGTTCTTGACCTCAAATTTTGAGGAATCTGATCTAGTGTCACAATTTTGATCAGAATTTTGACTCAGGGATTCTGTTATAGAACTCCTAACTCGTAAATATGTGGTAAAACAATAGCGAATGTTGCTCTCCACCCTAGGAAAGGAAGAGTACCATGGCTGAAATACAAAGGAATCAATTGGAGGCATGAAAGTATCACACTCAATATTTGTCTCGATTTCAGTAATGTGAACAGCTTCACATGCAGGTGCATTTAGAGCCTCTCTGTACATAAAAATTATCAGCTATAAGAAATAACTTATATGAAACCAAAGATGGCATAGAAGAGTAGAAAAGTTTTCAAGGAAATAAAATAGTATATACCTAAATATCTGGCCACCTCCAATAACAAACACTTTCTCAATTGAAAGACAGTAAGGAGATGCAGCTAACAATTCCAATGCGGAGGACATGCTTCCACATATAACAACATTCTCTGCAGTTGCAATGTCAAAGCTTCCTGAGCGAGTAAGAACAACATTAAGGCGTCCAGGCAGAGGGCGATTCCCCAGAGGGATACTCTCCCATGTTTTTCTACCCATTATCACAGCATTCTTCTTCCCAGGATCAGATGTCATTGAAGTGATCTCCTTAAAAAATTTGAGATCACCAGGCAGTCTCCATGGTAGTTTTCCATCCTTACCAATACCCATATCTCGGGTTGCAGCTACAACCACTTGGTAATTCCTCTGTGGATCAGGATGTGAGTTGGCATTGCCATTAGACATTACTGCAGAATCACTGGCCATGATATAATTGATAAGAGGAGAAATATTTAAAGGTGCAGTCTTAAGAAAAGACTGCAACCAATTCTTTTGTAAGTTGAGTGGAACCTGATACCAAAAAGAAATAGATCCATACTTCAGACGGTTATTATACATAAATTGAGTCATAAACAAAAGTAGTACAGGATGAAATGGATGAACTGCGAGCATAAATATTACAAAATGAATAAAAGATAAACTTCCTAGGATTTAACATTTCAAGGCCCTTTTTAGGCTCAACTAAAATCTCATGACGCTTAAAAGGATGACTTCTTGGCGGCATAATCTACATTTTTCAGGGGACATCTCTGTAGCTAAGGTGTAAATTGAAAAAGTTATATAACCGTGCAAAACAGGGATCATCTGACTCTATCACATGAGTTCACAAGAAATTTATATATCCTTTCCGATTTTTCCCATCTGCAAGGATATAATTTTGCTCATTTATATAATCGTTTTTCTACAACTACAGACCTAAAAATGATTCGAAGACAATGTAAAGTCTGAATTGTCAAACTCATAAACAATAAAGTTTCCCAGAATCCGCTTTTTAAATTCAAATCGCATCAAACATGCAGTACTATTGCACAATACCCGTCAATCAAAGTCAATCGCATTGACGCTCCTTGAATCAAAAATCCAGGAACGGAAAATATATGAATCAAAGAATGCAGAAGATCCAAAAGACGGAGAAACTAAGAGGGGGAAAATTATTAAAGACCCCAATTTTGAAACTAATTCATCACTACTTCTACAATTAATGGGCCATTTATAAACATCATATAGAAGACTGGAACTCGCAAATACAACACATGCAACAGATTAAAAACACAAACAACGATGCAGATGATAAATAATCACCATCTATATTCGCAGAAATGTAGAAGCGAAGAAAGACACATCAACCAGCCAAAAGAAACAGCAAAGCACCCAAACTCGAAGAGGAGGAAGAAGGTACAAACCGATCTCAGAGCGAAAAGCAGAAGGCAGTAGGGACTCTGACCCAGAAACCTTCTGCAAAATTCCAAGCTTTATCCACTCACAAAACCAGAAACAGAACAAACAAACGAGAAATAAAAATAAAAAATTGTGAGGCAATGGGCATTGATCGAAAAAGGAGAAAACCAGAAGCTAATACTCAAGAGTGAGTGAGAAAGTACGAGAGGGAAAATGGGAAAGAAATGCTTTCCTTCTCAGCTTTCGATTTTTTTTCCCTATTCTATGCCGTGAAAAGAAAGGCAAACGAAAAAGGGAAACCCAAGAAAATCCAAAACCACAGTTGACGCGGAATGCCGCCAAGCGGAGGGCGGGGTAGGGTGTGGTATGGAACTATGGATCACGCTCCGTCTAGAGTATACCATTACGTGTACGCTTCCGTATATTTAGTGCGTAATGGTGTTTGTTTTCCAAATATGCCACTACCTACTTCCTCTCCAAAATTACTGAAATTACTGCACTTGCATAAAATAAGGAAAAATCTTAAATAAATACCATTTCCATTTAGAAAGTTCAAAAAAAAATTATTAACAAATGAAAATGATAAATATGTCTTAAAGGAATATTCTGACATTTTGAAATATTGTGTTTTTATGAAAATACCCCTCATTTTTAAAAATATTAAAATTTGAAAAAATTGTCTGAAAATCATAATTGGGAGAAAACTATTAAAATATATTTGAAATCATTGTTCTTAAAATCAACTAAATCTAGAGAGTGGCAAATTCGAAAAGTAAAGGTGCAAACCTTTAAAATTTTTTATTTTTTTAAAAGAGAAGAAATTTGTGTTAAAGTATAAGAGTATTTGTTTATTGCCCAATTTTATAGAACAAACATACAAAAGTTGATCTTGTTATTTTATTCTTAAAAACATATAATTGTGTGTTCAGAAAACAGTAATTAAAAATTAATTACCAAACAAGTTTTTATACTAAGCACACTAACGGAAAGGTCACATCGGGGCGGGTTACCGTTAGGCAAACGGCTTGATCTTTTCGGAGATGAGCACCGAGCAAACTGAAGAGTGTAGATGACATACAAACTAAATCTAGAGAGTATTTGTTTATTGCCCAATTTTATAGAACAAACATACAAAAGTTGATCTTGTTATTTTATTCTTAAAAACATATAATTGTGTGTTCAGAAAACAGTAATTAAAAATTAATTACCAAACAATTTTTTTATTTTTTGAAAAGAGAAGAAATCAAACAACTCTTTTGTCTCCCTTTTTTTATGTCAATTTTATTCAACAGACTTGTGAAAAAAATTAAATTTTCTTTTTAACTGTTATGATTGTTTAAATTATTAGTGAAATTAGATGACATGAACTCCAAAAATAAAATAAATAAATAAAAAATAAAATCAGATTACCTGATAAATGCGTGTGACTATATAATAAGAACATTATTGCACCATTATTATTCATAGAGTTGTAGCGACTGCTTTATCTTTGCATCATCCATAAGATGAGAGAGTGTATTCAGGCGATATTATCGAGGGTACTTCCGGCATTCAAAAAAGAGTAAAGAATTAAAAAACTGTAGGTACGTGACTTTAATACAAGTGAACGCAAATTAGGGCCCCACACGCGTAATTTATTGTTCTACGCCTAAAGCGCGGGAAAACCACAAATACCCAATGATATCGCGACACTTTTCAGTATCTCAATCCTTAACCGTCCACTTGGCGGCAGTAAGAAGCTTACAATTTTTATTCGGAGCCATTCCTAATTTATCATCATCATTTATAAAAATTTTATAACTTTGTAATATACTCCCATTATATAAGCTAATATATGTAGAGTATTTTTAAACTTTCTTGGGAAAAAAAATTCATAAATTCATAGAGTACATTTTAAAATTTAAGATATAATTATTGAATACCCTTCATCAAAATAAAATATTATTAAAATTAATTATAATTTAATATACACAGATTTTTTATCATGTTGCATAATATACACAGATTTTTTATCCCATTATATAAGCGTTTTTTTAATGAGAATAAATAAATAGAGACTACTGGCGAAAAAATATAAATAGAGACAGATATTGATTATCCACACTTACGCTCATCCGTACATGCGATGCAATCTGGCTTTCAAAAATGTCCATGTCTTATTTTGCACCTACCTAAGGAGATGCGCTCATTTTGGTTTTGTTTTCTTCCTTTTAATAATCATTTTCTATATATAATTGAGGCTCTCACATCGTTTTCTAAAATTTAAAATGGTGGGAGTTAAACGTTAATATCATATGATATCCATCGCATGCTAAACATTTTAATCTCAGGCAATTTCTTTAATAAATGCCGTCAAAATTTGTTCACCTAATTATACTTAAACAATTCAATTCCTTTAGCCCAAATAACATTTCCCCCACACCACGTCTTATGTGTGAATTTTATTTTATTTTTTTTATTTTTTGATGAAATATCAAAATTCATTTGCAAACAAAAATATACAAAATTTAATAATTATAAAGAAAAAGAACAAGAAGAACAAAGATTAAGCATAGAAAGTACCAAAGATTTTAAGATTTCTCAAAAAAAGAGCAACATCTTCTTGAATCACATTAATCATTCATTTATTCACCCCTTCAACAGGCAAGAAATTTTTATTATCACAATTGACTTCCAAGGAATCTTGTGAATTTTATTAAATTCATACTAATATAGCAAGAAATCAAATTCAATCCTACTATTATACAATTACTCAATGTACTTTTATCATATTTATAAGTCATATTATTAAGTTTTTTCATATCAACGTACAATTATACTCTTCATGTTGTGTTGAGATAGAGTATATATTAAATTTGGATAAATAAAATAAAATTATTTATAATTCAGATTGTATTTGAAAAGCCATTAATTTTAGTTAGAACCAAACAATGTTTGACCCAAAAAAAAAAAAAAAAAAGAACCAAACAATGTAAGAATAGCTTTGTTTTGAAACTGTAAAATACCGTTTTTCATAGGCTTCCAAATATAGTCTTTGTGTATGCCTTGTTGCTATTCAAGGTCATTCCACAATCCGTCCCATGTTAAAGAATGAATTAAAGTTTTATTTTCTTAATAATATGAAAACTTTATTGATATGTTGTATCTAAAAAAATTAATAAATAATTTACAAATATTTTAAAGCACTTTTGTAAATAAAAGTGGTAGGCAACATCCATCCCCTTTGACCATCTAAAAGGTGGAGGTTGATGGAAGGAAAAGTTTCAACTAAAAATAATTAAATATAAATAGATTATTTGGATATTATTTAATACTAAAAGGCAGATAAATCAGAAATGATCGATCTTTATTGGTTTGTCTCCTTTCATGTTTCACGAGTAGCAGAGAAGGAGGCAGCCATGAATGAAAACCTAGCGGAGCTCCATAAACACGACGTCGTTTATATATACTGTTGACTTTTACTACTAATACTCTCTCCCATCTTAAATATAAGATATGTGGCAAAAACATCATTGTAGCAACTTTCACCAAATATTATGCTTAGTTAAAGCACATGAGATGGGATAAGTTTTACCCGAATAAGACAGTCAGTGGCATAGGAACAAGTGACGGGACTAGTAGCGTTGCGGTCGTGACGCCAACACCACTGGTCCCGTCACCTATTCCTACGCCATTGACTACCTTATTCTGGTAAAACTTATCCCATGTGCTTTAACTGAGACAATATTTGATGAAAATTGCTACAATTGTGCTTTTTCCTAAGATATGTTGACTTTGTTTTAGAAAGATTAAATAAATTAATTCATCATATCATATGTCATGTATCCATAGATTATATAACGGTTTATAAGTTAGGCAAAATAGTTTGGATAAAAAAAAGACAATTATAAATATTTTAAATTAATTTAATTGCTTCATTGATCTCTCCAAAAAGTCAACTTTGTCTTATATTTAGAATCGGAGGGAATATAAGACAAAGTTGATTTTTTTGTTAGAGATCAATGAAACTAAATAAGTTACTTAATCATATTATTTTAGTTTATTAGTCAAACTAATATATTTTAAAGAAAAAATATAAATATAAACACTTTAAATTAATTTAATTAACTTCATTAATTTCTCTAAAAAGGTTATTTTTGTCTTATATTTATATTTAGGACGGATTACAAAACAATAATAATTCATGCCATTAACATGTTCCTCTGCTCCTCAAGAAAGCTCATTCTCAGACATGCGATCCATAAAGAGAAACCAAAAACAAACCAAACCTTTTGATCATAATATGTTGAATAAGAAAATCTTAGACGCAATCTTTAGGATATTTCTGCAACTTCTCTCGCTTGTTGTTTGTTTGTTCGTTTTGCTCAACAGAATAAAAATGAACGGAGTGGCTTGCATTTCGCCAACATAATCAATACGTGTGTTTCCCCTTGTAGTAAATGGAAGCTCATAAACTGAAGAAGTCTCTTAATTTTCCAAGACCCGTCAAATAACCCAAAAGAAAAGGAGGAAAAAAAACAAAAATCTAAATTTAACTGTACCATCTTCCCGGAGATTTACTCGGGTGATTAAATTTTGCCTTTTCATATCCTTAGTTTTCTTCCAAATCGCCCACATTTTTGTCCAAAGGTATCATCGTCATCATCTTCTTCTTCTTCTTCCTCCTCCTCCTCCTCCTAAACCTTTCAAACCTCCATTGTTATTATATATTTTTATCAATTTCTGGATTTTTCTTTTTGGGGGTTTTTTTTTTTCTGACGTAAGTTTCTGTTGATGGATGTATAGGTGTAGGCAAAGAGGCAAGGGCTCAGATATAGAGCATATACGGTGTATGTGAGCGCTTGATCCTTTTGCCTTCAGGGCTATCTCTGCTCACTCACCTCTGTTATATATTAAGCTTCCAAGATTCTAATCTATCATGTGTGATACTACTAAGATGCCTGAACCTCTCAAATTGGGTAAGCCTAAGTTGCTGCAAAAAAAATCCCTTATTATGCATTATATATTGCTCTTCTTTAATTGTTTGGCTGAAAAATGTAAATATTTTGCATGCTTCATCATGATCATGAAGGTGTACGTGAGATATATCATTCTTATGAATGAACACGCCTCAAAATAATTGAACGATGAAAAGAAAGGAAGGAAAATATTTATGACATAAAGATCATTATTGTTTATACCAGTTACAGGCTTTTTCATCACGTAAACCTTTGTTTCGTTTTTAATCCTAATAAAGGTGTTGAAAATGAATACTCGGAGGAAGAAAAAAAGAAAAGGGTTGCAGCTATAAAGAAGGCGGCACTGAATGCATCAAACAAGTTCAAGAGTTCCTTTTCAAAGAGAGGTCGCAGGCACAGCAGGGTTAGGTCTCTGTCAATTGAGGATGACATTGATGCTGAAGAGATGCAAGTCGTTGATGCTTTTCGCCAAATGCTTATTTTGGATGAATTATTGCCCGCCAAGCATGACGATCACCATGAGATGTTAAGGTATAGCCCTCGTCATCATCAAAATTAATCCAAATGCCTTTAATTTGATTGTTTGTTTCCAAGTCCAAATGGTTCTTAACTGGTTATAAGACTCTGTATGAGTTTAACGGTTTTATAAAAGTGATTTTTATTCTACCAACTTTTGCAAACTGAAGATTTGATAAAAGCCAATTAATATAATATTCCATTCAGTTCTAATTATAAGACTGAGTTGGCTTTTTTGGCAATATTAAGGAAGCTAAATAAGTTATTGAGTCATATCTATGTTGTGTATCTTTAGATTATATATTAGTTAAATTAATTAATTTGGAGGAAAAGAAATACAAATACTCTAAAGTAATTTAATTAGCTTTCTTAATCTCTTAAAAAAATCAACTTGATCTTATAATTAAGACCGGAGGGAGTATAATCTATAGATTTGGATAGACTTTTGTAAGAAAAACAAATAGGCACAAACTTATTTAAATGATATATTGAAAATTTAGTTTTAGAATGTTTAAATATGAATAAAATCCCATAAGCCAGGAAAAAAATTCATTTTTTTCTATAAAAAAAAATAGTCATTTTAAAATCAACTAGCATTTTTTTTTTGTTGGTCCCAACTGACTTTTGAGCCTTCCAAGCTTCATTCCAAACTCGCACTAAATATTCATGGCCATTTGCTTTAGTGGAAGTGTTTGGGTTGAAATGGTTCTTGGCATGAAGTTACCTTATGATGATATATACAGATTCTTGAAAGCAAGGAAATTTGATCTTGAGAAATCAAAGCAAATGTGGGCAGATATGCTTCAATGGAGAAAAGAATTTAGTGCTGACACTGTCATGGAGGTATATACCCCTGTACATTATAATCACTGATTAATTATATTGGCCATAAAAGTCTAACCACAAGTTATCAATTTCCCACAAAGGATTTTGAGTTTAAAGAACTAGACGAGGTCTTGAAGTACTACCCACAAGGGCATCATGGAGTTGACAAGGATGGAAGACCTATTTACATTGAAAAACTGGGTCAGGTTGATCCTACCAAGCTGTTGCAAGTGACCACCTTGGATCGCTATGTAAAGTATCATGTAAGAGAGTTCGAGAGGACCTTTGTTGTGAAGTTCCCTGCCTGTTCAATTGCTGCAAAGAAGCACATTGACCAAAGCACAACTATTTTGGACGTGCAAGGAGTGGTATATATTAAATTCTACGCCAGTTTGAAATATGAACTTTCTGAATTAAAAAAAATAATCAATTTTATTGTATTTTGACACCTCATAGGGAGAATCTTGAGGGTAACATTAAACGACAAATAATGTGAAACGTATACTTCAAAAAGTAAGTAAAACAAAACTGGCAAACTGCTGACTGGCATGATTAATGATCAGGGACTGAAAAATTTCAACAAAGCTGCAAGGGATCTCATTCAGAGGCTTCAGAAGATAGATGGTGACAACTATCCTGAGGTTTTGTGTCTACCAAGTTGAATCATTTACCATCACACAATCATATATTAGGAGAGAGAATGATAACAAAAAATAAATCTATGCATTGTTATGTCATCTCACTTCGTACCTCCCTACAGTAATTGTACCTTTTTTTTGACTTTCCGCTTAGACCTTGAACCGTATGTTCATCATCAACGCTGGCTCTGGATTTAGGCTATTGTGGAACACTGTGAAGTCATTCCTTGACCCCAAGACATCTGCAAAAATCCATGTATGTATCTCTAGTTTACTAATCTCTTTGAAGCCATTTTTATGTTGGTATATGACAAAGGAGAGGTTTGAACGAAAAACCTATAACTAACTGTTCAAACGTTTCACCTCTGAAGTCTAAACAGTAGCTAGTGGCTTCTTTTGAAGTATCCTTTCAATTTGGCAAAGCAATGACACTTGACAGTTTAATGATGATTTATTTTCCAGGTCCTAGGCAACAAATACCAGAGCAAGTTGCTTGAAATCATTGATGCCAGGTTCAGTTTTGCTCATTTCCACACAGATTAAGCCCACCTAATAACTCATGAGTTAACAGAACAAAATTCACTTGAGTTAAATCTTATGACACTGCCTAGTTATTCCGATAACACCTAATTAATTGGGCCTTCTTATTTACCAGTGAACTTCCAGAGTTCTTGGGAGGTACTTGTACTTGTGCAGATAAAGGTGGTTGCATGCTCTCGGACAAGGGACCGTGGAATGACCCAGAAATCTTGAAGGTTTTTTATTAATGTCATACCAGTTTATATTTTTCAGATTCATATTACGGCATCATAATACAAGAATGAAGTTTGTTCTTTTGATGATTAGATGGTTCAAAATGGTGGGGGGAAATGCCAAAGGAGACCCCTGGCTGGCATTGAGGAGAAAACAATAAATGAAGTCGAAGCATCTTACCAAAAGGTAACCATTTTCCCATCTTTTGAAGTTTCACAGTGAAATTCTTTGTTCTGAAACATTCTTCTCCATATTCCTTTCTGATTGCTACAACATCAAGGGAGGCGATTCTTTCAAGAACATAAAATGTTTATCGCCAACGGTGGAGCTCACCATATCAGGAGTAAGTTTTCAATACTTCACTAATTGTTTCTTCTATAAACCTTTTTCTTAATAGTTCAAGGAAACTGCATATATACAGTGGTAAAATTTGTCATGACACAGAACAGAGAACTATGTGCACTGCGAGGACAACTAATCTTTTTATCCACACTAAGAACAAGTTTCACCACTTGATCAATGAAAAAAGATTTCTGAGTTCGTACTAATTTCACTCCTGTTTCCAATTACAGTCGACTTTCATTTTCCTTTGAACTCTTCTCCTTATGTATTGCAGAGTGCAAAGCAAATGAGTGGTTACAGATATGAAGTCCCTGTCCCGATGGTGGACAAAACAGTTGTATCAACTTGGTCAAGAGCAAAAGATAAACTTGAACTTTCCCAAGGTATTTCGATAGTTCTTAGAGACTTTAAATATCTATGGCAGTGCCTTGTGATTCTTGGCCTGTTTGGCCATCAACATGCAATTCAGTCAGATATGATTGTTAACTAGGGTTTGTTAGGTTCTGATATTGGAATTTCCGAAACTGCAGATTGTTTATATGTCAAGCCTGGTGATAGAACGAGCGGTCTAATCGTAGGAAGGTTCATGACATTAATAATGGGGATACTGACCTTGATTAGGGTTACGAAGAACATGCCTAGGAGGCTCACAGAAGCTGCACATCACGGAGAAGGGTCCATGACAAAAGGGCGCCGTCAGTTGCCTGCACCACCGTTAGTTTCCTGCGGCGACCACGTGTTGCTGATGAAGCGCATGGCTGAGCTTGAAGACAAGGTCAATGCCCTCGCTTGCAAACCTCCCATGCCTCCAGAAAAGGAGGAAATGTTGAATACTGCTCTTACCAGAGTCAGTGCCCTAGAGGATCAATTGAATGAAGCCAAAAAGGTACTCAACTCAGAATATATCTTACTATACATAAATTTTCTTTGAAAAAAAAAAAACTCAATGATAAGGTCTAAGGATTGGAAAGATTTGTTTTTTAATCTATCTGGGTTCATTGTCATCTCTGTATTGCGTGGTTTGTGGGAATAGGAGCTTGATAATGCACTTGCTCGACAAGGAGAGCTCCAAGCAGCCATTGATAAGAAGAGGAGGAAAAGGAGACTTGTATGTGACTTCCTATTACTTTCTTCTTCTGTTTTTTCTAATGTTTTAGGATTAAAATGTAAATTTGTGCTTGAAGTTTTACACTTAAAAAAAAAAATAAATAAATAAAAGAATGCCAATGATGCCTAGGAGTTTTTCTTAGATTTAACCTCACCCTAAAAGTTTTAAACATAATAATATTGTCCCATAATTTTTCTTAGATTTAATATCATCCAAAAGTTTTAAACGTCCATTTTTTATGGTAACCCATAACATTATTTTATTTTTAACACTTTCAGGTAACTTTAACACTAAGAATTTTTCTGAACAACATTGCTCTTATATGCAAATTTTCTAAGTAAATTTGTACATTAACCCTTCATTTTAATATATTTGAGAAACAGTCTGATCTTGCTGTTGGGTTTGGGAATGCAGTTCCGCTGGTAAAGCTGAAGGAAATGATGCCTGTGGTGTTGAAATTTGAAAATGAGTTGGCCATCTTCAATCATCTCCAGCCTTTTATTTTTTATAATGTTGCTTTGTCTAAAGATTTTATGTACATTGTTCTGTGTCATTATTTTTCTAACATTTAGGGGTTGTTTGGTACAAAGGAAGGAAGGGGAGAGAAAGTGAGCAGCAAGGGAAAATTTTTGGGGTTGGATTTAAGAAAATTAGAGAAGCTGGATTATAAATTTTAATAAAGATATATATGATAAAAGAGTAAGCAAAATTAATTTAAATCTTTGAACCTCATTTCTCCAATTTTTTTAAATCTGAATCATAAAAAGGAAAAATTTTACCTTTCTCCCTCTGCAAATCCCTCCTACCAAGCGGGTTCACATTAGGTGCACATCCTTATGTGCACCTTATGTGCTTGTCCCTCTATTAGAGGGATGAGCACTTTTTTTTTTATATATATAATATATTATTTAGATTTAAATTATATGTGGCTTTAAAATTTTTTTACACTCACTATCTCAAATTAATTAATTTCCAGTCCTATATTCAGAAATTTTCTCTGTAATACCAATATCATGAAAATTAATTAATTTGAGATCGGGTCCAAAAAAATTCCGAGAAAATATCATATAATTTAAATTTAAATAAATATAATATATATAAAAATTGAAAAAAAAATGTACTCATCCCTCTAATAGAGGGATGAGCATGTAAGAAGCACACAAGGTGATAAGCACCTTATGTGCTCCCCCTACCAAGCAGGCCAAAGGTGACAATACTCAATTTTTGCGCCTTTCACGTACTCATACTCGTGTGATATTGATACTCGAAATTAAAGGGTAAAGAGGCAAAAATACACATATGCTTTAGCCGGAAGAGCGCCCAACACCACGTGCTTTTTTGAGGAGCAAAAAAACACATGTGGTTAGCAAATGGGTGCAAAAGTCACACCACAGTTAAATCTTGTTTAACGGTGTTAAATCTGGGGGTGGGGTCCACACTATTTACATGAAAAATACCAAAATGCCCTCACCCTTCAAACCTTAGATTCTACTATCCGAAACGAGTGCCATGAACATCCGAAACGAGTGCCATGAACACTCGAAAATTTCAGCCCGTTTCGATTGCGATTGCGGTGAAACGAAAAAATCGATATTTATAAAATTAAACCAGATCAATTGAACCGATGCATTTAACAATGTGGAGCCAAACAACATTAGTTTCTGGAATCTTAAAAAGCCGAAAGAAATCGCATTTAACCAAGAATTTTATACACCAACGGTTACGTACACTAGCGAGCATACAACAATGTTCCATAAGTACGTCAAGAAAGAATCGGCCTAAGAATCATTTAGAGTAAGCATTCGAAACCCTAAAACAATCAATCATAAATGTCAAATAGCAATCGAAAACCGCCGGCAAATTAAAGGGGAAAAGAAAGAGTACTAAAACGTACCCGAACTTAAACTCCGTGGCCGTGAACGAAAGGACGAAATTCATCGGAACCCCGAGGGGAAAGAAATCCGATGAGGATATTGAGGATGTAAATGCCTAGACCATAAGAGAGTGTAGATCTCATATCGATCGAGTGGGGGTTCGTCGGCGGTGGAGCGAGGGTGTAGATCTCGAGATCGATCGAGCTTGGAAGGGAGAGGGGGTCGGATCGAGGGGGTTCGTCGGCGGTGGAGCGAGGGTGTAGATCTCGAGATCACATCGGGCTTGGAAGGGAGAGGGGGTCGGATCGAGGGGGAGGGTCACCGGCGGTGGAGCAAAGGGGATCCGGATTTGAGATTTTTTTTTTTGGGGGGGGGGGATCAAGATTACGGGCGGTGGAGCAAAGGAGATCCGGATCGAGATTTATTTTGGGGGGGGATCGAGATTACGGCGGTGGAGGAAAGGGGATCCGGATCGAGATTTATTTTGGGGTGGGGGGATCGAGATTGAAGAAGATAGCGGCTGTTCGAGATCAAGCTTGGAGAGAGGGTTTTTTTTTTTTTTTTTTTTTTTTAAGGGCATTTTGGTATTTTCATGCAAATAGTGTGGGCCCCACCCCTAGAATTAACACCGTTAGCCAAAAGTTAACGGTGGTGTGACTTTTGCACCTATTTGCTAACCACATGTGTATTTTTGTTCTTAAAAAAAGCACGTGGTGTTGGGCGCTCCTCCGGATAAAGCACATGTGTATTTTTGCTCCTTTACCCCGAAATTAAATTGTTATGACAAATTTTAACCAATTTTTTCTTTATTTTATTTATTGTTTGTTTGTTTGACCCGAAGTGCACCCTTTATTATTTATTTGATGAACTTCTGCTTGAAAGATAAAGCTAGGATTGACGATTTTTTTCAGATATTTTTATCTATTTATTTTCACTTTTTTTGGATAAAAATCCATGGTGAAACAATAATGCATGATCATTTAATTAGTGTTCAAATACTTTGTTGAACTTGAATCAAAATTAAACTTTTAGATGGTAAATTGTACAAGACAAATTTGGGCAAGATGAACATTCTCTAATTTAATGTTACGAAGGGGCCAGACAACAAAATTTAGATTTCGTTTTATTTCCTCATATTTCTTCCTAATAAAATATCAAAATCGTTTTATTTCCTCATATTTCTTCTTAATAAAATATCAAAATCCCTAAACTTTCACGTAGTTTCTTTCTTCTTCTTCTTCTTTTTTTAACCTGGAAACTTCCACATAGTTTTGAAATATTCAATTTGGCATTTCAGACTTGTTTGTTTGGGTAATTGTGAAACCTTAGTTTCAAAAATCATTTTCCTTAGGGTATGTTTGGATTGAGGGAGGGGGGGGGGGCTATTCTTTTGCCTCCTCTTTACTAAATTGCCCATAGAAATTTTTCAATATTCCAAAAACTTATTCTCAACAAAAAGGAATATTTCTTTCATTAATAGCAATTTGGTCATTTCCTTATTTCCCTCCCCCTCCCCCCCCTCCCTCAATCCAAACACACCCTTAAGATGAAACAAAACTCTTCTTATATACTTACCTCGTAAATCGTAAAAACTATTCTCAAAAAGCCAATCCAAACACACAATATTCTTCATTAATATCCAAGTTCTAAGTTCAAAGCATGTTTTAGAAAGAATTTTTCTTTTACATGTATTAAATTAAGACAATTCTAACGCCCTGGCAACTAAGGTATAAATACACGCATCCAGTTGCAATTACCATGGAGACGAACAAATATCAGGTTTCACTAACCACCATCATTAACCCAAAATACGCAACCTAAATAATATGTAAGAAAAAGTATGTTAAATACCATAAGAAACAATTGGAATTTGTATGTTATATATCCTAAGTATGTAAGAAAAAGTATCTTTCTTTCACATATATTGAGCTCAAACGTCTTATAAACGAATTTTGAAAGATCTATAAAAAGTTGAGCAAATATCAAACAGCACCTTAGGATAGAGGGTAAGACACAGGTAGCGTTTAAGCTATTCTAAAAAATCACATGTTGTTCAGTATTATAACCACTGTGACTTCAGAAATAAATCCTCCTCCATTTAGTCTCTCTGGCAGCAGCAACACTCACCAGCAAAACTTCTTTTTCTGATGACCAAGCAACAAAATAAAGAAAATGCCACAAGTCAGAATCAGGTTTTTTTTTTTTTTTTTTTTTTTTTTTTTTTGGGGGGGGGGGGGGGGGGGACGTCCCTCTAACAAACTTTGCCGAAAGATACCTCAGCCAACTTACCTGTAACTTCGCTTCTGCTTGACGATCAATGTAGGCAAGCAGCTCCTCTTGCCTTATTAAGGCTTCATAGAGGGCCTGTGCGACAAGTCAGACCAAAAAAAAAAAAAAAAAAAAAAAAAAAAAAGGCAAACCCAAGTCAATGCAACAATAGAGTCTCGCTCAAGTGGGGTAACGAAAAGTGAAGGACATTATGTATTATTCACATACGCACATGGCAGTTATGCGACTCAAATAATTCAACATGAAATGTGCACGGATGAAAACTTTAGCAATACAACCAAGCTTTACTCTGACATCAATCAGACCAGAAAAAAGCAAACCGGTTTACCAACCCGTTACCATATATGCCAGCTTTGCTGCCTTCGGTCAAATGCTAGCAGAGATTTATTGGTGTTTGGATTCAATTTTTTGGTTAATTGCAAACATTCAAAATGAACTCAAATAAGTAATCCATGCTATACATTTCTTATCATCTGTTTCTTCATGTATCAACCATTCTCCAATGCAGATGTCGAAACAGATTATAAGAAACATATAGCATGGATCACTCGTATTTGAGTTCATTTTGAATGTGAATGGCTGCAATTGACCCAGACGGGAGAAAAAGAAAGTGAATGGCCACAAATGTCAGAGCACCCTACCTTTTTAGTAGCAATCAGCTCTGCTTCCAAAGCATCCACACGACAGACAGCAGCATTCAATAATTCCTCTTTCTCATTAGGCATCTCAGATGGCTTAGATTGGAGTGTGTCAACCTTCTCTTCAAGCTCACCCAATTTCTTTAGCATGAAGGAAAGTTGGTCTGCTTCTGTATGTGCTGCTGAACATGGTGAAGGAAGATCACAGTCCCTGTTTGTTGCATCAAGAGTTGGATCAGAAGTACTCTGACCATCATTGACTGATATTGTGGGGTGTTTGTTGGTCATGCGACGTGCGACTGATTGGAAGAGAGTGATAAGGGTTAAGAAGAAGACAGTCAAGGCCACCCAAATTCGTGGTCGAACCCCACCGGGAGTTGTCTGAATGTCAGCGACAGGAGGCAATCCTGAATTGGAAAATTACATTTTTGAGAGCAAATCACATCAAATAAGTCAAATTATTAAAATATGTAACACTCAGTTCTCAATTTAATCAGGTATTAAAAGTTAAGATACGTTCTTGCATGCAAAACTGAAAATCAAGCTCACATTTACAACTAAGCCTATTGTAAATCAGATTCACAACAGTATGGCATTGGATGATCCCAAATTAAACATAATTTTGCTTGATCGTTCATTATCTGAAGTGAGACTATTCAACAGTGATTATCCATTTATAGCCATCAAAGTTCCTGCTAAAGCTGCTGACAATTATAAAGGAGAAAACTGATATGCATTTTCGTTCATCAAGCTCCAACAGAGTTAAAGAACCACAAAACGATTCGGCATAATAAGATTTGGAATAGAGAATACTCAGCATCATTGTTCAAGATCACTTTTAGAAGAAATAATTCCTTTGATTTTTCCATTTGTAGTGAATAAGTACCATGAGGAGCTATCTCCGCAAATTAGCTATAAATTCTAGGCTGAAGTTACAAACCTTTAGAAGTACAAGATCTCGATAGAGATTGCTTATTCCAGCTAGCATCAACAGATTTGTCCACCATTGGAACATACTCATCATACCCTGATAAGCTACCGGCATAGCTTGTCTCTCCAACTACCTTAGCCTGTCAAATAACTCAAATGTGAATAAAGTTTTGAGTCTCTGGCTAGGACTAGAAAGGGGTTCGCACAAAAGACCTTCAGAAAAGCACTATGCAAATTTTGTCATATGATAAAGACATTAAAAGTAAATACTTCCTCCAGTTCTTAATCTAAGACATATTCATAGTAGTCAATCCCGGCAGCTGGCCCAAAAAATGGTATAGCGGTATAGCGCATAGTGGTATGACTGCTATACCGAAGATAGTAGATATGCACATAAATGCTCAAAAATAAAAATGTTCTCAAAATTTAAGACATATTCATCATTAATAATACAAAGTCATAAAGATACAAACATCATTAAATAGTCTCTAAACCCATAATAGTTTATGACATTTTATCTTAAATTTTCGTGCATTACACGTGAAAATTTAATCTAGTTTATGTAACCACATAATAGTTGCAAAAAGAACCGTAATAATTCCATCTTCTGGAGGGGAACATATGGCACGCGCGTGTCAACTATTAGGCTAATGAGAGATTTGAGGTTCCAGTCACTTAACGGGAACGTCAAGGCAAATAGCAGATCCACTCACAGAACAAGCGCTCCATGAATGTCTCCCCCCTTGCGTCTCTGAACGTTCGATTCTCTCTCCCTAATGTTGTCATTCACAATCCTTCACCTTAACCAAGGTTGTCAAAATCGCCGATCCAGCTCGTAAGATCGGCGATTTTTCGAGTTTTGTGGAGAAAAACGATCTGAATGCAGCCAAGATCGGAACTGAGCAAGATCGGGTAGGATCGCCGGGGAAAATCGCTGGATCGTGCAATCGGTGAAGAAAGTCGATCCTGCTTGGTAGGTAACCCGATCGATCAAACCTTGGTACCCAACCCACTACCCGAGATTTGACCCATTCCAACCCATCTTAAATCCCTAAATCAACTCGCCTGGAGCCATCGACTATTTTCTCTGCTGCGCGACCATATCCCGCGACCATCAACGGCGTTACGACGGTACTTCACTCCACTCCACAGTCTTGCGAGTTGCGTCGGCACGAGGCATCTCCGGTTCCAGCTCTTCACGGTCGGCGTCGGCTTCTAGTAGCTCTCTCCAGTCTCCACGGTCGGCGTCCATCTCTGATCTCTCTGTAGTTGCAGCATTTGCAGGTCATCATCATCGCTCCTCTCCTCTCTTCTCTTGGTCTCGATGACTCGATCACCTCTAATTATCTCTGCGTTTGTTTATTTTGTTTTCCAGCCTTTTTTTTTTATTATTATTAATCAATTAAATCTCCAGCCCCCTCAAGCTGAAATTTTTTTATTAATCAAATTAGTATAATGCTGCTTTGATTTAAGGTTAGTTAGATTGTGGTGTACTGGTGTCCATATTTGATATTAGAATGATGCAGGATATTTAAGCCTTTGGAAAATGGCTTCTACTCCTTCTAGTGCTGCTGCCAGTAATGATGCTATTGCTAATGCTACCTCTTCTAGTAGAGGAAGTAAATTGAAAAATGCTGGTGGAAGTAGGACTGATGTGGGATGGAAGCATGGTGTTGAAATTGATGGAAGTGGGAGAAAAATTCAATGCAATTATTGCAAGAAGACAATAACGAGGAGGTGTTTACCGATTCAAGCACCATTTGGCGGAACACAAAAAGATGTGGGGGCTTGTAGCTGTTCGAGAAAAGTGAAAAAAGAAATGTTTGGAATTGTATTGTCTTTACAAGAGAGACTATTGAAGAAATCAACCACAACCACAGAAGTTGATGATAGTGATGAACTTGGTGGAAAAAGAAAACAGAGTGAAGAGGAGGATAGTGGGCATGATAAAAATATTTTTAAAAAAAGGGGAGTGAGCACTCAAGCTACAATAAATAGCATCTTCAAGAAGAATTTGAGAGAGGAAGCATGTGAAGACATTGCCTCTTTTTTCTACAATAATGCTATTCCATTCCATGTGGCAAAGACGGAGGAATTCCAATCAAGCTTTGGCCCCCGCTTAAGTTGCTTGGGCTGCGTTTTGGGAATGGACTGGAGTGAATGGCTGAAATGGCAGGAGGGGCAGGCCGAAAATCGCACTAGGGGCTGCATGTCGGGAATGCTTTTTTTTTTTTTTTAACTACATAAAAAACCTAAATTGTGTCGCTAAGGCGCAACACCTCACGACGTGGGCACTCCGGGAAGGGCGCAACAGCCACAATGACAAAACGCTCCACGAAGGAGCTTCTGTGGCGGTCAACACTTGTTCCACGCCGCACCACTGCTATAGCACGCGATTTACTACTCTAGACATATTTACCTAAATTTGATTAAATTAAGAAAGTCAATTAAGTTAATTAATATGACATATATTTTCTAAAACACCCTAATTATCTTCCTTAGTTCCCTCCTCCCCTCTCCTCCTTGATTATTGTTGAAGGAGTATCAATAAAGGTAAATTAGGAAAAGATTGACAAATAAGAAAATTATGTCTCATATTTAGGACCAAGATTACCTCCCCAAATACGTCTTATGTTAAAGACAGGAGGAGTAGGAATAAAAAGGGTCAACACTTACTTCCTCACGAACAGGGGTCAACCTAAGATGTGAGCAACTCTTCATAGCTTTAGGAGAAGCAACATCTTCTGCTTCAGACCCTGATTCAGCCGTGGATGTATCACTGCCTTTTACCTGTTCAAAGACATTATTACTTGATAATGTTATATTTCAAAAAAAGGGTACCAGAGGACAAGAGCAGCATGAAGGTATTAAGTTAAACTCCACTCAAATAAAGCAATTATATGCACAGGAGGATTACCATTGGATATCGAGGTTTAGCATATGCAATAACCTTCCCTTCGCTGTTTAGAACTTTTACTACTTGCCTAGCTCCCCGGGCTCCACCCTTGAGAACCATCTGCAACATGTACACATACATTCAACTATTAGCCTATAACAAAAAAGTCCAACTGATTTTGTATATAAAGAATTGTAACAGTCAAGGGTAAAGTATCAGCAATGCATCTGATCCAATAATATAGCATGTTACCTTCAATATTTCATGATTCTTCCAAGGCCCTTTGTCTGATCTAAGGCATCCTCCCAGATCTGCACAAGTGCAGGTGCCTCCAAGAAAATCTGGCAACTCACTTTATTAAGCGCACAAAATCATTAGGCATGGTAGAATACTCTGAAGATACTAGAAAAGCGTGAAGGTACCAGGGGAAAAAAGAAGTATTTAAATAAGAGAATTCTCGCATATGCAGAAAATACCTGGCATCAATTATATCAAGCAATTTGCTCTGGTACTTGTTTCCAAGAACCTATGCAATTTCGAAATAAGCATTAAATTAAGAGAGGTCAGAAGCCTAAAACAATCATTAAAAAAAGAAAGAAAACTCTTTTAACCAGCTACAAGGCAGCATTTTGGCATACATGGATCTTAGAAGTTGTTTTGGGATCAATGAAGGTTTTGACAGTGTTCCACAGTAGCCTGAATCCAGGGCCAGCATTTATAATAAACATTTGGTAGAGAGTCTGTATCATAAATAAAAGACAAAATATTCATCAGCGAGACCATAGCATATGTCCACCACCCAAATTTTCCAGAAATGCAGATATCAAAACTACGATAAAAAAATTCAAAATGTGCAGAAAGAAAGTGTGATTCCTCACCTCAGGGTAATTGTCTCCATCAATCTTTTGCAATCGCATAATGAGTTCCCGGGCAGACTTTGAAAAGTTCTTCAGACCCTGATAATAGATTTCATAAGAAATAATTTCACATGCAAGTTTATTCATGAACAATTATTGGCAACATACCACGCCTTGAACATCTAAGATAGTGGTGCTAGAATCTATGTGCCTCTTGGCAGCAATGGTGCAGGCAGGAAACTTAATTGCAAAAACTTTCTCAAACCCTTGTACATGGTACTTTACATATTTCTCCAGAGTTGTCACTTGCATAAGTTTGTGCGGATTGACCATTCCAAGTCTTTCAATATAAACTGGTCTTCCCTCCTTATCAACACCATGATGACCATGAGGGTAATAATCCAGAACATCATTTAACTCCTTATACTCAAAATCCTGATTAAAACAAAATATTAAGTGTGATAGATGCAGAAAATATCAAGCATTAAAAGTTTCAGTCATCCCTTAAATTTTTATCAGCAGAAGCCATGTAAATATTTTCCACATAATATCCATATTACCTCCATTATAGTGTCAGCACCAAAATCTTTCCTCCATTTGAGCATATCAGCCCACATGTGCTTCGCTTTTTCAACATCAAATTTCCTTGCTTTTAGGAACCTATACAGTGAAAAAATTGAGGGGGCAAACAATTATGAAACCAAGATCATAAAACTAATTCTAACACCATCATAAACAAATTAGCCACAACTATGATGAATTTTTGTGAGTACCATTTTTAAATATGAAGATATATGAATCAGACTCCTATTTGAATGTAAATTTTTCAGTCGTGAAATAATAGAGCTGAAATGGAGCATATAGGCTAAATTCAAAGA
Source organism: Acacia acuminata (assembly GCA_019022655.1). NCBI lineage: Eukaryota > Viridiplantae > Streptophyta > Magnoliopsida > Fabales > Fabaceae > Acacia > Acacia acuminata. Next base: position 3,372,112 of record JAFJYI010000025.1, on the reverse strand, counting down.
ACTATGGTTGTTGAAGAAGGGCAGTAAATGAAGCTGCTGACGTGTTAGCTAAAGAGGCGCTGAGCACCACTGAGGGTGCCATATTTTTTGACTCGCCACCTGATTATTTGTTATCTGCTTTAAGTTCTGACCTAGGCTCTATGACTTAGCCTTGAAGTGTCTGATGTAATCAGGGAAAAAAAGAACTATGGTTGAATAACGGGTTTAACATTCCAACAAACTCCTCTTCTGTAATTTGTCCTCTTAGATAAAATGCAGTTTGCCAAGAGAAATTGCTAGCTCACTATATGCAGACAATGATATAGGAAGATTTTCCCATCAAAGACCTAAATCTTCTTATACAAAATAAATTGCATCAACAATCAAATTCTTCAACAAGAGTATGCGCATAAAAAAGGCACCTTAACATCATATGGTAATCATCATGTTTTTCTGGAAGCAATTCATCCATAATCAATGACTGTCTGAAGGCATCAACAGCCTGTAGTTCCTCAACATCCCGAACATCCTCGATAGAAACAGAACTAACCCGGCCATCACTTTTTCTCTTGCCACTCTTTTTCTTGAGAGTATGCTTGAATTTGGTAGACGCATTAATTGCTTTCTTTTTTAGAGAACCAATTCTTGTTCGTCTTTCATCCTCAGAGTTCTCAAAATCAGATCTCCTATCCCGTCTTTCATCACTTCCAGAGAATCCCTCAAAGCCTGTAAACATTGGGCAAACATAGAATAAAAATGAAGGTATACATTGTCAGCAAGAGATATTTGGGGAAAAAAAAATGTGAATGCTGAAAAGTGCACAGAGCAACATTCTAGTTTTAAAAAGATTAGTATTCATCAACCACATAAAACCCAAAATTAAAGACTCAAAATTTCTCAAAGCTCTGATAACCTAAGCCTGCCCAGTCAGATCATCAGGAACAGATCCCAAAATAAAATGGCGATAAATTTTTTGTCTTTCTAGAAATGGGAGTAAACACCTAATTCACTAAACGACCTTGGGAGAACCAGAAAAGTATGGCATTTGTTTTCCTACACTGAATCCCAGCAGTTGTTAGCTTAGCCTAGCTAAATTCTCCAGCTCAAAGTCAAACCTGAAAAAGTTTGGGTCCAGTTTCTCTCACCATCCCTCATAATCTATAATCTATGAGAAAAGAAAAGCGACGATGAAAGAATCTAATTCCAAGAAGGGGGTCCAAAATTAAATCAAATCAACGGGTTCAGATGGGCTCCCTTATGATGAGAAAATGTGATGATGTGAGGCCCTGCTTCCGAAAATTATCTCACATTCCAATTCGAATTTCTTTAAAGAGAAAACGAGAGGAGTAAAAACCCTAGAATTAGCGCGACAAGAAAGTAAGACCCTCCTCGCATTGCACATGACAGGAAATTCAAGGGAAACGGAGAAATGACACTCACAAGGTCTGGTGAAACGATCAAGCGGCCCAGACATTACAGCTACGGAAAGCAATTCGCATGAATCAACACCCTCCAATCAATGCCGCGCCTAACCTGATCCCTAATCACAAATCAGCCAAATTACCAATCATAAACCCTTAAAATCACACACCCGATTAGAAATCCAAGACTCAGAACTTATCAACCCGGTGAGAGGGCATTGAAAATGAAGAAAAAGAAAATTGATCGTACACCTGCCGGAGCTAAAGCTTCGTCACGAATCAGGATGGGAGAACACGTGACCTTAAGATCCTGTAGCGTACCCAGTGTGCAAAGTCAGGAGCTGGGAGCTCAGATGGAAAATGTATATAATTTTTTAAGAAAATTAAAAAATAAACTTATAATAATAATTAATAGCAATAGATAATAAATAATCGCCGGTGAGCGTCGGCGAAGGCGAGAGAGAGAGAAGGAGAAGAGAAAGATTATAGGGCAGACATGCGCTTATATGGTGCTCCACAAACAGAATTTGGTAACTCCACAGTGGAATCTAAGATGTGGGCTCCAGTATCAGCGCGTATGACACGTGGCGTCGAGGGAGAGGAGAAGGTACAGGGAATGAAGCAGAACGCCTGCCACTCGGTTTTAAATGAAGCGTTGACTAACACTTACTATGTTTATGGGAGCATGTTTTTATCTTCCTCTCACCAATGTTTATCATTAAATAAATTTTCGGGGGTTCAGATTTAATTAATTTAATTTTTATATTTTAAATAAATTTTTATTTTATTATATGTATAATTGAAAATAAAGATAATTTTATAACTATTGGTCTATTGCTTCTCATAAAAATAAATTTATCATTTACAAAATCACAAATTAAAATTTTTTAACCTAGAAAGGCTAGATTAAAATGTAAAGGCTAAAAGTATACATTTGGTCCTTTATGTTTTGCCTTTAAGATCATTTTAGTCCCTTAAGTTTGTAAAGTGCACGTTTGGTCTCTTAATCGCTTAACACCGTTAGTTAGTCGACTTACTTTAACAAAAAGTGATGATTTGTCGCGATTAAATCTTGACTAAGCATGCTTATATGTTAGTATTTTAATATATTAATATTTTAAATCCTATTAATTGAAAAATATTTAATTTTCTTCGACAAAAAAAATATTTAATCTTTACAAATTGTGAAAAACCACAAAACAACTGTAAAGATTTTTTTTTCAATTAATAGGATTTAAAATATTAATTTATTAAAATACTAACATATAAGTATGTTTGGTCAGCATTTAATTGCACAGTCATCGCTTAAAACTGATGAGTCAGTATTTTCCGTTAAGTCAAACTAACGTTGTTAATATTAAGGGACCAAATGTGCACTTTACAAACTTAAGGGACTAAAATGATACCAGAGGCAAACATAAATGACCAAATGTATACTTTAGCAAAATGTAAACTACTGAAATCTCATCACAATAAGAAGTCGGATGCTCATCACCGTAATGAGTAAACAAAGCAGACTTATATATGCTACTCTATTTATATTTATAAGTGGATTTTATCCAAAAAAAAATTGGTTCTTACATTATAAGTCTAACTTTAGAGTAATAAATGAGATTGTCACAATTTTACTTATATTAATTGTAATGAAAAAAAAAATTATTCATGTTGACTCTTGGAACCCTATTCATAAATGAGAGAAAAATTGAAAATTTAGTCCATAATTAATGAGTAAACTAACTCTCCTTAATATGAGAGAATTAAATAATTTAGACTTATAAATATAAGCATAATGGTATTACAAGTACCTCTTATACTTAATATCAAAGCTATGTGGTTAATTTGAATAGATTAAAGAAAGCTAAAGTATACATTTGGTCCTTTATATTTGCCTCTGGTATCATTCTAGTCCCTTAAGTTTGTAAAGTACATGTTTGGTCCCTTAATGTTAACACCGTTAGTCTCACTTAACAGAAAATACTGACTCAACAATTTCAAGCGATGATTGTGCAATTAAATGTTAATCAAACATGCTAATATGTTAGTATTTTAATAAATTAATATTTTAAATTTTATTAGTTGAAAAATATTTAATTTTATTCGACAAAAATATATATTTAATCTTCAAAATTGTGAAAAACCATAAAAGAGTTTGTGAAGATTAATTTTTTTCAATTAATAGGATTTAAAATATTAATTTATTAAAATACTAACATATAAGCATGCTTGATCATCATTTAATTACACAGTTATCGCTTAAAATTGTTTGTCAAGATTTTCCGTTAAAGTCGACTAACGGTGTTAATATTAAGAGACCAAATGTACATTTTACAAACTTAAGGGACTAAAATGATACCAGAGGCAAACATAAAGGACCAAATGTATACTTTAGCCATTAAAAAAATTTGTTATATTAGTTGTTTGTAATAAATTTTATCTAATTATAAACTTGTTAATGTGTGTCATCAGCAAAGATATTTTAGAACAAATATTATAAATTTTAGAAACAAACTAGATTGAAATCTTATATTTATGAATAAATTTAATCTCAACTAGCCTTATAGTAAAGAGTTTTCTTTTTTCCCAAATTATAATCAAGTTATATTAAAGAGTTGAGATAGTATTTTATATCTTACTTAGTATTTGTATAGATTTATACATGAAACTTTTTAATGCATGAAAAACATGTATAACTTGATTAATTAAATGAAAATGAACTTAAGTGTGATTAAATCTTCACGAATAAGAACTAATCAACATGTCTTTGGGTCATTCATCATTGACATGCAGTACTCGGCATTTGATATATACATTTAGCCATTGGATACACAGAGCTCTGAATGATTTTAGAGAAGAAATTTTACAATGCTCTCACATATCTTTAATATAAGACTTATTTATCTAGTCTAATTATATTAAGGAAGTTGATAAAGTTGGTTAATATGACATGTATTTTTTAAAACATTATAGTCACATTCCTTAATTCCCTCTTCTTCTTAGTTATTATTGAGAAAGCATCAATAAAAGTAAATTAGGAAAATATACAAATGTGAAAAATATATCTCATATTTAGGATCAATATTAAGTTTTCAAATACTCCCTCCAGTTCTAAATATAAGACATTGCTAACTTTTTTAGAGATATTAAGAAATATAATTAAATTACTTTAGAATATTTATATTTGTCCTTTTTTTCTTTCAATTATTTTTTTCTTATTGGTTTATGAAATTTTTTATATGTATATACAAAGACACATACAAGGAGGAAGAGATATTCACATAGTTCCGTTGTGATTGCTGCAGGGAGGTTGCCTTATTATTGGGTGAACGTTCAGTTTTGATGAATTTGGGCTGAGAATTGTGAGAGACATCTAAGATGGTGAGTATTTGTTTGGATTAGCGGTGCTTTTCTGACATGATTTACGATATACGATGTATGTATTTGAGAGGGATTTTGTCTCAACTTACCTGAAAATTAGGAGGAATGGTAGTCACAACGCGGGAGAGGACAATAGGTGCAACAGATGAGTTGGAGGAATTATCCCCACGTGTGGAGTTGACTTGGATGCAATTTTTGCCATATGGAATCACTGAAAAGTGAGTCATTAGATCAAAGGCCTTATTACCTAGTAGTATGGATAATTCCCCATTAGTGAAAGGTTGTGAGTTTGGTTTTGCTTGTTGTAATTTGCCTACCCTTGTAATTCAAAAAAAAAACTGAGCCATTAGTAATAAGGATAATAATATAAAAAATTGAAAAGATTTGGCGATGAGTCGCACCAAATCATAGTTAAAGAAGTAAGTTAAAGGTGCTGCAACGCAATCGTCTAGCCCTGGAGGTCATCAACATACAACCCACTAATACTCCCCACGACGACGATGTGGCTATACATGGACAGGTGCAGTAGGAGCGTGGCAAGGAGAATTATAGTACTCCACCTATCGCGTCTAAATCACGCCTGCAGGGAATAAAGTTGCAACTGTCTACATCGAAAAAGTTGCAGGTTTGAAAGAAAACCCAGGGAAAGTACATCTCAAAAGACACTCTTGAGGTGTTAAAGGGAGAAATTGGGACAAGCCGAGAAACTCATGTATCACCGGTTTGCTCACAGGACTAGGTTCCGTGAAGACACGATCAAGATGAAAACCCTCCTGGGTCGAGGGTGGTCGTTTAACCTCTTCTTTTATGTTGCAGATATTTGTTTGGAACTGCCAGGGGGCAGCTAGTAGAGGCCTTCGTAGTACATTTAGAAAGTTCATGGTGGAGCACAAGCCTACTATGGCTGTTCTGGTTGAACCGAGGATTTCTGGTGACAAGGCTGATAGATTCATTAGGGCATCTGGCTTTGAATATTCATACAGAATTGAGACAAGGGGCATCTGACTGATGTGGAAAGATGATTTGTCCGTCTCCAATGAAAGGTGTCACCCTCAGTTTATTCATTCCAGTATTGCTTCGCAAGGGGTGGCTGGTCATTTTTACTTCACGGCTGTCTATGGGAGCCCACATAACACTTTACGCAAAGAATTATGGCAGGAGCTGTCTACGATTGTAGCAACCACCACAGCGCCTTGTCTCATCGCAGGCGACTTTAACGCCATTACCAGTAGAGAGGATCGTGCGGGAGGAGTGGAGCCGAGGAGCTATGGATATGAGCTGTTTCGTTCTTTTCTTTTTTTCTCATGCCCTCACAGATCTTGGATTTTCAGGTCCCAAATACACATGGCGACGAGGCACTCTATTCCAACGTCTTGACCGTGCTCTGGGGAACTGTGCCTGGTTACAGTCTTTTAGTTCGTCTGAGGTGAAGCATCTACCGAAACTGAAATCCGACCACAGGCCCTTGTGTATTCAGGTAAGCGCTGGCTCGCGGTCACCTCGGGTCAAACCTCCTTTTAGGTAGTAGCGGCTTGGGCGTCTTCACCCTCCTTTGCTAAGCTTGTTCAGGATAATTGGTCTCCTTCAAACCCCATCTCTTCCAGTATTCGGAAATTCTCCAACGCAACCACCAAATGGAATCACGATACCTTTGGTAACATTTACCATCGGAAGCCCCGAATTCTAGCTCGCTTAGGTGGGATCCAAAAATCACAAGAACTTCGTCCATCCACCCGCCTTGACCAGCTAGAGAGTGACCTACGTAAGAAGTTTGAGCTGATATGTGAACAAGAAAGCGTTACTTGGGCCCAGCGAGCTAGATGTGACTGGATTAAATTTGGGGATCGAAACACAGCATTTTACCAAGCTAAATCTATTCAAAAGAGTCGCAGGAAAGCAATTAAAGCTCTAAGAGGCGATACATGTGAGTGGTGCCACGATGTTGATACTCTTTGTAGGTGGGCCCTCCAATTCTACGGGGAATTATATACATGAGAGGATGGAGTTGTTCCACCCTATCCTGGCAGGGGTTTGTTTCCAACCGTTACAAGTATGATGCAAGAGGCGCTAAGGGCCCCTATTTCACTGGTGGAAACGCACTCAGCTCTATTTCAGATGGAACCCTTGAAAGCTCCTGGGACTAATGGTTTGCACGCTGCGTTCTTCCAAAATCAGTGGAAAACTGTGGGACCATCTGTGTTCCAATTGGTTACCTGTGTCTTTGAGGAAGGTACCCTTGAGCCAGAGTTGAATGAGACCCTCATTACCCTCATTCCCAAGATTCCGGCTCCTGAGTTCATCAAAGAATTTCGGCCAATAAGCTTATGCACGGTACCATACAAGATCATCACTAAAGTACTAGCCAACCGACTTAAAAATGGCTACCACAGTTGATACTCCCCAACCAAGCTAGCTTCGTTGCCGGACGACAAATATCGGACAACATCATAGTAGCTCAAGAAGTTATTCATACCATGCGATCTAAATGTGGGTTGGATGGGTGGATGGCCATTAAAGTGAATTTAGAAAAAGCATATGATCGTCTACGGTGGGACTTCATTGAAGAGACACTGTATGATGCGGGGCTCCCTCAGAAATTTGTTAATGCCGTTATGACCTGTGTGTCCACTTGTAGTATGAGGGTTGTTTGGAATGGTGCCCATTCGGAGCGTTTCACCCCATCACGTGGTATACGTCAAGGGGACCCACTGTCTTCATACCTCTTTGTCTTATGTATGGAGTGTTTATCTCAGATAATTGCACAACGGGTGGCCAACAAGCAGTGGAAGCCTGTTCGCATGGGGAATGGGGGACCACCCCTCTCTCACCTCTTCTTTGCAGATGACTTAGTCCTCTTTTGCTCCACGGACGCCTCCCAAGTGGAGCATTTTAGATTAATTTTGTTTGAGCTCGGGCCACAAAGTTAGCAACTCCAAGACTGCCATTTATTTTTCAAAGAATATCTCCCCCAGTACGCAACTGTGTATTAGTGAAGTGTTGGGATTTAGAAGAACGGATGATCTTGGGATGTATCTTGGTGTCCCCTTACTCCACCAGCGGGTTCGCTCCGGCACTTATGAGTATCTGGAGGAAAAAGTTAAGAACAAGCTATCTGGCTGGGCAGCTAGATCTCTATCCTTGGCTGGACGTATCACACAGGCCAAAGCGGTGCTCTCAGCTGTCCCAATGTATGCTATGCAGACCACCAAGCTACCTCCAGGGGTACACCATCGCCTGGACCGACATATCCGTAAGTTCATTTGGAGTGGAACAGGTGAGGAGCGACGACCTTCATTGGTTAAATGGAGTGAAATGTGTCAACCACTGAATGCTGGAGGGTGCGGCCTTAAGAATTTGGAAATTCAGAATAAGGCTTTTCTCATGAAGCTGGGTTTTACTATGTGGGCCCGCCCTGATTTATTGTGGGTTTGTGTCCTACGTAAAAAATATGGGTGGGATGAGCATAAGGGACCCTACAAACCAACACAAATAGTTCCTATCTCTGGAGGCACCTGAAAAGGTTATGGGGCGAGGTTGAGATTGGTGTACGTTAGGACCCGGAGATGGATCTAGAGTTCGTTTCTGGATGGATAGTTGGGTCCCGGAGGTGGGCCCGCTCAAACTTCTGGCCTTCTGAGATATTCTTCCAGAAGAAGAGCTGCTCATTGTGAACCATTTCACGACAGGCGATGGCGGATGGAACTGGAGTCTCTTTTGGCGTGACCTCCCAGACCACATTCTCTCGATCATTTCTGGTTGTAAACCCCCCACACGTGATGACGGTTTAGCACGCTGTTTCTTGAACAATTCATCTAACGGTCAGTTTACAGTATCCTCGGCATATGAGCTGCTAAATGTGGACACAGTGGCGGAGGCTGACAAGTTATGGGAGGTGATCTGGAAATGGCAGGGCGCTCAGCGGGTCAGGGTGTTCCTATGGCTTGCAGCACAGTCAATTCTCCTGACCAACCTAGAGAGGCAAGGACGCCATATGTCGGAGTCGGGGTCGTGCCCACGTTGTGGTGAGTGTGCGGAAGATACTGAGCATGTTTTACGAAACTGTCCATGTGCTAAAGAGGTGTGGTCCCTCTTAGTCCCAGGCCCCCGCTTGCACCAATTCCACCGGCTTGAGTTTCAGTCATGGTTGTACCAGAACCTCCAAACTACATGTAGCCAAGACGTAAATAATCAGTGGGCTTGTACATTTGGTCTTGCATGCTGGAAGCTGTGGGAGTCTCGTAATAAGGAGGTCTTCCAGCAGGTTCATATCTGACCTTCAAGTTTAGTGAGGGAGGTAAGGTTGTTTGCTGAGTTCTCTGCACACGCTACAGTCTCGGCTGCGGTTTTGAGGGGAGAACGACCTATACGACAGTAGAAATTAATACACTGGGTGAAGCCCCCCTGTTCTGTGGCTGCACTGAATTGTGATGGGGGCAAAGAAGGGAGATAATCTGAGAGCAGGTGCGGGAAGCTTGGTCCGAGACTCTGAGGGAAGGTGGTTAGCAGGGTGTTGTCGGAATATTGGTGTTAGCTCTTCCCTCCACGCGGAACTTTGGGCCCTGCTGGATGGCCTGGACTTGGCATGGTCCCTTGGCTACAGAGACCTCATCGTACAGACGGACTGTCTGGTTGCGCTAACACTGGTGACAAAGTCGGATGAACAGACCAACGCTAACATGAGCCTGGTTCGAAGCATACAAAGGTTGTTGGATCGGGATTGGAGAATGTCTATCTCCCATGTCTATCGAGAGGCCAATCGTTGTGCTGATTTTTTGGCTACGCATGCCCTGATGCTGGCAGAAGGCAACCATCGCCTGGAGGAAATTTCGGATGGTCTGGTAGCAGTGATTCATGATGACGCTTGGGGCATTGGACGGTTGAGGAATTGCTCCAATGTCCCTGTTATGTCTTGATTAATTCCCATTGTAAAAAAGAAAAAGAAAAAAAGAAGTAAGTTAAAAATTGAGGGGTTCAAATATGACTTTTCCCTTTTATAATTCATCTCCTCAACTTAAATAATTATCACTTGATTTTTTATTACTGTATAGGGAATTTTTAATTGACTCGTTTTAATTATAAATATCATCTACTTGTTTGGGATCACGTAGGGCTTTTAAAAGTGTTTATTTACGTAAATCAAGACAAAACTCTTCTCACATATTTATCTCATATCCGTAAATCACGATTGAAAAGTTATTTTTGAAGGTTTCAATTCATATCTTAAACAAACACATATTAGTTAGCGTCCCTGGATATTTGATTCTTTTCAACTATTTTTTGCCGGATTTCTTTCCAAATATGCTCTTTAATGGTGAGAAATTAAAAAAAAAAAAAAAAAATTTGTTGATAGAGATATTTTCATAATAAACATATTAATAATTTTTATTTTTCAAACACACCACAAAATGTCATAAATTTTTTGACCATGAAAATTTCATATAAATTCTATAGTAATAAATGAAGAAGTATGGAAGATTTTCTCTTCCAAGAGGAGCAATAATATATTTTCCTGAATCCCTCCCTCCCGATTCCCACTCATTATTTTTTTAGAAAATGTCCCACAAAATATGAGCGCCGCAAATTATACATTACACAATATATAATTAAATTATTGAGCGATTAAAAATGTGTGCAATTTTTATTTATTATTATCTCCAGTCCTAATTATAAGACCTAGTTGACTTTTTTTGGAGAGATTAAGGAAGCTAAATTAGTCATTTAATCATTTTATATATTGTATAACTTTAGATTATATATTAGTTTATTATTCAAATTAATTGGTAACCAATTTCCATCTGGAAATTATTTTCCTGTCGCAACCAATTTTTATCTACATAGATAAAAATATTTTCCAACAAAAAATTATGGGAACCAATTTTCAAGCCTCTGGAAAATCGCCAAAAAGACACAAAAGTCCCTGAATGTTATATAAAAAAGTCATGGCTTTGAGAGAAATTGACAGTGCCAAAGTTGGAGAAAAGAGACGGAGGTGAAGAACAGAGGATGAGGGACTTGCTTTGGCAATGAGCGGGCCTTTGATCAACCACATCAATCCCTTGATGCACCTCTATAACAATTTCCAGTCCAAGAACTCCAACACCTTCTTCACCTTCGTAGTCAACAAAGAATAGAACTGCTTCATTGGATCCAACTCGAAGCCCCATAACTTTCTTCTCCATCACGTACCATTACCATCTTTCCCAGCAAAGCAGGCATTGCCCTGTCCATTGGTTAAATATGTGATATTCCATATAAGAGAAGTGGTGTTGACCAAGTACAGTTGATGGTTGCACTACAGGTGAGAGTAAAGTAAGATAACTTTCCTATAACCATGACCTAAATAAGACTAAAAAAAAGTGGTTGCGACCACATATGGGTGATGGATATGTAATGGTTGAGAGTAAAGTTGTTTTAGTCGAGTGTAACCATGATCTACCCATCATACGCATGTGTTTAAAGTTGTTTTCATCCATTCATATATGACCACAAGCAACTGATGAGTATGAGTATCTCATAGTTATTGCTCTGTTACATTATGAGGAAACAGGGGCAAATAGAGTTCTATCTTTCACGTTTTCACTACATGTAGTCTATGATGGTTAAGTCATGGTTATGCGGGAATTATCTAAAGTGATTCATAATCATAGGTTGCTCGTGGAGTGTATATGGTTTGAGGGACTAAAATGAAAACATGGGCCTTTAAATAATGTTTTTTAAAACAATGGCATTTAAATAACATTTTTTTAAGACAGGGGCAAAAATGGTTTTGACTTATTTTCCTATCTCCTTTTTTCAAATTAAACAAAAAGTTTTCTATCAATCATTTTTATTTTTCGGTGCAAAAACACTCTTGTATCCAAATATTTTTCTTTATATTCCCCTCCAAACTCTTTTTTTAACCAAACAGGCTAGTTCAACTTTTATGGAATTCACTTGCAGCCGAATGAAGTTAAGGCTTAATTGAAACGATGATTAAGCATCTTGTCAATCATAATTTGTAATATATAAGATGAATATATGATATGAGTTTTGTCTCAGTTTATATGAACATTAATACAATAAAGAGCTACAAAGAAGCATTTGTAAGAAGCTCAATTGGATATTTTTGGACAATTGATTTTTTTTTTTTTTTTTTTTTTCTGTCAACGCCCCAATGATCATATTGGGCATGTTAAAATATTATGTCCCAACTTAAAACATGAATTCGTATCAGTGTTTGGTTGGGCCTGGACCGTAGTCTCAATGTGTTGGGTTTAAGAAAGGGCTTAAAGTTGAAAATACAGGCTAGGATTGTGATGAATAATACATAAATATATATATATAAAAAAATACATAAATATATCTAGAGTATTTTGGGGATACTAATTCCGGATGTCTAGATAAATGTCGAGGATAATGTAGGCGCTTATCCCCGCCCAATATTAAGATCGCCTGTGGAGGAAGGAAAACTTATTCCGCCCTTAAATCAGAAAGTGAGTCTAACCACTTTTCTAAAATTTCTATATATATATATAAAAAAACCTAAATATATAATATGGGTTATAATATATTTTGTAATATACACATAATAATATGAAAATGAAATAACCAAAATGTGTTTGTTATGGGATATGGGTCATAATCAAAATCATATTTGAAAGCTTCCTATTGTCTCTCCCTCTTCTCTCAAATTTGTTGATTTTGACAGGCAAATAGTCCTAAGCCCAGCTGCGCCGACAACGTTATATAACACTCCGAAAAACAAATATTCTTCTTGATATTTTCCAGAAAATTCATTAATAATAAAAATTTAAAAAAATAAGAAAAATGATTTTTGTACTCAATAATATTCGGTTTTACTTTTTTGGCCGGTGAAGGGTGAAGTTTTGGAGATTCGATCCAACGACCACAGAAATATCACAGTTTTCCATTGGATTTGGTAACAAAAAATGCCACTTAATAATACCTTTTTTCCTCTAAAAAATACATATCAGCTATTTAGGCCTTAAAACATCAATACATAAAATTTATCATAAGTTACTGGCATATTATTTATAAAATAAAATTCTATTTAAATCCATTTTAAATACTCAAATTTAAATTTTTATCAAATTCTTAATTGGTCCAAGAGACCTTATTAGAGATTTTTGAATTAATTGATTTAACCAATATTTCCCAAATTTTTTCTGCGTCTCATTCTTTATTTAATGATAAAATCCCCGTCTCAATCTAATCCTGAGATTTATTTGGTTGAATCACCAACTGTTTGTTTATTATTCTAGTCCTATCTATAAGTCTATTTTGACCAAATCTTATATACCAAATAGAGCTAGTTAACTCAATAATTATAAGGTAAATTTTTAACTTTGCCCTCATTTATAATTCACTATTTTTCAACTGTTTCTTCTCTCTCTATCTTCATAAATACAATTAATATGAGTAAAATTGTCACAATCTTATTTATTACATGAAACTAGACTTATAAATAGAACCAAATTTTTTAGTCAAAATAAATTTATAAGGGCCCGTTTGGATGGCGGAAAATTGGAAGAATGAAAAGGAAAATGAGCATTTTCCAAATGAAGGGTGTTTGGTTCAAATTTTCTCTGAAAACATTTTCCCGCCGCCACCCCATTCTCCCACGTTTAAGGGCTGGCGAGCTGTGAAAATGGTTAAAGTCCATTTTGCCCACATGACAGACAGAGAGAAGAGAGTGACGATGGGGAAAGGAAGAGAGAGAAGAGAGTGACGCCGGAGAGGAGGAGAGAGAAGAGTGTGATGCTTAGGGAGAGGAGGAGAGAGAAGAGCTTGACATCGGGGAGAGGAGGGAGAGAAGAACGTGACGCGGGGAGTGGAGGAGAGAGAAGAGAGCCGACGGCTTCTTTTTCGCCGCAAATTGGTCGATGAAGGAAGGAGGAAGGAAAAAAAAAAGAGGAAGAAAAGTATACAGGTCTGACCGATGCACACTCATATGAGTGTGCAATCTCGTGCACACTCGAGTGTGCAAGAGATTGCACACTCAATATGAGTGTGCACTCTCGTGCACACTTAAGTCAAGTGCTGATGCACACTCAAGTGTGCACGAGAGTGTGTGTATGAGCGTACAGTACATTGTGTCTGTTTTTTTGTGCGTGCGTGGCGTTGTTTAAAATAATATTTTTTAGGGGTAAAATGGTATTTTATCTTATTTTCCTACCTTATTTTTTTTTAACCAAACAAAAATTTTCCTATCAACCTATTTTCTTTTCCAGAAACACATCGGAAAATATTTTCCATTCCATTCTATTCTTTTCATTTCAATTCCTTTCCATTCCCACCTTTTCTTTGATCCAAACGGCTAAGTAAAATTAGAGTGGTATTGTATAAGGAATCAAAGATTCTATACCCTTTTGACAAAGCAACAAACTTCAGAATTTAAATATTGTGCCTGATTAAAAAAACAACTCAAAAATTTGTCGTCTTCATTTTTTTTTGTCAATCACATCATAGCAGAAATATAAAATTGTAATAATTATTTATTATTATAATAAAATCAATTTCTCTGATGCATTTAGAATGATTTTCCCATATTTATTGTTGTGTTGATTATTTTAATACCTAGATTTATATAACAGGGTTGAAGAGAAATTCTCATATTTTACTTCTTGATTTTCTTTGTTGACTCTATTTCTCCTTTTTTTTTTTTTTTTTTTTGCTGCTCAAAGCCCTAATTTTCCTTACTCTTGTATTTTCTTTTTCCGGATGATAAATGATATGATAGGAGGGGCATTATGGTATTTTAATAATATTCAATAATCCCTAATGAGGCATCTTAACTTAATTAAAAATTTGTTAAAAGTGTAGGCATAAATTTAGATTTTAATACTTCAAATGGATTTAAAAGATATTATTCCTTAAAAATGTATTCATATTGAAAATATATGACATTTCAGAACATGAACGTCAGATTTTGCAAAAAATATGAGATAACTAATATTATTTATGACCTATAAATAAGATTATTTACTTATTAATTTTATAATATAAACTAACAAAAAATATTAAGTAATGAAAGTCAAAATATTTTAAAACCTGCTTAAACATATAGATTTTGACAAAAGAAAACACATTTACTTAAAAAGTCAGAACTTATTTTAAAAAATGAAAATCTGTGGGCGGGCTTAAAAAAGAAAAGGAAAATATTAAAAAAAAAAAAAAAAAAAAAAAAATAGGGAAGGAGGACCACTAAAAGTGTGTGGCAGTCTGGCAGAGTCAATGATCACCGCCATTTTCTTTGTACGGTCCTTTTGGGGAACATCATGTCCACACCACCCTTTCGAATCTCCTCCTTCCACCGCCATTTTCATTTTTACTTCACAATCTTTTCTATTAAAAAAAAAAAAAAAAAAAAAAATTTCTGTTAGATTCCTGTCCTTGTTATTTTCCATATTTATATAAAATTATTATTTTTTTTAAAATATTTATCAATAAAAAAATACAAATATTCAAAGGTAACATCCAACCTAAACCTACCAGCCCACCTAGTAGGGTTTTTTTTTTGGGGGTTGGTGTTTTTTAAAAAACAAAACAATACATAACCCCACCCCCCACTCATGAACAGATGAACTTAATAAAAAAATGTTTTTAATTATATTACTTCTACTATTTTTTATTATTTTGAAAAAACAAACTTTTATTTGGTTATGGAAGTTGAAGTAGAAAATTCAAGATGGAGCTCTGGACACAACTCACATCTGCATCCACGGATTTTTTTTTTTTTTTTTGGGATAAAAACATAATATAGGAGTATTTCGAAACTGCAAGTATTTCTTTTAAATAAAAATATTATTAATAAAAAATGTCGACATTGTGGGAACAGTTAAAGCAGTTGCATTTGGTCGTTGATATCACTGCGAATAAAAGAACCCCAAGAGTCTTGATTCGAGTACACTCTCATTGTTTGAGTGAACATAAAGAACTTTGACGTGCTTCATTTTGATATGTGGTCGTCTTTTTTTCCACCTTCACTTTGTTAGTTTCAAGTCTTTTCTGCTTTATTCATGATCAAATAAAAGAAGATATTGTCAAGCAAGGAGATTGCATACAGTATATTTTCTATATTTATACAGTATACACCATTACCAATATTTTTTATTCTTCTTCTTATTCTCCCATCTAAAGTATAAAAGTTAAGAGTGGGATTTACTTTGTTCTTAAATGTATCAATCTATTTTATTTTCTATATTTATAATTTTTTATTAAACTCGTATGCCTATTTTTCCCCCTCATATCAAACCCTCCATATTGCTTGCTCAATTTAAAGGTTTTTTATTTATTTATTAGGAGACCAGCAGTATCCACTGCAAATGACGTAAATGGTACTTTAAGAAAACTAGTACGTATTTATCTTATTGGGTTTTTAATATAGGAGCTTGGAGACTAATTTACAAAAATTAAGAAAATTTTTAAGCTATTTGTAAAAAAGTCTCTGTTTGATTCCTTAAAACACCCATTTTTAACATAGGTTAAGGTTTATTTTTACCTCTTGAAGTTGTTAAAACATCTCAATTTTGCCTTGATTTTTTTTTTTTTTGGAGTAATGTTACATTAGAAGTTTCCAAATCATAACAATTTTATTATGACCGTAACCCAGGTTAAGTTCGATAATTAGTTAACCAAATATACTAAGTTGACATGTCCATGTGACATCTATATCATTTTTGTTAAAGTAAAAACTCGCATTGTAAGTTTTCACTTAACAGCAATGTTGCTCTTAAATTTTTACTGCTTGGAAGTTGCCAAACTGTAGTAATGTTGCCCTATCTATTATAAAGGTTATGTTTAATTGTTAGCTAACCGTGTGACAATGTGAATGAAGAAGAAGAAGCTGCCAATGGAGTAGAAGTTCACGTTCACTAGAAAGTAATGACAAAAATATTAAGCTACTAAATTCAAGACACACTAAACAAGATTATTAAGAACAAGGCTACTGGTAACCTTTCATTGTAATTTGATGTGTATATTCAAGGGAAAAAAACTAGCTTTTATACTGTATTTTACATGATTGGTTATATATATGTGTGTGTATATATATATTTCTTTATGAGGAAGCAAAGGGTGGAGAGGAAAATACAATAATATTCAAATATATATTGACCCTTGATTGCACATGTTGGTTCCTTCTATAAAGGCCCTAACCTTCCCATATGCTTCTGATTCCTTCGCATCCCCTTTTGTCCCAATCAAGCCTTCATGCATTCACATGCTCCACATCATGTACAATAAATTTATCATTTAAATTATAATATACTTATGTTGCCAATATTATAGAGTAATTTAAAATATAAATGGGTTAAGGGAGGAATTATGTATTGGATTTAATTATTTGGTATATAAAATAATGTTGGAGTACTTAATTAATTAGTCGGTCGACAACATGAATCGCGTTGATTTTATTAGATTTTTGTGTCTCTTCTTCTTCTTATATTTTTTTAATGCATGATCTGCATTATATATATATCCCTCGATCTGAGCAATTAAATTATTTAGAGTATTTTTATTTTTATTTTTTTCTTCAAAATACTTGTTTGACTAATAAACTAATATAAAATCTAAAGATACTGATTAAGTCTGCGTCAACTATGCTAATTAGTATATATGGACGGAGTAGTATATATGGCTCTATATATAGACTAGCTAGCTAGATATTTCAATTGGTATTCATTATTGTCCAGTTTGATCGATAATGATGGATTAATCATCGACTAAACAAAAAACAGTGTTAATCCGTCAACCTTAGTTGAATCCATCGGAACATGCGTGTTCCATTTTTCAAGAGTTAAACAATATTAAAAGTGACAAAATGACACGGAAATCAATATATATTTAGAGGGTGGTTAAGGCATATTTTTGAGTTTTTAAGTAAATAAAATAAGTATAGATACTCCTCCAGTTTTTAATATAAAGAAAAATTAGTCAACTTTTAATCCTTAATTTTATAAAACATTCTAATCATCTTCTTCAATTCTTTATATGTTGGAACATTAATAAAAAATTGACAAATGTAAGAAATAAGTCTTATATTTAAAAAATTCTAATAACTTAATATTACTAACATAAAATGTTGATGCAATAAACTCAAGTAATGACTAATGGCATTTAATTACACAAATTTATATATTTTTTAATTACCCATTTTTAAATTTAAGCCTAATAGTATTTAATTACAAAATCATCACTTAAATTTATGAAGTTAATGGATCATTTCAAATACGTATGAGCCCCATGTGTGTCACTTCAATGGGATGTCATTTCAAAACGTAGGTGGCTTCTCCCGTGTGGTTTGATGTTTCAAATATAAAAGACATTTTTCTAATTCGATTAGATTGAGAAAGTTAGTCAACTTAATTAATATATATAACATAATTTTTTAAAAAGATTCTAATCATCTTCTTCAATTCTTTATATGTTGGAACATTGTTAATAAAAAATTGACAAACATAAGAAATAAGTCTTATATTTAAAATAAGTTCAACTCTCTATTTAACTCATATATTAAATAATGAAAGAGTATTAGTTAGGACGTTCCAAAGTTGGTATTGTTCAGTACTATTGCTCGCTCCTATTTATCACTTAGTTCATCAAATTACCTAATTAAAGTGATATATAGACATCCAAATACTTATATTTTCCTTATTTTTGTGTTTTTTTTTTTAAAAAAATTAAGAATGCATAATTAATTTGTCTACGACTAGTTTGCATTATGTATACGAAACTCTCATTTCCCGAATTCATAATATTCCATTTAAATATTCAAAAAAAAAAATCCTACATTTATACATGGTCTGAAAATTCAACCATATGGTGCAATGTTATTTAATTTTTATGCTCGATCTCCTTTTCTTGCCACTAAGCTCAAACATTGCCTCTTTTCGTCTTTGTTCAATTCCTATAGTGACTTGGATTTGAACTTTGTACATAAACCATAAATAAATATATACATATATATATTGAGTGGTTATATTGACTGTTTCCCATTATCTATTTGTTCTTTTGCTTCTTCATCACCATACCCTTTAATTCATGCCTCTCTAAAATTCCTCCTCATCAATCCTTATCATATACCACTACGTTTTTCAGGCCACACCGCCGTTCCGGTCCAAGTCTAATAACATTGACATAGAACTTGAAGATTAGAAGGGGTGTCAAGAGGTTAACTATTTTACAATTTTATCTAGATTACTGACCAATACGACGTGAAGTTAACTTTGACATGGTATGCACAACAGTAACAAATTAATATAGATTAGCTTTACTTATCAATGAAGGTAATTGAGTGATATATGACTTATGAGATTGTAACAAACCCAAACACATATTCATGGTCTGAAAACAAAAAAGTTTTGTCAACAAATTAAAGTGTCTAATATTAGGTAATTGTCTCAAAAAGTTTTAGGTTGCCATGTAAAGATAAATGTGACTACCTTCTATGACTCTTCCACACGCTTTTGTTTCTGCGTGTCTTAAAACCGAACAATAAGTTCAAAGCAGCCAATGAATGTGTGGCAAATTAAATTTATATCCGAAATTCCAAAGAATATTCCTTGAGAGATTACTATTAGTGATTACATTAATGCCTTTCACTTTAATTTTGTGATTATTATATGATTACGAGTCTTAAAGTTAAACTTAAAAAGGGGTTAAAGTTGGGGGGAAACGCAATAATAATTGATCACAAAATCAAGACTATATATCAATTTAGTATTATTTATAAATCTTTTTTGACAACAAAATTTGGTCTTATTTATAAGTCAAGTTTCAGGGTAATAAATGAGATTGTAACAATTTTATCCATATTAATTGTACCAATAAAAATAGAGAGAAAAGAAAAAGTTGAAAAAAACAAATTCATCAATGAGAGCAAAGTTAAAAATTTACCCATAATCATTGAGTCAACTACCTTTCTTTGGTATGCATAATTTAGTTAAAAAAGACTTATAAATAAAACAAAAGTTATAAATCACAAGAAATAATTATTTCAGCAAATCAACTTGATATATTATAAACATGGTGCCCTTGTTTTGCAGCTATATACTACATTTATAGTAACAAAAGTCATTTACGTACTACAAAAAAACTTTGGATTACCAACAGAAATAGGGATGGAAAAAATTTCGTCGGAAATTACCTACAAAATCCCGTGAGTAAAAGTTACCCATGGATAATTTTGTAGGTAAATTATCGATAATTAAAATTCCGTCGGTAAAATTGCCATGGGTGATTTCAGTTTTAATTACCCACGGTATTTTTACGGACGGAAATTTTAATTACCCACAAAATTCCATGGATAATTTCTGATGGAATTTTTTCTGTCCCTAATTCCGTCGATAATCTAAATTTTTTTTGTAGTTGCTCATGTGTCAACATCATGTCCTAAAAATTCAAAAGAATATACATTGAGAAAAAGGAAACAAAAAGATGGAGTGGGGAAAAAAAGGCTCCAACCTCATTGCATTATATATGTCATATTCCCAATATTGACAATTGAAAGTTCTAGTAAGATCAGCATTCCTTCTTTCGTTTTTTTTTTTTTTGGGAAAAAGTAAAATTAAAAGTATTAATTGCCCAAGATATGTGCCCAATAAAAAGTCTAATATAATTATTATTATTTTGGTGTGGCATTATTGTTTTCAAAAGTCTTAATCTTTATGTTCCTTGCAAGTAGCTGTTGTAGAGAGCAGCAACCAATGTCTTCTAAATCCTCTCATAATTTTATTGCGGGCAGCCTTTTCTCAATATTCGAAAAAAATTAGGTCAACCACCTTCTGGTGTAATTTTGTTTTCGATATTTTTTTTAATTGGTAATCATCAATCAATTAGAATGTGCCTCTCCTCTGGATTGAAAAAATAAAAATAAAATAATAATATAACACATAATCTTTTCAAATAATCTCAATCTTATGTTTTTTAATAACTAATAAATTAGTGTACTTTTTTAGTGGTTAACATCAAGTTAACTGTTATTAGTCTTGGGTCTTATAAAAAAAATATAAGAGTGCATTTATTATACTTCTCCTGTTCTTCATATAATATGTGATTAATCTTGGTTCTAAATATATGATATAGTTTTTATATTTATCAATATTTTAATAATTTACCCCTATTAATTAAGGAGGGGATAAGCAGTGGCGGAACCAGGAAATTTTTTTAGCCCTGGCCAAAAAATAGACATATTGAATATTTGAATCCATTAAGTTTAGAAATTCATCATCAATCCAGAACATTTTTATCACCCAAACATACAACAATTGAACAAAATCAAAAAAGAAATTGAAGCAAATTGATGGAATGATATATCAATGAACAATGAAGCCTCTGGCATTCTAATACCTGGTCGCAAACTCGCAATGGGCCAATGGCATAACTGAAGTAGTGAAGCCTGAAGGTGCTTGACAGCTTACGGTTCTTCGAAGTTCGAACGGTGGTCCGTGGTCGCTGGTCAGTGGCCGGTGTCGCCACTCTTTGACTCTCGTCGCCTCGTCGGAGACTGAGGAAGGAGAGCAGAGAACGTGTGGACCGTGGACGTCGGTCGTCGGACGTTGGACGTCGTCGGAGGAAGAGGACGACTGACGGTGGAGTGGACGCCGATGGTTGAGTCGTGCGTCGTGGCGTGGAGACTGGAGAGGTAGGAACCGAGGAAAGCCGTGAGCGCCTGAGGCCTTAGCGTGAACCCGTGACCGTGAGACTGGTGAGAGGACTGATGAGTGATGAGTCAGAGCAGAGGACGTGGGAGAGAAGAATAGAAGCATTGCGTCAGAAACCTTCGCGTGTGGAGGAAGCCAACTGCCAAGCCAAGGAAAAAAAAAAAGAAAAAGAAAAGGAAAGAAAAGAGGAGATAAAATATCATATAATAAATACATATATTTTAAAATATTTTAGAAAGCAAGCTAGACCTTAATAAAAAATTAACTGGGCCAAATTAGTGGCCAAAATAAAATATCATATAATTAATACATATACTTTAAAAAAAATTAGAAAATTTTAGAAGGCCACCGGGGGCCATGGCACCAAAGAGGCCATAAGGTGCTTCCGCCCCTGGGGATAAGGTAAATAAGGAAGATGACTATAGTGTTTTAGAAAATACATGTCATAATAACTAATTTAACCAACTTTCTTAATCTAATCAAATTAGATAAATATGTCTTATATTAAAAATCAGTAGTTTATTAAACTAAAGGTTTTGTATGTTCCCCTAAAAATTGAAAGTCGTAAATTTAATCCTATTTATATTCAAACCATTAATGTTTACGCTTCTAACTGAAAAAATAGTTTATCAGGTAAAAGTCAGTAAAGCTTTTTTTTTTTTTTTTTTTTATTGATTATAGTATTATACTAATATTTTGACTGGGTTCCGTTAACTTTAAAATTTTTATTTTGACCTCAGAAACCACAAAGAGGGGATATGCTGCCACACACGAAAATCAGAACAGGAATCTGCGGACGGAATCTTGTTGTCTCCTCATGAAAGGACAAAATTAGCCCTCACCTTTTTCAACAGTAATTTCAACAAACACCGAAGGTTATATAATTATTAATTGTCAATTGAGCCCCCCACGATGAAGCCACAGATATTGGGGCCCGACTCTCGAAACTGAAATCTTATTCGTAGGTCACACCCACCAAGCTACACCTTCCCATATTTTATACAACCTCCCAAAAAAGTGTGACGCGTGTCACATTCTTGTTCTGCGAGTAGATCCACTTAATACGGAGAGCGTGATTCACAGTCGCGCCCCAACCGAACCATTCCAACCGTCCGTGGTTTTCACGCTCTTATGCGGACATGTAACTGACAATGACAGCTTAAGACTCAGAATAACTGCGCCACAAATAAGCGTCACGACAATCGGTGAAATTTGCACGCGCGACTTTAGGATCATGACTTGTTGATCGAAGGGTTGATAGAAGCGAGTGGATTCACTCGAGGTTCGATGGCATCGTCTTTGTTGCCTGCTACTTGCAGTCCCTGTCGCAGAAACATTTGTAATGGACGGATTGCGGCACTGCTGCCTCTAGATTTATGTTGTACTGGTACGTTCTCAAATCTAAAATATAAGATTTAAATTTGATATAGGTGCGATTTTCTTATAATACTCACTTTATTTTTATCTGTGCATTTATTTTAATTTTTTTTCCAAATTTTGTCACCTCTCTCTCTCTCTCTCTCTCTTTTTTTCTTACATTTTTTTCTTCATTTTTTTTAAAATTTATTATCCCTTTTACTTATTTTCTTAATAGATAACGGTATTTTTTTTAAAGTAGGTAAACTATTATTTTTGATCTTTATTATAAGACACAAACTATTAATTATATTTGATCTTATTTATAAAGCACTTGTTTATTTCCAAAGTAATTAATTATTTTTTCCATGTATGTTTATAATTAATAAGGGTAGTGGGTGAAAGTAATAATTAATATAATATTAAAGTTTAGTGCATTAATAGGGGTAATATTGAAAATTACTTAAATTTTAGGAAAAATTTATTAACTTCAATAATTTTTATTGGTTTATGAAAATTATTAATTTACGCCTTATAATAAAGATCAAAGGAGCTTCTAAGTTCTAACTATCGACAAACTATTTTTAACTGACTTATTGAAACATGCTCCGTCACTATCCTTTTCTAACATCTTTTAAAAAATGAACTTTTTATATTTATTTTGAATAATAATAATAAGTGCTGTTTTTTCAGAAAAATGTTTTGATAATATTAAGTTGTTAACTAATACTTACAAAGTTAATTGTTTTAGAGATATTAAGTGAGTTGATGAAAATATTTTAAATATTTATATTTATAATTTTTTTCTTCAAACTATTTTGTCTAATATATAAACTATTTAACCTAATAATACACAACATATGATATAATAATTAATTAATTTATCCTCATTAATCTAAAAAAAAAAAAAAAAAAAAAAAATCAACTACATAAGTTGGAGAATCAGGAGGTGGGGGCAAGAAATGTGAAAAGGGCAAGGCATAGCAAGTAGCAGTAATTTGGATTATCTTGTTTGCAACTTCAACCCTATATTTGGATAGAGGATGGGTGAGGGCAGGGAAAAATAAGGGAAAATAAATACTAAAAGGAAAACTTTACAAAAAAACGAAAAAAATATTATTTTTTGAAGTTTTCTTTCTAATTTTTCTCATCTAAATATAAGGTTAATAATTTTTTTTTAAAGGATCGGGCAAATAATTCTAAATATAGAAGAAATCATTTGAATTGTATATAAGGCACTTAGAGAGAAAAACTTCTGGGTAATCAATATTTTTTTAAAAATATTTTTATCAATAAATAATTCTAAATATAAAATGATAATGTGTGTTTGTGAGATGCATCTTGATAAAAATCCAATTGCGACAAGCAGATGACCCGTGAGGCTGTGATGATGATATTACTGCCATTTTGGAAGTATTTTTATTATTTTATTATTATGAATATTTATTCTACATTCCATTATATTGTTGGCTGCCAGCTGTATCCTGTACGCCTATGGACTCTTCTCCGTCCTTTTTTTTTTTTTAATAAAAAAATAGTTAATATGACTCTGTTACGTTTTATAAAATATAAAAAACCAAATTACGTATGTTAAAAAGTTAGTTAAAAATCAATTAAAGACAATAAATATGTAAAAAATATAACTTAATTTTTTAAAATACACATATTTATAAAGAAGGTGGGTGGACATGGGAGAAAGAATGAGTGAGAGAGAAAATGATTAGATAGACTGAGTGGAAAAAAGTGAAAATATAAATATATAATTAATGAAGAATAAAAAATAAAAAAATATATTAAAGGTTTAGATATTTTCAAAATGTATCATATGAAAAATGAACATGCACATTCAAGCAATTGCATCTTAAAGCAATAAATGTAGTACTCTCTATCAAGTCTTTTTTTTTTTTTTTTTTTTTTTTTTGTAAGTAATATAAATCACATGATTTAAAATATTAGTTAAAAGTAATAAATATGTTAAATTTATACTATTCTTTTCAATTATAGCTTTATTTATAAAGAGAGTATATAAAAGATAATTGGTGAAAATTTATTACAAATATAATAAGTGACGTATATTTTATGGAGGTAAAAATAAAAAACTAATTTAAAATTTCAGAAAAAAAAATTTATTACTTATATTAAAGGCCACTCTTATAATAAAGTATGCCACTCATAAACATCACGGGTGAGAGTATTGTTTTTGTATGGAACATCATATATTCTAATTCTAATCCATATTTTTATTGTGTTTACTTCCTAAAGGATTTTATTTTTTCAAAAATGCATATAATTATATATAATATATAAATATTATGAAGATTTTTAGATTTAAATTATGCTACAAAAGATCAGTGCATTTTGTCTTGTGTGCATATACATCATGATATAGTTGATGTAGAAATTTTGTTAAATTATGATGCCATCCTCATATTATTTATTTTCCTCACACCATTCATAAAAGTAATGCTTTTGTTGTGCATTACCAAAGTTGAAAGTGATACTATCTCCGTCATAAATTTTTTTTTTTTTTTTTTAAGGAAAAAGGGAATCCCCACATTAAACTTCAAAACAAAAAACTTTTTCTTGGTTTTTTTTTTTCTTTCTGTTTGAGTATTTCAGAAAGTATTTAGAATTAATTTATTTTTCCCCATCAAGTTGTTCGCCTTTTCAGGTCTATAAGTTACCCACTCATAATCACTGAAAGCCCTCTCTCTCTCTCTATTCTCTCATTTACTTTCTTACACTCTGCGCAAGCTCAGCTTTGAGCTCAAGCTTTTCTTCTGCTCAGAGATCTCGAGGTTCTTCATCGGAGTCACCAAATCGAAGCCAAGTTTTTGGCCCTTTTTGGATTGAACATCCACAAGGACCATAACCCACATACCAAAATCTCCAGATTCTTCATTCTCGACAGCAAAGTTCGAAACTTTTCCCATGTCGGAGTGAAGGGTCAGACTCTGTTTGTCCCCCGAAAGTCGCGATTTTTTCTCCTCATCAAAGTGTGGTTTGATTTCGAGGTTTTTCTTAAATGCCCGATTTCGTGTTATTGATGTTTCAGATTCATGCATCCGATTCTCAGTGAGATCTTCCTTTCTGGGTGTATGGTCAATTCCACTGTCAGGCGCAGGACCCATTTAGTTCAATCTTTCTCCGTTGCCTTCCTCTACTGGCTGTACTACGTTTCATGATATTTGTGTCTTCCCCGCTAGTTTTCTAATTACTATCTCTAATAATCGCTATATTCTGCAATAATCCCTTTATTTTCAGCAGTATTTTCTGGGTTTTCCCCCCTCTCTGTTTAGGTTCTGGGTCCTGCGAGTGTCTGTTTCTGTTTCTGGTGTTTTCTTTTTCTTTTTCTTGGTCTGTGTAATCTCCTCGTATTGATCTCTCATGGCTTCTTCAAGCGAAACATCTTCAGGTTCAGGTTCGGGGTCATGGTCTCTGCTTCAAAACTCTGGTTCAGAGGAGGATTTGCAGGTTCTGATGGATCAGAGGAAGAGGAAGAGGATGATATCGAATCGTGAGTCAGCAAGGCGATCTCGTATGAGAAAGCAGAAGCATCTGGACGATCTGGTGGCTCAAGTGGCTCAGCTGAGAAAAGAGAATCAGCAGATTCTCACAAGCGTTAATCTCACCACAGAGCAGTACTTAAGGGTTGAATCTGATAACTCTGTTCTTCGAGCTCAAGCCAGTGAGCTGAGCCACAGGCTGGATTCTCTGAACGAAATAATCGATTGCATGAACTTGAATGCCAGCAACAATGGAGCTTTTACTGCAAACACCTTCATTGAGCCCAACAATGGCTTCTTCGATCCAAAGAACATGGGATTTCTGAACCATCCGATCATGGCTTCTGCAGATTTATGGCCCTGATGATATGATGATGATGATGATAATGTGTTGACAAAAATGGATCTGCTTGGGGGCTTTTAAGTAATCTGTATTGGAGTGAGTTGAGAGATTAAGATCAGTAACAGATAGATAGTGATAAGGAATAATGATAAGGTTGTATGTTACTCTAAGGTTGTCGAACGGTGGTTCAGTTCTGTTCTGTGTATGGGACCTCTCAGGGTTTATTATGAATTAAGCATCGTATTATTATTATTGTGTTGTCCTCTTGGTTAATTCTTCTCCCTCTCTCTCTCTCTCTACCTATCTTTCCTTCTTTCTTCTTTTGCGCTTTTAATTGATTGCTTCTTTTAATTCTTCTTTGTTTGACCAAACACAAGTACTAGTTTGTGTTGTGGTACACACAGTTTGATTCATCACAGGGCTATTGTGTGGTACTATTGTCTAATTGCTCTTGCAATGCGTGAGTGGGCCTTGGTTTCAATAATTTTTGTTGTTGTCTGATTTCTGAGGGTATGTTTGGTTTGAGGGGATGGGAGGGGAGGGAAAGTGGAAAGAGAAAACTTTTCTCTCTTCTTTATAAAATTGCCCCTAGATAATTTTCAATATTCCTAAAATATATTCACACAAAAAAGTCAATAAATGTCCTTCTAAAATTTTTTTCCCTCCCCTTCCCTCATACCAAAAATACCCTGAGGCTATGGTGTTGACTGGGAGATTTTTAGTTTGATTCAATGAATATAAACACAAAAGTCAATAAGAGATTTGATATTAAATAGGAGCCTCCATGTTTATGTGCCTCACCAACAATATTGCAAAGCAACTAAGCAGCACGATGATTTTAAAAAAAAATTTCCCTCCTTCTTTTCCCCTTAAGAAAAGAGTCACATTGTATCCTTAGATTTACAAACTTATTAGGTGCTTATACCTCTAATTACATGTATAAACATATTTTTTTTTTTTTTATATATTGTATTTATTTAGATTTAAGTTGTATCTTTAACTTTGAGATGTTTTTTTGACCAAAGATTTAAATTAATTAATTTTCAATTATGCATTTGTCTCAGTAATACCAATATTATGAAAATTAATTAATTTGAGATAATCGAAAGTGGAAAAAAAAACTTCAAAACAAAGATAAAACTTAAATATAAATAAATAAAATATATAAAAAAATTTAAAAAAATATGCTTATACCTTTAACCTAATAAGCATGTAAATCTAAGCATATAATGTTGGACTCCTTAAAAAAATAAATAATCCTTCTCATCAATTTTCATAGGACATTTAGCATTAACTTTTGATACATAGAATAAGAATTTTTTTTTTTTTTTGGGAAAATCCCTTGAAGGTCGCAATGAACCAAGAAAATATTAAAAAAATGTCATAGGAAATTTTGATGTAAGAAAGTTATGATTAACAAATCCTTCAATAGGGCATTGACAATTTCATCTGCAAGTTTTAACAACTCATTAGGACCTTTTGACATCATAATTTTTTTGAGACCTTTTTGACATTTTCTTGGTTCTTTGAGACCTTAAAAGGATTTTTTCCTTTTTTAATGCGGTTGTTTGACTATATCATATTCAAGTATTGTCAGGCCCTGTTAAATGTATTTCTTCCAAAAGTGTTTTCCATATTAATATGAACTTGAATTTAATACTAACTCCCTTGGTACACCTATTTATCTTTATTATAAAGTATAACAATTCTCACAAATCAATAAAAATAATTAAAGTAAATAAAGTGTCACAAAATTTAAGTAATTTCCAATATTACTCCTACTATTACACTAAATTGTAATATTATATTAATTATTACTCTCACCCACTACCCTTATTAATTATGGGCATATATGAAAAAAATAATTAATATGTTTTAGAAATAAATAAGTGCCTTATAAAAAAATTAAATATACGTGATAGTTGGTCTTATAATAATAAATAAGAGAGGGTATATATTATAAAGAGAATCAGTGGAAGGTGAACATTTTTAAAGTCTTCGCGCATTATGAACAGTAGAAAAATGAATATTAAGTAAAAGTCACTTTTTTGTAGTAGAACAAATAATAAAAATATTATTAAATATTAATATTTTGTGGTGACAAGACTCACATTATTGACAAGAGCAAACATTTAACAAAGAACGGAGAAAGTTAGGTAGAGAAATAGGAAGAGGGGATAATAATGAAGTTGCTTGGAAAATGGTTAAGATTCCCACAAGGGACTGTGTTGGATTTTTAATTTGGATTGTCTAAGACCCTGAGAGGTGCACCAATGAGTGAAAAGTCTAAAAAGGACAAGCTTCAAACTTAGGTCGCGTTTGGTAACCTTAAAAATATGTCCTCAATTGATTCAACATCAGTGTTCATCTTTGAAAGTTGAGCAATTCATTGAATAGGAAGTCATTGTTCACCTTGAAACAAACTTTGAGCAAAAGATAAAAATGAAAACATAATTCGCCTTAAATAATTTTTTTTTATATTAAATCATTTTTATTTACAACGTTTTGATAATTTACGCATATTTCTCTTTTGCAATATTTTTTCTTGATTTGGTTAAGGGTTTCTAGCTTTTCATAATTTAAACTTGTGTTCTTTTCTTTTCTTTTCATATGTGAGGTCACTTAGTACCTCAACCACCAACTTGTTAGTTCCTTTTGCTAATTCTACTCTATCAAATATCTAAATAAATTTGTTTCCTCTGAAAATTTGAATATGCACTGATGGGTGGTATTGTGGTCATGTAATCTAATTAATGCTTTAATACTATTGGCATTCATTGTTTATAGATATTGGAGTTAAGTATGCAGTTTAGTGAATGGAACTTGGGAAAATGACCTTTTTAAAAAGAAAATGATGATGGTTCATTAAAAGAGACATTGAATTAAGGGAAAATCCTTTTAAGGTCCCAAGAGATCAAGAAAGTGTTAGTTCTCAAATATTGTTTTGATGATAACAATAATCTAAAAGGTTTTTAAGTTTTGAATTAATGATATGAGAGAAGTTTTTGAAGAACAATTCTCGAGTATACAATATGGATTCTCGATAATGAAACATTGAAAATTTACATAACTAAATTCTCGAGAATACAATTCATCTTTAACAAGTTATGTAATTTCTCACTATGCAGAACCAACTCTCGAGAATTATGTCTTGGTTCTCGAGAATAAGTCAAAGAATTTTACATTATCCTTTTTCTCTGAACCTATCTAATTCTTGAGTATGAGAACTCAACTCTCGAGAATGTATGAATTAGAACTCATTTCATTTTCGAGTGTAATTCTCGAGAACAACAATGATTCTCGAGAATAGTCAAGGTAAACATCATTCTCGAGTATGAAAACTTGATTCTCGAGAATAAGGTCCAAACATAAAATAAAGTTCTTTCTTTTTATAATTCTTGAGAACAACCAACTTAATTCTCGAGAATTCAGAATTCAAATTCATAAATTCTCAAGAATTCCTTTCATTCACTTATGGTTCCTACTAATACAATTCTCGAGAATACATACATAATTCTCGAGAATACACCTTACTAAAAACTATCACTACATCCTTTTCTTGAAGATCGATTCTTGAGTATAACGACTTAGCTCTCGAGTATTATCGAGGAAATGAATTTTACCATAAATTCTCGATTAAGGAATTCTTCGAGAATGACTCTATAATTCTCGAGAATTTGTGCTAATCCCCTCTCGTCATTTTAGCGCTCGCAGATCAATCTTATGAATTCATTGGGTCATCATTTAATCTTGTTTAATCATGTCTGAAATTATCTCTATTGCATTTAATCAATCTCTTTGATAAGTTTCAGTTGGTTAATCATGTTGAACCAAGCGTTTGAATGAAAGGCGGTCCAACGTGGCAAACACATTAAATGCTCGTTCAGAAATGCAAAGCAACAATCGGAATTAGATTTCGTAACAGACGAAGTAATTCCTTCGAGGCTTACCTATTCTAGCTAATACTCTGAACTACTCTCTGCACAAATACATCGACGACGAATGCATTGAATGAATCAATGGTCGACTATTTACAAAATGAAGTGCTCTATGCCTAACGGAAAATTCAAAGAGTTTCAATGGCTAGTTTGCAAAGTCTCTCAATCGCATTAATGGCAATCGCTATAAAAGCTCACGCATTCAATTTTGCCAACTACCGAAACACTGTGCATTCAATACGAGTTTATTACCATTCGTTGTTTCAACTGTTTTACTAAAATTGTACTTCAGTGTTCAATATCTTATCTACTTATGAGGAGTTCTTAAACACTTATTTCATTTTCAGTTGTATCTTAAGGTTGAGGAACCTTAAGAGAGGGTGTATCAATTACAACTTATAAGGGGGAGTGGAGTTTGAGTGAGAGGACCATCCTTCGTTTACAGAGTGTGTAATTGTTCTTGAAAGATAGTGGAATCCTGTGTGTACTTGGGGATTGGATGTAGGTCGTGATTTTAGACCTAACCAGTATAAATCGTCTCGAGTCTATTTTACTTCTCTGTTTCTGTTTCCCTTGCCTTCGTGTGAACTTTGCAAAAAGAGTTTGAGATCACCTATTCACCCCCCTCTAGGTGATTTTCCATCTTCAGAAAGTATCAAAAAGTCTCAAAGAAAATTGTGATGTCAAAAAGGTCTTATTAACAACTCTTTCAATAGACATTGATAACTTCATCTATGTATTTTAACAACTTTTTTAGATCTTTTTGAAATCAGAATTTTCCTTAAATTTTTTTAAACATTTTCTTAATTTTTGGAACCTTAAAGGAATTTTTACTTAAATCAATCGTTGTGTACATATGTCACCATGCAGGGGAAATTAAGTTCAATGAGGGCGAAAAAAGCTCATTTCTCTCAACTTTAAGTGCTCAAAGGCCAACAAGTGTCAACAATTGTATCAAATACTACTATTGAAATCTTTAAAAGATATTGAGTTAATTAAACTCATCAATTACACTTTTAAATAAATTATTTTAGTTTGGTAGTGGAAGGTGACAAGAGAGCACTATGATTCCAAACATAAACATTAGGACAATAGTTTTCTCGAGATACCTCACTTTTTTGTACTTCAACCTTCTCATATGAGGAAACAAACAAAATAACGTTACTTTTTTAATTGATTGAAGCCTCTGAAATATACTGTAATAATCAAATTTTTTAATTTCGGATTAGACAAAAACACTATTGATTTCAGGTAAAATTTATATAAATTGTAAAAATAAAATATAGGTTTTTATTTAAAAATTAGATATATTTGCATAAGTTTTTTTTTGATTGAATATTTAATTTTTTTTGTCTTTATTGTGACATTTTTGTTCCGCAAAATACAAAACATGTTAAAGAGACTAGGGCTGTCAATAATGTTTTATTATATGTCACATAATGAGGAAGTCACTAGTCACTACAAAAATATATTTATAAAAATATGGTTCCGTGAGCACCTACGTAACAATTAGTGTGTACAAACAATTAATTATTTATTGGCATTAATTAAACAAGGATTGTTATATAATTAATATCAAATTAAACGAGAAATTTGCCTTTTAGCTGATTTTGCATGTCCAATCATTACTGACCAGTATTTGCAAGATTGTCCACTCGCATCCCTTTTAATTAGTTCCCGAAAAAGAATATAGTTGTCATTTTAGTCCTTAACACAAATATTATTGCGCGGGATAAATTATTTATTAAATTTAAAATATATTATTTTAGCAATCTTTTGAAGAACAGTAGAATAGTTTAACTTTCTCAGAAAATTACATTATCTAGATTTTTTAATTGAAGGGTTTATCGTAAGAATTACTTAATCGAGTCTTTTGATGATTAGTATATTTTTATGAACGATGATTAGTATTTTGATAGATCTCAAGAAACATAAATGTAATTTACTTATTTTTTTTTTTTTTAAATGTACTTCGAATATTCTCTTCCTTATTTTGTTTTGTGGTCTTTGTTTATTGAATGCTTACTAGCTACTCACGAGGAGTACAATTAAAATAGGAAGGCGAGAAGGACAGACATTAATTGTGAAACAAATGAAAATGATGTCAAGTGGCGCATGTGGAAAAGCAATCAAGGTTTGTGTTGGATTTGTTTGGAGTTTTTTATTTTTATTTTTCCAGAACTCTTTGGGTTAGGTGTAAAAATTGTTTATGGAAGTGTAAACAAAATTTATATCATAAATTTATCTCATATATCATAAATCACGTTAAAAAAGTAGCTTCTACTACTAATCTAAACAAACACAATTGGATGGGGTGTAAACAAATATTTTGTAAATAGATTTACCATTTAGGTCTTTTTATCAGTTCAGTTGATCTAATCTCATATATCAAAGAAAGTTAATGAACTTATTAAATATATTATAAATTAATAAATTTTCCTAATTTTAAACTCATTTAAGTGAATGGGTGTAAACAAATATTTTGTACATTATTTTTTTGCCTCTTTTTCTCTCTCTCTTTTACATTTAATAGGGGCACAATTGTAGCACTGCCATTAATTACTCGATAGATGAGCTTATATTAAAGGGCCAAAAAATTTTCCCAATATGAACTTATGTATGTGAATTACTTGTGACGATCTTAAATATAATATCTCATTAATCAACTTTTAAAACTGAAAAGAAAAGTAGATAAATTGGTTATTTAAAATTTAAAATTAATACGTAGAGAATTTGTGGCTTTTTTCCATAAAATAAAAATAACTATGCCATTTAATGATTAAATTTAATTTAATGGCAAAGGAAAAAATGCCTATAAATAAGGGTATTATTAGAAAAAAAAAAATATAATATAAGATATTAGAGGAAATTGAACCTTATATTTAGGATTAAATCAAAACATTTAAATAAAATATTATATTTAAAGCCGAATGTAGTATAGCGTTATATAAAAATATGGTTTTGAATTTATTAATTTATCAATGTAAAAACCTTGTTCATTAGTGAATGATTTATTATTACTTTTGTCGGCAATGATTGTCAAACAAGGCCTATCTTATATCTAAGAAGTTATCTAAGCACAATTTGCCTAAATTTTTAGTAATTAAAAGAATATTTTTTCATCTCTATTTATTGTCTATTTGTCCATATATAAAAAAAAATACAGACAAGGGAGAAATCAAAATCTATGTTGTTACTGATAGTGTTGATGTGGTCATGTTTCCAACAGTGTCTCCCTATAGTTTTACCATGTAAGAATAAATTTTTCCTTTTTTAATTTTCCCTCCATTTTTCCCTTTTTAATTTATTTAATTTACTTTAAATCATAATTAACTCCATGTAATGTCTTCCATCTAAAAAGGATATTATTGAAATTAAATAATAATTATACATCAAAATTTTGAACATGACATATATCAAGATAAGATATTGTCAAATTTTAACTAACTTTTTCACCATTAGATCGAAATCTCTACTTTTATCATTTCTCTCTCCTAAAAAAAAGTAAATATTTTATCTTATCTCTATTCAAGACAAAAATAAATCTTTTACATTAAATTTTTTTTTTTTGGCCAACCTTTTACCTTAATTACTAATGACCACTCTTGACCTTATTAATAAATATAAGATGTTAAATCTTGGTAATTACAAGTAACAGCTAGCCTCCATTAATGTAAAAGGAAACAAAGTACAGTCAATTCCAATTATCCCAAATAAAGCATAGATTAAAAGTAAATTAGAATACTTTATTTGTATATTTAAGGCTAAAGTTAAAAATAAGCGATGGATATTTTTTTCAATAATGTTGAGCATGCATAAGATGATAAGACTACTTGTGTTGTTTAAGCTTAAAGGGTAATAAAATTGAAATCTGGGGATACTCAGATTAGAACAAGGGACCCACCAAAGATACTCATTGATTGATAGATGTTCACTAAATTGACACAATTTTACAAGATATCAAATGGAGGATTGCCACCAAATTAATTATGAGGGAATCATTTTTTCCAAGAAAAAAGTTTCAAAAGTAGGTTTTGGAATTGGAATTATTGTTTGGAACCATCATCTATATTCTCATTTTCTTCGTCACTCAATTCAACTTCAACCATCACTTTTATTCTGCAATTTCCTTTATTTAAATTATATTCTCTTTAATATCAATTTGGTGTCACTTCCATACAGAATTTAACTTTATTCCTATTCTTTTTTCCCCCACTAATATTAAGAAGCTTATATCTTTCTGCTAAGGGTCACTATTTAATTGAAGAGAGAATAATTATAAGGAATATTTTAAATAAATACCATTTAAACTTGAAAAATCACAAGAAGTTTGTTAACACATTAAAAATACAAATAGGTTTTAAAGTAAGATTTTGAAATGTTGTGTTTTTACCAAAATGCCCTCATTTTTTTTTTTTAAAAAAAGAACCCTTGACAGTGCCAGAGCTTTGCCGCCGTCAAAGTTGCACCGGCCGGTACCACCCTACTGGCGAGCCTCATGACTACTGGAGCTCCAACGCCAATGGCTAGAGTTTCGGTGGCAACTTGAGTAATGAGTCTGACTATTTGATTATAGGGATTGACTACTTGAGTTCTATAAGCCATATCTGAAGTCTTTTACAAGTTGAATAAAGGCAATGAATTTGAGTATAACTATTGACAACAATTTCGCTCCCGAGGTCGTTAATGGCTACACTCAAGTTGTTATTGTTAATACTCAAATTATCATTATCTTTATTCAACTTGCAACGACACATGATCGGGCTTATGGAGCTCAAATAGTCAATCCATATACTTAAATAGTCACTCCAATTTATATACTTCTTTCTTTGTTTTTTGTTTTTAAAAAAACCTTTAGGGGTATTTTGATAAAAGTACAATATTTTAAAATTCTATAGTAGTCTTTTAAGACCTATTTGTCCTTTCTATACTTTAACATATTTTTCAGGGTTTTCCTAATTCAAATGATAAATATCTCTTTTCCATAATTATAATGGATGGTTCTGGTGCTGATATATATATATACATACGACTATTAAATTATTCAGATCAAGTATCATCTTTAATAATCAAGAACATGGCATGTCATCTTTAATAGTCAAGAACATGGCATCTGAAATTATGCTTGAAGAGAGTGGAGGGAGAGAGAAAAAGATGACACTTGATCTGAATTATTTAATAGTCGTCTTCTAGAAGGATAGGCCTTACAATGTCAATGGAAGCATCTACACGTACAATGTCGATCTCCATCATATCTTTGAAAGACAGTTAATACTCCCTTAGTCCCTCCCTTCCTTCTCTGAGAGCTTTCTTGAGAGCATTACTGGAAAAATCTAATTTGCATGTACGTGAGATCAATCACATTATTTTTGAAGAGTTAGTAATTAATACGTGACAATTTTTTAGGAATAAACGATCTTGTCTTACAAAAAATAAGGGGACAGTTTTATTATTCTTTTTTTTTTTAATAAACAAATTTTAGGAAAGAGGTTGGGTTCACCCATGATCCACGGACAGTGTGAAATCTCCTTTCCTTCTAGGTGATACCGATGTTGAGCAGCGCGAGTCGTTTATTACCCTCAGGTGTTTACCTAGACACCTAGGAGTTAGAATGTCTCCCCCAACACCTTGACTAACTTCAGGATCAAACCCCATTCCTTTGATGAAAGTGTCTGACCCCTTTGCCAGTTGAATCCAAAAACAAAGGGACAATTTTGTTCTATTTCAATGAGATTTGAACATCGATTTACTATATATTGTGAGTGATTAGTCCTCTTAAAATCAAGCAAATTCAATTGAATCCAGTCCTCCGTTTTACCTTCAGACTTGCCGAATTCACTCTTATCCTACAAACGCTAAGCTTGCTTTAACTTGAGCTGTGAGACTTTTTCTGTTTGTTTTGGACACACAATAACTACAATATCATTTTCAAATTATATGGCAATGTTTAGTGGATCTTGGGGTTTTTATTTATGAGATGTCCTGCAAAATTTAGGAAGTAATTCATATATGTGTGTATATATATATAGACCTTTTAAAAAAAAT
Source organism: Acacia acuminata (assembly GCA_019022655.1). NCBI lineage: Eukaryota > Viridiplantae > Streptophyta > Magnoliopsida > Fabales > Fabaceae > Acacia > Acacia acuminata. Next base: position 3,335,488 of record JAFJYI010000025.1, on the reverse strand, counting down.
TGTTTTAATAAATTAGGAGAACGTGCGTAAGGGAGAAGTTTATATGTAAAAAGGTGAGATAATTTGTTTTTTTTTTTGGTCAACTATTTATCATCAACAAGATTAAATAATTTCAAAAAAATCAATTTTTAGAGAAATTTTTTGTATGCTTCCAGAATACCACACCATTCACGCTGTAGCCAATAAAAATATGCCAAGTCATAATAAATGGGGTAATTTTGTTTATATTGTATGAGGGGCCTACCTAAATTGTAACAATAAAAGAGGAATAATTGTTAAAAACTCCCACATCTAATCACATATATCTCAAATTTGTTTGAAGACCCAAAGCAATTTATCTTCAGTAAGTATAAGTTTTATTCGGTTGTATGCAACTTATCTTTAATTATGTGAAAAATAAACATATTTACACATGACTAAAGATATGTTGCACATAATTAAAAAAGAGTTACACTCGATAAATGCTCAAGGATTATCACTTTGGGCATAAATGGGTGGATTTTGTTTTTCAAAAAAATATTTATTTAATTTAAATAAAATTTTATAAAAATGGGTGGATTGTGTAAATTACATGAAACTAAAAAAAAAGAAAAAGTGAACTATTTGATGACCTCACTTGTAAATAATGCAACTCATTATAAATTTTATATTTCACAGTCACATACATTGATTCTCGCTTGTAATTACAAAGAACTAAGAAAAAGAGGGACAAGGACAATGAAATCTCCCATGATGTGTTGTTTTGGGATTTTTTGATTGCATGTTAATAAAGCTGAGTTTTCACATTTTTATAACTAGAAAAAGCAGGACACAATGTGACCACCCACCCATTCTCTGAATGGTTAAATCACTTTGTGAATTTAATTACTCTGTTTGTTTATATATATGTTGCGATCTAATTGAAGAAGCTTATAGTGATCCCTATTTGACTAGTGCTAGAGTGATCTAGAATTTGTTATTATTATAATAATAAAAAAGGGGTTTGATTAGATAACTATTAAAAGTGAAACCAAATGTTGTGGGGTTAGTGAATGTAGTCAAATAAAATATAATCATCATTCAAAATGGGAGTGTTAACTAATGGGAGGTGAACATTTAGGGACTGACGCACTTTGTTTTTATTTATTTATTTATTATTATTAAGGTCAATTGGACATAATTTATTATAAAACATGCCCTACATAACTTTCTGTAAAATTTATTTTACACCCATCTGTTCAATGATGATATGAAGAGGATTATTATATAGAAAGAGTGAAAAATATAAGTAGCATATTCATATGAATTATTCCATTTCTCTCTTTCTTTTGGTCAAATTCATATTTTTCTCTACTACACTGATCCTTTTAATTTAAAAATCTAATTTTTTATAGCTAAATTAATTAATTGATTATATTTTGGATTAAAAATTATAAACCATGATACTTTAGAATCACAACCAATTTACTAACAAGTAGTTGAGATAGAGGCCTTACCTCATAAGGAGAAGAATACATGTTCAAATTATGAGAAGTGCACTTATAAAAAGTACGCTCTAATCTTATGAGGGAAACCTTTCATTAAAGTAAAAAAAAAAAATAAAAATACAACCAATTTCCCACACAACTACAATTTTATGACAAAAAGCAGGAAATGGTATTCTAGAATCAATGTTCAGTTTCTCTAACCAACTAGAGTTGTGTAGAAAAATTCGAATTGATAACCATAAACTTTGTTACTACTTTATAATTTTCTTGGCCCAACTATAGATGAAAGAGGGAGGGAGAAAATAAATAAATAACAATTTTAGGGAGAAGAAAAATCTAAGGGAGGGGCCAAACTTAAAAGAGAGTGACTTCAAAATATTTTACAGTGATTTTTAATATAAAATATATTTAAAGAGCTAATCTTGGTCTTACAATATGATATAATTTTTATATCTATCAATATTTTTTTAATTTACTCCTATTCATACTCTTTTAATAATAATTAAGAAGGAAAATGAATTAAGAAATATAACCGAGGTGTTTTATAAAATACATGTTATATGAGCTAACTTAATTAACTTCTTTAATTTAATTAAATTAGGTAAATAAGTCTACTAAAAACTGAAGGAGTATTATTTAATTTGTCAAAAGACCTAACAACTAAGAATTGACTAATTTATTATGATTTATTTTTTTTGGCCCAAATACAGATGAAAGAGGGAGGGAGAAATTAAATAGATCACAATTAAGGGCGAAGAAAACCTAGGGGAGTTTTTTATTTAAACTTGAAAGAGAGTGACTTCAAGATTTTTTACTCCTTTTGTCTTTAATATAAGACATATTTAAAGAGTTGATATTTATCCTAAATATAAAATATAGTTTTATATATTTTAATATTTTTTAATTTACCACTATTAAAGCTCGCTTAACATAAACAAGGAGAAGAGAGAATTAAAAAAAAAAATGATTATGGTCTTTAGAATATACATGTTATATGAACTAACTTATTTAATTTGATCAAATTAGATAAATAAATCTAAATTAAGTACCAGAGGGACTATTATTTAATTTGTCAAAAGGCCTAACAAATAAAGAAACATTAAGGCTAATTATAGAATGATAAGGACAACAATTTAAAATATGATGATCCACTCTAACTCCGAATAGATAGGATGAGAAATAAGATGGGAGAAGTCTATTTCAAACTTATTCACATAATAAAACATAATTTGTATTTTTTAATTAAAATCCTAACTTATCAAAATCAAGATTATTATTAAACACAAAATAACCTTAGCTAACTTTTAAATTTTCCCTTGGTCAATTTTTTTAAAAAATTTCAACGCATAGGAATATAGGATAGGGCCCCCCATCCTTTCCCAGCTCAATAAGAGTTCTTTCACTGACAAAGCCCATACGAGAAACGGGTCCATTTTTCCCTACAAATCACTTTAGAAGTAAAACAATTTCTATTTCTTTATCCAATTGTAGTTTTGCAGAAATTTTTTCTTTTAAAGCCACATTGATCACTCACATCAACTCAGTCACTGTCCAGATTAGTGTATTAACTAACCAAAAACATGAGAGACATGATCAAGAATGTCTATAATCAAAACTAAGGTAACCAATATAGGATCCTGATATAGGAAATTTCTGTCAGGACGTGCAACAAAATCTCCAATAATTTTCCCAAGCTATCATCATAAAATAGTATTCCCTCCTATCTTAATTATAAAAACACATTTTGAAGTTGGTTTTGGTCTAATTATACTTTTAACTTTTATCAATTTTTTCATATAATACCCATATTTATACATTCTCAATAATAATTGAATAATACACTTATATATTCTATAAAGTAAATAATGTTTACAACTTATTAATGTTATATACAACTAAATAATTTAACTTCTCTCCTTAATAATGTTGGAATCGTTAAAATATTATTTATAATAATAATACATCTAATAAATAATCTCCGGTATATTATTCGCAAGGTATTTTTCTTGTTGAAATCAAGTCTACATGAAATCCTGTACGTAAAATTTTTATTTAAAAGATAAAACTACTTTCAATTAATCGATAATGCTTAAATACAGTCATATAAAAAGAAGAGAGTATGTGGTGGTGGGGGTAGCTAGTGGTGGACTAATGAATAGGAAAGGAAAGCCGTGGTATTATGAAGTGGTTAAGCAGGGGTGTTTTTGGAAAGTAATTACAATTAACTAATTTAACTTCTCTCCTTAATCTCTCCAAATTTTGGTAAATAGTTTTTTTTTGATATGCCAACAGTATAATCATACACAGGGCGACAAACTAAATTTTAAGGGCATTAACTTCAAAAGAGAGTTTCTGGATGCCCTGGTTACATCTTTCAACAACAATAATAATAACAAGCCTTATCCTATATAGTTACATCCTTCAAACCTTGCAATAATCTTATCAGCCTCATTCTGTCCCATGTTTTAATTTTCAGTTTAAAAAAGATGGCAGATTCCAATGCATTCCTACATCATTTCTCCATCATAAAGTACATTTCTTATGTTGTTGTTCCTCTGACTATTTAGATTAGTTATATAAATAGCAAGTTTCAGCAGTAATAAATTGTTCAATGACTTTTTTTCTCAATAAATAAAAGTGATTCGCAAGATAGATAAAAGAATTAAAGGAGCTTCTCCCTTGAAGTCAACATTCCAGTGAACATTTCTAATATATGCATTTTTCAATTGCCAAATCATGCTTCAAAACTAGCAGTTCCTATGTCTTGTATCAATCTTAATATCTCATTGCAAATTAATTCTGAATATCTAACAACAATCTCAACGCTACCAGTAATTATTGCACGAGCAGTCACCATTTTTGAAATGATGAAAATGTATTCTGTCTCTTACGATGATATCTCTCTGGTATACCCTAGAGACTAGTTTCATAAATTCATGACAGTCCTCACAAGACCTTAGATTCTTCACAATCCGGATTTCAGACCCAGGACTTGTTTTGATTAATCCAAAGGCAAGAGCAAGCTTCTCACTATGCTGAATCAGCTGATTGGCTTTTTCTTCATCATCTACTTCAAGTAAGACATCTGAAATTTTGGGACAATACCCTTCTTTTTTCAATTTATCTACCACTTCATTCAATTTGACATATATCTTCTTTGCTTCAGAGTGATTATAATGTCCCATCACAAATTCATGTATCAGACCTTCAACTTCAATCCTGCTACATCCTGCTGGCTTTACTAGTCCTTTCTGTTTCATCAACTCTCTCACCTTCGCTTTGTTACACCACTTTCCCTCTGATGCATAAACATTACTAGCAAGTATGAAGCTTCCACTATCATCTGCATCCATCTCCTGTAACCCTAGGTGTTTCATCAAATGTTTCGCTCTAGCAGTATCACCATGAACATTACAAGCCCATATCAGAGTTCTCCAAAGTATTGCATCCGGTTTGACAGGCATTGTTTTAATAAGCTCTTCGGCTTCTTTTAACCGACCTACTCTGGCTAGGAGGTCTACTATGCAACCATAGTGCTGAATAGTTGGTCTGATACCGTATCTTTTGCGCATACCACTCAAAATTTTATATGCTTGAGGAATTGAACCTGCATTCCTGCATGCTGATAAAACTGCTGTCATTGTCTTCTCATCAGGTTTTATTTTTGAAGCTTCCATTTCAGAAAACAGGTCAATCGCTTCCTTGCAGTGTCCATGGCTAGCTAGGCCAGAAATCATTGCTGTCCAAACAAAAACATCTTTGTCCATGATATCATCATTAAACACTTTCCATGCACTTTCTATACAACCACATTTGGCGTACATATCGATAAGCGCAGTGATAACATTAACCTTACTATGAAGTTTCCTCTCCTTCACAATTTTATGCACTCTCTTCCCCACACTCAAGGCTCCCATCGCAGCACATGCTCTTAAAACAGATACAACCGTAGCATCACTCACATCAATCCCACATTCCAACATTTGTTCAAACTTCTTTATTGCTTCAGCAGGTCGATCATTGCCGACAAGGCCATCAATCATAGAAGTCCAGGACACAACATCTCTCGTAGACATTTCATCAAACACACCATATGCAGCTCCCACATCCCCAAACTCTGAATACATATAAATCAATGAATTCCCAATATGCAAATCCGAACTCAAACCCATCTTAGCAATCAACCCATGGATCTGTTTCCCTTGAAGGGTGAGATTCAAACGGACACAACACTTGAGTACAAAGGGGAAAGTAAACTTATCAGGTCCAGGCATGTTATGGGACGATCCATGGAGCATTGAGAGGAAAAGAGGAAGAGCTTGTGAGGGATGGGTCGGGTCGGAGCTCCGAGAGTAAGCTCGGATGATTGTATTATAGAAGTAAGAGTTCAACGAAGGGTTGGATTTGAGGATGAGACGAGCGTGGTTGAGATCTCCGGCGGGTGATAGGGAGGCGAAAGTGAAGATATTGGACAAAATTTTCTGAGAGTCGCTGTTCTGTGTGTTTCCTAATTTCAGAACTTGCGCGTGAAGTTGTAGAGCTTGAGACATGGTGTTGACCTCCATTTTCAAACATGGTTCTGCAATGCCTTATCTCACAGAACTAGTGGCAAATGACAGTTATAATCCGTTGTAGACCGTTAATTGCTGTTGGGAAAAGTCAGTATCAATAATAGTCCCTCCTGTGCTGAATACAAGACTCAATTTGCAGTTAAATTTTGTCTTTGAAATGAATCTTACAAGGAGGATAAAGAGTACAGGCTGACGAAGAGGGACGGACAAAGAAGTAAGAACAGAAGTGGCGAAGGAGATGAAAACAAGCTTGGGGGATAATGTGAATGGGCCAATCAGGAACGAACGGAAAGGATCCCCCCCCCCCCCCCCCCAAAAAAAAAAAAAAAAAAAAAAAAAAAAAAAAAAAAAAAAAACTACGATTGGACGCTCGAGATTTGTTTAATTTCTTATGATGTGGCGTATCGTGAGCCAACCGATGCATCCAAATTAATCCTGTCTTTTTTTTTTTTTTTTTTTGATATAATAATAATCCTGTCTTTTTTGTTTTGCTTGGGCTTGCCGTGTTTTCAAAAAAAAAGGGAAAAAGTATGATTTATTTTTGAAATATTTTTCTCACAAAATAAAACTTATAGTGTTTCTTTCATATAAAATAAGGAAAATACAATAGATTGAGATGAGGGCTCAGAGAAAAGAGGAGAAAGTTGGAGAGAAAATGGCGTACATCCTTATCTATTTATAAGACTCTAAACGTGGAAGACTAATAACATAAAGAGTTACAAATATATAAAGAATGTAATTAAGCGATTAATATGAGGTCATAAGAGACTTAGAACTTGAAAGTTATTATTATTGAGATTTTTTGATAATTAAATCTAATTATTTCTTCTCGAAACACTATTTTTCACCAACACACCCTTTTTTTGTAGGAAAAATCACAAAAATAACAGGTTTGAGTTTTTCTCATTATCCTTCATAATCTCTAAATCATGTTCGTTAATCGATCTAAAATGTTACAATATACTATTTTGACTTTTCTCTCATCTTTTTCATCACTAGCCCATATGGGCTAATAAAGATAACGAGAGAAAAATGAATGAAAAGGGGATCTGCTTCCAAATAATACAAAGCCAAATTCTGCTCGTTAAGAAAATCACGTTACGTTAGACCTTGGAATCAAAAGAAAGAAGGGAATCACAAAAACGATTCAATTTTCCTTCAATCGCGAGCGTGCGTCTCGAGGTTTTTCACCATTTAGATTGTTTGGCATGCAAATGTGTATCAAATCCTGGTCATAATAACTCTGCGATTACGCTATTACAAATTCACGTATTGGAGATTGGAATTGTGATTTGAATATCATCATCAAGCAATGGTGAGGGACACTACGTACTATGATACATTAGGCGTCACCGTTGATGCATCCCCAGCTGAGATCAAGAAGGCCTATTATATCAAGGTAATTAATCCTTCCATGTGCCTTCCCTGTCATGAACTCAATTTTGTCATTATATTTTGGAATTTGATTATATGTTGGTGACATCATAGATATATATATCAGGGACCTCTGGTGTTATGTTCATGATTGAGTGTGGTCACAGCTTTTCTTGCTTTTTCTCAGGCAAGGACAGTTCACCCAGATAAGAATCCTGGAGATCCCACAGCTGCCAAAAATTTTCAGGTAATCATACGTTGAGGAATGGATGGTATATATGATGCAGATTTTGGATCCATTGCCCTTCATGATACAAGTCTTTTGTATTCGTGTTTGAACATGTGTATCAATAATAATATAGTTTCTTCCTTTTGTTGTCTTGATTGTAAGAAAAATTAAAAGGTCAAGACATGTCTTGTGTTTTCTCTTTTAATTTCCTGTGTTTTGTGTGGTGTCTGCGCACACAGCAACTTGGTGAGGCGTACCAGGTCTTAAGTGATCCTACAAAGCGTGAAGTATATGATAAGAATGGAAAGTCAGGAGTACCACAGTAAGTTCACACAACCTCCTCTTACATATACACATAACTGAAAAAAACAAGTTAAAATCTGTTTGGTTATGCTCTTCAAAACATTTCATGAAATTCTACTGTTTCTGTAGTTGAAGCGCCTTAAAGCCATACTTATAATTATATGTTCACGTTGATGATCTCCCTTTTATTTTTCCTGCTATCCCTTTTTCAAACCATGTCTAGCTAAATCCACCTTTTTTTTGTGTCAAACCATGTCACTACCAAGAAACAGTTAATTATGTGACATTCTATTGGACAACAGAATCCACATTAATCTACTGGCATATGCAATTATATTTAATCATTTTTATAAAGACATCCTTCATTGGGCGACGGAATCGTACAATTCCGTCATTAATCCACTGTATGTCAATTGAGAAAGCTTGAATAATATATACTGATGATTTTTTTTGGCTGGCAGAGAATCCATGTTAGACCCTACAGCAGTATTTGGAATTCTGTTTGGGAGTGAATGTTTTGAAGAATATATAGGACAACTTGCATTGGCTTCTCTAGCATCTATAGAAATTGATGAGGAAGACTTGCAGAATCCTGAAGTTTGTGAGAAAATAATTCAAAGAGAAGATAAAAGTACACTTGTTTTTTTTTATCTTTAATACAAATTCTGTTTCTCACTTCATCTTCATCATCACTCAACTGCTGTATAATTTGGATCTGTAGGCATGGCAGAAACATAGGGAAGAAAAACTTATAACCGCTCTTATACATCACCTCCAACCCTTTGTTGATGGTCAAACACAAGAATTTACAGAATGGGCAAATTCAGAAGCAGCCCAACTTTCAGAAGCCGGTACTCTCTCACTTTATAAGTAGAATCAAATAAACAAGTTATTGATGAATGTTGCTTCCGTATAAACTACTCCTAAATAAGAATGACAAATGTATGACCAAAAAATAAATAAAATTCAGTTTGCTGAATATAATGAAGTTTCTGATGATAATTCAAGCAATTTGGAGGTTTTATTTTTTGGCATTTGATAATTTAAACAAAGTAAGAGAGTGAAACAAATTGCTTTTGTTGGGCATTGAACTTCCTTTTACGAAATGTATATATTCTGCAGGTTCTTTACTTAGAATTTATTTGTCAATTAATACATGACACTATATATCTCCAGCTTTTGGAGAGGCCATGCTACACAAAGTTGGGTATATATACACGCATAAAGCTGCACAAGAAATTGGAAAGGACAACCGATATATGAGAGTACCTTTTTTAGCAGAGTGGGTAAGAGACAAAGGACACAAGATCAAGTCACAGGTCATGGCTGCTTCAGGTGCGTATAGTGCTAGGCTGCTAAAGAATTAATTGATGGATATTATTGGAACCTTTCAAGTAATATAATGAAACTGATATATATATGCATGCACATACACACATATATATACTTGAGAATCAATTAGGTGCTGTGAACTTGATTCAAATCCAAAAAGAACTCAAAAGGCTAAACCAAGGAGGAGAAAACAGAGATGAAAACTTTGAGAAACTTATAGAAGACAAGAAGGATGCCATGGTTCATTCCCTTTGGCAGATCAACGTGGTTGATATTGAAACAACTCTCTCACATGTCTGCCTCGCTGTAAGCGCGCCTTTCTCATTAGCATTTGCTTTCTGTAGCTTTTTTGAGATAATTCACATCACATCTTTGTTACGTTACTTGCAAGGCTGTTAAAAACTGATTCTTCACTTGTTTCTGGTTCAGGTTCTTAAAGATCCTAGTGTCAGCAAAGATGTTTTAAAGCTACGGGCTAGAGGGTTGAAGAAGTTAGGAATCATTTTTCAAGTAACCGGTCTTAATTAATGAACCACAGGGATGATATGATGAAACTTTTGATGGATCCCTGATCAAGTTCAATTTTCTCAATCAAGTCTCCAAAGTTTCACAGTCATACACAATGAGTCCTTGTGGTTATGAGTTAAGACAAGAGATGTGAATGGAACATACTTGTGAGCAAGGTGGCATATGATCTTATGTTTAGGTTGAAAACAAATAATCTTAAGACACACAGCATCATTGTAATAATTTTTGTGTATGATTATGAAATTTTAGTGACTTGATTGAGAAAGATTAAACTTCAGAGGCCAGATTAATAACTAAGATAAACTTAATGAACCAAAAGTGTCATTATCTCTTAATTAGTCATATTTTGTTCTTCATTTGTTGGGTATTTGATTATCAAGAATCGATCATTCATTTAGTTTTATTATGTGGAGGGTGCTAAGGCTGCAAACGTCAGAGAAAACAGTCTACGCAATGAAGCTTTCCAAAACAGCAAAAGTGACCAAAAAACAGACGCTACTTCTTCTTCTTCTTCATAGTTATATATCTCTCCATGGTACGGGATTCTTTGAGTTCATCAGATTTATATGTAAGTTGGGGATTCTTTTGCTTGTTATTCTATTGGACCATGAAACACGTTATTCCTAATTAGGGAAAATCCGCAAATATATATATATAAGGGTCTAAACTTCTCATGTTGCATGAGAAGAAGAAGATTCTACACACACACGGTAAAATAGTGGGACCCACATATATATATAATGCTAATTATATATATATATGTGTGGTCCCACCATTTTATGTGTGTGATATGAAAAACACTTCTCCTACAACACGGTGAGAAGTGTTTTTCCCATATATATATATATATAAAATATACACGTAAAATGCACATGCACATGGACTACTATCTCATGTTCAATTAGTAAATCTTTTGTTGACTCTTAATCAGAATATTCACGCTCCAACAGAGCTCAAATCTTTCACCACCAGTACTTGTTGGCCAAAAAACAATCTCCCGAGTACTTATTTAATTGATATAACAAAATTATTGCAAAAGGGAGATGAAAAACTGAAGAAGCCAAATCTCAATTGCATCAAATTCTATCTCAACTAACAAAAATACAAATTACTTAAAATAAAAGAACGCAAACTAACTAGAACTTTCTTGTGAGGCACAGGTACACACACACACTCTATTGACAGTCGAGGTTAATTTCTATTGGGGTACTGAAAGCAAATGACAGATACTTGTATGTCCCAACTATGTTGCAAAATAGAGTTGAAATTGAAAACCCTAACTATTTAAGTGATGAGAGACTTATACATACAACTCATCAGTTCTCATATATATATATATATATATATATATAATAAGCCACTTACACCCAAAAAGTTTTGTTTAAAATATAATTCACTTGTAGGGTACTAAATAAGATTTTACCATTATTGACTATTGGTTTAAAGCATGCGAAAGGGACAAGATAGAGAGAGCGGGGTATGTAAATGCAAAGTAATAAATGAATTAGAGAGAAAATGTGCACATTTTCATAAATCAGGGCAAACATAATTTTTTTATATCTATTTAATACTTTTCTTCGTAAGTGAGAATGATTATAAATGACTTATATATGGGTATAGAGTGGTACCATTTATGCCAACCTGAATTGGTAAAAGGACGATGAGCCTTTTAATTATTCTATAAATGTTCTATAATCAATTCTTGGTTGAATTGAATAAAGTTACCCCCTAGAAAGGATAGAAACCGAATGCTTCATTAATAATGGTTTAGAAGAAATCTCAATGGATGAAGAGCAATCACAAAGTAACAATGTGGAGTACAATGTGAAAAAGTAAACCATTAATAAATTATAAGTAATCACAAAGAAGATGGATATCATATCCAAAAAGTAGAGTAAAGATGCCAAGCATTGAATTACTGATGTCAAACAGTTCTAACAAATTATCAGAATGATATCTTGCCAATACCGTACCATAGGTATATCTTGCATCATATGGACCAGTTTGATCTTTATATATATTTTTGATGAGAATGGTATATCTTGCTAGAAATTTTTCATAGATTGATTATATCGATTATGATGGTTCCAAAAAATTTTAATTTCTAAATATATATCACATGGAATTTAATTTGAAAAGTCAAGCTTTCTAATGCGGAAGCACCGGGAAATTTTGGATAACCCACGAGGTATTCTATTTAGAATACCTATTACCCGAGTAGCCACAAAATATTCAATCCAAAATATTAAAGAACAAGCGATGCTTGCTTAAGAAACTGAATAGTTCTTCTTTATTTGACTCTAAATTCAAAATAACATGAGAGATATTTATATCCCAATAAAGCTGATTCTAGCAAGGACTCTTAAGAAATAATAATCTAATCCTAATAGCCCAAAAGATATAGATAAATAATGAAGGATATGGTGAAGATAATTGGTAAATATTTTAATTAGATTATTTAAATAATCTAATTGCAGAAAAATAGTTTATGGGGTTAATGAATAAAAGATATTGAAAGATATTGGAAAATAGGGTTTTTTTTTTTTAGGATTGGAAAAGATTAAGATAATCTAAATAATGGAATGATGAATATTATATCAGATCATAGATGACTATATGACTATTATAAGGATTAAATAAGATTGTAGGATATCCCCATTACTAATAAATAAGTACAGTGATTAAATGACATTTAAAAAACTCATTAATGACTCTTGGCTTTTAGCCTTATTAAAAAACGAAAATAATAAAATAAATTGAAAAACTGAATTAAACAGACTCGGATTGAATTCTCAGCAAACCTTCTTCAAGCCCATTAAGAGCTTCAAGTCACTATTCAAGTTTATGATTTGCCAGGACACATTAGAATGTGCATTTAAACCTAAATACACAAGACTATGACCCAACATACCTCCTCCAAGCATATGTTTCGGCCTTTAATACTTTAATATAGTGTTTTGAATTCCAGAAGCATATTTTAACTTCTGGAATCTGTATCTTTTGTTTAGAGCATTCCTCCACTTGAGTGATCTCATGCAAAGTGATGAAATTGCCCTTCAGGTTCACACCACTTTCTTTGCTCTATTTTGCAGAAATGACATGAAGGACTTGTAATCATGGTAATGATTAATCGTTAGACTCCATAGGATGATGCTTGTTGTGTCCCGTGTAACAGATTCACCAGTTAAAACATCACACACATACTCCCTTCATTCTCCTTTATAGGACATCTTATAAAAGATATTCTTAGTTCTTTTTACATAAGACGTTTAGGTAAGAACCGGAGGGAGTATATAACTACACAGTTTCAGAGATTCGCAAATCTACATTTCACTTTTACAATATTATTTCTTCTAATAGATAAGGCCACCGTCTCTTTACATCCTCGACTACATTAATTCTTACAAACACACACACACACACAAAAAACAATATTGTTGATTGTCTGAATGCTATCTTTTCATATGTCTCTTTTCCAACATTATATTATTATCGAACTGTATTCCGTCCATGGGAGCAGCACTTCCATTAATCTTGTCGTGGTGGACTTCCAAACAGTGAATATATATATATATATAATAATAAAAAAAAACCAATATATCTGATCTTCCTAGCTCTCTCCATTCATGAGATAATTCATAAATTTAGGAAAAATAACATTAAGAAAGAAATAAAATGTAACTGCATCTGGTACTGCGATTATTACATCAATTTCATTCTTATCTGATTCATTATTATACATATAAGAAATTGGGTTTGCAATCTATCATATCTCTCTGCACTATGATCCTAACAGTTTGATGGAAGCATAATTAGTGTAAGACAAGCGTTAAAGTGGTTTGAAGATAATCAAGTTGATTATTAATGATTGAGTTGATATTATATATATATATATATATAGAGAGAGAGAGAGAGAGAGAGAGAGGATAACGCTTGTTCAAGTAAGAGATGGAGCTGAACATGGATCACAAACCACTTTTTTGCAGAAAAAAGGGGCGAAAGATAAAGTGCACATACTCATAATTAATATACAATTTAATTGTTAAACCTCACGCGGTGCTACCCTTTATCCTCCACCAATGTCCTTGCATTCGTTGTCCCTGTTTCAAGGATTATTGAAACAATAAGTCATTCCCAAATATTACTATTATATGTCCATCCAATACCTACGTTGTCTCTTTTTGAGCCTAACCATGCATGCCCTTACCTATATATTTCCCTTCATCTCACCCCTATCCATATGATAAATAATTTAATTAGGCTTCTAATAATCAGATTATGAAAAAGTTAATAGCCAGGTTGAGTAAGTCAGTTGTGGACAATTATTCACTTACATACATACATATATAAAACTCAAACCCAGAAATCAACTAGGTTGACTCTAACCAAAAGAGTTAGTCTATCACTATGTAACGAACCAATGTTTAAATTTTTTTTGGGATAAGTGCCCACATTTCGTATAAAAAATTTCTCGGTGTTTCCAATTAGAGGATACCTATGAGCTATAAAAAAAAAAACAAAATTCAAACCCATAGACATAAAAAATTTAATTACCCAAGATATCAATAATTAATTAATTCAGTAACTTATTTGAAGAATTTTTGTGATAAAAAAAAAAGTAATCAAATGTGTCAACATGTAACTATTTAAGAATAAGTTTTGGTTAAAAAATTCATTAATGTGTATATAAATTATTAGAAATGTTGGGGAAACTTCATTTAGCTCCCATGGAAGAGATTTTGTTTCAGTGAATCCTCAAAAGATTCTAAAACTTCACTGTATTCCCTTAGGTCAAAATTAAATTAAATTTTGTTGGTGAAAATACAATTATGCTCTTACTTTAATTTATTTTCATAAGAGCGTTTACAATACAAATAAGGATATTAATAAGACAAATAAAAGTATTTAAAAGACATAAAAATGGATTCAAAAGAAATTAGAAAGTTAACAAGCAAGAATATTTTGATCATTCACAAGACAAAAATAAAGGGATTCAAAAGAATTTAAAGAGTTAAAAATATTTTAGCTATTCACAAGACAAATAAGAGAATTCACAAGATAAATTAGGGCATTCAAAGACAAATAAAGGAATTCAAAAATAAAAGCAAGGGCAACATTATCTTTTCAACCACAATTAATTTTATTTTGACCAAAAGGGAGTGTAATGAAGTTTTAGAATCTTTTGAGTTGACTAAAATAAACTCTCTTCTATGGGGGCTAACTGGAATTTTCACTTAAATGTTTGATTTAGCTATATTTATGTATTGTTTATTATTATGAGCTTTAATCAAATATAGAATTTTCTGCTCGTAAATCGTGATGAGAAGTAAAGCAAGTGGATCAATCAATCAATTAATTCGCCTTCAGGGATATTTCAAATTAGCGAAAGTCGTTTGGTACAAAATTAAATTAATATAATATGAGTTAGGTGTGCTGGAAAATATAATTTTGTTGTAAAGCACGCATAGAGGAAACTCCAATAATTCTCCACTAAGAGTCAGATTTCAACTATGGTCATATAATTAATAAATTAATTTTGATGGCTTTCCACTAACTTCATAGACTTAGTGCCCCAACAAAGAGAAAGTGGTCTCCTTTTACCTTTTTGTGTTTGAATCATTGCCCAAGAGAAAAAAAAGCTTCATTTCATTAATATAACTGTCAATGTCTTTAATTCTTTCTTCGACAACACACCATCATCACCATATATCTCCAGCCAAATTTATAATACAGACACTGAAGCATATCATATATCGTAACTTGGGCTCTGGTTAGGTTTTTTTTTCAGGGAGATAATATAAATGGGTACTCTCGTACTGCTCAAGAAGTTCACCATCTTTCTGCTCATTTCTTTGTCACTTTTCACTGCTTCTTTTGCAGGTTCGTGCGTGTCTGTGTTTTTTCCCCTAGGTTTTGTCTCTTGAAGACTTTTTGGTGCCAAACCCTACTCACCTTGTCAGAGATTGGTAGCTTTTTACTATGTGCTTGCATGTGGAAAATAATTAAATTTTAATGTGCATATATTAGGGGTTCGAGTTTGATTATATTCCATCTTTTGATCATTTGCTTCTTTCTATGCATAAGTAGTGAAGAGCACATGTGATGAACTTTATTGATTCTCTGATACTTTGATATATGTGTATGTGTGTGTGTGTATATATAGATATATGTTTGTTTCATTCGTAAACGATATATACACATATATGATATATATAAGGTCGCAGCTTTGTTGTGGTTCATGGATTTGCAGGTCGAAGAACAAAGTTTGTCAGTAAGTTGGCTGCAGATGTGGATGTTCTTCAAGAAGAGGTAATTAAGTGTGTCTGAACAGCATAATTATATTATATATTATTATTAATCAGTTATTTTTCTGTCTCCGATTCATCATCATAGTTTCTTATATGTTTGCGGTTCAAGAAATGAAGAAGAAAACCCACAACAGATAACTAATTTACTTTCATCATCAACCTCTTATTAACAATTACCATGACGTTTAAACTAAAATACAGTCTTTTAAAATGATTACTTATCAAGGATATCTTTTCTGACATACACTCTCTCACACAGTACACAATGATCACACACACACACACCACACCTCACACTTTTGAGGTGTGGCACCTAATAGTGTAGCGCATAAACCATGAGCTACCGATGCTATTTGTATAGCTGTGAAGAGAATATATTTCAATAGTGAAGATTTGAAGCATACACACACATAATAAATAATTAAGTAGAATTAATGGGATTGAATCATATATATTTGGTGTAGGAGGTGGGAAAGGAGGAAGAGAGCGTGATACAGGAGAGGCTGCTAAGGGCAAATACAAGAGACTATGGAAGATACGATCCTTCTCCAACCCTCTCTAAGCCTCCTTTCAAGCAAATCCCTAATTAATTAACTAATTACTTTCACTTTATATATATATGGCGAGAGTTTTGATGGGATCATCTCATTAATATATATATCCTAAATAATCCATCACTACTATTTTTATCTTTAGCCCTTTATTATCATCCTAAGGTATGTGTTGTTATCATGTCACATGAAACCCTAAAATATATATGTATGTATATAGGGAAGTATGTGTTATTATATATATGTTATTATAAGTTCTGTGGCACGATTAGTTTATGCTTGTACGCTCTAAAAATATTTGTCTTAATTTATGGAAGACGACAATTGAATTTGATTATCTAGCTAGATAGATCATCAGTTCATGACTGCACATTTTTGTTTATGGTTGGGTGGATTTTTTTTTTTTTTTTTACCCTTGAAATGAAGGCCAAATATTATTGGTTCGACATAAATATTTAATTACATCCTTTTTTATAATTCAAAGGTTCCGTTTGGTTGTATTGTAGTAATTCAAAGGTTATATATGCATGTTCCCAAAAAATAAGGTTATATATGTATGTTTGGAATTTTATTTGGTTACATGGTCATCGGTTTGATAATGTAAAGCCTAATTACATCAAATCTTTTAATCCTGATCCTTACAAATAAAATCAGTATAGCAGATGATTAAATAAAAAGGATTTGATCTCTTTAAGTAAAGATTTGGAATAAAAAATCAAAACTCAAGTCTGTCTTTGACAAAAAAAAAGAAAGCCAAACCAATGGCCTTGTGCCAAAAATATATAAACAATAATTGTTTGATTAAATAAAAAGGATTTGATCTCTTTAAGTAAGGTAATTAAATGACTTAAACCTTATAAGTGAAAAAAAATTGCATGATGAGAACGATTTATAATGCTTAAAGCTAATTAACTTGTCTGTGCCTGTGCATGTGCCTGATATATAATAGCTAGTTGAGATTTAATATTTTTTTATTTTATCAAGAGTATTCCAAGCAACTTTGGACTAGGGTTATCCCAAAAACCTGAGGTCTGGTTGGTCCGACCCGATACGGTTTGGGGTAAGAAAGAATTAGTCCAAGACAATTTGATTAGACTTGACCAAACTGCTTAGGTGGGACTGAACTTCAGTCCAAGGGCTTAGACCCCTTGGGTAGGTCCAATCGACCATGCTTCTTCTTCTTCTTTTTTTCTTTTTTTTTTTGTTTGTTTGTTTGTAAATCACCACTACAATTAGCCTTTCATTGGAGTCTAGATATCCTAATGTGCTTTTTAATTTATAGGAATTACTTTTCACTAAGTCACTTTTTATTACTTTCGGAAGTCAGGTGAAACCAGAGCTAAAATATTACCTCCCAAGAAGGCAAAAAAAAAAAGCTAGAAAAAAATTTGAAAAAAAAAAAAAAAAACTGAACTACCTAGACTAGTCCAAGAAGTCTCGGTCCGATCCGGCCGAGCTTGGGCGATACTGTTCGGGCGACTTTCCAACCCGAGGTCATATCGGGTTGACCTCCAACCCGGTCTGACCTAGTCCTTGGACATACCTAATTTGGACTTGAGAATAATCCCTTTTAAGATTTAGATTTAGTGCAAAAGTTTTTACATTTCCCAACAAGTACATTTTTCACAACTCAAACTTGTGTACTCTTCTTTGCAAGATGAAGCTAGGGGTAAAAATGCTAAACTTTAGCAAAATAGACATGCGTTTGTAATGAGAACATAAAACTTGAACTTGAATATATATAGACTTTTTTAGGCTTAAGTTTTTGAAAGGCTTACTTACAATATAAACATTTAAAAAGGCCTCACATATTAGGAGACTATAAGGGGACTTTGTGCTATTAAACCTACATTAAGACTTTTTACAAGTCAAATATTCCCTCTAGTCCTTATTATAAGGCACCAACTAGCAAGTTTATTTGGTTTTTTTTTTTATAAGCTATTTCTTGTTCCTAATGAGCATTAGTTATTTGTTTCCATGTCTGCCCATAATTTATAAGGGTATTGTGTGAGAGTAATAATTAATACTACCTCCGTAATAATTAATATAATATTAAAGTTTAGTACAATTAGTAGGGGGTAATATTTGAAGTTATTTAAATTGTGGAAACTTTATTGACTTTAACTGTTTTTATTGGTTTGTGAGAAAAGTTAGTTGGTGCCTTATAATAAGAATTAGGGAGAGTAAACCCTAAAATTTCAAAGCAATTTTACAACCTATATTATATATTAGATATATAAAAATATATCTATAAGATTAATCAAGCTCGTATGTAAGGACTTTAAATTAAACAGCCTGACCTATCAACTTTAAGAGGCCTCTAAATAAGGTGAGGCATGGCCTCTTTTCTCTTTGCAAAAGAGGCAGGCTGAACCAAGTTCAACCTTATTTCTACACTTAGGTGATATCGCTTACCATCTCCATCCAAAACTTATACTCTTTTCAGTTTTTAATATAAGATATATTTATTAAATTTGATTAGATTAAAGAAGTTATTAGTTTAGTTAGTTAATATAATATATATTTTTTCAAACACCCAAGAAATCTTCTTTAATTCCCTTATTTATTCTCATCCTTAATTATTATTGAGGGAGTATCAATAAGGGTAAATTAGAAATATTGACAAATATAAAAACTATATCTTATATCTAGGATCAAAATCAACCTCTTAAATACTCCCTCTGGTCCTAAGTATAGGACATATTTAACTAATTTTGTGGAGATTAATGAAAGAAGTTAAATTAGTTAATTTTACTCATTTTCCTAAAATGCCCTTATATAAATTTAAAATGACATAAGTAAGAGTGAATCAATAACTCATACCACATACCTCTCCAATATAAAATTTTCTTTTCCACACGCTATCTAATTGAAATCATGGTCTTATTATATATACATATGTGTGTGTATGTGTATATATATCTTTACACACATATATATGCATGCACACACACACACACCAAAGATATATATATATGTGTGTGTGTTTATATATGTACCTACACACACACACACATTGACAGACACACATACACACCCACATATATGTCTACACACCCACATATATGTGTATGTGTGTGTCTCTATATATTTGTGTGTAAACACACACACACATATATACATACATACATACACACACACACACACTCAAACACACATATATATGTGCTCTATGTGTGTATGTGTCTATATATATTTGTGTGTAGACATATACATACATACATGCATATGTCTGTCTATAGATATTTGTGTATAGACACACACACGCGCGCTCGCACACACACACATATATAAGTTTCACTAATTGGAAGAGTTTACGCACCTATATACATATACTCACCAAAAACTAAATACACTTGAGAAAATAAAATGGGATATTTTAGGAAGAAATTGACAAAAATTAGAACGTTGTCTTATAATTAGGACCAAAACAACTTTTAAATGTTGTCTTATAATTAGGACTAGAGGGAGTATGTTTTATACTAAATACATGAGGAGTACGTTTATCAGAATGGGGAAAATAGTTTAAAAAAATTCCTATTGTAGAATTTATTGCTCAAAATATCTGAAATTTAGTTTAGAATAAATTTCAAAATCTAGGTTTAATGGTTGTGTGCAACATATATTTAACTGGAAGTAGATACTCTCTCTAGCATTTCTTTGCCCATCCCTCCTCATCTTTAAATTTGGTCGTCAAAATTTTGATCCAAGCGTCAAAAATCTTTTTCAAACTACCGCATGCGGTAGTTTGAAAAAGATTATGTCTCCTTCTGGATGCTTGGATCAAAATTTTGACGATCAAATGTGAAGATGAGGAGGATGAGCAAAAAAACTGGACTCATATTTAACTATATGCAAAACTGGAAAATATCTGCGAATGATAAATTCAGTAATTTTCCCATCAGAATCAGGATTTAGTATACGAAATGAAAATGAAATCTGTATTTTATCCTTAATTTCACTGGTTGGTTCAATGAACGGTCTTTATTCATAAAATTTTTTTTTTTGGGTACAAATCATTATTCATAAATTAAAAACCCTAATATAAGTTTCCATCTGCAAAATAATTGGGCCTATACGCATTACATTGCAATCTCATTGTTCTGGACTTGTATCCGTGTTTATTTTGGTCCTTCAGAGTTAATATCATCACTTCCTTGGATTCCAAAAATGGAAAAAGTTTTTGAATGGACCTACTTTGACCCAAATCGATCGCTAAAATCGTATTGTCACCAGTTCTGATCAAAATTTGATTCCAAAAACTTCTACACTTGGATTGTTTTTAAGCCCAATTAACATCGGGTTTTTATCCTCACCTATTCACAAATAGTTGATCAAACTTCTGTAACCTAAAAATACTGAGTCCGGTTTCTCTTACCGACACTCCTCTCATTATCTCTCCATCTAGATCATCTATTTTTTATTGAAAGCGTCTGGAAAGAGACACATCATCTATTTCAAATTACTGCATACAGTAATTTGAAAGAGATGTATCTCTTTCTGAACACTTAGATCAAAACTGGACAGTCTAGATGGAGGGATGATGATAAAGATGCCAATGAGGGTATCTCCTTCCAAAAATACCCTATCAAGAATAGGAAAACACCAGTAAATGCTTCTCAAGAAAAAGATTTAAAAAAATATATTTTAAAATATTTTAAAGATACTGTCTAAAAAAAAAAAAAAATCTAAATGAGAATGTCATCTTTCTAAAATTAGATAGAGAATAACATAAAAAGGTATTAAATAATATTTTTGAGATTCTTATTTGACATCTTATATATAAAATAATAACCTAAAAAGATAAACTACAACTAAACTTAAAAAATTAACAGGATGATTGAAAAAATAAATAAATAAATAAATAAATATATATATATAATACCTTCCTGATAATCTTGTAAATACAAAATGACATAATTGGTAGCTCCCTCAAAATAATCTTTTATTTCCTTCTTCCACATAGGTCTCTTAGAAGTTGAATGCCACATCATATATCTTGAAAAATTGCCCTTAGAATTTCTATCATTCTCCCAACTCTTGAGAGTCTTCACGATATGCCCAAGACCTATTTTTTATCTTTTGCTCTTCACTCAATTTTTCCTTCAACTTCAATTTCTCCATCTTCACCAGAAAACCAGAGGTCATAGTGGGATAAATCTACCATCAAATTCCATGCTACTTGCTCTATATAGGAAGGTTTATCAGCGAAACCCCTTGGAGCAAAACTGGCATTCACCACTTTCCTATAACCGAATACATACAAACCGAGTCTCTTTAAATAGACAAAAAATTTCCATTTAGAGATCTACCACCAATTCATAAGAGGGATGAACTAACCATGAACTGTAGCACACACATATTAATATTATTTGATGTTTAGTTGTGGATTTGGCATATAGAGTGTGGGGTGGTGATTATGGCCCTAAAACTTTTGGTTTTCGTGCAATTTACAATTTTAGGAACTCAACTTTAGGTGACAAATCACTATTTTGTTTTTTATTTTTAAATTTATGTAAAATCCACCTAAACATTTTTAACAATATCTTAACATTTTTGTGCCACATATGATTCATAAACATTAGGAATTGGATTGCAAACCAGTGATTAACTTTTCCCATTATAATAGATGAAAATTAATTGGGTTTAATGGTTTTCCCCCAATTTTGAAAGTTTATGGTTACTTCTTCTCCAAAAAATGATTTATGATTACCTTTGCGCTTTTGATAAAAGTTGAAGGTTATTTTAGCACCTTAATCCTTTCAAAAAATTTAAGTTTGCCTCGTTAGCATAAACTTTACTTAGTTAGCATTTTTCGTTAGTAATATTAATGATGTTAAATTCTATGGACTAAAAGTACATTTTATAAACTTAAAAGACTAAAATCAAAACTTATGTAAAACTTAAATGACTAAAAGTATATATTATCAACCAAGATCCGGTTCGAAGTTCGTGACTGCTTTTCCCAACATAAGTGTCTTCTCTAGGACTTGAACTCGAGATTTAAGGAATTTAGGGGCGTTACATCACTATTCCAACTCTATGTTGGTTAATATATCAAGTTCTTCAATTGCAATCATACGGCTTATTTTTAAAATATTAGCATTTAATTATAAACTCACATTAAAACAAAAGGACACATAATACTATGAATATAAGGAAGTTGAAGTGAGTATTGACCAGGAAAAAATCAATAAATCAACGCAAAATATGATTATTACTCCATCTAGTCCTAAATATAAGTGTTAATTGATATTTGTTTTGATAATCTCTTTCATAATTTTTTTCACTCAAATTGTAACATCTCATTTTCAAAAGCAGTATATATATATATTTTTTCATCAGAGTAGAGCATCGGAGCGATTGAGTAAGCGATATTTATATTCAAAATGCGTAAGTCCGTGATTACAATAGTGGTACGTTATACCGAGTGTTTTCAAAAGTAAATAACAAAAGAAGAAAGTCTTGGTGAGTCCCTATGCGTGTTGCTTGCCTTTCTCCTCGATCCTCGGTCCTCCCGACCACGCTATGTCAAGAAGGCGAGGTTCAATGCCCGTTGAACCTCGGTAACTGAAACCTCATGTTTATATATACAACATAGACGGTATATGAGCATACAAACAAGCTTATCCCAACACACACACGCCCCACAGCGGATATGTCGCACTTAGCATACGTTTCGCACCTAGCAATCGTTTCGCGCCTAGCATTTCGCACCAAGCATTTCGTACCTACAGCAAACGTATCCCAACACCCGGCAAAGCATAATAACGATACATTGAACATACCACGGATCTATCAACTACCTCACATAAACATACCATACACATAGCACATGTACGCATACAATAAACATCGAGTTAGTGTTACGATGCGCGAACGTACCTTCGTTGACGGAAAACGAGCTTTTTGGCAAGCGGATGTGATGCGGCGGTACAACGGGTGCGTGATTACGGATATCCTATAAGGATAATATCATATTATCAAGGCCCAACATCATAATAGGCATTTTAGGTACAAATTACCATTTTGCCCCTAACTCTCCTAATTGTTGATAATTTTCTTAATTAGGATTAATCATTTTCTCACAACTATTTCATTGACATTGGTATTTTATGTCCCACATATCATATTTAAAAATCATGGGGCAACTTATGCTCCCCAAAATCATATTTAATTTTGCCTCATTATTTTTCAAGGGAAATAATCCCAAAAATTCTAAAATTAGAGACAACATCTTTCTAATTTTCAATAAATATTTTATTGCCTCTTGGGATTTATCATAATATTTTCAGGGCATTTCATGGCCCATAATTGCATTTAGGGATTTTAACACTTAAATCCCTCTAATTTCATTAGAAATTTCCCTAGACAATAGAATAAGTATCCTACGAGGTTTTAAAACCACATATTCACCTATTTCCAAATAGGTATTATTTGCTAAAATATAATATTCCAGATAGATAATTATCCGGGTATTACATTTCTCCCCGTTAATTAAAATTTCGCCCTCGAAATTTGCGCCATATAATCTAAACCTTGTGCTAGCTAAACTTCGGGCCATATGCTTCGGATCTTTACTCTAACTCCGGCTTGACTACAAGGATTGTGTCATATCGTACCTTGATATATAGTGTTTCTGAGCGCCCATACACCGCGGTCAACACCACGAGATACCAAAATGTCTCCATGGCGCCCATACACCATGGTAACACAAGATACCTTCTACTCGATGACACGATCACGGTCGGTTTTAGTAACTAGGGAAACATGGAATACTTCACGTAGTCATACGATTTAAGAATGACTAACACCTAGTTCATATATTGCCTAGAGAAGATTTCTTCTAAAAGAGATAGTACCTTGAACCATCTCCGGAAGTTCTCTCATCCCACCACCCTATCGGTTAGTGCGTACATTTGGCTTGGTTTTAGTGGTTTCAATTCCGCGGGTTTCTCGGGACGATCTGCGATAAAATGTCCCGACTTGACATCTGTAGCAAGTCTGTCTCCTAAAGCGATCCACACCGGGATGGACATTTCCGCATCTTGGACATGGTCGGGTCTCCGGCATTCTTGAGTTGTCTTCTTTGCCCGATCAAACGACCTCTTACTTTCCCTTTGGTAGTCACTCCATGATGCCTCTCTCTTTCGCGAGGAATTTTCACGTTTGATCTCGCTACGACCTGTACTGCTATTGTTGGAAGGTCTAGCCCTCCGCAATTCCTTCAAGTTCCGCTCGATAAGCCGACATGCTTCCATAGCATGAATCAATTCTTGGAATTCTTTGGGACACAAGTTTCTCCTTTATCTCGTACTTGGCCGTAGACCAGTATGTTCGCCATACTGCTCTCGTCATCGTTCCTTCTTAGGTGTGAAGAGTATCGAGACAGGTTGGTGAAAGCGGGCAAAGTAGTCATCAAGCGACTCTTCTGGCCTTGCGGATATGTAGGAATTCCGACTCCTTGATTATCTGCACAGAGGTAGGAAAGTACTGTTCGTTGAATTTTTCCATAAATTTCTCCCATGTTAGGGGACAATAGCGTGCTTGTAACGTCACAGCAATGCTTCTCCACCATCTATCCTCATCTCCTTCTAGCTTGTAGATTGCGAGTTGAGCTTTTCGATTTTCCGGACATTCCATTACCTCAAAGATCTTGTCCAGCCTCATTAGCCAGTCCTCAGCTGAGTCGAGCTTGCCACGGAAAGCTGGTGGCTTAAGCTTGCAGAATTGCGTGACCCAGTGTTGTGTGGTCTGCACATTTCTCCCTCGTCGTGGAGGTGGTAGGACCTATCGGATCCTCGGCTTCCTCCTCGCGCTCATCATTTTGCTCATCTTCTTCATCGTTATGCTCTTCCTCATCTTGTCGTTCTTCTAATTGTCTATCGGCTTCTCGATCTTGTCTATTACGCGCTTTCCGAGTGCATCTATAAGAGCCCTCTGCTCCGCAGCGGAGTTCTCCTCATCTCCATCTCATTCTGCTCCGGTTGGTGCGGTATTGGATTCACCGAGGTTGTCTACCTCGTCCTCCACCACGGCCCCTACCCGGCCTCTGCCACGGCCTCGGAGCTCGGCTCCTCTTAAATTCGCCATGTTTTGTTCTTTTTAGGGAAAACATTAGATTTAAGAAGACAATGATTAGTATATTGAAGACTTTATCGCACTAGTATCTACACTGCACATAGACTTTATCGCACTTAGCATTCACACTACAAATGAACAGGCAACCACAATATTTCCCTCGTTCAGAATTTCGTTGATTCGGTCTACTCAGAAATGGGTATGGAAATACGTGTCAGGAGTTCCTCTACATGAGTCAAATATTGCATGTACTTATCTTTATTGATCTCGGAGTTTCATCCGGCGTGGCCCAGCTCCACATATAAGCTCTCGGTTAGAATGGAATTAATGCCCAGTACAAACTGGAGATTATCAGAATTATCAGAATTATCGGAGCCCAATATCGATGTAGGTACAGGCGATGGATACACCGCCCAGTTTAGAGTGGTGCCAGACGGAGGGTGGTACACTTGGTTCGAGGATGGTACACCGGTTTAGGATAGTATACTTAGGTTCGAGGCCGGTATACTGAAGTAAGGTGGTACTCCGACCTAGGCTTATATCGGTACTCATTTTTAAAACATGCTCTTTAAAAAGGCGTAGAGCCTAACTCAGTTACTCAAACCAAATGGCCAAGTAGGTGTCTATCATGGGAGCCTCCCGTCTTAGGGTGGCGATTGGTGATCCACATAGACTAGCCCAGCTTCGGCACCAAAAGGTTTGGAATAACTTAGTCGGATCTATGCCGGGACAAGCTGCTCGATACCAAAATTGTAAAATCCCATTTTCAAAAGCGGTATATATATATATTTTTTCATCGAGTAGAGCATCGGAGCGATTGAGTAACGATATTTATATTCAAAATGCCGTAAGTCCGGCGATTACGGTAGTGGTACGTTATACCGAGTGTTTTCAAAAGTAAATAACAAAAGAAGAAAGTCTTGGTGAGTCCCTATGCGTCTTTTTTGCCTTTCTCCTCGATCCTCGGTCCCTCGACCCGACGCTATGTCAAGAGCGAGGTTCAATGCCCATTGAACATCGGTGCTTGATTAACCTCATGTTTATATATACAACATAGACGGTATATGAGCATACAAACAAGCTTATCCCAACGACACACACGCCCCCTGGCGGATATGTCGCACTTAGCATACGTTTCGCACCTAGTGTCGTTTACACCTAGCATTTCGCACCAAGCATTTCGTACCTAGCAAACGTATCCCAACACCCGCAAAGCATAATAACGATTACATTGAACATACCACGAGAGCTATCAACTACCTCACATAAACATACCATACACATAGCACATGTACGCATACAATAAACATCGAGTTAGTGTTACGATGACGCGACGTACCTTCGTTGACGGAAAGCGATTACTTTTTGACAATGTGCGGCGGTACAACGGTGCGTGATTACGGATATCCTATAAGGATAATATCATATTATCAAGGCCCAACATCATAATAGGCATTTTAGGTACAAATTACCATTTTGCCCTAACTCTCTAATTGTTGATAATTTTCTTAATTAGGATTAATCATTTTCTCACAACTATTTCATTGACATTGGTATTTTATGTCCCACATATCATATTTAAAAATCATGGGGCAACTTATGCTCCCCAAAATCATATTTAATTTTGCCTCATTATTTTTCAAGGAAATAATCCCAAAAATTCCTAAAATTAGAGACAACATACTTTCTAATTTTCAATAAATATTTTATTGCCTCTTGGGATTTATCATAATATTTTCAGGGCATTTCATGGCCCATAATTGCATTTAGGGATTTTAACACTTAAATCCCTCTAATTTCATTAGAAATTTCCCTAGACAATAGAATAAGTATCCTACAAGGTTTTAAAACCACATATTCACCTATTTCCAAATAGGTATTATTTGCTAAAATATAATATTCCGATAGATAATTATCCGGGTATTACACAAATTATCTCTATTGGCTGCATATACTACTATTATTGGGAGGTTTCTGCATGGGATATATTTCATTGCAAATGATTAAATGACATATTTTTGAGAAGCCATGATGTATACCTTTTTTGTACAAAAAAACTAATCCAACTAATTTTCCCAACGTTAGTAAATTAGTTACTTTCTAGAGAGTATTAAGCATGACATAAACAAAATAAACTATTTAAGCCTTAAGGACAAAAAGGCCTTTTTCTTGTTTGGACAAAGAATAAAGGGAAAATCCCCCTATAATCCTAAGAGACCAACAAAATTTTAGAAAAGTCCTACAAGAAATTCGCATGTCGAGAAAAGTCTCAAGAAATATTAATCGATTGATGAAGTTGTTAATAAACAACTCCATGAGTCGCATTAATAGCTTTTTGAAATTTTTTTGACATTTAACTTTTCTGAGGGATTGTTTTAAAAATATCTTGATCCTTTAGGATACTGAGGAATTTTCCCAAGAATAAATGGCCTTATTAGTTTGCCAAACTCCACATGAGTTGATTATTGATTTGTTTCGGTGCCAAACCCATTTGATTTTTAATTTATATTTATTTGTATACACAGATAGTCAGTCCCACTCTGCCATCTCTTGATATTGACCAATTTTGCCTACCTTTCTATTCTGGACTTCTTTGTCATTTTAGTATTTATTTCTGTTTTAAATATAAGATATAGTTAATTTTTTTTAGAAAGATTAAGAAAGTTAATTAAATTATATTTTAGAGTATTTTTATTTTTTTCTCTAAACTAATTTGTTTGACTGATAAACTAATATATAATATAAATATATAAAAAATATATGATATGATTAAATAACTTATTTAACTTCATTAATCTCTTCAAAAAATTCAACTATGTCTCATATTTAGGAGCAAAGGAAGGAAGTATCATTTTTTAAACAATCTAATTGGTTTAGATTTTATCTACATCACTAGAAGGATTTCGTACATTTAAATTCTAAATAACGATCTTATTATTCATAGATTGAGATACAAAAATGAGGGAAACAAAATTAAGGTAGTACAATATAAAAATAAAAAATAAAATAAAATTCAAAAAAATAATCCAATTATTTTTTTTGAAAAAAATAACATTGGTGAAGTGAAAATCAGAATTAAATAAAGTTAGGGAAAAATATTTCTCCAAGATTAACTTATCTCCACAAAAACTTATCTAATGAATGGTGTAAAATTACTTATGTCGTTTTGAATTAATAAAGGGTGTGTTTGTAATTTTAGGTGAATCGATTAATGGTTAAAAAGTTAAAACACAATGAGACAGAATCAAATCAAAATAGAATTAACATATTCTTTTTTTTGCTAAAAAATATATTTTTATCTTTTTCCCTATCAAATGTGTATTGTGTGTTTGCTGAAAAAAAAAAAAAAAAAAAAAAATATGAGTTGCGTTTTGACTTCTGTAGGTGTGGCGTCTAAACCACTCTTATCACCCTGCCTAACTAATTGGGAACGCCTTCGTCGTCAAATACTCTGGGCCTAGCTGATATTATTTTAAGAAAATCTTTTAAAGTTTTAAGGGACAAAAAAAAAAAAAAAAAAAAAAAGTTCCACAGAAAATTTTAATGTTAGAAAAGTTTTATTGATAACTCCTTTAGTAGGTAAATAACAATTTCATCTGTGGGTTTTACAATTCTTTGAGATATTTTTTACATCAGATTTTTTGTGAGACTGTTTTGACTATTTTTTGGTCCTTTGGGATTTTCCCAATTATTTTTTGTTGACTTTTGGAGTATTTTAATAAATTAAATGTGGGACTTTTCTCTGGCTAAAAAGAATGAGGGACTTTTCAAGTGCTTGATGTCTGAAATGAATCTATACATTAGCTAAATTCATACGGCTCTTTTGAAGAACCCAGAGTGCATTGACTAACATTTTATTATTGTTATTTTTTTTATAATGGTGTAAAAATATACATATGGTTTTTTTTTTTTTTTTTTTTAAGTTAAATCCTAATTATAAGACATATTAACTTTTTTGGAGAGATCAAAGGAGCTAATTAAATTACTTTAGAGTATTTTTATTTTTATTTTTTCTTCAAACTAATTAGTTTGACTAATAAGCTGATATATTACCTCCAGTCCTAATTATAGGAACACTATAATTATGACCGGAGGGAGTATAATCTAATGATATACAACATAAGATATGATTAAGTAATTTATTTAGCTTCCTTAATCTCTAAAAGAAAGTCAACTATGTCTTATAATTAGGACCAGAGGTAGTAATATATAATCTAAGGATACACAATATACGAAATGATTAAGTAATTTATTTAACTTATTTAAGGGTTAAGATGCATTTTTTCCTTTAAAGTATGCCCCCAGGAGCAATTTTGCCCCTAAAGTTTTCGGCGTAGCAATGTTGCCCCGAAGTTTCAAAACGGAGACAATGTTGCCCCTGAAGTTTCAAAGCACGGAGCAATGTTGCCCCTCCGTTAAAAAAACCCTAACGGTCAACTAAGTTAAGGTTTTTAGCGGATGGGAACCGTTAGGGTTTTTAACGGAGGGGCAACATTGCTCCGTTTTGAAACTTCAGGGGCGACATTGCTACTTTTTTTGGGAGCAATATTGCCCCTAAAATTTAAAAACAGAGCAATGTTGCCCCTCCGTTAAAAACCCTAACGTTGACCGTTAGTTGACCGTTATGGTTTTTAACGGAGGGGCAACATTGCTCCGTTTTGAAACTTTAACGGCAACATTGCTACGCTTGAAACTTCAAAGGTAAAATTGCTCCTGAGTGCATACTTTAAGGGCAAAAATGCACCTTAACCCCTTATGTTATTATTTTTTTTTTTTAAAGTCAACTAGATCTTATAATTAGAACCAAAGGTAAAAAATAATAGTTCATATTGATCCAAAAGAACAAAGTACACATAAATATACAACGTGATCATCATTTGTAATTCAATAAAACTAGTATTACGTGTCTTTTGGAAAAAAATGTGTTTACTTTTCCTATTTTTTCTTGCATACTTGTTTTCATGCTGCTTGAATTATTTGCCTTTTTCACTCTTTTCTTACCAATTATGTTTGTCTATATCATATTATGAAGTGACAATGTAAGCTTATCCTCAAACAAAAAAAAAAAGCAAACACGCAAGCACTTTAAACGCTGAGAGGTCTTTTAGTTGAGTTGATTACCAACCAAACAAGACATATATATATATATGTTGCTTTAATTTCAGTGTTAATGTACGATGATTCATAAAAAGATTCACACATATATAAATAGATACAGTCATGCGGCCATGTGAATAAAAAGTTGAGTAATATTACTTGCATTAGAAAAGGAAACTAAAAAAAGAAAGTAAGTGCTTCTCCATGTTCCTTTTCATTATATGCACCCAGGTTCCTCTCTCTCTTTCTCTCTCTCTCTATATATATATATATATATATATGAGTTTATCGTTTGTCATCTTACTTGATAAAAATGTTGTCAATATAAAATTACGTCGTTTTGGGAATTAGGAGAATTAAAGAATTATGTTTTGGTATTTTTATTTTTTATATTTATTATATGAATTTTACAAAAGACTCTTCATTAATTCTCTTAATCTCAAAACTATGGCGTTTTTTGAGAGTTCATTAATTCCTTTAACCCTAAAACTACCTAGTTTTGAGGTGACTTGACATAACCTTATGTCGAAAATACGACAAAAACGATAAACCTTATATATATATAGATGATTTGTAATCAAATCTAAATATATATTTAACTCAATTAATATTATTTTTAATGTAAGTTTTTGGGATAAAAAATATTGATGCGATTTAGGTTTTAGAAGATTTGTTAGAGACCGGACATACTTCTCGGACTTAAAAAGTGGTTACCGAACTACTTATCAACTACTCTTTTTTATTATAAGGCACTAACTAACATTTATATTTGGTCCTTTTTATAAGGGACATTTTCGTTTCCAAAATGCATTAATTATTTTTTTCATACATGCCCATAATTAATAAGGGTAGTGAGTGAGAGTAATAATTAATATAATATTAGAGTTTCATGTTACTTAAATTGTAGGACAACTTTATTAACTTTAATTGTTTTTATTAGTTTGTGAGAATTGTTAGTTAATAAACTATAATTATATTCTAACAAGTAACAGGGTTTCACATCACTAGGGAGATTTGAATTATTATTGCAAGTTATTAAACTTGGTTTTAGAAATTGTGTAAAATAGTACCTGACTGAACGAAGACCCGTCATGTTCATCTGGTACACCGAACCGGAAAGTAACAAACACGCCAACAATTTCCTAACGCCGTTAAAACCATCCTAAACGGCCTCTCTCTTTCTCTTCCTTCGATCCTTGTCTTCCTTCCCAGGCCGCCTTTCCCCTCTCTGCAACGAAGGACGCAGTCTTCCTTCCTCGCCTTCTCTCTCTAGAAGCTTCCTCTCCTTCTTGGAGATCTTCGGCAAAGGTGCGGCTTCCTCACGTCAGCTTCTTTCCTCTGTGTTTGTATTTAGAGGCTCGTATTTCTCTCTAATAAGCGGGAAACTCAAGTATTTATCGATTACCGAATTCCTGAAAGAAAGGCCTCCTTGTTTTTTTTCCTTCCACTGAGTTTTTTTTTTTTTTATTTCTTTTAGTTTTTTTATTTTTCTGGTGGTTTCGACTGTAATTTCCGTGGTTTCTGCATGGATTTGGGATCGGGGTTTTGAATAGCTTCAAATTTCGGGCTATTTGTTTTCGTCCTTGATTTTTACTCACTCTTAGTTCCCTTCGAGTAACTGATTGGGTTTCCTGTCCCTTTTTGAATTTTCCTCGAAATTTGTTGTATTTGCCGATGATGTTTGCTTTCCAATGAGGTCCCCCACGTTGATTTGCGCTTATACAGTGGAGTTGTGATCCAATTCAACGTAATCTTCCTTGTTGATCTCTGTGTTCACTTCAATGGAGATGAGTTTGTCGAGTTACATTGCTTTTGCGGTTGTTTTCACTTTCTGATATTCTTTTGGGATGTGTGTTTAGAAACATCCTTTTGGAATGGAAGATACTTGAAACTCATGTGTTGTGACTGCCCGCACACTATCGACCATAATACCCTTTTGGTTCTGAAACTTTCTGGTCTAGGTGTTTAGGGAATTGCATCCAAATGCAGAAAAACTGCTAGTTGTGGAACGAGGACTATTTTGGTTTGTTGGTTGTTTAGTGGAAAAATTTGGAATAAAATGATAATTTGTTTCATACTTTTAGTTCCTGCAGTTCCTGTTAAATTATCGATTATCTATAACTGATTTTGTGTTACTGCCATTCTGTTCCAGGGAAAATCTGTATTTTCAAGTTAATGGTGCAGCTTTGTATCAGCTGATATAGCTGGCGGTGGTGTTGATATATATAATAGGGTTAAGACATTTGCATATTTAAGCATGGGTGCTGTTTGTTGTGTTGCTTCCAAAGATACAGATAAAACCTTACAAAGTGGATCAACTAATGAAATTTTACATCGAAACACTCGCTACTCTCCAACATGGAGTTTTCGCTGGGATCATCGAAGACGTGTAGCTGGTGAAGATGCTTCTATGAATTGGCTTTCTGATGCTGTTAGCCAGAATGATGGATCAGAAGACAAAAACGACTCAGCATATAAGTCAGATGATGGATTATCATTGCAGACTTATGAAAGTCAAAGAGGGCGAAAATCACCACTTTCAGAAGGAACTGCTGAACCTGCAAGGACTTTCACTTCAGGTAACTTTTGTGGATTCTTCTTTTTGATTTGAAATAAGCTATCACCCACTTGGACTGGATTCTGGGAATTATTATTTGTATCTCTTACTTATTTTGAACTATTTATTGTTAATATGAGATCAAATGCTAAACTATTGGATAATCACTAATTTGGGCTGGAAAAAATGAAATAAGTGTAATATGCTTGAGGAACATTCAGGTTTGGACGCATTGTGATATTTTCTTACATATTTGGACGCATTTGCTAATGAACTGAAAGGAAAAATATCGATGTTTGCTACTGATGTGGTTAGAATAGAGTTCTGTAAAGCCACAAAGTTCTTATAATGGAGGAATGTAACTGGAATTATGAAGTGTAATAACTATAAATTGTTTCTGTTTTGAGTATCTTAAGATTGGGCTAGCAGCTAATGAAGAATCAATTGATGCTTTTAAAATACAATAGGACTATAAATTATGACATAAATGGACTGTAAGGCATATTTTCTCAGATTGGAGTTCTTTCTTAATGCATAAATGAATCTATGTAAGAAAACAATCACTCAGTAGACAGCCTATTTTGAAGCAATTTGATCAGGCTGCCTCGTTATGGAACACTGGCTTGGTTTTCTGGGGATTATTCCTTTTGTGTTGTATGGAAAGAAGTTGACTAAAGATATTTGAGGTTAAGTAGATTTTGAGCCTATGTCTTAGAATTTGAGGTGAGCTATACTATTCATGACTTTTGAACAATGCTGTTTTCTATAGATTTTGTATTGTGGGTGGATATATTGAATCTTGAAATTTAACACAGCGAGATACCATATATTATATGAATAAGACTTGGTCTTGTTGATAGAAATCTAGTTGAGGGGAAAAAAAGAATTAGATAATTTGGAAAATTGGTGGAAGTTGCTTTCTTTTATTGATGTGGAGTGTTTCTGTGAAGGAATGAGATCATTTCACTTGTCTAAGAAAGTACTTCTCTTTTGTATAGTTCTTGTCCTTTATGGGAAAAGAGTTGGAGTATAGTAGAATTTATGATAGGATTGTCAGTAGATATAATATGTTTGGTCTTGGTGGTGTTCATATGGCCAGGGTAAGAGACAACGTAGTTGTTAATCTTTACAAGTTCAATAATGATTCCTGTATTTTGATTAAAAAAGAAAAGAAAAAAAGCCTTGTAAATCATGTTCATAAACATTTACCTTGTATTCACTAAGGCTGCCCACTTCGTAAGATACAGGGGCAGGGGTTTTGTAATACTGTGGATTTCTGCTCTAGGGCTTCTCTAAATGATAATCTTGATCTGAGATATGCATACTCCGTCGTTGTTTTAAACTGTCGGCTGGCATTTATAGTTCTCTTTACTGGTTGATTTGTCTTTGACATGGTTATTTATGCCTGTGGCAGATCAATCTAATTCAAGGAATGTCTCCATGGATGGGAGTGTGGAGCTGCAGGTTAGGTTATAATAATGAACTGACTTTTTGTTATTTTACATTTGTATGTGGCTGAGTGTCAGTGATCTCTGACAATCTTCCTATGTGTGATTTATATTATAGGTGAAAGGGTCAGCAGAATCATCTATAGTATCAAGCACATCCCCCTCTAAACCACCATTTTCAATGCCTTCAACATCCTTTCTTGCATCTTCTCTTTCATGCCAAAGTCACCTACCTCCGTCAAGCCCAGCCCCATTAAGGCAACACTGGCATTCTCCTGGAAACCAAATATTACGACAAGTTTCTCCTGGTCAAATCCCAGCACCCAAATCACCAAACAGCTTGCCTGCTTCAGAAGAAAGGTCTGTGTTCCCTTCTTGGAGCAATGAATCACGTAGGTGCTCCCAAGGTGGTTCTTCTGATGGCTGGTCTATACCTGGCTTTTCTGGGCCGATGGGCACTTCCCATGGAGGAAGATGGTCATTTGATAGTGAGTCCTTTGGATTTGATGATGAAAAGTTTGCTAGAACTAGTAGCCGGATTTCAA
Organism: Acacia acuminata; assembly: GCA_019022655.1. NCBI lineage: Eukaryota > Viridiplantae > Streptophyta > Magnoliopsida > Fabales > Fabaceae > Acacia > Acacia acuminata. The sequence continues at coordinate 3,300,098 of JAFJYI010000025.1, read as the reverse complement.
CTTCATACACTGATCTGCATACATGTGGTGTTTGCTCAAAGCTTTTAACAACTGAGAGGTCTTCTTGGAGCACCCAAAAGATAATTGCAAGTAATGAACTTTCAGTAGTTTCTGTTCTTGTCTGTGGACATGTTTATCATGCTGAATGTTTGGAGAGCATGACACCCGAAATAAACAAGTATGATCCAACTTGCCCAGTCTGCACCTTGGGTGAGAAACAAACTCTTAAGTTGTCTGAAAAAGCTCTGAAAGCTAGAATGGATTTGAAGGCTAGAAACAAAAGGTCCATGAATCGAGTTGTGGATAGTGGTACTGATGATGATTCAATTGTGTTTGATCACTTCAAGGGTGGTGGGAACCAATGTAAAGTTTCCCGGATGCGCTTGGATTCCAGTGGAGGAAGGTCCTCCGGGAAACCCTTTTTGAGGCATTTTTCATTTGGCTCAAAGAGTCGCAAAGACTCGTCAGATAACCCCCCTGCAAGAAAAAAGGGCTTCTTTTGGTCAAAATCAAGCAAGTAATAAGATGCCTCTTGGTTCTTCTCGAGGTAAGTTGATTAGTCTTCATTTTGTTGCTTGCCCCTGCTAATCAAAATTGTATGCATAGAGTTGTCTTCTGCCATACATTAGCATCACCTAAATAAAGGTTTGCTTTTATTTCCTTGTGTAGTTAAGCAACTATTGCACTTGAGGATTAGGTTTATCTGGGGTTGGTTTTATGGGGAACAGAAATTAAAATATAACCCTTCGATACTCCCAATCTATATATTCTAAGCACAATATGCAGTTTTTTCTCCCTGGATCTAATGCATGTGTATTCTTCTTTTTCTTATTAAAGCAGGCTACGTTGATGATCTTCTCCCCAACCCCAGACAAAAAGGTTATGAAGAGGGCTGGATGTTATTAAGTTTTGATTTTGAACTCCAATCCTTGATTACGACAGGACTAGAGGCTGAAGTTGCCCTCTAAAAGTTGAAGTGAAAAAGGTACAGGAGGATTGATTTAATATAGAGAGAAAGTTATGGTGTTTTGAGATCAGGGTTCTTATTATGTACAGATGGCTTAGTTTATTGAATGGATATATAGCATTCACAACCCAATTACTTTGGGGTTCTGCTGATGATATAATGATAATGCTTGCCGTTTGGCCTTGGTGAGCTTCTGGAATTAGGCGATGATTTGTAGGCAAAATACCAATTATTTGTGTTGACGTAAAAGTTGGTCGCTTGTAATGAAAGAGCATTTTTCATTCAAGACGACTGCGCATAGAATTTAATGCTTTGCCTGTAACAGACGAACTCGATGGTTTCTTGTTCTGGTTCACATTTTCATGTATGTATGACCCACCTAATTAAATTGCTTGTTGACTGCATGTTGAATCATCTTACTGTATTTGATTGAGCCTACTATTAAATTCTTTGGTAGGCCCCCGGAATTAGCCAGTTTCTGCAAACTTGATGGTAAAGTATCAGTATGTCATCAGTATGCTATGCGGATTGCAATTTCTTTTGTCAAAATGAATTGTTGTGAATATTTATTTTATTAGAAAAAGGGGAGAAATAAGGTGAAGCGCCCATTTCAGAGTTTGTATAAATAATGAAATTGTGGTCCCTAGCAAACTATACTATGGTATCGATTCCTCTGTCAGTATCATCGAATCAGCTTTGAGTATTATTGTGGAGTAGTGCCTGTTTGAGTTATGCCCCATTTGGTACATAGGAATTTGAGTCAGAGAATTGAAAGTAAAGGTGAAATTTAATATTGGGCTGTTTGGTGTGGGAGCCCACTTCCATGTGGAACTCACTTCCATAAAAAATGATGGAAGTGTGTCCCTTGGGTAGACCCATGGAATCAATCTCACTTCCATGGCAGTGAAATTTATGGACCATTATACCCTAATCGTCGTCATTGTGATTGCTGTCCAGATCACGACGATGCTTCCCTATCGATCCATTGGATTCTTTCGACGAACCTACTGCAACCATGGTCCTCCATCACAAGATTTTTCTTCTTGCTTATTGTTTGCGGTTTGAGTGTAGTTGATACTTCTAGATTAGGAAGTTTGATTTGAGCTTTTGGATCTTCATTTGAAAATCTGAGGTTGTGATTTGTGCAGTTCGATGCTTCCATTTTTGTTTTTAAATCGGTTTGCATCTCAAATCTGGGTTTGATTAATTGGTTTATCATGCTTTGATGGCCATCGGCCATTCTAGGGTGGTATCGCCGGTGGATATGGTGGGAGAGTTCATTCATGGGGTTGAGTTTTTTTTTTTTTTTTTTTTTGGTCAAAAAAAAAAAAAAAAAAATTCATGGGTATTCTCATCTTTTCCTTCACCATACCGAACACTTTAAATCTCACTTCCACCTTCAAGTCCAATTCTAGTTCTAATTCCATCTAAAACTCCTTTCATGGAAGCAAACAGGGCATTAGCATTCGATAAGTATGTTCATATCAATTGAGACAAAACTCTCATCACATATTATTTACCTCATCAACTGTAAAGAATGTTAGAAAAATAGCTTCTTCTACCGTTAATTGAGGAGAATGATAATATGGTTGTTTATTTATGAGAGGGTTCAACCCTCAACTTCATTTATTTTTTAGTCTCAGGGAGGCCTAAGGTCCGATTAGATAAACCTACCCTTCCCCAGATCTGAGCGAAGTCTTGTCAACCTCTCGTTTTCCACTGTCAACTTTGGCCCTATTTTGGATAGCATCAAATGCTGAAAAAAATCCATCAGATGCTGAAAAAGCCCAGAGGAAGTGAAAATTTAATTTTGTGTGTTTAGCATGGCTTCAACATCTGATGGATTTTTTGTTGTAAAGTTGTTTCTTGGCTGAAGCTAATGGATAGAGTTTCTGATTTTATCAAAATGACTTATCAAAGTGATCTTCAACACAAATAAATTGCTTTCTTATGTTTATTTAAGACTTCATCAATGAATTATTTTATTTGGTAAATTTATATTTATATACTCCTTTCTGGTCTTATATTATTTATCTTCCAATTATAAGAGCACAAATGAATACCCCTATTTATATTTTCTCAATAATAATTAAATATAATAACAAAATAATAATTTAGTAGTGGATATGTTTTATTTATAGACAATTTATTTTTTCCTATTGTAATTTTTTTAATTAATTTAACAACACGCTAATTTTATTATTTTATTTGGTAAATTTATATTTATATATAATTTTTTATCCCAAATTATCACATTTTATACTATATATATATATATATGAATGATTCATGTAGTATTTTTAATCATTTTCCATTTAAACTATTTTTATATTACTTAGTTCTATCTTTGAAGAAATATTGGTATTAAATAAATTATTTTAGGAAAATACACGTAATTAACTAATTTAACTTCATTCCTCCAAAATCTGGTAAATAGCCATAATTAAACCCGCCCCAAATTATGACATTTTATACTATATATATATATATAAATGATTCATGTCTTTTTCAGTAATTTTCTATCTCAACTATTTTTCAAAAACTATGCCAAATAAGTGCCCACTTCCGCCACTTCCGCCACCGTTATTTCAAATACAAATCACATCAAAAATGCGTGTTCTTCATATCTTCGTCTCCAAGAAATTAAGTACGAAAGACATAAATTATTGAATCCCGACAGAACCATGGTAAATATTCCGTCAGAGACCGTGAGATAGTATTATTTGCTTGATCGGAGGTTGTTTAGGAAAATAAACTTGTATTTATATTACTTAGTTCTATCTTTGATAGAAATATTGGTATTAAATAAACTTGGGTAAGGGTATTTTAGGAAAATACACGTAATTAACTAATTTAACTTCCTTTCTTAATTGCTCCAAAATCTGGTAAATAGCTCCTATAATTAGGACCCGAGGGAGTATAATTTTTTATCCCAAATTATGACATTTTATACTATATATATATAAATGATCATTTTTTCTATCTCAACTATTTTTCAAAAGCTATAAATCCCACTTCCGCCACCGTTATTTCAAATACAAATCACATCGTTCTATTTCTACCACCGCTCCCAAACGGCTATGTCTTCCTTCCTTCCTGTAGCTTCAAATTCATCTTTGGCTAGCTGATCTGCAACCTCATTCATCGCTCTCTCTCTATTAGGATCAAGAGCCTCCTCCTTCTCAAACCACTCACATAAACAGGTAACTTGTGTTTATTGTTGGATGATCCATAACATGAACAGGACTTCAAAGCTGTAATTGGTAAAAAGACGCCCACATTCAACGTACCACGTAGCATATATATTACATATGCATGCTGACTCAACTTCCATTACGTCTCCCTCACCATATTACACCTGTATTCAACTAGTCTTTATTTGTTATCGTCCAATCTTTACTATTTTTCCTTACCCAGGAATTATCTTGATCAAACCCACAATGGTGTAGGGCAGTATTTTTTTATTTATTTATTCATTATATATACTTCTCTTTCGTACTTTATCATATTCGCAGCATCAACTCAGAATCTTCCCTCACACACACATTGTAATATATATGGGTGGTGTCAAGTGGCCACGTATTCTCTCCAGTGTCTGTGTCTGTGTCTGTGTCTGCGGCAAGTTAAATTTATATTGGCAACCACAAGTGGGGTTAGTTTGATGAGATAATCTTCTTTAAAATATAATATAATAATAATAATAATAATATTATTATTATTATTATTATATACACTGATACACACACACCAATCATTTTATGACCTCTTGAGGCATGCAATGTATCCTTATTAATAGAAGCTTTTGTTCGATTCTTCTTGTTATTGCTTTAAGCATTTAACTTGCCCCACAATGGTTAAAAAAAAAAAAAGACCGGTTAATTTAAGTGGTAAACTTATTGGCTCAGTGCTAGGAAAGTTGAGAGCAATGCAATAGCGAATGCTGCAAGTTCTCCTATCCACGGATCATAATCATACGTATATAGATGGCTCCTTTTAATATATTTTGTTAAATTATTTAATACGTCAAAATATTATAACAACAGCCAATATAACAGCACTTTGTTTTTTTTTTTCCCCTTCTTAAAACGATCGACTTGGAAGAGGGTTCGGCTAGCGTCCACTATCTTTATAGTTTACTGTCGTCCTCTTCGACTTATACGTCAATGTATAAGTACCACACACACAATGGTCCTTTTTTTGCCTGATTTTTTTTTTTATTATAGAAAAAAGGACCATTGTATATGTGGCGCTTATACGTCGACGTATAAACTGAAGAGGACGGCAGTGGACCATAAGGACAGTGGACGCTAGCCACTCCGTCTCAGAAGAAGCAAGTGATTGAGAATGAAGTTTTCATTAAAGTGCATAATTTTCACGAGGATGGCACCAAAGCTCACCACCAACTTCTTTGCTTCTCAGCTCACATGTCTCTTGCTTTAATCTCTATTTATTCAATTTTTAGGGGCAAACAAAAAAAAGCTTCCATATCTTTTATTTGCTAAGATATTATTACTATCATTTTTTTGTTACTACCAATATTACTACCACTTTTTTAACGTTAGATCAGAATCTCATCTATCTTTATCATTTCTTTCTTCTATTGAGATTCTGATCTACCGGTAAAAAAATGGTAGTGACATTTGTAATGACAAAAAATGGTAGTGACAATATTCCATCTCATCTTTTATATAATTAACAGGCTAGAGTATACTTTTAGTCCTTTAAATTTACATGAGGTATACTTTTGGTCCCTTAACTTTATAAAGTATACTTTTAGTCCTTTAATTCTAACACCGTTAATTTTGCTAATGGAAAATGTTCACTCAAGTGATAACGGTGTAAATTTAAATTATGATTTTGTAATTAAATGCTATTAAGCTTATGGGTAAATTAAAAAATATATAAAATTTGTATAATTAAATCTATATAATTACAATATATAATTATATAAAACTTAAAGTATTACAATATATAATTAGTTTTGACACGAAATAAATCGCAATTAACAAAATAAATCGATTGAATTAACAAAATAGAATTAATCCAACTTGACGTAACGAGTGCCGAGTGGGCCGTTTTTCACTTCAGAGCAGAGCTACGCAGCTCAACTATATAAGCATCATCGTCATCTCTTCAATAATGTGAGTGTCTCATCTTCTTCTCTCTCAAATTAGGGTCATGGCCTCCGATTCTTTGCTCTCAAATGGTGTCTACGCCTCTCCTACGGTTGTGGTTCCTGAGAACGAGCTTAATCGATTTGTCGACGTCGCCAACAAGGTCGCCGACGCCGCTGGAGAAATCATTCGCAAGTATTTCAGAAATAAATTTGAAGTTCTTGATAAGGATGATTCCAGTAAGTTTCCAACGGAATGAGTTTCTGAATCTCATCTTTCTGTATTCAGAAAAAATAACAATTTAATTTTGTCGTAGATCATTTTTGTTTTATACTAATTTTTAATTATTAAAATGCTTTCAACATTGTTCAAACTTGACTATCAAAAAACATTAGACACCATAATAGTGTTTTTCTCTGGTAAAATTTGAAAGATTCTATATTTCGGTTCATCTGATGAAGTAGTAGTAGTAGTAGTTGTTATTGTTAATTTTTGAATTCCTATAATAAAAGGCTTACCTCTTTGAACTTCAATAGTATATATATATATTTTGTGGGTTTGATTTCATGGATATAGTTTCCTTTCACTTAATATCTCAGGTCCAGTAACAATCGCAGACCAATCTGCTGAGGAGACGATGGTTTCAATCATATCAGAGAATTTTCCTTCTCATGCAATGTGAGTATATAAACTGTTTTTTTTTCTTTTTTTCCTATTGTTAATAAATTGAAGAAGAAGAAGAACATGATTTATCAAAGAGTTTTTTTGCCTGGATTTTCCTAAATAAATTGCAGTTATGGAGAGGAAAACGGCTGGAAGTGTAGCGAAAAAAGTGCAGAGTATGTTTGGGTTTTAGATCCAATAGATGGGACAAAGAGCTTTATCACTGGTAATTTTCTCTCACTTCTGTTAAGTTGTTTGTTTATTATTGGGTTATAGAACGATGCAATTTCAGAGACTTTATGTTTTGATTGTATTTTAGGGAAACCATTATTTGGTACCCTCATTGCTCTCCTGCAAAATGACAGACCAGTAAGGATATGTTGCCACCTGATTGTGTTCAAGCAAATTTTTTCCATTTTCACTCATTTGAGTTGTAATCTTAGTTTGGTTTCCTTTTTATCAGATCCTGGGCATAATTGATCAACCTGTGTTGAGAGAAAGATGGATTGGGATAAGGGGTAAAGGAACTACATTGAACGGACAACAAGTATTCACACGCACTTGTGATACTCTTTCTCAAGCTTACATGTGGGCTTTCTTCTTTTGCTTTTTTAGTGTATGATAGAGATTTAATTGTATATATGGGATATTACCTCTAATCCATAATATAGGGCACATTTTGTGGTTCAATTTCCTTACTAAAGTGAGTTTTGTATTAAAGACCAGAGGATTATAGAACCAACTCACTTAAGTACCAGATCGAGCATCCCATTCTACTCAATGGGAGGCTGGTATGCCATCAGTGTTCTTCTTATGGAAGATTTCTTGACTGGGAAAAAAAGAATAGAATGTTGTGCTAGCTAGAAACAAAGGAAGGCTTGACCTTATTTTCATCAGAAGTATTGGTTCACAAGTCTCAGTTTAATTTTTTCCCGCATGTAGGTACACCACAAGCCCCCATCTATTTAGTGGAGATGCAGAAGAGGCATTTATACGTGTTAGAACTCAGGTCGGTTGCTTTTTTACTGCACTTTTAACATACAGGTCAAGCAAACATGTGGATATATACGAAAGAAGAATATTTCATGTTCTTAATTCATTTCTGCTTCTTTCATAAAAAAAGTGATGCCTTTGGACTTCATACCTACGTCTTAATTATGTGCAAGATAGGCAGGGATGACACACGAATCCAACCATATTACCATGGAATGAGATTCTTACACCGCATAAGAACTTGAGTAACTTGTGACTTTGTTAAAACATTGGTTAACAAATAATGCAAGTTTCATGATAACAAAGTTCTTTTCATAAATTCAACCTTTCTCGCTAGACAGGATGGCCGTTAATCTATTTTCTTCTAATTTCAGGTTAAAATTCCATTATATGGTTGTGATTGTTATGCTTATGCTCTTCTGGCTTCTGGCTTTGTGGATCTCGTTGTTGAATCTGGTCTGAAGGTAAGCTGCACTCTGGGGTCTCAACTTTGGGTGCATGTTTTATTATAATACTATATTAAGTCACGAGCCAAAGGTATATAGCCTTGAGGCAAGTTCTATCAAATTGGCTTAAACTATTTTGACAGAAAGGCAAACACACAGAGCGCAGTTCTAAGGAAAAAAGATGCACTAATCTCAATGGCTAAACTGTTAATTTCAGCCATACGATTTTCTTGCATTGGTACCTGTCATAGAGGGCGCTGGAGGTGTCATAACTGATTGGAAAGGAAATCAACTTCACTGGGAAGCTTCTCCATTTTCACCTGCAACAAGTATATATGCACTTGTTATATCTGTTCTGTTGGTGATTTAATTTTGTCGTATGGATATTAAAACCTTTACCACTTGGTTGGATTTTATGAGTCTATATTATATCACTACCAAATTCAAGAATTGGACGTGATGTTTCTGGTTTTAATATTGTGGCAGCTGGAGACAAGCTGATTCATCGACAGACTCTAGATTCATTACAGTGGAAGTGACCACAATTTGGATGATAACATTGGGTACAGGAGGACAAGGGGAAGAGGATTCTCTCCTAATCCTCTTTCTCATTTTCAACTCTATGATTCATGTATAATTGTATATTATGATATCTCTCAATAAGGTTAATTAAAACTCACTGCTGTAGAACAGACATTATGCAATCTCCTCACTATCAATTCAATAGTCAAAGAAGACAATATATGTCACCCAATCATATCACTGTTTTTATATGTTTAGATTTAATTTGACTGATATACATGCTAATTTATTTTTTATCTTATAATTAAAGACGTAATTTTATCCAGTTACTTAATTTTTTTCTCAATAGAATATTAAAATAAGAAATTAAAACACTTGTTCTGTTTTAATTTAGTTGGGATTATTTAACCAAAAAATGGGCAAGATTTCACAATTGTACTAGGATTTTTTTAATAAAAGAAAATAAGAAAAGTAATTTTTTTATAAGAAGTGCAAAAACTTTTCTTGTTGCGGAATATGGAATTACATCTACGCTTTGTAAATGAAAAATAACGTTTTAACTGATAAAATATAGCGAAGAGTTGATAATTATGGCATATATCTAAAAATATAAAACAAGAATATGGTTCCCTTAAACCTAGTGCAATCAACAAAGATCACTAGTTTAATAAAACAAACATTTTCACACAAAATAGCATGACACAAGAAAAGGAAAAAACAATAAACTGTTAGTGGCTCCAAGTTTAATTTCTTTGGAGAATGGAGATTGATTTCTCTGTGCATGCATGGCACGTTGTGTAAAGAATGGAATGAAATAGAAACAAATAAAGACGAAATGAGCAAGACGTCGAGGGATTGAGGAAGAAGACAAAGTGATGTTTGACTTTGACTCGTTCAAACCAAAATCAAAATTAACCAAAAACACCTCATAAATAATCCAAAAGCCACCAAAAAGCTGTGAGCCCCACGTTCGGTTCCTGATTATTGGGGGAATCAAATTAAACATCTCATCCTCCTTCCTAACTAAAACCTCAAGAAAATAGCAAAAATTCTCTGTATGAGAGAGAGAGAACCATTTTTCAGGCTTTGTTTTGCTTCCCCTTATTCTAACCTCAAACCTCCTCCCACCACCAGGAGGTTTGGTTATGGAGAAGATTTAGATAATAGAGAAAAAACACAGCAACTCAAGCCTCCATCTTCGTCGTCCTCATTTTCTACGTCCATGGCTTCCCCCACCACCACCTTCCTCTTCCTTATTATTCTCTCGGCTTTCTCTTCCTCCTTATTGACCCCTGCCTCCTCACAAACCACCTCCTCCAGATTCTCCACCAAAGACAACATCCTCATCGATTGTGGCGCCGATTCTCCGGCCACCGCCCCCGACGGACGAATATTCAAATCCGACGCAGAATCTCTCACCTACCTGAATGCCAGTGACGAGTATAAAGCCACAGATAGTAAAGCCAATGTTCCTTCCCCTGTATATTCTAGTTGCAGAATCTTCAAGCAGGAAGCTAAATACTCTTTCCATTTAACCCAACCCGGTTTTCATTGGGTTCGCCTCCATTTCTTCCCTGTCAAAACCGATACTTTTGATCTCCAAAAAGCCACTTTCTCTGTTAGGACACAAAAATTTGTTCTCCTTCATAATTTTAACTTCAACAGTAGCGATAACCCTATTGTTAAAGAGTACTTAATAAATGCAACCGACAGTCTCTTATCCTTAACCTTCTCGCCCCTTAAGAATTCTGCTGCTTTCATTAACGCCATCGAAGTTGTATCGGCCCCCGACAGTTTGATCTCCGACGCCGGTTCGGCTCTGTTCCCTGTCGGTGAATTCTCAGGTCTCTCAAACTATGCCTTTCAACCAGTTTACAGAGTCAACAATGGAGGTCCTCTGATCACGTCGGCGAATGACACTCTGGGAAGAACTTGGGTTTCCGATGAGAATTTTCTCACGAACAAGAACTTGGCAAAAAGTGTTTCGGTTGCCCCAAATGTCATTAAATTCCCCCAAAACCAAGCCACCACGTCTGCTCTGATAGCCCCACAAACTGTATATGCTTCAGCCACAGAAATGGCAGACGCACAAGTAAACCAACCCAAGTTTAATGTGTCGTGGAAATTTGACGTTGATACTGCTTTTAGTTACCTCATAAGACTCCATTTCTGCGACATTGTAAGTGAAAGCCTTAACCAGCTTTACTTTAATGTGTATGTAAACCAGAAGATGGCGGTTGCTAGCCTCGATTTGTCTGCCTTGACGGGAGCTTTAACGACGCCGTTTTATAAGGATATTGTGGTGAACGCGTCGTTGATGGGGCAGGGGCTATCGATTCAGGTGGGTCCGGCGCAGTCAGACGGTGGCGACGTGAATGCAATAGTGAATGGAATTGAAGTGATGAAGATAAGCAATACGGTGAACAGCTTGGACGGAGAATTCGGGGTGGACGGTCAGAGCAGTGGCGGTGGCGGTCCGAACCGGGGGACGGTGGCGGCGGTTGGGTTTGCTATGATGTTTGGAGCGTTTGTGGGGCTGGGGGCGATGGTGGTGAAGTGGCACAAGAGACCTCAAGATTGGCAAAGGAGAAACAGCTTCTCTTCATGGTTGCTTCCTCTTCATGCAGGTCGGATCACCACGTGCCTCTCTTACTCAAGAATCAATTATTTAAGGGTTGATGTGCAAATGAATTGGTAACATGAGTTGCTTTGGTTGATGCAGGTGATAATAGCTTCACGAAAAGCTCAATGGGGTCACAGAAAAGCACCTTTAACTCTTCATCAATGGGGTTGGGTCGATACTTCTCCTTCGCAGAGCTACAAGAAGCCACAAAGAACTGGGACTCTAAAGCCATTATCGGAGTTGGCGGCTTCGGTAACGTCTACCTGGGAATCATCGACGAAGGAACAAAAGTTGCCGTCAAAAGAGGAAACCCACAATCGGAACAAGGAATCAACGAGTTCCAAACAGAGATCCAAATGCTCTCCAAGCTAAGACACAGACACCTAGTTTCTCTCATCGGATACTGCGACGAGAGTGACGAGATGATCTTAGTCTATGAATTCATGTTAAACGGCCCTTTCAGAGATCATCTCTACGGCAAGAACCGTACTCCTCTCTCATGGAAGCAAAGGCTCGAAATCTGCATCGGCTCGGCGCGTGGACTTCACTATCTCCACACCGGAACCGCCCAAGGCATCATCCACCGCGACGTCAAGACCACCAACATCCTCCTGGACGAGAACTTCACGGCCAAGGTATCTGATTTTGGACTATCCAAGGATGCACCAATAGGGCAAGGCCACGTCAGCACGGCGGTGAAGGGTAGTTTTGGGTATTTAGACCCTGAGTACTTCAGGAGGCAGCAATTAACAGATAAATCAGACGTTTACTCTTTTGGAGTAGTATTGTTGGAGTCATTGTGCGCTAGGGCACCTTTGAACCCTCAGTTACCAAGAGAACAAGTGAACTTGGCTGACTGGGCAATGCAATGGAAGAGAAAAGGGTTGCTTGAGAAGATTATAGATCCTCTACTTGTGGGTACAATTTGCCCAGAATCGATGACCAAGTTTGCTGAAGCAGCTGAGAAGTGTTTGGCTGATTATGGAGTTGAAAGGCCTTCCATGGGGGATGTGCTGTGGAATTTGGAATATGCTTTGCAGCTTCAAGAAGCTTACATGCAAGGAAAATCTGATGATGTCGCCGCCGACCCTTTGCCGCCGGCCGCTTCTTCCCCTACTGCTGCAACAACAACACACGACGGCAAATCCTTCTCTTCCTCCTGGTGCCGCCCCGATGACAACCACCTCGGAACAAGCAAATAATCCCGCTGCCGTGCCGGAAAATAAACCCCTTGATGATAATGATTCAGGAACTGCAATGTTTGGCCAATTTGCTAATAACCTCAGTGGCAGGTGAAACTGTATAGTTAATTAAAACAAAAGAGCTTATTGCAATTTCATTCCTGAATTGTTTGATCTGATATTATCATCCCACAAAATCAATGATGTGTACTATACTCGATGGATCAATAATAGTCATTTATTAATATATTTATGGGGTTGGAATCTGACAATTCAAGAACCATATATTGTTGGGTTTATGATGAGGAAGCTTTGTTATGAAGCATGTGGAGGCAGGGAGGGGGTTAAGTATTTGGATTTGGAAAGAGCCATGAAGACAATTGGGTTGATGTATTATAACTTTATAAGTTTTTTTTTTTTTTTTTTTTTAGGTTTAATTAATCAATATATTAATTACCAAGATTAATTTTAGGTTGTATAATAATGTGTGTGTTATTGTACACTTGTATTCACTCTCTGCTGCTCCTATATAGTACTACCTCCGGTTTCAAATATTTGATAAAATTTATACTATAATTTATATTATAAACTTTATTATATATTTTGGACTAGGAGTATATTATTTTCCTTCCCCATGGTTGATTGTATATTTCGTGGTGGCAAACATTTGTAATATGATTAATTCTTTACAGATTATTTGTAATATACGGTGTGTGTAGCATATCATAAATCAATTTGATTTTATATACTCTTTTCGATCTTAATTATACGACAACATTTGAAATTTGATCTTAATCCTAATTACAAGACAAAGGTCTAATTTTTGTCAAATTTTTTTTTTTCCCAAATACCTCTAAACACAGTAATAATTTGATAATGCACCTATATATTCTATAAGGTGAGTAATACTTGTGACTCATTAATGCCAAATACAACTTAATTATATTTGTTTTTTATTTTTTTTAATAAGATAATCTTGAACAACTTTTGTCATATTTAATAATGACATCACTGTTAAATTACATTTCCAACCTCCAAGAGTAGATCAGAAGTTGTTCAGAGAGATCGACGACGCCAGACTGTGAGAACTCGGAGAAGTTGTATGTGAGGTAGGAGACAAAGAAGAAAAAATCAAAGTAATTAGATGTCATTTTAAATTTTAAATAAAAACATTTTGGAAAACAAATATAATTAACTAATTTAACTACTATCTTTAATTTGTCCAAAATTAAGTAAATAAGTCCCATGTGAGGATTAATTGAGTTGTGGGATTATAATAGTCCTATCAATGAGTTGCATAGGGGTTTAGCACGGAAAAATCCATTAAACATTCAGATTTTTTGTGTATATATATATAGACAACTAGACTAGAAATTTTATAAACGGAAAAAACATATTTTTATATCTAGTAGTACTGTATAAGTCTGATTTAAATATATTTTTGGGTTTAATTGAGAAATATTATTAGATTATTTTATCTTATTTTTTTCCTCCCAAAATTTGCTAATTTTTCTTTTTCCTTTTTTTTTGCAAAAAAAAAAAAAAAAAAAAAAAAAATGTCAATTTTTCAAGGTTATATGAGACAACAAATTTCTTTCACCAATTTTGCAATGCCACATATGAAATAATCATGTCAATGACAGAATTAATGTAAAAAAATAAATTAATCAATCTATCCATATATGATTCAATACAAAAGATCTATTTCATCAGAAAATTAAAACATAGGATCAGTAAAACTGATTTTCAAATTGTCATGGAGGATAAAAGGGTTTGATTGATTCAGCAGTGACCCTTCATGGATCCCACTGAACTTGCCAAAATGTACCAACCGTGTGTTATTAATATCGATTATAAAGGATTTGAATTCCTCGGTGGAAACATCATAGTTTTTTTGATTTTAAATATAAGATTTAGTTTGCAATACAAAATATATTTTATATTAAGGACTGAAAGGTAGTCGTAATTTTACTTTACTTCTATTAAATAAGGAAAAAAAAAAAGCCTTGGAGAAGAAATATGCCTAGGGCCAACAAAAATTGATTTAGTTGGTAAAGAGGTTGTCTCATAAATGAAAAGGTTGTGAGTTCGAACTTACCGATTTGAGAACCTTATTAGTGTAGGATCTGTTAGTATATTTGTAAGCGCTCTATAAGCACGGAGGTATGGTCTATATTGTTGAGCCCCCCGGGCCCAACTCATCTGAACATTTCTGTGTGTGTGTGTATGCATTGTGTGTGTTTAGGGATACATCCCATTTGACAGTTAATTGAGGAATGGGACATAACACTCTCACTTAAAACATTTTAGGTACCATTCCCCAATTAATTTACCAAATGGTATTTATCCCCAATTTTCCACAATAATAATTGTTAATATAACATTTCAATTATAATCCATATTGATAAAAACTCCATAAAAGCCTCCACCTTGCTGAGGATTTAGATGTCAACTAAATACTTTTCATATTTATCCTCGGGAGCGCTTAGCACCATATGCTTTTTTCGGGAGCAAAAATACACATGTGGTTACATTTTAGGAACAAAAATAACACCACCGTTAAAATCTAACTTAACGGTGCATTTACAACAGAAAATACTATATTTACAACAATGTTTAAACACCTTGATTTTGAACATAGAAATGTCATTTACAACACACACAAAAAGGCTATATTTACAACAAGAAGTGTTGTATTTACAACAAAATTTAAAATCTGGCCATATTTACAACAGAAAATGTCATATTTACAACAACATTTAAACACATGGTTTTTGAACGTAAAAAGGTCATTTACAATAGAAAAATTCTAAATTTACAACAGGAAGTTCTGTATTTACAGCAAAATTTAAAATCTGACCATTTATAACAGAAAAAGCCATATTTACAACAGGAAGTGTTGTATTTACAACAAAATTTTAACGGTGGTGTGACTTTTGCTCCTAAAATGTAATCACATGTGTATTTTTGCTCCCAAAAAAAGTATATGGTGCTTGGCACTCCCGAGAATAAAGCACATGTGTATTTTTACTCCAAAACCTTTTTAAGAAAGACAAAAGGATTGTGCCAAACTCAATACGAGTTATTGTTTATAACCTATAATTAATACATTTTTTTAACAAAAAAATTATATTTTAATATCCATATTGATTATACTATTCCCAATCCCATCTTTCTCACCGCTACCTCTTTTACGACTTGCACAGGTATTAAGATAAATCACTGGATTTATAAATAATTGGTTTCTTTTAGCAAAAAAACAATTGTTAATAATTTTTTATAGGGCTGAAAATGGAAGCATGTTGAACGATGAGGAGAGAAAGTAGACGAGGGTGACAGTGTCTATATTAAACATAAGGTTTAAAACGAAGCCAGATTTATCGATATCCTTATTATGCTTCACCAAACCTAATATTATCAATCTGGTTTATGTTATATAAGAGTGTTGATTGGATCTATAATTTTGTGAACAACACCGTTCTGGTTTTTTTTTTTGTCCTCTCTCGGCAAAAATGGAGCAAGAAATCAATCAACTCATCTTCAACATGGGTTCCCTCGGAACCAGTGCTCCACAAAGGTAACTTTGTTCGTTAACTACATCTTTGTTTTCCTCCTGTAACAACTATTCATAACTAAAAACAGAGGTAAAAATTCCATCTTTTATGACAGATTTTGAAGAAAGATTGATTGTGATGAGTTTATTATTATTAGCTTTTTTGTGAAGAGAATGCAGGAGAGGATTATCTAGGTACTATTCTGGGAAAGCAAGATCATTCACATGTATAGCAGATGTGCAATGCTTGGAAGATTTGAAGAAACCGAAACATAACGTTAACAAGAAAAGGAAGAAACATTCAGAAGCTGAAACTGGCGGCGGTGGCGGCAAGGAGGATGCGGACGACGTTAACAATCTTCCTCCTTTTGCATGCCGAAGGGTGCCTAGTTGTGCCCAGTTTGCCACCCCTTGCGTTAATGTCTAGATCCCAAAAACCCATTTTGTATGTCCCTATATTCCATTAC
The DNA here is from genome assembly GCA_019022655.1 of Acacia acuminata. Lineage (NCBI taxonomy): Eukaryota > Viridiplantae > Streptophyta > Magnoliopsida > Fabales > Fabaceae > Acacia > Acacia acuminata. The sequence goes on along the minus strand of JAFJYI010000025.1, from coordinate 3,283,569 downwards.
GCTATTGTATAACACAACTTATTTTTGAAGAAACGTCCTAGTAGTTCACGGCTCTGTGTCCTCAATTTTGCATGTACATTATATATATGTACATAAATAAATACCATCATTGGTGTAAATAAATATATAGACGAATCTCAGGCGTGAACGATGTGTCCAACCATGGAAAGACCATGTTTATGAGTGGGATGCCACACAAAGATGTCATAACCCAAAAGCTAAATTTGCAGTATTATGATATTAAATAGGCTGCAAAACCGCAAAACAATTTCCACTGATTTAGATGTGATGGTCAAAATGATGTCAGTTATCTAAGTTAAGAAGAGGGAGTATACATGGCTGCTACAATTTGTGAAGAATCCTGGACAACAAACGTAATCTATCTCAAGCAAAAGGCTAAATAATATGGCTATGCAGCCCTGTTAATAACAACGGTCAAAAGAAGAATCACCAAATCTCCCCTACAGATACAAAACTAGGATGGCAGAAATCATCCACATTGTCTACTTCACACGTTGTCTACTGCATTCTTTTCCTTTTATTGCCGGCATCAGAGTTCCCATCAAGCATGACGAGATCATCTTCATCGTCAATTACTTGATATTGCTTGTGGTTTGTTTCATCAGCAGCAGCATTTGCAGCAACTTCTGAGGTCTCAGAGATTCTTCGTTTCTTCGCCCCAACTGCTACATCTTCCACAGCTTCTATAGCTACATCTGACGAGTTAGCACCATTGTTGATTGACTTGTCTTCTTTTTCCTTTTCCGATGCTGACACAGGTTGAGTCCATCCTGAAAGCAGCATTCCATCAGGCTCTTTCTCTTCATCGAACTCCTCCCTGTGAAGAAAACAAAGTAACTCAACTAATAAACCCGAAAAAGTAAATGAAGTGGAAGAGGAAAAGGGAAACTAGAAATTTCTTACTAAGAGCTAATCAAGTTAGAAATCTACTTTAGCATTAGATAAGATGAGGAACTACCTATGCTTGATGTTGATATTGCAAGTAAATTCCTGTAGAAGATCCTCAACGGTAAGCATTGTACCACTAGTTACAGGAGAAGGAAGCTCAGCTAGCACCTGCAAACGGGAAGAAAAATGCTAAACACAATGCAACAAGCAAATTTGTAAACAGTTTGCTTGCTAGAAGGATACCTTTTCAAGATTGGCTTCATAATTTGCAATCATTTCTTCGTCAAGATCATCGCCAGCCTCAAAAAGGAGGTTTGAACCTTGCATTATTATCGGCAAGTTCATCCCGAGCTTTGCCTTGACAATCTTTTCCACAAAGTCCTTCAACTTTGAACGATGTGTGTTTATCTCAAGCAGTAGAGGCGTCTGGCAATAACACATACAGGGCATGAGTAGTCATTTTTTGCAGCTTGCAATCATTTAAGGCATATAATGAGAGAAGGACATATTTCACATACCTCAGAACAAACATAACAAGATTCGTTAGGTTCAAACGGTTCCACTGGCATAAGCAGCATCTTTCTTGTTGGATGTTCCAGGCAATATGTCATCCTACAAAATTATTAAATCAGATTTAAAAATCAGTATAAAGATGTTTAAAGTTACAGATTAGTCAATTAAAGAGGGATACAGATTACATACAAGAGCACAAATAAAATACAGAGCAGACGTTCACATGCTCTTTAAATTGCTAATCAAGTAACCTGTTTTTATCTACGCCATAAACACTGCATTAAACTAGACAAGAATAGTAATCCTGCCAGGTCCAAAATGCAAGTAAAATGGACATAAATTATCTCACTCAGAACTGGCATAATGATGATACTAAAAACTATTATCTTCACCAGAACACTCGCAGCATTCTATGTCAAGGGTTCATTTGTCACGACTAGCTTTCGATGCCCAATCTAAACATTTGGTATAGTAAAATTATAAACACTTTTCCATGTTTTTTACGTGAACATGCCAAAGATCACTAAGGAAACTAGGAAAGCAGGGCACAAAACAGAAGGGAGAGAAATATCATCATACCTATAACTTTTTATGTCATTTTTCAGCACCTTAATCGCTTCAATGACAATTAGACCAGCAATAATTGCATTGGTTGTTGCAACAGCATGCACGATGTTACCAGCAATACCTTTAGCTTCAAAAAGGCTATGCAGTGGGATGCCAAATGAAGCAGCACGTATGTTAGCGGCTGCGGTAACAAATTCAACTGCAAGCTGATCATCTTTATCAAAGCTCAGGTTGCCAATCTCCTGCTCAAAAACACAGAAAGAAAATGCACCAGAAGGGGAGAAAAAAGTTAAGTGCCACTTAAGGCAATATATAAAATTTGAGGTGATAAGTGATCACTACACCAAAAACCTGAAAGTGAAAACAGACCTTTCCCCTCTTCATGAAAAATAGCCTCAGACTTTCAAAAAATATTCTAGAGTTCTCAGAAAGACTCCAAATATCCTGAGGATTCTTCATGCCCAAAGACGCCATGGCAGACACTGACAATCCATCATCAGTTGCAGAATCTTGGACCACATTTCCATTCTGCTGAGCCAGTTCATCAGACAGAACATCCTTACTATAAATAGGCTTTGGTTTATTGCGATTTTTCCATGTCTCTTCATTGGACAAAGCTAATTCAATGTTGTAACCAAATACATGATCAAATATTCTCCTTCCATACTCATCTATGTCTTCGCCTTCCCTACGTTCAAATACATCGACTACATTTTCTGATGAGCTGGCACCATCGCTAGATCGTATGTTTAAATCGTTTTCCTGATTCTTATCTCCAAACAACTTAGCAAAAAGCAGATCTTTGGCCCAAACAATACAGTGAACGAACTGGGGGGGGGAAGGAAAAACAATAAAAACTCAGAATTTATTACCAAGGATTAAAAAAAAAAACAGATTGTAACAACTTCATGCATTTATTAAGTACATAAAAACCATCAAAATTCAACAATACCATAAATACTCCAAACCTCGTCTACCTAATAATCATGTCATCTAACAATACTTCCCAAATAATCAAATTAAGAAAAATTAAAATTAGTAACACAATCTAATATCATATATATATATATTGTAAGTGTCAAGAGAGCTGAAGCTCCTTTAGCATCAATTTTTACAAGCCTACTTTTTCCCTAGATTCATACTATTAAAAGCCCAACAAAAGATGATGACTACCATTACCCAAGGAAGCAGATGAAGTCAATACATGTATGGAATGAGGTAAAAAGCTAACAAAAAACAAATATAAACTAATACCTTTGAGGGAGTACTTGTGATAGTACAAACAGGATATGTCTTGGGAGCTGGTTTAGGCTGACACTCATAGCACTCTGTTCTTCCCTTGACATGTACAGTAACCTGCATTCCATTAAAATAATATCACAAAAATTATGGATAAAATGCCACTGAGACTATCACAGTTGTTGAACATAAAATTGCATGTTAAATCAAGTGGATCCACCAAATTTTTAAAATTTTGTAACCAAACAAGTTTCAAAAGCATATTTTCCAAGTAGGTTAAGTCAGCATACAACAGGTCTAGCAACATTGGCAAACACCCAAAAAAACCAAATCCTCAAATTTTGGGACTCTGCACCCTAAAAAATAATGAATCAACAGCTAAAAAGGCTAAACATGATTTTGATGTTCAAAGCCTAGGAATGTTATCTTGTCCTTTGTTGGTGATAACTAACAAGAATTGCTCAGAAAGACAATAGAAGTTGGATTTTGAGACCATACCTAGAATAGACAAAGATACTCTTGAGCACAAATGGGGCAAAAAATATGAATGTTAACAAAAAGTATTGAATAGGACAACACTACAACTTTAACTGCCAAACAAAATAAATATGAATTGTCAACAAGCCCATCTATATTTTTTAAAAATAAAACCTGTCCAAGGAACCCAGTCGTTCCACTTTCAACCAACGGAACGTTAGCTGCCAAGCATAAGCGATTCACATGCCTTCGCGCATCTAGATTGTCAAGTCCATTCAAAACAACATTAAATTGCTTAAAGAACTCCACATTGAACTCGGGATCTTTGACATTTGCGTGGTATGATTTAATGCTTACGTGAGGCCTAAATTTTAAGACAGCATCCCTAGCAACCTGAGTCAAAACACCATTAGGTGCCTGTACAAAAAAATAAAACCAAACCACTTTACAATAATGACTGCAGAAACTTACTTTAGACTTAGATTGCCCGACATGGGACTGTCGGAATAAAAATTGTCTGTTCAGGTTACTGACTTCTATAGTGTCCATGTCAATCTGTAAAAAGAGGAAAATCAAAATGTTATAGCACATACATAGTCTAAAAACATAGAAATAATATCAAAGATGCATTAAATGGAGCATTGCTATCAAAACTTCCCCACTCCTTGCCCAAGGGTATCCAAGGGAACACACGCAGAGGAGAGTCTGTTTATAGACGAAATAATAAAAGGATAGAACACCCCAGTACCTCTTCGTGGATATCATAATGCACAATCACATAATCAAACTATATCACATTGGGGCAAATTTACCATATGCATATTAAGTGATTTCAAAAACAATCAACAGTCCATTATCATTTTCACTACAAGTTACGATAGCATACATCATCTATTCCTCATCTCTCTCATAAAAACTTTCCTAACATAAACCAGGCAACCGAAAGAAAAAAATAACCATGCTTAATGTTATAATTGAACGAAAACTTGGGAGAACCATTACTCATGCAAGATTTATTTCAACTGGAGAGTTATAGGATCCACAAATTTTTTTAAAAAGAAAAGGGAGAATCCATCGGGCCACCATACATACGACTCAGTTCTGAAAAATTGAGTAAACCCCTGTGCATGAAAACCCTAGCGAGAGCACTGATTAAGAATATACCATAAACCCTTCTTGAAAAAAGGGGTTAAGAGAATAAGAAGGAAAAAATTTCTAACTTATCATAACTATGAACTCACAATATGTATGTCCTGAAAACCCGAGAGCGCGAGAGTTTTCAGCAGCTCGCAACCAATTCCTCCAGCTCCAACCATAAGCACTTTTGCTCCCTGAAAACACATCCAAAATCCATGTGAGATTAGATTCCAGAAAATAATATGAAATGGGTAAGTTCCTGCGAAATTTTTACTACCTTTACCACAGAAAGTTGTAAATCCATTGGAGATGAACGGTGAGGAAGACACAGAAATCTCGAAAATCATAAAGGGGAGAAAAAGGAGTTAGAGAGAGAGTGAGGGAGGGAGAGAGAAGGGGTAACGTTCGAGACAAGGGCTTGAGAGGAATCGAACCAGGGATATGTGCAACTAGAGAATCTAAAGGATGAAGAAAAAGAAGGGCTATACAGAGAACCTGGACAATACCCCAAAAAATAATAAATAAAAGGAAGAGTCTTTGTCACTCTCACACTCTCGGAGGCTGCGATGGAGAGAGTAGAATGGTTGTTCAGCTCAGTGAGTAGTTATGAGGATTGCGATTCAGACGACGCGACGGTCCACGGAGGCTTTTGGAGTCAAGGGACTTAGGAATAGGGATTTGGGTCGGGGTTCAATAACTTGAACTTCGTCGGCCAGTGCAGGGGAAAAAAAAAGTAAAAACAAAAACTTGAAATTCAAGGGGAAAAAAGGAGGCAGAAAAAAAAAAAAACAAAAAAAAAAAAAGAACTTTAATTCTTAGGATTATTCAGGGAATGACGATTGGAACGTAGGGGAGGGTGCACGACTTTAAGGAATCGGACGAGTAATATCTTGACACGTAGCTAGGGTGCGTTACCAATGGGCTTTGTTTTGGGAGGCATATCTCCAACTAACCTAACTTCATAAAATTTATAATCATAATAAATATTTAAAATATAAATTATTCTCAAAATCTAAAAAATATTATTTTTTAAGTCAATAAAAAAATATTTTCATTGGCCAAAAAACAACACAAATACTTTCATCTCAAAATACATTAGTATTGAAAGTTAGAACTTCCAAAAAAAAAAAAAAAAAACCTTTTTCATTACAACCATGCATGTATGGATGGATGATAGATAGATACCCATCCATTTTCCCTCAATAAATGGAATTGATGATTTCCTCTTTAATCATATACAATATGATTGATAGAGATATTTTAAAGGAAAAGTATAAATCAAAATTATTTAGATTTAATTTATGAAAAATAAACTAAGAATTTACTCTCAATTTATTATCTCTACCATTAAATCTACTTTTAATGGTTGAGATTTAATAATAGACGTACAAATATTGTTATAATTTTAATAAAAATATGTTATTAAATCTATAAATCTATCATTAAACTCCAACCATTAAAAGTTGATTCAATAGTAGGGACATTAAATGGAGGGTCAATTGACACACTCAAAATAATTACCATTTTTTTTAGTAAACTAGCTGGCAAAGTGTCTGGTCTGAAATGTTTTAATAAATATTATTTTTCTTAATCCTTTATTATAATTTTCCCTAAAAACAATGCATTATTGATTATTTCATACTTCCCTTTATTTATATTCCTTCATAATTATTTGATTGAGTAATAATCATAATTCACTGATTAAGTAATCACATTTCCTTCTAGCAATATATCCCTTAATTTTAGGAGATGTAATTTATTTTTATCTTAGACTACATTACTTTCTATGTGTGATTTTTCTTTAGATAGGGGATGTTACAAAATATTCTTCTAACCTTTTCATCGTTGAATTATATTCATCTCATGCAACGTGTTAGGACTAAATACTTGTTGAATAAAAAATAGGAGGTATTTGCATTCTAAAATCTGTCCATCTATATGTGTGACTTGGATCTCATTTGAACCACCCCTCCATGAATTGAGATTATAGCCCAACAAAATTTGCGAAGATTATATACACACTTAAGTTGAATGTGAAACACTTATGGATGGGATCTCAAATCATTTATATGCATCTGAATATGAATGGCCATATATAGTTCATATACACAACATAGAAAACAACATCTCTTTGGTTACTAGAATTAGCAGAATAAGATGGCAGCAGCACCACTTGCCATGCTTGAATGAGATCTCACTCTTGAGGGTGGTGTTGACAAGTTTGTGTGGGTGCTTTTGTTTAAATTGTTTAAAAAAAAGAAAAAGAAAAGAACTTGCATTGAGATCTGAAGCAAAAGTGATAACTCTGGTTGTCATAGAATTTTGCATGATCCAAAAGAAAAAAGCACAGGTTCAATGTCTATTGATCAGATTGATGTGCAGTTAGTTACAAAGCCATTAGAAGTTCGTGAAAGGTGATTTGGCAGCTCTATTAAAAAATTGAAGCCTTTATGCCACTTTAGATCTTCAATTTCAAGATTACTTGGCATTATTGTGGAGAAGAACAAAACTTAGAAACTAGGGGAAATAAATAGTACTACCTCCGGTCCTAATTATAAGAGCTAGTTGACTTTCTTTGGAGAGATTAAGGAAGCTAAATAAGTTACTTAATCATTTCATATGTAAAATATTTTTAGATTATATATTAGTTTATTAGTCAAACTAATAAGTTTGATGAAAAAAATAAAAATAAAAATATTTTAAAGTAATTTAATTAAACCTTAATCTCTCCAAAAAAGTCAACTAGCTCTTATAATTAGGACCGGAGGGAGTAATTCAGATACGGTAATGGCATAGAAGTGGGCCAAAAAGTTTGGGCTGAAGATGATGGCTTCATAAAGAGAAGAATGTGCATTGACTTATTGAGAGGGGCAGTGAAGAATTAGGCAAAAATCGTCTATTCCTCTGATTTTTCTTTCTTTCTTTCTTTCCTTGTGACCCTTCTTTATGAAATTGTTGCGTTTCTTCTCTGAAATTTTCTTACACCGTTATCAAGTTTTGAACCTTATTTTCATATAAATAGATCTCTTCTATAATTTCCACACATATATATAAATGACTCCCTCCCATATTTAATATAAGACGTATTTAAAAAGTTGATATTGGTCTTAAATATAAGACATAATTTTTATATTTGTCAATGTTTTCCTATCGATACTCTTTCAATAATAATCAAAGAGATTAGGGAATGAAAGAATTAAAGAAGGTGACTTAGGTGTTTTAGAAACTAATTTCTTTAAAATAATCAAATTAGGTACATATATCTTATATTAAGAATAAGATGAGTATCTCTTTAGTGTTTATGTTGTTGAAAACATCTGCAGGAAAAAAAGAAAAAAGACAAAAAAAAAAAAGGCTCGAGTCATATCCAAGTTAAAAGACACTGTCTCTTTCGAAAGTTACTCCGTGAAACAAGGTTAGAATAAAAGGGCAACACTTTTCACCGTTCTTGGCTTCTTGCAACAAGATATGATGACAAAATAGCTAAGGAAAAAAATAGTGAACTCAATAAGAAGTTGATGACGAGAGGAGAGAAGAGAATACTTGGACAGTTCAAGAGCCATAACTTTAGCCTCAAGTCCCTTTTTATAGGTTCATGGATCCATTTTAAGATAATAAAGCAATTAATTAGTGAAGTAATAAGGTTGTCAATTATAGGAAATGCATCAACAATGTTTGGGAAAGAAGAAATAGTACTATATGATAAGATCATAAGAATGAGAAATCAATTAATGAAGTAATAAGATTGTTAAGTAAAGAATATATATTATGGATAAAATTATCAAGGAACTAGAGTATTATATTATCTCATAAAGCTACAATTTTTTGGTTAAACTACAATTTGAATATGTCCAAACATTTAATGATTTTTTTTTTAATTTTTACCACAAATTGATTACTCGCCTTACTCGCCTTATTATAAGACACCAACCAAACAATTCTCACAAACCAATAAAAACAAATTGAAGTCAATGAAGTTGTCCTAGAATTTAAGTAACTTCCAATACTACACCTACTAATTACACTATACTCTAATATTATATTAATTATTACTCCCACTCATCACTGTTCTTATTAGTTAAGGGCATACATAGAAAAAATAATTAATGCTCATTGGGAACAAGCAAGTACCTTATAAAATGGACCAAATACAATTGATAGTTGGTATCTTATAATAAGACTTGAAAGTATATGTATTGCATTTTTCCTTTATATTTTCTCTTGTTACCTTTTTCACTTGCATCATCTTTTATCGACTTATCTCACTCTCACACTTATCTTCTGGATCCAATTATCCTGCTCGTCCTTTGACGAGCAGGGAGAGCTCGTCCGCATGCAGCTCCCAGCCCCAAATCCAGATCTTATTTTTTTATTTTTTTATCTTTAATAAAAATAATTTTAATGGGTAGAAAATCTAAAATAAAGTTAATCTCCCAACTAACATTTTTCCAAAAAATGATTTTTTCATATGTAAAAAAAAAAAACGAAAATTTTAAAAAATTTAAGCCGCCAGATCTTAGATCCCGACGGCTTAGAGCTCGTCCGTACGGACGAAAGCTCCCCCCTGCTCGTCCTTGGACGAGCAAGGAAAGTGGATCCCTTATCTTCTCCATAAATAAAGGCACATTTAAAAAGAATCATTTCTCACATATTTGTTGTTTTTTAACTATTTTTTTCAATTTATATAATTCGGCTATTTATAACTTATAAAAAGTCACAAGAGTATTTAGAAGAAAAGTACAACGTCAACTTTACAATCCTGGCTTATTAGGGGGCATTAATTGAAGGACCAGACAAAAGCACTTCTTTATCACTAAATTTACAGTTATTAATTGGGAAAATCCTTTTTAAGGCCCATATTACCAAAAGAATACCGAAAAAGGCCCTAAGATTCTGAAAATTCCCAAAAAGACCCCAAGATTCTGAAAATTCCTAAAAAGACTCAATGTGAGTTGTTAATGGGCGATCAAGTTGTTAGATGGTGATTTAGTTGTTAGATGAAATGATTTAGTTGTTAAAAATAAAAAATTTTAACAACTAAATCAAATTTAACATCTAACAACTAAATCATTAACAACAACTTGATCAAATTTCCATTAACAACTTCGTAAATTCCAAGGGCCTTTTCCTATTGTCAATCTTTGGGTCTTTTTTTGGGTATTTTCAGAATATTAGGCCTTTTTCTATATTATTTTGGTAATATGGGCCTTGAAAAGGATTTTCCCTTATTAATTGCTCTGCTTCACTTTTGGTGCTCGTACTTATCTGCAACATTCTCGAATCTGCTTCCACCTTTCATTTGTTACTTCTTGATGAATGGTAATTGTGTTTGGTCAAGAAGCTCAATCTTAACCACCAGTTGCGCATCAAACCAAGAACATACATTTCAATATAAATAAAGCTATATATTTTTTGGGAAAATTGCATGACTTGTTTGAAATTTATTGCGCACTGGTACCTCAAGTTTTTAAAAATCTTGGTACTTTACGGTGAATGAATATACAGATTAAATGACCTAATTGCTCTTTTAGTTCCCTGTGTGCAATTCATCTTGCCTAGGTGCAATATATTTCCCCTGTTACAAAATTATGCCAGAATATGCAAATTAGTACATGTGCAAATGATAATATCCCTCTCAATAATTCATATTCCCTATGTGTAATATACCTTCTCTTATGTAATACATTTTCTTTATGTGCAACTTAACTTCATTTGTATGCAATCCATCTTCCCTAAGTGCAAATGTCTTCCCTTGTGTCCCAAAAGTAAGCCACAATGTGCAAATTATGCTTTGTGAAAACAATATTATCTTGTCTACAAACAATCTTCCCCATATGCAATATATCTTCCCTATGTGCAATTTGACTTCCCTTATATGCAACCATCTTCCCCGTGTGCAAATGCTTACCCATGTATCTCAAAATCAAGCCAAAATGTGAACATTATGATGGTGCAAATGATATTCCCTTGTGTGCAAACCATCTTTCCCTATTATGAAAATAAACTTTCCAAGTTTCCTTTTCTTTAAAACTCTCGCCCATCGACACCAATACCTCTAGAAATCGAACCTAAAGATCTAGATTTACAAATTAGTTGGTCAAATAGGGAGTCAATGAGAGGCAAGGACAAAATGAGGGTGGTGAGATAGGGTTGCAGAGGAGGAGAACTGAAGGAGATGGTTAAAATATTCTAGATTATATTGAAGGCCAAAGAAACCACCGTCCTTTCATTGGAAGTCACTATTGTTGTTTTCAAAGGATACTGTCATCATAATTGTTGGAGGAGATTGTTGTGGTCAATGTTAATCGTGAGCAAGCTGAGCAAGGAAAAGGTGGTGTGTGAGTAAGATAGTGAGTAAAAGGTAACTATTGACGTGAGAGAGGAGGGTGAACATACGGCAACTAGTGACCGATGATTTGTGGAAAATGGAGGGTGAACAATGATTCAAGGGAAAAGAGTGCGATAGCATCTAAATGGTGTGGTAGGTAGGGGTGTTTATGATGCCCATGGCCATATGCGCCCGCCGAACCCATCAAAAAATCGCCTAGCCCAGCCTAAGAAAAAGTAGCCAAAAAAAAAGGGTACAATTGGGCTGAGCATTTTTGTAAGCGGGGCGTTGACAAGGTATGCCACCCCCCCATTTGGCCCCGCTCGCATAGTATATATAGTATTTTTTTTTTGATGCAATATTATTATATATATATATATATATTATTTATGGGTATTTGACTATTTGTTAAGACCTATGATTATCTTTTTAATTTCAAAACTCAAGTTGTAGATTTATTTTGGAATATTTCAAAGTATAGAATTATGGATTTCATTTGAAGTTTGCAATATTGTTTATTAGGTATAATTGAAGCTGTTTTTTTCACATACGGTGTGACAAGGTATCGCCACTTGGACATACAATGCCTGCCTTGCCCAGCTCATTATTGCCTAGCCCAAAAATGTTAGGGCTTCTATCGGGTAGGGTTGGACACTAGGCTGCATTTAACTGTCCAATGATCTTTCGTGTAAGACATCAGGCAAGGGTCTCGCCTTACCTAACCCTATCTACAAACACCCCTAGTGCTAGGGTGATATGTACATTTTAATTATTTCATTTTCATTCATATATGCCGTGTCCCTAAGATAAACTTAGGTCCTACCAAGAAAAAAAAAATCAAAAAGAGGGATTTATTATCAATTTTTCCTTTTTTTTTCCTCCTTATCTTTATGCATGTGTATATATAGTGAATTTCTGAATGGGACTTTTCTTCTTTCGCTGTTTCTTTCTGGCGGTTTGACTAGCTTTTATTTGTCGAACATGACGCGCATTCTTTTGCGATAATTAAGGACCATATCTGAGTCCTCTGTCACCACCGTCAATATTCTTATATTCTTAATCTTTATTGTATACCTGCTCCAACCATATGCCCACACGCGTGTGCATGTTATTATAGAAAATACACTTAATTTCTTTAAAATTAAAATCCAACGTGAAGAACAAATGTACATGATATAGGATAAATCTGGTATCAATATTATAATGTTTATTTCTACATGACTTAGTTTAAATTATTAATTTAACTTTTTTTTATTCTACATTTTGTATGTGTTGTTGATGTGGAATATCACATTAAAATTGTTGAAATGTTAGAAATAATTAATCAGCAATAATTTGTTGTACTATTGTGTGATAATCAAAGTGCAATTTATCTTCTAAGAATTCATCTTTCCACTCAAGCACATTACCACTAGATACAAGATGTGGTAGAAGATAAGCAGTTGTATCTTGAGGAAGTTTTTACAGATGATAATGGTGCTGATATGTTGACAAAACTATTACCAAGGGGGAAATTTGAGATTTGCATATTGATCGTCAGAATGACTAACCTCTCAACTTGGTTGTGAGGGGGAGTTTTGTTGGGCCATAGGATGTCACTTCTATCAATGTGGAACCCAAGTTCTAATTGTTCAGGCTGCAAGTTTGTGTGGGAGAAAAAACTAAGTTTATATATAACCCTTGTGAGAGAAAATATTTAGTAGTTTTTCAACCTAAGAGCAATTTTGATCTAGTTGATGATCAGAAGGATATTTCTTGTTAGATTGATTTTATTTTTTGTGTGGAGGTTCTAAACACATAAATATTTGTTCTGGATGATCAAATCATCTATTGGAGTCTTCTAGCTTCTCTAGAATTTTCGTGGATGTTCGTTCATGTCTATAGTTTCCTAAGTGAGTTTGATCAAGTTGACGACCATTTCATTTCTAGTGTGATTAACTTGAAATTTTGTGGAGGTTTTCAAGACATATAGGTATTTTGAATATATTCCCTTTATAGCTAAAGATGGGATCTTTGATGGATTGGAGCTAGATGACTTACATTCTCCATAAAAATCATGGAAGTGAACATTATATACTTATACCATAAAAGCGAAAAAGAACCTCTTCTTGGGATGTTTGGTGATTTGAATCGACACATGCATATTGTATCTTCATACCAAGATATAAATATTTTATTGCTCTATTTGCTCTTATGTTTTATTAATATAATTCTTTGGTGATTTTTGTGGATGAGGTGAATTTGTTATTATCCTATATTAGAACATTGAACATTGCATTGTATTAGAGCATTAAACATTGTCATTATTTGCTTTTTACTATAGTGGAATCTTTTTTAAGCTTGTGGTCATGGTTGTTTGTTTTCTACTTTAATTGACTCTTCATTTTTCAACAAGTGGTATCTAGAGATTTTCCTAACAAGTGTTCGATGGTGGTCAACACAAGTAGAATGGTTAATCTAAATGGAGCTAATTATTCTCTTTGGAAGATTAAGATGGAAGACTTGCTTTATGTGAAGGATTATTATTTGAATGTCTTTGCAACAAAGATGCCTGAAAATAAATATGATGAAGAATAGGTTTTGTTACACTGACAAATTTGTAGCTACATGGGACAATGGATAGATGATAATGTGTTGAATCGCATTAGTGGGGAAACACATTCTCAAGCGCTCTAGAATAAGCTAGAACAATTGTATGTCAAGAAGATAGAAAATAATAAATTATTTCTAATAACAAATTATTTCTAATAAAATTTTTTCAATTTGACTTTTGTAAACTTAAGATAAGATAAAAGTCATGTTATAAATGTGATTTATACTTGGATTGATATTGATAGAAGTGGATTTTTTCAAACTGAAACTTGTTTGGATGATTATTTGAAAATCAAGTTTAAATGGAAAATGATTAAAAATAATATGAATCTTATTAAATAGTTTGGATAATTATTTGAAAATCAAGTTTAGATGGAAAATAATTGAAAATGACATGAATTTTATTAAATAATACATATAAATAATTTTTTTTTCCCTAATTAATGTCATTTGTGTTTTCCCTATTATTTCTCAAACAAATCCCCTACTTAAATTTTGTTAATGATTTAATATTGTCAATAGAATTTTTTTCTAACTTCTCTCTATTATTTCTCAAACAAATTGCCAAATATAAATTTTATTTTAGAGATTAATTAAATAGGACTATTGAATATTATTTTAATTTTTTTAGATCTTATGAGAATAATTAAATGTTAATTATGGAGATCAATTGCGCTTGGAGTGGACCCTCATAATTAAATTTTATCACCAATTTTTGTAGGATATTTTTGCAAATTTAAAGTTATTTTACTGGGTCTTTTACAATTTTTTTTTAATGTAAGCAAGCACTACAATACGGTTCTTTTTCTTTTTTGGGAAAATCCATCTCAAGCCCCAAATAACCAAAAAATGTCAAAAAGACCTAAGAAAAAGTCACATATCAAGGCATTTTTTTTTCATAAAACATTAGTTGTTAACGTGTCGATATAGTTGTTAACGAGTATTGATTAAATTGTTAAGATATTGTTACTAATGTATACTGATTTAATTGTCAATGTTTTACTGATATAGTTGTTAACGTTTATGAAATAATACCAGAAAAATCCTATAATATTTTTTGACATATGACTTTTCTCGAACCTTTTTGACAATTTGGGCCTGAGGGCTTTCCCTTCTTTTTTTCCCCATGCTCCTCTTCTCTCCTACAATATGGATGTTGCTTTTTATGAAAAGTAACATAAAGATGTTCAGAAGTTTGACCCAAAAGTTAGATTGCACAAACGCCTTCCTATATATGTATAATTGGAAAAAAGTGGCTTTTTCAATGGGGAAGTAGGTTTGAGGATGCAAAACGTCATTACAAATCTTCACCTAAGAGATACATATTTTATTGCTCTATTTGCTGTTCTATTTTATTAATATAATTTTTTAGTGATTTTTGTGGATGAGGTGAATTTGTTGTTACCCTATAGTTAAGTTTTGTATTAGAGTATTAAACATTGTATTCTTTTTAAAGTTAGCAAAACCTTTTTGCTTTGAGCCGTAGTTGTTTACTCTCACTTACATTTAGGGGGAGATTTTTCCATGTTGAATTCTCATGTTTCTATATATTATTTTGTTGTTGATTTTATTTTATACCTTAATTAACTCTATACAATATGTAACTAACCTTGGCTTGATCAGGCCTCCGTCACTCTTTGAAATAAAAGCATTTTTTATGGAAAAAAAAATAAAAAAAAAATGTCATTTAAACTTCAAAATTTTAAATCAATTTTGTTATCTATAATAATATAAGTATTAGTTATACTTAACTAGTAATTGACAACCCATTTTAGAGAAAAACCACTAATATAGGATTTTGGTGTTGAAGTGATATTTTTTTAAATCTTTTTTTAATAAAAACATTTTTAATACAGTTGGAAATAAACATGTACTGATAATATATTACTATTATATTTGATTTCTCATGACGTTGAAACGTTATCTTCGGGAAGCTTCTCCCTCAATAATTTACTAGTCATTTATTTGTGGGGCGATGCCCATCTACGATTTCTGCACGTACGCCCAGCATCATGTACAAACTTGGGTGCAAAGGTGCTAATGAAAACATAAAAATGGGGTACAAAAATTGTGTCAACGTTGACTGTTGACTGTTAACTGTTAAGTATGCTTATTTTGTGGGTCCCACATTTTTTTAATTGATTTTGCAACGGTCTCACTTTCTTCTTTTAAGAAATTCCTTTCTCCTTTAAATAACTTACTTAATCAATTCATACAGATATATTAGAAGGGAGAAAAAAATACAAATAAAAATACAAAATAATTTAATTAGTTTCTGTTTCTCAAAAAAAATCAACTTCTTATAATTAGGAGCGGACCGATAATTAATTTCTCTCACTTTCTTCCTTTTCCTTTCTCCTTTATCGACGCACGCACAACAGACGGCACCTTTTTTGTTTTGCTAAGCATCGACACACCCATTGAAGGCAGAAGTGGCAAGTGGAGGAGAAGCCATAGGAGGAGAGGGTGAAGTGGGAGGAGGGGATCGCTGAATCGTGAGAGGTGTGGCGGCGACGGCGAGAGGACTCGCAGTGGAGGTCGTAGGAGAAGCAATAGGAGCGGTGGGAGTGGTGGAAATTTGACTGTTCTCTTCTTTTTCCTCATCCTCCCTCGATGCCGCCGTCGTTAGATCTGGGTCACCGACAATGATTTCACATCCATCTCCTCCTTCGTCCAGTCGATGCTTCTTCAACCACTCTCGCCGATCATGATTTCAGATCTAAGCCATTTGCAAGAAGGTTAACCATTGCTTATTTTCTTTTCTCCTTCCTTGTTTATTTTTTCGAGTTCTTCATTGTCCATAGTCCTCGATCCCGAACAAACATTAGTAGCTACAGGAGGCTGAAAAATTGGGTCCTCACCACATATTATCTCAGGTTTGTCGGCATTATGGTTGGATTGCCTAGTTGGAGTGAGAAAGTGGTAGCAATGAAAGGTTACAGCAGCAGCTAAGAGAACCTGCATCAAAGTGAGTGGATCCGGTGAACGGCGAAAGAGACCGAAAATGGCAGCGTGAGGGAGGAATAGGATCCGGTCAAATAGCCAAGTTGGATGGCTTGTATGCCAAAAAGCGGGGCCCGCTACTTAGACAAACCCACGTTTAGCCCAGTTAACGGTGGCATTTTGGTCCCTTGATAATGATTAAAGGTATTTTTGACCTGAAGATTATATATGATGTCAGACGCATAGATATATATATATATATATAAGCCACGTAGATGCGTATTTTTTCACTCATGCCCTTTCTTTGTGCATGGGGATAGTGAGAACAAAGATCTTCACCTAATTACACTTCTGCCCTGTGGTTCTGAAGACTCTCATCGCTGGTTCTTCACCATTTCCGCGTGCAAACCAATCCAACGGTGATAACTACCTCGGCTTCTTCCTAAACTGTGTTCCGCGATTCACCCAAACCGTATAATTACCAAATTAAATTATTGTTTCTTTGGTATTTTCTCTGTTTAGCTGTTCTGCAACGTCCAACTCTTCTCTGTTCTTCCCCTCCCATGGCCAGGCCAAGAGCTCAAAGACGAACCCTTGATTCGTACACAGTCAAACACATAAACAAAACCATTACGGGTAATAACTAATTACTTAGTGAATACTTTACTTATTTTCATCTTCCGATTTTCCCGGCAAAACTCTATGGCTTCTTTTTTTTCCTTCTCTTTCTGTCCGTTTCTCGCCGTCTTTCTTTCCTGATATGTGCTGCTTCTTCCACTGTTCTCAGCCGGAGACTGCGTGCTTATGCGACCGTCCGACCCGTCAAATCCGTCGTATGTGGCTAGGATTGAGCGGATCGAAGCTGACTCGCGTGGCGCTAACGTGAAGGTCCACGTCCAGTGGTATTACCGGCCGGAGGAGTCAATTGGCGGGCGGAGGCAGTTCCACGGTTCTAAGGAGGTTTTCCTTTCTGATCATTTTGATGTCCAGAGTGCCGATACGATAGAAGCCAAGTGTACGGTTCACAGTTTTAAGAGCTACACGAAACTTGATGCTGTTGGAAACGAGGATTTCTTCTGTCGCTTCGATTACAATTCCTCCACCGGTGCTTTCAATCCTGACAGAGTGGCTGTGTATGCTGATTCATTCCTTTTCTATGTGTTTGTTATCTTATTATGATGTTATTTCCGCAATGCTTGAATTTTTTTGGTTGAAAATGTGCTCTTTATCTAGTTGAGCTGCTACTAACTTTATTTCGGCATCTAACAGTAAATTGACTATGCTCTGTTCGACGGTGCTACGAGGTTTTATAGCGCTGGTAGTTAAGTAGTTTTGTTCGTCAGTTATGACACTAATTATCCGTGGAGTCTTGTGTTTGTTGGAATCGTGAGCGCTAACTTTGATCCTATTAGTGTAGTTATGTGGTTTTTTATTTGATTCTTTGCCTGGAGTATGGAAACTTGACAACTTTGTGTTAAATTTTTGAAGGAGTGGGATCTTATTGGAATTTTGGTTCATGTGTTGACTGTTTAAGTTTTTGCTGTAGGTACTGCAAATGTGAGATGCCCTACAACCCTGACGACCTAATGGTCCAGTGTGAGAGTTGCAGTGATTGGTAAGATGGACATATAAGGTGATATTACTAATGATTGATTAAGCTTCTGCTCTATTGATTTGTCTAAGATCTATTACCTGTTTTATTTTGAATGTTTATTTCTGGTTCAGAAAATACCTGCCGTCTTCCTGATGTATTTTATTTTTAATTTTCAGATTGTAATTCATGTTTTACCTCTTTTCTTCTGGTTTCATTTGAGGAAACAAGGTATTTTAAGTCAGTTTGAACCATACAGGCATCTGTATTCTTTTCGTAAGACTCTAGTTCTCAAAACTCCGTCTGTCTGTCTGTATGTGTACTCCGGTCCCTGAGCAATGTATATACTTTGATTCTCCTATTAGTTTGCATTCACAGTTGCAAATATACGTTCCAAAATCTTGACTTAGTTCTGAGGCCTAATCATGAAATGTGATTTTTTAAGTAAAGATAAATAGAATACTAAAATGAAAATGGGTGATGTCTCTTGGTTATTTTTTAAAAGGGGATCTGTTTTCTTGTTAACCCAGTTGCAACTCAAAGTTTGCACATATAATAGCCTTAGATGGTGAAGGGTGATGAACTCTACTTGCTTGTCTAATCCAAATTATTAAAATCTTGATCACCTATTCAGTCTATGTAAAATACTCATACGTGCTTGGAAGCGACCTGATTGCTTAATTTGTGAGTGTTGAAAGATATGAATCATTTTATTTGAGGCATCGACAATTTTCAAGGTTTACCAGAAGGCTAATTGCAATGATTGGTCTTATAGTGTTTGTCAAGGCCGGATAAATAGAAGAATTGCTGTCACAGCACATTTTCCGAAGAGATTTTGAAATTTGAAATTAGATTTTTTTTATGTGGTTAAAGGTGATGTGGATATTTGAGTTCAAAAAAGTGCAGTTCTCTTCAACCTGATATTCTTTGATCCAGGTTTCATCCTGCTTGTATAGATATGACTGTGGAGGAAGCCAAAGGGCTTGAACACTTCTTTTGTGAAAACTGTTCTGGCAATGGTCATCAGAATGCACAAAATTCTCATACTTAAAGACACTCAAATACAAAGGTATTTCTTGATTGTCTATATTCCTATTTATCTCTAAATTCCTTTAGAATTTGCCTTGCCATGCTTCAGGGGTAATTACTTGATTACTTGGTATTGAATATTTTCCAATATCGTCTGTTGGTATGTTCATTTAAATGATCATGCACCTCTGTAGTTCTGCTATAAACAAATACTGATTTTCATGAAAAAGTGCTCATTTTTAATCATATTCATGGTCAGCTTTGGGCCTCCTAAATACAATGCATATAATTGCCTTTAGCCATGATGGATAGCACAATCCATCAGTTCACACCAGAAAGCATTGTTGTATCAGTAGCATAATAGCATTCATGCTTTGCCTGGTAATGCAGGTGAATACAAAACGCTACGGAAGGTGATAATAATTATATAAGCTTAAAATGAAGTAGAATTACGAGGGTGCTACTGGATGCCTCACTTTTCTAATCCTGGGTAAGGGTACAAAACAAACATGGAGGCAATCCACAGTTGTCTTTCTGTTGGTGTGGCAAAAGACTGATATAGAAATGTTTGTTAAGTCCGTTTGGTTTGAGTGATCATCCTGTTTCCTTTGAAAGTGGAGGATGTTTGCTTGTGTGTAATTATGTATGTAAGTAGATTCTGTATCTCCTGTCTCTGTCCTTGCTCCTGGACTTTGTAAAGTATCTTGACTTGAGATCAAGTAGACAGCTTTTTTATTTAGAAAATACTGAAGAACAAAAATCATGAATCTTGAATTATTTATTTTCATTGAGCTTGATCATTAAATTTTATGGACCTTATGAGTCCTTAATAATCTGATGTTAAAGCTAGTAATCCTGGAATGTTAGAGCTTTATTCAGTCTACCAAATAGTCGGAATAGACTAAATACTGTATATCCTAAAGGTGTGTATTCCATTCTGTCATAACCAAGAAGGGAACTTCATACATTAAAATGGAAATCAATAAAAGCCTGTGTGAGATATTATTTTCAGGTGCAAGTAATCAAAGTGGTGCATCAGGATAATTTGATTTTTACTATAAATTTTATATCGTGGGTTAAGAATGAAAGATTGGTGATATATATCATAAAAGGGACAACATAAAGTTTTCTTTAGTACTGAATATATGAAAGAAAAAACAAACTACTTCATTTTTTTTTTTAAATAAAAAAACAAGAAATGCGTATACAAATTGCATTTTATTTTTTCAATGACCGATATTTATTGTTTTTTTTTTTTTTTAGTTCAAACGAAATCTTCATAATCACCCTTGGTCACTTTCCTATACTTTTGATTCATTTGTAAATAATTATTATCATGTCTAAATTCACAAAATAAATCCACATATTTTAACATTTTGATAATAAGCAAACGCGGATTAACTAATAAAAAATACGTGATAATCTTAAAAATCATAGGATCTATATACTAAAATCCTATACCATAGAAGAAGTAGAGATAATTGATAGAATATTCCAAAGGAAGAAAGTATTTGATGAGATGGCGAAAGCAAGCCAGTTGCATTTGAGCTGAAAAAAATCCATAGTGGAATGATAGACTAGTGTGATATAGACGTTTAGGTCCCGTTTAGATTAAAGAAAAGGTGGGAATGAAAATGGAAATGGAAAATATTTTGCATAGAAAAAAGAAAATGGGTTGATAGGAAAAAAAAATTTGGTTGGAAGAAAATAAGGTAGGAAAATGAGGCAAAATATCATTTTACCCTTACCGATAAAATATTTTTTTTATACCACACAAAACCAACCACTAGTGACTGATACCTTCAACCTTACTAATTCTCGACAAATGTATTCTCGAGAATACCTTACCAATTCTCGATTCGAGAATTGGCTCGATTTTAATTCTCCGGAATTGGCAAGTATGCTTGCCAATTCTTGAGAAGTCTAGATGATTCTCGAGAATCCATTATACTCAATGGCCTATATTATAAAAATAATAATAATAAAAATAAAAAAACGTTGTTCTTCTTCTTGCTTACTGCTCATTATTCTTCCACCTCTGTCATATCCTTCATTCCCAAATCAAACCTCGAAAGTTTTGCGCGCGTGTTGGACGTTGTTGCCGTGGACACCGCCATTTCTCTCACCGCTCATTCTCTCTTTCGCATCCCATATGTTTAAATCGGGTTCTCATATGCCTCATCGAAAATTATTTTCTTTGTGATCCTAATCTACTTCAAATAATTTTGGGTTCTTCATTTATGATTGCATCGAACGATTCTCGGCTATTGTGTTGTTGGGAAAGGTGAGGGGTTGTCTTCATCGAAAAGGTGAGGGGGTAAATTTGTCTTCAACGTTTTTCGAGCTTGTTGGAAAATGGATTCCCACCAAAATTGGTGGGAAGCCATTTTCCCGTGTTTAAAGGAAAACCGCACAATCTCAAATTATTTTCATGGGAAAATGGCGAACCAAACGCTATGGAGGTCGAAAAATCTAATTTTCCATTTCCTTTCTTTGATTTTCAGAGGCCTTAGTGTTTGTACTAGCTTTTATAAAATAATTTTAGAAAAAAAGTAATAAAATTGAATTTACAAAATATATTCTGTGGAAAAAACTGATTTTGATAAAATAATATTGAATTAGAATCAAATGTTTGGATATTGTTATAAGAATCACTTTTTTCATGTTCAAATTACTAAAATAGATATTAGCTTTTGTGATTATTGCATATAAAGATAAGATTTTATTTTAAATATTTTTAACATTAAATTTCATAATAAATACCAAAATTATTAAATAAATTTGTCTACAAAATTAAAATTATAACATTAGTCAATTATGTAATATGATAAAAAAATAGCTCAAACATATATGTATTGATAAATTGTATAGACTAAAATAATTTATAAATAGTAATTATCCAAAACAATGCTATATTTTAGAATGAAATAAGTAATAAATTTTGACATAGTTTTTTTTCCTAATACAAATCTGGTATCATATGCCAGAAAATGAGAAAATAGGAATAGAGATTCTGACAAAAAAAATAAGGGAATAGAGAGGACGACAGAAGGAAGAAGAAAGAAAAGAGAAGAGAGAAAAGGTTGTTGGGAGAAATTTGATGCCAATACATGAAAAAGTAAAAAGGAAAAAAAAAAAAAAAAAAAAATCAGCTTCTCCAAAACCATGCTTTTTAACAAAAAAAATTGATTTTGAACTTTTGGAGAATGTTTGAGTAAATTTTTGCAAAACCATGATTTTGTTTTCAGAAGCACTTTTGAAATTTTATCCAAACAATGCTAGTTCCATGGCGTATTAATTTCAAGATAACAGGAAATATATGCATCAAGCAGAGAAATGAGTAGTGGAGTCATCAAGTGGGTGCCAGAATCTGTTAAAAAACCACATTGAATCAGCCTCCACAGCAAATCCATCTTCATTTCTGTGCCAGCTGAAGTGAGCATGAGTTCTGTTCTCTATCTCAAAAATGCCATGTCCATAACTCGCCTCCCGCTTCGCCGAGTACTCCGGTTCTGGTTCTGTCATGCTGCATTAATTGTGCAAACAAATCACACTCCTTTCATTCTAAACAGCCCATTTCTACACCAACCACATGTTCAGTTTTCTTTCGTTCTTGCATCTGTCTTTTTCTAATTTTGTCAACTTCCCTTTCTATAAATGGTCATGATACGTACGATACTGTGAAAGGAAATGTGTGATAATAGTGCATCAAATGGAAAGTCTAGAGCTTACTTTTTTGCTAAGCCTTCAATATTTCCCCCATCACCAATGGTTATATACACAGGAGCCGATAGATCTTTCACGGGACTACATCTACCATTCACAATGTTGTATGCAGTATTGGATACACGTTCCTGCGACATGAAACAAGTGAACACAACACTGGAATAAAATACAGAGATAAGCAAAGAGGGACATGTAAAAGAAGCAACAAACATTCTAGGCAATTGATATTTGATGGTGCCTTGGAAAAGAAAAGAGGTACACGAAAAGAGTGCTGGAACTTACAGATCGTTCATAGGCATGAACATGACCAGAAAACACAACATCAACCTTGTACTGCACAAACCAGGGCTCAAACATTACTCTCATGGTTTCCCCTTCCATGTAGTGATAACTGTAGCTATTATACCAAGGCGCGTGCACGAGAACAATCAACCATGGTGTCTCTGTCCTGTTTACTTTTGGCAGTTCCTCCTGAAGCCATTGATACTGGGGAGTATATGTTCCTGAACAAAAATGAAGATATTTACTTTACTGCACTAAACACAACAGTTTCATGTTTGCTTCTGATATAACACACCCTACATGGAAAATACATATGGGACTGTCAGTGTGGTAGCACTTGATGAAGTATTCACTAGAATCTTATGCTTTGTAAGCATAAGACTCACTATTAATAGGTATTTGTAATTATTTGACTTGTATTATTATTGGCAATATGTTCATGGGAACTGGGAAGACCAAGTGTCATGTGAAAGATCTTGAGTCTTGGCCATATGGGAACTTTTTCTGATCCACCTTCATCTTATTGATTGCTTCAATAAAAAATCTTCATGTATCGTGATATTACAGAAGAACTTCAACAAAAAAATTTATATTTGTGTCTCACAGAAGAAGAATCTGGCATTACCATATGCTGAGTATGAAGACAAGACAATGATATGTGCAGAAGCTCTCTTAATAGAATACCAGAAGGGTTTAGTACTCTGTGATGCTCTGTAAGGAACACGGTATCGGTGAGTGTACGGCTTGAAAGGCTCGGTTTCTCCCTGTAATCAATCACCATTCTCTGGTTACACTCTTAATTAGCCTTGGAAAAATGAAAAATGTGATTGTTTTGTTTTCTATGAGAAGGTTACAATTTCTGGAGCAAAATCAAGTTCATGGTTCCCAGCAGTCCATATCCAAGGTTGATAAGCAACACTTCTTTCTACAAACCTTCCCCAAGTATCCCACCTGACATTAGCATGATTTGGATAATTATCTGCATAAGACATGTCTCCCACATAAAGCAATGCTTGCCCTTTTCTAGGGTTCATTCCATAGTGACTTAGCGTCCTATTTGAATCAAATGTCTGACCTAGGTCCCCTGCAAAACAATGCCCAATTAGTAGAATAATACAACAGTAATCTTTCACTGTACACAATTATATATGGAGCAATAATACAAAACTTTCTGTGCATTATCTTTTCCTTTTTGTCTCATTAGTAAATCTATAAATTAAAGCAACCAACCCATGACTATTAGTTTAAAAGAATATACTTTACCTATGAGACCAAATGTGTATGGCACATCAGGACCTACTTCAGGAGGCGTCCTAAACCAAAATTGTCTTGTGGTTATCCCAATTCCAACCTCATAGTAATATTTGGTTTTGTACTGCACAAAATGAAGCCCACAGAAATCAATATATAAGTACTCATTCACTGAAACAACCCCTTTTGGCAAAAGAATTATATTCCTATACGTACCTCCAAATCCTGTATAGTGCAGTGATGAATAAATCCAGAGGAGTAATTAAAAAATCTATAAGTAACAAATTCTCCTTCAGCCATCATCTTCTTCTCACTGTTCTCATTCCAGTAACGTACCACACTTAACCCTGGTTCATCCTCAGTCACCCAAGAAACTATCACTGCTTTCCCACATAATCACCTTGTGTTATATGAACCTTGACCCACAAAAATGTATACACATCAAACATTAATTTAAAATCATTCACGGAGCAGGAAAATTTTTGGTAGATAAGTCAGAACCTGTTGAGGAGCATTATAACCAGGAGGGACTGAGAATACGTCGCTATCAAGTGACATGTCCCCAGCATTAACAATCTTTTTGACGAATGAACTGCTTTTGCTTCCATAACAAAGCAAAGATACACTCAAAAGAAAAACCAGAACCACAAAACAATGGGATCTTAGAAGACCCATCTTCTCAAACTGCAAATTGATCTCTCAAGATGAATCTAGGTTCATTAGTGATTGACCTGTGCGAACCCCATTAATGTCTGCGAATAAATTTGTTATCAATCAATAGGGGAATATTCAGAATCCCCGGCGAATACACACAAATGCAGAGGTAAAAAAAAAAAAAAAAAAAAAAAAAAAAAACCACTAAGACGTGTTAAGATTAATAGATTATGGCTCAGGCTGGTATTTTCGTTGCATTAGATCGAAAACAGAAGGTGGAATCAGTGCATGCATGGCTTTGATGCGTGGTGAGAGAGTGAAATGAATGAATAAAACAATAATGATTGTGGCCATTGAAAAAAACAATGAAAAGCGTAAAAGTTGACGATGGATTCGTTGAGGAGATCGATGCGATAAACAGCTGTGTCACCATGTTCTACGTGAAAGAACGATCCATTTTCATTCAATTTGATAAATAGTTCTCGTTTAATTTCAACGTATATACCAAAGCTGCCTTTTACCTTGACGTATAAAAATTCATAGTAAGAACCAATGCCATGGGTAAAGAGTTGATACTTCAGGACTAGTAACTCTCAATATCCATTAATATTCTTAAGGTTTCATATACTATATGTAATCAATATCTATATCACATGTAAATTATAATTTTTAAAGATTTTCTATTGAACTTTCGTCTTTGGGCTCAACTGGCAAAGGGGTCGGACGCTCTCACCAAAGGGAGGGGATTCAATCCTGGAGTTGATCGAGTCTTTGGAGAACATCTTAGCTCCTGGTGTGCTGAGATTAATCTTTGTGGGTAATAGAATAGACGCCTTTAACCCAACATCGGTATCACCTAGGAGGAAAGAAGATTTCTCCCTTCCCTTGGATCGTGGGTGAACCCAACCCGTTTCTTAAATTTTTCTTACCAAAAAAAAAAAAAAAAAGGATTGACATTCACTTAGATAAATTCTGTTTGCGGTATCAGTTAAAACATCCAAATTAAGTCCTCATAAACTTATCATAAACATCAAATCTATGGATCTTAGATGGAATCTAAATTGTATACCATATACTGTTGCAAGTATGCAATCCTTAATATCAGAGATATATCATATATATACTTCCATACTCCAAGGGACAATATTTCTTGTGCAGACTATATAGCCAAGCAAGGCCATGACGTTTCCGATGTTGTTGACATGGTTCTAATCCCCACAATTCCAAGAGGATGCCTTCATATGGCTTTGAAAAACTAATTGGCTTGTAATTACTAGTTTATTTCTAATTTATTGTATTAAAAACTAGACTATCATGGTCTAGTACCCATCTCACACCACTCAAGCTTTGGCTTGCCTTTTTTAATAATAACAAAAGGGAAAATTCCACTAAAATACTAAATGAATTTGTAAAACCCCCAGAAGTTCTCCGAATTTGCAAAAAGACTTAGAGGTGATAAGGACTTTTGGGGATATGCAAATTCACTCCAAATGACCATTTTGCCCTTAGTTCTAAATAATTAAAAAAAAAAATACCCCCCACGGTGGGCCCCACCGCCGATGGCCACCACCCCGCCGTCGACGGCTACCACCCCGTGGCGGCGGCCACCATCCTGTGGCGGCGACCGCCACACGGTGGGAGGTTTTTTTTTTTTTTTTTTTTTTTTTTTGGGCGGGTGGGGTGTTTTGTCAAAAATTAAAAACATACTTTACAAATGTGGGGTGGGGGTAAAACCAAGTAGCCCAACTGGTTTCTCTTATTATATATATACACTAATAAATATGTATATTCTTCTTAACATTTTTTCAATGGTATTTACAAGTCCAAAAGCGCAAATTACAAGTGCAAAAGCGCGAATTACAAGTCCAAAAGCGCAAATTACAAATGCTCCTTTTTTACTCTTTGATGCATGTTTTGTAAAAAAAATAAAAATAATGCATTATTACAAGTCCAAAAGCTTGAATTACAAGTCCAAAAGCGCGAATTACAAGTCCAAAAGCGTAAATTACAAGTCCAAAAGCGCAAATTACAAAACATGCATCAAAGAGTAAAAAGGAACCCTAAAGAAAGCACTTGTAATTTGCGCTTTTTGGACTTGTAATAATGCTTTCTTTCTTTCTTTTTTTACAAAACATGCATCAAAGAGTAAAAAAGGAGCACTTGTAATTTACGCTTTTGGACTTGTAATAATGCAGTTTTTTTTTTTGGTTTTACAAAACATGCATTAAAGAGTAAAAAATGAGCACTTGTAATTTACGCTTTTGGACTTGTAATTCGCGCTTTTGAACTTGTAATAATGCTTTTTTTTTTTTTTTTTTTTACAAAACATGCATCAAAGAGTAAAAAAGGAACCCTGAAGAAAGCACTTGTAATTTGCGCTTTTGGACTTGTAATTCGCGCTTTTAGACTTGTAATAATGCATTATTATTTTTTTTTTTTACAAAACATGCATCAAAGAGTAAAAAAGGAACCCCGAAGAAAGCACTTGTAATTCGCTTTTGGACTTGTAATTCGCGCTTTTGGACTTGTAAATACCATTGAAAAAATGTTAAGAAGAATATATATATTTATTAGTGTATATATATAATAAAAAAGAAACCAAGTAGCCCAACTGGTTGGGCTACTTGTTTTGTGTGGGGGTGGGGGTTCGAACCCACCCCATACATTTGTAAAGTATGTTTTGGATTTTTGACAAAACATCCCACCTGAAAAAAAAAAAAAAAAAAACCTCCCACCGGTGGCGGTCCCCCACCACGGGGTGGTGGCCGCCGGCGTGGGGCCCACCGTGGGGAGGTATTTTTTTAAATTATTTAGAACCCAAGGGCAAAATGATCATTTGACGCGAATTTGCAAATTCGGAGGACTTTTGGGGGTTTTACAAATTCATTTGGTATTTTAGTGGAATTTTCCCGTAACAAAAAGACATATATATACTTGATTAATTTGAGTATATTAAGGAAGTTAGATAAAAATTATTTAATTATAATATGAAAGAATCTCTCTAAAACATTTTTGTATTTGTATTATATTAGATGGATTATATATCAGTTTATAAATTAAATAAATTGGTTTAAAAGATAATGCATGTGTTAGAAATAAAATAGATGGATCATAGATATCTTATTCTTATAGTTAGGATTAGGATTAAAACTAACCTATTAACTAGTTCTTACAATTAACATAAGAGGAGGGCATAAGATAATATACTAAGGTAGTCGTGCGTAAATAAAAAAAAAAAAAAATAGTATTTTCTTTTTTAACAAAATGTTTTAAAGGCAATTTTTAAAATTACGTTGGATTACTTGCATTTACATTAAATTTAAGATGACCATACCTTCTATATTTATTATGATTAAACTTATAAAGAAAAAGGATTAAAAACCACCTACAATTAATCCTTGCCAAAATTTGCAACGTATACTAAATAAAAAGCTCCAAGTTACTCTTTAATACGTCTTTATAGGGAAAAAATTGGGGAAAATCCATATGGAGGCTTAAATAACAAAGAAAAAAAAAATCAAAAAAGGCTCTAAAATTATGAAAATCTCTGAGATAAATTTATTAAAACGTGAGTTGTTAACGGGGCCGATATACCATTAACTGATAGGTCATTAACAACTAAATCGCCCCATTAACAACAATTTTTTAACAACTAAATCGATTTCGTTAATAACGATCGCACAACTATATCAAATTAACAATTTATTTTTTAATGAATTTATATTAGAAAATGACCCTAGGGTCTTTTCCGAGATTTTCAGAATTTTCAGGCATTTTTTAGGTTTTTTTTTTTTTTTTTGTTATTTGGGCCTCCATATGGATTTTCCCAAACAATTGTTGCTCCAGGAAAGAAATACTACCTATTTTTTTTTATAAAGAAATTTTAGGAAAGAGGTTGGTTCACTCACAATTCAAGGGTAGCGCGAAATCTCTCTTCCTCCTAGGTAGAAGGAATCGTAATCGTGGTCGGCCCGTGAAGGGCTAGGGGCCTAACAGTTCCAGGGCTCAAGTAAGAAAAACACATGTTTTTCAAAGCTCGGCAAAGCATCGAGGCTAGGGCGGCCGGGTGGCCTGCCCCGCAGCCCCTAAATTACTATTCCAAATTTTAACTATTTTTCCTCCACTTTTTTTAAAAAAAATATAATTAGTAAATTACAACACAAATCATCCAATAAATAAACACAGTCACTAATTCATAATCAAAAGCAAACTATGTTCACAAATAACTCACATAAAACATAAAAAGCATATCACTAAAAACGACATTAGTATGATGACTATTATTGTTGTCATCTTCGTCATTATCATCAATTTTAACGACATTTGATTGTTCTTCACTTTGAGTAATAGCCTCTAGCTCATGAGTAAGAATATCATGAAATTCTTCTCCCGCATCATGAACACATCCATAATCTTTATTTGCAACAAATAATAAATCAAATCATAAAATTAGAGCATAGTTATTATGTATTTGTTGTTAAATAGATAAATAACTCTATAACAAATACAATATATATATATAAATTAATAAATTTTAAAAAAAAACTACGATGAAAAGGGCTCGGGGTTGGCCCGAGGCCCTCCAAGGCCGGACGTTTTAAGCCCGAGGCCCGTTAGGGCAGGCCCTCCAGGGCTAATTTCAAATATCTCATCCATTTTTCAAGCCCGACCCGTTTTGCCTACTCTACTCCTAAGTGATACCATGTCTTTGGGAAACAATTCGCCTATTACCCTCCTGCATTAACTTGGGCACCTGGAGCTGTGATGTCTCCCCCAATATCTTGACCAACTCCAGGATCAAACTCTCTCCTTTTGATGAGTGTCCAACCCTTTCACCAGTTGAGCTGAGCCAAGACGAGGGATTACTATCTAAATTTCTTCATAGCAACAACTAACAACCGACCAGCCCTAACTACCTTTTCTGGCAAAAAAAAAAAAAAAAAACTAGCTACCGTTCAACTTTGCCATCAAGCAGATCTACGTGGGCTATTGTACTTACTTGGTTATATTCGTTACCTTTCTTCAAAGCAAACGTCATTGAAATTGGGCCACTATCACCAGCGATGGGGTACTTAATTAAACCCATAGAGTTCGTCAGTTAAGTGGGCCCCACTCCGTTAACAGTCCAGTCCAGGCACGAACCCAGCGATATCGTCGTGATTCGGTGTAGGCGGGGAACCGATTCTGTCGTTAACCGTCTCCGTTAGCTTTTTCCGCCTTTAAAGTCTCAGCGAACTCTCACGCACGAAGCTACCATTCTCCATTCTCTTCCTCCTCTGTTTGTCATTATGGATCGTACTCTCAAGTCCTTTTTTGTCTTCGCACTCCTGTTTGTCTCCGCCGTCTCGTCTGATGAGACGGAGAGCGTCTCCGCCGTCGAGAATGACGCCGATCCGATGATCCGGCAGGTGGTCGACGGCGATCACCGATTGGGTGCAGAGCACCATTTTTCTCTGTTCAAGCGTAAGTTCGGGAAGTCATATGCGTCTAAGGAAGAGCACGATTACAGGTTCAATATATTCAAGGCTAACCTGCGCCGAGCTCGGCGACACCAGAATCTGGACCCAACGGCGGTTCACGGTGTGACTCAGTTCTCGGATTTGACACCGTCCGAGTTTCGGAAGGTTTTGGGTCTCAAAGGCCTTGGGTTGCCCGCTGATGCGAACAAGGCTCCCACCTTGCCGACCGATGATCTTCCCAGCGACTTTGATTGGAGAGATCATGGAGCTGTTACGTCTGTTAAAAACCAGGTTTGTTAATTTCTTTTATCTGTTTTTGATTCCGTTGAAATTAAAAAAAAAAAAAAAAAAAAACGGCATGTCGGAGATTAAATAGTTCAATATAATATTGAGGCGTCTTTCGGTATTTACTGTCATTGATTATTTTTTAAGCGATGATATTCCAATTTTTTGGGAAATTAGGGTTCATGTGGATCATGCTGGAGTTTCAGTGCAACTGGAGCCCTAGAAGGTGCTCACTTCCTCTCTACTGGGGAACTTGTCAGCCTTAGCGAGCAGCAGCTCGTGGACTGCGATCATGAGGTCGGTTATTTCTGGTCTTAGTAATTTCTCTTTCTAATTAGCATCACCTGAATGTTCATGGAGTATTTACTATCTAATTAATGTTGATTGGTTTGAGAGTTTTATCTGCAATTTTGCAGTATCATTCTGTCTCAATAATTCCTTATAAACTAGTTTATGATACATATGCCGCTCTATTTAATTTTGAAGATCAGTCACATTATGCTTTGGCATATTGTAGCGTATTGCTCAATGCTATTTATTCGATTTTTTCCCCCTTTATCAACATGATGGTAGCAGCATTTGAACCCTAGATAAAATGGCCTAGCTACAATGTCTCATCATGGAGACCAAAAACCCTGCTACTTATTTTTTATGCTCTCTTGTGAAGTTATTGAAACTTGTCTCTTGTTAAACGTATAGTTGAGTGCTGCGGCTGCTGTGAAAAAAGTAGTCTGTGCATTACATGTAACAGAGAATTTTGTAGCATGTGTAATTTCTTGGAGAGACATTAAACCCATACCTATATGCAGTGTGATCCAGAAGAACCACGTTCTTGCGACTCTGGCTGCAATGGCGGACTGATGAATAGTGCCTTTGAGTATGCCCTCAAAGCTGGCGGAGTCATGCGGGAGGAAGACTATCCTTATACTGGCACTGACCGTGGGGCCTGCAAATTCGACAAGTCAAAGATTGCAGCTTCGGTTGCCAACTTCAGTGTCGTTTCACTTGATGAAGACCAGATTGCTGCTAATCTTGTGAAAAATGGACCCCTTGCTGGTAAGACTTTGTTAACTAATTTTACTGTCGCCTTGTTTTTGTGGGCTACCCATAGAATCCAATAGTTGTAGACGATTAATGAGGGCTGACTTGTTAATTTTCATGGGTAAATATGCAGTGGCCATCAATGCAGTATTTATGCAAACATATATTGGTGGAGTGTCATGCCCATACATATGTTCAAGGAGGTTGGACCATGGAGTGTTGCTTGTGGGATATGGCTCTTCTGGGTATGCTCCCATTCGGATGAAAGAGAAACAATATTGGATAATTAAAAATTCATGGGGAGAGAATTGGGGAGAAAATGGTTTCTACAAGATTTGCAGGGGGCGCAACATTTGTGGGGTGGACTCCATGGTTTCCACTGTCGCTGCTGTTCATACCACTTCTCAGTAGGATTTGAAACTTTAAATGCCTCTACAGTACATATAACAAAGCATCTGCTACATGCATGATGTACCCACCCCGTTTTATCCAGTCTTGCTTATTTCTGAACAATTTCAATGTTATGATTGACAGAGAACATGAAGCATGGACCCCTTTTATGTTTGGGCCACCCATGCTGTTAATTGTTAACCTATGTCCAAGAATCTTGAATTGATTTGCTTTCTTCAATTTATCAACATATGATTCACAAGTTATTTTATTTTATCTCATTTATTATTCAGAAGTATTACTGTGTTTGATTATATTTAGAGGTGACATTTCTGATTCTGAAATATCTATAACTCAATTCTGACCTGCCTGCATTCGAAAATTCAAGTTCTTCCTATCCATCTCACAGGCTGATTGTATGATTACGTACGCACGTACATATTTCCGACTTAAATCTTAGTATTTTTTTTTTGGGGCCTCTGAGCTTAATAGTTCAATGAAGGGAATCACGTGACATTTTTTTTTTTTTTTTTTTTGTTCCAGAGTTTTGAGAAATAGTTTAGTTCATTAGATAAGATGAGTTGCGTGCCTTTTGCAAATAAAAGCCAACATAAAACAGCCATACTCGTCGACGAGATTGTCAACAGTCATGGAATGATGTCTTCCTCTTGAGCTTTTTTTGTTAAACAGGGAGGCCCCAACCACTTGTTATCCAGCACCTTTTTGGACCTTCTCCTTCTTAACAAGCCCGGTACTCAAGCAATCGACGACTCTGGATTTGAGGAGCAAGAATACATCTATTCATCATTTTTATTGTATATGCGACTGGAAAAAAAAAAAAGAAAAAACATATTTCTTGCTAGTTAAAGAATAATCTGTGAAAATCCATAATTTTACGAACTAGATGCTAAAACACTAAATTCACAACTCTTTCTTTGAAATGTCATAAACCTAAGTTTATTCCATTTAAAGCAATCCTATAAGTTGCTCCCTATGGTTGTTAATGTAGACCTAATTAAGAATTAACGTTGATGATCTTAAATGTAATACTTATTTCACATTTTTCTCGCAAACCAACCCTACTTATATTCTCTCAATAAGGAGGGGAGAATTAAGAAAAATTACAAGGTGCTTTTAAAAAAAAATGTCATATTAGCTAACAAACATATTTAATCATACTTAGATTAATTAATTCTTATATTGAGGATTATATGAGTACATATTTGATTTGTTATCTTGAAATCAACTTAGTTCTTCTTTAGCCCAAAAAACCAAGGGAAAATCAGTCAAAAGTTTCTATTTAGAAATTTTAATATTTTATTGACCAAAATGACTTGTTATGCATAAAAAGTTTCTATAAAGATTTCATACACAAAAAATATAAATACTCAAATTCACGTCCTCATCAATAAAACTTTGAAATAATACTTTTCATCAATTTTATCATAAAAACAATAAAAACAACAGTACAAAAATAGAATAATTTAATGGGTTTTTTGATTAAGGCTCTCAATTGATTCAAGGGTTAAAGAGTGATTAACACCCTAAAGTATTTTTTTAATGAGAAAATATTTTAGGGTTTTAAGTGTAGCTTGACCCTTAAAAATTGATTGAGATCCAAACATACCCTTGAAGACTCTCCTTAGATATATTTTTCTACAAAATTGAAGAACATTTAACATGAATTTTAGCTCGTTGAAACTATCAACTTTACCTTCCTATGAACAAATTTATTCTCGGAATATAAATTGCCTTTTTATTAAAAGAATAAATTTATTCAAAATATTAACCAATGAATTAAACCTAGACTAGATCAGTTGATTTGGCCCAGAAACCAACAAATTGGTCACTAAACCGGAGGCATTAACCCGATTTATTTATTTTTTTAAAATTGTTTTTCTTTTTGTTTTCTTTATAATTTCATATTAATAACTTGAAATCTTCAATTTTTTACTAATTTGGCCCGAAGTTAGCTCTGATCTGACTCTTAATCCAATACCCCAACCAATTCAACAACCAGTCCGATTTTAATAACCCTGATATTAACTCAACCCCCCAAATACCCTACTATTACACGTCACTTTATCCCTATACAACAGCTAGATTTGTCTAACTTGTCTAACCCTCAAATCAAGGTTTACTGATTTCCATAAGCCGAGATAAATCTTCTCTAACATACAAATCGTATAAGCGTTTCTAAAAGCTAAAACAAACAGGCAAAGGAGACAACGGCACCACAATAATTGTTTGGTGTTCGAGCGTGACCATAGAAACGCTAAAGTGAATTCGCCATAGCTCTCACATAAACCATGACTTGCACTCGTCTAATAGCAAATGCAAGAGTCGAACACCACGAATCTATTATGACAGGCGGGAAACACACCCTAACTCTTAAAATACAAATAATTTATTTAAAATATTACGCAAATAAATTTATAAATATAATGAACTAATATGAAGTAATTATTACACTCAGCCA
This sequence comes from Acacia acuminata, assembly GCA_019022655.1. Taxonomy (NCBI): domain Eukaryota; kingdom Viridiplantae; phylum Streptophyta; class Magnoliopsida; order Fabales; family Fabaceae; genus Acacia; species Acacia acuminata. The sequence goes on along the minus strand of JAFJYI010000025.1, from coordinate 3,248,677 downwards.
TTCCTGCCCAGCCCGTTGCATAGTCATTCCCTCGAGAGAGAATCCATTTATTCCTTCAAAGGCATAAATTAAACATAGATGATACACGGAACGACGCTGGATGAAAAAGTTCCCACGATGCCATCACCACAAACAATGCTTCAGATACCAATCACTGAATCCCCGGTCGAAACCAAAAAAATGAATCACTGCATATCCAAGGCTGAGCTATACAACGATCTAAGATTTATGAATGATTTTAAATAATCACTCGTCTTCATCATCAAGCAACGCGAAAGCAAAAGGATGGAACAAGTAACCATCTCCCTCATAGAACTTATTTTGGAACTCTACCCAGTGAAGACGCAGAGCATGGAGGAAGGCGCTAAGGGTTTCCATCAGAAGTAATACCCCCACAGTTGCAAAAGCAAAGATAATGAAACCCACTATAAGAATGATCACATTGTTGTACCTGTCACACCACACAAAGCAATTAGCAGGCATCTTTCACTCAAGTCATAGAGTCAAACTATTCACTTGATTTTTCCCCTTTTTGTCAAGGTTGAGGGGCTGAAAAATGTAAAAAATGAACGGCCGACCAAAAACCAGTGAAGCTTAATACGTTGTGAGAGCAACGCTTCACCATTTGCATCCTCCAACTCATGAGATGTAATAAAGAAAATGTAACAAAGAAATTTAGAAAGTAGACATACCCCCATGCAAGAAGAAGGACCTTGTCATAGAAAACACTCGACAACTCCGAATGTGCAAGACTGGATGAAAATAAAGAAAAAAGAGACAATGCATCACTATATTTTATTCATTCACCAAAAAAAAAAAAAAAAAAAAAAAAAAAAAAAAAAAAAAAAGGGTCAAAGATTAATGAATTAATTATTTACAATATATATGAGGTTCACACCAGTAAATCAAAGTGTGGGATTCAAGGACTATAAGAAGAATAAGGAAAAAAAATTCACTTGCCAATCATAGGCAATGAAGAAGAAGTTGACTTATAATTGTCTGCAGAGTGGAGCATATAGGCTTGTGTTTTGCATTTCAAGTTCAGGATGCTTCAGAGAAACATCTAGGTTTACAGAAACATACCTAAGAGCCCATAGACGAAGGTAAGAAGCAGTATTAGACACTGCTCCAAGTACAAATTCAATGGAATGTATGAGCTGATGCACAAAGATTTCACTGAAGTCAAATTCCTCATGACCATGGGAATCATGATTTGACTCCACGAGCAAGCTCTCCTCCGTGCTTTCAAGTGGTGCATAGGTTTCACCCTGGTGCCTCTGCAGTAAATACTATTTAGAACCAAAATAAAAAAAAAGTTGTTCCATACAATAAGGAAAGCGCAAAGAGAACCATACATCGTGTTGCATCTTCAAAAGAAAAGGTTTCGGTATCAACATCCAGGGCACAGAGACAAAGGCCAGAAGTAGCAGTACAAGCTGGTAGGGACCAAAACAAAGTGTTTTAGTTCTATCCAAGAAAAAAAAAAAAAAGGTAGGTGGGGGTTGGAAATAAAAATAACCTGTAAAGTTTTCTGACCAGGAAAGAGCTGGTTTTCTCCCAAATCATCTGTAGGACTCAGGAACATGTAGATCATTACATGGTACAAATCAGCTTGTGAACCAGTGCACCACTTCACAATGATAAGGAGGGATAGGTAACCAAACAAACTGTTGAGAAATATAATCTCGGGAATAAATTGGAACCTGAAAATTAAAACAGTTTATAAAAAGTTATATTCAATTTTGGGAGATGAAGTAATAGGCCAGTTTATAGAGATGGGAAAAAACTCAGTGATTTTGATTGTAGATGCGTATGATTACTCAGCCAACCCCAAATATTTCCCAATCCCTTGAAGATAGAAGTACGAGTTACCCAAAATACAAGAGATTCTTCACATACAAATAAGAATGACCAGCTAGAGCCCTGAGTAAGCTTCACGGTCGTCAAATAAGGAAAAATACAGATCACAAACTTACCATACATTCAGGCCATTGCCAAAGAATTTGGCATTGAAAAAGCTTATTAAGATTCCAAGGTTCATCTGAGCCACCCCAAGAAGAATTGACATCTTCATTTTCAATGAATTCAGGAATGGCAGTTCACTTCTTGACCCATGCCATACAGGGTCCACTCCAAATGGGTATGTGGGACGCACTTTTATCAAACCTTCAGTAGTTGCATCTCTGCCCCCCAAAAGGATAGAGGTAGCATGTTAAGTGATCAGAATAAAAGAAAACATAGAGCACAATAATAGATCATATGAATAGAGGATTTTTTGTACCTGCAAGAAAAGTCACGGCATGAATATGCTGAGGGAGCAAAGAGTTCAAATGGGACAGAGAAGAACTCATTATAGATCAAACCAGTGAAGATTGAGAAGAGGGACATCAACAAAATAACATAACGACCTCCAAAAGCCATTTCCATCATATCTCCAAGCTTCTGTTTTGTTTTTAATCAGCAAAGTGATGTATTAGATGCATGGCAGGAAAAAGTTAAGGTAATAAAATAAAAATTCATCTTCAAAGAAAATCGTGCAATATGAGGAAAATGTCACCTGGCGAGAAAACTTCTTCTCCCTGATTATTAAATACAAAGTTGCCAGTAGTATACATATTCCATGCCCCCAATCACCAAACATCACCGCAAAAAGAAATGGAAAGGTAACTATGGTATATACAGTAGGATTTGCCTCCTGATACTTAGCCACCCTGAAATATTAATTCTGCAAATTATTGCACTTTTTCACAAGTAAAAATCATGCATCAAAAAGTAAATAAGTATACAATTTATTAACACAACTGTGCAATTTGTCATAGCCAAAGTAATAAAACGAGGGATGACTTTGGGGTTTAAAACTTTTTTCTCTTACGTCCCATTATATGGTTTTAATAAATTGAAAAGGTGGAAATTGGAAAATCAATTAGATCCACGTATAACTGAGTGATTGAGAAGGGAGAGCAACAAAAAATTTATCGATTAAAGGTGGAGAGTAATCTAATTGTACTTTGAGAATGACCAGTAACTATAATTTGTATACATAATCATCTTCCATAGTACAAGCGCATATCAGCTCATGTAAACAATACCTATGCTACATTATAACTCCCTTTGAACAAAAGGAGAAAAGAACGGAGAGAAGGAAACGAGAAAGTATCAAGATACTCACCCATATGCATCCACAATAGATTGAAATGAAGAAGTGAATTTATTTGTCCGGAAATAGGTGGGTGGTGGCTCCCTAGTATGCAAAACTTGGAAAATGGCACCAACTTGGGAGTTAGAGTCAAACGCTGCCCGGTCCAAGGCATCCTGTATCTGAAAAATCAAGGTCCCAATTTCCAAAAATCAATGTTACTATAATTCAAAATACTGAACCCAAAAGAAATCCCCTGGTGGAGAATAGGATTGCATAAACAATAAATACCTGCTTTGTTGCATAAATAGGACTCCAACCCTCAGCCACGAGGCATTTTTTGGTCACATCAAGGCTAAGCATGTTCAGGGTGTGATATATGGATTTCTCCTTTCTCACCTTCATGAGTGGACGGAAATATTTTTAATAAAAAGTAACAATTAATGCCAAGAAAAGAAAAACACTAAACCAAATATTCAGATTTTCTTTGCAGACAGGAAAACTGGATCCATCCCTATAATAAATGAACATAAGGTAAATCTTCATTTTGATTATGCACTTATTGAATAACAGGACTCTGACCCTTAGCCACAGGCCATTTTTTGGTCAAATCAAACCTAAGCATGTTCAGGGTATGGTATATGGATTTTTCCATTGTCACCTTCAAGAGTGGAAAGGAATATTCTTAATAAAAAAAAATGAAAATGAATGCCAAGCAAAGAAAAATGTTAATCCATACATATATGGATTTATCTCGAAGACAGCAAAACTGGATCCATCTCTAGATAAACTTGTTATAATAGGACATAAGGTAAATCTTTATTTTAGTTATGCACTTACGCAAAACATGGTTGAGCATAGTAGTTAAACATACCGACAGATTCCAATGATCAAATTGATCGCCAATAGTCTGTAGCAAGTTACCCTTGTGCAGCAGTCCGGCATCTATAGTAGTCTTCAACTCTGAGAGTCTTGCTGAAACCTGAACGCACAATTGTTTAGACTTGGCAAAAAATGAATCCCCAAAGACAAAGATGCTTCTTTGAAATAAAATGTACAAAAATGAAAAGCAAAAGGCTAGATAAATATTGGCCAAAAAAAGGCCAGATAAAAAAATATCATAATGAAGCATAAACTAAGAATCCAGTCTGCCAGCAAATTCATTTCTGAATAAATTCATCAACATGTGTTGGTATTTTGATGGGAAAATTAAACAAGACAATATTGGTTGATCATGAATGGCACCATTCAACGAACATGCCTACGCCTAAGGAACAAGAAAAGTAATATCAGCTCAAGCAAGTATCTGGTTCATAACTCATTAAACAAACAAAAAATTAATTAAAAAGGAAAAAAAGTAAAAGCACCCAATCACCTGCTGTTGCTAGATTTTTTTTTTTTTGCCACTAATACACAGTCCCAATGAAGACATGGATATGGAAAACATCTTCAAGGAATTAATTTTTAACAAGCTTAATGGTATATGCACCATCCACTTTACACTACTTATAAGTTTTTAACAGAACAAATATTTTCTTATTCATGAGCCCTGTAAGCAAATAGTAAAGATTGCATTGTTTATTGCTAAAGTGCATAATTGAAGCCATATGAAGACTTGGATCAAGGGTCACCATGAATTATCCACAACACAAGTCTTATCCCACTTAAAAAGGTCAACTACATAGGTTTCACGAACAACCAACTTTTAAAATATATCATTTACGAAGAAATCCCGTATGATAATTTCATGTTCTATCCACAATATCTCAGGGAAATTAAATTCGACCAGAGGAAATAACTTCTCTCATGCTTGTCTAAAGTTTAACTAGGATTTGTCGGTTTCATTTTTTCTTTCCCAACAACTTAAAATCCACATGTGCAGAATTAAAGCAGTACAGCAGAAACTAGAGGAACACTTTTTTTTTTTTTTTTGGAAAAAAAAAAAAATGTAAAGATTCTACAGAAGCATTTCCAGTTTTCCTCACGATAATGGGAATTTAAAAAACAAACCTCTGCAATCATTTGATCCTGTTTTCCTGATTCCTCAGCAAAAGGATAACGATTTGCTCCAAAGGCTTCACAAATTTTCAGAATCTTGGCTTTTGATCTTTCACCAGCATAGAAGACTAAAAATACATTTTTCTCAATCTGCACGTCAAAATTCATAGCCCGGCATCAAAACCAACAGAAGAGGAAAACTATTAGTTCAATTTCTACTGCATAAACTAGTTTTAAAGACAATGCTAACTGTGATGATTGTGGGAACAACTTAAAACATGAGATAAGTTAACTAGCAGAAGAGGAAAACTATTAGTTCAACTTCTACTGCATAAACTAGTTTTAAGGACAATGCTAACTGTGATGATTGCGGGAACAACTTAAAACTTGAGATAAGTTATCCTTGACAAATACAAATGAAACAACCTCCCCCTATCTGGTACACAGGGTAGCATGAGAGGGCATTGTGAGGAAAATGAGAACAAAGCTATTCATTGGGTGAATCAAGAATTCCTCAGTATAAAATTTCAGTAAGAGATTATATATTAGCAATGATTGAAATAAGAAAATACAAAAAAAGGACAAAGATGGAACAGTACAAGCTATTTTCATGATTTTAATGTTGATGGGGAACAAGAATAAGCACCTTTTCTCCAGAAACAGGGTCTGTGACAGGATCCTCAACAATGACTTGCCTCAAAAACAAATTGCCCCTAGTAGCACGAAATAAAATTCTCTCAAATGCCATGGATCTTTCCCTGGGAACAAGACCAGCTAGAAAACCCAACTTCACTTGCTTTGATGAATCTGTTGACATTTCCTTCACAACAAACCAAACCAGAGGATTATTTCAGAAAAGAAAAAAAAGATTATTATTAACTGTGTGTGTGTGTGTGTGTGTGTGTTTGTGAAAAAGTAACATGGGGATAGTTAAGAAACATACTTGATCTTGTAATAAAGGTGTTTGCACAGATTCTCCACTGTGACGTGATTCAAGTTCTCTCTGCTGCTCCAAGGCACGACTCTGAGCTGAATGGAAAAACTCTCCAGCCTGAAAAGAAAGAATAATCATTTGATTAGTTGGCTTATCAAGTCTTAAGATTTGGATAGCAAAGGTTTAATCTTATAAACTAAAGTTTGATGGGATTAATTATTACATCCTTCAAAACTGGAAATTGGTGAAAATAGGACACTTATGATTGAAAGAGGAAAAAATATAGACTTGGCACTTAAAAATATTGATAAATTTTTCAAGAATTTTTTTCTAAAAGAACAAGAATGCTAACAAAATTTAGACTTCTTTAACAAAGCCTTAATCTAGAGATTGGAATAGGCAGTAGAACCACATATGACACTGTAAGCACTTAATGAAATTTTAGGCAGTATCTCTTCAACTTGCAGGCCTTGATGTTGGACCTGCAGTTGCACCTATAACATGGGTAAAAATGGGAGAAAATAAAGCCTGAAGCAAAAACTAGAAGTGCAGCTAAACAAAATACATGACATAACATAAACTCCATTTTCATGTCTATCAAGCACAACCTATGGTTTAGCCAGCAGTGAAACAATTCCCATGCCCATGTTACCTTTAATATACCAATAGAACAAGAATATCATTAATCACAAGCCAGGGAAGCCACCATAGCTTTGATGCAAAAAACAAGAAGTCTGGCCAAGAATTATGACAGGCAGTAAATAACTGAATAAGAATCTAAATTAAATGTTAGGGATCCAGGTGTCCTAGACACATGTTTAGATGTTAGGAAGAGGTTCTGGTCAGTTTATGACAGTTTAGAGAAGTTGTTATTATCTTATCTCTTTAAGTAACAGTTATTATAGGAAGTTATCAGTATTGAAGTCTATAAATATGTGTAATATGGTTTATGAAAGAGTGTGAAGAATATTATCTAAAGTTATTGTGTATTGTGTGTTGGCTACAGTTACAGATCCTGGCTCTAGATTTCCCTTTCCTTCTCTTAATTTTCTTAAGTTCTATCATTAAGGGGGGGAAATTTTCGCAAATTCTGCTTTAACATAGTCAAGATATACCCATGCATATTTAGAGTTCTGATTTATCCAGTATAATTAAGGAAAAAGCATTACTTTTGCTTTTCAATTTTCTTTTCAATATAATTGCTTAAGTACTTACTTTAATTGACCATGCTACAAAATTGACCCAAAGAATTTGTGCAAGACTCTATTACTTGCAAAAGCTTAAACATACAAGACGGTCACTAGAACAATCAGCCAACCACCCTATATGAATAAAACAAAGAATAGTTGACGTTATTACTATTGATAGTGCCTGTTAGACATGCAATATCTTTTGAGGCTCAAGTAGAAAACAGAATCCACCTTCTGAAGAACGAGCTTATATTCCACAAGTTCATTGTGAGACCGTTGCAACTTTTCACCATTCGCATTCATCTCAGTTAATTCTGCCTCAAGCTCAGCAAGTTTTACCTATAACAAAGATATACTAATGATTAAGACATTAGGGGAAAAACACCAGAGATTAAGGTCAGAAACAGTATCCACTTACCTCTAAATCATCTATATTCACATCAACCTGAGTAGCAAAAGTTGTATATGAAACACCAGCCTTCGACATTTGCTCCTTAAAAAACCGTAACTTCCTTGCCATCTCTCCACATCTTTTTAGCTTCATATGAACATATAGTTATCCAAGTCAATCACCATATGCAACGAACGGTTGAATACAATATCATGATAATGTGAAAAATGAAGTTGCAAGGAGGAGATTCGATATTTGTGTAGCAAGCTCCATTGTCAACATGTTGAAAAATCAAGGTCTTGTGTAGCAACCAAAAAGAAAGGATGGTCCATATCACTTAAGTAATAAAAAGAAAAATAATAACTAATAGGCCTTAATCATTAGTTTATTATTGCTCAAAACATATTTTGCTCATAACTCTTGCAAAAATTGGTCACCATTTCTCATACGTGGCAGTAGGATAACTACTCTGGTTAGACCCTAAGTCCCTAACTATTTCAGTTAGGGAGTTGAATCAGAATAAGTGAATAGCATGAAAATATAAATCCCTTAAGTGTACCTATTTTGGGTTGTTAAATAAAATCATTCAGTTCTCCCCTATTTTCTATCTTTCCTAGTTATTCAGTACCAATGTCCCTGCAACCCATCTCTTAAATAATTCAAAAAGAGAAAGATAGAAGTTGTACTCTCTCATGCTACACACAAATAAATTAGTTAAACAAATAATAAACGAATGAATAATCAAGGGTGGAAAACATTGGAAACCACACTTCTTTTGCTTCTTTTTTCGTCAAAATAGAAACAAGCAAAGAAAATATGTCCTGATTCCAGAAGCAAGTCAAAAAAAAGTGCCAATGATTAAGCCATCAAGCAGAACAAACACACCTGACTTGCATAAGCCCGTTGAAAAGGGCTCTTCTCAACATTGAGCTGAAAATCAGAGAACAAAAAGGCATTAGAGAAATCTTTAAAAGAAGAAGTACATTACTTTGGTTTAGACACAATAAAATCATTTGAATATTCTAATTCTTTTAGACACACATATTTATTTGACTACATAGAGATAATAGCAGGGTAATGCGAAAAAGTACTAATATGTTTAATCATAGAGATTGCAGGAAAGCAAGGCAGAATACGCCAGCCGAGCTACTCCTGAGTTTCCGTGCAAAATTCAATCATATAAAGTCTGTTTAGAAAAAAAAGAAAAAAATCCGAATAGGTTCTCTGGCATATAGTCAAATCCCCCAATCCAGTACCACGCGGCACCTTCACTAATTTCAAACAGAACGAACTGTTCCCATATCGCGGATCATAATGCCAAGAAACTCTTGTCAAGAACACTTCCAAGGAGAAATCGATCACAAATCAAGATACCGAATTATGTAAATCCGGCAAAATTGGATGGAAATCACCACACAAAAACACTTGATAAGTGATTGACGATTTATTGATCGGCAAATTGAGGGAGTGAGCAGAAGTATAGAGCTACTAACATCTTTGAACTGAAGAAGACCTAGATCACCGAGGTAAGAGACAGTAAGATGAGCGGACTCCATGGGAATGATGAGCTGAACCAGCTGCATCGGCTCCGACCGGAAAAGATCCATCGGCGGGCAACAACCTCCGCCCCGAGCGTCGCCCATCTCCTCTCTCTCACACTTTCCCACAGATTCACGGAAGAGATAGGCTGGTAGAGGAACACGGACTTCGATCTCAGTCTCAATGATAGCCCAGAGACGTCCTCCTTCTGTCTCTACAGGCTTCCACGTACCTTTCCTTGCTGTGATTTTATTCTTATATTTTTTTATTTTTTATTTTATTTTATTTTTTGGGTGAAATTGAAACCTGGAGTCTCAGAATTACCAGTGCTCGTCTCTCATCCATGCTCGTCTTAAGTCTTAAGTCTTAACCCGGGAGATAATATTTTTATTTAAATTTCCAAACTTATTTTGTGGATGTAGAATCGATTTGATTTTTGCAGCTCATAAATCATATAAGAAAAATGATACTCATAGATTTTTTTTGGGCGACTATTATATTTTACTAAGTATTTTTTTTGTTACCCAACTGCAAATTACTACCTCCGATCTTAATTATAAGGCGCTAGTTGACCTAGTTAACTTTCTTTGGAGAGATTAAGGAAGCTAAATAAATTACTTAATCATTTCATATATTGTATATCCTTAAATTATATATTAGTTTATTTGTTAAATTAATTAGTTTGAAAAAAAGTAAAAATACTCTAAAGTAATTTAATTAGTTTCTCTAATCTGTCCAAAAAAGTTAACTAGCCTTATAATTAACCGGAGTGAGTATATCATATGGTTTATTGTAAATATATTTTTATATTTCATATTGATTAATGATACGTTAATTAATTATGTGAAAAACTTGTAGATATTAAGTATCAAGATTATGATTTTGCTGGAAGCTTCCTCAGTCTAAAGAAACTATAAATTGATTAAATATAAAATTTGATATAGGGCTTGTTTGAGTTGGCGTTAGAAAAGTAAGTTCACAATCAAAATAAAACTTTTCTGACAAACTTACCTTATATACCGTAAATCATATTGGAAAAACAATTTCTATCATTAATCTGCTCACATAATGTCAAAGGATTGTCAACTGTCAAATACTTAAAATCATGTGCAGTGTTTATATTAAATATTTCCTTGGCAAATCACAAGTGAACATACAAATTATTATAAAAATGTTTTAATTAGTGATATGTAGGAAATAAACACATAATTTAACTATAATTATTTTTTTTGTCTTAAATCATAATTCAAATATAGATTTTGCATACATTATATTTAAAATAGGAGCACTATCGCATAATATGTAGAAGATAAACACACAATTTAATTATAATTCTTTTTTGGCCTGAATCATAATTCAAATATAGATTTTAAATACATTATATTTAAATATAATTTATAAATAACACAATTTCTTTTTTATAAAAAATATATGTGTGAGTTGGTGTCTATTCTGGCCGTTGATGCTAAGTCCTTTTATTATGGACAGTGCCTCTTAATAAATACATGTCGGGTAAAAAAAGGAGAATGATTTTGTATTAGGAAAAATTCTTAGAAAAATATGTTTAAAATAAGGTAAAAATAAATTAAAGTGGCCAATATCACAAATCTCAAATCAGATATATGGTAAGCTTTACCATGATTTGAAATTTGTGATATTGTACCCTTTTTTTTTTCCTATTTTAAACATTTTTTTTTTTTGGATTTTGCCTTGGCACTATCACTCCTATACTATTATTATTTTTATTGTTTTGTTTTGTTTTTATGGGCAGGGACCGCAAATAATGAAACCCTAATCTAACGTAGTGGGCCTATTATCTTAACCCAAAACGGGACCCCAAGATAACATCCGAAAAAAAGACCAAATTCAGAAGCTTCAATTTTCATTCCGTATGACCATGAGAGTTGGTATAGATGATAAGGAATTTAGGATTAGGTCCTTGGGTCATGGGTTTGATCTCCTTTGCCGTCGCTGGGACTCCTTTGGTAAGCGATCTCGTAAGTCCCGCAAAATGCTTCATAGAGCCGGCGTGCCTGCCGGCCTTGGTGACCGATGTCGAACCCTCCAAAACTTTTTTTAAGAAAAAAAAAATTAATTCCGTATAAAAAAAAAAATAATCTTCCGTATTACTCCCTCATCCTTGGATTTAACTAGCAAAGGGGTCGGAACTTCATCAAAAAGAGAAGGTTTGATCTTGGAGTTGGTTAAGGAGCTTGGGGAGGCATTTTTATTCCTAAATGTCTAAATAAACGTCTGAGGATAATCGACAGCTCACCCTACGCACCATTAGTATCATCTCAGAGAAAGGGAGACTTCGCTCTGCCTTTACATCGTAAATGAGTCTAACCCCTTTCATAAAATAAAATTAAAAAAAAAAAAAAAAAAAAAAATTGTATAAAAAAAAAAAAAAAAAAAAAAAAAAATCTTCGGTAATTATCTGTAGCTTTTCTTTCATGTTTTGCAAGTTAGGCCCTTTTCCCCAATTTTGTGCTGATTTCAGACTTCTTCACAATTTTGCCAAAAATGAAACTTCGTTCAGCTCTATGAGGACACAGAAGCTGCCATGGCCCATGGGTCCAGCAGGACTTTGAGAAGTACTTTTTTGTCCATTTGCTATCATTTTGTAACACTGCATATATAATTACGATACACACTGTATATATATACTCAATAGGAGTAATAATTATGATTTACCATTCTATATGTACTCAAAAGTCAGAAGAAAGTGTTAATAAGCAACGTTTAGAAATAATATTATAATAACAAGACAATTTCTAACTGTGCTTGTTGAAAGAAGGGGCACATATACTGCAAGCATTAATTATACTAGTACAGCTTGACTCATCGATCATATTCCTGTTGATTTGAAGGCAATAATGAACGTAAGGCAACATAAATTAAATTCGAAGGTGAAAAACACAACAACATAATAATTATCAGGCATTAGTAATTATTTAATCTTGGGATGATTCCACATATCATGTTCTTGTTACTTAAATAAGTAATCTGGGTTTGAATCCTAACTGTTGTATATGTAACAACTCAATTGGGAGAGATATTTGTCTCAGGAGACAGGAAGTGTCATGAAAGTAAAGAAAGAAATAGACAAATGTTGGTGATATAATCATTTTTGACATGGGAGTGGATAAAGTAAAAGGAAAGCAGAATATTATGCGTTGATCAAGGAAGAATTTTCTTTAAATAAATTGAGGGAGAAAAGGAAGGAGAAGAAATGGCTAAACACAAACTTTTGTTTTGTTTTTGTCATGGCCTAACCTCCTCATTCATGTACGTTTTTTTGGGTTCACATTAGGTGTTTTTTCCTTATGTGCTTCTTACATGCTTATCCCTCTAATTAAAAGGACAAGCAATTTTTTTAATTTTTTTATATATTCTATATATTTAGATTAAATCATATGCAACTTTCTGAAAAAAAAATTTGCCTTGTATCTCAAATTAATTAGTTTCCGGGATATATTTCAATGCGAACTAGAAACTAATTAATTTGAGATACTTGGGTGTAAATTTTTTTTTCTAGAAAGCATCATAAAATTTAATCAAAATATATAGAATATAAAAAAAATTGTTTGTAACAAGCATGTAAGAAGCACATATCCATTTTTTTGTTCATGAGTTTTTTCAATATTTTTAAAGTACATGTACCATAAATCTTGGGAAAATCTCACTCTAGTCCTAAGAACTGTGAAAAATATAAAAAAAAGCTTCATTTATATAGGGAAAATCCTTGTGAGGGACCTTTTTGGGAAAAAAAAAACCTAAAAAGAGACCTAAGAATCTGACAATCTCGAAAAGGCCCCTTGGTCCTTTTCTCGGATAAATTCATTAAAAATTTACAACTAAATCGGTCTCATTTACAACAATTTTTTTACTCGTTTACAACTAAATCGGTCTCATTTACAACAATTTTTTTACAACTAAATCGGTCATTTACAACAATTTTTTTACAACTAATATCAGTCTCATTTAAACAATTATATCGACAATTATATCATCTCATTTACAACTCACCAAAATTCGACAAACCCAAAAAGGACCAAGGGACTTTTCCGGGATGGTCGATTCTTAGGTCCTTTTTTGGGTTTTTTTTGCCAAAAAGGTCCCAGAGAAGGATTTTCCCATTTATATAAAATGTCCCTAGTTATGTTATTAATATAAATATGATTGTCAATGATTACTCTATAACTTGTCAACATAATTATATACACTTGTCAATGGAAGTTGTTTTAGCCAACAATAAATGAGATTATTAATTGTTAATATAATAATACACATTTGTCAACTGGAGCTGGATTAGTTAACATAAATAGGCTTGTCAATATCACTTTTCTACGAGAGTTGCTTTAGTTAACATATATGAGTTTGTCAATTGCCGCTTTTTAATTTGTCAATAAAGTAAGTTTACATTTGAAATTTATATCACAAGGTCCCTAGGGTTTTTTTAGGAAAATATCACTTAGGTCCCAAAGAACATAAAAAATATCAAAAAGTCCCAACCCAAAATCATATATATAAAAAGTCCATAGGAATTTTTTTGATACTAGTTGTATTGACTATAGGAAGTGCTATATTGACAACAAAATTTAAAAACCTGGTCATTCATGACAGAAAAAGCTAGATTCACAACAAGTAGTGATATATTCACAACAAAATTTAAAAACTTAGATTTTGTTTCAAACTCAGATCCCTAAACGTATAAAGGTCATTCACAACAGAAAAAAGCTATATTGACGACAGTAAGTGCTATATTGACAACAAAATCTAAAACCTAGAGTCATTTTGAAATTCAAGTCAATATAGCACTTTCTATTGTGAATATAGCTTTTTCTGTTGTGAATGGCCTCTGTACGCTTAGGGATCGGAGTTTGAAACAAAATCCGTTTTTAAATTTTGTTGTGAATATAGCACTTCCTATTGTGAATCTAGCTTTTTCTGTTGTGAATGGCCTCTGTACCCTTAGGAACCTGAGTTTGAAACAAAATATAGGTGTTTAAATTTTGTTGTGAATATAATACTTCCTATTGTGAATCTAGTTTTTTCTGTTATAAATGGCCAGGTTTTTAAATTTTGTTGTCAATATAGCACTTCCTGTTGTGAATATAGCACTTCCTGTTATCAATATAACTAATGGGACTTTTTTGATATGTGATTTTGAGTTGAAACTTTTTTGATATTTTTTATGTTCCTTGGGACTTGAGTGATATTTTCCCTTTTCTTATAGAGAAATCTACAATAGAACTTTTTTTTATATTTCTTCTGGTCCTTGGGACCTGAATGAGATTTTCCCATAAATTTTACATAATTTAGTCCTTAATCGCTGCCCTATGCTTGGTTCTTATAGATTGAAATATTGGGAAGGATAGAAAGTAGCATGCTCTATAATATATTTTCCTGATAGGTGATTGTTAAAATGCTTGTGAGAAATTTTTGTGAAGGTGGTGTGTAACGATCATAAGTACTTATGAGAACCACACCCCAAAAATTAGTTGTTGGAGTTGGGGAACCCAAGACTTTATAAGGCCTCTCTTTCAAGGAAACCCACTCGATATATAACTCATTATAATGCACCCCCTTGAGAGCTGACGTCCCAGGGACTCCACTCTATGGCACTTCTCTCAATGCTTCATTCAACCACTTACTGGTTAACCCTCCTATTAGAATCCTCTGTGGGTAGCCTTTTTCGTGAAGATTGGGCTCTCAATGAAAGCGCCAATGTGATGATGATCACAAACTCAAAGGGAAATCTTATCCCAAAAGACTAGCCTATTATGAGGAAGATTCCCTTGAACTTATAAACCCTACTCTACTTGTGAGATCCTGATGTGAGGGCCTCATAACATAGTCACCTCCTTTAAAGTTGACGTCCCTAACAACCCCACACCACGGCACTTTACTTGACACTCAGCCTCCTATTGTTCAGAACCCTCCATAGATAACCTTTTCTATGAATATTGGGATCTCAATAAAAGCACCATTATAACAAGTACAAGTTCTTGGGAGAAAAAAAAAAAAAAAAAAAAAAAAAAAAGATACTAGAGTTGAGAAACCTAAAGTTACTTTTAAGGTTACTTTTCATGTCCGTAAGATGTGTATACCCACATCTATGCTATTTCCTTCAAGTCATCATTTCAATGCTACAAGCAGTGGGAAAAAACATAATCATGCATCATGTACAACCCAAAAAAGTTTTGATATCAAAGATAGGAAGGAGACATAACATTTAATTTGTTGGTTAGGGCCTAGACAATGAGAGCTGCCACCTACTAGTCTATGAACTTTTATTATCGGTTCTTAGCCCTCAACAAAGTATCAATGTGATCTTAAATGTTGATTTTCTTTTTTCTACTATTTGCCTAAACAATAATATATGATGTACAAGTAATCTCTCTTTAGGCTTTTATTTTCTCAAAAATCTTTTACAGAAAAATCTGAGGCCTTCCTGCACAAGTTGAAATGTTTAGCTTCCTTTTTTTAGTTGTCTTATCCAGTTGTAAATCTTATATGCTAGCTTTTAATAGAGATATTAATTGCAATTTGGTTCCTTTTTAGATGTTTCACCCGAGAGACACATCAACTTTAATTCAAAGGGGAGACTCTAAGACATTAATTGGTGGATCATAGGCCCTGAGAGCAGACAGATTCAGGTTCACTTCCAGAAGTTAATTGTACTATATGTTACTGTGTCATCTTTTTTTTTTTTTTTTTTTTTTATTAAAAATGTCGCAATCTTCCATTTTTCATAATTTTCCTCATTCCATTTTAAATTTCAGGCTTTTTCTGGCCTTCATTCCTGAGGAAGGATGTTTGGGACATGAGGGTCACATCCTTTTGGTGGAGGAACACATTTGAATCACCCTTGTCCCGTGTCATGATTTGCTTTGGCTTTGTGTTTGGGCGCGGCTTTGGACCTTGTCCGTAAGGGACATGAGGGTCACATCCTTTTGGTGGAGGAACACATTTGAATCACCCTTGTCCCACATGATTTGCTTTGGCTCTGTGTTTGGGCCAAAACTCTTGGCCAAAACTCTTGGCCTTTTTTTTTTTTTAATTAGTTTTGACTTTTTGGAAAAACTCATCAATTGTGGCTTATATGGGTGCAGCGCATGGTCCTTACACAAGGACCAAAGCTGCGCCCTCCGTGTTTCATGTGTTGAACAACAAATTTATAAGAATGATTTGCTTTGTGCTTTGATGGTAATAATCATGAGTTGATAATTACAAGTTACAACAATTCAATGCGTTCCAGAAAATAATTTCATTGAAGTAAATTTTTCTAGCTGGGATAAAGAGGCAACATTTTCGTAATAACTAGCATACTTATATAGTTTATTTAAAGTTATTATTGAATATTGATATTATATCTTGAATTTAATGCCTCATATTTGTTCATTTTCCAATTCGGACACTTGTTTGTTATTCCATATACTTTGTGTATTAAAAAATAAATTTTAAAATTTTCAATTCCACACACTGGGATCAGATATAAAATTTTAAAATGTTATTTGTCGTCCATGTGTTTCTCTGGCATTATTAGAAGCCCAAGTCTGTCTTTTTTTGAAAAAGAAAAAAAAAAGCCATATTATTGCACTCTTCTTCATCCCTATCACATATTTTTTTATAAGAAACAACTTTCATTAAACAATAAAATAATAATACATCATAAATCTGCAACCGGAATAGAACATGATTGCAGAGAGGAAAGAACATCATGATGGGCATTCATTAATCATTACCTTACTCACCTGATCAAACTCAAATAAATCTAGTAAAATACCTATGTATGTCTTTGTATAAAATGTTGTTTGAGCTTTGTCTAGTCCCATCTGGTGGCAAAATGAGTTTCCTCATGCAATAAACCTGAAGCTTTCTGGACAGGAGCTTGGAAAGAAATAGGAATTTGAAATTCACTGTATTGTTCCCCTGAATAAGTGTCGGAGGATTATTTTCTACTAACATTTCATCCTTAGCTTGAATGCCAAAGAGATTGCAGATACAGTAAAATCAATGTCCTTGATTGCTTCTGCTAAAGGATGGACTGGTTTGATCTTTTGATGCATAATTTGATTCTTAGCTCTTCATCCAAATGGTTGATATATATAAGCTTGATCATCTCTATAAAACAAAACCATCTTTATATAAGTGTGTAAGAGTTGTTTTGAGCTAGCCTTTAAGATGATCAAAGGATGATAAATTCAGCCTTGGGATCACATTTAATTTAAAGAAATATTACAAGGAACTTTTTTGTGTCAATCTCAAATCTCTAATAAAAATGTGTCAACTCAAACAATTTGAACCCTATACATGTATATTTGGCGAAAACATATATCTAGTGAACAATAGTAATATAGTAGGAGTATTAATTAAATTGTGTCCCTGACTTGTTACAATTCTTATGGATGAGAAGACCGGCCATGAATGTAAGTCTGTAGTACGGGTTTATGTTGCTCTTTGTTGTTTTTGTATTTCCCCAACCCTGGATGCTCATTCATGTTGGTTATTTGTTTAAATATTCACTCTTTAATTATTACGTTTAAAAACAACCACTATTAGAAAATAGGTTTTTAAGACTATCGTCACTTCTAGACCTCTATAGGTGGAGATGATTTAAAAACTATGATTGGTGACATTCTTATAAGCGTTGTTACAAATTTTGACCTCTATCTTTGATCATCATTTCAATATCTAAACTTCTACTTCAATCCCCAAATTTGCTCCTTCATTTTTTATTTCATGACCTAAATATTTTTACAGTTTCATTTTACCGCGAGTGAGCGAAGAGGAACCCAAATCTAGTTTCATTTTCACAGTTTCCAGATATAAATGCCTTCCGAAAAAACGCTCTCAATGACTTCGACGGATCCTCCCCACGCTCTCCCACCGACAGATTCTGGGAACCGGAAACTTCCACCGGATCGGCCGCCAGCTGAAGGCCAAGATGACCGGAAGAAGAAGAAAAAGACAGATGCTATTGAACACGCCATTATGGATGACAGAATGTTGGATAATGAATCGACCGGCAAAGATACGAATGCAACGAGGCTTCTGAGAAAAAAGAAAAACAAGGCAAAGAAGAAGCTAAAATTCCTAAATTCCCTTCCTATCGGGCTTCCCTCATGGGTTTTAATGGAGTTGCTCACTGTGATCATGTCATGGAAGAAGAAGATTTATTTACCAATGATAAAGAGATTTGTTGGAAACTACCAGAGGAGTCTGAAGAGATGAAAAAATTAATGGAAATGTATCCAGTTGCACCGTGCACGGAAGAGGAATATAACGAATGGTGTGAACCGTGGAATTATGCATTGATCCTTACTGTGCTTGGCATGAGAATTAATCTATATGTTCTAAAGGAGATCTTGATAAAGCTCTGGGGATTTTCGACCTTTGAATTAATTGATATCCCTAACAACTATTTCGTGGTCAGATTTCAAGACAGGGGATTTATGGAGATCGCATTATCGAAAAGTATTATATGAAGGCCCCTGGATAATTAAACAAAGACCTTGTGTTCTTATACAGAGATGGACTCCTTATTTTAATCCCTATCAAAACTCTCTAGGCGAGTGGCAACGTGGGTAAGGATCCCGGATGTCCCAATGCATTTATATAATAAACACCGTATATCAAGATTGGGAGATCGTATTGGGCGAACGTTGAAGGTCGATATGAACACATTGCAAGACAGTCAAGCCTCAAATCCGAAAATCCAAAGAGGAAAGTTTGTCAGAATTTGTGTAGAATTGGATTTACAGAAGAGGCTTGTTCCAAAGGTTATAGCAGCTGGTTCAATATTCAACGTGGAGTACGAGGGCCTTACTCTTATTTGTTTTGCTTGTGGAAGATTTGGGCATAGAAGAGATGATTGTCCGTTCAGATGCTCTGCTTCAACCTCTAATGGAGGTGCGACGGTCATGCAGCAAGGCACGGTGCACCAGCAACCTTCGATGCAAGCTTTCAATCGGACAGGGTCGAAATCACCGGCGAATGCTGTTGAAGACGGCTTCGGTCCATGGATGTTAGTGAACCGCCGAGCTAACCGGAACAGACCTTCCCAACGGCTAGATTTCAGAGAGACACAGCGAAATCCGTCGGGGCATGGGTCCAAGATCTCCAAATCGGGCTCTGTCAGGCAAGGTACACGGTTTGCAGTGATTGAAAATCTGCAAGAAGAAGCTGATGTGATGCAAGGCGACTTTGCTGTACGGACCGAGGAGGTATTCGCGGCTGAAGAAAGAAGCAATAAAGTGGTTCTGAATAAATCTAATGCCCAGGGGAATAAGTGTGCGCCAGCTGGAAGAGGAATTAGTCAAAATATGAAAGTGGAATATAGGGCTAAGGGAAAGAATGCACTAAATGGGCTCAATAAATTACAAGACAGCACTGGGCCCAATTCGTGCTCTCTTATGGGCCAAACTGATCAGCAAAAGGCTTTGCAAATGGTTCCTAAAGGAAACATTAATTTTAATAGTGAAGGGCCTAGTGAAGGGATAAATGGGCCAGCGAAATCTGATGAAGGAGCTGGGCTTATTATTTTGCAACATGTTCCAAGCCAACTTGAACAAGGCAAGCAGATTGATCAAACTCAAGAGGGAATCACCAATGCTAATAATGCTATAGTTGTGCGTGGAAATCAAAGAAAATCCAATGAAAAGAGAGGCAAAAATAAAGGGCAACGCATTCACAATGTGGTTCATGGAAATATTTCCAATTTAACCCATCAAGATCTTGTTAATGTCCCTGAGGGGAACCTTCACAAGATGAAGCTTCTATGGAACAAAGTCAACATTTATCCGAACAATGGGACCCGAACGAGGACATTGCTCCTGACTTTTTGGAGGATAATGGAACAATTGTGCCGGAATCTCAATTCCAACAACAACAAGAAGAGAAAGCTAGGATAGTGCGGGTAAGTATACCTATCCATTATCTTATATTTTATTTTATTTTTTAATGATTATTGCATCCTGGAATTGTAGGGGGGCTGGTAGCCGGGCCTTCCCTTTAAATATTAGAGATATTGTTAGTAAATACAACATTAATATTCTCTGTCTTTTGGAAACTCGGATTAGTGGAGAAAAAGCTGATAAAGTTTGCCGTAAGTTAGGCTTTAGTCATTGGATCCGGGTTGAATCTACGGGTTTCTCAGGTGGTATTTGGCTTCTGTGGGATAATAATAATTTTGATATTAACTACATTAATTCCACTACTCAATTGCTTCATTGCCAAGTTAAAGATCTTCATACTAATACCTTAAGCCTTGTGACGATTGTCTATGGTGAAACTACAACAGCTGGTAGAACTAATTTATGGAACTCTCTTCGGATGCTTGCCAATGTCAACACTAATCTCCCTTGGTTAGTCCTGGGGATTTTAATGTTTTCTTGTCCCTAAATGATAGACTGGGTGGAGCTGAACCCCCATGGACCGCTATGAAGCAATTCAGGGATTGTATTGACGCTACTGATCTTATTGAGCCGATGGTTCAAGGGGACAAATTCACTTGGGAGAAACAGGGATTAAAAGAAAGGCTGGATTGGGTTTTTACCAATTTCAATTGGATTAATACTTTTCCCAATTTCTCGGTCCGACACGAGCTTAAATTTAAATCTGATCATAGGGTGGTGGTGGTCAATGTGCATCCTTTATCCCAGCAGAGACGTTTCAGGAAATCTTTTTTGTATCAAGCTACTTGGACCCTAGAAAGCGACTTCAAAGATGTTACCAAGGAAGCTTGGCATGACAAAAATTGGGTTCAAGGTCTGGAAAATTTTCATACATCTGCTTCGGAATGGAATGAAAACAGCATTGGTAGTTTTACTAAAAAGAAAAAGGAGATTCTGCGTCGGTTGGAAGGAATCGATAGAACCGAAGGATGAATTCTGAGACGGGTTTATTCGGACTTGAGAAAAAGCTATGGAATGAATATCATAAAGTTGCTACTCAAGAAGAAATCACCTGGTTCCAGAAATCAAGAAGTAAATGGCTGCAAGGGGGTGATCGGAATACAAGATTTTTTCATGCCTCCACCATGATCAAAAGAAAGAAACAGAAAATCGGAGGTGTTCTTAATGAGGCGGGAGACTGGATTGAAGACCATGATACTGCAAAAATGATGGCCCACGATTTTTTCCTTAATCTCTATACCCGTGATGCTTCTGTTAGAGATCCTGCTGAGCTATGTGCTGACTTCCCATCCATTGTTGCCAATGATTTGCGCAGGTTAACAACCAAAGTCACCAGAGTGGAAATAAAAAATGCTACTTTTGCCATGGGGGCTTTTAAGGCGCCGGACCGGATGGCCTTAATGCTCATTTTTTTCAAACTCAGTGGGATGTTGTGGGAGATAAAATATGTGATTTCATTGAAGATTGCTTTGATAACCCCTCCAATATGGCTACCGTTAATAGATCCAAGATTGTGCTCATACCTAAAGTTGACAACCCCTCTTCGTTGAGAGAGTATCGTCCAATATCCTTGTGCAATGTGAGCTTCAAAATCATTACAAAGGTTTTGGCGAATAGATTTAGGAGCATTATGGGACATCTTATAGGACATGAGCAATGTGGATTTATACCTGGCAGGTCCACTTGTGATAATATACTTATTGCCCAAGAAATTATACATTCTATGAGAATGAAGGGAAGGAGAAAAGGATTCGCTGCTATCAAGATTGATATGGAGAAAGCGTATGATAGGCTTGATTGGAAATTTATAGAACATACGCTTATGTGTTTGAATTTGGAGACAAAGTTTATTCAAATCATTATGGCTTGCATAACCACGAATTCTATGTCTATTCTCTGGAACGGTGATGAAAGCCCGAGCTTCAATCCTACTAGAGGGGTTAGACAAGGAGATCCTTTAAGTCCATATATATTTGTCCTTTGTATGGAGCGCCTCAGTCATTTTATTAAAAATGAATGTCAGATTCGGCGATGGAAACCTTTTACTTTCAAAAGAGGAGGTCCCAGAATATCCCATCTTTTCTTCGCTGATGATCTCATCCTCTTCGTCGAAGCTTCTTCTGATCAAATGACAGAGGTTCGTAATGTGATGCGAACCTTCTGTGAAGTTTCGGGACACAGAATTAATCTGGAAAAATCAAGAATGTTTTGCTCTACTAGTGTCCATTTCAATAGAGCTCTTGATCTCAGTCGAATGCTTGGAATTGGAATCACGTCTGATCTGGGGAAATATTTGGGTGTGCCGATTATACACAAAAGAGTCACAAAGGCCACATATCATCCAATTGTTCAAAAAGCTCGTAAAAAGCTCTCCATGTGGAAAAGCAAGTTTCTCACTATAGCTGGGCGATCTGTTTTGATTAAATCTGTGTTATCATCTTTACCTAGCTACTATATGCAGACAGCTCTCCTACCCATATGTACTATAAATGAAATTGACAAGCTATCGAGGAATTTCCTTTGGTCGCAGGAAGAGGACGTGAAAAAATTGCATCTCATTGCTTGGGACAAGATTATCCAAGCTAAGAAGCAGGGAGGTCTTGGGTTCAAAAATTTGAGACGTCAGAATAGGGCGTTCATCATGAAACTTTGTTGGAACCTTCTCAATAAAAAAGATGCTTTGTGGGTTCAATGCCTTTGGGCTAAATACAACTGTGGTAACTCATCTGTGCCTAAAGTTTCAAAAAAGAAAAGTTCATCATCTGCTTGGAAAGCAATCGTTGAAGTTTGGGATAAGTTCATAGGTGGAGTTGGGAGGAAGGTTAATAATGGGATTGACACAAAATTCTGGTGTGATCTTTGGCTTCCCCTTGAACGCCCTCTGGTAACATTTGTCCACAATCCATCATTAATAGATGAGGATGAATCAGTGAGGGATCATATGTCGATGAATGGTAGATGGGATGTTAGTAGGTGGCAGGGAATCCTTCCTTTGCACATAATTAACACAATAATGAGAACTCACCCACCTACTAGCAGTTCTTCTGATGGTTTCACTTGGAGAGCGGCAAAAGATGGAGGCTTCTCTGTTAAGTCGGCTTATCAATATCTCTCTGGTCGGGAAGGTGAAAATGGAAACCAATTTTGGGCCCTATTGTGGAAATGGCAGATTCCAGAGAAAGTGAAATATTTCATGTGGCAGGTTGCCCATGAAAGACTTGCCACAAATTCTTTCAGAGCCAAAATTGGTCTTACAGACAACAGCTTCTGTCCTTTTCTTTGTAATAGTCATGAGAGTGTGCTCCATGTAATCAGGGATCGCTAACGAAAGAGCAAGAAAATTTTGGAAAGAAATGTTAAGACCTAACTATTTTTCCCAATTTTTTGCAGGTAATTTACAGGTTTGGCTTAAGTGGAACATCCATCACAGACCAGGAAAAGGAAGATTTCAGAACTTTCCGTGGTCGAAAATATTTTGCTTGGGCTGTTGGATCCTTTGGACATCAAGATGCAAATCCTTGTTCCAAGGAAAAAATATTGAGATCAGGGAGATGCTTCACTTGTGTAATTACTTATTATTTGAGAGTACTGTTAATCATAATCTATCTCACCAAATCTTTCAACTTGACAGGAATGAGGAAAAGTCTTGGACTCCACCCCCTGAAAATGTGGTTCGCATCGATGTTGATGGATCGGTTAAACAACGCCTGTTCCGAGGCGTGCGGAGGAGTGATCGAGGATTCTCAAGGACAATGGCTAATGGGGTTACGCAAATCCCTTGGACTTCGACGGTCATTGAGGCGGAGCTATATGCCATTATGCTAGGGGATCGAGAATGGCTCAGAAGTTGGGGTTGCAACAAATTATGCTCTATTCTGATTCCCTGGATGCTATCAATATAATCATGAGGGACTGCTATTATGATGATCATCCGCTGAGAGACATCATTGGTGATATCAGAGACCTTCTCTTTCAGGATTGGGACGTCAAGCTTTATTACACGCCAAGAGATAACATTGCATGTGCGGACTACTTAGCTAAGGAAGGCCATGAAGCTCCTCCTCATGAGGACGTGATCATTATCCCAATAATTCCTGTGGGGTGTTTTGACTTGGTGGCAAGGGACCAAATGGCCTGCCAATCTTAGTATTGTAGTTTGTTTGTTTATGTAGGGCTAGAGTTATAGTCTAGTTCCTATTTTATCTGTCCAAGCTCCGGCTTGCCTGTATTATTGAAAAAAAAAAAGATATAAATGCCTTGGGTGACGTCTTATTAGTGCTTATAGGTATTCTGTTAAAGTGTTTTTAAATTTAAATACTCTTTTCTTTTTTACAATATAAAGTAAAATACTCTTCTTTTGAATCATTTTTCAGATTTATACGAACTCTCATTTTGAACTAGTCTAAAATACCTTTTCTCTCCTAGTGAATTATTAATTCTTTATTGTTTAAACTTGACCAGTCTTTAATCCTTAGGTGTTTAAAGTTATAAATCAGCACGTCTCTTTCGTACGTTGAATAGACAGTTTCAAGTATTTAACAAGGTAAATTAATTAATTGAAGTAAATTTAAAGATGAAATTATATATTAATTTATATATAAGATTCGCGTACATCGGTGACTGTATGCTCATGTTCACATCTAAATCACGTAGAGAAAACAAATCAAAACTCTATAGTACTCAATTAAGAGAAAGATCTCTCCCTACATAATGTCTGGTCAGGAAGAGGACAAATATTTTGAAGCCGCGTAGTGAAATTCTTCGTTTTAAAAGTAACTTTGGTTTAAGCACCTTTCTGCATATATTATTATAAGATCGATCAGCATTTGATATGGAGGTTTATTATATAAATTTTAAAGTTAAAGGCATTACGGCGTACTTGCCATGCATGTTACTTCAGTTGGATTGTGCTTGGTATTCTAGACAATATATATCCGATGAAACCTGGGGTAGAAATAGGTTGGGTTAAGCTAAGTTTTTTTTTTTTTTTTTTTTTTTTTGGGGGGGGGGTGTGTTTGATACATTTGAAGGAATTTTAGTTGGACGATCATTTGTAAAAATAGATCATTTGACTGATAAAATATATTGATGTAAGTTCATATGACACCACCAGTTGCATTGGTAGACATTATTTTCAATTAAATGCTAATAACGTGGATCAACTATTCGGCAACGATTAATTAAGTCATGCTTTTTTTGGGTATAACCAATGATATATCAAATTAAGTTAAATCATGAAGTACTAAATGGTATGGCTTTGTTTTACAAAGCTACAGAAAAATATGATTTGAAAGCCCGAAGCTGCATATTTAGGGTAATCCAAAACACATTTCTGGTGAAGTTGAAGAGAACTGCAACGAATGAAATGTGAAATGAAGTAAATGTATCCCACGCAACGCATGGAGGAGTGCATGGTTGAATGCTTTTGAGGGAGGTCATGCTTTTGAATGCGTCGGGGGTGTTAAGAAATATTTAGCACCATATGTGACATGTTGTCAATTCATGTTACATATAGGAATTTTTATGTACTGTGATGGGTATCATTTTGTTGTAATTGCATTTTTTTTTTTTTTGCTTTTGAGCTGAGGCAGAAGTTGCTAAACATATAAGAGTATAACTACCAATATAGTTGTGGTTCATGTTGTGTTTTTGGGTAGTGACTATTTTTGGTTAGTTGATTTGAAATTCAAATATGTTCTTTATTTTCTTTTGTGTTTTATTCAATTTCTTAATAATTTGGATTAGTGGAAAGTGAGGATGTACTTTCATGTTGTAAAATTGTTACACCCCCGCATTGCATGGGGGGGAGTTTGTGCTTAAGGCAGATATTTTCCACCTTCTTCTCAGGCGGAAGGTGCAGTTAATGGGTCAAATCTGAGGAAGTTCTACTTGCTTAGGTGATGATGCTATTCTATTGAAATCAATTGAATTTCCTTATAGTTGATTCAGATTAGGCTACTTTGTTGCATTTCTATATGGTTTATCTGCAATCAGCATTTAGTTCTATATGTATGTGGAATACTGGGATTCATGGCTTCAAATCGATACTTTTTGTTATCTATTAAAATGACAAATTCCATTTGATGGTTTTAATTTTGAGTTTTCTGTGGAACAGCTCCTTTGCACAGTAACTGTTGGAGCACCTTCAGATGGTCAACACTTGGATTCTTTAGTGGGTCCTCCAACAAAGCGATTTTTGCTTCATTACAGTTTTCCACCCTTCTGTACAAATGAAGTTGCCAAACGTACTGGTCTGAACAGGCATGAAGTTGGACATGTTAAAGGAGTTACATTTAGATTTTTGTTACAAATTCAATTAATGGATATGTGTGCCACATAGAGCTCCACTTTGGACATTTAGTTATGCTTTTATAATCTGCATGCCTATTTAACAGTAACAATGAAAATGTATCCCAGCCGCCACATTCTACTTTCGATTGAGTTCTAATTATTCTAATCGCTGTGGATCCTATATTCTATACGGGGGCTGTCTACCCAATGGAGAAAGTTATGTCACCTTACCTCACATTTTCATTACATCTTACTTTCACATGTTTATAACTTGAATTATTGAAGTGCAAAACAGATGATTTCTCTTACATTATATGATTCTTTGACGCTCAATGTTAAGCTCATGCCATTATTTCAGATACTAAATCTGTCAAAGCATCAAGGCGGCAGCTTAAGGAGGCAATATGTGCTGCCCTCTTTGACATGAATGTTCCTGCTATTTGTGCTGTCAACCAGGTTTTCCTCTCTTTTTAACAAGAAAGCTCTGATTGCCTTATATCTACTGTTCTACCATAAGGATGATGCACATTAACAGATGCTGAAAATAGTTCATTAACTCAGATATAGAGGCTTTTTGTGAGTCCTTATCTAAAATAAAAAAATAAAATCAAGGGAAATACTTGTATGTGTCAAATTAGTAGCGAAGGACCTTGGTGTGAATATTCAAGTAGACGTATATGATGTAATGTAACAGAAATTCAAAGTTATTAACCAAGTATGATGTTCAATGTGCTCTGTCCATGAACATAATTCCTTTGAATGATATAATTTGGTTAGTCTATTCTTTCAATCAATTATTTTTGCGTATTTTGTCCATCTTACTTACTTTCTCTTTGATGAACATAGGCCACTTTGTCTCTGTATGCTGCAAAACAAACTTCTGGAATAGCTGTTAATGTTGGTTTTCAGGTCACATCTATTGTTCCAAGTATGCCTATAAACTCCTTTCTTTATATCGCCCTGCATTCTTTAATATAATATCTTAATTCTGCATACTATTTAATTCTTGCATGTAGAGCTTATTAATGTGCTGTCCTTGTAGGGATGCCTGATACATTTTTGTTTCATGCATGAACAAATGGTTGTTAATGCTTAGCCATTCTTTGTCTAAAGTAGTACTCATTTTTTTAAAAAAGGAGAAAACAAAAGGCAACAGAAATGCTAAGTTTAGATTTTTCTGATGGGAAATAGTTACTTGCCTTATCATTTTGCAATTCTGAATGGTAAAGTTATGCGCAAGGTGGGTGTGGAAGTTGTGGGACTGGGAGCAATTAAACTTACAGGATTCCTTAAGGAGTTATGCAACACAAGGTTGGTATATATTCTGATGCAAGGTATGATTATGATATTGTGAAGCTGCATGATACATGCTGTTAATTGTCATATGCAGGGGGCTTCAAGATTGATTTTTTGGAAACATTTTGATATTGTTAATTGCGTACGATTGCTGGTCCGGGCGCAACAAGAAATTCAAAGGGATTATACTTGTGTTTAATATTAAACTTACACGATTGCTGGTAATTCTTGACTCTTTTTTGTTTCGTTCTTATTTTCCCACCTAGTATCTGTGATATTTTTGCTACTATCAGGGCTTGCCCTAGAGTGAATCGAGAGGAGAGTTTTTAAGGAGTAAATTTATGCTAGAAGTATATTTTTGTTGTCACTGCTGGATAATACATTGTGAATTGTCTGATAAGAATTTTGTTTTGTACTTTGGAGTTAATTTTGAAGTTGTGAATAAAGATTTGTAGCAAAGAATTTGAGCCGACCGACTCTTCGAAGACAACCTAGCGCTTCTTATTACAAAACGACAAAGTAATTATACAAGAATATTTATTATCCTAATTTCTACAAAGTTCTCATTTTTTTGCTGATCTGGAAGCTATGCCAAGAGAATAAGGCAGAAGATTTTGCGAAGATCTGTGAGGTAGAAGTGCAAAGAAACCCAAGGAATGGGAAGAAGTTGAAACATCAATGAAATCATCATGAACTTGAGGTTTGTGTTTCTTTGCTTCTTTCTAAAATTAAAATCATTTTTATGGAGAGGCAACTGCCATAACATTTCCCATGGGATTATTCTCAGGAAAACCCCCCGTTTTGCAATATTTATATTACCTTGCACAAGTTAGTCCTCACAAAAAAAAAAAATCTATCAATATACCGATTTGACCCATTCTCACGTTAGAGGTGTTGTTGATACGAGTTTGAAATAGTTTTGATGGGAAATTCCCGCAACTTGTGGTTTTCTCGCTAATTTGTATTCCTACCATCTTCAAATTGGATTATTGATGTCACTCCTTCGATTGGTTTTCTCGCAACTTATTGACTTATGTGAGATAGCCGTAAATTCTATCTATCGGTCCTGATTTTCACATGAAAGGTAAATGATGTGACAACAAATATATGCTCATGTTTTAGTTCGTGGTTCTATATTGTGCTATATTTAGTCTATCTTTGGAGTTGGTTTTTGCACCAAATTTAAGAATGGATTTCACGCAAAGATGAAGATATTATTGAGGCCACAATGAAGGAACTTTCCAAACTCTTTCTGGATGAAATTTCTGCAGACCATAGCAAAGCAAAGATTGTCAAGTACCATGTTAAAACACCAAGGTTTGATTAATTTTCCATGGAGAGGATTATTTCCTTTCAAGTTCTTTGAATATTAACTGTTACATGTGAACTGAATGATGGAAAAAATAAGTTCTTATAGAGTTGGGTTTTGTAAGAATTCTGAAGAAGTTGCAACAATTCGCTATAGGGTATGGACTTAATTGTTGTCCGTTTTATTGCTTACTGGCGGCATTTGAGTTTTTCTCATGGAATATATAAAATTTGAATATGTTCATTTTGTTGTTTTTTATGCATTTGAAGGTCCAGAATTAGAGATATGGTGGAGAAGAAATATGGGCAAATTCATGGACCCCGCTTTGTACTTTGGTAAGCGACTTTGTATTATGAAAGCATGACTAGAACTTGAATTTCTAGGTCGTTCTTGCAAAGCATTATGAGAACATCATGAAATATGCGTCACATCTTGCAAAGCATGACTAGAAAACATGACTACAAATAGCAATTTTGAAATTATATATTCATAACTAGAAATTGAATTTCTAATCTGTTCCTGCTTTGATCTCCAATCCTATAAGGTACACCCATGATCACCCATTGGTTGTCTCCCGACTTTCTCGCACTGTTGTAAATTTAGCAACAAGGTTTTTGAAACAAACATTGTGCAAAGACTTGAATATTCTTCTTGCCCATTTGACTTGAATCCTCCAAGTCGAATTTTGAGATGGCAACATTTGCAGTACCACCCGAAATGTAAGGCCTGTGAGAAGACAAGTTTATTTGGTTGATCGCTTTACCGTCGCCAATAAAATTTACCACAGGTTTTGCTTCGGATGAGCCACTGCAATGGAACCCTCAAGGTATATCTATAATATATTGCTTTTGGGATTTGCAAAGTCGGCTCTTGGTATATGGATTAAATCCCGGGGGAGTAGGTGCTTTTTTCCTTCATCATCTTAGCTTTATCTGCCAAAGCCTTAAATCCTGGGGGAGCAGGTACTTTTTCTTGGTATATGGATTAATCATCTCTGCAAGCTACATTAATCATTGTTGCCCAAATGTATGGACTAGGCTCTTTTTCCTTCAGAGAACAACATTATTCAAAGATCGCTTTCATACTATAGTGTCTTTATGATTCCAACATTCTTTGTTTCTGCAAAGAACAACATTTATCGAAACTAGCTGTATTCGCCCATGTGCAATTAGATGCCGCTTTATCAAGACTTAACAATATTGCAGGTTTGAAGATTCTTATGCGAGATAGGAAAAACCAGGGAAAATGTACAACTACCAATGTTGTTTATAGGGAAATATTTAGAAATGTTTAGAGAGATAATTTTGATATTGGATGTTCATTTTATATATATGAATGTTTATGTAATCTAATGGCTAGCATGTTGATATTATTTTGTTGTTGCTTTTGAGCTGCTGCATATATTGCTAAACATGAAAGCTTACAACTACTGATGTTGCTGTGGTGCATGTTATGTTTTTGGTTCGGATAAAGCGATAATTTATATTTTTTGTTGGCCGATTTGAAACGTAGTTCTTTTCTTTTACTATGCTTTGTTTTCTATTCAATTACTTAATAATTTAGATGAGTTTAAGGAAAGGATACCATGTAATTTTTTTGAATTATTGCACCGCGCAACGTGCGGGGAATTTCATTCTTGTTAAGAGAAAGATCTCTCCCTACATAATGTCTGGTCAGGAAGAGGACAAATATTTTGAAGCCGCGTAGTGAAATTCTTTGTTTTAAAAGTAACTTTGGTTTAAGCACCTTTCTGCATATATTATTATAAGATCGATCAGCATTTGATATGGAGGTTTATTATATAAATTTTAAAGTTAAAGGCATTACGGCGTACTTGCCATGCATGTTACTTTAGTTGGAATGTGCTTGGTGTTCTAGACAATATATCCGATGAAACCTGGGGTAGAAATAGGTTGGGTTAAGCTAAGTTTTATTTAAATAGGCATATAGATTTGAGATAGAAATTTAAAGTCTGAGCTTATATATAGGTTTTTTTTTTTTTTTTTAAATATCTGAGCCTAAGTCTTCAAAAAGCCAAACAAGCTTGAAACATTTTTAAAGACCCACTTAAAATGTAGGCTTTCAAATAAACTTAAAAATATATTCCCCAAACTTTATATATAACTCTTCAAGCCATTTACAATCATGCGATATGTCTGCATTTTGATTTGAAATTAGAAACATAGTTGATTTTGTAGCTGTTTTGTAACCACTACAAATATAAACTTATTTTTTTAAAAAAAAAATTACATTTTGTAGCGGTTTTTAGGCAAAAACTGCTACAAATTGTAATTAATTGTTTTTTTTTTTTTTTTTTTTGCATGAGTTCTAATTTAAACAAGAAAATACATAAATGAAATGCAAAGGTCCAATTTTTTTTTCAAGGGTTCCAAATGAAAATACAAATGTCTAAATTGTGCAAAGTGTCCTAAATCATAAATTGAAATAACTAAGATAACTAACTATTCGACGATTGATCATTAGGTCCTTTCTTTTTTTTGGGGGGGATCATGGGGCTAACAAGAGTTAACAAAGATGTCATTATCGGAAGGATGAGGAGGCGGTTGGACAACAAACCTAGGGATTGGCGGGACCTCTAGATTCTCCTCGTCAGGAAACAATCAACCCCAAGACCTTGACAGTATCACGTTCGTGATATTCCGCCACTGGGTCCGCGAGCGTGGAAGACATCAGCCGTACCTAAATTTGTCTAACAACCTCCGCACGAATCTCCTGAACAATCTCTTGCCTTAGCCTTCAGACACTGGAGGCCCCTGCTCGAGAGCCTCAAAGGCGCCACTCTTGTCGTAGATCGTGTTAAACCTGACTCCTAACCCCATACCCCTACAGCGTTAGTTTAAGGCACTCAACTAGGCCCATAGCAGCTTTCAAAGGCACAATAGGATCCACGGACCCTTGTGATTCCTGTGTCTGGGTCTCTCTCAACTTAGCTTGCGACGCTAATCTGCTTTTGCAACACGCATTTTATGAAATTATTATTAAATAATTTAAATTAATTAAAAAAATATTAAAACAAACAAAGTCTATATCTTATAATGGCCTTATTTTCTTATTGAGAGCTCTCAGTCCCTTCCTAGTGATTATGAGTGACGGTGAATAACTCCTTGTAGTCCGTTCGACGGTTCTCTTGGTGAGCCTTCTTCTCCTACAAGAGCTAAAAAAAATAAATTTATAATATAAAGCTAAAATTAATTTAATTGTAAAAAACACCAATTCACCGTAAGTGACAACGAATGTCTTCGATCCCGCCGTGTGATGGATCCTCTTTTGCCCTCGGCTCTTGGTGTTTCTCGAGAAAGAGACCTCGTAAAAACAACAAAAAATTAAAATTATTTAAATAATAATAATAATAAAATAAATTACCTATCCTTTTGGGCTCCTCCTATATTGGACAAAACTTGTCCAAACATTATGTGGGATGACGTCGGGAACGTTCTCCATCAGCTGCTCTAAAAGTATCGTCCCATCTTTATTCATGATGTGGTAAAGATGATTCCTCCTGTTCTTCCAGCCATCCCCCATCTTTATCATCGTGTACGTCTTCCTGTTGTCGCACACGACAAACCCATCATGTATTACAGTTGAATTAATAATAATTTAATACAGTTAATTAATCAATTAATTAAAAATGACATAAATTATAACTATTTACATTTATAATATAATCGATCACCTTCACAGCCTCGTCCCACGCTATATTCTTCGACGTCCAGGGAATATTCTTCCATGTCTTGAAGTGGATAGGGAACCGCATCCAATTTGCACCCAGCTCATTTAGATACCGATTGAATAGGTGGCCATTCTCAATTGGCTAGTTCGTGGTCTCGTTCCACATAACTATGACATGTAGTCCCCAGTCCAGATTATTGAGACTGGCCACGTTTAGCCTCCTCATGGTTATGTTTCTCTACTCATATGCACAATTTACCACATACTTTAATTAAACTTAGATCCACATTTAAACTTATGTAATTTAGATATTAACTTTATTAGAACAATAATTAAATTTACCTTGAGCTTACATCTCAAACCTCGTCAACCGCGAAGACAATTGTCATGGGTTATTCTAGTCTTGGGCCTCCTCTCCTCGTCCAAGAACCGCTTCATGTCATTTAGTAAGGAAATGTTGAAGTCAAACTCCTTGTTCTCATCGTAATCGCTGAGACTGATGTCAGCCATCTCTAACTGAACATGCAGCTTTATTGGGGTCATCTATTGTGGTTGCTCTAGGGTAAGCTGTTGTGGCAGGGTCGCCTCTTGTGATGGCATGAGGACATGTCTACCTCTGCGTTGCCCTTTACTACCCCTACCATTGCCCCATCTACTGCTACTCCTCCGCAGAATATGTTTGGGGGATACTCAGCCTCCTTCCCCTTACCCTAATCTCTCCCGGAAGTCATAATAACTACGAGTTATTATTAAATAATTACAAACATTATCAATATTTATAAAATAATAATAACAATAATAAGGGGAAACGAAATAAAAGAGTTAATTTTACTAACCTCAAGTGCATAACTTGATCTTTAAATGCTTGAGCAAAACCTTTTAGAGAGCGCAAGAAACGAATTTACTAAAAGTAGTAAAATGAAGGGTGACAACACTTATATATCCTTGAGATTTGTAGCGGTTTTACATAAAAAGAAATCTCTACAAATCACAAAATCCTACCTTGTAAGACGTGAAAGTTAGAAAAACCGCTACAAATATGCAGACTTTTGTATTCTGTAGCGGATATTCCTCAGAATCGTTACAAATATGCAACCATTTGCATTCTGTAACGGTTCTTGTCTTATGATCCACGTACTACAAAGTTGGGGCCACTTATTGCAGCAGTTTTGTGTGTGTGAAAATCGCTACAAATGTTGTTCGCTTACCAGTGCATCATTTGGTGTGAGTCATACCATTGAAAATTTATAGTGGTTTTGAGAAAAATGGCTACACATCCTGATATTTAATTGAGTAAAATACTCTGATTACCCTCCTGTTTTACCTTAATTACACAGACCCAATGGCAGATCCACCTATATGATAGGGGGCACGTGCCCCCTTGATTTTTGATTTTTTTTTTAAAAAAAAATCAAAGCTTTTATTTAAAGGTGATCTGGACATATTTTATTCAAAGAAGGGGCACGTCTCACCTTGCGGACATATTTTAGTATTGTGACCTCAACTGGGAAAGATCTACTTCCTTTTTTGAGATACTTTCCTAACATTTTGTTGTATTTTTTCTGTATTTTAGGTGGATATTCTCAACACAAAAAATTGCTTGAAGCATATGTAGGTTGCTAATTTTCTGCCATGGGCATTTTATAGCTAATACTTGTTCTTTTTCTTATTAATGATGATTAAACTTGCAACTGATGACAAGTGAAAACTTTTTGAATCCCGAACCCCCTTTAAAATAAATTCCCATCCGCCCGCAACCCTCTCCTTTATTTTGAAAACCCATAAAACCCCCCCTTAAAATTAAAATTATGTTACACAAACCTCCCTTATATGAGTAAAATACTCTGACCACCCTCCTGTTTTGGCTTTATTACATAGACATCCCCTCTATTTTGAAAACATACACTTAAATCCGAATAGTTAACTCCATTAAGAATATTCTAAAAAGATTAAAAAAATATAGTATTTTTTAATTAAAGTTTATATAAAAATAAAATTTATATATTATTTTACCCTTAATATTGTACTTAATCCCTAGTTTTACTTTTATATTTTGATTAATATTGTTTAAATAATTTAAGAGTTTTTTATCTTTACAAATAGTTATTTCTTTGATTATTTTAGCATTGGTTAAATAAACATGTACTTGGTCAAATGTGTTTATAAGTATTTGTGGAAAAATTATTAAATTAGAAATTCAAATGGCATATGAAATCTAATCTCAAACTTATATAGTTTATTATATTTGATAAAAATATATGTGTTTAATTTATATTTTTAAGTCAAAATTAATTTATAAGATCAAAACTAATAAATTTCTTAACAAATTAGAAAGTTAGAAAATCTATTAGAATACATTTTTGGTTGTATAAATTTGGTTTTATATACTTAAATAATTCTAATACTCAAGAGGGACATTTTGGTAAAAAAAAAAAAAGTTCAAAAGTCAAACTTAACAGCTTAACTAATGGTTTGGATGGATGGAAAATCTTAAAATATAAGGGAGGTTTGTGTAATATACATTTTAATTTTAAGGGCGGTTTCTATGGGTTTTCAAAATAGAGGGGAGGTCTGTGTAATTAAGGCAAAACAAGAGGGTGGTTAGAATATTTTACTCTAATTTTAAGGGAGGTTTCTATGAATTTTCAAAATAGAGAGGAGGTCTGTGTAATTAAGGCGAAACAGGAGGGTGGTCAGAGTATTTTACTCTAATTAATTTGTAACAGTTTTATCCAACCGTCACGAATTGATAGTTTTTTTTTTTTAGTGTTTGTTTGTTTACATTTGTTCTTTTTTCAAAGCGTGTATTCTCTCTTTTGTCTTTTTTCTTTCTTTTTTTCAGGTAGAAGTAATCAATTTTAACAAATTTTAATTCTACACACTTGGATCAGATATATAATTTTAAAAACTTTAAATTTGTCTATATATTTCGCGGGCATCATTAGAAGCCCAAGTCTCTCTTTTTTGTATTTTTGCATTTTTGTCCTTCTGTGTCCCTATCACATTTCAAGAAATATGACCAGGTACATTTATGTATATCAATCACAAATTTCTAATAAAAATGCGTAAACTCAAAATTTTTTAATCCTATATACATTTAGTGAAAACATCTACAGTTTTGTGTCGCTCATAATGATAGACACTATTTATCTAATATTCTAGATTTCTAGTGAACAATATTAGATAAATATATAGTGTCCTGACTTGTTATAGTTCTTCTGGATGAGAAGACCTTGAAGGAAAGTTTACAGTACAGGTTTGTGTCGCTTATAATGAAGGACAAAACAATGACTCAACAAATCTTTGTTGTTTTTGTATTGCTCCCACCCGGATCCTCATTCATGTTCATTATTTAATTTGTTTAAACATTCACTTTTTATTAATAGGGTTGGCCCGTCTAACTAAGGGGTCAGTTTCTCACAATATAGTTAATGAAAGTTCATATACATGTTGGAAGATGTACACCGTACCTCAAACATCATTAACTTAAACATGCTTAGTAAAAAATAATCACTCTTTATATATAAATCATTTTATCTGATCTGCTGTTCAAACTTGACGACTTTTTAGTCCATATACATGGGCTTAAAGTTTTAATTAAATCAGCTCTTCTCTCCCACATGCAGAATATAGACAGTTTCAAGTATGTTCACATCTAAATTATGTAGAGAAACCGAATCAGATTCAGAACTTTGTGGTAGTAATTAAGAAAAAGAACTCTCTCTCTCTCTCTCTCTCTCTCTACAGTGTCTGGCCTGGTCTGGAAGAGGACAAATGTTTTGAAGCCGCGTGGTAAAATTCTTTGTTTTAAAAGTAGCTTTGGTTTAAGCATCTTTCTGTACGTACAATTATATTATATCAGATCAGCATCTTCTGAAGGTTTAAAATATTCAGTTAAAGGCATTAGAGCGTACTTGCCATGCATGTTACTTTAGTTGGAGTGGACATGGGATTCTAGACAATTTTATCCGATGATGAAACAGATCGTAATAAATTAAAAGAGATTATTTTAATTATAAATCATATGTACCAAGCTGAGAGAATAATATAATTAAAGAATATCAGGGATCAAGTGCCAATACAATTATTGCGTGCTTCTCTTATATTTTGCAACATCATTTTTCTTTTCCTTTAGTTGAGCGATGTGCTAAAAATGATGTTTTTGCTGTTGTATTTGTAATTTCTTTTCGAAAGTAGAGGGCAATTTAAAATATTTGTAATTAATTAATAGTCATATAGTTTGATTGTGCGGCCGTTGCGTGTGAGAGTGGATTATGTAGTATATAATAGTATTAGTTAGACAGCTTTATTAGGTACATATAATATGATAATATATGTGTCTGTATTCCAAGTGCAAAAGGATATATCCTATATTCCTTAATAAGGTAGAGTGTTGTGTCTACATATATATAAATGAGAGTATCAAGCAATATTCCTTGAAGCTTAGTGTCTCTGACTCATTTTTCTATAAAAGCTTGGATGCATGCACTCCTTCTATCTTCTATACTTTAGTGCAGCAGAAGCTAACGCGTCGAGAAGGGTCTCCAGCCTATGTCGGAGATAAGCTTATTCGCTCTCGATATTATCTGCTTTGGGGCTAGAGGTGGGAATAGACAGGTCTTATCGTATTTCTACAATCCGCCTATTTAGGGCTGGTTCGGCTGGCCTCCTGTTGTTAAAAAGGCCATGCCCAGACCTATTTAAAGCCCTGAATATGTAAATAGGTCAGGCCTATTCTGTTAAGGCCTGGCCTGTTTAAATATTAAATAATTATAATTATATTTATATTATATAAATAAAATAATATTTATTATTTTTCATTCTTATATTATAATTTTAAGATATATTTATATAAATTTTGATAGGCTTAAAGTATACAAAGGTTATTTATAGCCTTCAAGGCCTGTAATATGAGGCATTTTTAAAGGCCTACATTATAAGTAGGCCTTTAAAAAGGCTTCAGGCTCAATAAAACCTTATGAAGGCTCTGAGCCTAGAAAAAATGCTTAAATTCAGGCTCAGGCCTTTTGTCCCCATTGCAAGCTCAGGCCTATTTAATCAAAGCCTGATCTGGCCCGACATATTTTCATGCCTATCTGGGGCTATGTCACCCGTGTCTTTCGTTCTGCTCGCCCGCCGGTATAAGACACAACGTGTTGAGTGTTTGCTGTTTATCTATTTAATGCATATATTTTTCATTTTAATTTTCTCTGTTAGGTATACTGTTTAATATGATGTTTATTATTGAAAGTTGAAACAAACAAAAAGTTAAAGCAAATTTATGGGGCGCATGCATATACATACGGAGTATAAAGCAAGGTTGTTCCTATCTGGAAACTTGGGATTTGATGAAGGTCTATGTAGACACACAATGCTAAAGGCTATATCTATACGTGTGTGTTAAATTATTGAAATCTTGGTACTTGAACCAATGGACCCAACTTTGGGTTCAAGCTGGCATAGTGCATCATTGAGCCTGTTTGGGAAAGTATTATAAGTCAAAAAAAAAAAAAAAGATGTATCAGAAGCTTATCAAAAGTGAAAATTTGTTTTTTGAATGTTTGAGATAGTTTCACACTTTATGGGCTTCAAAGCTGAAGTCTACTTTTTTTTATGAAGCCACACCTTCTTGCTTTAATCCTATCACCAAAAGACCACCACTATCCCAAACATAAATTATATCAAAAAAAATTTATCAGAAAAAAAAAAATCCATTAAAAAAAGTCAATCAAATATAAAAATTACTTCTAATATCACTATCCCAAACCGCCCATAATGGGACAAAGCCGAATCGAAGCTCGTCCAGCGAAACAAGACAAATTGCAAAACCTACCCATAATTGTATGCTCCGTCTCACCTACTTTATATTATAACTCGCTAACTAATAAACATTTTTCATTTTTGTTATAAGACACTCATAAGTTTTCGGCGTGTATTTATTTTATTTTTTCATATCTATCCATATTTAATAAGAATAATGAGAGAGAAAATAATTAATACTCCCTCAACTCTTAAATCCTAAATATAAAACAAAGTTAACTTTTTTTTTTGGAAAGATCAAGGAATCTAGTTAAATTACTTTATAGTATTTGTATTTTCATTTTTTTTCTTCAAACTAATTAGTCTATCCTAATAAACTAATATATCATCTAAGGATACATAATAAATGATATGATTAACTATCTTGTTTGGTTTCCTTAATCTTTCTAAAAAAGTCAACTATATCTTATATTTAGGATAAGAAGAAGTATGATATTTGAATTTAGTGTAACTAGTAAAGGTAATATTAGAAATCACATAAATTTTAGGACACCTTTAATGCTTTTAAATGTTTTTATTAATTTGTGAAAATGGATAGTTGATGTCTTATTTTATTATAGCTATTATTAGGGTTGTTCAAAAAACTTAGTGGTCTGGTTGGTCTAGTCTGATCCGACCCGGTCTAGGCAAAAGAAAATTTGGTCCAAGACAATTTTCACCAGACTGGATCGGACTAGATTGCTCAGGTTGGACCGGACTTCGGTCCAGGGGCTTAGACCCCTTAGACTGGTCCGGTCTGACCCGATTTTATTTTTTATTTTGTTTTATTTTTTTGTAAATACCACCGCACTTTGCCACTCAAAGGAGTTTGGATATCCTAATGTGCTTTTTAACTTATAGAAATCAATTTTCACTCAGTCACTTTTTATTACTTTTGGAAGTCAAGTGAAAAATATTGCCTCCCAGGCAACAAAAAAAAAAAGGGAAAAAAACTGGAAAAAGGGAAAAATAAAAATAAAAAACTGGTCGAGGCAGACCGCCGGTCCAGTCCGGTCCAACCCAACCTCAGGCTGGTATCAGATCGAACTGAACCTCGGGTTGACTTTTTCAGCCCGAGGTCCTATCGAGCTAGATCTCAGATTAACCTCCAACCTGACAAAGCCCAGTCTTTGGACATCCATAGCTATTATACACAATTGAGTCATCCATTTTTTTCAACCACTGTACCGTCAGGTCAAAAGCAAAAATCTTTCTTACTTTACATCAATTATTTGACTCATTAATCTGCGGTATATATCCAGACTTCAAGTGATGAGAGAGATGATGATAATCAAAAGAAAAAGGTACAAGATGGTGAGGCATTAGAGACCCTAGCTAATTAAACCCATATAAGTGAGATGATATAGATATATATTAATACTCATGACAAATTAAATTTGAGTTATATTCATTACCTTGAAAGTTGAAACCTTGGGAGGAACAATATTTTATCATGATCAATTACTACACATGCTTTTGGATCCAAAGAACAGATAGAAAAAACCTAGTCATAGTGTGAAACATAAGAGAAGTAGGAGCAACGAAAATAATTAGAAACTTAAAAACATATCTAGTTCTGTACTATATCAAGATCGTATCATTATTTACTCAGAAGCTAGCTTAATATATAGCGCCAACGACATGAGTTTAATTAGTAACATAAACCAGCATGTTCTTCTATATATATATTCTGCATACCTTGTCAAATGAATCTTCAAGCTTATTATTATTGAAGACCCCGAAAAGAAACTAGGAATTCTTTGGTCGAGTGAAATACGATACGGGAGGCCTAAAGGTTCCAAGTGAAAGAGGATACGACGAAGAAGAAGAAAATTGCTCAGCAGAAGAGGCCAGCTGTGAGATCATTAATGGAGGCACAGTAGAAGTGGCAGCATCAGCAACATCATGGGATTGAATCATTGAAGTGTTCATGAAATGGTCACCATGCTGATGATGAATCAGATTCAAAGGGGTTTTGGACGAAGTTTGACCACCAACGTTGTAATTATTATAGGAGAATAAGCTTTCAGGGCCTTGATCATAAAGAACACCACTAAACACGCGTCCTCCTATATTCACAGACGTTTGATATGCATATTCGTCCACCGTATCATCCTCCGAACGCACCCGAACGCACCGGAACTCCGCCGCGGAACTCATCGCAGCCGGCAGCTTACTCAGTTCCTCTATTCCTAATTAAACCGGACACTTATATAGCCATTAATTGTTTCTTTGGTATAAACTAACAATATCTTTTTCTTTACTTACTTAAATCAAAATATGTGTACCTGGAGATGGATTATTAGAGTGAGTGAGAGGTGGAGGGTGAAGGTGGCGTCTCCTAGAGTTAGGAGCCCAAGTACTGTTGATATGAGTTTGGCAGCGGAAGCCTTTATTGTTACAGCAACTTCTGCATCTCATGAATTCACAGCCCTTCTTTGCTTGGTTCCCACAGTCTTGGCATTTGGTCACTTCTCTTCCTTTTTCTTCTCTCAACATCTTTCACTTCCCTTTTTCTCTTCTTTCTTGGCCTGTTGATCTGTTTTAACTTTTGGTCGCTTGTCAGGTTGTCTCACTGATAGCTCTTATTATACAACAAATCAGACCCTCTCTCTCTCTCTTCAAG
The DNA here is from genome assembly GCA_019022655.1 of Acacia acuminata. Taxonomy (NCBI): domain Eukaryota; kingdom Viridiplantae; phylum Streptophyta; class Magnoliopsida; order Fabales; family Fabaceae; genus Acacia; species Acacia acuminata. The sequence goes on along the minus strand of JAFJYI010000025.1, from coordinate 3,207,556 downwards.
ATATTAATATATGCTTTTGAGAGTTTATATATATATATATACACACACATATATGGGCACATCATTGAAAGAGAATTGATTCTTTTGTGTGTTTCAAGATTCACCTCCACTTTGCCCTCTTTGGAGTTTAAAAACCAGTTCATGCCCGGAAAAGAAATGGATCATCTGATCTTCTTATTCATATAGCGATAATTATTAATTCAAGCGTAAGCAGTTGCTGTTGTATTTTGCGCTGGTTTTTAATAATTTCATCTACTTGGTCTCGATAATCGAGATAGCATCAACCGCCAAATTAAAGTAGCGCAAGAAGAAAGTAGAGGAAAGAGAAGAGGGTTTTATCTCCACACACGCTAATTTCAAGCGTGTTTGGAAGAGTTTTGACTTTTGAGGCCCTATGCAACAAGAGTGTCGCTAAAAGTAAAATATGGTTTCAATATGGTTTTGAAACCATATACCAATGTAGTTTCAGACATATATATGAATAATTTTATACAAGTAGGACCCCGAGTATCTTGATTTATCAATGTTCCTGCTTGGGCCTCTGTATTGTCATCCAACCTTACATGTATATATTTGAGGCGGCTTTGGTCCTTTGTGGGTCCCTCGGTTGCTGTCTTTTACTTAAAATGGCACCGTTTTTGGCGTAAAACTGAGTTGGTTCCCTCTCTTTGTTGAAAAAATATCTGGTATTTAAAATATATTGGAGGATATTAATCGTTATTGAAAAAATACTTTATCATCTTGAAAATTTTATTTTAGGATCTTAAAAAAATATTTTAGAATATTACTGGTGTTAAAAAAATACTTAAGGATACTAAAAAAATATTTCATGATCTTAAAAAATTATTTTAGAGCCTTTGAAAAAATCCTAAATTATATTTTTAGTATCAATCAGTACCTGAAATAATTTTTCAAGATCCTAAAATAATTTTTTCAAGATCATGAAGTTTTTTTTACAAGATACCGGTCAAGATCCTCAAATTTTTTTTTAGTACCCGTCAATACCCTAAAATATTTTTTCGCACTCGAATTATAATTTTAATTACCAGTCAATGCATGAAATATTTTTTTAAAAAAAAAAAGAGAGAACCAGCTCAGTTTTGCGCCAAAAATGGCACCATTTTAAGCAAAAGATGGCAGCAGATGGGAATCCGCCTTGTGTTTGTATGAGGGAAAATCTCAAAAAAATTGCTTTAAAATAGGGAAAAGACAAATTAGAAAGTCTACTACTATCACAAATCATAAGTTAAACATGTGGGAGGTATTTGTGATTTGCAAATATTTTCAAATAACCAATTTGCCTATAATTTGTGATTTGAAAATGTTTTCAAATGACTAAGTTGCATCTGAAAGCATTTAGGGAGTTCAAGTTATCAAAATATATACTGAAGTTGTTAATTGCGATTCTTAAATTGTTATTCTCTATACATTAATCAGTAACACTTTACATGGGTGGCTTCAAAATATTATTTACAAGGTTGTTAGTATTTAGAGAGCTCAAGTTGTCAATATATATACTAAAGTTGTTAATTGTGATGCATAATCAACTTAGGTATATAGAATGACAACTTAAGAATCACAATTAACAACTTCAGAAGAAATATTAACAACTTGAGCTTCTCAAATGTTATCAGGGGACAGATTGGTCATTTGAAAGCATTTACAAATTAAAGATTCCTCTCATAGGTCTGACTTAGGATTTCTAATATTGAACTCCCTGATTTATCTTTTTCTTATTTTAATTGAATTTTTCTGAGATTTTCCCAACACACATATATTTATGATCATGGGTGCCATGATTTCTTTTTGGGTACAAATCTTGGGTGTCATAATTAACCTGATGTCTATATATACCTTATCTCTCTTTTATTTTTATTTTTCAGTCCATGACTTGTCCAAATTAAATATCGACGACTCATTTTTAAATAAATAAATAACAATTGTTAAGATGTTGAAATTTATGAAAAAAGTATATATCAAATGTTTCTGTTTAATTTAAATAGTTCAAGAATTAAAAACGAGAAAAAATAAAAGAAGAGGAGGAGTAGGGAACCCATCCAATTGTAAGCTATTGTTGTGTTTTACTTAATCTTCAATTCAATTATTGTGCAATGTAATATTTATCATAAAATATAAGGGTAAAACACAAGTTAATAAGAAGAAAGTAACTTCCAACTGTATTTTGCCTAATTAATCATTAATTTATTGATGCGTGTACTTGTTATCTTCAACAAAAGGATTTGCTAAAACTTTAACAAGTGAATCTTTGCCTTAATGTCTTAGAGAAGCTTTAAAAAGGGCCTTTGAGTATGCATTAAAAGTTAAATAACAAACTGAAATGAGGACAGAAAAGGGATTGAAGAAAGTGACGTTCATAACAAGAGGCTAGGAAAGTTGATGAATGGCGCATAGACTTGGAAGAGAGAGATGATCTTCTGTTACGCGTCTTGTTTTCACAAGTCTATCATCCAAGAAAGGATCCATTTGCATAGTTTTGAGAAGGCTTCTTCTGCACCAATTTGAATAATGCAATTCAGAGTCCGTAGATTTGAAACTGTTTGCTTTCAAAAGTGTACTTCACAAGGTAAAGCGCAATGATATTCAGAAGAAGGCATTTTCAATTCATCTACTTTGTGAGTCACTACCATAACATAACCAGAAGGCATTTTTTCCCCATAATGAAGGGAAAAGGCAGCAGGGGCTGTCATACGGTTTTCCCAGCAAACAAGGTAAAGCTAAAATCTTAATAACTAAATATTATCAAAGATGTAAAGTTACAAACACTTTTTTGCTTTGTTTGCCTCTTCAAAAAGACACTGCAAACTAGTTGGGTGGCTAAGGCATTGCAAAATTTAGTCGTCTTCTTAACACATAAGTCAGTCATTACTTGACGCGTGAAGCCAGCACATGGATCTATAATTGATTGAGTAGAATCCAGTTGGAAGGTAGAAATTCTGGCAGCAGAAAAATCAAAAGGAACAAGACTCTTTGAAGTGTTTGGATACCCGAGAAAAATTTAGACTTCTTACGTTAGTCAATCCTGGTTCAAATTAGTGACATCTACTTCGTACCAGATATCAAACTTTCTAACCATATTTTCCATATCACGATTGTGACATGCTTCTTCCGTACGTAAAGGCCTCCCAATCCCAACATAACTAAAAATGCATGATCTGATTCGATTAGCAGAGTCAGTAAAATGAGAATATGAATTTCACAAACCAAAGATGCACATCCCCAAAATACCAAATTTTCCATCTTCTAAGCCTGGCCATAACAAAGCTGAGGCTGGGGAGATATAAACCAGTGATTCACCAACATGAACAGAGTTATAGGCTTAAGAAGACAAAACAGTTATTTCAATTCAAACACCTTGATCTTTTATTCAGGATGCCCATTTACTGTTAAATTTCTACAATCAGGTCAGAAGCATTTCACATTGACCCAAGAACTTGACCAAACAACATGAAAGGAAAAAAACTATTCCATCAAATATGTAACTATATATACATAACAAATGGCATCCACATAAAAGAAAGACGTGCTTTCTTATCCTGAGGATCAATTACATAGTACCCCTAAATTCACGACTCTCTTGAAAAGACGAGTCTCCAAATACCTTGTACTTAAAGGCTAGTTAATTGTGCTTAAGACCCAGTCCGTGCTTGCCACGAACACACCCAGGCCTCACAAATAGATAAGGCGACTTCTTGGAATTGTTCATCTTCGAAAATCCTCTTTCCCCAATTTCCTCATCCTCTGCCTCCCAAATTTAGCGTTCACAGACCACGGAACGAGCTCATCGTCCAGATCGTAGCCATCGTAATCATCCGTATCCTCGTAGTCATCCCCACCGTAACCACCTGCATCACCATCACCAGATTGAGAGCCATTATCGATCGCACCCTCAGCATCATCAAAACGCCGATCGCCATTGCTATCGTTGTCGTCATCAGGCTGGTCCTTCAGTTTCGGGGCATCGACGTGAGGAAGGTGATACTGAATGCCGTCTATCCGGCCTGAATCGGGAGAAACGGACCAAGAAATCGAAGAAACCCACGAAGCAGTTTTCTTCTGGGGAACGCTATGACCATCTGCATCTTCTTCTTCTTCTTCTTGTTCTTCTTCTGGTGCTTCTTCAGAATCCAGAACGTTGACAAATTCCCACTGAGAGAGAAGATCGTCGTTCACTTCCAAGAATTGAACTTCTTGGAGGAGAAGGAACTCAATAGAAGAAGTGTTTTCCATTGCAAGTTAGTAACCTCTGTTTCTTTTTTTATCTCTTTGTGATGCGAATGTGCCTTTGGTTTTCGGTGCTTGCTTTGATTTATAAAGGCGTGGCTTGTGGGAGGGGGATGACGTGTCCCAATTAAACGCAACCTTACGTGCTGAACCCAATAGGCAATTGTCACGTGTAAGCTTATGTCAATACGTCACGTTCCGGAAAAAAGAAAAAGAAAAAGAAAGGCCTTTTTTGTGATAAGATGTAAAGAAACTATGAAATAACATCACATTTTTACCCCTCCCACCAATGTCTCAAATAAAAATGTCTTCCAAGATGAGCACTGGATCTTGCTTTTATTGTCATTGACAAGATGAGCAAGAGTCATTTTCTTGCAAGAGTATAAATTTTCTGAATGGAATTAGTGGGTACTGGTTATTACGCAAAACATCCAAGTTCCAATCCCATGAGCACGTGTTCTTCCTAATCTCCCATCATTTTTAAATTAAACTCAACAATTTAAATTCAATTCAAACGGTCCAAATTATAGAGCATTGAGGTACGATCTTTGGTCTTAAATATATAAGCTTGATATGATATTTACTTTATTCCTAAATATAGAACCTCAATCTACTTTATCCACCAAATTTATTATTTTTTCTTCAAAACATATCCATTGATTGCACGGTAGGGGATTTTCATCAACGATAGTTACAATGCGAGTAAAAAGCATATTCTAGGCAAACCGCTACCTTTTTTAAATCAATAAATAACTTAACTTTTATATTAAGAATTGGATGGCATAAGATGCATAAAAATCCTACTAAAACAATTATCCAACAAAAAAAATTCCTACTAAAACATACATCACCGTCGTTATGATTATCTTTGTCATCATTATTTATTATTTATGTGATTGGATGAAAGTAATTTTTTTTTCATTAAAAAAAAAAAAAACTCGGCAATGATATGGTAAATGGCATGTGAATATACAGTATACACCGTGGTTAATTTTACATTAAAAAAATCATTTGTCACTATATTCCCACTTTTCATACAAATCTAAAATCTTCACAAAAATATGCAAAATATAGACTCAAGACAAAATAAAATAAAAACATCATAACCAAAAATTTAACTAAATACTTTCCTAATTTCTTTCACTATGGAGCTTGAACAGTTAATATGTATACCTAGTTTCATATTTTTATCATTCAAGGGAAAAATTGTAAAAGGTAAGGAAAGAATTTTTATAATTTACTGCAATATGACACTTGAAGAGAGGGAGGTTTGAATAAAAAAAAAAAAAAGAGAATTCGAATTGGAACTGAAGATAAGGAATGAAAGTATAACGTTCATAACACTATAGAATGAACTATTCCATGCACTCTCCATATATATATGCGTGTGTGTTCTAGGCAGAAAGAGAATCTGGGAATGATTATCGCATATTAATTATAAAAATATAATAAAGATAACTGTTAATATTAAATATGAAATTTATATTTGAATATCATCGTATTTTTCACAACTCATCTAAGAAAAGGTCTCATGCTTCTTCCCTATCAAATGAAACCATATGCTTCTCCTGTAGCAAATATTGAAATGCCCTTTTTTTCAAAATACAAGTTTAGGTGAATCAATCATTGGATCCATTAAGTTCAAGCAAGCTTAATGATTTCAAAAACACTTTTGGAAATATTTCCGGAGGCCCTCACATTAAGATATAGAAGAATAGGAATTTATGTCCATATCAAACAGCTAAGAACAGCCATCCCACAAAAGCGATAACAATTCCTCAGAAGAATCACATACCATTTGTGATACTAGTTCCCATGATAGACATGCAAAGCCCTATATCCCAAGGGAACATTAACTAAATTTTCGCAGCGTTAAATTAAAATGATTAAAAAACCAATATTATCCCTTATCAACAAAATGAACAAGTCTAAATCATTGTCACATACAGCTCTTAGAAATTGCCATCAATTATGTTGATAATTCTAGAACTATTCAAAGCAAGATATTAATTTCATAGCCAATCAATAAGCACCCCGACTTTATCAAAGAAATAAAAAGCATGTAGTCAATGACGTCCGCATGCATTCACAAGTACATTTGTCCTCCCTATAGTAATAACATAAGCAAAAGCCAAGTATTCTCGCCTATAAACTAACAAGAATAGGCAGGCAACAGTAAAAGAACTGAAGTATGCTTCTTATAATAAAAATCAAAATAAACTAAATGAGAGGAAAAAGAAGACAAACTCAAAAAGGAGATACATAAAAACAAGTCCTTCACTGCTGTCAATTATCTTTACCTGCTTAAAATTGATGGACCAACAAATCGCACTCCTTAAAAAAAGTGACCTAAAACTGAGGTTGAAACCAGGTCCTAGCCCAGTAGTTTGATCACCGCACTTGGGAAGGAGAACACAGTAAACCAGAAGCATCAGCACCAACGGCTGCAAGATCACAAACAGTACATAGCCGACCCTCTTGGCTTGGCACAAACCTGGAACCACAGTACGGGCAAGAGACATCCTTCTGTCCTCGATAGATTGGCACATATGTGGCACCACAGATCACAAATGGGTTTCGGAAATCGTAGTTCAACTGTGTAGCATCAGTCATATTCTTTTCTGCAGCAGCTAGTACTTGTCTCGCTGTCTTAGCTTGGTTTTCAATGGTTGGATTGGTTTCAAGTAGCCTCCTAGCAAAATTAGCAGCTGTGGCAATGTTTTTAGCCTTGAAGCAGACACTCATTGCATTCTGTAGGGCAAGCCTCAAATGAGGTGTTTGAAGGTTGCAGTGAGTGAAATATGCTGCTAGTTCTTGCTGGCGTACTGGATTATCCTTCATTTCTCGTCTCTTCAGCTCCATTTGAAGACCCAATACATATTCCTTGACTATAATAATTAACTCCTTCACTTCATCAACTTCCCTTCTTGACTCAACAACCACCACAGGAATAGTATGAAGAATGATAGTGAAAAGCCTAAGAGCCTCAGTGAATTTTCCAGCTGTTGTTGCCTTGTAACCAGCCTTGAGCTTCTCTTCCAATTGAGAGAAATTGAACACAAGAGCTGGTGGGCCCCTAACATTAGGGCTGGCAGACTCACTCCATCCTCTCTCAACCGCAAGAGAAATCACTGGAGTTGATGAAGATGCACGCAGATATGAATAGCTTCCAGTATGAAGATCAAGAAAGAGAGATTTCAAAGGGCCAAAATTTCTAATGCCAAGCTGCCTGTTAAGCAACCGCATTGCAGTGTCGAAATTGCCAGCGGCAGCATGTTCAGCTGCAAGGGATGACTTTTGGATCCATATTTGGCTCACCGGCATGCCAAGAGTTGGAGCCACAAAAACTGCAGAGCGAGCATTTGCAGAAGTCTTGGGGGTTTCTACTTCAGGAGGAAGTTCAAGATCTTCAAGCTCCCATCCCCCTTCTTCATCATCACCTTCAGCTGCTTCTCCATCTTCCAAAGTTGCAGCAACATCCCCATTTTGTAGGCCACCGTCTTCATCAGCTAAATCAAGCTCCAAGTCCCAATCAGTTGCATCAGCTTCATACTCTTCATCAGCACCACCCTGAGCAATATTGTCAAGCCCATTATCAAATACACCTCGCATGACCCTAAGAAGGGGCCAATCACCACCACACATGACTGGGGATGGTGGCATCAAGAGAGTAGGTACTTTTCCCTCAGGTAAAGATGGAACATTATCCCCCAATTCAGCTGCTAGACGTTCAGCAACATCATGTAAACCATGGATTGAAGCAGTTACGTAGGCCAGAGGCAAATGACCCACACGCTCCAAAATTTTAACACGTTCACGGACATCACCCATATATAAGGCATTGTGAAACTGACCCATCACGTCATTCTTTACTTCAGCAATTTTCAACATCTTAGAAAGCTTTTCCATGTTACCAGTTATGAGATAAAGGAAAGACAACCTCTCAAAATTTTTAGTCTTTTGGTACGCATATTCCACTATACCAGCATTGCCTTGGCGAAGAGCCTCTACTCCCAACCTGTACCAGTGGTCCTTTTCATCAATTGCTGTAGCTGATGCAACTGCTATTTGAATGTTCCCACTCTCTAAAGCCAAATTGAAACGAGTCCTCTCATCCTTCACAAAGTGAAGAGCAACTTCCGGAAAACCTTTCTGTTGCAGATAAGCAATTACCGCCTGCCCACAAAGCTGTGAGTTTCTTATCATGTTCATAACATTATCATACCTTTTCCTGAGCAAGGAAAGCTTGAATAAATATTCAGTTGCATCGATAACTATCGATCTGTTCTTCCCATCCCTATCCAGACAGAAGATGGTATTTCCAGAAATCTTTGTGATATAAATTGGGACATCTAGTGTTTTAATTATCCCACTATCTCCGTTGGGTAGGCAGTACTTGATGTGATTTAAAGTTGTATAAATGAAAACTCCATTATCATCCCAGCCTCCACTTTTTACCCGGATTGTCTCGTGGAGAGTGCACTGATGTACAAGCTTCTTGTTTGCAATGATAATGGCATGTTTGCTTAGCAAAGCAACACTTCCCATGTCATTCGACCAAACAACATACTTGACAAAGGGAGTCTGCAGATCACCAAGAACAATCCTCTGCTGGAGATCAAATATAACAACCTTATCCTCTGCTCTGCATAGCAAGTTACCCGTCCCTGCATAGAATATAGCATCTGTGGGAATGGGGAGGGGACTCTTCTTTACAAGCTCATTCTTCAAGTTCTTCAATAAAACTTGATTGCAACTTTTGTCAAGCACAGCAAACCTGTTGCGAGCCACAAATATAGCAGATCCTCCAACGCCTCTCTTTGCATCTTGCACATCTCCCCTACCAAAGCTATCCTTGGGTATGACGTACAACTCATAAGATCCCCCATCCGCATCTGAACAGAGAAGAACAGCGTTTTCTGTTGGACTATAAGAAAGCGTCTTTGGACTTTGATTCAAGCTCACAGAACCAGGTCGTCGAATTGGAAGAACTTGCAACTCTCTTTGAGTTGAGAATTCATATAATCTCAAAAATCTATCTTTAGTATAAAAGACAGAGTCTCCACTAACTGAAAAGGCCGGTCGCTCTCTCTCCAACTTAAAGACAATCATGCCACTATCATGACCAGCTGCCAACAGATTCATTTCAGGATGCGCGGCCAGAATCCAGAACCGGTCATGCTCCCGACGGAAAGTTTGAATTCCAGTTCTCTTTGTACTATCCCAAACCCGAATACTTTTGTCCTCAGAGTTGGATACAATTATGTCCTGTTTTGCATGGAACATAACACATGATACATTATTTGTGTGCCCCCTTAATGTGTCCACTTCCCAAGCCTTTGTCTCTGCAACCAAATTAAAAGGTTAGCTCTCATAGTTTTTAAATAAAGATGTGAGATGGATAGCGTAGTTAGGATTCAAACGTCATAACCTCTTGTTACAATAAGCTACACAACATAAAATAGAATCTTTTGCAACCAAAATTTTCATGCGCTGTTTATAAAGAAATGTCAAGACAGCTAGAGGCCACTATTAATGATTGAATACAATATATGATGTGAGTATTGGGAGGGGAAAGGGGAAGAACAGAGCAACATACCATTCATTCTCCAAAGTTTAACCTGCCGGTCATCTGCTCCTGAGACAATGAGAGGAAGTGTGGGATGGAATGCAGCCCAGTTGACACCTCTATCATGACCTTCTAACACATACTTGACCACAGCATCTATGCCACCAAAAAGATCTGTGTTCATCTGACCCAATCTAAGTATATCATCCGCAGGAGAGGCAGTCTTCTTTTTAAGAGAACTAATATCCCAAACACGAACAGTCTGATCTAATGAGGCAGAAACAACAAGATCCTCTTTAGGGTGGAATGATGCGCACATTACATAATGATTGTGTCCAGTCAAGACTGATACGCAGGTGCGAGACTGCCAGTTCCAAATGCGAATAGTCTGATCATCACTGGCGCTAACAATCCATGGTGATTCATGATGAAACTGCACAGTACGGATATAATCAAGGTGCCCCAAAAGAGTAAATAGACACCTATGCATCTTGTAGTTCCAAACTTTAATCTTGTAATCATCCCCTGCGAAACAATAACTTCACATCAATGCAAAAGCTATACCAGAACAACAAACCATCACTATAGTAATAACTTCATTCACTGATCCAGCATGCACCTCCCCCTGAACTGATATTCTCCCGAACAAAAGCAGTTCCTTCTGTCTAGAAGATCTATTCTTGTAGTAATTCTTTATATGAATTTATTGTACGTAAAGTCGTAAACTGAGCTTAAAAAGGGGGGGAGGGGGAGACACACACACAGACACAATGACCCTGACTTTGAATAGTTCACCCCTGAAGAGAAAACTCCATATTCTGAGTTCTTCTAGTAGTCATAAGATCAATACCCATGGAGATAAGAGAGAACAGAATTCAGGTGTGCACAATATAGACAAATAGAACACACACCAAAACTATTTTAAGCTAACACCGGAGGATAACTAGTCAACGTGGTCAAAAGAACTTTGGACTACTGTCGGCCAGGAGGGGTTGGGAACAATATACACAATTACAAATAAAGGGTCTGTCCCTCTGATCCCGACCACAGCCATAAACACACGAACAATATGTACTGGATCTGGTAGTTATCTCACCCTCAATCCAGTTCTCATGATAGGACATGTAACTTGAATTTCAAATTTACTTATCCTCTTAATATCTGCATTTGTGATTTTTCATTATTGATTTAGTTTTTTTGCACCTCATCAGAAATAAATCACCGAGATCTATAGGCCCTTGATCAATTCAAAAATCAAGCCTTCCAACTTCCATTTCCAGCACATGCATCAATGGATCAGCTGGATAAACAAGGACACTTACCGGATTTGTAATGCTAATGAAATTAAAACAGATACCTCCAGAAACAAACAACGGCTGAGTTTTGTGGAAATGGACACCCCGTACAGGTCCATCGTGCTCATCAAATCTGTCAATAAGAGTACCCATACGATAGTCCCATAGCTGGATAACTCCACTGTGAAGACTCGCGAGGATCCATGGTCTCTTGCTGTGAAGACTCAGGCCCTTCACTCTATTGCTCTTGGTCTCAAACTTTGTCAACATCTTTGCCGATCACCTATCTCAAAGTCCGTATTCACAGTACCCAATACTGAATCAGATAAAATCCAACAAACCAAAGAAATCCCCCTCCCCAAAAACTAGATCAAACCCAATTCGAATGGAACACAAGATACTCACCTCTGATTCGGCGTTAAGCAAAGCCTTCAGAGATGAAATGTTATTCAAAGCTAAGCGACACTTCGAAACCACAAAACAGAATTGAAATCTATAACTGAGAAAACTCCAATTGGAGACGAATCCGTATCAGATAGAGATGGAGGTTGAAAATTCAGGGAATGAGCGAGGAATTTCAATCCCTTCCTAGATCTAGATCGGGGTCGTGTGCTGATTTCAGTCCCCGGGAAGGGAAACGAGACGTAATTTCTGAGGGTTTTGGATAAAAATGGCTATAGAAGTTTACCAGGATTGTTATAAACTACATTTCCCCTTTTTTTTTTCCAAATTGAATTGTTGATGGTCGTAGGATTGATTTTCGACGGTCCTGATTTTTCGAATTGAGGTGATGGGAAAGAAAATGGACAATGCCATTTAAGAGGATGAATGGGATGGAGTAATTAGTGGGTTGCATCCAAAATTGGCCAATTTTACAATGAATGCATTTGTTTTTTGTTTTTTTTAAAGTATTATAAAGCTCAAAGAAGAAATATAATTATTAAAAAATCCCACGGCAATTAAGTAACACATAATAACAAATTATAATATAAAAAAGGATAAATATTCACATGTTATTGAAAGTAGAGTATCTTTTTACTCAATAAATATTTTGCATATATATGATATGATACAAATGTCTCTATAGAGATTCATAGACTTGTCGAATGTGGATTAGTCAAACCATATGAATAGACTTGTTAAACCATGTTCATGGACTTGTCAACATATATATATGGATTTGTCAATACAGACACATGATCTTGTCAAAACATGATTATAAACTTATTAACACAAGCACATGGGGGATTTGTGTCTTTTCACATATGAAAAATAACGTAAAAAAGACACACAGAACTTCAGTGCAATTTTGAAATTTCAATGGACCATTTTATCATATTTTCTCTTATTCAAAACCTAGGGGCAATTTTCCCTAAAAATGGAACATCTTTTAAATTGATAAATTGAATAGCATGTATGTAATGATATGTTCTAATATAATAAATAACAAATATTCACTTGTTATTGGGAGTAAAATTGCCTTTTAACATAATTGTTCTTCAATTTTGAAAGGACTACAATATTTTTTTAGTTTATTCTTACCTAAAATAAATTATAATCAAAATATTTTATAGATGTTTGTGTGTGTGTATAATGAACGTGACAACTATAGTAAGAGAAAGTAAATAATGTTATTCTTTTATTTGATTCTTAATGGGGTGAGGCTGCTTACCATCCTAATAAAAAACTTGTTAGTGGTAAGAAATGCATTTTGTCGTCAATGAGAATTATGTGCAAATAATATTATTGTATTATTATTAATTTATTTATTTATATAATGTCTCCCACAATTGCATTCTCACAACACACGTTTTATTAATGTTATTAAACCTGGATCGGCCTCAAAATCGGTGAACCTGATTGATAAATCGGTCCAGTCCGAACATTAGCCTGATTTACTTTTTCTTCCCTTCATAATTTCATATTAATCAATAACCTTAAAATTTTCACATTCTCACCGATTTGGCTCCAAGTTAACTCTAATTTGACTTTGATCTAACCTATTGACTTTTAATGCAATACCCTTACCAATTAAGTAATCGATTTCGGTTTAATAACCTTGCAATTTATACCACCGCAACCGCTTCTTAGAATCACCCTCCAAGTCTCATGCACCTTTCATGCACCGAACACCACTATAGGCTACCGATTTGTGTAATATTTGTTTTGATTTATTAGTTTATGTACATATTAGTTTTAAATTATTACCATCTAATCACACAACTAAACAATAAGCAAATATGCATAAAGTTAACCCCAAGAGTGTGTGTGTGAAGGTTATATATCTATTTGTTTTAACTTTTTAGAAATATTTTTATGGTGTTTAAGGTAAACATGTGATAAGAGTTTTATCTCGACTTATAGAAAATTATTTAAAAAATCAATAAAAAATATAAAAAAAGACAATAATGAGGGAAATGGGATACAATGAGGCATGGCTGGATAAACATTTTTTTTTCAAATTTTGTAATTTTTATTTTCACTTTCTCGCTTTGTCTCTCGCAAATAGGAGTGGAAATAGATCGACCTCTAATAGACGACCTACGACCTTGTTTGGTTAGGTTCGGTTTGGCCCCGACCTCTTTAACAAAAGTCGGGCTAAAGTCTATTTTGAGGCCTAAATATATAAACAAGTTAGGCTTATTTTATGAAAGCTTGGTCTGTTTGCACATTTTAATATATAACTTCATTTATATTTAATATGATATTTTTATCAATTTTTTATTTTTAATTTAAATATAAAATTATTAAATCATCATAGTGGGTTGGTTCTCTATAATTGAAAACTCAAATAATAGCTTTTTGAATTAATTTTAATTTATATTTATTAAATTATAAGAATTAAATTTTATTTAATCACATTTTAGGCTTTAAATTATAGTCCTTTAAGTCTATTTAAAGCCTTTAAGCTCTAATTTGTAAGTTTATTTAAGGGCCTACATTATAATCAAGCCTATAAAAAGGCTTCATGCCTGACCTAACCTTTTGAAGGCTCAGGCCCAATAAACCTAAAAAAAGCCTATATACAAACCTAGGCTTAGGCTGGGCTTTAAGCCTGTGTTACAGATTCAAGTCATTTAACTAAAGTCAGACCTGACTTCTTTTCATCCCTATCAGATAAGTTATCTTGAGCTGAGGCATTTCACGAAGATGAAGTTTAGATCCAGATTTGGAAGACCAATTAGGAAGCCATGCTTTTTTTTTGAGAAGGCCCAACTACATTTTATGAAGGCCCATAAAGTTCAATTCTGAATTATGTAAGCTACCATTGAAGCCCAAACAACCAGTGCCCTCTCATGATCTCCTTTGGTTTAAGTATAAGTTTGGTAAGAAAAAAGTATAAGTTTGGTAAGAAAAGGAGGGCATGTATACTCTCTAATTCAATATATCATATAAATTGGGTTTCCAAACGTCATTCCCTTGGATTATGGGTGAAATGGTCCAACCCCTTTCTTAAAATTTCTTGTATAAAAAAAAAAAAAAAAAAAAAAACTATAGGTTTGGTTCTGGGCCACATAAAATTTCTCAAAAGCTTGTACTCTGAAACCCAATGAGTATTGCCGGAAATAAGCCCAAATCAACAAAGCCTCAAACTTGTGGTTATTTCATATACAGCTTTTTTGAACGAGTGTCTGAGTTTAATTTATGCTTTAACCAAAAAAAAAACTTTGTGCTTTTCCTCTTGTATCAAAAAAAAAACAAACAAACAAAGCCTCAAACTTCAATTCGAACCTTCGTTCGTTTTTATTACTGAAATCCTTAATCCTTAAGTTATGATTAGCGTATCAATTATTAAAAATAACACTACAGATGTATTTTATAATTTTCCATGAATCAAATTGATAAGAAAAAATTATAAATATTTAAGAAATTAGAAATAAGATCCAAACAATGATTAACTGTGTATCTGTGCACTGTGCAGTTAATTCTCATTGTGGTTAGCAGTTAGCACCCTTATAAGGATGTATAAAGGAAAATGCATAAAAAAAGGGGAAAATTAGGAAGAAGGACCAAGAAGAGATAATATTTATTAGAAAGGACCGTAAAAGTTATAATTATTTAGAAGGACCAACTATCACATTAAAATTTTAAAAATGCTAAATTGCCCTTAATTAAACCTTCCATATTCTATTTTTAAAATTAATATAAATTTTTAAATTTTATTATATTAAACGTAATCTCTTTCTCCCCCTCCTTACGTAGGTATCTATAGAATCAACACACAAATATATTTTATTTTGTCAAAATTATAACTATTAAAATTGACACGAATTTTCAATATCGAAGAAACCTGTGTAGTATTAAAAAAAAATTTGACACAAGCTTTAATTGAAAATAAAAATTACATAATCTTAGGATAACTCAAACTGTTTTATAATTTATTATAAATGTTAAAGAAAGGTTATGTATATCTAATAAACTTTTAAAAATATTCTATTTTAAACAATTCAAAGGAGGCGATTGCCTACATGGAGAAAATACTCACGTGTAAACCAAAAAAAAAAAAAAATTAATATAATCAATAAAGTCTATAAATATTCAATAATAAGATATTAGATAATGTTTAATTTATTATTATTATTTTAGCGATAAAGCTTTTTAATGACTAAGATAAAGACCTTCTCAATTGGTCTATTTTACTTAGAGTTTATTTTATATAAGATTATATAAATTAGGAAAACAACTTAATGATTTAAATGGCCTAATATCTGTGTTAATAATTAAATAATATATTGACTATATGATTATATAGATGCTAGTTAAAGTTTAAAAAAAATGATGATTTTAAAATAAAATTTAAATTACTTTTAAAATAGAATGGGGGAGAGATTGAAGGAAAGAATGTAGGAAGTTTAATAAAGGACAATTTAGTATATTCAAATTTATATTTTCACTATTGGTCCTTTTGCATAATTCCAACTTTTACGGTCCTTCTCAATAAATATCATATGTTGTAGGTCCTTGGTTCTAATTTTCCCTAAAAAAAAATTGGTAGGAGTGACAAGCACTTAAGTAAACAAAGCGTTAGATAAATATATTTATGTAAGTTAAGATAAAACTTATCTCATATACTTAACATGTAAACTGTAAATTAGGTGGTTAGTTGGAATAACACGTGAATATTGAAAAACAACCGTGTAAATTTCAACGGGCGTATTTCTTGGAAACCTAGGAAGTTAAGATAATTGGAGAACCCATACGGTGGAAACCCAAGAACCACCTTCACCTTCATGTGCTTCTTGGTTATCTAGCCCAAATCAAAATCCAAAACCAAGGCTCTTGATACCATGTAAAGTAATGTATAGTTAGAGAAGATAGGAGAAAGAATGAAGATGAAGAAGAATCAATTGTATCAACAACAAAGAGCAATAAGCTCTAACCCATAAAGGTATAACAACCAAGAGCAATAAGCTCATACAATGAGTAACCCATAAGGATTATCTCTAATAACAAACCCTAATAATAGGGATCTAGGAGGGACTTCCCTCTCTAGAGAGAGAGAGAGACCTAAGTTAACCTCTCTCTAACAAAGGTGAGAGCTCCACACTCTAACACACTTACTTATCTCATTAGTTAAGACCCCTATTTATAGATGAGGGCCCTAACTAATTCACTAACCACTCTCGCAATTAAAAAGGGTTTGAAAATGCCAATCTAAATAAACACAGAATTCCACCAAATCCTTGAAATTTGGCAGTTAGGAGAAGTATGGAGAAGTGCCATCTGGCTAAGAATACGGTGATTTCCCATAAAGGCTAGGATTGAGGCAACATGAAGGGATCCGAAGATGCAATTAGAGTGCACGGGCAAGTTTTTCACCAAGTCCTTGTGAGCATATTTGTGTCAAAACTAACCGGAAATATTTCTTTATATGGGTTTTGTTCTAGTGTAGAACACAGATGTCCAGCCAAGGGCTGGTGCTTTGATATTGGATCGTTGGACTTGGCCTGAGTATCTATGGGGTAGATAGTTAGGGGAGCATGGGATCACTGTGCACGATATAGAGGGGTGGTGTGTGTGCACAGTGTGACTGTATGTAAATAGGGTGAGTTAGAACCTGTGCACCTTTATGGTGGACCTCTGTATTTATAGAGGCTGTGGTGGCGGATATCCCGGCTGTTCCTGATATCTGGGGTGAGTATCTTTGGATTATATCACGTGGGTTGGATCCGGATCTTCCTATAATCTTGGTAGATGCGGATATATCGGATTAGTTACGCTATCAACTCCTTCCGGATTGCTCGGTACGTGTCAGTCCCGGCTATGCCCTTAATTGGGCCATCACTCGGACTTGGGCCTTGGGCGGTCCGTAATTTCCCCGGCTCGGTAGGTCGGGTGTTCCGAGGTGTCGAGATGTAGTTTGCCCCAGGGCGGCTTTGATGGCGGACCGGTTACCGTATGAGAATGGGAGTGAACACTCTACGGTGCGAATGCCTCTTTTCGGGCGTGCGTCTTTGGGGTGGTACGTTATCGGGCCGAGGACTTATCACCGTCCGGACTAGTTCTTGATCACTTCGGTCTACCTCAAGGTGAAAGACCTTTTACCTTTGCCATCATTGCCCCCTGACATCTGGCTATTCCGCATTGGTGAGAGCCTGCAACTGCTATGCCATTCCACGCACCGATCTTCGTGCGCAATTAATGCTCCCCGTAGGCGCGATTCGCCATCTTCTAGATCAGGGTGAAAAGACGACTCTGACCCTGACGCTTCAGCAATCCACGAGTAAAAATTATTCATACTTCCCTCCATTTCTTCATTTTACCACTTCTTCAACTCTGGTTTTTCTGCTCTCCTCCATTTTCTCCACTTTCTACAATCGCATTTCCAGAACTTCGTCTGCTCCGTTATCCTGCTCTACTTCAGGTATATTCTTAGCTTTTACTTCATCTGGTTATCCATTACTGGTTTTTATATGTTTTTCCGGTCAGTTCTCGCTGTCGCGATCTTCATCAATCCTTCACCTTATTTTCCCTTCTTCATGTACCCTTTCGTTCCTTTCTAGGTTCCTGTTCTTTCGAAATGGCCAAGAGTAATCACTTACCCTCGTCAAACACACCATTAACCCCCGGAGGAGGAGGAAATCTTGCATACTCGTTTTCCCCCGTGCCCTATTGGATTCTTGGTAAGGAACTTCCTGGATGAAAGGTCGGCTATCGCGTTGAGAGGAGGATCTGGTCGACGGAGTACATCTGGGTCCCGACCTACTGTTGCTCGGGCGCCTCATCCGACAATGGCTCGTGCTAGGCACGACACTGCTCCCAGTGTTAGGTTGGACCGGGCGGGTCTGAGTACCGGGGCTCGAGTCGAGGCTGACGCGTTACTAGCTCAACCGGTCAATTTCTATGATTCTCCCTCAGCTCGGAATACGGATGGTTATCCTCTGGGGTATCTCGGCCCATGCTGGGACTGTCTCACCGAAAGCTCTTTCCTTATTGCCCAAGGCGAAGACTCCCAGGCTTCCTCCATCTTAGGTTCTTGTCGTCATTTGACGCCCCCTACTCCCTCTTCGGGCAGTCTTCATCCTTCGAGTCCGCTTATTTTACCGCATGCCGATATGCTTCAGTCAGGTATTTTCTTACTCTTGCTGATCTTAGCATTTGTATTCTATTTTTAGGTAAATGGCCTCAGCCTCGTCTCCATCCTGTGCCCAGTCTAAAGCAGCTGAGTCGGACTCTTCTAGTCCTCCCGAGGCACTGTGTAGGTAGTATGACTGGGTGTCTCACGAGGTTTTGAAGATGCGGTCGCTGATGTCCGCGGCCGATATTGATGGACTTAAACTTCCCGAGATGGAAGGGTCTTTGTGTCGATCCTCTGGATGATGGCGAGCCTATATGCTCTACTCGGGTGGTGGGGCGCACCAATTTTTTCTTCCTCTACCGAGAGTGTCTAACTCGAGTTAAGGTTCAGTTTCCCTTTACCGAGTTTCAAATTTCGGCCCTGACAGCTTTTACCCTGGCGCCGTCTCAGCTAATCTGAACGGATGGGCCTATTTGGTGGCCTTCGAGCGTCTGTGCTCCTCTTTTCATGTTCCCATTCCTTGTACTACCTCTTTATTTCTTTACTATTTTTGCCCTTTTACTTCCGGTCATCCAAAGAGAGTGAGAAACTCAAGGGGTTGGTTTCCTTCGTCTTGACCGGATAGGAAATTGATGACCGCATTTTCTGACTCCTTCAAGCATTTTAAAACGTCTTTCTTTAAAGTCAAAGCGATGCCTAGACAACAGCCCTGGTTTTTGAAAGGGGCTGAGGGAGAGGATGTGGAATGGAAGTTTCCTCTTTACTGGAATGACTCCCATTACAACGTGAATTCCTCATCGTATCAACTCCGGTTCGAGGATCTCCCTTTGAAGACGCCCTCTCCATACCTCGGTTGACCGCATTTGTGAATAAATATGGGGTCCAAAGTGCCGCCTTTTTTATTACCGGGTCGGGTCTAAGTTTGAAACCCTCTAATTGTATGGTTCCATGTTTGCTACCGATTCTCGTAACTTGCTTTAACTCTGAGTTGGTCTTTCGGTATGTATCTTACACCTTCTTTTTAACCTGTCCTGTAGCTTAAGACATGGCAGAACTTCCCAGCTACTTGTCGCGCGTGAATCCGATGGTGCCTGCAGCAACTCGGAAACGCGCCAGCTCGGATGCCGCGGTGGAGTAAGCAAAAACTGTGCCGGGGTCATCGAGAACTAAGAAAACCAAAACCTCAGATACTTCAGGCTTTGTTCGTTCGACATCTACTCCGGCCGTGCCGCCTCCTGTGCAAGCTGTGCCCGAATCCCCTGCCCCCGCTGGGTCCTCCCCGGCGTCAGCCGTGGTAAACTCGCAGGGCAAAGGGGCTGCTGCATCCGCTTCCCAGGTAGCTGTTGAATCTGCTGCCGAAATAGCTGCCGCTCCGGACCTCGACCGGTCCCTCTATTAATCCTTTAATTCCCCGGGGGCTTGTGTGGGAAAGAGGGGTGACAGAAGAGCTCAGCGTCGCTTTCTTTCCACCCGGCCGATTCATGAATGGCGTTCCTTTGTCCGCCGTGGACAACAATACAATCCAAGAGGCTCAAAGGTATCTCTGTAAGTCCCTCGGCCTTCACCAAGCGCTGGTCCTCCTAAAAGAGAAGTACGTAGTGGCCGAGGTTGAGAACCGTCGTCTGAAGCTTGCCCAAGAAGAGGCCTCGGCCAAGGTCAAGGCCGCGGAGGACGAGGGCTGGCTGCTGGGCTCGCGGGACAGTGAAGGCGCTGGAAGAGGATTTGGCGTGGCCAAAGCCTTCCGGGAAAAAGCGACCGAGGAGCTGCTGATCTCTAAGGACGCATTGGACCAAATGACCTCAGAATGCCACCACCTTCAGAAAGCTCTGGGTGAAAGCCTGGATACGGTGAAGACTGTCCAACAGCGGCACGACGATCTGGCCACCGAATTGGGCTCTACCAAAGAGGCTCTTGCTGTGGAGCAACAGGCCCATCTGGACTCCCTCGAATCGCTCAATGAGATAGCCGAGGAGTGCTTTAAAATGGCGTTGGCTCAGATCTAGGTTCTGAACCCAAAGACGCCCCTGAACCTTGACGGCTATCATTTTCGAGCTTACGTGAAGGACGGCGTGTTCTTTCCAGCTCCTCCTACTCCCGGGGTTGAATCCGTGTCTTGTGACGAAGATGAGCTAGGAGAGCGGGCTGATGAGGTGCGAGGGGATGGTGATAGCCTACACCCCGAAGCCGGGTCAAGAAATGCCGAGGCTCCTCGGACCGAGGAGGTGGCACCATCAGATAATGGTGTTCCCCCGAGCTAGGGTGAGGAAGAGGTCTTCCCAAGGTGTTCCTCCAGTAGGTGGTCTAGGTCCGTTCGTCGCCTCCGGCCATGTTTTTTCGTGTCTTCAATTCCTGGGGCGCCTGTGCCCAATTTTGACATTGTATTAAGTCTTGCCGGCGTTTGTGCCGATTTCTCAATCGATTTTACAATTAAGTTTATATTTAATTGCGTTGTTATTTTATGAATCCCACGCGCAGTTAGGACTTCATCGATCGTAGTAGATCTAAATGCTCGACCATTACGCGTAGTTAACAATTCATCGACCGTAGTGGATACGGGTCTATTCGCTCGACCGGGCGAAGTTCGGGGAATGTCGGAGTAGGGTTGTACGTTTTAACCTCTTGGGGTGTTAACTAACCGCACTACCGCGGTCTAGCCTTTTTAGCCGGACTAGTAAATTGTAACCGAGATAAGGGCAAGTTGCCACATGTCCAGCCGAAGTGTCAGCAACGCCATGCTTGAACATTTGACCTGATCAGGGTCGTCATGACAACTCTCGTGCTTACATCGGGGCGAGCGTTGACGCGTCAATTTCGCGATGGCCACGTATGGCGATTTCGCCGAGCTCTAACCTAAGCTCGTCAGAGTACAACGGCCGATGTCATACATCTAGATGGTTTTGTTTGGAATCGGGTTTAGGGACCTCGGTGTCATATTTGTGACTGGGCTTATGTGCCTCGGTGTAATGCTTAAGCGTTCTTTCGTGCATGTTAGCGAATCTCCGCCGAGGGATCCTTTATTAATACCAAAATAGCTCGGAAGAGCTAACAAATTGTTTTAGTGAAAACATAACAGGCAAATGAAAAGAATAAATTGGAGAAATAACATGGAAATGCTAAAATCAAGATTGGACCAAACTGCAAGCGATCCCAGATCTATGGGTAATAGATCTTTAGCTTATCGGCGTTCCGGGTTCTCTTGGCCAGGCTTCCCATGCCAAGGTTTCGAGTATGTAGGCTCCATCGTCTAATCTCTCTTTGACCTGGTAGGGGCCTTCCCAATTTGCGGCCAGCTTGCCATCACGAGCATTTTTATTGCCGATGTCGAGACGTCGGAGTACTAGGTTACCTCGGTTGAAAGACCGGGGTCGAACCTTCCGATTATATTTTGCCGTGAGAAGCTGCTTGGCGGCTAATTCCCGACAATGTGCTTTGACTCGGATTTCATCTATCAACTCCAAGTCCGTCCTCAAGGCGTCGTTATTGGACGCTTCCCCCTCCTGCCGAGATCTGAGTTTCCTCCATGATGGCTGTCCTATCTCGACTGGGATCATTGCTTCACATCCATAAGTTTGTCGAAACGGGGTCTTCTGGGTCGAAGTTTGCACACTTGTCCTGTAGCCCCACAACACGCTGTGAAGTTGCTCGACCTAGTGGGTCTCTGCATCTAACATTCGCTTCTTCATGCCGTCCAAAATGATCTTGTTGGTAGACTCGGCCTGGCCATTGGATTGGGGATGCTCGACCGAGGCGAAGCGCTGCTTAATGTCCAATTGAGACATCAGGTTCTAGAATCGGTGGTCCATGAACTGCGTCCCATTGTCTTTTACGACTTCAGCTGGTATCCCGAAGCGAGCGACGATGTTATGACGAAAAAACCTCATCACCAGGGCCGAGGTGATTGTCGACAAAGGCTCGGCTTCGATCCACTTAGTAAAATAGTCTACTGAGACGATGAGCCACCTTAGTTGTCCGGGTGCTGGTTTGAACGGTCCGAGAATATCCATTCCCCACTTGTAGAAGGGCCACAGGGCTGAGATGCCTTTCAACTCTGTTGGCTGAGGCCAAATGATCTTGGCATGCTTCTGACAACTGTCACATCTCCTGACGGCTTCTCTGGCGTCTTCTGCCATGGTCGGCCGGTAGTAGCCGTGGCCGAAAAGCTTTCTGGGCGAGTGCTTTGCCCCCATGTGATGGCCGTTGATTCCTTCATGTATTTCGGCCAGCACGTATGTGGCTTCTGTTTTGTCCAAACATCGGAGCATTGGAGAGCGTAGGCCCTTACGGTACAGTTGATCGTCGACCATGGTGTAGATAGTGGCCTCGCGTATCAACTTCTTTGTCTCAGTCAGATTGGTTGGAATAATACCCCTTTCCTTATAATCTTCAATCAGCTTCCTCCAATCTGTCGCCGCCGAGATTGCCATGACACAACTCGGCTCGGACAAGTTCTGTTGGATCACTGTTCTATGATTGTTAGCACCTTTCGTGCTTGTCAGTTCGATAGGATATCCGCCTAGCGTTTTCTTCTCGGGATATGTGCGACGACTACCTCCTGGAACTCGGCCATGATTTCCTTGGCTTTGTTGAGATACTTGGCCAAAAGGGGGCCTTTCGCTGGTAGGTACCCTCAATCTATGTGGCTACGAGTTGGGAGTCGGTGAAAACCTTGACCCGCTGAGCTCCATTCTCCTTGGCTTGTATCAGTCCGACAATGAGAGCTTCGTACTCGGCCTGGTTGTTTGAAGTCGGGAACTTCAGCTGGAGGGAGTGTTCCACTGCTACACCCTTTGGACTCTCGACTATGATCCCTGCTCCGCTGCCCTTCACGTTGGATGAGCCATCGACGTATACCTTCCATATATCGTCGGTTGCCCCCGACGGGGTGAGCTCCATAACGAAGTCCGCCAGTGCTTGTGATTTGATTGCATGCCGGGCTTCGAAAGTGATGTCGAACTCGGATAATTCAATTGCCCAGCTGGTCATTCTCCCGGCAAGGTCTGGCTTGTGCAATACCTAGCGGATTGGTTGACTAGTTCGAACGACTATATGATGTCCCTGGAAGGACGGTCGCAGTCTTCTTGCGGTCGTCAGTAAGGCGAATGCCATCTTTTCCAGCTTCTGATACCGACGTTCCGAGCTTTGCAGTGCCCTACTTACGAAGTAAATCGGTGCCTGCCCGGCCTCGATGTCTCTTACCAAGGCGGAGCTTATGGCCTCTTCTCCCACGGACAAGTATAAAAATAATGTCTCGCCAGGCTCCGACTTTGTTAGGACCAGGGGTGTGGCCAGGCATTGCTTGATCTCATCGAATGCGGCTTCGTAATCCGAGTTCCACCCTTCTTGGGTTTCCTTTTTCAACAGTTTGAAGAATGGCAGTGCCTTCTCCGCCGACCTCGGCAAGAATCTAGTCAGAGCGGCGAGTCGGCCCGTTAATTGTTGGACCTCTTTCTTTATCCTGGGGCTGCGTATCTAGCACGGCCACGCATTTGTCTGGATTGGCCTCGATTCCACGGTGGGTCAACATGAACCCCGGGAATTTCCGTAGGAACCCCAAAAGCGCATTTGGCGGGTTCGACCTTATCCGCCGCCTCCTCAATTTCTCAAATGTTTGCTCCAGGTCTCTGATATGGTCTTCTGGCTTCTTGGATTTGACGATCATGTCGTTGATATAGACTTCTATGTTTTGTCCGATCTGGTCTCCAAAAAATGTGTTCATCATCCGCTGATAAGTGGCTCCGGCGTTTTTCAAGTCGAAGGGCATAACATTATAGCAGTAATTAGCCTTATCAGTCATGAAGGCTGTCTTCTCTTGGTCGTTAGGATGCATGGCTATTTGGTTGTAACCGGAGTAGGTGTCCATGAAGGACAACAACTGGAAACCGGCTGAGTTGTCCACCAACTGATCGATATTAGGCATCGGATAGGAATCTTTTGGGCACGCTTTGTTTAAGTTGGTGTAGTCCGTGCACACCCTCCATTTACCATTTGGCTTTAACACCATGACGACGTTAGAGAGCCAAGTGGTGTATTGAATCTCTCGGATGAACCCGACCTCCAACAGCTCGGCCACATGCTTCTCCAGTGCCTTCTGTCTGTCGGCCGCTATGTTCCTCTTCTTCTGCGCAACCGGTGTTGACCCCGGCCGAATGGCCAATCTATGACAACAGAAACGTGGGTCGATCACTGGTATCTCAGACGCTGTCCATGTGAATATATCCTGGTTCTGCTTCAAGAATTTCACCAACTCGGCTTTCAACTCGGCTTCCAAGTCTCTGCTGATTTTGGTGGTCTTCGATAGATCCCTTCCTAGGACCAAGTCGTCGAGTTCCCCTTTGGGCTCCGGGCGTGGGAATTCGGGCTTGTCCTTAAGGTCTAGCTCTACCATGTTCACTGGCCGCTGGAGCTTCCTATGCTTTGTGGCATCGGCCAAACTTTCCCCTTTACTAAGCCGAGGTGGAGATGAAGGTCCTCCGTTCCCATCTCGGAGAGTCTGAAAATAGCACTGCCAAGATTCCTTCTGATCGCCGAATACTACTACTACTACCTGATTCTTTTTGTTGAGCATCTTAAGCTTCTGATGCTTAGTCGATACCAACATGTCCCATTCATGGATGGTCGGTCTGCCCAGTATGACATTGTAGGAGGAAGGGAAGTCGGCTACTATGAACCTTACCCACTCTAATTTAAATGCCTCCCTTGTGCCAAGTGTCAATCTTAGGTCGATATAACCTTTGGGAATTGAGTGTTCTCCGTTAAACCCTATGAGGGTCATTTTGCACGGCTTCAGATCTTCCGCGTCTAAGTGCATCCTTTTATAAGCGTCCCAGCTAATGATGTCGGCCGAGCTTCACTGCCACAAAAATCCTTTTATCTAGGCAATTTACCGGGGTTCCAAGGTGATTACCAATCCATCTTGATGTCCGGTACCACATCATCCAACTCTTCCCGTGTGAATGTTAAGGGAGGTGGTGCGGCTTATTGGATCGTCCTTGAATTTCGGGAGGTCTCTCACCGAAAGGACTTCTCTCATGTATTTTCTGCGCTGGCTCGCCGTGTCTCCTTCGCATCCAAAGCCGCTGCTGATTCCGTGACAACGGAGATCAGGGTCGGGGAATTCATCCCTGGAGTTTGATTTTCGTCTCTTCTCCTCACCTCTTGGTTCCCTAGCCGGGCTATGACTTCGGCCATCATGACTCCGTTTGCCACTTCTTCTTCCTTGAGTTTTGATGACGTGCGGCGCGAGTTTTCCTCTCTTACAAACCTTTCTATGGCATCTCGGAGTTCATAGCATTCATCCGTGGTGTGCCCCGGACCGTCATGGAAGGTACAAAACTTTGACCGATCTGTTGTGGGCCGGCTTCCGACAGACTTTGGTTTCCCGACCTTCTTCATCTCCGTCTGAGCCACCTCCTTCCATAATTGCGCTCGAGAGACATTCAGAGGGGTGTAGTTCTCATATCTTGCTCTACTCTCGAGTTTTTCCCCTCTAGGTCGGTTATCCCACCTACGCGTACGGGATTCCGTCTTGTGTTTGTCCGCTGGATCCTTATCGTTTGGTGATGTATTCCTCTGTCTCTCAGGTTCGACGGCGTTGGCAATCTCCATCTGTTCCACATCCAAATACTGTTTCGCCCGAGTGTAGAAGGCGGTCAAGGTGCGGACTCGTCTCTTACATAGGTTTTTCGCCAGACGTGAGTTTGGGTCCAAACCGTCGACGAGATAGTACACGTGTACTTCTTCGGAGAGTGAGCGTACCTGTATTGCCACATCTCTGAACCGATCCAGGTACTTTTGTAGTGTTTCACCCTTTCTCTGTTTTACCTTGCTTAGTGTGAACCGAGACTTCGACTGCATCGGTGGCGAAGTGCAACTCGAACTTGCGTCTGAGGTCTTCAAAATTCCACACGAAGTTGCTCGGTAGAGAACTCAACCACTTATGGGCCTGTCCTGTCAATGTAGCCGCAAAGAGCCTTAGAATGACCGGGCCCTGGATAGACCGAACCCACATGAGCTTCTCAAATATCTCGAGGTGGTTGCGCGGGTCTTGGGTTCCGTCATACTTTGGAAGGTCGGCTAAATCAAAATTCTTCGGATAAGGCGTGGCTGCCATCGCCTTAGAGAATGGGGTTTCACTAGCTCCCATTAGATACTTCATCCTGTATTCCCTTGGTGAGCCATGTGACCGGGGTGATTTCTGGGTACCTCGGTATTTATCCGAATATTGGTCCTCCTCGAGATCTCGGTCTTCATCACCATCTCGGTCTTCTGTACCTCCTCGGATTCGTTCATCGAATCGAACCTCCTTATAGCCTCGGTCTTCCTCGTCTATGATCCGAGATAATCGTAATTTCTTCAGCGCAGATGCCGATTGGCGTTCTCGCCCTGTGCTAGTCCCTTTCATGGTCCTGCGATTCGACCTCGGCTCTGAACTGTCTGACGAACTGCTACTCTGTACAATCGCCTTTTCTTTGCCTTTTCGAGTGTCGTTCCGGACTCCATTCTGAACTAGGCTATGGACCTTTTTGAATCGATCGTCAATCATCTGCTCGAGAATCCTGAAATCTTCTTGTCGCTGGAGGTGATCTCGCTTTTCCTTGTTTTCGAACCTCTGGAGCATGGACTCCTGTGTTTTCTGCAGGATGCGGACATCAGGGGTCGAACCCGGGATCTCTTTTGTACCCGCCTCTCGAGATTTGCGGACCGTAAGAGGGGAAGTCGTGGTGTCTGAGGTATGACCCTCCGGAATGTTCTCTAGCGGGGTTTCCTTTGATGTCGCCTCAGGTGCTCTTTCGAATATGGGAGGGGATGACGCTGTGTCAGAAACGTGACCCTCCGGGGTCTTGCTTCACCGTTGTTGACTCCGAGAACGACGCGACCGGCCCAGGCCGGGTGTTTGGCTAGGGCGAGGGTTTCGACCGCTTCCGTGGTAGCCATCGGTGGTCACGGGATCGAAGTTTAACGTCCCTACGGTCGCGCCAATGTTACGGTGTAGAACACGCGATGTCCGACCAAGGGCGGTGCTTTGATATTGGATCGTTGGACTCGGCACGAGTATCTATGGGGTAGATAGTCGGGGAGCGTGGGATCACCGTGCACGATATAGAGGGGTGGTGTGTGTGCACGGTGTGGTATGTAAATAGGGTGAGTTAGAACTGTGCACTTTTATGGTGGACCTCTGTATTTATAGAGGCGTGGTGGCGAATATCCCTTGTTCACGATATGCGGGGCAAGTATCTCGGATTATATCACGTGGGTTGGATCCGAGATCTTCCTATAATCTTGGTAGATGCGAATATATCGGATTAGTTACGCTATCGACTCCTTCCGGATTGCTCGGTACGTGTCAGTCCCGGCTATGCCCTTAATTGGGCCATCACTCAGACTTGGGCCGATCCATAACAAGTTTAATTTTTTGCTTTTACTGCAGAAATATTTTTTCTGCCACACTCACATAAAAGTGAGTAGATCCCACTAATATTTTCTCTCTCTTCTCTTTACAATGGGATCCACTCACTTTTATGTGAGTGTGGCAGAAAAAATATTTCTACAACCCTTCTTATATTTGTAATAAAAGTTGGTCAAGTTGTTAAAAGGATTGACTCATAATCATAATGTTGTGAGTTTGAATCTTACCAATATGAGGGCTTTGTTAGTGAATGGTGGGTCATATGTAAGTAGTATCTCCATAAACGCTCTTTGAACCTAAAAGCATGTCATGACCCTAATAAGTTAAAACCCAACTTATCTAAACTTTTCATCACCAAAAAAGAAAAAATTCCTTACGTTTACGGTTTTTTTATATGACACTTTTTATAAGAAATAAGTTATGCTTATTATAAATCACTAAGTGGGGCATTAATGATATTTTTTTAAAAAAATTACTCCTAGGTAAAATTTGATGAACTCTTTTCTTTTTGTTATGATGTGATTCACTGTTTTAAATAGAGGTAAATCAGTAAAAAAATATTTTCAAACAAATTTAATCACTTAACCATATTTTTTTGAATTTTGGTTAGATGATATGAAGTAGAGGAAGATGGGAGTAAGGTAGTGGGAAGAGGGACCTGGTTTAGCCTAGAAAGGATAGTGCATTAGATCTTGGCCGTCTATATCTAATTTTAGATGGCCCGGATCTAAGTTATTTTTAAATGGTGATTTTTTTTATAGAATAGTAGTCAATAAATTATATTTATTTTAGATCATACACTACTAGTCTACTACAAAAAAGGTCAAAAACGTCCTGAATTGGAGGCAATTAACGTCCTTTTTGCGAAGGACGTCTGCCTAGGGGTAGTTGTAAAAATAGTATATAAGGCGTCCTATGTTAAATACATGACGCCCTAAAAAAGGCGTCCTATGGTTGATTCAGGACGCCTTTTTTAGGGCGTCCTATAATAAATAAAGGACGCCTAACGTGTTAATTGTAGGACGCCCTAAAAAGGCGTCCTGAATCAACCACAGGACGCCTCTTTTAGGTCAATTTGCACGTCCTGATTTCAAAAATCAAGACGCCTTATATTATTTTTTTTAAAAAAAATGTCCCCTGTTCGTGGGGCATTGATATAAAATTGAAACCTACAAATGATGATAGAACAATGCAAATAAGACCAACAACAAAAAACCAGCAACAATAACAAGGCACTTTGGCAACCGGTAACACCAACAACAACAACAAGGCACTTGGCAACCGAACAATGCAAATAAGAGATGCAAAAAACCAACAACAAAGAACAAGGCACTTTGGCAACCAAGAAGACCAACAACAAAGAACAAGGCACTTGGCAACAATGCAAATAAGAGATGCAAAAAACCAACAACAACAACAAGCTAAGGCACTTGGCAACCAGAACAATGCAAATAAGAGATGCAAAAACCAACAACAGCAACAAGGCACTTGCCAACCAGCAAGACCAACAACAGCAACAAACAAACAACAGCAAGTGACCAAAACGCACTTGGCAACCAAAGAAGACCAACAACGGCAACAATAGCAAGTGACCAACAACAACAACAACAACAAGAAACTATTACTTAAACTGACCAAAAATTCAACTTTCGACAGTTTCAATTCCAATACGAACAAAGATCACAAGAACAACAAAACTCTAAATGATTGATATGATTTAATTTTCAGGGCTATTTACAAATCTGAGTTACCAATTCCGCAGAAACCAAGAGTATATTAAAGGCGAACAAGGCAACACATGATGTACATATCTATATGCGTTGAAGAAAATTTGCACCAAAGCGTCTCGAATCAGTATCAATCTCTTCCTCCGAGCACGAATCCGGACTATCAAAAAGCTATAAATTGGAAAACAACGTATAAGTTAAACCAATGAAGCGAATGAAATAATTAACTCAAGTAGAACAAAACATATTATCATTTGAGAAACAGAGAGCAATCACCTACGTTTTGAAAACCTGTAGTACGTCCGCTCTGAACGATGGTATGCATATAAAACATAACAAAGTATCCGCACTCAGAGTTCCCTGGTTGTTTTAGGCACTATAAATCAAAAGCAAATTGTTAAAACGGATAAAGGCATATCAAAAGCTACCATTGTGTCAATGAAATAACTTGAATTGAAACTACTTACTTTCGGATAAAACCACTTTGGTCCACCACGCTCAGGTGCTCCAAAGAATCGATCTAAGCATACCCAATGCACTACATTAAAATGGAAATTAATGACATGAAAACAGATCATATAAATGAAGAATCAATTATTTA
This sequence comes from Acacia acuminata, assembly GCA_019022655.1. Lineage (NCBI taxonomy): Eukaryota > Viridiplantae > Streptophyta > Magnoliopsida > Fabales > Fabaceae > Acacia > Acacia acuminata. Next base: position 3,177,197 of record JAFJYI010000025.1, on the reverse strand, counting down.
GAGAAAAAATTACTTACTTGGCAAACATGGATTTGATTTCATCGTTTGACCTGCCACCTCTTAAGGGATCAAACCAATAACATGCGTTCTTGGAGGGACAAACAACACACAGGGTCCAATGACCACTACAACATATACATTATAATATTAATTAAGATAAGAAAGGAATTTATTCTTAAAAATCTTAAATAGACAAAACTAAATTACGTACCCTTCAAGTATTGGGGCTAGATAACAATGATCATCTTCCCTGACAATTGTAGCACCAACATAAAGCGTCCTTTGGGTTAACTTATTGCGAGTCGTGTTTATTGGACTTAAGAATCCATACAAACCCGTTCGGCCTTTACGGACGCATATGTCGTTGCGACACTATGATCGAAATAAAATGATAAGCGTTGTTAAGTATAGAAAACAAAAAAGATCAATGCAATAATTAAAGGGGGAAAAAACTTACATTATCGCAACTTCAAGAACGACTAAATCTAAATCCTCCATATGCATAAATTCGACAAGATCCTTTTTGTCAACCGTAAACTCATATATCTTCTCTATGCCGACAATGCCAGGTTGCATCTTGAAGGAGAGATAGCTAATGTCCTTGTACATGGATCGCAGTAGTGCTAAGTGTGGAAATTTGCCTCATCCACTTCATTCTATGAAAACATAAACAAACATATTAGTTGTGAGTTACCAATGAAAAGCAAGTTCTAGTAATGTATTTCCTACCATTGGAGGTGCCGCCATCTGAATAAGATGATTCGGCCAAAGGATGAACGATCCTGGCGGCCTAAATCGGGAACCTCGTCATCTTCAATCGGGATGTCTTTTTTGTCTTCCCCCTCTCGAACACATTTCACGGTCACCTACGTAGGTCTTTTGTGTTGGTTCTCTAAAGGTTTTGATGATTGCCAACAATTATAAACAAAGAATGAGGATTTGCTCTCAGAAGTTGGAAAATCCTGAGTGAGAGCAAACCTCGAGGTTTGCCCAGAAACCTTGAGGTTTGGCCTTACAAAGGAAGCCTCAAGGTTTTGTGTTTTAACTTGCAAAAACTTGGTTTCACAAAGTTATGTGAAACCTCGAGGTTTATTAAGAAACCTCGAGGTTTTGGACTTCGAGAAAACTCGGTTTCACACCGGTTTGTGAAACCTCGAGGTTTACAACAAAACCTCCAAGTTTATGCCTCGGTGCCAAACCGAAAGTTTTGAAATTAAATGTCAAACCTTGAGTATTGAGAGAAACCTCGAGGTTTCTGACATCCAGAGAGCAAATGGTTTTTAGTATGATAGAAAACCTCGAGGTTTCCATAGAAACCTCTAGGTTTGTGTTTTGGCTCAAAACAAAGAACTTTGAAATTTAGACAAAACCTCGAGTATTGCTATAAACCTCGAGGTTTGTGAGTTCCGAGAGCAAATGAACTTTCACTCATTCTAAAACCTCCGGGTTTATTGAGAAACCTCCGGGTTTGCTTTCATCATGTTTCTGTGGGTTTCACTTACAATGTGAAACCTCGAGGTTTACGAGAAAACCTCGAGGTTTGGAGTAAGCCGGAGAAACCATTGCTTGTTACATCTTAACAAATCTCCGGGTTTATTATAAACCTCCGGGTTTGAGTTTTGGTCTTAAATCGTTTTCAACTACAAGTGACCAAACCTCGAGGTTTGTGAACAAACCTACGGGTTTACGAACGTTGCTGAAAATCAAATGTGTCGATTTTGTTATACCTTCTTGTTTGATCTCAATGTTTTCCATGATTAATCTCTAATAGTTCTAGATATGTTTAACCATCTTTTTAGTGAGTTTTAGGCAGTTAAGGAAAGTTTTGAAGGTTTAAAGCAAAAGCAAAAATGATGTCAGAACATTAAATGCTCAACCCAGAAACTTGCATCCTTTTGGTTAATCCATCTGCACACGGTTGCAAAGCATTAAAGAATGATTTCTACAACAAGCAACATCTTCTCCAAAGGATTAATTTGCAGAGAGTCAACTCTGATCATCTAGCCAGCTGGATTAAGTGAGTTTTAGAAAGAGAAGAAGACCTAAGCGACTCACAACTTCGAGATCATCTTCAACGGTCTTATTATCAATGTAACAGTCTATTAATGCTATCTGACTATAAATACAGTTGCATTCAATTCTTCTCAACAACAACTACATCTGAAAACGCACAAGCATTCAAGTTCTTCAACTATCTTTCTGTTTTCACTTGTATTTTGTCTTTTGACATTATAATCTTCAGTGTTTATTATTATCCACTCTTAGAGAGAGTTTTTTATCTGTAAATCATTTATTGTAAAGAATCATAAGTCAAGGGGACTTGGTGATTTGGGAGTTCATTGATTACAACTTGTAAGGGGGAGTGAGTTCTAGTGAGAGAACTACTCTTGAGTACGAGTGTGTAATCTTTGTGATAGTGAAAAACCCGGAGAGTCCGGGGACCGGATGTAGGTCAAGTTTTTTAGGACCGAACCGGTATAAATCTACGTGTCCACTACTCTTCTTTCTACTACTCATTCATCTCTGTTTTCACTTTGTCTAAAAACGGAGCGAGTTAGAGAAATTTTTAAAATACCCAATTCACCCCCCCTCTTGGGTATATAGTTCCAATTTCATTTTGAATTTCAATACTATGGTGGGTGGTGTGATCCGTGTAAATAAGAGCATCGACAACAATACGCCGAAGTGGGACATCCAAATAGAGAGTGCAAGGTTGTCCTCCCTGTGGAATGTGAGAAGGTTCACCGAGATCAACATCCGGAGGGATAAAACTCTTTTTACTGCTGGGAAAGGCCGGGGATTCACGGGTTGTATGTTCCGTATTGTCCCTCGAATCCATCATAGTTTTCACTTCGGATCATACTTGTTGCATGATTTCGTCAAATAGTCCCGCCCAATTTTGGCAACAAGGCGAGGACTAGGGTTGTTATCGTCATAGAACCGTGAACGCTGTCCAAAATATTTTGCGGCGATAACTCCCCTAGGCTCCCCTCGAATGTTGTCGAGGTAATCCGGCTTCCCAATCGCCGTTGACAAAATGTCCATCCATGAACCCGTAAATGAACCTTGGGAACTCTGCTCCTCGAAGTGCATCCTGTATCATAAGATGTTTCATAAATAACAACTCAACCCTATAATATGAAACAACGAGGCTATTTAAAATGTCTAATTTAACTACTTACAATCTTTGAGGCAACCTCGGCAACATCTCGCATTTATGTACTTGTCTCCCTTCATCCTCGCAGACTTTCCATTTCTTGTGATGAGGAGGACGCTCGGGGGCAGGACGGCGGTGGAAGGATCGATTGGGAAGCTTCCTTCATTCTCTCTACTTGCTCCTCCATCATTCTCCGTTTCAGCTTTCTGTACCCACCACGAGACATACAATACGGATACTTATTTGCCGCTTGCCTCTCTTTATTGGCTTGACTCATTTCCTATGACACGAAAACAATTAAAACTAAGGCTAAGTTGTGAAATAAAAGAAATGATATGAAGTGAAAGAAATTTTACAATAAACTCTGGATTTTACCGTGACGCCACAAACTCCCTCCAGTCCTCGGGAGAAATATAAGGATATTTCGACATGGATCCTCGTTCCTCCTTTCCCCTCGAACAAACTTTTTAGTCGGCTTATTCTTGAAGTCTTTCCAACGTATACGGACTTCCCCCATCCAATGCTTTTCCATTGCCTTAATGTTAGGAACGTCATACGTTTGCTGCAAGGTAAAAGGAAAGATAATTAAATTTCAAGTAACAAGCCAAATGATTCAAATGCAAATATATCGAAAGTGACGAACCAAAAGTTGTGCCCAAATCAACTGCTTTGTTTTCTCCGGAACGAACTTCCAAGCAGAGACCAAAATGCGAACTTTGCTTCGAGCCAGATAGCCTACATAGCTAATGAAATTGTCTTCCTCCGAGCCAATTGGATTCAACTTGTCATCAAAGTCCACATGCAGCCTCTTTTTTTTTTCGTCACGACGGGTCACTAGCGCACTCATCGTCATGTGCAACCTCTATCCTTCTCACAACGGGCTCGTCAACTCTCTCACCTCGACTCATCGAGCTAGAGCTAGACATGTTCCTGTTCATCAAGGACAAATCAATGTTAGATAGGTTATTAAATAGTAAAAGATTAATAAAATGAACTAAAATGTTAAACCACCACAAAAATGACATATTACCATTTCATAACTTAAGATCTTACTTTATATGGTTTCCCATATTCCTTCATAATGATCTTTTCTTCCAGCATCTTCTTCATCATCTACCAATTCCACTTCACGCGTTGTAGGGGGATTTGTTGTGAAAGGGGTGTATCTTCAAGGTCGAAGGATTCTTCACCATACTACTGTTTTTACTTTGAAGTACAATGGACATTTTTTTATTTGCGGTCTGTAATATAAAACACTTGTTTCGCTGGCTTGCTAGAATGAATGGCTCATCTCTATGACCAACTCTTTGAAGATCAACTGAGACAACTCCAAATTGTGGATCTATTACAACAGCATTATCGCTAACCCACTTACATTTCAATAGAGCAACTTTGAACTTATTGTAGCTCATCTCCCATATTTCTTCAATAACTCCATAATAAGCCATTGATGCTAATCTTAGGGTTTTTGTCTTTCGTACTCGCAAAGTGCATGGATTCAGCTTCAACCGTTACCCCACTATTTTGCACAGAACTTCTGTCATCTTGGTCTTTTGTGTGGAAGGTATACCCGTTTATTTCATAACTGCTCCAAGTGATGACCTGAAAAGAAGGCCCTCAGGCCAACCACTCGATTGTATCCGACACTCCGGTCTCATGCGATACCTTCTCCTCAAACCACTTTATGAACGTCTTCTTTTGCTCATGAGCTATTTGCATGTCATTCTTCCTTGGATTCTTATTCTTCAAACTCTTTCTGTGTTCATCAATGTATGGTTGAACTTCTTCCATATTATTCAAGATGTACGGTGTGCTTGCAACACCTCTTCACGAGGCTTATTCTTCAATTTGATTCCTCAAGTTCCCTCGGTTATCCCCTCGTCATACTGAGATCGTATCGTCATCCCTGATAGATAATCTTTGCAAAAGTCCATAGCCTCTTCAACTACATATCTCTCAACTATTGAGGCTTCCAGTCGGTAAGGATTTTTAGAATACCCTTTTAAGATCTTCATGTATCGCTCAAAGGGTACATCCACCTTAGGTAAAGCTGGACCGCGAGCCTTACCTCCCTTACCAAGTGCACTATCAGATGCACCATTATATCCAAAAATGCAAGAGGAAAATGCATCTCTAGTTGGGACAAAATAATATAACCCTCATTTTCCAATTCATCCAACTTTTCAATGTCAATGACTTTGTTACAGATAGCATTAAAGAAAATACACAATTTCGTTATAGTGGTTCGCACTTCATCTTTCATAATGCCCCTAATAGCTACTTGGCATAGTTGTTGCATCAACACATGATAATCATGGGACTTTTTTTCCACTAACTTCAAATCGTCCATTGAAACACACCTTCTCAAATTAGAAGAATATCCTTGTGGAACCTTAATGTCATATAAACACCCACACAAAATTTTTTTCTCTGCTTTTGATAGTGTATGAGCTGCTGGCTCCAGGTATGCCTTCTTACCATCTTCTCTTACTTGTGGATGTAACCGTTCTCTTATTCCCATATCAACCAGGTCTAGTCTCGCACTAATTTCATCCTTAGTCTTCCCTGGTATGTGCAAAAAGAGTCTTGACAAGGCTATCACAAACGTTTTTCTCCACATGCATCACATCAAGATGTGTCTCACATCAAGACTACGCCAATATGGAAGATCAAAGAAAATTGATCTCTTCTTCCATATATTCTTCTCACCCACAATCTTTCGCTGCTTACCCAAGATGACATTGATATGTTTCACCCGACTATAAACATCCTCTCCGGTTAATGCCTTTGGAGCTGTTCTATGCTCCGGTAAGCCGTTAAAATGCTTTCTTAACTTACGATATGGTGGAACCAATCAAGAAACCTCCTGTGACCGAGATAGACCGTTTTTTTTTCCCGTGCTTTAGTTGATGGAAGTCTGTGTCTGCTTCACATATTGGACATGCTTTATGCCCCTTGACACTTTGTACCACGACAAATTTCCATATGCGGGAAAGTCATTTATCGTGGTAAAAATCATTGCACGCATCTTGAAGGACTCCTTCTTATATGCATCAAACACATCTACGCCTTCCTCCCACAATTTCTTCAAATCCTCAACCAAAGGCGCCAACTACACATCAATATTGTTCCCGAGCTGTTTTGGTCCAGAAATCATCATAGAGAGCATCACATACTTGCGTTTCATACATAGCCATGGAGGTAAGTTGTATATTACAAGGAGAACCGGCCATCCACTATGGGTGCTGCTAAGAGTTTGATACGGATTGAAGCCATCTATACAAAGCCCCAGACGAAGGTTTCTTGGCTCACTGCCAAATTGAGGGAACATTTAAGTCTATTTTCTTCCATTGCGAGAGAGTCGGCGGGTGCCGAATATATTTTCCATCGGATATTCTCTCATCAGAATGCCATCTCAACTTCTTCGCCGTTGCTTCACTAGTAAAGAGACGCTTAAACCGTGGTATTATTGGAAGATACCACAATGCCTTCAAAGGTTGCCTTTTTGTTGTCTGATCTCCACAACCACCACCTTTCTTCACTTTGTATCGTGAAGTTTTACACTTTGGACAATTACTAAGGCCTTCATACTCATTTCTGTACAATATGCAGTCATTGGGGCAACTGTGTATCTTTTTATACTCCATACCCATCGAAGACAAGATTTTCTTGGCCTCATACATACGATTTGGAAGTACATTATCGTCGGCAACATATCACACAACAATTCAAGCGTGACGTGAAACTACTATCGGTCCACCCACAAGTTGCCTTTAAGTTGACCAAATGTAAGGTCCTAGTCAACCGTGTATACTTGGTACACCCGGGAACAAAGGTGTCTCGCATCACTCCATACGCTATCATATTCATGCGGTTGTGCAAAAGATTCGACCTCAACATCATGAATCATTCTCTCCATTCCATCGTCATCTACCTCAACGTCATTTTCGTAGGGCACTAGTAGTTACCTCCTCACCATGCCATATCCATGTAGTGTATCGCAGGTTTATTCCATCACAAATTAGGTGATCCCTTATATCAGCAATATCCCGTCGAACCCCATTTAAGCAATTAGCACATGGACAATAATACATCCCATTTTTTGTAGCCACATTCCTTCTAGCAAATTCAATAAACTCTTCGACCCCATTCTCATATTCTTCACTAGTTCTCAATGCATTCATCCAACTATAACCCATCTTATTACCACCTAAGGCATTTCCAACAATAGTCAAGTTCATAATTGACATGACGTCTTTTAAAAAAAATCCGGCAGCATTTCCCCTTAAAAGTAAGACATCCCAAAATTTCAACAACAAACAATTTCAGCATAATTCAACAAAACTTACTACTAACTAAGGCAATTTAAAAATATCAGCTATTAAAACTCAAGTTTGTACAGAAATTCATTTTGCACTACCAACAACAAATGATTCAATATTTCTATGATGAAACACAATGGACAGCACCCAAAACAAGCGATCCAACACTGAGTTCCAACAACAATTACATTTCAAACTCCTACCAAATTCCTGTTTTTTAACACCAATTTACAGCAAGGCAATTCTTAAGTCAATGTACATGTTTTTACCATAATACTCAGCAACCATAGCAAAATTCAAAATGGTAGATCATGTCCATGGGATATTCATCAAAATTCATAAACTAAAAACTGAAGTGGAGTCAAAATGAACCATTTGCATTTATACTTTAATATAGGCATAAATGAATGGAAATGAAGCAGTAAATTACATGAAACTCTACTATACTCTTGCACTCAGAAGTTTGTTTGCCTTGCTGGCTCAATGAATCAAATCAACACCTTAGCATTTCCTACAATATACAAGATCATCACAAACAAATCATCACACGGAATGGGGCAAAGAAAAACCAATAATTTCTTGTTTTGCTCACTTAATCATGCATTCGGTAACCTAAGGTACGTATCAAGGATTACAAGAAATCATTCATGCTAGTCAAAGGTTCTAAAATCATTAACTAAACTCTCTCAAGTTAAGACTGATTTTTCATTTTCATTAAAATTATTTAATGTCCATATTTCCCGTTTGTAATTAATGAAAACCATATTTCCAAAGCAATCCTTCAATATACTATGCTAGGTTGTTAGATATATTTCTATTCTAACAACAAACCATCCATTTAATCACTAACATGATTTTTCTTAATTTCTACAATCAAAATGGCTCTCTCAAGCATCTTCCAATTAAACTACTCTAATCATGTGGTGATCAAGTACAACATAGCATTGAGCACAAAGAAAAATTAACTTATATACTCATCAACCGACAAAACCAAGATAATCTAGTAGTTTGAATTCATACAATGGAGAAAAGTAATCCTAAATGAGAGTTTTTAGCCACTCATGGTCTATACATGCCAAAATCCCAGCAAAAAAAATCAACCATTTGATTTTCAATATCATGAAAGCAAGGGGCCAATCTCATACAATGGAGAAAAGTAATCCTAAATGAGAGTTTTTAGCCACTCATGGTCTATACATGCCAAAATCCCACTAAAAAAATCAACCATTTGATTTTCAATTTCATATCTAGTAGTTTGAATTCATACAATGGAGAAAAGTAATCCTAAATGAGAGTTTTTAGCCACTTTCATGGTCTATACATGCCAAAATCTCAAAAAAAAATCAACCATTTGATTTTCAATATCATGAAAGTAAGGGCCAATCTCAAAAATTTGATTTTCAATATCAAAATATATGAATAACAGTCCCTATAATCCCTAACTAAAAAAGTGTCATCACATATGAAATTCCCAATATTCTCAACGCCCAAATAATCAACATATCAGTACGTAGTTAGAAGAATGGGGTGGACTGATGGACTTACCCAACGAGAGCGCACAATGTGAGAACAATGGCCACCGTGAAGAGGCGACGAGAGAACACCGGAGAGCAAGACGGAAAGAGAGAACGAGAACCACGGACACCGCGGGACTATCGCGATGGGAAGAGACGGCGGCGCACAAACCGAGCGCACGGATGAGAGGAAGGGTTGAGGGCTCAGATGAGAACGAGGTAGGAGAGTGCGGTCGACTATCGCAAAGGCCCAGAAGACACGGAGGAGGAAACGGTGCACAAATGAGAGAAGAAGGTAGGGTTGAGGGAATGAAGCAGAGAGAGGGATACGCGTGTGCAAAATAGCACTTATGTTGCAATAAAGGCGTCTGAAATGATATTCGGGCGCCTTAAAAGAATTAAACGGTCTGTCTGAAGTACAATCAGGGCGCCTTTAATTCATTAAAGGCGTCCTGAAGTTGAATCAGGGCGCCTTTAATAACATTAACGGCGTCCTAAGTTGACTCAGGGCGCCTTTAATGTTATTAAAGCGTCCGATGTTGAGTCGAGCTCCTTTAATGCTTTTAAGTTATTAAAGCGTCGATGTTGAATCGGGCGCCTTTAATGCTTTTAAAGCGTCTGATCTTCTATTAGGACGCCTTAAAACTTATTAAACAAATAAAAAATTAATTCCTCATCATTCTTCGATCTTTGCGCCAAAAAATTCGTGAAATGGCACCAAGGCGCGCTAAAACATTAATTTTTGGCGGAAAAAAATTTTAAAGTAAGCGTCCTGAAATTATTTTAGGACGCCTTTATTTATTTTAAACGATCTTAAACTGGTTTTAGGACGCAAAATTTGATAATATCAGTATTTATTTTACAAAAATGTCACTACGATCACTTTTAACTTCCTTTTTAAAAATAAGGAAGTCTTTTAGGGAAGTAGTTACCCTTTTTTGTAGTAGTGATACATCAGTTTTTTTTTTTTTTTTTTTTTTAAAATATAAATCTTAAAAAATTCAAACCTAATGAACCCTCCCAACAATCACAGTGAGGTCTCAAGTTATGTAAATAATCATAAAAAATCTCATACCAAATTCTCCTAACAAAAAAGTTACTAGGGATTTTTGTGTGACTAGTTGTGAATAAGTTATTGAATTCTCCTCACAAAAAAGTCCCTACGTTAAAATGGTTTTTCATGTTGTCAAAATGACTTTATTATTTGTTAAAACATTCCTATGAAACTCTCTTGTAAAAATAGCTTCTAATGTTGTCAAAATGATATTTATTGTTGCAAAAAAAAAAATTCTAAAATTCTACATGTGTGAAAACCTCGGAGAATTTTTGACAACATTATAAGACATTTTCACGAGATTTTCAAAGAGGCATTTTAACAACTAATAAAGCCATTTTGACGGCATGAAAAATCATTTTAACATAAAGAGTTTTTTTATGAGAGGAATTTAGTAACTTATTCACAACTAATCACAAAAAAGTCACGTGAAGGAAATTTGGTATGAGATTTTGAGACCTCATTATGATTTTTCCAAGAAAAAAAGCTTAGTAGGAAACCAATTCTGTGGGAAGAGTGGATCATGGCATTAATAACGAGGAGAATGCCATTACGTACGATTTAAAAGAGGCCATGTGAAGCGTAGATGCAAGTTGCAGGGTGTGAGGCAAATTGAATTTTATGATTAGGACCCCTCGTTACATCCTCTCTTCATGACTGTATTTCATTTTTTATCTTGACCTAAAGAAAACTTTCATTGGGCTTGTTTGGATGTAGCTTTAACTAGCTTAAAGTCAGAAAAAAAAGACTCTTAAAAAAAAAAAAAAAAAAAAAAAAAAAAAAACTCCTAAAAATCAGTTAAGAAAAAAGCTCGATGGTTTCAAAAAGCTTTCAGCTTTTTGACGTAGACCGCCACTTCTACCACTATCAATTCAAATAGAAATCATATTTACAACTTAACTTTTTTTTAACTATGCTTCTAAAAATGGTCAATAGAAAATAAATCACAACTCCCACCACTAACCCAAATAGATCTATTATACGAAATCACAGCCTGCAGACTTGAAAAACAAAACCATAAAACATTAAAACAGAGACATAGCATCCTCTAAATACTGACTCTAACAAAACCAATAAACAAAACAAAGAGCAATAGAGGGTTGTTATCTACAGACGTGCTCTCTCAAACCCATGTCCTTTGATGCCAATAATGCTGCAAAAACAGCAGCTTCAAACACAGCTCCAATGTCAGAAGGGTGAAAAACCAATTGGAATTTGATAACAAACACCTAGGAAGCAGTGATCAGCTGATCATAATAGAAATAAGCAAAACTCCAACACAAACAAAATTAACCCGCAAGAGAAGGCAAACACATGACCAACAAGACACCCACATAAGGAAAAACAAAAAATCCTAGCAACTTGCAGGGTAAAGAAGACTCCAAAAGTAACTGATTCAATCGCCAGGACTGGTAAAGCCCTCAGTCACCATCACCAACTCTTTCACCCTGGTGAAACACCAAACGAAGCCGCCGTTTCGACAAACCCTAGGAGAGAACCCTAGACCCATACGCGCACAAGAGGCGTTACCTGATTCAATCCTGAATCACTAGATAACTGCTTTTCAATTTTCATTCTTCTTCTTTTTTGCAAATAACATCTGAAATTCATTATCTGAGAGACATTACATCAAGTCAAAATATGGTTGTCCTTCATTAAACTCCATCTCGGCGATCAAGGACGTAAAAGTTAACATCTATCCTATACAAGGTTTTTAGTAAATGGTTATGGCCTCCTTGCAAATATGGTTAACCACCACCACTTGTTAATCACTATAAAGGATAAACCTGACTTTATCTACTACATCCTTAAAAGATGAGCCATATCACAACCTCTAAGCCAATTGACTCTGCGATCACCAGAGGGACATTTGTTAATTTGCAACTAAAGTTTCTGAGCCATCTATGAATCTGATCCGGAATAAATCCACCACATCCTACTCTTCATTCTTCTTCTTCTTCACCACTCCCTTTCTACACTTTCAGTTTTCAGTCGTTTAGTTCTTGGGGAGAGGATGAGGATATTACTTTATCTGAAAGTTTGTTTGTGATTATTACTTACCCTTCGTCTTAAATACAAGACTTAATGGAAGGATTTTACTTTCATGTTAATAATGTAAGATGATTCACTTTATTTTGTAAATTTATAATTATTTTCGTAAATACCCCACAACTCACACACTTTCATCTTAATAATACAAGGTCGTATTGATTCACTTTATTTTCTAAATTTATAATTATTTTCTTAAAAATAAACACACACACACACAAATTAATTTCTTAATTTCTGATTTTAAAAAATTTAGAAGTAGTCACACACAAATTAACTTTCATAAAAACACACACACACACACACAAATTAATTTTCTTAATTCACATACACACACAAATTAGTTTTCTTAATTTCTAATTTTCACATTCTCTTCCCGCAACACACACACACACTATTTTATGTTTTCCCATTTATATGATTTTCTCTTTTTATTTTCCAAAAATATGATATTTTGATCAATGTTGGTATAAAATTATTGAATGCGCGAATTAATTATTATAACTTGGATAATTTATAATTAATAAATAAACACACAATAACGTGAAGTGGAAGAGAAACAAACAAATAATAATAATAATTGAATGGAACAAACATCATAAATTAGAAGAAGAAACTCCAACTTCTAACATTCAAAAAAAAAAAAAAAAAAAAAAAAAAAAAAAAAAAAAAAAAAAACTCTGGCACAAAAATCTTCAAATTACAAACTACTATCTCGAGTCTTTAATATAATGCCTCTTTTTTAAAGATTAAGGAAAGTAAATACTTTAAAGCATTTATATCCATTTTTTTTATGTCAAACTAATTTATCTGATTTATAAATTAACATATATATAATCAAACGATGCACAACATATTTTACAATTAACTATTTATGTAGTTTCTTTAACAGTGATGTATATCGGAAACTCGTTAGAGTTTACTTTTATCATTAAACAAGTATTAATAATGTATAATTAAATAATTAAAATATAATAAATAACAAAATTTTAGTTTAAATATATTTTAAATCTAAATAATTGAAAGTAAATCCATCAACATCCATAATATATTATACTTAACAAAGAAGTTATTGTAAAATTTATATATAAAGTCACTTGAACATATTAAATTGAAAAAGTTAACAAAAACTTAAAAGTAAGTTAATATAGTTTTGTAAATTAGAAATGTATAAATGGTAAACTCAATGTATAAACTCATAGGTTTAATTGAGTTTACAACCGATACTGAGTTTACTTGTTACTTGACTTGATTTTGTAAAGTATAAATTGAAAATTCCAAAAGTCAATTCGTGAGTTTGACAATAATATATATAGGTGATACCGTGATACCATACATACGCATTTTAAGCAATTCAAATTTAATAATCAGGTGAAGGAGATGCAAACACATAATTGAAAGTTAGGTCCTGAAGGTGTGTTTGGTTTTAACGGAGGAGAGAGATAAAAAGGTATATTACGTTATTTGGTTTTAGGGGAGAGAAGGAGGGATGATCATTTGTAATAAGAGCAAAAAATAAAGGGACACAAGGGAATGAAAGCCAAAATTTTGATTTCCTTTCCACCCAAAAAATCAAATCAAATGAAAGGAATGAGGACCCCTCTCATCCTCTTCCTTCAAACCAAACACAACTTAAATCACGTGAGAAATTTTTTTGGAAATAGAAGGAATTATTTTAAAAAGTGGAAATGCCATCATCTTATTATCTTCAAAGCTGTCCCTTCTTTTATTCTGACAAGTTCAATATATATTCATATCTTCTACATCATTCTGAATATATATTATCGCTTCTAGGATTCCTAAATTCAAGATCTCCATATCCATTCTGAAAAAGTGTTTTTTGTCCTCAACTTACAATCCTGCACTTTCATCTTTCCCCATTGCCATCAATTTATGTTTAAATCCAAGCAATCACAAAGTATTCTACACCAATAATTGGTATAATTAAGATAATTAATAATATAACCGATATGAATATTTTGCATGACTTTTACAATTTAATATCACATGATTAAACATTTTTATACATTTCGTTTTTAATTTAATTCCCTGGTACAATGTATTATTTAAATCATATTTAATTATTGTCCAGTTAAAGATCATACTCCCTCGATATCATTTTTTCATCTATATATAAAACTTAAACTTTCAATCTTATTTAAGAAATATTAGCTATTAAGTATTAAGTGCCTTTTACTCAATCCCAACCATCATTTGTAAGTGATTAAGAGGAATACTTTAGGGAAACTAACACAGAATATTTGTTATAAATAACTAGTTTAACTAATTTTCTTAATTTCTACAAATTTGTTATATAACTCATATCTATCAACAATAAATTATTTTATTTATGGAGAATAAAACCATGTCTGTATTTTTTTTCAAAAAATAATAATATAGAAGTGGTCATGTAGATCGTCTTATATTTTCACATTCCCTTCCGGCAATACAGACTGTCATTCATGGACGCAGCTTCCCTCATATTCTCTTATCGTCCGTAGGCATCCTTTTCTTCCAAATGGCGCCGCTTTGGTACAAAATAATGCTGTTCAATTTTTTTAAAATAACACTCAGCCATCCTCGAGGTCTTTTTAAGTATCAGTCAGTATCCTAAAATATTTTTTTAAGATCATAATTTGAAGATTGAATGGTACTAAAAAAATACTTCATGATCTTGAAAAAATATTTCAAGATACTGACTGGTACTAAAAAGATATTTTAAAATATTGACTGGTACCGAAAAAGAACTTCACAATCTTGAAAAAAATTAGGATCTTGACAAATATTTCAAAATACTGATTGCCACTAAAAAATATTTCATGATGGTAAATACTATTTTTTTAAAAATTGAACAATGCTATTTTGCACAAAAATGATGGCATGCATTTGGGAGAAAAAGAAGGCGGCAGATGATAAGGGAATAGGTCATTCATTATCTTTCCATACAAACATGTTTTATGATTAATTAACTTATCTAGCTTCTTTAATATCTTTAAAATAAGTCAATTGGATCTTATATTAAGAATATGAAAGAGTTATGTATGTTATATATATAAGGTTGTCAAGCTCGCGAGTTTAAGTGAATTCATAACGGTGACATAAACTTGTATCAGAAACTCATCAGAGTTTAATTTTATCATTAAATATGTATTAAAATGGTATAATTAAATAATTAAAATATAATAAATGACAAAATTTTGATTTAAATATATTTTAAATCCAAATAATTGAAATTAAATTTGTTAAAGTAAATGGATCAGTATATTGAATCATCTAAACTAATGTACGAGACAAACTGACCTTATATGGGCCTAGACCACACATACACTCTTGTACACTTCCTGTATGGGCCTAATACAATGGATACCATACTAATTACTCATATACTAATTACTCATACTAACACGCCCCCTCAAGTTGAACACTATTTATCTTAAATGTGCTCAACTTGAACAACACAAAATAAGGGGATAAGATGAATCAAATTGAATTAGTTTTCCAACCAACAAAAAATAATACAAAATTTCTTCATCTTCTTCAAACAATCTTTTTCTTTTATGGTAATACTCGTAATGCTTGCTTCTTCAATACTACTCGTTGTAAATGTTTCTGTCCCTGCCATTTAGGATGTTATTTGAGCTTCTGCTCCATCACCAAAATCTTCAAATCAATTCCTTTTACAAATGTCCAAAATCATCAACACTAAGCAGCACTGTTTTTTCTTCATATACTTGCTTGAGTTCCCTAACCTCATTCTCCTCATCAGTCATTCCATGTGAACTCCAACTGGCATAATCTTTATAGAACTGTAAGCCTTCACGAAGCAACAAAGAAGCTCAACATAAAATCCAATTCTTCAACTATTGTGTTCATGCTCCCAAAGTTCTCTCCTATATCAAACCTTTGAATCTGGTTCAACTTTCAGTGTTCCAAAAATGGAGAGGACAAGGTTCATTATCATATCTTTCAAAACCTGAAACCATAGGAGGGAAGATGCAATTTGATTATCAACGTAACCTGCAATTTGATTATCAATGTAACAACTGCTAGCAGCTTTCTAAAATGCTTCATGCCAATTCTCTATAAGGCAGATGCAGAGTGTTTGGAAGGTTGACTAACACCTTTTCCACCACCTGATATTTCTTGATCATAATGATAACATGTTGCACATACCAATGACAAGAAAGCAGGCAGAAGCATCAAGGAGCAATGACAACAAGACCATTTGATTGTATAAAGATAGAGCCTTCTCAATCATCAAAGTATACTGCCAAATCAGACCTTTAATGTATCAAGATCCCATAGGTGATTCCTTAATCAAGAAACTAAAGCTCCAGAATGAAATTAGCTTGCATGGCTCCATGATCTGAAAATAAAGCAAATGCTACTTGGCCTTCTTATATATGAATGCATCTCCTTTTCAAACAACTTGTTGAGGCATCCCATTAATATGAGAACTACAAATGGTCCTAATAACTCGTGGAGAACTTCAAACTTTGAACATTCATAAGCCAATAGTTACCCATCTCAGCCAATCAACACAAGCAAAGTAAACTTCCTTCCATCATCATCCTCAACACAGATTGCATTAATATTTGCATCCGTATGCCATGCATTTGATGTGTTTACTTTGACCCTCTACTAAGTCCCCAACATAAACAGTCAAATTCTTCTTTGAAGTTATTCAATATATCGCGGAACCTCCAACCTTAGTGGAGATTCCATCTTATTCTTCAATATGGTTGCTTTAATTTCTTTCAGAGCATTGTAAAGAATGAAAAACAGAGTCATCGAGAATTATGGCGTAACCCAAGATCAAAGCCAAAAGCACTAACCCATGATCGAAATAAGAACCGTGAAACCATCGATTCTTGAAACCTCCAAGTTTACCATTGGAGCACCGCTGTGTTCTCAAAACCTCAAACCAACCCGCCAACCTTCGTCGCTCATTCACTGTGTTCTCGCTTTGACAGGACCTCGATGGAAGAACGTCACCGAGAATAAATTGACACCGTAATCATAGAAACTCTGAAACCCTCGATGGAATAACATCACCGAGAAACCTTTGATGGAATAACATCACCGAGAAACCCTCAAGTTTACTGAGAAACAATTTCTGAATCACCAAGAATTGAGCCGAGAGTATAGGATGTGACCTCAATCGAACCGAGAAGGCAACCACACACCCAAATCCTCGATGTGTAAGAGAAAATTGAAACAACCGTCCTGAACCACCGCTAGCCACCATCGAAATCAATTCTGGATTCCTGAACCACCACGAGCCACCGTCAATACCGCCGATCTTTCGGTGAGAGAGATGAAGAACGGTGAGGGCTTTCAATACCGCCGATATTCCGGTGAGACCAACCAAGAAATCACGAAGAACCGGTGATTCTTAAACCACCGCGACCCACCGACCACGTAAACCACCAGCGAAAATCAGTTCAACCACCGCGAACCACTCAGAATCGCTAACCACTGGAACCCACTCAGAACCGGTGTTCTCTTGCATTCCCAGATTCAAAGATTCAAAAAACCAGAAAAGCAAGCACAGCAAAACCAATCGACTCAATGAGGGACCGAGAGTCGTAATCTCTGATTGACCAAGAACAGGACGATCCAGAATCAGAGAACCAGTTCGACATGGAATCAGAACAGAGGAGTGACGCGCCCAGAATCACTCGACAAGAATCCAGAAGCAATACAAGAACCAGAACCCGACGAAGCACAAAAACAAAATGCTTAGCAATTACCATTAGCGAGAACGAAACCAACCGGTGAACAGTCGGCCTAAAACCACCAGCGAACCACCGCAAACAGTCGACCTAAAACCACCAGTGAACCATTGTGCAACACCGTCGACCTTGATTCTTCAATCACCGCGAGGCACCGTCGATGGTCAGAGGAAGAATCAGAAACCATCGAACCGAGCAAGCAAGAAGCACCGAGAACTAGGAAATAGGAACCAGAGAGCAACCGCGAATCACCACGAATTTCAACCAAGAAACCAATCATGAACCATCGCGAACTCACCTTCCCTTTTTGGATCCACCGCAAACTACCGGGAAAGAACAGAACTGCAAACCACCGGCGAAGGTCAGGGGAGGAGGTACGAGAGAGACGACCCGCCGTCGATCTGTGAACCACTGGGAAACTCGCGAACCACCGCGAATCAGAGTCACCGCGACACACCGTCGATGCTCTGCAAGAAACCACGGCAGGGCGAAGAAGAAGGGAACCAGTCACGCGAAGCCTTGAACCAGCCGCGCGTTGCCTTGTCGTAACCGTGAAAGCAAGATTCTAACCAGTCGCGCGTTGCCTTGCCCTAACCATGAAAGCAAGATTCAACCGGGTCAAAATAAAACCGACCCGAATAATTAAACCCAAAAAATATTTGGCTCTGGTACCATGTTAAAGTAAATGGATCAGTATATTGAATCATCTAAACCAATGTACAGAGACAGCCTTATATAGGCCCAGACCACACATACACTCTTGTACACTTCCTGTATGGGCCCAATACAATGGATACCATACTAATTACTCATACTAACAAAATTCATTAGCATTCATCATATGTTATACTTAACAAATAAGTTATTATAAAATTCATATATAAATCCACTCAGCATTATCAAATTGAAAAAGTTAACATAAATTTAAAAGTAACTTAACATGATTTTGTAAGTTAGAAATGTATAAATGGTAAACTCGATATATAAACTCGTAAATCTAACCGAGTTTACCTATGACTCGACTCAATTTTATAAAATATAAATAGAAAAATAGAAAACTCAGAAAATCAAGTTACGATTTTGACAACAATATATGCATGTCATGCCTTACATATGCATTTTAAGCAATTTAAATTTAATAATCAAGTGAAGGAGATGCAAACACATAATCGAAAGTTGAAACCGTGAATCATGAGAGAATTTTTTTTGGAAATGGAAGAATTATTTTAAAAAGTGGAAATGCAATCATCTTATTATCTTCAAAGCTGTCCCTTCTTTTATTCTGACAAGTTCAATATATATTCATATCTTCTACATCATTCTGAATATATATTATTGCTTCTAAGATTCCCAAATTCAAGATCTCCATATCCATTCTGAAAAAGTGTTTTTCGTCCTCTACTTCCTATCATGCACTTTCATCTTTCCCCTATTTCCATCAATTTATATTTGAATATCCAAGCAATCACAAAGTATTCTACAACCAATAATTGGTATAATTAAGATAATTAATAATATAACAGGTATGAATATTTTGCATGACTTTTACAATTTAATATCACATGATTAAACATTTTTATACATTTCGCTTCCCTTATATAATGCATTATTTAAATCATATTTAATTATTGTCCAGTTAATTAAAGATCGTGCTCCCTCCATATCATCATTTTTTTCATATATATATATATATATATATAAATCAAACTTCAATCTTATTTAAGGAATATTAGCTATTAAATGCCTTTTACTCAATTCCAACTATCATTTGTATATTAATAATTATTTTTTAACATCTAGATCTAACTAATAAGGTCACATAATTAATTTAAGCGCCACCTTGCTTTGCGTTATATTAGGTGGAGTATATATAGTTACGAGGAATTCAATTAATTTATTTAAAAAAGTCAAGAAGATGACTTTTTATGTCATAATATATTCAGACTTAATTGTATTATATCACAAACTAATTCTAACGTAACAAAGGCCAAATCTATATATATATATATTTATATATATATATTTTAGAAAAAGCACAATTGAAAGTGATTACAAAAATGCTCTACCAACCCCAACTTTAAGCCAGTGTCTCATTCATTAAAAAGTGCACTAAGCAAGTTCAAATGTGGCCCAGGGCCCACATTTAACTGGCTATATGCCTATATGATAGGGCGCCCCCGCTTGAATAGGGAATAAAGAGTTTGATTGTCAATGAGTGATTGGCAAACATTGAGAGCTTGATTTCAGAAGTCTTTTTTGATAAGTCGAGATAAAACTCTTCTCATATATTTATCTCATAAATTGTACAAGCTATTTTCCAAAAACTAATTCAACAATACTAAAGTCCCATTGGCCACCTTTGAACGAACCAGAGAGGTTGCAAATTCAAACATGATAACATTCAAGTAAATAGAGAAGGCGTGTGTACATAAATCTGTTGGGGAAAATATTCATTCCTTCTTGAACCTGTCATTTCCAGATACATATACAAACATACATATACACATATATAGACATATATATACACACGCACGTACATATGTATGTATGTATAATATATCAAAGTAGATATTTATTATATAACGTTATTATGATATATATGCAGGTATTATAATAAAGAAGAAGCAAAGGGTTGGGACCAAAAACATAGAACAAGAACAAATAATGAACGAAGCATTGCAGATATGTATGAATGTAGGAAGCAGTGTCGTTTTACACTAGGTATGGAGCGTGACAATAATCGACGTATTCATAACTGTAAGAGAGGATAGGGAAGAAGAAAATTAAGTTAAAACGTGAGGAAAGGTCAAGTACGTATCTCTCTCTCTCTCTCTCCCCCTCTCTCTCTCTCTATATATATATATATATTGAAGAAATACTGAATGATTGAAGGAGGTGATTGAAATCCAAAGAAATAAGTAAACAAACCCAAGTTGGTGTAGCTGCTGGGGATATGCTTCCCCATACTCACATGCAATGCCTGCCTCAATCTTCTTTCCTTCATTATTCCTTTATATACTATAATTTTCTGGCCAAACATTATATCTTCCGATATTAATTTTATCCACATTTTGTCACATAGTACTATTATATAATTATATGGAGTCTCAACTTAATAAATCTCATCATTTATTACCTTTAAGCATATATAGGGTGTCATTTTTTTTTTTTTTGTGTGTGTGGAAATTCTTACCTCAGTTCTATATATTTAACCTTAATTTACGTTGGCAATGAAAATATATCAAACCTTAATTTGGACTTGTATTATGTAATTTTCTATCACTTCTATAGAGGAAGAAGAACACGAGATCTTGTATTTAAGCTGTCAAAATCTATTTTACTAGGACCAACACATGTTAGGTTGTTGAGGAAGAATTGAAGTGTACAACATGGGAAACAAATTTCTTAAGTAACCTAGCACTAAAAAGAGATATTATGGCTATTTAACAGCAAAAAAAAAAAAATTGATAAAAAAAATACAGTACACTTCAAATTGAATCGAATTTTTTCTTTTCATTTCTTTTTTAAAAATAAAAAATAAAAAGTATGATTAATAGGCCTTTAGTAAAGAATAACTTTGTGAAGTCCCAATCATTGAGTTTTATTTATGATACATACAAAAGGATTGCGGGAATTTTGAGTGTAACTAGAATCCGATTGTCTCTTTGAAGTACTAACATGAAACCAAAGTACTAATGCAGATCTTGATTATGTTACAAAACAAATTCACTATAGAAAGAAAGAGAATAAAACATTCATGTGGGGAACATTTATAGAGAGAGAAAAGTGTTTTAATTCTATGTGTTATTATTCACATTGCTTACTCCCTCAATCTTACATCTTATACATGAAACATACGTATGGCCACAAAGGAATAAATATAATTCTTAATTGTTTGGTTATATAGAAATAGACATAACTCTTAAATTGCAAAGAAAAATATCTCTTTATGAATCCATATTTCACCATATTTACATAACAGTCTTTTTTGAATCGGGCTTAACCCCTAATCCATTAAAGGCAAACTATTGAAAGTTGACTTATAAATTAAAAAGATAATCAAAAGAAATTTCATCTTTTCATACATGTCATAAATAGTACTCAAAGAAGTAGAACTCAAATAACTTATATTTTAATTAATTCATGAGATTTACTTATATGTGCAAGCGACTTATGGGATGTCTTCTTTATAGGATTAAGGGGCAGTTTTGTCCTAGAAATTTTTTAGGAACAATTTTGCTTTGGAAATGTTAAAAAGAGAGAAACTTTACCACTTTGTTGTCATAATTAATTTTAACTGTTAGTTAATCAAATATGTTGAGTTGACAATCACATATCATCCACGTCATTTTTTTTAAATGCAAATTTGCATCTAAAGTTTTACGGGACAAATTTGTAACTTAACAAAAATGACGTGAACCGTCATTTCAGTATATTTGGTCAATTAATTATCAAAATTTACTGGGATAACGACTAGAGCGAGAATTGTCCACACACAAAAAAGAACCTGCTAGGTAAAATTGTCCTCGGGTGAAAACTATAAAATTGCCCCCTAACCTTTTTGTCCCCCATAAAATGACAAAAAAAAGTTGAAATATTTAGCTACTCCCAATAAATATATCGAGCTATGCACCATGCTTTGAATGCAGTGGCCATGCCTCCAATGAAGTGGTGGAGGCCCTGAGAGTGAGAGGTTTTAATTTGGTAAAAGAATAGAAATAAATATCCCAACACATACCCAAGTTGCCGATCCTCAATCTTTATAACTTGCCCAAAGCAATTATAGCATATATATTTGATATACAGACACATATAAGAAATATTTGTTGTATAATTTCGTGGGACTTCGTCCAGAGTTTTCTTCAAAGTCAGAAAGCAGTTAATATGAGGCTTGGCCTAGAGTGAGCCTAGCTGTTCTCTCTGGAACCCTATTTGCCTCTTCGCCCATAATTCTTTTGTCCTCTTTCTTCTTCTTTTTCTTCTCCCTCCTCCTACTTCCAAATTAAAAAACCACACTTCTCAGTTTGATTTTCTCGCCATACCTACCTAGCTTTCCTCTAAAAAGCAAACAGCTTTATATTACCAGCAGAGAGAGAGAGAGAGAGAGAGAGATGAAGATCCAATGTGATGTGTGTGAGAAAATGGAAGCTTCAGTGTTCTGTGTTGCAGACGAAGCTGCTCTCTGCCATGGATGTGATTCAAGTATCCACCATGCCAACAAGCTCGCTGGCAAACACACACGCTTCTCTCTTCACCACCCCACCTCTAATGATTCACCTCTCTGTGACATCTGCCAAGTACTTCTTCTTCTCTCTCTCTCTCTCTCTCTCTATATATATATATATCCTTAGAATCCCAATCTGATCTTTGAAGCTCTGTTTCTGTGTTGCAGGAGAAGCGAGCATATGTTTTCTGCAAAGAAGACAGAGCAATACTATGTAAAGACTGTGACCTTAACATCCACATAGCCAATGAACACACCCAGAAACATGACAGGTTTCTTCTCACAGGCGTCAAGTTTTCTGATTCTTCTTCTTCTCCGGGGGACCCATCTTCATCTTCCTGCAATAATGCCATAACCACTGAGCATAAAAGGGTCAATAATACTAATAATGAACGTCGTGAAGCAAGAAGATCGAGTCGGAATAATGAGAATTTCAGTTCTTCTGTGAATTCGGATACTATGGTTAGTGACACAGAAGCAGTCTCTGCGAGCAGCTTTTCTGAGTATTTGATTGAGACGATACCTGGGTTTTGCTTCGAAGACCTGATTGATGATTCGTTCCCACCTCACTGTAAGGTTTGCTATACTCTCTCTTTCAATATTTTCCTAGAGAATAATGAGAGAGGATTAAGGGCTTGTTTGGTAAATTTAGGGTCGATTAAGGTGCAAAAGAGTCATCACATAGATAAATGAGTTGTTTGATACGTTACGTTTTGTTGAAATTTTAGTTAATTGTCAAATTTCTTCTTTCATTTTCTTTTCACAATAATTGGTTCTTTCAAAGCTTTAAATGGTTCAATTTATGGTTGTGTTTGGAAAACTGTTTCTCTTGGTGACCAAAGCAACTTGAAGGTTGCTTTGTAATGGAAGCTGCGAAAGTCCATTTTCAATACTTTTCTAAAAATAGCATTAATTGAATAAAAATTATGCTAAAAAAACACAAGAATAAATATATGATTAGCTTAGTACTCTCTTTTTTTAATATTTATTTTACTCGCCTTTTTTGGCACTCTAGCTATTGTCTTGTCTATACTATCATCTAATTTATCTTTGCCTCTCAATTAGGTTAAAGTCTAATTATACTCCTAATTTTAGTCCCTAATTTTATTTTATTTTCTATTTCGTTCATTTTCATTTTTGCTTTTTTATAATTTTGATTTATTAAATTAAAATGAATAAATACTAAGATTAGATGTCTCTTTCTTGCCATTCCGTTTATTATTTTATTTTATTTTAATAATTATTTGATATGGTTCTCTTACCGCAGAATGATCAGGATGAGCATGAAACTACATTTGACGATGAGTATTTTGAAGATCTTCAAGTTAGAATGTGTCTATATCAAAAAACAGACGCAGCGAAAGAAATGTGGAAATGGAAGCAAAATGGCTTCCGCTAATCTGTCCAATTGTTTCACTCAATTTCTTCTAACTGAAAGGATGAGAAGAAATTTATTAAATGTATGTTTAGATTAGTTTTTGAAAAATAATTTTTACAATTTATAAGTAAGTAAATGAGTAAAGTTTTGTTTTCACTTGCAATAAAAAAGGTTTTTGAAATTGTGATTTGGGTGTTACTCAAACTATCACATTCTAATACGATGTCCTCTCCTCTGTTCATGTGTTTGCTCATAGTTTTGTTCCTTTTCTGTTCTCTTCCATTTATTTTTAAAGTTTCTTTTCCTCTCCTCTGTTCATGTGTTTGTTCATAGTTTTGTTCCTTTTCTGTTCTCTTTCATTTATTTTTAAAGTTTCTTTTTATTTTTCTTTTTATCGTGATCCTTTTGAGAGGACCCTTGATATTTTACATTTCTTCCTTTGAGTGAATTATGCAAGTGGACATAATTCTCTCTTGGGGTCATTTATTGCCAAGTGCAAGTGCTAACCAATTGCTTTTATCTCAGCTCATGGAGACATTAAATGTTGCTAAAAAAAAAAAAAAAAAAAAAAAAAAAAAAACTCAATTCTCAATTTGGAGCTATACACATAAATAAATAAAAAATAGAAAATAACATAAATTTTGGTAATAAGATGTAATTGTGCTTCATACTTTACGAAAATATTCTTATTTATAATCATGTCTTCATAAGTGCACTTTTATTTATTAAATGTGAAATTGCAAAAAAAAAAAAAAAAAAAGGGTCTACTAAAAAATCAAGTGACAATTTTATAAATAAATAACTACTCCTCTAATCCTTAATTTAAGATCTGATTGAGGTTTTAATCTTGAGGATAAATATAAGACCAGTGTTACATATTTTTAAGTTCTTTCCAAATTAGCAATATTGATATGCCCTTAATAATAATCAAATAGGAAGGGGGGGATGGAGAGAATTAAGAAAAATGACTTGAGTATTTTTAAAAAATATGTCATATTAACTAACTGAAATTTTTTTATGAAATTGTTTGATAAAAATAAATCTCAAAATTAGCTAGCAAAGAGAATTATTCTCAATTTTTTGGTCAATTTTTCCTGAATACTCTACACTGTTGGTCTTTTTAAGATGAGATTATTCAATTCCTCTAATTTTGATCGAGTCAGTATAATCTCTTAACATTTTTTTGGTAACAATCTCTGAACATTTTGAAATAATACGTTTAAGCCTTCTTTTCTTACTTGTTGATTGATAACCAAAAAAAAAAAAAAAAAAAGTATGATTCTTTCAAATACAAAAATGTTATTTTGGCTCCAATGTTATTGTTTGTTAGTAATAATTTAAACAAGACAAATGGCTGGTGTTGGGTTAATAAAAAGGACTCAACTCTTCTTAACTTAAGTCAAAAGTTTGAATCTTGTTGATAAAAATGTTTTTAAAATTGGAAAATTTATCTCTAATCAAGCCTGACGATATTTGATTGTTACTCAGTAGGATTATGTTACAGATAATTATATGCAAAAATTAAGGAGATAAATAGAGAGAGAGAGAAGGGAGAACAAAGATATGAATTAATTTCTGATGTTATATGGATAAAAAAACTATTCTGTGTAAATTCAAAATTCATTCAAAACTACAAAAATTGGAAATGAACTTGTCCAATGCACATAAACCTTTTGGAAAATAGATGTGCATAAGAACAAAATTATGTTGCCATTGTTAAAAAGTACCCCTCTTCTTATTATAACACACCAATTAATAAGTATTTTTAATCCTTTTTATAAAGCACTTATTTATTTCTAAAGAATATTAAATATTTTTTCCATAATATGCCCACATTTAATAAAGGTAATGGGAAAGAGTAATAATTATATGATATTATAGTTTAGTGTAATTAATAAAGGTAATATTAAAAATTATTTAAATTTTAAGAAAAAAATAAATAACTTAAACAATTATTAAGTTATTGGTTTGTGAATATTATTAGTTCGTGTTTTATAATAAGGACTAAAAGGGGTATATAACAACAATTTAAATATCACTAACGTTGTCTTTTTTAAGAAAAATAATATTCAAATAATCCAAGTCAATCGATCAAACTTTATGAATTGTGGGGGCTAGACAACAACAACTTACAATTGTGCATAGTGGTAGTGTTTGAAATTGATGATAACTTGTCAGTGGGCAAAAGGTATTTAGTGATTCTGATTTGTCATAGAATGAAAAAGAGATTACCAATGCAATATCCGAGTGCCTTTGAGAAGGTGAAGAGAAGTACAAGCTTCAATTCCCAAATGATGAGAGCTCAAGCCTCAAGGGAGTAGTCTTCTTCAACTACTAGTACAATCCATAGTTTTTCTTGAAAAAGCATTAATTGTAATGTTGGACATTTAAATGAGTGTTTGAGTAAGATCCAAATTAAGGATTTCTATAAGTCAAAACAAAACTTATCTCACGTATTTACTTTAAAAGTCGTAAAAACTATTTTTTAAAAAACTAATCCAAACATACATTAAGTTGTTTGGATTAACTTTTGAAAAATAGCTTCTAAGATAAAATTGAAAGAAGTGATTTCAAATGATAGATTTTGTAGGATAGCTTCTGAAAAGCTAAAACAATAGCTTTTAGGAAAATCATGGTTTTAAACCTCCAAATCATTGTTTTCAGTTAAAACCATAGTTTTGCATAATTGATATTGTTTGAGTAACTTGACCAAAACCATGATTTTGGAGAAAAAAATGCTTCTGCCTTTTTCTCGCTTGTTTGGATTTTTTTTTTTTCCAAACCATGGTTTTGACTCCAAAAATGTTTTTTGTTTTTTATTGTTATCTAAACACCCACTGAGCCCCATTTTAACGTCCCATTACTTCCGTAAAGCAAGGCGTCAGGCTTGTGTTAGTGCCGGCGCATATACCTATTAATAAAAAGACTTGATTGCCCATGCCTATTTTTACTTAATCTGTCTCTACATGAAAATGTAAAGAGTAGGATGCTGATATGTACATGGTAAAATGAGGGGAAATGCAAATATGTAAGGAAAAAGTTCACATAGCAAAGGCAGAATATGTGCCCTTATACACAGAAAATGACACAAGGAAGTTGAAAGACAAAATTCTGCTGTATTACGTAAAAGAAATTACATTACGGGTATGTCATTATGTATTACAGCAGTGTCATTGAAAGCCTTTCTTTTTACATTCTTTTATTTCCACCCGCCTCTCCCTATTATACAGTTCCCCATGGGAGGGAGAATAGAAAGTAACAAGATATTGAAATGCCTTTTGAACGGCTTTACATACAGCGAAATTAATGAAAGAATCACACCTGTAATTGCAGAGGTTTTTTTTTTTTTTTTTTTCAGCAAGAGAACCCTGCAAAAAAATGAATACACCAAATTGTATGCCTTTATTACGTAATGTATATATGGTTCACAGCAAAAGTATAACAGAATATATTGCAATACCTTTTGACAGCATCAAGAGGTAAAAGCAAAGAGTCTATCTACAATATTTGTCCTGCATACTGGACACTCAGAACAAGCAAGTGAACAAGATTCACACACTGCAAATGAACGCAAGTATGAGATACTTTATGATGAAAGTGTAAAGGAATGGCTAAAAAATGCAAAGCATGATGATTTAGAAAAAGTAGACAAGGGCTTACAACAAAAGTGCCGGCATGGGAGAAGAATAGCTGCTGTTGGTGATTCAAAACATACTTTACAGACATGGGAATTAGCGTCTCCATTCCCAAGGTAGTTAAGTTCTTTTTCTTTCATCTCTTGCATGCGTGCCTGAGACCATATGGACCAGAACAAAAACAATCTCTCAACAAACACTAATCATATGAATCTGAACATGTACATCATATCATGAAATGTACGGATAACCATATCAGCATTGTTACCTTAAGACGAAGAACCAGGGATTTATCCTCGGGAACATCTTCTGATTTCAGAACATCCGAAACCTGCTCTATGGGGTCATTATTACTTCTGATATCGTTTATTTTTGAACCATTAGTAACGTTTTCTGTGCCGTCACCATTTTGTTGATCAAAGTTTGATTCTGGGACGGAACCTCCTTCTTTCTTTAACTTTGCAACAAGAACCCACATATTTGCTAAATCATTTTCCAAGGCTGCTTCTCTTCTCTTTGCCTCTTCAGCTTTTTTTCTGTACTCTTCTTCCACAAATTCTTTTTCAGCTAACGCAGCCTCAAGAGCTGCCTCTCGTTGTTTCCTAGCCTGTAGTTCCATCTTTATATCTTCTGCTTCAAGACTCCATGCCTCAAAGTCATCTAAAACACCTGAAAATTCATTAGCACGGCTGGAAGTCCTACCCTTCATTCCAGATCTCGCATCATTATACTTGCGGTTAAGACCATTAGAAGTTTGCAAACTAGAATTCCGAGAGTTGGCCAGGTCTCGAGCAGCAGTCAATTCCTTTTCCAGTTTTGCATTCTGCAATGAAAGTTTTGTTACTTCACCAGCCAAATTCTTTAGTTCCACAGCAGCAGCAGAGGCCAGTTCTTTGGCATAAGAAGCTTCTTCAGATAGCTTCTGATTCTGCACATGCATTCCACTATTCTCTTCAGACAGTTGAACTTGCTCTAGCTTTAGTTTTTCATTTTCGATCTCCTGAAAATGGGGGGGCAAAGTTATCAATCGTGTAATAAACTAATAATCCAGTATCTGCATGTGCTTAGTTAATGCTATATCCTGAAAGAACTTTGAGGTAAGTTTGAAAGAGTAATCTTAACAACATAAGGGGAAGCAGTTAATAATGGCAGGCAGGGACAACAAAATTATTTAAAAATAAAATAAAGCAATGGTTGTCTACAATGTTTAAGGAAACATGATCGACAAAGCCAGGCAACTAAAAGCAGACTTGAGTTACCTGAAACTGTATTTTCTTTTTCAACTCATCAATGTTCTCCCCAGCTACAGAATGTTCAGTAGATATTAACGAACTACCACTGGAAACCGCTTCCAGTTGTAGCCCCAAGTGCTTCACTTTTTCTTGTAATTCTTTGTTCTCTGAGCACTATCAGCAAAAAGCGAAGATATCAACATTGGCATGATAGGGGGCCCTTACCATCGTCTTTGACCCAAATAACATGAGAGCAAAAACTTGGAAGTTAAAGAAAATACCAAGTAACAAAAATTAGTAGAAGGCAAATTCATACCTTATTATCGAGTTGTTCCTGGAGGACACGATTGTCTGCTGATTTAATCTATTAATATTCAGAAGTTACTACCACCGAACAATGTAAGTCAACTAGAATAATTAACAAACTCATTCTTTCTACCATAGAACAAATCTTACATATAAAATGCTATGGCTTAAAAACCAGCACAGAAATTTCATATTTGGACTAATCAGGTAACTCTAGAAATGCTAGTATAGTCAAAATAGTAATCACCTCCAGCTCAAAGGCCTTTTCATTACACTGAGTCATTAATCTTGTGACTGTCTGTCAGGAAAAAAAAAACCCACAAAGAGAACATGACAAGAACAGATGAGCTTTATATTAAAACATAAAAACTTCAAACCTAATATTAGATAATTTTGCCATCAACATAGCTACCTGCTGCATCTCAACTAATGATGTGTTAGCTATTGAAGCTTCACCTCTCGCAATAATTCTTTGTTCTAAAGCCCTCATTTGTTTCTTTTTATCTTCAATCTCACATTCCAAGTTCTGAATCTGCAATGAAATAAGCATGTCTATTTATTCAACAAAGAACTTCAAAGACGATCTGCATATTAAATTATTAATCAGCAGATTACAGCATTTCTGTTAGAACGTAAGAGCCCGATACTGCTTTTAATATCAACTTAAGAATTAGATACTGAAGATATCAACAACAGTAATGCCAATCAAATTAATAAAGGAATCTCAAATCCTGGCTAGCAGTAATTAGGGTGTTTAGACCCTAAAAGAACAGAAATCCTTGGATATATTGTCTATGATGGACAAGAACGAAGAACGAAACTCACAAACATATTGGTAATCTCTATTTGTTTCTATGGCTAGATTTAGGATATCCCCAAGTAATTTTTAACCCTTGTTATCATCTTCTTATGTGCTTGAAACCAGCGCACTAGCAGACAAGGTAGAAATACCTGAGTTTTGCAGCTTTCAGGATCATTCACAGACTGCTCCATCAAGCGCTTCAGAGTACTGGTATTAAAAGCAATATCTCCAGCAAGCATCTTGACTTGCTCAACAAGAAGATCCATTTCATCAGACGTTGCCATCCCCTACGATTAAATAAGTCAACACATAAATTTCAGTAGAGTGTACATTAAGCAACCATATAAAAGAACAAAACTGAAGTAAAATAAAATTATGCCCAGGTACACAACTTAAATCAGAAAACTTCCATAATATGAACTGGAATCCTGACGATCAAAAATGATAAAAAGCAAGAGGGGAATTGCCAACTTTTCTATCAGTGGAGATTTCCTCAACAGCGAAAAATGAGCAAACAAGCACCTCGTGAGTCAGAGAAAAACTCATTCAGTCCTAAAATCTATTTTTATCATCCCATAGCTAACTCTGCTAATCAGAACTATTGAATTCTCCTCACCCAAATACCTCCACTCAAGCCATTCTACATATTACCCTTACTCCCCAGGCTCACCGGCTTTACAGTGTGGTTGGATGGATTGCAAGGGATGGAACAAGGAACAAAATGAGCAATATGGATTAAATCATTTTTAGGAGTTCTTTAAAGATTTAACGAAATGGGAAAAGAGGAATTCCAAGACCCTTCTTTTCCATCCAACGCCCAAATCCTTTTGACCTTCCAAATTTAGAAGTCGTGGGAAGGAATGAAATGGACAAAATGTACAATTACAATTGTATCCTCTTTAGCTAAAAACATGACAGAACCACATCCTAGTCATAAGGATAGTGTAGAAAAAATATAAACCGTTCCATTCCATTAATGAGTCCCTCCATTCCCTCATTGAACGCCCCAACAACGATATGACACATGAATTGCCATTCCACTCCATACTTTTCTTTTCTTTTTTGAAGTACAAAGGCAAGCCGGAGCTTGAGAGTTACAAAAAAACTAACAATTATTTGCCATTCCCCTCTATCAACCATTCTCTCGTGGAATCCCAAATATTGGCTAAGATATTTGCCCATCTCCTTCAGCGCAAAACTTCAACCCATTATTTCCCCCAAACTCCTACAAAGCTGCTCCCTCTACATAGAGGCTAAAGTCACAGGCTTGAGGCAAACTTTGACAAATACCCATGGATGATAATAGAACCTAGAAATTTGAACAACTGAGACGCACCACATGAAATTTTGATGACAAATATAAGTATATAGCAAATATACGAAATCAAACATGATTATACCGTTGGAAGCTTTGCTCCATTGATCAGCTCACCAGCTTGTGTTGATTCGGAGATTATACTGCTTGTTGGGGAGAGTTCTTCATTCCATCTACTAGACGATCTTCTGTGTCTTACATCATGAGTCTGATCCGATGACATCTTAGAAGCATCTTTTTTATTTTCACTCTCAATCAACGGGGAATCATCGCGTAGGGCACCATATTTCTAGAAATACAAGAATAAACAGATATCAAATACTTTTTCAAAAACTCTAGAAAAGGATAACCACACTACGAGAAAGTTCATTCAGATATTAAACCTTATGAACTATCAAAATCACCACCGTAGCTTTGAATGACCCCAGCATCGAACACAATAATAAGAATAACAATAATAATAATCCGCCAACTATTAAGATTTAGAATAAGAAAATCCAAGCCAGCTACTGTAGTTATCAAATTTTAAGTTAAAAGCACTTCAACATTTTGTATGAAAATTTTAATACATAGAACGGAATATAATCCCCAATAATAATTTGATAGAGGAGCTCACATCATCCTCACCAACCGAGTGAATTCCTTGGTGGCTCGGAATATCAGTTAGAATTCCCGGAATTGTATTCTTTGAAGAAACAAGAATGAGCTTTGTGAGCCTTTGGATCCTACTCATAAGTGCAGCCTTGGCGTCCTCCTCTTCCTCCAATCTTGATTGCATTTTCACTTGACCTTCTTCCAACTACTCATAAAAAGACCGTATGAAAAGCAGACCTAGTTACACAATTACAACAAGCCTTAATGACAATCAGAAAATGAAATACAACTAACGAGTAGCTTAAAACCTTCTGCTTTAAGCTAATTATCTCCGTATGATTGACACCAGCGAACATTCCCCTCTTCAGTTGATCAAGTTCTTCCTTGAGGCTTGAAATTTCTCTTTGGTACTTCTTAATAAGAGATTTTTCATCAATAATCTGTTGAAAAGTTAGAGAGAATCAGGAATCTAGTTACCACTCAAGGTCATGCAATTTTACATTTGATCAATAGTCTTACAGCTAACCTTATTGCGTGAAGCATATATTTCAACTCGTTTTGCCCTACTAGCAAACTTCAATGTATTGTGACTTTCCTCCATATTACTGGATGCTGGAGTGACAGTGCATATAAGCTGTTGTCATGTTACGTCAAACATTAGTATGGTAACTCATTTAAGCAGTCTAATAAAGAATGTTCTAATATGTCCAGAGGAAGAAAGCGAAAGATTAGAAGGAAAAAAAAAATAGCAAAAGAAAAAACATATTTAATAGCAAGACACACACAAAATAAAGGACAGCAGTGCACAGTAAATCAATTGAACCTACAAGACTACAAAATAGTGCCTAGAACTCAAGCTCACCGAAACATGCCCATGTCCACTAAGCGAAGACTGGAGGAGGCGGGTAAGCTTCGAATCTCGATATGGAACATGAGATGCCTTCCCCTCACTCAATTTTCCGATGACCTTCAAATTGAAGTAACAAGAGAGGACGACGAAGACAATGATTAGTTATTATTAATTATTAATATATATAAATACAATGAAATGCGTGTATAAATACGTAAGCAGTTAAGTTTTTCCGACGGCAAAGTGGGAATGCTCTTTGACAGTTGATGAAGTGAAATAGGTATTTGTTGATTTAACAATTAACAGAATTAGATACAACTGTATGACCATTTTCGATTGCCTGCTTCACCATATTAGTAGTGACAACGCACAAATACACCAATTTCATCAATCATAAAAGGTTTAATGTACATTTCACCAAGATAGAAATTGCATATTATCCCAATGATAATGTGAGAACGTCATAACCATAATAGTAAGAATCCTCTCAGCCAAAGATGACGAAATTGTACACCTACAGTTCCAAGTGTCAAAAGACTTTTGTTGATGTAAGATCCTTCTTTTCTTCTGAGTCCTGTTGTTTCAGTT
Organism: Acacia acuminata; assembly: GCA_019022655.1. NCBI lineage: Eukaryota > Viridiplantae > Streptophyta > Magnoliopsida > Fabales > Fabaceae > Acacia > Acacia acuminata. Next base: position 3,143,442 of record JAFJYI010000025.1, on the reverse strand, counting down.
TTTGAGCTCTCCGATCCAGCCAGATCAATCAAGTTCTGATAGAGAAACACGAACAAAAAAAAAAAAAGAGAGAGACCAGTCACTAAAAAAGCATTGTATGTGTGTAGTATTTTGTGGAAATGCCAAACATTTTCATCATACAAGCTGAGAGAAGATCACTCCATCATAATCTTCACCGTGAGCACTGCTTTCAATCATCTGCAGATGTACTGTCTTAAGTAAGTGTGTGTGTCGCAATGTCCAGAAAAAGCGAAAGTACAATAATTAAGCAACTATTAAGCGTTTGTGATGAAAAATCAGTTCCGAGTAAGCCCAGCAGCTTGCACTTGCACATAAAAGCATAGTTATTCAAAAATCGAAAGACTTCTCTGGATGGGCTTTGCATGATACATGTTATTTCTCAAGGGAAAAGGAAGAAAATGCGGGAAGGAGGCCTTAAAAAGAGATTTTACTGTACCGAGAATGTTTACCAGTGTAAAAATCGTGTGACTTCGGCTACTCAGAAGATTAAAATTGTTTGATCCAACATGACGATGCTCTGCCATGAATAAAGAAAAGCAAGCTCAGGAGTTGCTTTTTACACCAACAATGAGTTCTGATTCATATATATATATATATATATATATATTTCAGGGAGGGACTAAATGACATTGGCGTCAATAGAACACCTTCTCCAGCCGCAATAAAAGAAAGTGCATGTCCAGGAGACAACACAACTTCTTCTTTTATACCCTCAACATAAGTTCCCTGAAACACATGGCAACAAGAACAGTCAACCAACACAGATTCCACACACTTGAAAGAGGGGGGGGGGGGTGTAAACTTTAAAATAAATGATCTACCAGTTCTGAATCAGCAATCACGTCATTATTTAAAAGTTTAATGTTCATCCACACAGACTCTATAAACATATATTAAAAGTTCTGTATATATGGATGGAATTGGTATTTCGAAGAGGCAAATAATGAGAAAAGAAAAACATAAATTATTTATAAAATTTAAAATTAAATTAAGAAAATATAGTCACAGAACCTGTGCATCTTCTCTCACGCGCAAATTTTGGCCAGTTGGATCAAGCAAGTCATTAATCACCTGGCAACAATTGCCAATAACAAATGGCAGCGTATGTCAATGTCTATAGAAAGAAATTTGATCAAAAAATTCACCGAACCTAACATATAGTAATATGAACGTGTTGAAAGTGACACAGATTGAGTCCGGTGTCCCTTCATAAAGGTAGAAAAACTCATTAAAAAAATTTATGTAGCAAAAAGGTCATGGTGAAAGTGTTTGACAAAATTACCTCATTATAGATTTCAAGATATGACACTCGAAGTAGAAACTCGCTTCCTGGAGTCTGCCGCAAAAACACAGTTACTGATGGATAGCAAGCAACTATAATATGAATTTAATAAAAAGCTGGTAAAATAAATAAACTACGGTTTTAAGAAACACTTGAAATGCATCATGAAATAGGGGAAGCAAAAATGAAACAGTAATAAGCAGCAGCACCATATCAAATTTAAAAATCGATACCCAAAAGTCTTTACAGCCTAATAAAAAATTAATACTCCAATGTAACCATAAAAATTAAGTGAAGAATCAAAAAAGATACTCGTACAAAACAAAACCACAGCTACTAAGGAGTTGTAGCGAGTTGCAACATGATCATCAATAGAGGCTCTCTGTGTTTTGCAAAGACTGACCATTTCTTAAAACTAGAAATTCTGTGATATTCTTTGTAGAAGAAAACACAGCATTTTGGGTTGCACTTTTCTTCACACATGGAGTGGGATCGGGGAAAAAACAGCATTTTGGGTTGTATTTTTCTTCACACATGGAGTGGGATCGAGGCGAGTGATTATAGAATGAGGATATCAATGATATGACAATCCGGGGAAGAACTACGTGAAGAAATAAACTACAAAGTTTACCTAAACGAAGTTTAAGAGGGAATTGGCATTTTTTTTTTTTTTTACTTCCTCTTAAACTCATCCGAGTTTATTAGTACACTTAATAGTTGAACAAGCACGCTTGAAAGCATAATATAATCATAACAATGACACAATGCTGGACATGTAGAGCATGACAATAAGTTTCCAAGAATTCTTACATCTTGGATAATGCTGAAAACATCTTTAATAGCCAGCGGTATGATACCAGGACAATTTTGGTCTCCCTGCATACATCATTTTTTAAAAGAAAATGAGAATCACCATGACCGGAAAGTCAATTCTCTTTAGAAAAATTTATTAATTTTAAGCAATTTATAATCAGAGTGTAGGGTGTTCAAAACTGGGGCAAGAAATATGAAATAATTTCTACACCAATGGCTGATACAACATCTCCAAAAACTCAATGATCAGTATCTCTAAGGGATCAGCTCATATTTAGATACTATACATAAACTTGCAAACTACAATGAGTAAAATGTCAACATAGGATCTTCATTCACAAACGTCATGAAAATGTCATGCATGCAGAGCAGTATAAGTCATATGCGCAGACTTATCACATCGCAGCTAGAGGCCATTGATTACGGCAACAATAACTTCCTCAAAGACCAAGTCACCAAGCCATAATAATAACATCTTACTTTGTATAATAGGATAAAGAAATCAATAACGATAGCAATAATGCAACATTTAAAAAGGAGCAAGAATAAGTTATCAGAGAGCCAAAAGTAAATGATGATGAAGACGACACTCCTTAAACAACCTAATGTAAAAGGGGAGTTGGAATCAATACAATAAATTTCATGTACTGAAAAGGAATACTTGCTTTTGGCATTGATATTCACATCAAAAAAGTATACTTACCCATATTTTTGTTTCACAGAGTCTAACTGCACCTGTTGCAATACCAAATTTAAAACACAGTTCCTTAATTTATGTCCCAACTATGGCTCTAATTTTAATTGTTTCTCCTCTAGCTTATGTTTCTTTTCTGTAGTTAGTTTGAAATAGAATGAAGACCATGTTGTATCACATCAAAAGTTGTATCATATCAAAAGTACTTCTGTAGTTACCCATTTTACTAGCACTGCATCTGTCGTCTATTAACACCCTTAAATTCTCAATGCTTTCATAAGAACCATCTGAATCCTAGGCATTGGCACATTTGTAAATAACATTTCTAAGTGTTGGTCAAAAGACTTGAATTTACTCAAAAACTAGGCTTCTGAGAACTTTTAGCTGCACTTTCTGACAGAACCCAATATTGACGCTCATGCTTATAGTATAGGCTGTCATGTGGTGTATGAATTGCATTTAACATGGAAATCAGAGGGGGGAAATACAACTTATTGATTAATAGCCTATACTGATTAATGAGATGCTAGCCGGTAGCATAATTCTGTGTGATCAAAATGACAAACATTGAGCAGCAATGGAATGAAAAAGCAATAAAATATAGTTTATAGTGAAAAAATGGTCTCGGATGGAAAGGTAAAAAGAAGTACATCAACTAAAACAATAGCACTTACATGCATAGTATATGTCTTTCCACTACTCGTCACACCGTATGCAAACACAGTTCCTGAAATATTTAGGATGAGTTATCTTTCGAAGTCAACTAGCTCCACTACAACTCTAACCAGTTCAATCTAGTTATCTAATTAGAAACATCTCTGGTGAATGAACTCGTTTTCATCAAACTAACAGACTATTAAATTTACAACAAATAGGTACCGAAATAGACTTTGCACACGCGTCTCATTGTAATTTAAAGTTGAATTAAACAGTCCATACCGTTGACGCCTTCCATGGCAGCCCTCACTACAGGTTTAGCCGCTACGTCATACACTTCGTCTGAAGTTGAATGGGGCCCAAAAACTCGGTCTGCCACAAGCAGGCATCTATAATTTTTGAATTCTAAAATACTAACCATACTTAATCAAATTTATTATCAATATACCAGTAGAAACCTAACTGCATTCTTGGTGATTCAACATAAAAACACTACATAGTGAATCGAGAAAGAGGAGGGGGAGTAAAACGTAGATGATACCAAATGCATACGCAGTAGCTGGATTATATTCATTTCTGACAATCTTGTCGCCATCCGCATACCATGCAACCTCGTCGCCTTTCTGATACTCTCTATTACTGCAATAACATGTGCCGAATCGGACTACTCAATCAAATTTAGCTCAGATAACACAATGCACAAAATAAACAATTCAATTTCCCGAAATCTCACAGCCAATAGATCTGATAGCACAACCCTGGATCTAAGCATTACCTCAACGGCCTAAATCGAATAGTCACCGAAATGCTATCCCTGCTCTGCGGCACATCCAGGGCGTCGGCAATCAACTCTTCCGACCCGAATTCTGCAGGAGAACGATTGCCATAACCAGGCGTACCGTAGTGCAATAACTCACCGCGACCGAGACTTGGAGTCATGGATCGGCCACTGAGTCCACCGCCGGAGTTGAAAAACGACGACGCAGTAGAAGAGCACGAGCGAGGCATCAGCCTTCCACTCATGAACGAGGAAGATGAAGAGGAAGAGTGTGGAGTGGAAGATTTCCGATGAGAAAACGGCGAGCTGCTCCTTGCTCTTGAGGACGAGGCCATTGAGTTCACTCACCGAGTTGGTGAATCAACTGAAATCAAGACAGCAAGCACTAGGGGATAGAATGTGTCAGAGCTCTCACATGGTTGTGAAACAAAAGCAAAGAACATTTGGTTCTCTTCGCTTTTTTTCGTCCATCTTCCTCCTTTTTGAGGCTGTAATGATATTATTCCTCAAAGGAAGGCACAAAGAGACAGAGCGAGAGATCGTTTCTTCTTCTTTAAGGCTAAGTTGCAGTAAGGAGAGAGAGAAAGTGAGAGCAAGAGAGATTGTGTGTTGCGTGTGAGTGAGTGAGTAAGGAAGAAGATGAATGAACTGTGAGAAGCTCACGAGGAGAGAAGCACGGGGAGGAGGTGGTTGCTGGAGCCTGGATGCCTCAGTTTAAATTCTTCCATTTTCTGTTTTTGCAACCTTTATAATTTATATGAATATTATTTGGGGAGGAATCTATAAGAAAATTTGAATTTAAACTCGTTGGTGATGACGTGGCGGCGCGGTATAGGTTGAGTGTGGTTTAAACTTTAAAGTGATTTAACTAATGAAAGGCCCTGAAAAATAAACCTGAAAATTTAGCGGGAATGACGAGCTGATCCTTAATTTTATGACAGAAAAAATTGAGCGGATATTATTTATAAGATTAATTTATTAATTTAATTTTTTTGCTCGAAAAATTTATTAATTATTTACTACTAAATATATTTAAAGGTTAAAGGGCAAATTTGTCTTGAGGTTTTTACTGAGGGGGCAATTTTGCTTAAAAGTTTTTCGATAGACCATATTGCCCTTGAAGTGTCAAAAGAGGAAGTAATTTTGTTCATACCGCTTTAACTATTAGTTAACCAAATATATTAAGTTAATAGTTCACATGTTATTTTTTTAAAGTACAAATTTGCTCAAAAATTCAGATGTTATCTATGTCATCTTTTTAAAAAATTAGATTTAAACCTTCTTGGGGCAAATTTATACTTTAAAAAAATGATGTGGATAATATGTAGACTCTCAAACTTAACATATTTAATCAACTAACAGTTAAAATCAACTAAGATAGCGGTCGAACAAAATTACTCTATTTTTTACATTTACGAGACAATTCTTCCAACAAACTTCTAGGATAAAATTATCTCTTAATAAAACTTCAGGGGGGAAATGCCCCTAGCCCTATATTTAAATGTTGGAAGAAAGTGACCTAGTGAGGATGAGAACAAAAGTTCAAATAGTAAAAAGTGTACCGGTTAAGAAAAGTGAGAATCTTTTATCTTCTAAGCTTCGATGGGAAAACCCTTAATCTAATAAAAAAATTAAGCTGCTATTATTAATAAGATTAATTTATTAATTATTTACCACTAAATATACTTGAATTTTGGATGAAAGTAGTTTATCAATCAAAATAGAAATGCAAAAAAATAAGTGAATACTAGCACTAACTTGTTAACACTAATAAATTATTGATATTGTTTTCGGGAATAATACCATGATTGTTCCTCGCAAATAGGGGGGAAAACATTTTGAAAGTTGCAGAAGAAAACAACATACAAATTTGAAACTTCCTTGAGGTAAGTCGGAAGATGTTAACAAATAATAATCGCTCATGAATATGATATGTGAAAATTTTAAAAACACACATAACCAACACACACATGTTACAAGTATACAAACATATGTAGAGACTCGGTGGGGCCGTAGGGCTTAGATTATTAGTTGAAGGGCGTAACGTCAATATCACCCTTTCATAGATGCATGTGATTGCTTTTAGTTAGTTTAGTAATTAAGGTAAGAATATGACTTTTCAACATTTGATGTTCCATCGGCTAAGATTAAAATATATATATATATATATATATGATGTTCTATAAAAACATTTTTAAATCAAGAAGTTCTGCCACAATCGGGATAAAAGTTGGGAGGGGAAAAGAGGATAAAATACTTTGAATTCATACATTTTATAGAAAATAGAAACAGAAAAAGTGAGAAAAGCAAAAAATGTTGTTCAATATTTTTATTACTGCTTGTTTAATGCCAAGCGTATTGTTATTTTATTTTAAAATTTTTAACTTGCCGCTGTCCTATGTACTAAACAGTTTATGAGAGCAAAAAGAAGGAGCCGAGATTTTTTTGTAAACCTCTCAAGATAACGAAAGATAATAATATATGTGTGTGTCCCACTAGAAAATAATATACGTGTGTGTCCCACTATATAAAGCAAAAACATTTATTTTCTTAAGAATTACTATCTCTGATCCTAATTATAAAACCTAGTTGCCTTTCTTTGGAGAAATCAAAAAAGTTAAATAAGTTATTTAATCATTTCATATGTTATGTATCCTTAGATTATATATTAGTTTATTAGTTAAATTAATTAGTCGAAGAAAAATTAAAAATAAAAATAGTGTAAAGTAATTTAATTAGCTTTCTTAATCTCTCCAAAAAAGTCAACTAGGTCTTATAATTACATACTCCATCGGTCCTTAATATAAAATATATTTACTTAATTTAGTTTATACAAATATAAAAAACATATGTTACATATTTAAGACAAAAATCAATTCTTTAAAAAATTGTTTTATATCAAGGATAGGAGGAGTACAAGTATATAGTGTTTATTAGAGAAAAAAGGAGTTCAAGCTCCAAAGGGAAGACAATTTATTATGGTAAATTGATGTAGGCTTGACAAGGCACAACAAATTGACAAAAGCACAACTTTAATTTTTTTAAGAGATAAAGTATATCTAATACTCTAAATTTTTTTTTTTTCAAGGTACGCTATCACTTTAAAGTATTTTTTTGTTGTAATCTTACACTCAATAATTTAAGTAATTTAAGATGTTGGATATACTTAAAAAAATACTTTAGAATACTAAATATACCAAAAAATAATTTATGGTGCTGGATGGTTGATGCACTACAAAACACTTTATGATACTGGAGGCACGTTAAAAAATATTTTAGGGTTCTTGGTGCATGTTAACCCTTTTTTAATCATTCGAGATTTTTCTTTTTGATCATTTAGTATTATAAAAAGCATTTTTAGTCACCACTTAGGTCCTATTTATAAATCTAAATTAACTAACTCTTACATGCTAAGGAATGTTAGTTAACTCATTAATTATGGTTAAATTTCAATTTTTCCTATATCTATGATTAATTTTAAAAGTCAACATGAATAAATTTTTTTGTTTATTGTAATTAATAGGGGCAAAAAAATAAAAACATATTTATTATTCTGAAATAGGATTTATTATTAAAACTAAAATTTGTTATTAAAATAGACTTATAAATAGGATCATAATGTTATTTACTCCTAACACCATTAGTTTTATTTTAAAAAATGCCGATATTAAAATTTTAAATATTGATATATTAAGTTTACATTTTTAAAAATAATAATAATAAGGATTCACAAAAAATAAAAATAAAAATAAAAAATTGAATCCAGCTAGGGGATCGAGAAGACTGAAAAAATATTATTAAGAAATTAATATACAAAACTAAAATGTTGTACAGTTTTATGCGGTGAATTTGAGAGCAAGCTGTTTAGATATCGTTTTCGAAACGAAACTTGGGAAGAAATCAAGAAACGCACAAAATCCGTGGGTTATGTGTAGACTTGTAGAGAGCGCCAGAGAACGTGAGGACTGAGAAAGGCGTAAAGAGAGGAGCCATTCGGGAAAAAGGTTCAAAAAGTTTGTTGTTTTCTTTAATTAATTCACTACGCTTTCCAGTTGATCTATTTGTAGTATTTATTATTTTATTTTCATAATTATTAATATAAAAATCTAAAATACTTACATATATATATGATCTGGTCTATCTCATCACTCATCTCATCTTGTATCATTAATGCTAACAGGAGTGCTTGTGGAGGTCTGATTCGGGACGCAGCTGGGAAATTTCTCAAGGGATTCATCCAACCCATTGATAATGGAGATGAGCTCACGGGAGAAATTTGGGCATGCCTTCTTGGCCTAGAGACTGCATGGTTTTTGGGTATAAAGCAAGTGTGGCTAGAGATGGATTCTTTAGAATGTCGTGACCTACTGCTTCTCAAGGGTGGTGGTCATCATAGGGACGCATGTGTCATTAACGAAGTTCAAAGGCTGCTTCAAATAGATTGGAGTACGAAGCTTACTTACATCTCTCAATCAAGTAATTTTGTGGTGGATTTTCTAGCGAAGAAGGGTCTTGCTGCAGGATCAGGGCATCATGAGATCTATCACCCATCTATGGAGCTGAAGGCTATTTTATGTCAGGATTGAAATGGAAACTACCCCATAGGTGATAATTGAGGGGTCTCTTTTGTATTAAAAAAAAAAAAGAAGAAGAAAATTATAAATATTCTTTATACTTAAACAATAATTTATGGTTTATGAGTAAAGGGGCATTTAATAAATATTTCTAATAGGAGGGAGTAAAATAAAGATGAGAGGAACTTGCTAGAAAGCATATTAATTGTTATTCATGTGCAATAAGTAGCGATTAATCATTCTATGCATCACATGTTGTTTAGTACTGCTTATTAAAAATGGAAGGCTACATATTGAATGAATTTGTTCGTGTAACAACAATTTTAATGAACATAATTAATTGGAGTGCCAAGTGTGAATATATTGTTTGTTGCTTTATGAGATGAGTCTCAAATTAACTTGGCCATTTCTATCTAATTAAAATGACACCATCATGATAAAACATTTGGCAGGAACCATGAATGATATTTTCTTGAAGGATACACTTAAAAGACCAAAAGGCTATAACAATGCTACCCCTACTGTCTTAACACAAATTTTTGTTTATAATGTAAATCACACTACAAATAAAATCTTGTATTAAAAACTAGGAAGGTAGTAAAATTACAAAAGGTGATTGATTGTATCGATGGTGAATGACCAAGTGCATTGTTTACAATTAATTGTGTAGCATAAGTGGGTTTTTAATTTTTATACTCCATCCTGTTCTTAATATAATACAAGTCATCATAACTTAGAAGTTGATTTTAGTCCTAAATATAAAACATATTTATCATATCTGTCAATCTCTTTCCAAATTATCCCTATTAATACTCTCTCAAGTCTCAACTATAATCAAGTAAAAGAGAGATTTGAGAAAATATAGAAGATAATTAGAGAGTTTCAAAAGAAAAAAAAAAGTTATATTAACTACATTACCTAACTTTTATGATTTAATCAAATTAGATAAATAGGTTTTATTAAACACTTGAGAGAGTATTGATTAATGAAAGTAAGTAATATAAGAAAGTAGCTACGATTTTTGTGCGTTAAATAGAACCAGATAAACGAGTCACGCTATTTATATGAGGAAAAAGTTGCAAAATGTTAGGCATAATAATAAAATGCGTAAATTACTCCATTAATAGGATATAATCTTGAGAAGCACTTGATTAGATTAAAACAATAATGGGGAATTATATTATTAGAAGACACAATTCTTGAGCAAAAAAAAAGAAGACACAATTAGTATATATATATATATATATATATCCTCATGAAGAATCCTCAAGTCAAGTTCAGTTATTGTCACTAAATTAACCTTAGCTGGCAAGTGAGGTTACTTATTACAATCCATTACCGCATCTTAAGTATTAACCACCAAGCTTGCTGGCCTAATTAATTGAAGGTCTGAGACAGCAAATGTATCAAAACATGACATAAATATATTAATAATGAATGCTATATATATAATAAATTTTATACTTCATCCAACCCTTAATATAATATTCACTTTGAGTTAAAATTGAACTACTACTCCCTCCGGTCCTAATTATAAGAGCTATTTACTAGAATTTGGAGAGATTAAGAAAGAAAGTTAAATTAGTTAATTATAATTATTTTCTGAAAATACCCCAAATTAAAATTAAAAATTACATCAAAAGGGGAAAATGAGCTGAATCGGGAGCCAATTGATTCTCCGATTGGTCCATATGTTATGATATCGCTATGCTGTAACAATGAATGAGCGATATACTGTGAAGCTCATAAGTAGCTAGGCCTGCGACTTGATTAATGTGCATTTGAGTGCTGCAATTAATTAAAAGAATATTAAAATTATTTTATTTAAAAATAAAAAATAAAATAGAATATATAAATATAAAGCGTGTTATTAAACTAATTATTGTGGAAGAAGTATTAGTAGGGGTGATATAGGAAAATTATAACAAAAATTGCTCAAAATTATTTTATAAGCAAAAAGTATAATTGAGGTGTATATAACATTAATGAGTTGCAAACATTATTTTCTTTATAAAATATATAGGTGTATTATTAAATTATTATTGTCTTTAATTATTATTGAGAAAGTATAAATAAGGGTATTATAGGAAAAAATTGATAAAAGTTAAAACTTGCTCTTATAATTAGGACCAAAACCAACTCCAAAAAGTATTCTTATAATTAGGATTGGAGGGAGTATTATATGATATTAATATATTATATTAATGATGATATAATATAGTATATGCATAATAATAATGCACTGTACAAGAGAAGGGGATGGTGGCGGGTAATGCTCGAGTGGGTTTTGTAACTGTCGGTGGTCGAAAGGAGCAACGTGAGGTGGTCGAAGCCAGATAGGTTGTGAGCTTATGTTTGGGAATAGCTAAATTATGGTCTCAGAAATTATTTTTTTAAGTTGACACAATTTTTTTTTTTTATATAAGCATTTCTAAAATGTTAGTTTTTCTAAATCACAATTATAGGAACACTTTTATAATACAATTTACACTACAAAAAGCGTTCATATAATTAGGACTGGAGGGAGTAAGACAAACATGCTCTATTAAGATTATGAGTCTCAAGAATTTGAGGTTCCTCACAACTCACAATTTAGTGCAAATAGCTTAAAAATAATTTTTTTTATACAAAAAATATTAACATACATACATTTTTATAATTAAGGAATGTAGCTAGTTTATTTATCTCTATGAATTAATTCTCTGGATCTTATATTAAGAAATTCCGTTTGGATGAGTTTTTTAAAAAATTACTTTTTTTAAAGTTCCAAATTGAAGCTTAAAAAAAAAAAAAAAATTTTTTGCCTTTTTTGTGATTTTTATTTTTTTAAAAAATCTATCATCTAGACACATAAATTAATTAATAAATAAATAAAAACCATCTAAATGGGCTCTAAGTATCAAAAGGGAGTATTATTTTCTTCAATGACAATATATTACTTTGTCTAAATTTATTTTTCCTATCTATTGTCATTAAGAACCAAAACATTGACGTGTGTTGATTGACATATAAGATATATATATTAAAAAAAAATAACAAACATTGTTTTGTCGTTTGCTTTGAATTGAAAAGGCGATCAATCACAGTCCTAAATCCAAAATTTTCTACCACTGACAGCAATAAGCCAACTTAAAAAAGAGAAGGAACAAAGAGTAAAATGAAAATGGAGGTGTTGTGTCAAAGGAAAACCATTATTAATCAGAAAAGGATGGGTTTGTTGCAACTAATACCAACAATATGCATGCACATAACAACACAACATGTAGAAACAAAGATGTGAGCCAAAATGGTTTCAAAATTCAAGGGTTTAATCATTAAAGCATTATTCCATTTTGCCATATAAAGTTATTATTCTTCATCTGAAAGAGTACAAACAAATAATTCAAAGGCACAGAGAATCCATTTTTGAACTTGTGGAGTTATAAACAGCCTTATTGCACATGGATCAGCCTACCCTGTCTTACTTACAGTGGCCCTATTTTCCAACAATTGATGCTCTTGCCACTACGAGGGGCACTAAATAGTTTTTTTTTAATATATAAAAAATCAAGTAGCTATTGAAAATTTTAAATATTAAAAGATTGTGAATATTTTTCTTAATTAATAACTTCAAGCTAAATTCAATGACACTTGGGACTATTTTTTGCAATTTATTTTCAAAAAGACATTATATTTTGTTGTATGAACTAATATATACATAATTAGTCATTTTTATTGGCCAGCATAACAAGAAAATAAGCTAAATTGGTTAAAAGAACTATGTCAACAATAAACATATCACTAGAAGGAAGGAAGATTTCATGCTGCCTTAAATTGTGGATGAACCTAATTCTTTTTCTAAAATTTTTATTTAAAAAAAAAAACAATAAACCTATCATGTATTGGATCTGGCAAACGGCCCAATAGAGCCCCAGAGAAACTCAATTATTGGGCCTACTCTCTCACATGGGGACAAGAGCATTTGGTTGCGTCACAGATAACTCATCGGTGTGAGCTATGCTTCGAAGTGGAAGCCACTCCACAAACCTTGTGATTAGCGGATAATGTAAGTTATGTTTTTCTTAGTTTTAAATTGCACAATTCTTGCCCCAAAAGTTTGATTCAGCTTATAACGAGTTGACTCATGAGCTACAAGAGTGTGTGTTGAAATCAGCTTAGACTACAATAATATGGCTTAAAAATAGGACAAAAGCTAATTTCTATCTTTGACTTATAGTAGTAAATAGAATAAAAGGAGTATTTATTTCTGTTGGGCACAAATTAAAAGTTAATAAACATCTTAATTATTTATTTATTATAAAGGGTCAAGTAACAAATCCATCTTGAATGTTTTTACTTGAGAAGTCTTTAGTTTAATGTTATTTTGAAAGTTTTAAAATGTAGCGATGTTCTTTAATACCGTTAAAAAACAAATATTGATCAAGTAAAAAATTGACATTGATCATTAACTTTTTAATGAAAAATGACAACATTACTATATTTTAAAACTTTCGGGGTAACATTGAATTTGTTACTTAACCTATTATAAATAACTTTTGTAACTTTAATTATTGGAGATATCACTCCCACATGCATTTCACACATGTTTAAGAAAAATAATTAAAAGTAATAGTACTTTGTATCATTAAAATAACAATAAATTTTTTTAAAATCCATGATGGAAGGGCAGAACAGCAGGTAGAAGCCTTATCTGAAAATCAAATGAAAAAAAAAACAACAACACATTTTAATTGTTTAACATTTTTTTAATCAATAAAAAAAATATTTGCTTCTGACTTATAACAGGAGCTTATATATTTGTTAATGTACTCTTAATCAGTGCATTCTTACAAAAAAATTAGATTTTGTAAGACACTGGGAGTTGTAATAACCTAAGAAAAAAATAAAATAAAACAAATAATATTAGTGATAATTAATGATGACTTTTGATATTACCTGTGATAATTAATTATGACTATTGATATTATCTGTGATAATTAATGATGACTCTTGATATTACCTATAATAATTACTGATGACTTTCTAATATTATCTGTGATAATTAATGATGATATATTATAATTAATGATGACCATTGATATTATTGGTGATAATTAATGATGACTTTTGATATTATCGGTGATAATTAATGTCTCAGTTACAAAACTTAAACTATAAATAGCGGTTTAGCCAAACCAAACCAAATCACTTTCAATCATCAGCATTTTTCCATTTCTCTTCTCCTCTTCTTCTCTTTCTTCTAATTTCAAATTGTTTCTATTCTCTAATCGATTTTCCTCCTAAAAGCACGGAGACCAGGCAATCATAATCCCTAGAAGTCTTAGGTAAATTTTATATGAATCTTGATAGAACAATTATGATTTTGATACCTTGTAACTTATGATGATGGAAATGATAGTTGGATTTAGACTTTACTCAAATAGATATTTAAATTATAATAATGAAATTGAGTTGGATTTGATATCGAATATTTGAATTATTATACTCTTGATGAGTTCGGAAAGTTATGATGCCTTTGAGCAATTGATATATTCAATTAATGAATTTTTAAAGATAACTGTGATAGGATTGAATGTTTCTTGATTGTAATGAGATAATGGTGGGAGGATAGTTTTGGGATGGTACCTCCTAAAGTGATGAACACACCCTTTAGGATTTATGCCTCTGATATTTATATGATGCGAAAAGATATTATCTATTCTTTTCAAAGTGGTGTCTGACAGCGTTTCTTGGGATATTAATAGCAACTTTGGGAAGAGTGTACACACTAGGAAGAAGTGTTTTGATGATGGGCCAATTTGATGATTTGTGACTAGCAGGTTTTCCGGGTCTACCATGGTTCTCTTCTCACTAAATAGACTGATAGGGTTTTCCGGGTCTATCATGAATTTAATAAGGATAATGAATAATAGTTGATTTGATGTGAATAATATTTGATTCAATTACTATATGATTATGTATTTGATTTGATTGTTATATTGGAGCTATATAATTGTGTCTTGATTAGGATTACCGGCTTTGTTGACATTTGGGTTTATTTGGCTGTGATGATCCTTTAAGGGAGCAAATTTTTCAGTGAAATAGGGTGCAAAGGATGGGGTTAATAAATTACAAAAATTAAAGTTCTAATTTATCAATAAATGTTGTTAACATTAATACCCAAACAACACTAATCACCCAACAAATAAATACATTTACTAATTCATAAACAAAAGCAAATTATTGTCCATAAATAACTCACATAAAACATAAAAAGCATGCAACTAAACAACATTAGTACAATAACTATTATTGTCATCTTCTTCGCCACTATTATCAATTTCAAAGATATTTAATTATGCTTCAAATCTGTGAGTGAGATTTTTGAAGGAAAAAAGGAAAGAGGTTCGGGATTTAAATTTTATAGGGTTCTCACATCTCAATTCTTAAGTTTAGGCACACAAAAAAAAAAAATTTAAATTAAAAGTGCCTAACGGGCCGGCCCTAGACCCTGCAGGATTGGTCATTTTAAGTCCAAGGTCCTACAGGACATCTTCTCTAATTTTCAAGTCTAGTTCTTGAAGGGCTAGGGTTTAAAAAAGTCAGCCCGATAGACTCAACCCGATTTCCCGACTCTCACATGGGTTCAAGTTATAGCGAAACCTGATCTAGTGAATTCAGTGAGGGGAAAAAAAAAAAAAAAAAGCAATTCTGTTTTTAAAAGTAGGACAGCTATATTGGGCGCACAATTACACAGGCCAATTGGGGGGCATGTATGTTACATTTTTCTCAGGCACAATTCTTTTTCAAAAAGTAGGAAAGCTATATTAGGCGCACAATTGCATCATGCCCACTAAGTTACATTTTTACAAGTTTTAAAATGCACAATTCTTTTTTAAAAAGTAGGAAAGCACACACATACACCATGTTATTCATTGTCGATGCCTGTTCAGAAATAATAATTAATTAAAAAAACAAAAGCTGATTTTGTATTTTGTGGGCACAAATTTAAAAAAGAAGTTAATTAATAAAATACTGGGATTTATTAAAAAGTACGAGTAGTCTAATTTTGTTGGGAACAAAGTTTATTTACAGTAGAAGGGTATATTTGTTAATGCCGTAGAAGTAGTAATTAATGAGGAGAGAAGTGAGGGGCATTAAATGAGGGCATCTCCAAGTGATGATTGCATATCTTGTGATTTCACAATCCCTCTTCTCTTCTCTTCGTCCCCCTCACCCCTACGCCCCTAGTACTCCTGCCCCTTGCCTTTCACTGTTAATCCCACTCCCAAACACCCCAGTCACCGTCTCCACTGCCCTTTTCACAAGAACAAAATCGCTTCCCTGGGCTAATTAAAAATCCTTTTTTTTAAAATATCCGGACAAATGTAAAAAAATATGGGAGACAAAAATATTAAATGAGCTGCTCACAGTGAATTTAAACCCTGTATTTATGACATAATAACTTGTATCTATCAACAAGATTTATATTTAGGGATGGAAATAGGCCAAGTCAGATCAGACTTTGGTTAAATAGGTCTGAGCCTGTAATAGGGGTGGAAGACCTGAGCCTGGGCCTGAGCCTGAATACAAGCTCTTTTTAAGGCTCAGGCCTAAGCCTCCGTAAGGCTTGGTTGGGCCTGAAGCATTTTTAAAGATCTATTTATAATATAGGCTTTTAAAAAGGCTTCATATTGTAAGCCTTGGAGGTCATAAAAAGGTTTTGTGCACTTTGAGCGTATTAAAAAACTATATAAATGTAGGATTTTACTATAATATAAGAATAAAACAATAAATATTATATTATTTATATTATATAAATAAAATTATATTTATTTGATGTGTAGATAAGGCCAGGCTTGAAGGCTTATAGGCCAGCGCTTTAAAATAGTCCTGATCTATTTACACATTCGGGCCTTTAAATAGGCCTCACCTAACCTTTTAACAAACAGATCAATGCCGATCGGACCTTAAACAAA
Source organism: Acacia acuminata (assembly GCA_019022655.1). Classification (NCBI taxonomy): domain Eukaryota; kingdom Viridiplantae; phylum Streptophyta; class Magnoliopsida; order Fabales; family Fabaceae; genus Acacia; species Acacia acuminata. The sequence goes on along the minus strand of JAFJYI010000025.1, from coordinate 3,126,665 downwards.
TCGCGCTGCAAAATAGAAAATGATGGGATCTGGCATATTTCCATCCCTATTCATATTTAACATAGAGCAGTTATTTATATTTTTTTAAAATATATGTGTAGCTTTCTTTGCATCCTAAGATTTTCAAAATAAAAATGTTTTAAATTTTTAATTTATATAAAAATAAGCATAATACAGTATTTTGAAATTCGGGTAAAAAATATAATATTTGAAATTTAGTATATCAAAATTTAAATAATTCTATTGAAAGTGAAATAACTATTTTTTGACTCGTGAAAATGAAATAACTTGACAGGAATGAAATTGATCTATATATAGTAAAAAATTAATAATTGAAGTTTAAAACTTATATTAACCATCAGTTTATTACTATAATGGCTATCCTCAAAACAACATGGTTGGACAAAAGTATAATTGAAGTTAGAAAAGAAAGAAAGTAGCATACAGAAAATCACAGTTAAAAATGATGTTTAAGCTTTTGACGCTATATATGATATATCTCCCGACAGACGGGCAGGAACTGGAGACTGCGCACATCTCCGTCTGTCACCTCAATCACCAATCCAATCACTCACTTCTTTTCCCTTTCTCTTCTAATTTTACGTTGCCACCCTCGCTCGTTTCCACCCTTTGCATATGAAAAGTTGTTTTCTTTCTTTCTGTAGGAAATTACTATAAGAGCCTTCTTTTTTCCTGTAGGAAATTACTATAAGATCCTAAAAGAAGAATGTTGTGTCTTGATAATTAAGTTTTTTTTTTGGACCTTGTAGTCATTTCATCCGCACACAACCCAAAACCCAGGAAATTTGTTCTCCACACTCCACGGTGTCCAGAAAGCAGGAAGAAAAAGAAGCAAACACCATCTTTTTTCTCACTATATAAATATCACTTCGCTACGCTCACTTCACTCACATCTTCGCTCCATCGATTCCTTCGTCTCTCTTTCTGCTTCAAGCGCAACATCATGAAGTTGAATCCCAATGCTGATTCTTTCTTTCCTTACTCCAAACCCAACCCCACTTCCATGGAACCTTACCATCAAGGTTACGTCGTCGTTTCGTCGCCGTCACTAGTTCCTCCACCACCTTATTACCACCAGCAACCTTATTTCTATGGAGGCGCAATAGGAGGTGTCCATAATCTTCATCCTGGGAACGCCATTGATGGTGCCAGGAAGCAAGATGATGCCTCTAAGAGGTTTTCAAAGCGTGGGTTTCTCCGTCATGTGATCACTGGTTATGGAAGAAGATTGGAGGCTCGCCGCACGAGAGGGTTCCGGCCACCACGGTTGCGCTGCTTGGCTTGCCGGCCAACCGGCGCAGCTGGTTACGGTCACCGGATTGAAGAAGCGACCCGGGGAAACTTTACCAGGGTTAAGAAGACAAAGCAACCTTTGGCTCCGGTTGAACGTGAGCGGTGTACGACGATCATGATTAGAAACATACCCAACAGATACACGTTTGTTTCTGAACCTCGTCTCTGTTGTTTCAAGTATTCTACTTTCCGTGGATCGGTGATCAAACGATCATGACATAAATTTGGAAGTTATAACTTTTGAAGTTCGTTGTCTGATTTGCATGTTCAATCCCGAGGTTTTCATATTCGTCTAATTGATACTGACAGTCTGAGTTTTCTTGTGTTTTTCGTCTGAGTTAGTCGGAACACTAGCCGCGTTGTTGTTGTCGTTTCGTTCTCTCTCTTCTTCCCAAGCTTATTTCTGATAAGCCAGCAGCTTTAAAATTTTGACGATCGTGCTTTGGGGGTTTTAAACTTTTCATCTTCCAAACTTTTAATTGCATTTCCCAAATTCAAGAAGGTACTTTTCGGGGGGAACTTTAAGGCTTCCGTAGGGGCTAGGAATAAGAAGACGGAGCATTAAGAAGGGCTCCTCACCTCCTCGTCGTTTCTGTGGTTACAAGAAGTATTTCTGTTTTCCATGTGTGTCGGTGATCAACTGATCATTGGTCATAACGTTAATTCAAGGTTTAGAAGTTTAGAAGTCAGATTTGGATATTTCAGTCAAACGTTTCCATATTTGTCTGATTGATACTGATAGTCTGATATTCCTTGTTGTGTTTTTTCGTCTGAGTTAATCGGAACTCTAGTTGTGTAGTTGATATTCTGATCTTTATCTTCTCCCCAAGCTTTTTTCTGTTGAGCTGGAAGCTTGAAAATTTTGATGATTATGCGTAGGGGTTTCATAAACTGTTCAACTTCCGCACATAGAATTTATTTTCCTGATAATTTTCTTATTTTTAACATTATCTTCTTGTACCGGTTCTTGACTCTCCAGGCGTTCGATGCTGATCGACTTTTTGGACAACCATTGTCGGATTGAGAATCGAGAACTAGCAGATAAAGAAGAAGAAGGTGAACGGACAGAATCAGCCTTCGACCTCGTATATCTGCCGATTGACTTCGAGTAAGCAAACTAACCATCTTCGTTCATCAAGCTAGCTAGTTAACTCTGGTTCGCAACGTAATATCTCTCGTACCGTGTCTGTCTGGGTTCCAGGTTTTTCATTAGTCCGTGATAACCTTTCATTCTAGTTTAAACTTGGGCCTTGAGGGTATCCTCCCGAAAGAAAAAAAAACACTTCACAATCTTTCTTATTTTTAAAATATTTTATGGAGGCGAGGCATCCCAAAATTTTCCGGTGCACTGACCCTCGCGAACGATTTTGCAGCACCAGGATGAACAAAGGGTACGGATTTGTGAACTTCACGAATCCCAAGGCAGCATGGAGGTTCTATGTGGCCAACAACAATAAGAAATGGGAATTCTTTCAATCTAACAAAGTCCGTGACATCGTCGCTGCACGATTTCAGGTATTGGTTATGCCCTAATTGTCTTGTAATCTCAAGCAATTCTTGTTCTTCTATCTTCTTTTAGCATAAAGTTCCAATTCTTCCTTGTACTTGAATTAAATGAATTTTTCACATCGTTTGGGATTTACTGAGACTGACTGAATGAATGCAGGGTAAAGATAAGTTAGTGGCGCACTTGAACTCCATGAAGTTTCCGGCTGGGTGGGACGAGGTTTTGCCGGTGTGTTTGAGCCCACCTCGTGATGGAACTATCAAGGGAAGCCAAAAGACTCTGGGGAAGCTAGAAATATCACTTTGTAATAATAATAACAACTATTTCAGTGGCGGCGGCGGAGGAAGCTCAAGGTCAGGGCCAAGCTCCCAATGGAAGAAGAAGAAGAATACCCTTTGGCCCGGAGTTCAAGACGCCAGTTCTGAAGAAAAGGGAATTTGAACGTGTGATACTCGATCTCCAACTATATATCAATTCAGTGATTCTGAATTAATCTACGCAGCGCTAGATTAATCTGAATCATATGAAAGGAGATTAATACGCGATCATATTTTCCTTTAGACTGACTGGGTAGCGTAGAAATGGCGACGATAAGATGGATTACTATATCATACATATCCTATTATCGTATGATGTCTGTAAAAAATGTCTCGTTTGTATTTTCTGTGAGTGTGACTCACCCCTATAGTTTAGGGCTTCGAATTTCCTCGGTCTGTGTCTATCTTTCTCACTTTGTCTATTACAATATGAAAAGCAGTAGTAGGGTTTGCTTTGCCCTATGGTCCTAATACCTGGTCTACCCTTTCCATTTTTCATGAAACTTGGCCTTAGGTTTGATTGAACTCAATATGCTGTTTGACTTTGATATTAAAAGCAGGTGATATATATATAATATTCCTTGTAGGGTCAATTTTCTGTTCTATTTATTGGAGGATCATTGTTCTTGTTGCTCACCAGGTCTTAGTGATTTTTGATGATATCTAGCCATATAGTGGTTAAAATGAATTGGGAGCAGGCAAGTCAGCGCCTGAGGAGCTGCAAATTCGTCTCTGTTCTGGGTGTAACGTGTTTTGGTATGTGGGTTGGGATGAATCTTTCCTCTAAGGATGAATCTGGAACCTGGGGAGCAAGAAAGAGAGATTGGTCTTTTTGGCGAAGAGGAACACGAATCATGAAATGTTGATTGGGGTTTGAATTTGAATATTGTTATTGACATGAATATGGCAGTATTTGAAAAGTGGAAGATGTTTGTCCTTATTCAGTAATGGAAGCCGCTGTTTGACAAACCTGGGCGCAGCCATGGTTCTTCATTAATTGTGAGGGAAGACACTGTTTGTCCTTTCCATCACCGCATCAGATCATTAATTGTGAGGGAAATAGAGAGAGTATTAATATAAAGGAATAAATATATTGAAACACATACTGTTCGCAAAAATGAAAAAGCGGATGGGTGTTTGATTTTTTTTTTTTTTTTGGATGACCTTGTTCTTTTTCTACTCAGTCCCTTATTAGTCTCGTTTGCCGATTGTAGGTCCATAATGGGGAATCTGACTTCCTCCTAATAATTATCACGGCACCGAGGACATGAACACAAAATCACTGATTACAGTTAGAACAACTGGTTTAAAACCAGTTGATTCAAATGTTTAGCGGTGTTAAATCAATATAAATTTAAAAAATTTGAATGGTTTAAATTTGATGTTTTTAATAAAATATCATCAACATGTTAAATTATAATAAATAAATAAATTTAAATTGCTAAATTCAGAACATTTCAATATAAGTAGTTTAAAAATTAAAACAAAAAACTATTTTATATAAAATTAAATCAGAACTTTTCAAATACCAATCTTATGGTATAAAAAACAAATGAATTCTTATAAAAAAAGAAGAAGAAACAAAGGAGTTATAATTTATTATTGTATGGGAAAATGGATACAACTAATGAGCGTGTAGTATTATATTATGATAATGTTCATTTTTACTCTGAAAGTTTTCTTTAAAAAAATGGGATACCCAAAAGTTGTTTTAGAAGCAATCTTGTTTCAAAAATTTACAAAACGTAATCTGATATTAAGTTTGACCAATTAAACATCCTATATTCCAAAGTAAAATTGTTGCGTTTTGAAAATTGCTGAGATGAAGTTATTCCTAAAAAAACTTTCTGATATCTAATATTCCCACCTCTTAAGTAAAAACTTTTGTACAAAAATGAAGTTTATATTTGGAAAAATTACGTGCAGGTTTAAAGGACTAGAAATAATTATAAAAAAGTTCATTGAAATCACTAAATTACACCGATGTCCTAAGGGACTTTTTTGATATAATTTATATTAACAAAAGGAAATGCCATATTTACAACAACATTTAAACACCTGACCATTTACAACAGAAAAAATCATCTTTACAACAATATTTAAACATCTGGATTTTGAATATAGAGAAGTCATTTATAATAGAAAAATGTTATATTTACAACAGGAAGTGTTATATTTACAATTAAATTTAAAATCGATCATTTACAACATAAAAAGTCATATTTACAACAAGAAGTGTCATATTTACAACAACATTTAAACATCCTGGATTTTGAACGTAGAGGTCATTTACAATATATAAAAAAGCTAGATTTACAATAGAAAGTGCTATATTTACAACAAAATTAAAATCTGGTCATTTACAATAGAAAAATCTAAAAACCTGAACAAATAATATTTAAAACAAAATTTAAAAATTTAGATTTTTTTTTTCATATAAATGATATCAAAAAAAGTCTGTGGAGGCTTCTGTGTAATTTAATGATTTTAAGAGACTTTTTTATAATTATTTTTAATCCTTGGGACCTGAACGTAATTTTCCCTTTATATTTCCCTGAAAAAAGATCTTCTGCGAGACACTGTCATGGGGTTCTGCGTTTTTGGCTATGAAGGATATAATGTAATGATTGCGGCTTCAGTCGCCTGACACGTTTCTGAGCAAAAGTGCAGTTCTGGGTTTTTGGTAATTCCCCCACCATCAGGGCTCTGAACATCCATTTAAGGCTTAAGGCTTCCAAGTCCAAACCCTGTTGATGGATAATATGCATATCATACCGTGAGCCACTGGTTTTTGTTTCTTCTTTGGTAGTAACTCAAACCGAGAAATTCTTAATTCTTAAAATATCATGCATTATGTTTTTATATGAGGGTAATTGGATTGCTGGCCTTTTAATTTTACATTGGAAGTTTTTTTTTTTTTTTGATAATAAAGAGGGCTAAAAGCCAAAATTACAATACAAAATTAAAGGAAGGGGAAAAAATTCCCAAGCTCTATTGGTCAAGCCAAGTACACAAGCGACTAGGACAAGCTAGTAATACATCCGAACGGGAAATACCCAACTTTGCCAAAGCATCCGCTATACGGTTGAGTTCCCTTGGGACATGACAGATCATCACCTCCCAATCACGCCGCTTCATTTCCTTAATTCGATCCATGATAAGATCACCATATTGGAAGTGATCATCAAGAAGTTGCTCCACCAGAACCAAGGAATCTGACTCCAAAACAATCCGCTTCAAGCCTAACTCCCATGCCAACCTCATCCCTTCTAACATTGCCCATTCCTCAGAAGTGTAAGCACTACATATGCCAATTTGCTTAGTGAAACCAGCCACCCACTCACCATGAGTATCCCGAATAACTCCGCCACACCCAGCCAGTGATGATTGAACCACGACCGCACCATCCACATTTATCTTATGCCAGCCAACCGGTGGCTTTTGCCACCTTTGCACATCACTCTGGGAGCTATCCGAACCGAAGGACCCCTCAGGTGTAAGACTGCTTGCTAAAACATAACTCCTCCAAGAATTCAGGATAATAGATTCAGGCCGAGATGGTTTAACAAAGGAAGGTTCAAAAATAAAGGCATTGCGCCATCCCCATAGCTTCCAAACAGCAAACCCAAACAATAAACACCAGCAGGAACCAGTATTCAGACCTAAACTCTTTTTTAGATTCATAGCAATCCAATCACGAAGAGGAGCAGCAAAAAAGGAAGAAACATACCGAGGGTCAAGAAGAGTCAGCCACATGCGCCTGGCATATCCGCAATCCCTAAGGATATGAAGGGCATCTTCCTCTTCCTCACAACAATGACCGCACAGTGAAGAAACTGGTGCCCAACGACTCCTCCAAGCATTTGTAGGAAGCCTGTTTAGAGAAAGCATCCACATAAACACCTTGATTCTCTCCGCCCCTTTCCAATGCCATATCATCGTGTACAGCTTACTCTTGAGGTTTGGTGGATTCTCCTCAATGAGGAAATATGCACTACGAAGGGAAAAGAGCCCGCTGCTAGTCTCACCCCAAACTAAGACATCACTTCCGGCCTCAGCCCTTGGAGGCACGCACGCAATCAACCTGGCCAAAATTGAGGGGTCAAGTATATCCGAAAGCCGTCCCCAATCCCATCCACCATCCCTCACCCAATCAGCAACAGTAGAACTATTTTCCTCTACCGTAAGCGGTCTAGAGCACCATTCTTTCAAACATCCCCTCTCCATTAGCCACTGGTCATTGAAAAAGTTTACCACACAGCCATTTCTAACTTTCCATTTTGAACCCCTATCCACAATGTTGGAAGTGGAGCAAATGAATCTCCATATTTTAGAATCCCCCGGCTTGGAGCACAGTAGAGACTCATCTCCACGAAGCATGTATCGATGAAGAAATAAATCAGCCCAAAGTCTATGAGCTCCCGAAATAAGGTTCCAAGCCAACTTTGCTCCGCACGCGCGATTGACAGAAATAAGTTTTCTGAATCCCAAACCACCAAAATCCTTAGGCCTCATGAGATGTTCCCACCCAACCGGATGAAAACGGCGCACCAAGGCATCATGTCCCCAGATAAAGTTCCTCTGTAACCTCTCCACTTCCAAGCAAACACTGTGGGGCAGACTCGCCACCTGCATAGGATAAAGTGGGACCGAGCTCAACACAGACTTGGCAAGGGTTATTCTTCCAGCGGTAGAAAGGCAATTTGCCTTCCAAGCAGCTAACTTCAGCCCTACACGATCAACCACATACTGAAACGTCTCTTTCCGTCTCCGATTTCTGGATACCGGAAACCCTAGGTACCTTCCAACATCACTAGAAATGTTCATTTGAGTGATACACTTGATAGCCTGTCTTGTGTGGGAGGGAACCTTTGGCGAAAAAAATATGGAAGACTTCTCCTTGCTGATTTTCCCCCCGGAAGCATTCATAAATTTTTCAAGACACTCCATCATACATTCTGCTTGACTCTCCGAGGCCACCCCGAATAATAACAGATCGTCAGCGAATAAAAGATGAGAGACCTTAGGTCCCGAACTGGAAGTGCTAATAGGCTTCCACGCACAACTCTCCACTGCATCACAAATAAGGTGAGAAAGCTTATCCATACAAAGAACAAAAAGGTAGGGGGAAATGGGATCCCCTTGACGGAGGCCCCTTAAAGGACGAAAGAATTCAGTCTGGGATCCATTCCAAATCACATTGTATGAAACCGAAGAGACACAATCAATAACCAGTTTGATAAAGTTCTCCTCAAATCCCACCTCACCTAGCACTTGTCTCAAAAAGCCCAACTCACTCTATCATAGGCCTTCTCAAGATCCACTTTCATAGCAAAAAGCCCCTTTCTGCCTCTATTCTTACTCATGATGTGGAAAATTTCTTGTCCCACGACAATGTTGTCTTGAATATGCCTACCTTTAATAAAGCTAGCTTGGAAAGGAGAAATTAAATCATGCATAACAGACTTCAACCGATTAGCAATAATTTTAGCCACACACTTATAATGTACAGTACATAAAGAGATGGGTCTAAAATGCGTTACCGACTCGAGCCTCCCTCTTTGGAATGAGAGCAATGAGAGTTCTATTGGAGTTTGCTAAAGAAGAGGAATTCTGAAAAACACCTTTGACAAAGCCACAAAGGGCCGGTCCAACCAACTCCCAATTATTTTTGTAGAAGATAGCCGGAAACCCATCAAACCCAGGGGCTTTGAAAGAGCCCATAGAAAGGACAACCCGCCTCACTTCCTCATCTCGAAGGAACCCTAGAAAAGCCTCCAACCATTCCCTGATCCAGAGCCGGGAATGTAGTTGTAGTAGCAAGAGGCACAGGATTATCACCAGTAGAGCCATAGATTGATTTAAAATAATGCAGAACTAAATTTTTTAGCTCCACAGCATCACTAATCCAAGAGCCACTCTCATTTTTCAGCGAAAGAATCGTGTTTCTTCTCCTGCGCATCTTCGAACTGAGGTGGTAAAAACGAGTGTTTCTGTCTCCATTACGAATCCACTCCACTCTAGATTTCTGGAACCACTTAATTTCCTCCAGCTTGAGAAGTCTAAGTAAATCCTCTTGCAACTCCTTTTCCAGCTTACACAGAAAAACCGAGTGAGGGTAGGCCCAAGATCTCTCGGATTCCTCCAAGTCTAGCTAAAATAGTTTGTTTCGGTTCTCAACAAACCCAAACACCTCTTTGTTCCACATCCCCAGTGAATCCTTAACTTTTTCTAAATTCGAATAAGATCATCAGAGGAACCCCAATTATCAGATAGAAAAGAATCATAGCTTGCATGTTTAGTCCACATAACCTCGAAACGAAAAGGCCTACTATTTGACCGACTCTCAACATCAGGGGACCGTAGAGCAATAGGATTATGATCCGAGAACTTAGTACGAGGAAGCACCTGGGTAAAACAAGACGAGAACTGAGAGAGGAACTCAGTGTTTCCCAACGCTCGTCCAATCTTTCGCATGCGGCGTGAGCAGTTCACCGCTTGAGGCCCACGCCAAGTAAACTTAGGACCCCGATGCCCCAAATCCGAAAGCTGGCAAGCCTGAATCCGACTCTGAAAAAGACTAATCCTAGCGAAATTGGCTCCCACTCCCCCAGTCCTCTCATCGGAGGACAATATATCGTTGAAATCGCCGCCAAGGACCCACGGGCAAGAGATCGACCGAGATAGCTCCTGGAGGTCTTGCCAAAGTTGCTGTTTGAGAGCCGTCCGAGGGAGAGCATAGATAGCGGTGAGGCAAAAGGCACCCTTACCCGGAATGGAGCATCGAAAGTGAAGAAATTGCCGATCCCTCCTCAGCAAATCCACCATAATCAGGTCCTTCTTCCACACAGCAATAAGCCCGCCGGATCTACCGATACTGGGCATAAAAATCGAACCATCAAATCCCAACTTGCTCAAACGGGAAAATCGCTTCTCGTTTTCACTCCTGGTGTCGGACAAAAACAAAAAACAGGGCTGGATGGACTTACAGACCATTTTTATGTTCTGCAAGAGGGACCCACCGCAGGCCCCACGTGAGTTCCAAAAGAGAAGGTTAGTCATTGGACTAAAATAATGTAAATCCAAATTCCACAATCAGACACACGCCTGCTGGGCTTCAGCGACCACAGACCCTCCATCATTCACCCCCTGGGCCTCTTCCTCCATATGACTAGCAGAGTCCAAGCCCAATGGCGCGTGCTCAGCCAGTTGGGCCTCCTCTTCCCACATATCATCCGGATCCAGAGCCTTGGCCCCCACCCAGAATTTCCCTTCTAATATCTCAGGTCTTCCACCTTCCCCTGGCTCGATATGAAACTCCATAGCGGGCTCCACCTCTGAAATGACACTTTCGCCAACCACTACCTTGTTGTGCTGCTTATGAGGCTGAGGAATGGGCTTTACTAAAGGGTATGAAATCTGAATTTAGCCTGCAGGGATTTGCTTGCAGATGTGGCTAAGTTTAAACTCTGTGGGAGATGGAGAGACTTCTTACACTAAAATGGAAATTCAAACTTTGCTTCGTTCCAAGAAATTGCAATATGGGATTGGGAGCACACAGCACGCAAATTAGCAAAGGAGGGTCTAAACCCCAAACGCTCCTGCTTTTTATGACATGCTTCCTCAAACCCCAAGGGCCCTGGTGCATCAAGAGGGGGATAGGATTTTAAATTTTAATCCCCTGTGATTTAGTTTGTGGGTATTTATTTAAGGCTAGTACTTTCCTTTATACCAAAAAAAAAAAAAAAAAAAAAGGGAAAATGACACTAAGGTTCGAGCAAGAAAAATAATACTCACTTCGGTCCTAATTATAAGATATATACGATTTTTTTAGGATATTAAGAAGGCTAATTAAATTATTTAAACTACTTACGTTTGCCATTTTTTAAACAAACTATTTTGTTTGATATATAAAATCATATGCTATAATTTGGTCCTTAATATAAGACATGTTTACTTAATTTGATTAGATTAAAAAAGTTTAATTATGTTAGTTAATATGACATGTATTTTTTATTCTAATAATCTTTCTTAATTCTCTTATTCTTCCGTCTTTGATTATTATTGAGGGAGCATTTATAGAGATAATTAGAAAAAAATTGATAAATATAAAAATTATGTCTTATATTCAAGACTAATGTCAACTCCTCAAATATATCATACATTACGGATTGGACAGAGAAGTAAATTATTATTATTATTAATAAAGCATGAAGCTCCTTCCTAAAACTTTACACATACATGTATCTGATGTAAAAATGTTATAAAATACAAGAGAGTTCCATATAATTGATCAATATGCCGAAAAAAATATTGTAAAAAATTAATATCAAAATTTCTTCCATTTATATTTAATTATTTTCACCTTCATTTAATTATTTCATACTCTTTCAGGGCTAAATATCAGTGATGGTAGATTCTTTCATGCTTCATGTTATGTCATTATATGATAACAAGTTTTTGTTATAAATGGTGTAGCTGTTGATTTTATATAAAGGTTAACTTCTTTTTGGCGCCAGCATCCCTCTCTGTTGTTAATATATTTATATTTGTATTTTTGTATGGCGTTAATATATTTCTATATGTTTGTTTTGATTTCCTGTTCATATATTTTATGTTCTTAATATGTTTATATTTGTATGTGCGTATTGTTTTTGAGATCATAGTTTTTATATTTTCCCTATGAGTTTATATTTATATTGGGTACATATTTTTTAATTTTGTAGATAAATATAAATTTAACTCTAAAACTTGAATTGGCTCTTGGCTCTATTTTTTGGTCAAAATTTCTCGGTATTTGTATAATTTGTTATGAAACAAAGTTAACAAGCAGTCACATAACAAGTTTCAATCTTATTTATCTTTCTCTGATTTGTATTGACAGAATACTGCATACCACATTAAACAATTGAAATATATAATTCTTGCCAGAACATGAATACAATGTAAAGCTACAGTTACGGAAGTTTTGTTCTTCACTTCAAAGCAAGATGTATTGCAACATGACTAAAAATCCAACATGCCAGGTTCTTCACTTATGCAAAATGCACAAGGAAGATCCTGTTATGCTGCATCACTTTCCCATAATTAGCCTAATTCCTTCAATCTTACCATTTGCATCATATGGAAGAGGACATAATTGCAAGTATAAAAAAGAAGCAATTATCGTTCCTTGACCCAAGAAGTTCACATAAGGAATTTTGAAAAAGGCATGTGATCCAACATCTAAAAACTTGGCCAAAATATTTAAAATACCTCAAACAAAGATGATGAATATCAGTAGCGGACCAAAGATTTTAGGTTTGTGGGTGCATAATTAGTGGTGGGATCCGGAGGCAGCACCCCCGAAAATTTTTTTAAGGAAAGTTTTAAATGCATTAAAAAATAAAAGAATATAAATAATAAAAGAAAAGAAAACTTCAATTTAACATAGAAAAAAAAAATAATCAAGAGTCAACTAACCTTTACATGATTACAAAAGCATTCTTCGATTCTTTATTCCTTGAAAATATTACATTATATCTTCATCATCAATTGTATCAAATATATCACGTTATACGAGAATGAATCAAGATGAGGAGTTTCTAAACTGAGCCACTATTATAAACCAAGAACTTCCATATGCTTGGACAGAATTTTTGTAGCAACCTAAACTAAGTTTTAACAGAACTTTAGCACAACTTAACACATGGAGCACTTCAAGACCTACAGTTAAGTTAATTTATCCAACACATTGTAAGTTGTAACACAGTTTTTAAGCTAGTTTGACTGATGATACCCTTTCACTCTCAAGCTTTAGTCTATTGCAAGGGATTTCAGTTTATCAATTGGCATTCCTATTTAGTTTTAGTGCGCAGCGGCAACCAAACATGAGAAGCTTGATAGTCCTAAACAATGAAAAAAAAGGTGCAAATGAAGTTACACTTTCAGCAATGGATCAATTACCTGATTAGAATCCTTGAATCCGACCGAGGGAGTAAACTGTGGATGAATGGTTCTTTGAAGTATATCAGATGAGTTTGAAGATTTGACGGTAGAACACCTGGTTGAGATGGATGTAAAGGAGGAAAAACCAAAGGCATTTCTGGAGAAAACCTCAATGCAGATGAGGGGCCCGAACGTTGCTGAAGCATCTGATAGAAATTGAAAAATAAAATAAAATGGAAAGGATATATGAGTCTTCTAATCCGGGACTTGTGGTTAAACGTGGAAAGTTACAACCAACCACTCTAATTAGATAAATTGTACTGAAAGTCCTTTACATTATATATATTTTTTGAATTTTTTTATGTCTGTACTTACCCTCATAGACACTAGTGTGGGTCCGCCACTGATGAACATTCAAATCATTAAATTGTATAACTATTTCAAATAAAAATCTTAATACAAAGTCAAAATAAGTACACCTCTTAACATCTGCCACCCTCCTTTACTTAAAATTGCAATACCCTAAATCCAACACCCAAAAATTTTGTCAAAATATTTGAAATACCTCTAACAAATATGATTAACATTCAAACGATTAAATTGCATGACTATTTCAATAAAATTAACAATACAAAGTAAAAATAAATATTCGAAATATTTCATAAATATGCTCGTTTTTGTTCAACCCAAAATCAGAATCTTCTACAGATGTGAGTGATTTCTCTTCCTCTTTTTGAGGCTTTCAAACCTACTAAACAACATAAAACCGACAAAATATAAACAAGAATTATAAATTGAAGTAGAAATCACTCACAGCGGGGAAATGAGTATCTAGCTTCTTCCTCATAGTATCTGATTTAGGGCACTAAATTGAACCAAATGATAAAATCCATCAAACCCATCCCGAACAAAATCATTCAAAAGATAAAGGGAGAAGGAGCAAAAATACACATAACCTTTTCCCTTAGGACCGTCCCGCACCACGACCTTTCAACCTGGAAAGCAAAAATACACACGACGTTACGTTTTAGGAGCGCCCAAAGACTACGGCCGTTAGTCAACCATTAGTTGACCGTCAACTTGGATGGAACGTTGACGCATCGACACGCCGACGTGAAATAAAAAAAAAATTCAAAAAATTAGGAAAAAATTTTAAAAATTAGAATTTTTTTTTCAAAAAATTAAAATAATTAGAAAAAATATTAAAATAATTAAAAAAAAATTAGAAAAAACTTCAAAAAAATTAGAAAAAATTAAAAAAATTAGAAAAAAAATTAAACTAACAAAATTTTAAGACACTTTTGAATACCTTTACAATTTATTATATACTCCCTCCGGTCCTAATTATAAGACAACATTTGAGAGTTTGTTTTGGTCCTAATTATAATACAACATTCTAATTTTTGTCAATTTCTTCCTAAAAGATGCCTATTGATATAAATGAGAGATTATGTGAAATCAATAAGGTAGTTGAGGTACAAAATTTATATAAGGGCATTTTAAAAAAATAAGTAAAATCAACTAATTCGATCCGCCAAATCGATCGCCGGCGGTAGGGTGGCCGGTGGTGGGGCCCACTGGCAAGGGTATTTTAATTTCTTTCTAATTTTTTGAATTTTTTTCTAATTATTTTCTAATTATTTTAATTTTTTCCTAATTATTTAATTTTTTTGAATTTTTTTCTAATTATTTTAATATTTTTTTCTAATTATTTCTAATTATTTTAAATTTTTTTTCTAATTTTTTGAATTTTTTTATTCCATATCAAGATCCATGTCAATAAATCACGCCAAATCGTGTCGATGTCAAGTAAGCGTTCCCATCCAAGTGACGGCCAACTAACAAACATGGTCATGGTGTTTGGCCCCAAAACATAACGTCGTGTGTATTTTTGCCCAGGTTGAAAGGTCGTGATCTTTGGTGCTCCCAGGAGAAAATGTTATATGTATTTTTTCTCCTTGATAAAATCCAGATCCGAAAGTACTCCCATAGATATAGAATTGGCTTTGACATTTTTATTTCTTAAAATAATAAATTAATATTTGTGGGTCTAAGTGAAAATTTTTAATTTTATTTATTTTCTCTACAGTAAATTAAGATATTATTTTAGTCAAATCAACTTCCATGTCAACATTTTTTGTGTCAACGTAACTCAAATTAAGGGAGATAGTATATTTACTCTAGTTTTAAAAGTTAATAGATATTTTTACATTTAAAAAGAATTTGGTTTTGTATGCTTCTCAAGATAAAATATGTATGTATTTTTATATCTAAAGTTACCTTAAAACTGTAATACTATCAAGTCCTATGTCGTTCCTCTAGATTTTTGCTATAATTTTCCCCAAATTCAAAACGATAAAAATCAAAGCCTCATACCATCCAAGATTCTCACATTCTCATCAGTGTTCTGCCAATCCGAAAATTTGCACGGTTATGGCGGCAAATGCGCCATCCAGCCATCTGCTACACATTCTTCGTTCTCAACCATCTTCTCTGTCTTCGATATCGCCATCTTCACCTTCTTTCGCTTCTTCTCTGAAACCTCTTCTGCTCTCATCCACCGTTATTTCTCCCACTGCTATACCTAAATGCCTTCGACAGATCCAAGTTCGTCGGAAATCTCTCTTTGCCTCTATCACTCACCTCTCTAATCCTTTTTCTCTCACTCTTCCTCTTCACATGTGATTTCTGTTCCTCAGAGGCATTGCGGTGCTGTAGAAGTTGGAGATTTGGTGGACATTTCTGAGGAGGACGATGAAGCAATTGAACCGTACAGTGAAGAGGAGAGTGAGATCGAGAACGAAGATAAGGATACCGAGATGAGTAGGGGTTCAGATTTGTCGCCGCTGGAGAGAAACAGGGAGGAGAGGTTGAAGTTACCGAGTCTCACTGTGAAGGAAAGGAAAGAACTCGCCTCTTACGCTCATAGCTTGGGGAAAAAGTTAAAAAGCCAGTTGGTGGGCAAGTCTGGCGTTACTCCTAATGTTGCGACCTCATTCATCGAGACACTTGAATCTAACGAGCTTCTCAAGGTATTAATTCCTTGAAATTTAGTTCATAATAGTTTGTTATGCCTATAGAGGTTGCTTTTCCGTTGAGTTTCGTATGTTAGATTAGTAATGGATGTTACCTTCGGTATATCTACACACCTGAATTTTGAATCATGTTTCATTTGATGAGTAAGGCGAGAATGGATGATAAACGGAAATTGGTGCCTATTTCCTTTGTTCCCCCCTCCTTTTCGAGCTTATATGGGGATGGGATTAGATTCGGCATAAGCTGTCAAGTGTCCGTGAGGTTTGCGATTGTCTTTA
Source organism: Acacia acuminata (assembly GCA_019022655.1). NCBI lineage: Eukaryota > Viridiplantae > Streptophyta > Magnoliopsida > Fabales > Fabaceae > Acacia > Acacia acuminata. Next base: position 3,110,286 of record JAFJYI010000025.1, on the reverse strand, counting down.
AGCTAAGCTTCAATTTCATAAATAGTTTGCTTCTGTTGGACTTTCTTTTTTCCTCTCGTCCCTTTTTGTGTATTGCTTGTCTAAGTGGTTTGCTTTTGAAAGGGGTTTTCTTATTTTTATGTTAAAAGTATCATATCAATCTGGTGTGCAAGCTTTTATGTTGTGAATTGGCTTGTTGATAGCAGTAGATATGTTGCTGAGCGTACCTTTGCTTGAAATTATTACACCTTCGGACCTCGGACAAGTTATATTTTTACCAGCTGAGGCTTCGGGATGTCGGTGTATCATGTATGTATGAAACAATTGCAGATTTTTGTTCATGTAGAACTATTTAATATCTTTTCTTGAGCTTCCTGTCAGTTCATGGGAGTATGTCTCTGTGTTTGAGCGCCTTACCCTGGGTGTGTTTGGTTTGAAGGGAGGGAGGGAAGGGAAAATGATCCCCTCCCCTCATTTGGTTTAAAATTTTGGAGGGGAGGGGAGCCAAAATTTTAAACCATCCTCCCCCTCCCTTCTTAAACTAAACAAAGGATCCTTTCCTCCTCCTTTTCCCTCTAACAAACCAAACAAGGTAACACATGCCCTTTCATCCCCTCCCCTCAAACCAAACACATCCTAAGTTTCAATTTGAAATTGCTAGTAGAATGGTCTTCTTTAATTTCATGAAGGTTGAAACTGAAAGGAATGAACCTCAGTGCATTTTTGAAGTGTTTTCAATATAACAGTGACATGGGTAGGAACTTTTGTTAGCTAGTCAATAATGTGGTGTTGAGTTATAAAAGTTGCTGTGGTTTATATTTTTATTTCTCGTTAAAGAGCTCAACAGTAAACAACTACGGGGCTTTCCCTATGAGTAGTTACTTTGCATGAATGGAATGAAAAGAAAAGAGAAGAAATAATCTTTATGCAAGACTCTATTGTCTCGCGAGATTATTGTGTGAATGGTAAGAAATCGCCAAAATAAGGTAGCTGCAGACGGGAAATAGTAATTTGAAGCACAAATATCCCATTTACTGTTTTTCTTCATGTTGCGTTTCCTCTCTGCTTTTCCTAGCCCAATGATTCTGAGATGAAGTTAAAAAATGGGATCCTTTTGATCTGTACTGGCATTTGAATGGCATGTTTGCAGATCAAAATACACCGGACTTGTCCAGGAGAGCTAGACGATGTGGTGAAGCAGCTGGAAGAAGCAACCGGTTCAGTGACTGTTGGTCAAATTGGTCGGACAGTGATTATATACAGGCCTAGTCTCACCAAATTGAAGGCAGAAGAGAAGAAGAAACAAGCTCGAAAAGTGTTTCTGAGAAAGCAGCTAAAGCCAAAACTGGTAAGCAAGTTCAGGGCCTAGCTTTCATTTTCCTATTTACACTTGGCCCTTGCGACATTTCCCTAATAGTCTAATAAAAATTGCAGAGTAAGGAACAAGGGTCAAAGTTTTCGCGGCGGAGATAATTTTGGTAATAATTACTTGGTGAACTTATGTTGAGGTTTTCCATACTGCTCAACCTGTACGGAGTGAGGCTTTGCATGCATGGCGTTTAGAAGCTCAATTCAGAAGCATATTTAAGGTGGTTGAATTTCAATGTGTATGTATAGAACTCTTGTAGCTTATGAAATCTCACTGCGGATGAAGAATATTACATGGGTTGTATAGAGATTATTTTGCTTGAGAAACTAGGAAGTAGGAAGCAAACTTGAATTGGAGGAAGGCTTGTTTATTGTAGTAACTGAAAATCTCAACCAGAAGTTAGGTTCCGCATGTTGATTATTTTCCAAAAAGAGCTGAAATATTATTTATTGCTAACTTAAGTTGATTATTGATTTAACAATGACAACGTATAATCAATATCGCCAACATCACTTAAGTTAGGATCATTGAATATAATTTAGATTTAAATTTAGAAACTCCACCGAACAATTTTTAATATAAAACTGAGCTCCAATGTCCTAACCTATGCAGCCTTGAGTTGCTTATACTGCTCAAAATCTTCAGAAAATAACATGCCATGGGGCGAAAGAATGCGCTGGAGGGCCATAGAAAATCGAGCCTATAGACGATAAAATGATTGAACATCAGAATTTAAACAATAATGCTTGTACTTGATGCAAGAATGAGATCCTACTAGTCTCTTATCCATTGAAATACTGTGAGTGCAAACCAGCAGCCTTGAAAGCCATATCTGCTGCTCAGCGTCTGGCGTTAAGGGAAATTTTAATGTCACATACGAAATGAGAGAGAGCAATATTACATTTTACAAAGGAATCCAAGAAAGGGGTTACTACCAATACTACAAATGCACCGAAGGTGAAGCATCCTCCCATTGATAAACTTATAAATCTTAGATCTCGTTCAGCCTGCATAAACAAACTCACTAGAAACTACTAGACGAAGCCACACACTGTTCAACCCATATGCAGTAAAGCAAAGCAAGTCTGAGAGATACATCATGCACTGAGTAATCACACAATTGTGTTAAATTATTGTGTTATGAGTCTCACATTGGAAAGCCTAACAAGTACATTGTGGTTTATAAGTGAAGGGGTTTTCCTTCCCAGTAGGCTATTCTTTTAGGAAGTGCTTTCCCTTTGGGCATGTGATCATCACATATTGTCCGATAGTTTTTAAAAGGATATGATTTACACAATACAAATAGTACAAAAAGGAGTACCTAAGTTGAAACAGCAGAGTTCAGTTAACAAGGTGTAATGGATACCTATAACGGCCAACGAGACATTCAGCTAAGGGATTGCCCAAATAACTGATAATCCTATTAGACTGAGTTTAGGGGAGCTTATGGGTAATCTAAGCAATTATACTAAAAGAGTCCTGTTTATGTCCTGGCGTAAATATTTACAAGTTTGAGTGTTTAGCTGAACATACCAGCAATGTTCCTTCAAGGCTAAAAGTAGTGGGTGTTTTAGCAAGTGCCATGAAGAATGGAATAAGCACCTTGTGCATCTGCATGGTCACAGTTCACAATTACAATAATTAGCTAAAAATTTCCGTATATATAATATATCTACTCGCAAAATCATGTAATCTTAATATATATTTTCTTAGCCTAGTGCAAGTTGTAATAAGTTGTAATTGACACCATATAAGATATTACCTCCGATCTTAATTATAAGACTTAGTTGATTTTTTTTAGAGAGATTAAGGAAGCTAAAAAAAGAGGGGGTTACGGGAGCTGGCGTGCGAGGGCTGACCATGTGTCAGCATCTGACACATGGTCATGTGAGGGTGACCCACACGACTACTGGCATGAGTCATCCTCACGCCACTAGTCGCGTGTGGGCCCCTCACGCCATTAGTTGCGTGGGTGGCCCCCACGCCACTAACACTCTGGCGTTACCTTCCTTTACGACAGCAGCCACTCGCGTGAGAGCATAAAGCAACACTAATGACGCAAGACTGACAGACGTGTTCAACAGCATTAGATCAGTAAATAGTTTGAAAACGGCATTAATCTGGTAATTTTTTTTAAAAAAATTACTATTTTGGTCAAAATCCCTCAAATTGAACGGCTCACCAAGAATAATATAAAAAATATATGTAAATGAAATAGAATTTCGAGTGCAGGATCTCGTTAGATTCAAAAAAAAAAAAAAAAAAAAGAAAAGAAGAAGAAGAAGAAGCACAAAGTAGCAATATTTCATTTCAGGTAATGGTTGAGCAATAGACGGCATATTTTGACCTAGCGCTTTGAGCAACCCATCCGACAAGTAATGCAGGCCATGCCAAGCCTCGAATCTGATGACGAAACTCCGAGTAAGTTATTTAAGCATGAACAGAGGAAAAGACCATAGCTTTATTATTCAATAATTATGAATCAAAAGAAAAATATTATTTACAAGTCCTGATAAATTGGTGGAAATAATATTTGCTGTGGTGCCCTCAACTATTCTTAGGAGAAGAATAAATGAAAATTGATGACCGCTTGTCCGCTTCGATTGTTTTCCTCCATCAAATGTTTGATAATTTGTTGAATTTTGGAAAATATGAACTGTAGCCTTCAATTAAATTAAAAAAGAATATGCAATAATAAATAAATAAAACCTTGACATAAGTGTATGCTGCAGGAACAAGATGTAAATTCTTTGGCCCAGTAAAAGCTGAAAAGGGGGTAGAACAGAAAATTCATCAGTCATTGGATTGGTTCTGCTATTTTTTCTGCATGGGCAAGATGCTGTCGTCCTAAGTATGAGGAGCACAAAATAACCAGACTATGAAAGCATTATGCATCCCATATATATTTCATCTGGTTCTTATTATAAGACATTAACTAACAATTCTCACAAACTAATAAAAACAATTAAAATCAATAAAATTGTCCTAAAATTTAACTAATTTTTAATATTACACCTACTAATTGTACTAAACTCTAATATCATATTAATTATTACTCTCACTCACTAGACCTATTAATTATAGGTATACATAGAAAAAAATAATTAATATTATTTGAGAACAAGAAAGTGTTTTATAAAAATGACCAAATACACTTGTTTGTTAGTTGATATCTTATAATAACGATATAATGTAAGTATTTGATTTCAATACCTGTGACTTGTGAGCATTGCTTCACCAAAGAATCTTAAGAACAAAAGCATGGAAACGCCACAAGCTAACCCAAGTAAAAGCAAGACAGAGATGTGATGCTGTACTTCGTCTCTATCCTACACACACACATATATATGCTCAAGCAAAGCAGTGCAAGTCCTGGAGACACACAAAGTGATAGATTTGACCGGGAAAAATATACCAAAAGTTCCAAAATTTACGAGATCCAGAAAAGTTGGTCAAATGAAACAGTAATCAATAAGGCCGTTGGGCAGGAATACTAGATAGGGAAAATTAAAGATATCAAACTTTTAAAATAATAATAATTCTGATTAAACAAGAATCTAACCTGTTTAGCAAGGGCAGTAGCAACCATGCTAGAAGTCGCTATCGAGAGAAACATGAACAACTAACTCATGTCATCACACACAACTGTAGCAGGGCCTGCTCATGGGAAATTAAGAATTCGCATGATACATATTCAGGTATCAAAAGGCATATTAAATGAGTAGCTTAACTATATCCTGTGACTCAATACCTAAGGCAGCTAGCTCAATGGAGCTTCCTTGACCAATAACAGCCGTATCCGTGAGGCTCGTCAGTGATCCGCATATCCAAAGTCCCGTTGCCGGTGCAGTAAACTTGATGATTTCCTTCATCTGAACCCATATACTCTGGTCAGCCAGTTCCTTTTTCTCAAACTCTTCCACCACTTCTACTTCAACTTCTCCTTCTCGTTCTCGAGAATTCTCATCCACAGACTCCTCATTTGCAACAGAAATGTCGCGGTTGTCATGAATGAGTTCTCGATTCCGATTAACACAAGTGGTCACGAACCCATCGCGATGCGTACTGGAAGTTTTGAGGAGCAGATTTGAAGGGAAAGCAGGAATGTGAAATGAAGGTGAGGATGAATGCAGGTGTTTGTGATTGAAGAACGAAACGTATTAGTGTTAGTTGATATGGGCTCATACAGGAAGTGTACAAGTGTGTGTGTGTGGGCTGAGCCTATATAAGGCAAACTATGTACATTTGTATTGATTGATGAATAAAGATCCCATTGATTTAACATGGTATCATAAGCCAGGCTAATATTTTTTTTTTCAGCCTAGTAACCAAGAAGATAAATTCAAGAACCAGCCCAAGTTGGGCCCGAAACCCACCGGATTACCAAGATCCAAGCCCCAGAACGCATTGGATCACCGCACTCGACCGGGCTTGCACAACCCGATAGGGTTTGCTTCTTGTTTTGCCGTCGTCTTCCTCACATCCGTCCTTTCTCCTTTGCACGATCCGTATCCCATGGTGCCATTCACGATCGCGGTTTCTGACTAGCGGACATCCACGGTGGCTCGCGGTGATTTCTGGTTCGCGGTCCTTGTTTCGCGGTGGTTCCCCAACGAAGATGGCTCGTGCTTCAGTGCTTTTTCTGGTGTTCAGATGCATTGACGGTGCCCTTCGCAGATAGGTTTCCGGTGGATTTCGCGGTTTCTGAAGATCTTTGATTTTGTTCTCGTGGTGGTTCGCGGTTCTTTGAAGATCTCTGATTTTGTTCTCGCGGTGGTTCGCGGTTCTTTGAAGATTTCTGACTCCCATCTTCGCTATTTAGCGGTTCGCGAATTCTTGCCCTAAGTTCCGACGATGCTTTAATCAATTTTTGGTTTAAATTTCGCGGTGGCTCTCAGGTGAATTCTGATTGATTCTCGCGGTGATCTCTGGTTGGTTCTCACGGTTTCAACTTGATTTTGGTTGGTTCTCACGGTTTCAACTTGTATTTCTGATTCAAGTGATTCCTGGTTGGTTCTCACGGTTTCAATAAATTCTGGTTGGTTCTCACGGTTTCAACATGTATTTCTGATTCACAAATCCTTTGTAATTCTGGACGTCGTTTTCACAGACATATTTCAATGGAGGTCTGTTCACCTTGAAATGTCCCGTGGTTCACTAGTGGTTTTAGATGTCCTTAGGCATGGTTCATTGGTGGTTTTAGGTTGGATTTCACGTTGAACTGGCTCACTGGTTGATTTTGTTCTCGCTGACGAGTAATCATTCTGAGGTTTAATTCCTTCTCAGAAATTTGTGACATGGCTGGGGATGGTCAAACTTCAGCTCGTGCCACTGATCCAGGGCACCTTGGTTTTAATCATCCTTTGTTTCTTCATCCTTCTGACACTCAAGCCACCCTGCTGGTATCTGCTGTGCTCACCGACTCAGAAAATTATCCTATTTGGAGTCGTTCAATGCGTACAGCTTTGTTGGGGAGGAACAAATACGGGTTTGTTGATGGGAGCTGTGCACGTAGGGATCAGCCTGATAATCTCAAGAGCACATGGGACAGGTGCAATGCTGTGGTTCTCTCATGGCTGATAAATTCTGTTGACAAATCGCTTTGTGGAGGCATTTCCTTTTCTGAGAATGCCAAATCTGTATGGGATGACTTGAAGGAACGTTTTGATAAGTCTGATGGTTCCAAAACGTTTAGCCTTCATCGTGCGATCAACACACTGACCCAAGGTAACCTTTTTGTGGCTGCCTATTACTCTAAATTGAAAGATCATTGGGAAGAGTTTGATAGTCTTGTCCCACTGCCTTCATGTGAATGTCGTCCTTCTCAACAATATACCAAAATTGTGGGTAAACAACGGCTGTTTCAATTTTTAATGGGTCTTAATGAGAGCTACTCCCAAGCCCAGAATCATGTTATAATGTTAAGCCCTCTACCCACTGTCAATCAAGCATTCTCTATGATTTCCCAACATGAGACCCATCGCTCTCTTGGCACTAGTCACATTGAACCTTCTCCCGAGAATACTGTGATGTTTGCATCGAATGGAAGAGGGGGAGGTGGCAGAGGTCGGACCTCTTATCAAGGAAGAGGAAATAATCAACAAGATGAGTGTTCACATTGCCATAGGAAGGGATACAAAAAGGAACAGTGTTTCCACATTATTGGTTTCCCAGCTTCATGGAGGCAGAGACCTGTACGAGAGCCTTCACCTCGTACTACTTCTGCGCTTGGAGCTTCTGAATCCATTGGAGTTGAAGGGAACCTTACGGCTCAACAATATGAGTAGCTGCTACGTTTACTTGAGAAGGACTCTCATGATCAGAAGAAAGACACCCCTCAGGGTCTAGTGGATACTACTGTGGGTGCTGTTGGAACTTCATCTACAGGTTTGATTAATGTTGTTTCTTCTCACCCTGTATGGTTGTTAGACTCAGGAGCAAATATACATGTTGTTAGTAATCTGAGTTATTTGCATACTTACAACCCTTATCATGGCCCAATTAAGAGAATTAGGGTACCTAATGGTGAGAGATTAACTGTCACACACATAGGGAATGTGAAAATTGGTAATAATATTACCTTAGAAGGTGTTCTATATGCTCCTGGCCTGAAATTCAACTTAATATCTATTTCTCAACTCACATCTCATGCACATTGTATAGCTTTGTTTTTTTCCTGATGTGTGTGTTTTGCAGGACACCTTGAGTGGGACGATCAAGGGGATTGGTAAACTCACTCATGGTCTTTATATGCTGCAAGAAAACGTTCAATTAGACTGCCTATCTGATTTCCAGAATGCTTTTCTTTCTTCTTTGCAATCTGTATACACTTTGAAAGATGTAAAATCTGATATATGGCCTCATAGACTTGGCCACGCGCCTTTACATGTTCTCAAACATTTGGTTGAAATAAAGAAGCATGTTGCACTCTCTGATAATGTCCATTGTGACGTTTGTGTCCAATCGAAACAGACTCGACTACCCTTCCCTCTTAGTACAATTAAGACTACCTGTTGTTTTGAAATGTTACACATGGATGTTTGGGGACCCTATAAGGAACCTACACATCAAGGTTTCCGTTATTTCTTAACAATAGTGGATGACTTTTCATGTGGGGTTTGGATATTTATTATGTCACATAAATCTGAATCTGTTTTGCATATTAAGACATTTATTACCTATGTTTCTACTCAATATAAAGCAAATGTCAAAAGAGTAAGAAGTGATAATGGATTGGAATTTGTGAATTCCACTCGTCGGTTCTTTCTTTCATGACAAAGGTATTTTACATCAAACTTCTTGTCCCTATACTCCCCAACAAAATGGGGTTGTGGAGAGGAAACATAGACATTTGTTAGAAGTTGCTAGATGCTTGATGTTGCATGCAGGTATGCCTACTAAGTTTTGGGGGGAGAGTATTAGAGCTGCATCTTACTTGATTAATAGAACACCTAGTAAGGTACTGTACTATAAGACTCCATATGAGTTGATTCATGGTAATGTGCCTTCTCTGGGATTTCTGAGAGTGTTTGGTTGCTTAGCCTATACTACTAAATTGCATGATATTGATAAATTGTCTTGTAGGGCAGATGCATGTGTTTTCATGGGTTACCCCACAACTCAAAAGGGTTATCTTTTATATAATTTGAATACGAAAATGATGATGGTTAGCCGACATGTAAGCTTTGTCGAAGAGAGGTTTCCTTTCAAAGAGAGGGATGGTTACAACCCAGGGGGAGTCTCTGCTTCACTACCTAACCCTTTTGTACATGATAATGAGATTTTGCCACAGGAAACATTTGAAAATTTGGAAGGCAGGACTGAACCAAATAACCTACAAACAGCTCCGCCTCCCTCAAATAGGCGCTCTACAAGAGATAGGAGGCCACCTAGATGGCTGAATGATTATGAAACTTCTAATCTTCCATCTCAACAATTGGAGGCCGATAATGGGTCCAGTCAGCATGAAGCTGGGACGCCTCCCTCAAATAGGCGCTCTACAAGAGATAGGAGGCCACCTAGATGGCCGAATGATTATGAAACTTCTAATCTTCCATCTCAACAATTGGAGGCCGATAATGGGTCCAAAAGATGAAGTTGGGATGGTTAAACAGGAGTTGTTCCTTATCCTATACAAAATTACTATACTTGTTCCAATTTATCTTCCTCCTACAAGGAGTTTGTATGTTGTGCAGATACTTTCGTTGAACCTAGGACGTTTGAGGAAGCCGTCAAAGACCAAAATTGGAAAACGGCAATGAAGGATGAGATTGAAGCACTAGAATTAAATCACACTTGGGACATTGTTGAACTCCCGGAAGGAAAGCATCCAATTGGGTGTAAGTGGGTCTATAAAATTAAGTATGACTCGAATGGTAATGTAGCAAAGTATAAGGCCCGTTTGGTGGCAAAGGGGTACACTCAAACGGAAGGTGTAGATTATTATGAGACATTCTCATTGGTGGTAAAAATGGTAACGGTGAGGGCCGTTCTTACTCTTGCGGCTGTACAGGACATCTTCCAAATGGACGTGCATAATGCTTTCTTACAAGGAGATCTTCATGAGGAAGTATATATGGTGATTCCTAAAGGTTTTAAAGATGTTGGAAAGGGAAAAGTATGCAAGTTGACCAAGTCTTTGTATGGATTGAAGCAAGCTTCAAGGCGTGGAATGCCAAGCTCACACATGCATTGGTGAAAGGAGGTTTTAAGCAGAGTTTGCATGATTACTCTTTGTTTATAAAGTGGAAAAAGGGTGAGATGATTGTGGTGTTGGTTTATGTGGATGATTTACTCATCACGGGAAGTAATAGAAAAGCTATTGAGGAGACAAAGACCTATTTACACACTCAATTCAAAATCAAGGATTTAGGTGCTGCTAAATATTTCTTGGGGTTAGAATAGCACGTCAAAGGCTGGAATAGTTTTAAACCAGAGAAAATACACCCTTGATTTGATTAGTGATGTGGGGTTGAGTGCTTCCATTCCAGCACCAACACCAATGGAGCAAAATGCAGAATTCGTGGAACACCAACGAGCAGATGTGATAGAAATAGATCAAAATCCAAAGAAAACAGCAAAGAAGCCGAAGAAGATTGATAAGAAATTACAGCATCCTGAGATATATCGAAATTTAATTGGTAGGTTATCGTATTTGACTGTCACCCGTCCTGATATCTGTTATCCTGTGCAGGTATTCACCAATTTCTCATGGAGCCAAGGAGTCGCATATGAATGGAGCAATGAGGGTGCTGCACTATTTGAAAGGAACACCGGGACAAAAAAAGGTATCCTCTTGTCTTCAAACAAGTAAAATGCAGCTGGAATGCTATTGCGATTCGGATTGGGCTGCATGCAAAGATAGTAGACGATCAGTGACCGGATATGCGGTAAAGCTGGGAGGACCCGATATCGTGGAAGTCAAAGAAACGAACACGGTGTCCAAGTCCTCGGCAGAAGCTGAATACCGAGCAGTTGGGCGTGTGACTTTAAAATAGTTTGGATTGTTGGTTTATTAAAAGATTTACATGTAATTAATGTAGAGCTTGCGAATGTATTTTGTGATAGTAGTGTGGCAATACATATTGCTAGCAATCCTGTATTTCATGAAAGAACGAAACATATTGAGATAGATTGTCACTTTGTTAGGGAGAAGTTGCGGGAAGGTTTGATAGATCTAAAGCATGTCAAGTCAGAAGAGAAATTGGCTGACATATTGACAAAGAGCTTAGGAATAGAGGCTCATAAATATTTGTTGAGCAAGTTAAGGTATCTTTGATGTCTATAGCCCTAACTTGAGGGGGAGTATTAGTGTTAGTTGATATGGGCCCATACAGGAAGTGTAGAAGTGTGTGTGTGTGGGCTGAGCCTATATAAGGAAAACTATGTACATTTGTATTGATTGATGAATAAAGATCCCATTGATTTAAGAAAACGGTTGAAGATTGAGAAAGTGATGATGAAGTACAAGGTTCCTTGAAGAGATAGTTGGGAAGAATGTGAGTTCGAAGGAGTTCACTTGCCATCTCGATTTTGATGGTGATGACGGGCGAGGCAGATCCACTTCCAAATTCCCGAGAATGGAAGGAGGAGAAAAGAAGTGAAAGCACGAAAAGGGGTCGAAAAGCGAAACGTTTGTAGTTCTTCACGCCACGGCTTTGGTTTTGATATTGTGATCAGAAGACGATAGATTTGAAAGCAAATAGTTTTTTGGCGGGTTTCCTTTCTTGATCCCCTCCCGCGCTTTGGCCACATTTTGTTTGCTTCATAGTGTGCATGGATTTGCTTTCGGCGAAATGCTTCTGACAAAAAGGGAGGGGTAAAACTGATTTTTTCCTTTGAATAGATTCTGTGACAAAAATGATTCTAATAAAATGAGAGTGTTTGAATATTTTTATCGAATTGCTTTTTCATGCTCAAATTATCAAAAAAGACATTAGTAAATGTAATAATTGCTTATAAAGTATAAATTTCAGTTTTAAAGATATTTAACATCAAATTTCATAATAAATAACAAACTTTAAATAAATTAGTTTACAAAATTTAAAATTATAAAATTAGTCAATTTTATAAATGATAAAATAGCTCAAACTAATAACTTATGAGATATTAATTTGGGCATGGTTCGTGGGATTTCAATTTAAAATAAAAGTTTTTAAGTTTAAAAAAATAACAATAATAATTGAAAGTTTTCTAAATAGAAAAAAAGAAAGAGAAATTTATTATTATCTATTTCCTTTTAGTTTTTTTTTTATCTCGTGCTACAAAGATGTTGAACAGTGAAGGAAAGAAAAGGCAGAGTAAATGACATATTGGGTTGCAAATTAACAATGCTTATGATGATGACTCCAACTACCCCAAAAAGTTGTTGTTTTTTTTTTTTGGGTGGGGTGGGGGGGGGGGGACAAGAGTAACTTTTTCAAAACCATGGTTTTATATATTTAATAAATATATTATTATAATTTGTCACAAGGGAATACTTCATGAAAGCCATTGGCCTTCCCACTTGGCCAACTTCCCAGGCTAGTTGGTGCCGGTGCTTTCTTCGTCTTCGTTTGTTGTTCTTCTTCTTTTAATAAAATTACGATTATATCAAACTAAGATAGAGTTGCATAAAAAGGGCTTACTCAAACATATGGTTTAGACCATCAAAAATTATTTGCACCAGTGGCCAAGGTAAATACTATATATTAGAGTTCTATTGTCTGTGGCAGCCAACCTAGAGTGGCTACTTTACTGGCTAGACATCAAGAATGTCTTTTTAAGTGGAGATCTAAAACAAGTATACATGAACCTACCTTCAGGTTTTGAAAAAGGTAGAATTGATCAAATGTGCAAGTTGAAGAAATCGTTATATAGTCTCAAGTAGTCTCCCAGGAAATGGTTTGACAGGTTCTCAAAAGTCTTGAAGTTAAAGGGCTACAAACAAGGATTATCAGATCATATAATGTTTGTCAAAACAGAGGACGGAAAGAAGTGCATCCTCATTGTGTACATTGATAACATAATCCTTACAGGAAATCATATTAAGGAAATATCTTAGATAAAAGTTGCACTTGAGAAAGAATGTGAAGTCAAGGATCTTGGAAACTTGAAATGCTTTCTTGGGATGGAGGTTGCTAGGTCAAGACTAGGCATCTATGTCTCTCAAAAGAAGTATATACTTGATCTTCTAAAAGAAACAAGCATGTTGGGTTATAGTCCCGAGCCAACTCTTATAGTGGTTTAGAAAAAGAGGAAGAAGAAATCTAAGTCGAACAATAAAGAGGAGTCAGAAGAAGGTGACTCATAGGATGAAGTTGAAGAAGAAGAAAATCAAGACCAAGAAGCAAATAAAGTTATCGATAAAGGAAGATATCATAGACTTGTTGGGAAGTTGATTTATCTCTCTCATACAAGACATGATATAGTCTTTGCAGTAAGTGTAGCCAATTAGTACATGAGTGAGACAAAGAAGAAGCACATGGACCCAACCTACAAATTTGAGGTATCTAAAGGGTACTCCTCGCAGAGGGTTGTTCTTCTGGAAATAGGAACAAAGAACTGTAGAAGTATACACTGATGCAGATTGGAAAGGAACTCATCTTGACAAGAGATCAACCTCTAGTTATTGAACCTTCATATTGAAATATGATTACCTGGAAAAGCTAAAAACAAAGGGTTGTATGTAAAAGCAGTGTTGAAGCTAAGTTGAGGGAACTAGCTCAAGGGATAATTGAGGAGTTGTGGCAGAAACAACTTTTAGATGAGATACAAGTCAAAGTGGATCTACCACTTAAATTCTATTGTGATAGTAAGGCAGTCATAAGCATGGCCTTAAACCCTATTCAACATGACGAACAATAGAAACATGTGGAGATAGATGGACACTTTATTAGAGAAACAGTAGAAGAAGTGGGTCATATGTCTCATGTATCTACCAACAAATTGTTAAACTACTGATGTGTTGACAAAAGGATTACTAAAACCTGCATTTGAAAGTTGCATAAGCAAGTTGGACATGATTAATGTCTATGATCCAACTTGAGGGGGAGTGTAGGAATATTGTATGTTTATTGTAAATATTCTCTATTTATTAGTAGCTATTAGCTAATTTGTAATTAGTAGTAATTATTAGGCTTTATTAGTTTTCATTAGTCTTCACTATTATGTCCCTCTCTTTTGTATATAAATAGAGTATTGTATTACAATATTTTATGCAATGAGAATATATTTTCTCTTAAAAATTGTCCATAGGATTTTCCTGCTGGCATCGACTATTTGGTTCACTATTTTTGTTGGAAAATGTTTTCTTGGGTCCACCTATTTTCAACCATATGATTGAAAATGGGTCCCATCTTGGTGGGAACCAATTTTCAAGTGGGAAGGAAAATGCCTAGAGACACAAAAGCCATTTGATGTGACCTTGGATGCAATTATAAAAACATGAGTGGGTCTTATAAACATTTAAATAATATTTTTACTCTAGAACAAAATGGTCTCTTGGCTCATTTTTCTACCTCATTTTCTCCAAACCAAATAAAAATATTCCTATCAACTTATTTTCTTTTCGAATGCAAACCAAACAACTATGTGGTAAAATATTTTCCATTCCTTCCTATTCTTTTCCATTCCATTCATTTTTAACATTTTCTTTGATCCAAACTACCCTTAACTTCTCAACTGTGTATTAAAAGCTATGGATAGTCTACCAAACTAAGGTTTAAGTAGCAATTTTGCTCCGGAAGTACACCCTCAGGAGCAATTTTGTCCTAGAAGTTTTTTGGGTTCAATTTTGCCCCTTCGTTAAAACCTTTTTTTGGAGCAATTTTGCCCCTAACCAGTTAGGGTTTTTAGTTGACCATTAGGGTTTTTAATGTACAAAAAACTTCCGGGCAACATTGCTCCGAAAAAAAAACTTTCGGGGCAACATTGCTCCGAAAAAAACTTCCGGGGCAAAATTGCTAAAAAAAAAACTTCCAAGGCAAAAATTGCTACTTAACCTAAAAAAAATGTTAAAACTGCTATTTATGATATCACATATTTTTAATTCTTATTTATATAATATCTAGGGGTGGAAATAGGCCAAGCCAGCCCAGGCTTCACCCTTAACAGGCCAGGCTTGTTCGGCAACAAAGTGGCTTGAGCCTGGCCTGTGGTCTGTTAGAGGCCATTTTTTCAGCCTGAGCCTAGCCTGTGCCCTGTTAAGGAGGTCTATATTTTTAAAAAATTTATAATTAAGCTAACAGACCTCACTGAAAAATAGGTCTACTTCAAACAGGCTAAAAATAGGCCTACTTTAAACATGCCGAATTACATAAACGAGCGAAGGCAAAGATAAAAACGGGTTGCATTTTCATTAACAAGTCATTATTGCAAAATTAAATATTAAATATAAAAAAGGGTTAAATAGCATTTTTTCCCCGGAAGTATATCTGACCCGGGAGCAATTTTTCCTTGGAAGTTTTTTTTTTAGTTTTTGTTTGGAGCAATTTTGCCCAATATGTTAACAACTCTAACGGTCAAAACGGTTGATTGTTAGGATTGTTAACGGAAGGGCAAAATTGCTCCAAACAAAAACTTCCAGGGCAAAATTGAACACAAAAAAACTTCCAAGGTAAAATTGCTTCTGGAGGTATACTTCCGAGGCAAAATTGCTACTTAACCCACCAAACTAAACTAAAATGACTCCAGTATTTTCTTCCGTTTATTAATATAAGGGCTACTTGACTAATTTAATTAAATAAAGAAAACAAAATAAATTGATTAATTTAAACAAATCTGACATTATCTTTTTCAAATATTTCTTGGTAATATTAAATTATATTATTGTACTATATCATTTTGAGTTAGATAAACTAGTTTGTGGGAAAATGAAATATACGAAATTAAAGGGATAGATCTTAAATGTAGAACTAAATCCAATCCCAATTAGTTTTTATATTTAGGAGTAAAGAAAATATATACTCCTCTAGACCTCTATATAAGGCAGAGGGAGAAGAAAATTTTTGATACCATTCATAGGGTTGCGAGAATTTTTTTAAATATAAATATATAATTTTACCTTTCATTTATTATTATATTGACTTTTTCTTATGTGATATAGATGTATATTAAGTAAGGATAAAATTAAAAAATTCTTGAATTTTATGGTAGAGTTAATGAAGTTTAAAAATTTTCTTAATATGTATAAAACACGTGGAAAGTGCCTTGTATACGAGGCTAAAGCAGTATAAGAATGGTTCGAGCAAAAAAAAAGCAGTATAAGAATGGATTATATTGGATAATGGAAATGTAGACCAACCAACATTCAGTTGGCAAGAAGATAAGCAGAACAATCATAATCTTGTAGCAAGTGAGACAAGTAATATGAACTAATCACGCGAAAACCACGAATCCCAATTAAAAGATGATCGTGTTAAATTTATAAGTCAGGTTTGAAAAAATTTGATGATCGTAAATAAGATAACTTTGCCCATTATGATGAGAGAGATTGACTAGCACGAGGGTAAAGTTGGAAATTTGTTCATAATTATTGAGATAATCTCATGTGAGATTTGGTCGGATCATAGTATATTCAGCAAACTCAACGGGGAAGGCTTGCATTGAGAAAACCACATGACATCACATTCTGAGTATTTTACACGGAATAGAAGTTACTTATAGCCCGATTGTTTAATACGAGCATCCCAATTCGTTGGGGAAAAAATCATAAGCATCCTAAAATTAACTCTAGGCCTGGTTTGGGGGCCAGGATCATTGAATATAATTTAGAAATAAAATTCTCCACCAAACAAATTTTAATATAAAACTGAGCTCCTAAGTCCTAACCTATGCAGCCTTGAGTTCCTTATACTGCTCAAAATCTTCAGAAAATAACATGCCATTGGGCGAAAGAACGCGCTGGAGGGCCATAGAAAACCGAGCCTATAGATGATAAAATAATTGAACATCAGAATTTTAACAGTAATGCTTGTACTTGATGCAAGCATGAGATCCTACTAGTCTCTTACCCATTGAAATACTGCGAGGGCAATCCAGCAGCCTTGAAAGCCATATCTGCTGCTCAGCATCTGGCGTTAAGGGAAATTTTAATGTCACATAAGAAATGAGAGAGCGCAATATTACATTGTACAAAGGAATCCAAAAAGGGGTCACTACCAATAGTAAAAATGCACCGAAGGTGAAGCATCCTCCCATTGATAAACTTATAAATCTGAGATCTCGTCCAGCCTACATAAACAAACACAATATGAAACTGCTAGACGAAGCCGCACGCTGTTCAACCCATATGCAGTAAAGCAAAGCAAGTCTGAGAGATACATCATGCAGCAAGTAATCACACGATCTTGTTAAATTATTGTGTTATAAGTCCCACATTAAAAAGCCTCACAAATGTAGTGTGGTTCATAAGCGAAGGAGTTTTCCTTCCAAAGGAAGTGCTTTCCCTTTAGGCATGTGATCATCACATTTTGTTTGATAGTGTTTAAAAGGATATGATTTACACCATACAAAGAGTACAAAACGGAGTATGTAAGTTGAACAGCAGAGTTCAATAAATCAGATGTGATGGATACCTATAACGGCCGACAAGACATTCAGCTGATGGATTGCCCAAATAACTAATAATCCTATTAGACTAATTTTAGGGGAGCTTATTGGTAATTCTGAGCAATTAGACTAGAAGCGCCCTGTTTATGGTCTGGCCTAAATATTTACATGTTTGAGTGGTTAGCGGTAACATACCAGCAATGTTCCTTCAAGGCTAAGAGTAGGGGGTGTTATAGCAAGTGCCATGAAGAATGGAATAAGCACCTTGTGCATCTGCATGGTCACAGTTCACAATTACAATAGTTAGCCACAAATTTTGGTCTATATAATATATCACCTCTCAAAATCATGTAATCTTAATATCTATTTTCTTAGCCCAGTGCAAGTTATAATTGACACCACATAAGATATCCATCTGAAGTATGAAGCGCAAGCACTAACCTCCTGGATAACCATCTGATCGGGTGTAAAAATTCTGGGGAATAACCAAGGAACTGATGTACCAACAATTCCTAAGAGCAATCCGAGTATAACTCCAATTATTATTAGAGACCTCAGAAGTACTCTAGCCTGTTGATATTATTAAAATTTGGGAATTTATTTTTATACCAGTATGTATACAGAAATTCAGCAGCAGTGACAAATGAAGAAAATCCCTTCGTTTCTAACCTTTGCCAAACTCCGTTTACTACCATAAATCAATTCGGGCATAAATGATTGGGCAGTTTGAGAGAGGGGTTCACCCCATACTGTACATGTGCTGTAGGTCTGAACCATGACCTAACATTAAAGTCAGTCATATCAGAGCTCTTGAATTTCAATTTTGCAAACATACAGACATCAAGCAAAGCAAGGAATAGAGTATAACAAAATTGGATAGGCGTAAAACTAACTTGATGAGCAGCCATTGTTAGTGTGCCCATTGATGTGGAAAAATATATAAGTAGTGCGTAGAAGCCGACCTATATATGAAAAGTCTCATTAACATTTAGAAAAAAGGTTAAACGAGATTGGGATTTATGCTACATAATTTAGTTCAATACTTGATGCAACCTTTGATATCAGTGTCAAAAATACAGGGGTAGCTATCCCCACTATTGTAAAAAACTCTTGGGCTGAAGGAATGGAGAGCGCAAATGCATTATATCCCTTCGCTTTTAGATTCTGAAGCATCATGAACCCAGCAACAACCTAAAAACAGGGAGGCAAGAGGAAAAGGATTGAGTATATGACAGTTAATGGATAATACAATTCACATGAACATACGAGCACATTAAATGAGAACATATGGAGCAGTATAAGATAGTTAATGTATTATAATTTATGTGAATTTTTAGCATACTTGTGCTGCCATTGCAGCCCATGCGGCCCCTGCAATACCGTAGCCCAGATAAATACACAAAACTACAGCACCAATGGCATTTATAGCACTAGCAGCAGCCAAAGCCTTCAAGGGTCCCCAGGAATCCTTCATACCAAGACTGTGAGAGGGAAAGCTTATATTAGGAATGGATTCAATTAAGAAGCCCATGTTTAACGAATTATTAATAGAAAGACATAATGTATTACAGTAAGCTCTGCTAAGGATAAGTTTAAAACTTGAAGACACGAGATGGGAAAATTTGTATGAGAAGCCAGAAAGTACAGTCATGTAGTATACTGGTAGAACCGTAGAACAGTAATGATATATCAGCATAATGTGAACAAGGAAAATGGGTCACAAGAGGTTCTTGGTAAATATAAAGAGAAGCTCCACCATCAAACTGAACGGCTCACCAAGACTAATGTAAACAACTATATGTAAATGAAATAGAATTTCTAGTGCAGAATCTCATACAGATTCAAAAAAAAAAAAAAAAAAAAAAACAAAGTAGCAATATTTCATTTCAGGTAATAATGCTTGAGAAATAGACGGCATATTTTGACCTAGCGCTTTGAGCAACCCATCCGACAAGTAATGCAGGCCATGCCAAGCCTCGAATCTGATGACAAAAGAAACTCCGAGTAAGTCATTTAGCATGAACAGGGGAAAAAAACATAGCTTTATTATTCAATAATTTTGAATCAAAAGAAAAATATTATTTACAAGTCCTGATAAATTGGTGGAAATAATGTTTGCTATGGTGCCCTCATCTATTCTTATGAGAAAAATAAATGAAAATTGAAGACCGCTTCGATTGCTTTCCTCCATCAAATGTTTGATAATTTGTTGAATTTTGGAAAATACGAACTGTAGTCTTCAATTAAATTTAAAAAGAATATGCAATAATAAATAAAAAAAACCTTGACATAAGTGTATGCTGCAGGAACTACATGTAAATTCTTTGGCCCAGTAAAAGCTGAAAAGGGGGTAGAACAGAAAATTCATCAGTCATTGGATTGGTTCTGCTATTTTTTCTGCATGAGCAAGATACTGTCATCCTAATTCCTAAGTATGAGGAGCACAAAATAACCAGACTATGAAAGCATTATGCATTGCATAAATATAAAAAGTAAGTAGTAGATTTCAATACCTGTGAGCATTGATTCACCAAAGAATCTTAAGAACAAAAGCATCGAAACGCCACAAGCTAACCCAACTAAAAGCAAGACAGAGATGTGATGCTGTACTTCGTCTCTATCCTACACACACACACACACATATATATGCTCAAGCAAAGCAGTGTAAGTCCTGGAGACACACAAAGTGATAGATATGACCGGTAAAAAGTTCCAAAATTTACGAGATCCAGAAAAATTGGTCAAATGACGCAGTAATTAATAAGGCCGTTGGGCAGGAATACTAGATAGTGAAATTTAAAGATATCAAAGTTAAACTTCAGAAATAATAATAATTCTGATGAAACAACAAACTAACCTTTTAGCAAGGGCAGTAGCAACCATGTTAGAAGTCGCTATCGAGAGAAACATGAACAAGTAACTCATGTAATCACACACAACTGTAGCAGGGCCTGCTCATGGGAAATTAAGAATTCGCATGATACATTACATATTCAGGTATCAAAAGGCATATTAAATGAGTAGCTTAACTATATTCCGTGACTCAATACCTAAGGCAGCTAGCTCAATGGAGCTTCCTTGACCAATAACAGCCGTATCCATGAGACTCATTAGTGGTCCGCATATCCAAAGTCCCGTTGCCGGTGCCGTAAACTTGATGATTTCCTTCATCTGAACCCATATACTCTGGTCAGCCAGTTCCTTTTTCTCAAACTCTTCCACCACTTCTACTTCAACTTCTCCTTCTCGTTCTCGAGAATTCTCATCCACAGACTCCTCATTTGCGACAGAAATGTCGCGGTTGTCATGAATGAGTTCTCGATTCCGATTAACACAAGTGGTCACGAACCCATCACGATGCGTCCTGGAAGTTTTGAGGAGCAGATTTGAAGGGAAAGTAGGAATGTGAAATGAAGGTGAGGATGAATGCAGGTGTTCGTGATTGAAGAACGAAACGGGTGAAGATTGAGGAAGTGATAATGAAGTACAAGGGTTCTTGAAGAGAGTGTTGGGAAGAATGCCAGTTTGAAGTGGTTTACTTGCCATCTCTGATTTTGATGGTGATGAAGGGGTGAGGCAGATCCACATCCAAATTCCAAGAATGGAAGGAGGAGAAAAGAAGTGAGAGCACCAAAAGGGGCCGACAATCAAAACGTTGGTAATTCTTCACGCCACACATTTGGTTGTGATGTTTTGTGATCAGAAAACGATAGATTTGAAAGCAAATAACTGTAGTTGCTTGGCGGGTTTCCTTTCCGAATCCCCTCTCGCGCTTCCGCCACATTTTTTTTTTTTTTTGCTTTAATAAATATATTATTATAATTTCGTACAAGGGAATACTCCATGAAAGCCATTGGCCTTCGGGAGAGGATTTCCCATTTAAAATTATCACCTCTCTCATTACCCTCCCTCAATTTGCTACATACAAAAATCCAAATAACAAAACTTAGTCCCTCAACAAATCAAACCACAAAACTTCAAACAAAACTTCCAGATCGATCGAACGAAAAAAAATCCAGCGAACAAAACTTGATGGGTGATCGTGCAGATACAAAGGATTACCAAACATCCGGGAAAATTTTAAATCTTAAAAATACAAAGGATCAACAAACCCTAACGCAACCTTGCAACAAAACTTCGCCGAACAAAACTTCCAAAATGATCGAGATCGAACCAAAAAATCCAGCGAACAAAACTTGATGGGTGATGAGCGGATACAAAGGATCAACAAACATCTCGGAAAATTTTAAATCTTAAAATTTCGATACACCATGATCCCTCAACATCTCGGGAAAATTTTGATGGGTGATGAGCGGATCAAAAGGATAATTTCAAAAAATTTGAACCTTTCAAACCCGCAATTACTCGCTTGCGTTCTTTGTGCCAACCCACGACCATCGATTTCTTTCAAAACGGATCAACTTCATCGGCTCTTGCAATCGCTAGATCCAAAAACCGCCTACTCGTGGGTATGTGCTTGAGCTTGCGTTGCACGAAAAGGTCACCGATTCCACAAACCGCGTGCTTCATCGTCGACCGGTTCCCAAACCCGAACCATCGGATTCAAAGTACTCCACGGCTTTGTAGGCGGCGATTTTCTTCAAATCGTCCCGGTAGAATCACGGGAGAAGGAGACAGCCTCCGATTGCCGTTGGTGGCGATGCCTCCGGGCCGGCCGAATCGCATGAGTGAAGGGAAGAAGGAATGATCGATCGTGAAGAAGGAATAGGGGTTTCGATCAAAAGAAAAAAAAGGAGCGGGGGAGGTAAATTAACAAAGGCTCATGAATTTTTTTTTTTAATAGCGTGGGGCCCACCATAAGATAACTGTCAGCGATTACACTATTCTAACGGTGGTGGTATTTTTGCTCGGTTTTACAAATTCATGTGTATTTTTGGTCCAAAACAAATCACGTGATTATGAGAGGATCCGGACCTAAATATATTAGCTTTCCCCACTTGAAAGCCAACTTCCCCACTTGGCCAACTTCCCAGGTTGGACCGCACTTTCTTCGTCTTCATTTCTTCTTCCATGAATCTTTCAGTTTTCTGTTTTATGATTTTACGAAAAATAAGAAAATTGCTGTTAAAACATGTTCCTATTCATAAGTCCATTTTGATAAAAAAATTCAGTTCTATACTCCTATTTATAAGTCTAGTTTCAGAGTAAATCACATTTTTGTTCATACTAATTGTACCAGTGAAAATAGAGAAAAAAATAAAGAGTTGAAAGATATTCATTTATAAATAAGGGGAAAGTTGAAAAATTACTTTGTAATCATTGAACTAATTACCTCTCCTTGATATGTGTGATCTAGTTAAAGGTTAAGTAGCAAATCATCACGTAAAATACAACTCAAGAGCAATTTTGCCCTAGAATTTTTTTTTAACTCAATATAGCCAAAGAAGTTTAAAAATGTAGCAATTTTACCCTTTTTCGTTAAAAAGTTAACGGTCAATGTTACTTTTTTAACGGTCAACATTAGTTTTTTAACGGAAAAGGGTAAGATTGCTACAATTTTAGACTTTCGGGGCTATATTAAGTCAAAAATAACTTCCAGGGCAAAATTACACCTGGGGTAGATTTACTACTCAACCCTTAGTTAAAAGTGATTTATAAGTAAGACCAGAGTGGTAAAAGACAAAATAAGGACTCCAATATCTAAAATCCTAAGTCAACCTCTTATAGAATTTCCAAATTTTTTCAAATGATCAATTTGCCCTTAAGTAAATTTGGAAGCCACATATGTTAATCGTCATTAACAATTTAGATATAGATAATAACAATGTCAAAATAAGAAATAATAACTTCAGTATACATATTGACTACTTGATGTCTCCAAATCTTCGCAAGCTTGAAGGTAATATTTTGAAGGCACACATATTGGACATCTCTAACGACAAAAGTATAGTTGTATATATAATAAAAACTCGACAATCTCAAATAACAACTTTAGCATATATATTGATTTCACTTTGTTTTTCAAAACTTACTCAAGGGCAGATTGATCATTTGGAAAGATTTGAAAATCGCAGATCCTCTATAAGGTTTGACTTGGGATTTCAAATATTGGCCTCCCATATTTATCTTTTCCCTATTTTAATAGTATTTTTAGGTTTTCCCTATAAAATATTATTTAAATCTTAAAAAAACACATTAATTTTTTTTAATTATTAGTAAAACTCAATTATTGTCGTATTTCACTAGACTAGTTAGTTTAGTTCTTGTCATTTTGAGATGATAACTATTTGTGGAAATATTGTGTATTTATTGTAAATATTCTATATTTATTATTAGTTATTAGCTAATTAGTAATTATTAACCTTTCATTAGTCTTTACTATTATGTCCCTCTTTTTTGTATATAAATAGGCGATCGTATCACAACATTTTATGCAATGAGAATATATTTTCTTTCACAAATTGTCCGCATGGTATCAGAGCATTGAAGACAATAAATAGTTCTTTTTTTGTTTTTCTAGCGTTGGTATGCCTAGTAACTTACTGCTTCCTTGGCTAATAGTAACATTTTGTGCTCCATGCTCCACCGTTGTTCCTAATCGTTTTCACCGGAATAAGGCGAATTTTTTTAAACTCAGAATTGAGAGACTAAGTCAGAGAGGCATCGACCTTAAGAGCGAACAAAAGAACCCAAACAGTTTTTGACACTCGATGATTCAGTTTTGGTAGTCCAGAATTCTGTCTCCGTCCTAGCTTATCATTGTATCAGTTCAACCATTCAAACTAGTCCAAGCCCAGTTCAACGATGTCATCAGGAAATCATCTCGACTGCCATTTTGACCATTCTCTGTCTTGTTCAATATTGACTTGGGCTTAGCTATTTGTCTGCTACTTTTCGACACTCCAAGGCTAGTTCGACGTTATCATCGTCCTGGCTATTTTTGACTTCGTCCCGAACCTCCCATGCTTCTGTCTCAAGTAATACTGTGTACTAGACATCGGAAAATTTAGTTTGTCCTAAACCCAGGCTTATCATCGGTTAGTCTCAACGTCAACCCTCCTATCGAAGGAAGGTGAGGATGAGATCAAGTCATCATGTCCCTTATGCTCTAGGTGACACACGTGCTACAATGGCCGGGACAAAGGATCGCGATCCCGATTGATACCAGATAAAGCAAATCTTGGTTTTTGTTTCCCTCGTGTTGGACCTGGAAAAGGGGGACATGCTAAGTATCTGTTTGGGATCATGTCTTCTTAGGACTATTTTGGAAAAATAAAAAGAAATAATAGTAACTTGGTCCAGAGTATCTACCATTATACCCACAATGATTGGTCATACGATTGCTATCCATAATTGAAAAAAACATTTACCTATTTATATAACAGATCGTATGGTAGGATATAAATTTTGACCTCCACGTTGGAGTCTAAAATTTGCTGCTTCGTTCGAGTTTGCATCGCTGGGAGTTTCATTTGTGGACCAAACTATCATTTTGAAAAGTTGTAGGACTAAACTGTCATTTTTGAAATTTGAAGGACTAACTTGTTATTTGAAATTTGTACCCCAAACTGTCATTTTCAATTTTGAACTAAATCTAAGCAGTTGTGGGATATATGTTAGAGACTGTAGCTTCAGTGTTACTAGCTAAAAAGGGTAACTTTTCCAAGCCCTCAAAACCTCATGGGATAAACAAGTATGTATAGTTTATTCTGGAGCATCAAATCACATGACTGATTGCCATCAATTGTTCACAATTTATGTCGTATGTGACAGTAGCCAAAAGGTTAAAATTGTTGATGGTTCTCTTGCTCCTATGGTCGAGAAAGTAAGTATTCATGTTTTGTAAGTTTATCACTCTTGAATCTGTTCTTCGTGCACCAAAATTAGCATGCAATCTGTTATGTATTAGCCAACTGACAAAACAAGTTAACTTTTGTGCTAAATTTCTGTCATCTCATTGTGTTTTTTCAGGATATATTATCAAGGATGACAATTGGTCATGCTAAAGAGTGCGAGGGACTCTACTTTCTTGATGATGTTTAAGTGAGTCACTAACATCCGATTAAGGTAAGCAGTTTTGTATCAACCTCTACAATTGATGACGTCATGTTATGGCATAAGAGAATGAGCCATCCCAATTTTCATTACCTTTCTCGTATGTTCCCATCTCTCTGTCCAAATGGTAACATTAATATGAGATGTGAGATATGCAAATTAGTCAAACACCACTGCTTATCAAACCCTCAAGCTCCATATACACCATCCAAATCTTTCACTACCGTCCATAGTGATATGTGGGGACCTTCTTGTATTTCGAATCATACCAAAACAAAATGGTTTATCTCTTTCTTATATGACTACACTTGCCTTTGTTGGGTTTATCTCTTAAAAGATAAGCCTGAAGCTCCTTCAACTTTCATGAAATTCTTCACGATGGTTAAAAATCAATTCGATACGAGTATCAAAGTATTGCATAGTGACAATGGCACCAAGTACTTCATCCAAACCTTGAGTGTCTTCCTCCAAACACATGGTATTATCCACAAAAGCTCATGTCCTAATACTCCCCAACAAAATGGGATTGCTGAGCATAAAAATTGACATATCCTAGATATCACTCAAGCATTAATGCTAACTTAAAATGTGCCAAAGTTCTATTAGGGGGATGTCATCCTACACGCCACATATCTCATTAACTGAATGTCAAATCGAGTCATATCTTTTGAAACCCCTCTTCAATGGTTCAAGTGTACCTTTCCCACAACCCACCTTGAATCCAAGCTTCCCTTTTGCGTGTTCGACTACTCCGTGTACATTAATATGCACTCTAATAGCAAGTTTGACCCCCCGTGTTGTGAAATGTATATTTTTGGAATATCTTCCACTAAAAAGGGATACATCTATTTTGATCCTATTTCCAAACACACCTTTGTTAGCCTTGATGTCACCTTTAATGAAGAGGTTCCTTTATATTCCAAGTCTTCAATTAAGGGGGAAAGTATGGGTGAAGAACCTCAAACTTGGGAACCAGAACCCAACAGAGAGTATGTAGTGATAACACTATTCGACCCATTACCACCACTCATACCACTGATAGAGCTAGAGTCATCACCACAAATAGAGCCAAAAGTTATTATCACCACCTTCACCATCTCCTATGTAAACCTTAGTACAAAATGGATAAGCCGAGGAGATACAGGAAAGCAGAAAAACAAAGTATAAGAATGTGTTGGTGTACTCACAGAAACAAAAATTTAAGGGAGGATAACACCTTGCATTTGAAGCACCAAAGGAGTCAAAACTGGTGGTAGTTCCTGCAGTATCAGAAGAGGTAGAAACGGTAGTAGTTAAAGAGGTCGGTGAACAATCTAACCTTGATTTTCCAAGTGCTCTTAAGAAACAGCTTCGATCTTGCACACCGCATATGTAACATCCTAATTTTTAATCTTAGGATTTAATTATAATTATGAAAGAATTATATATGTTAAATGTATTTATTTTGTAATTTTTGAGAAAGAAAAGAAAAGAAAGAGAAATAGAAAGAAAGAAATCTAGAAAAAACCGAAGCAAAGAACCCAAAAAGAAAAAAATTTAAGGGATGGTGTGTGTTAGATGGGGGCAAGTCTACCCCCATCTTGCTTGGTGTGAGGGAATGGCTTTGGGGGTGGTTAAACCACTCCCAACCATTTCCTTCCAACCACCTCCCTCCTCTTTTATTTAAAAACACACACAGGAGAAGAGAAAATAGGAGTTTGGAGGTTTTTCGGTCTATTTTAAGATATGTTAACACACACGGGAGAAGAGAAAATAGGAGTTTGGAGGTTTTTCAGTCTATTTTAAGATATGTTATTTATCTTATAAGATTATTTAGGTAGTTAAACTAGCTTCTTTTTGATAAAATTTCTTCATGAAAGTTATTCTATTTTTCTCTTTCTAATGGCGGTAATATTATGTTGGTTAGTGAAAATTTTGAGATTAAGATTTTAGGAAAGTTTTGATTTTTGACAATAGAAGACTATATATATATATAAAAAGAGTGATTATTAATAAATTTTAATCGGTTTAGATTTATTGTTTGGTTGTTATAGAAATTTAAAATGAATTTTTCTATCAAAGAAGTTTAGGATTTTATGTCTATAAAATATTTCTACCGATTAAATGTTATGAAAATAATTTATTTGGGTTAAGGAGATATTATTAGAATTTTAATCGGTTTAAATTTATTGTTTGGTTGTTATATGAGTTTAAAATGAATTTGTTCTATTTAAGAAGTTTAGGATTTTATGTCTATAAAATATTTCTATAAAATATTTTTTTTACCGATTAAATGTTATGAAAATAATTTATTTGGGTTTGGGAGATATTATTGGAATTTAATCAATTTAGTTTTTATATATGAAGGAATAAACTGTAATTTATGGAATTTTGGGGGAAAATGTAATTTATGGAATTTTGGGACCAAACCGCAATTTCGGAATTTTGGGGTAAAACTGTAATTTCTGGAATTTTGGGCGCAAAACTGTAATTTCTGGAATTTTAGGACTAAATTGTAATTTCTAAAATTTTAGACTAAAACGTCATTTTCAGTTTTCGTTCTAATAATATATTATTATTAGAATTTTTATTTTAAGTTGTAGGAAATTATAAGTTATATTTGTGATAATGTAGAACCTTTTTGTGACTGGTAACTGTGTGGGTGGTACTCATCCAGCTAAGGTTAAGCTTGGAATTGAGGTAACCGGGGTTAATTTATTTTATATGCTTGTTTTGGGTTGTAAGGTGTTTTTCTAAGTCTTACTTTCATATATACTACTTATATGTGTTTTGAAAAATTATGTGCATGTTTGAATGTGAAATTATTTTAGTGAGACAATGTATTTTTCCAATTTGTGTATTTAAATAATTTTTTTAAATGGCGTTGTTATTGTTGTGATGATTATAATGTTTGTTGTGAGATGATGTATATGGAATAATAATTTAATAAAATGTTGTTGAAAATTTTAGTATTATATTATTTCTTCTGTTGTGGGATATGTTGGGTTGTGTGGAAGAAATTGAGAGTGAAATTGTGCCCATCGACTCAATCACCTCTGGCCCGAAATTTGAGTTGAGTGTTTTGGGCGGACACCTTCCTGTTACAGTATATTGGTTGGTGGTGACATGGGAGGGGACAAATTCTTAAAGTGACTAGCAAACCTTGGCCGGCCTATACTAGCATTGATAGGTTGTACCACGTCTAGAAGGTATAAGGAGGAGCAGGATGGATGAGTGGGGATGATTTTAAATATTGTTAATTATTATGTATTAATTAATTATTATTGATATTTTAATTATGTTAATAAACCTCGCTTCTCGACTTGCAATCATTTCCCGCATATTTGATAAATTAATTTTGGTTACGGGGACTTTATGTCTCATTCCGTTAGTACTAATTTTTCGAGTAGACCTCTAACCTTACTAGAGGACAAGGGAAGCGATCGAGAGGCATAGAAATCATGAAATTTGTACGCCTCTTTTTGGTATTAGTGTTGTATTGATTTTTATATTGCTATTTTAGGGCCCTCATATTTTTGAAATACTACATTAATTATTTTTGGATAATTTTTGATTTTCGAAGGCCTTATTTTATATACTATCATATTATGGTGGATCCACATTAATATCTTGTGCAAAAATTGTTTTGTGTAGACCCTTTGTTGTGGGGTTAGTTTTGTAAGATTCGTGGGCTATATATTCTCACGTTCGATGATTGTGCCCAGAGTTATGGTTTCCTGTGGTGGGTTTGTGGGAAGAATTTGTGCCCTGGACCCCGAGGTGTGTTGTCTTGGAAAGAAAAATGGTTTTCCATAATTACTTATCGTGTTTTATGAAATAAATATGGTTAATTGTTGTTTAGTGAGAAAAAGTTTTTTCAAAGCATCTAATTCAAAAACATATGTCTTATAAGGCTCTCTCTCCTTGTTAACGAGTATTTGTTACTAATCTGGATAAAGTATGCATTCCCAACAACATCCAACAGGCAATGGAGATGCCCGAATGGAGAAAAGCGGTTATGGAGGAGATGAGAACACTAGAAAATAATGGAACATAGGATATAGTTGAAAAACATAAAGGCAAGAAACTTGTAAGTTGCAAATGGGTGTTTACCCCTAAATATTTGGTCGATGGTACTCTAGACAAGCTAAAAGCCCACCTAGTTGCAAGAAGGTTCACTCAAACATATGGTCTAGACTATCAAGAAATATTTGCACTAGTGACGAAGCTAAACACTATTACAGTTCTATTGTCTGAGGCAGCCTAGAGAGTACACTTCACCAGCTAGACATCAAGAATATCTTTCTAGATGGAGTGCTAAAAGAAGAAGTATACATGAACTTACCTCTAGGTTTTGAAAAGGGAAGAATTGATCAAGTGGGCAAGCTAAAGAAATCGTTATATGGTCTGAAGAAGTCTTTGAGGGCATGGTTTGATAGGTTCTGAAAGTCTTAAAGTCAGAGGACTATAAACAAGGATTATGAGATCATACAATGTTTGTCAATTCAATGTTCGACTATTTACGAAAACGAGAACAAAAACATTAATGGCGAAGAAATGCATCCTTATTGTGTACGTTGATGACATAACCCTTATAGGAGATCATATTGAGGAAATATCTAGGATAAAAGTTGCACTTGGAAAAGAATTTGAAGTCAATAATCTTGGAAACTTGAAATACTTCATGGGGATAGAGGTTGCTAGGTCAAAACTAGGCACCTATGTCTTTGAGAGGAAGTATATACTTGATCTTCTAAAAGAAACAAGCATTTTGGTTGTAGTCCAGAGCCAACTTCTATTGTGGTTCAGAAAAAGAGGAAGAAGAAATCTAAGCAGAACGGTGACTTGGAGGATGAGATTGAAGAGGAAGAAAAAGATCAAGACCAAGAAGCAATTGAAGCAATTGATAAAGGAAGATATCAGAGACTTGTTGGGAAGTTGATTTATCTCTCTCATACAAAACCTGATATGGCCTTTGCAGTAAGTGTGACCAGTCTATACTTGAGTGAGCCAAAGAAGAAGCACATGGACACAACCTACAGAATTTTGAGGTATCTAAAGGGTATTCTTGACAAAGGGTTGTCCTTCTGGAAACATGAACGAGGAACTGTATAAGTATACACTGATGCAGATTGGGAGGAACTCATCTTGATAGGAGATCAATATCTAGTTATTTCTCCTTCGTATGGGGAAACCTAGTTACCTGGAAAAGCTAGAAATAAAGGGTTGTATCTTAAGAAAAGTGCTAAAGCTGAGCTGAGGGCACTGCTTAAGGGATAATGGAGGAGTTGTGGTTGAAACGGGTCCTAGATGAGACACAAGTCAACGTGGATTATCATTGAAACTCTATTGCGATAATAAGGTCGCCATAAACATGGCCTTAAATCCTGTTCAACATGAACGATCGAATTATGTGGAGATATATAGACACTTCATCACGAAAAAGTAGAAGAAGGGGTCATATGTATCACTTATCTAACAACAAATCTTTAAATTGTTGATGTGTTGATAAAATGATTACTCAAACTTGCATTTAAAAGTTTAATAAGCAGGTTGGACATGATTAACATCTATTATCCAACTTGAGGGGAGTGTGGGAATATTGTGTATTTCTTGTAAATATTCTCTCTTCATTAGTAGTTATTAGCTAATTAGTAATTGGTAGTAATGATTGGTATTTATTAGCTTTCATTAGTCTTTACTATTGTGTCCCTCTATTTTGTATATAAATAGGTGATTGTATCATAACAATTAATACAATAAGAATATATTTCCTCAGTCGGTCTCTATCTTTCTCACTATGTCTATGATAATAGGGTTAAGGAGCAAATTGGTCAACGAACTTTTATCTCAGGAACGCCCAGCACAAATAACTTTTAAGTGAACTAAAACTACCAATTTTTTTTTTAAAAATGTGCAATCAAAACAAAAAACTTTTAAAAATGTAAAGTAAGCACAACGTCGTTATAAAAAGTTAATGTCCGTTATTTAAGGTGCAGATTGGCCAACGCACTTTTATTTCGGAGCTAGCACAAAATTTTTTTACTTTAGGAGCACTTAGCACAAAAAAGTTTATGTGCAATCCACTCAAAATCCAACCGTTGCAAATCCTTATCCAGAACCTCCAATCATGTGCATTGAGGTTAGAAAGAGTGAATACAACAAAAAAATCACAAATGTAAAACTAACACAAAATTCTAAATTTCACTAAATTAAATAAATTTTTTCTCAATTGTCATTATTTAAAACTACTTGTATAGATATCTATGGACAAAAATTACCAATTCTTCAATTTTGTCAAAACTATAATTTGCTAAAATAAACAAAAGTTTTATTTAAAAATATAATTATATGATTTAAATAAAACTCAAGGTGTTTTATAATTTATTATATATGTAAAAAAAATATATGATTTATTTTTATTTTTTAGAAGAGATTAACGCATTTATATGATTTATTTTTATTATTTTAGAAGAGACTAATCAATAGATCATTTAATTAATAAATATATCATCAAGTAGATTCATATATAATAAATTATAAAAAGTTTTATTTAAATCATATAATTATATTTTTAATTAAAAATTTTGTTTATTTTAGCAAATTATAATTTTGACAAAATTGAAGAATGAGTAATTTTTGCCTATAGATATCTATACAAGTAGTTTTGAATAATAACAATTGAGAAAAATTTTATTTAATTTAGTAAAATTTAGAATTTTGTGTTAGTTTTACATTTATGATTTTTTTGTTGCATTTACTCTTTCCAACCCCAATGCACATAATTGAGAGTTCAGGTAAGGTTTTGCAATAGTCGGATTTTGAGTAGATTGTAGATGGAATTTTTTGTGTTGAACGCTCCTGGAATAAAAGTTCGTTGGCTAACCCGTACCTTAGATAACGAACGTTAACTTTTTCTAACGGCGTTGTGCTTACTTTATATTTTTAAATTTTTTTTGATAATTTTGGTCCACTTAAAAGTTATTTATGCTGGGCACTCCTTTCAGGTAAAAATTTGTTGGTCAATTTCCTCCTTAACCTATGATAATATGAAAAGAAGCAGTACGGTAGTAGGGTTTGCTTTGCCCCGTGGTCCTAATACCTGGTCTACCGTTTCTAATTTTCATGAAACTTGGCCTTAGGTTTGATTCAACCCAATATGCTGTTTGACTTGATATGAAAAGCAGGTGATATATACACATAATATTCCTTGTAGGGTCAATTTTCTGTTCTATTTACGGGTGGATCGTTGTTCTTGGTGTTCACCGGGTCTTGTGATGTTTGATCCAAACGGCCCTGAACTTCTCATTTGTGTATTAAAAGCTATGAATAATCTATCAAACTAAACAGAATGGCTAAGTATTTCCTTTCATTTATTAATATAAGAGCTACTTAACTAATTTAGATTGGTTAAGCAAAAGAAATAAATTGATTAATTTAAATAAATTGTGACATTATCTTCTTAAAATATTTATAACATTTAATTATATTATTATACTATATCATTTTGAGTTAGATAAACTAGTTCATGGGAAAATGATAAATATAAAAAATTAACTGGATAAATTTTAAATATAGAACTAAATCCAATCCCAACTAGTTTTTATATTTACGAGTAGAGAAAATATATACTCATCTAGACCTTTATATAAGGCAGAGGAGAAAATATATAATCATCTAGACCTTTATATAAGAAAGAAAATTTTTTTGATCATATTTATATGATAGAGATAGAGAAAAAAATATATATGAATGTAAAATTTTGTGGTTCATTTATTATTGTATCAACTTTATTCTTATATAATATAAATGTATATTAAATAAGGATAAAGTTAAAAATTTATTGAATTTTATGAAAGATCTAATGAAGTTTAAAGTTTTTCTTGGACTTTATCTATAAAACTAGAGGAGTATTAGAATGGGAAATATTGGATAATGGATATTTAGACCAACCTGCATTCAGTTGGCAAGAAGATAAGCAAACTAATCATAATCGTGTCGTAAGTGAGACAAGTAATACGAACTAATCACGCAAACCACGAATCCCAATTAAAAGATGATTGTGTTACTGTTACTTGATATAATTCAGCATAGTCAACATCAGGCTTGCATTGAGAAGACCACGTGACATCACATTCTAGTATTCCACACAAAATAGAAGTTACTTATTGATCCCAATACGTTAGGAAAAAATTTATAAACATCCTGAAAGAATAACAATTGGAACGTCAATTGTGATTTACAGTATACAAAGATACGTGAGAAAGTTTTATCTCAATTTACATAAATAAACACTCTTACAATCCAAAAAGTGATCTCAAATATAGTGTAACTCTACACCTATATTGTGTGCCAGGATCCCTTAATATAATTTAGATTTAAATTTACAAATAAAACTGAGCTCCCAGGTCCTAACTAACCTATGCAGCCTTGAGTTGCTTAAAAAGCTCAAAATCTTTAGAAAATAACATGCCATTGGGTGAAAGAACGCGCTGGAGGGCCACAGAAAACCGAGCCTATAGACGATAAAATAATTGAACATCAGAATTTTATAAATAGTGCTTGTACTTGATGCAAGCATGAGATCTTACTAGTATCTTACCCATTGAAATACAGCGAGTGCAAACCAGCAGCCTTGAAAGCCATATCTGCTGCTCAGCATCTGGCGTTAAAGAAAATTTTAATGTCACATACGAAATGAGAGAGAGCAATATTACATTGTACAAAGGAATCCAAGAAAGGGTTACTACAATAAACTTAAAAATAGTACAAAACCCATGTGCAGTAAAGCAAAACAAGTCGAGAGATACATCATGCAACAAGACGAATCACGCAAATTATTGTGTTATGAGTCCCAATATTCATTGGGAAGTCTCACAAATGCGGTGTGATTTATAAGTGAATGGATTTGCCTTTCTAAGACATCCTTCCTCGGGACAATACGGTTAAGGAGCTTATTGACTACCTGGAGTTCTAGTCTTTTGGGAAGTGCTTTCCCTTTAGGCATGCACCACTATAAAAACATTACTGACAATGCTAAAGAAAATTGTTCTACCAATTTCAAGGTGAAGCATCCTCCCGTTGATAAACTTAAAAATCTTAGATCTCGTCCAGCCTGCATAAACAAACACACTATGAAACTGCTGGACGAAACCGTGCGCTGTTCAACCCATGTGCAGTAAAGCAAAACAAGTCAGAGATACATCATGCAACAAGTAATCATGCAAATTATTGTGTTATGAGTCCCACATTGGGAAGTCTCACAAATGTAGTGTGATTTATAAGTGAATGGATTTTCCTTCCTAACAGACTAGTCTTTTGGAAAGTGCTTTCCCTTTAGACATGTGATCATCACATATTGTCTGATAGTGTTTAAAAGGATATAGTTTTCACCATACAAAGAGTACAAAAAGGAATACATAAGTTGAGACAGCAGAGTTCAGTTAACAAGGTGTAATGGATACCTATAACAGCGGACGAGACATTCAGCTGATGGATTGCCCAAATAACTAATAACCCTATTAGAGTAAGTTTAGGGGAGCTTATTGGTAATTCTAAGCAATTAGACCAGAAGCGCCCTGTTTATGTCCTGGCCTAAATATTTACATGTTTGAGTGTTTAGCTGAACATACCAGCAATGTTCCTTCAAGGCTTAGAGTAACGGGTGTTATAGCAAGTGTCATGCAGAATGGAATAAGCACCTTGTGCATCTGCATGATCACAGTTCATAATTACAATAGTTAGCCACCAATTTTCATATATATAATATATCTACTCTCAAAATCATGTAATCTTAATATCTAGTTTCTTAGCCCAGTGCAAATTATAACTGACAGTACATAAGATAATCATCCAAAGTATGAAGCGCAAGTACTAACCTCCTGGATAACCATCTGATCGGGTGTAAAAATTCTGGGGAATAACCAAGGAACTGATGTCCCAACAATTCCTAACAGCAATCCGAGTATAACTCCAATTATTATTAGAGACCTCAGAAGTACTCTAGCCTGTTGATATCATGAAAATTCAGGAAATATTTTTTTACAGAAATTCAGCAGCAGTGACAAATGAAGAAAATCCCTTATTTTCTAACCTTTGCCAAACTCCGTTTACTACCATAAATCAATTCGGGCATAAATGATTGGGCAGTTTGAGAGAGAGGTTCACCCCATACTGTAAATGTGAGGTAGGTTTGAACCATGACCTAACATTAAAGTCATTCATATCAGGGCTCTTGAATTTCAGTTTTGCAAACATACAGACATCAAGCAAAGCAAGGAATAGAGTATAACAAAATTGGACAGGCGTAAAACTAACTTGATGAGCAGCCATTGCTAGTGTGCCCATTGATGTGGCAAAATATACAAGTAGTGCAAAGAAGGCCACCTATATATGAAAAGTCTCATTAACATTTAGAAAAAAAAGTTAAACGAGATTGGGATTTAAG
Source organism: Acacia acuminata (assembly GCA_019022655.1). Classification (NCBI taxonomy): domain Eukaryota; kingdom Viridiplantae; phylum Streptophyta; class Magnoliopsida; order Fabales; family Fabaceae; genus Acacia; species Acacia acuminata. The sequence continues at coordinate 3,074,467 of JAFJYI010000025.1, read as the reverse complement.
CTACATAATTTAGTTCAATACTTGATGCAACCTTTGATATCAGTGTCAAAAATAGAGGGGTAGCCATCCCAACTATTGTAAAAAACTCTTGGGCTGAAGGAATGGAGAGCGCAAATGCATTATATCCCTTCGCTTTTAGATTCTGAAGCATCATACACCCAGCAACAACCTAAAAACAGGGAGGCAAGAGGAAAAGGATTGAGTATATGACAGTTAATAGATAATAATTTACATGAACATGTGAGCACATTAAATGAGAACATATGGAGCACTATAAGATAGTTAAATGTGTGTTAAAATTAGCTTTTGAAGAATAGCTTTTACGATTTACGAGGTAAGTAGGTGAGAAAAGTTTTGTCTCGATTTACAGGAAAAATGCTTATGAAACCATGTTTTCAGTGTTTTAATGTATTATAATTTATGTGGATTTTTAGCATACTTGTGCTGCCATTCCAGCCCATGCGGCCCCTGCAATACCGTAGCCCATATAAATACACAAAACTACAGCACCAATGGCATTTATAGCAGCAGCAGCAGCCAAAGCCTTCAAGGGTCCCCAGGAATCCTTCATACCAAGACTGTGAGAGGGAAAGCTTATATTAGGACAATGGATTCAATTAAGAAGCCCATGTTTAACGAATTACTAATAGAAAGACATAATGTATTACAGTAGGCTCTGCTAAGGATAAGTCTAAAACTTGGAGACACGAGATGGGAAAATTTGTATGAGAAGCCAGAAAGTACAGTCATGAAGTATATTGGTACAACAGTAATGATATATCAGCATAATCTGAACAAGGAGAATGGGTCACAAGAGGTTCTGGGTAAATATAAAGAGAAGCTCTATCATCAAATTGAACGGCTCACCAAGAATAATATAAACAATTGTATGTAAATGAAATAGAATTTCGAGTGCAGAACCTCATACAGATATATATATATATATTTTTTAAAAGGCACAAAGTAGCAATATTTCATTTCAGGTAACAATGCTTGAGAAATAGACGGCATGTTTTGACCTAGCGCTTTGAGCAACCCATCCGGCAAGTAATGCAGGCAATGCCAAGCCTCGAATCTGATGACAAAAGAAACTCCGAGTAAGTCATTTAAGCATGAACAGAGGAAAAAAACATAGCTTTATTATTCAATAATTATGAATCAAAAGAAAAATATTATTTATAAGCCCTGATAAATTGGTGGAAATAATGTTTGCTATGGTGCCCTCATCTATTCTTATGAGAAAAATAAATGAAAATTGATTACCACTTCGATTGCTTTCCTCCATCAAATGTTTGATAATTTGTTGAATTTTGGAAAATATGAACCGTAGCGTTCAATTAAATTAAAAAAGAATATGCAATAATAAATAAACCTTGACATAAGTGTATGCTGCAGGAACAAGATGTAAATTCTTTGGCCCAGTAAAAGCTGAAAAGGGGGTAGAACAGAAAATTCATCAGTCATTGGATTGGTTCTGCCATTTTTTCTGCATGAGCAAGATACTGCCGTCCAAAGTATGAGGACCACCAAATAACCAGACTATGAAAGCATTATGCATTCCACGTAAGTAGTAGATTTCAATACCTGTGAGCATTGATTCACCAAAGAATCTTACGAACAAAAGCATCGAAACGCCACAAGCTAATCCAACTAAAAGCAAGACAGAGATGTGATGCTGTACTTCGTCTCTATCCTACACACACACATATACGCTCAAGCAAAGCAGAGTAAGTCCTGGAGACACACAGAGTGATAGATATGACCGGTAAAAATATACCAAAAGTAGGGCGTAATAGGCCAGCTCCTTTCAAGGGGCCTACAATCGAGGTCCGTTTAGGATCTGGCCTGTTTGTTAAATAGGTTAATTCAAAGCTTATTTAAAGACCTAAATGTATAAATAGGTCAGGTTTATTTTGTTAATGTATGACTTGTAAACCTTTAGGTTTGGCCTGTTTAAATATTAAATAAATGCAATTATATTTATATCATATAAATAACATAATATTTATTTTTTAATTCTTATATTCTAATTTCAAAGTGGACAAAGTCTAATTATGGCTTTCAAGACCTGTAATACGAAATCTTTTTAAAGACCTACATTGTAAATAGGTATTTGAAAATGCTTCAGGCTCAATCAGGCCTTATGAAGGCCCAAGCCTAAAACTAAAAAAAACAAACATGTATTCAAACTCAAGCCTTTTGCCCCAATTATAGGTTTAGTTTAGCCAAAGTCTGGCATGACCTAGCCTATTTTCATACCTAACCAAAGTGTTGGTTGTGGCAAGATTAGTCCCACATCACTCAATGGGAAAATGGGGGACCTTGTGCTACAAAAAGGAACCCCCTCCCTTTCAATCCATCCCAACAATTGCCTTCTCATTTTATAAGGTAATTTGTATTTCCTTCTTTCTTTTAGTATTACACTTGTAAATTATTTGAAGTGAAATCACATTTTGGTATTCTTCTTATTTTTATATTATTTATTATTTATTAGTTGTTATTAGATATAGTAGTTGTGATTTATTATATTATTAAATTACATCAAGAGACTTTGTTTTCTAGTATTGTGATTTTTTAGTAAAATTGGTTACGCTCTATTTATCCCGCTTTTGCAACAATTGGTATTAGAGCCAGGGTCATGTTTGGGTATGCTCTGTGATTGTAGCATAGTTTGAACTTCCACATTAGAAACAATTACTTTGGGCTTTTGCATTTGTAGCTATTAAATGGTATCTGGAGCATAAATGACGGACAAAAGAATGAAGAATCCGCATCCAATGTTAACAATTTGTTATTGGCATCTTCACTTTTGACAAGAATTGTATCCAATACGAAGTTTGCAGTTAAAATTTTTGACGGATTAAGACATTTTGATGATGTCCTTTTGCAACAAGGATTAGACTTTGCTATCAAGAGAAAACCAAACAGTGTGGGGGAGGAAGATTGGAGGATCATCAATTGTGTTGCCTGTGGTACTATTCGATCTACCTTTCAAGAAAAAGAAGTATCCACACACAAAGGAAACTTCTGCATGTAGACTATGAAAGGCACTGGAGGACAAATTCTTGAAGAAAAGCAGTTAATATAAACTCCACATGAAAGAAAAGACTGTTTCGCTTCACTTATGCTCCTGGTACCACAATAAATGATCATATTACCAACTTCAATAAGTTGGTAACAGATTTGCAAAATATGGACATGACCTTTGAAGATGAAGATCTGGCCTTGATGTTGTTTGGATCACTTCCAGATATGTACGAGCACTTGGAGACTACTATACTTCACGGCAAAGATGAAGTATATATCGAAGAAATTTGTTCTGCCTTATACAGCTATAAACAAGGAAAGAGAGAAAAACAAAGAGGCGGAGAAGTAGAGGCATTAGTTGTGAAGGGACGTACATAAAACCAGGTGAGATCGAGGAAAGGGCGATCCAAATCAAGTTACAGACCCAGCAAAGATGAATGTGCTTTTTGTCTAGAAAAAGGCTACTGGAAGAAGGATTGTCCAAATTTGAAAAACAAAGTCAAACCTAACAATGGGAAGGCTGTTATAGACTCAAATGTAAATAATTATGTGATGAAAATTCAGATTTTTGACTATCTACAACGACATTGTCAAAACTGTCGGATGTATGGTTGTTGGACTAAACTTGTAGACATCATATATGTCCTAACCGAGAGTGGTTCACTAATTTTCAAAAGAAGGATGAAGAGTTGTCCACACTACAGAGAACACTTTTCTTACCTTATATGGCATTAGTTCAATTCAATTAAGGAATCAAGATGGATTGATCATAACATTAAAAAATGTTTGTTATGTATCATATTTGAAGAAAAATATAATTTCTATGGGAACTATAGATTCAAAATAATTCAAAATCACTGCAAAAAGTGGAGTAATGAAGATATTTTTCGATGCACAGGTGGTAATGAAGGGTATTCGAAAAAACAATAACACGTATCACTATTAAGGTAGTACGCTTATTGGGATAGTAGCAGTGACATCCAGTGATGAGAAGGAGGCATAAGTGACCAGTTGTGGCAAATACGCTTGGGACATGCTGGAGAAAAACCCTTAAAAGCTCTATCAGATCAATGATTGTTAAAAGGATTAAAGCATTACAGTTTGGATTTTGTGAGCATTGTGTAAAGGGAAAATAGATAAGGATTAAGTTCAGTACAAGGTATATTGGATTATGTTCACTCTGATATTTGGGGTCCTTCCAAAACACCTTTATTGGGAGGAAAACACTATTTTGTAACATCTGTTGACGATCTCTCCTCTAGAGTTTGGGTGTATACGATGAAGACTAAAGATGAAGTATTAAGAATTTTTCTCAAATGGAAGATGATGATAGAAACACAAACAGGCAAGGAGGATCAAATGTCTTTGTACAGATAACAAAGGATAATGCAGGAATGATCCCTTTCAGAAGACTTGTGAGGATGATGGCATCGTCAAACACTTCACTGTTAGAAATACACCACACAAAATGGAGTGATAGAATGCATGAACCGGACTTTGCTGGAGAAGGTTCGGTGTATGTTGTCCAATACTGGCTTGGGTAAAGAATTTTGAGCTGAGGCAATAACATATGTGTTTCACCTCATTAATCGTCTACTATATGTTGTTATTGGTGGTAAGACACCGTTGGAATGATGGTATGGAAAACCTGCTACAGATTTTGATTCTTTGCATGTATTTAGCTCAACTTCATAATATCATGTCAAAGAGTCAAATTTGAATCCAAAAACAAAGAAAGCTATCTTTTTGGGATTACTTTTGGAGTCAAAGGGATCATCCATGCATTCATCAGTTGTAAAACATTCCACCATTAAAATTAGTTCAGATAGATGTTAAAACTGCATTTTTAAATGGGGAATTGGAAGAAGAAATCTATATGACTCAATCGAAAAGATTCAAAGTTGATGGAAATGAGAATATGGTGTGCAAACTTGAAAAATCATTATACGGATTGGAACAATCTTTGAGACAATGGTATATTGCAACATAAGTATAGAAGAAGCAAATATGATCATTGCATCTACTTGAGGAAGCTTAGAGATGGATCCTTTATATATCTCATTCTATATGTTGATGATATGTTAATAGCTTCAAAAAAATCAAACAAAAATTGAGAAGCTAAAGGCTCAACTAAAAAAGGAGTTTTAGATGAAGGATTTATATGAGGCAAAGAAATTTCTTAGTATGGAGATAACAAGAGATAGACAATCAAAGAAACTCTTTTTATCTCAAAAGGAGTATTTGAAGAAGGTGATAGATCAATTTGGTATAAATCACAAAATGAAGTCGGTTAGTGCTAATATGTCGTAAAAAGATGAAGATGAACGAGAATATACGTCAAAATTAAGTATCATACGAAAATGTTGTTGGTAGCTTGATGTATCAATGGTTTGGACAAGACCTGATATTTTATAGGCCGTTGGAATTGTGAGAACATTAGCAAGCTGTGAAATGGATTTTATGGTATATTTATTACAATATCCTATTTTTTAGGATTTGATTTAAAAACTATAAAAAAAAAATAAATAAAAATATATATATATATATAATATTAGTGGGCGGCACCACGTGATGTGTTGCCCACATTGTGTCAATTGGAGAGGGGGTGGTTACCCACTCCCAACTACTCCAACCTCTCCTTTCAATCATTCCCCACCACTTTATATAAACACACACCCACACACACACGGGGTCGGTATGAGGCGAGAGGTGAGAGGAGAGTGTGAGGAAGGAGAGGAAAAGAGAAGAGGTGGAGACTATTTTAAGGTATGTTATTATCTTATAAGATTATTTAGATAGCTAAACTAGCTTCTTTTCAACAAACTTTCTTCATGAAAGTTATTCTATATGTTTTTCTCTTTCTAATAAAGGTAATATTGTGTTGGTTAGTGAAAATTTCGGGCTTATGATTTTGAAAGAGTTTTGATTTTTAGTAATAGATGACTATATATATGTAGATGATGATTAATAATAAATTTTAATCGGTTTAGATTTGTTGATTGTTTATTGTAGGAATTTTAAAATTAATTTTCTATTTAAAAAGTTTAGGTTTATGTCCTATAGAATTTTTTTACCAATTAAGTGTTGTATAAATAATTTGTTTGGATTAATAGAGATATTATTGAAATTTTAATCAGTTTAATTTTGAAATTTGAAGGACTGATCTGTCATTTCCGAAATTCATAGTACTAAATTGTCATTTCTAAAATCATAGGACTAAACTGTAATTTCTAAAATTTTAGGATTAAATTGCCATTTCTGAAATTTGAAGGACAAAACTATCATTTTTGAAATTGAATGACTAAACGGTCATTTTGAAAATTTAAACCTCAAACTGTCATTTTCGGTTTTTTGTTATAATAATTATTACTATTAAAAAATTTATATTTTGAATTATATGAAATTAGAAGTTATAATTTTGATTTTGTGGAGTTTTGAAGAGTTATTAATAGTTAGTAAACTAATTGTGGTAGATTGATTTTTGGCGTGTGTTTAAGCTCTTGGATTAGGAACAATGTGATAATAATTGGTTTTGGCGAAAGGTAACCACTTTCCACTTGTTATGTGTAATGGTATGTTGTTTGTGAGTATTGTGGAACCTTATGATTTGAATTGTGAAATATATACATATATTTATATATGTATAAGAGTTGGGAATTGAGATATTATGGCATCTATATGATAATGATTTAAATAACATGATATGAATGTGAAAAATCTTGGAAAATTCTCGTTGAGCTATTTATTGTGATAATTATAGTAAGGGTTGAATTGGGAAGAAATGAAGTAGTTTATTTCACCATGTGTGTAGCCTTCATTGGTGCATGATGGTTGGCTTTCTATCATCCTACTAGTTCAATAAGGGACTACCCCACTATTTCAATGAGGGCTTGCAACACCCTACTAGTTCATTAAGGGGAAAAGACCCACAGTCTGGGGCATGTGCTCTGGGGATTTTGGCCAGTCCTCATCACATGACCAATAAGCTTTTGAATAGCCAATAATATGGATAATAACTTAACCCATGGGTCTAGTATAGGAAAATAAGGCGGTTCAGTTAGATTGATGGAAGGACCTTGGGAATTGTGTTAAGGATACTATGATACAGAACTCCGGATTTGGAAATTTGTGAGTTATATTTTTAATAATTTGTTATATAAACTATTCCACTTGGCACCTCTGGAGCACATATTAGTATTTGTACTGAGTTGGATTGATGGTTACCTTTATTTTTCAGGTAATAGTTCTCGTGCGGGTCCATCAAGGAAGACTTCGGAAGCTTAAACTACTTCTGCTGACAGTAGTACTTTCATCTTATGGTATATGTTAGATTATTGTATATTTCCACGTTAGGACTCATTTTGCATACTCTAATTTATTTTGGATATTTTGATAAATGATGAAGCATTATTCAGTTATTATGTTAAGGAAAATGAAGGATGTTACATTTGTAATATTGTAGATGTTGGACTGGTCTTTAAGCAGGAAGATGATCAATATTTAGTTGGATATTGTGACTCAAATTTTGCAAGTGATTTGGACAAACGAAGATCAACTACTGCTTATATGTTTATCTTGCAAACATCCCAATTAGTTGGAAGTCTACTTTACAGTCAATAGTTGCTTTGTCTACAACAAAGGCAGAGTACATGGAAATTACGGAGGCTATAAAGGAGGCAATTTGGCTTCAATGATTGTTTGAAGAGCTTGGTATTCAAAAAGAAAGCAACACAATATTTTGTGATAGCCAAAACACTATTCAATTAGACAAAGAAACAAGTTTATCATGTAAGGACGAAGCATATTGATGTTCGATATCATTTTATACGAGAAATTTTAGAAGATGGTGGAATCATGATCCAAAAGATGCAGACAAGTGGAAATCCTACTAATATGTTGATAAAAGATGTGACTCCAGCCAAATTTCAACATTATTAGATTTGATCAACATTTTTGAACATTAAATATTGAATCAAAGACAGAAGCAAAGTTTTGGGAATCTTGCCAAGGTGGAGATTTGTTGCTGTGGCTAGATTAGTCCCACATCCGCTAATAGAGTTAGGAAACAAGGCCAACCTTTGATAGGCCAAGACCTGCCCTATAGGGCCAGAAGCCATTTTTTCAAATTTTAACTATTTTTGCTACATTTTTTTTTTAGAAATATAATTAGTAAATTACAACAATTAAAGTTCTAATGCAAATGATAAAATAGAACAAAGAGGAAGAAATGAAAATTATAATTTGCAAGAAAGCACGGTGAGTAGAAATTGTCAAAACTAATTGGAGCCTCCAGATTATAGCTAGAAGTCCATATCAACAAATTATAGCAAAAAACATATCAACACTACAAATCATTTGAACCTCATTCAAATAGTGTGATAGTGTGAGACAGGGAGGGCTGCGATAGTGAGAGACGGCAACCCAGCTGAGCTTCAACCTTCAAGACTTGGAGACTATGAGGAACAATAGAAGGGAAGTGAGAGTGAGAGTAAGACTGTGAGTCGAAGGAAAAGCTCAGAAGGCCGAAGGGAAGGGTTTAAGGAACAATGAGAGAGGTATGGAAGGAAATACGATTTGTTTGTGAAATGGCTAAGGCATATTCAGTGAAGTCAACGCCTTTAGTGGTTGGAGAAGGATGTTAGAGAACTCGACACCTTCGGTGTCGGTCGGTGGATAGATTTTGGACTGAGTCCTTGAGCAATAGCAAGCTCCGGAAGATGAGAGTGACTAAGTGAGAGACTAAGAGACTGAGGAAAATAATGCAATTTTAGGGCTAGGGAGAGGCACGATCAAGGGCAACCAGGCATCAGTAGAGTGGCAGGGCAAATTAGAAAAAAATAATTAACAACTTAAAAGGCCAGCTCTCGGCTCTGCAGGACTGACCCTTTTAAGCCCTCAACCTTACAAGGTTGACTCTTTTAAGACCTATTTCCTTTATATGCCCCAATTTATAAACCCAACCCTTGACTTAAACAGGCGGGCCCACAGGCTTGATCAGCCTGATTTCCCGACTCTATCAGCCAACTTAATCAAGAAAGGGGGGGACCTTGTGGTGTAAAAGGGACCCCCATCCATCCCAACAATTGTCTTCTCATTTTGTAAGGCATTTTGTATTTCCTCCTCTCTTATGGTATTCCACTTATAAATTATTTGAAGCGAAATTAGATTGTAGTATTCCTATTATTATTGTTTTGTTGTTTGATTTATTATTCATTAGTTGTTATTAAATATAGTAGTTGTGATTCATTATATTATAAAATTAAATCCGGAGACTTTATTTTCTAATATTGTAATTTTTTAGTAAAATCGGTTAGGCTTTATATATCCGGCAACAAAAAGTTCCAAAATTTATTGAAAAAGTGGTCAAATGACGTAGTAATTAATAAGGCCGTTGGGCAGGAATACAAGATAGTGAAATTTAAAGATATCAAAGTTAAAATTCAAAAATAATAACAATTCTGATGAAACAAGAATCTAACCTGTTTAGCAAGGGCAGTAGCAACCATGTTAGAAGTCGCTATCGAGAGAAACATGAACAAGTAACTGAATTGTTCAGACATAACTGTAGCAGGGCCTGCTCATGGGAAATTAAGAATTTGCATGATTCATATTCAGGTATCAAAAGGCATTTTTAAATGAGTAGCTTAACTATATCCCGTGGCCGTGAGTCAATACCTAAGGCAGCTAGCTCAATGGAGCTTCCTTGACCAATAACAGCCGTATCTATGAGACTCATTAGTGATCCGCATATCCAAAGTCCCATTGCTGGTGCAGTAAACTCTATGATTTCCTTCATCTGAACCCATATACTCTGGTCAGCCAGTTCCTTCTTCCCAACCTCTTCCACCACTTCTACTTCAACTTCGCTTTCTCGTTCTCGAGAATTCTCATCCACAGACTCCTCATTTGCAACAGAAATGTCGCGGCTGTCATGAATGAGTTCTCGAGTCCGATTAACGCAAGTGGTCACGAACCAATCGCGATGCGTCCTGGAATTTTTGAGGAGCAGATTTGAAGGGCAAGTAGGAATGTGAAATGAAGGTGAGGATGAATGTAGGTGTTCGTGATTGAAGAACGAAACAGTTGAAGATTGAGGAAGTGATGATGAAGTACAAGAGTTCTTGAAGAGAGTGTTGGGAAGAATGCGAGTTTGAAGGAGTTTACATGCCATCTCTGATTTTGATGGTGATGAAGGGGTGAGGCAATTCCAAGAATTGAAGGAGGAGAAAAGAAGAGAAAGCACGAAAACGGGTCAAAAAGCGAAACGTTTGTAGTTCTTCACGCCCAACCTTCGGTTTTGATGTTTTGTCATTTGTGATCAGAAAACAATATATTTGAAAGCAAATAACTGTAGTTGCTTGGCGGGTTTCCTTTCTCAATCCCCTCTCGCGCTTCCGCCACATTTTTTTTTGCTTTAATAAATATATTATTTTAATTTGTGACAAGGGAATACTTCGTGAAAGCCATTGGCCTTCCTAGCTGGTGCCGGCGCTTTATTCGTCTTTGTTTGTTCTTCTCTTCTGTTTGTTCTTTTTAAAAAAAAAATGACATTTATATCAAACTGAGGTAGAATTCCATAAAAAGGCCTCCTAACAAGAAGAGCAAGACACTTGATAGGAAGGTAACAACTAGTATGAACAACAGACTAAATAAATTTAGTATAATAACTATTTTGCTCATGCCAGCTTGGAATTGAGTAACTCACCCCACAGACCAAAGTCTTCAAAGATCCTGCCGATAACAAAACGCCAAAACAAGCAGAGCAGCTGACTAGAAACTACTGTTATGGAGATCCAAATGGTCACGCCACAAGAAAGCATCAAACAAGTTCGATGATTCAGGACGTCTACACCATGATGAGTGTTTGAAGAAGCCTCCAAGGACTTGAAGGCGCTGGAACTAGTCGCACTTGATTCATGGAATTCTTAAAAACTTACGGACAGATGGAGAAGAACTACAACCTGCATAACCATAAAGAAAACAAAAATAAAACATCACTGAAAACCAAACAATGAGCAACCTCAGCTTGGACCAATTCACCACAGCAGTACCCATTCTTCTTCCATGATTTCTTCAGTTTTCTGTTCTACTTTTTTATGAAAATAGGATTTATCTATATAAAATAGGGAAAATTATAGAAAAATACTGTTAAAATATGTAAAAGACAAATAAATGAGTCTAATATCTAAAATCCCAAATCAAACTTCAAGAAGGAATATGGGATTTCCAAATGACCAATTTTCCCTAAATAAGTTTTGAAGTCACACATGTTAAGTGTAATTAATAGCTTAGGTATATATAATAACAACGTCAAAATCAGAAATAACAACTTCAGTATACATATTGACTCTCTAAATCCCAACAAGTTGGAAAGTAATATTTTGAAGTCACACATGTTAGACGTCACTAACAACAAAGGTATAGATAATAAATCTTCATATCTCAAATAACAACTTTAGTATACATATTGACTTCACTCTGTTTTTCAAAACTTACTCAAGAGCATATTGGTCATTTGACAATATTTGGAAATCCCACATTCCTCCCTAAGGGCCCGTTTGGTACGGGGAAGATTTAAGGAGGGAAAGGAAATTAAAAGTGGGAAAGGAATGGAAGGGAAGATTGAAAGGGAAATTAAAAAGTTGAGATGTTTGGTAGACATGGGAAGGGAACTTAAGTTGATGGAAAATGAATTGTTTGGTATGAAGAATTGGGGGTTAGTTAAATGGGAATATGAGGTGAAATACCAAAAAAGCCCCTATATTTAAAAAACAAAAAAAACAAATGTGAAGTTTCGGTTCTGGTTTTTTCACAGTGGGAGAACGATGAACCCTAACCAGATGGCGTCAATGTGCGATTGAAAACGGAAGTAGACGTGCATGCGAAATTGAATTGCGCCGACGAATGGATTCGCGATGTTGAGAAGTACGACGCACATGATTGGAATTAGAAGGTGAGAGAATATAACGATGAAACCGGTTTGCGAAAATAGTGACGAGGAACAATGGAAAAAATAGCAAACCTTTAAACCCGCTTGATGCATTCGTAGAGAATGGAAAAATGAATGAAAATAAAGACAAATAAAAAAAAAACCCTGAAAAGTGTGAAGTCCATGAAGAATTGGAGTTCCTTCGTTAAGGAAAACTGACTGAAGCGATGAATAATGAAATTTGGCATTCCCACAATGAAAAGCAAGGAAAGAACTGATTGCTTTTAATTTACCTAACTCATCAGCACAAGAATGATAGGAATGGCTTCTTTTATTTGCTCAAACTGACGCCTCTGAATAGATATGAAGAAAAGGTAAACTGACAGTGAATAAAATTTTACAAGCAAATTGGCTTCAAGATTTTAATACAAATGGACATAAGATTAAAATAAATAGATGTGTGATGCTAGTGCACCCTTTCATGCAAGAATCTCTTTTCATCCATCACTTGCTTTGGGAACATGTCGGGGCATCTCACCTTTTAAAACTTATTTCAAGTTGACACTTTCAATTCTCGATGCAAGCAAAAGCACGAAAAACAAACTATGACCTCTTTCAACTGTTCTCAACAACTATGAAAGATTCAATTTTTGTTGGATTCAGTTGTCCAAACTTCATTGTATAATTCTCAAATTAGGTGCAATTCAAGCTCTGAATTGAAAAACAAACCAGGGATGTAGGGTCGAACTCGAAACATGTGGGCAACCCTTTACACTAGGGGCTAAGTTACTTAAATAATTCCACATCGAACAACAATAATGACCTCTGCTATGCTTCGTGGCACGAAACAAAACATATGCACTTGTGAGGATGGAGAAGAAGATAGAATGACTGATTCCACAACCATATCAAAGATATTTGTTTGAGAAATATCAGCTTAAAGAAGAAGATCGAGAGTGAACCAATATAATGAACACAAATGCAAAACAAAGACAAGATTGATGCAATAGTGTATTAAAAACTCAAATGGCCAATTGACACGATTGAAGTGATGAATAATGAAAGTTGGCATTCACAAATGCCTAAAAACGGGAAGGCAATGTAGCATTACAAGTCACATGGCTAATTGAGGCAAACTTTTGACAAATGGAATCAATGAACATAATGAAATTTAGCCTTCTCAAATGCTTCAGAAGAAGGAAGGCAATGTAGGATTACAAGCCACATGGCTAATTGAGAAGAAGTTCTGACAGATGGAATGAAATAACATAATCAAATTTGGCCTTCTCAAATGCTTCAAAAGAAGGAAGGCAATGTTGGATGAAAAGTCAAATGGGTAATTCGAGACAAATGAAAGCATATGAGGAGGCAAAACATAAAACACCCTAAACAATGGAAAACAATATTGCCGGTATACACAAGTAAACATAATCAATTGCACTTAACACATAGCAGCAATATCAACACAACTGAGTCGGAGTTCAATTGCCCAAAAACACAAAAGCTGACGTTCAAACGAAACAATCCTGTTGGATGACCATCGGACTTCCACGGCAAAGTAATCAGGGTGGTTTTCTTGTAATTTCAGTGAAGTTGGGGGAAATACGCAATTTTTTAAAAAACATATCAAATAACTGCTGACTCAGAGTACGTTCGAGCGACGCTTACGTTCAAACTCAATCACCCACATGTCAGGTTGTGAAGTAACTGGGAAGGACACATTTACGTTCGAACGTATTAATTACGTTCGAACGTAAATGGGAACAAATGGGACGCGTTCGAACGTAAAAAGTGATAGAGGCAACATCTGTGCTAAACCAGAAACCTCACCTTGTGCTAAACCAGATACTTAACCCCGCATGCATAAAGACCATAGCAACACAAGACATACATTAACTCTGAATTATGTGAAACATAAAATGCGGACGTAACAAAGGTCCTTTTAACTTTCATTAACTTGTTCATGATTTACATTCCACATTGTTGCTGCATATACATTTCACAGACCACAACAAAGACAAAACATTTTCAATTACATTGACGAAAGACACAAAGTGTATCCCATCTCCAACTCTAAATTTCCTAAGTTAACATGGTCTACATTTTGCTGTCCTAAACATACAAAAGGCAGACTTGTCCTCGCAGCTGAATGTCGCATATTGAAGCACTCACGTGCAGTTTGGGGTTGGTATCCTTCTCTCCACTCATTAAGGTGGTACCGTTGCCCTCTGTATGGCACTAAAAACCCCTCACAATTCATGTACCCCGCATCAACCAAGTAGTACTTTCTTGGAAAAAAGATCAAGTGCGTTAAAATTGTTTTTTTCCTATATTGAATCAACAGGGACAACACACAATTTCAGCATCTACTACACCATTGTAAACACATACCTTGCGGAACTCGTAAGCCGTGTGGTCTCCTTATAGCATCCCGCAACACCCTCCCATCCGCAGCCGACCCTTCCCACCCAGGCAAGACATAAATGAATTGGCCATCCGGTGAGCATACACCAAGGACATTGGTTGTTACCTCTCCTTTCCTATATCGGTATCTACCCTTGTGTGCCGCAGGTACTTGTACGCGTATGTGAGTACCATCTAATGCACCAAGGCACCCGTGACTAAAATAAACTCACATTAATTCCATAATTCAACTATGTTAACTTTCTAATTCAGGGGTCAGCAAATACAGTTTTATTGTTAGTACATGCAAGGATAAACACACAAAAAACGCCTATATACTAAACAAATTGAACAATGTCACAGTGGCTTTGGCCTCTCTTCTACGCTTTCAGACATTTAGAACTAGATAACAAATTTTGGGGAAGCACCAAACAGAACTTAGATTCTCGAGTCTCCACAGCTAATGGACAAAACAACAATAAATGCGCATACCCACACACAAACCACTTTCATTTATAACATAGCACATTTTAATGACCACATTTATTATAACAAAGATGCCTTGTACCAGCTGCCTCTCTCTTTTATTAACAAAACCTCACTCCCATTAACCCACAACATGCATATTATTCGACCAACCTTCAGCTACAAACTCACATACCCATCGACAACTCCATACCCATCAACATAGAAAGAGACGAATGTAAACAAATGAACAGGGGGCATCGGCAACAATGGATAAAACAACAAACAATTCTCATACCCATCGAAACTCACCTGATTTGCACCTGCGTCCAAGTTGAGCTGCGTCTCCAACTTCAATGTCTTCAATTTCAGGTTCGCGGCCTTCGTATACCTAAACCCATGAATGCCTTTTTTTTAATAAAAATGTGCACTGTACAGGGGTTTTTTGTCCCAAATTTCACTCTCCCAGGAATGAAATCACTATCCCACCAGATTTGGAGGGATTAAACTTTGCCCCATGTGTGGGAAGACGGAGGTCAAGGAAAGGCATTTTCCAGACAATGGCGCGCCAAACAGATTTCTCCCGTGGGAAGACACTGATCTTCCCTTTCCCTTTGCCAAAATCAGCGTACCAAACGGGCCCTAAGGTCTGACTTGGGATTTTTAATATTGATCTCCCTTATTTATCTTTTCCCTGTTTTAATAGTCACTGGACTAGTTAGTTTAGTTCTTGTCATTTTGAGATGATAACTATCACTTTTTTTCTTTCAAAAAATTATTATTTTATGCTTTTCTAAAATTTAATAATATTATTAACACACACGCACATATATTATGTATGTATCAATGTATGTATGTATACAAAACAAATATAAGAAACACCTAACAATGATATACCAATAATCAATTTCACCATGATCTCAAATTCCCTCTAAAAACGGGGCAAATCAATTGCCAATGTGTTCTCCCACAGCTTAAAATAAGTAACAGCGACCCATAGAAAATTCACGAGGTCTGAAACAAAGACAACAAATCCCTGCCTCCATGCAGACACAGTTGAATAAGACCCGTTTGGATTAAAGAAGAGGTAGGAAATGAAAGCAAAAGAATGAAAATGAAGGGAAAATATTTTGCCACCGACACGTTTGGTTTGCACTGGAAAAAAAAATTGGATTAAAAGGAAAGCTTTTATTTGGTTGGAAGAAAATTAGATAGGAGAATGAGTCAAAAGACCATTTTGCCCTTGTAATAAAAATAAGATATAAATGCAAATCAAACTACAATCTTAAAACATCCCCAAAGCAAAGCCTAAAAAAACGTGTTGTCTCCCTCATTCTCTCAACCATCAGAAAAAACATAGGGATATATAATTCTCCAGTATTGTGTTTTTTCTTTAACTAGCTTTGACTTCCGATTGCATTTCTAGCACGAAAGGGGTCACTGGTTGAACAAAGGTGTCCGCGTCCCCTCCTCTCATCCTCACAGTAACACCCCTACGGTTGAAACCAACATACTTGTAGTTATCAATATTTCAATTGGAAGAAAATACCTAGGGAAAAGTTGAAGAAAGACCCAAAGGGAAAATGCCCCGTCGACCGGTACGGACCCATGGGGCCGGTGATAAAGACCGGCCGGATAGGATGGAAAGACCGGGGGATCTGAATTGTGGGGCCCGGGAGGTGCCACTTAGGCATAGGAAAGGTCTATCAGACTCATGGAAAAATTCAAGGGTAATTATTGAGCCCAGGCCAAAATTGGTAATTTCCATAAATTCCGGGCTAAAGTAGGTAATTTTCCCTAAATGTAAAAGAAATATCTAGATATTAGTGGAAGAAGAGGTGACACATGGCAGCCATCTAGGAGCCTCTGGAATTCTCTAGAATTTCTTGGAGAGAAAGAAAAGGGAAATCAATGCGAAAGTCAAACCGCAGGTCCCACGTTCAGGGGAAAAAGGGCAAAATAGGAAATAAATAGGTAAAAATTGATTTGGGATGAAAGGTGGGCCCAAAATGGCGTGCCATATGCCCTTGTGGGCTGGTGAAAATTGGGGAAAAAGTGGATAATTATTAAAAAGTTCTGGGCCAAAATCGCAATTTCTGAAAGTTTCGGGCCAAATGTGTAATTTTCCCCAAAAGCAGAAAATATATCAGATATTTTTGGGAGAGAGCTGCAGCACGTGGCAGCCCCTAGGAGGCCCTGGAAAACTCTAGAAAACTTGGGAAACAAGTAAAAAATTCAGATCTCATTATTACCCAACAGTCAGAAATTACGCCTGTTAATTCTAATTCTACCGGATCAAAATTTACCTTTATAAAAAGGTGTTTATCTTTTCATTTTCACCCCAAAGGGGGCAGAAATTCCAGAGGGCAGAAACAAAGAGCTCAGCCACCTCTATATCCAAGCTTAAGATCCAAAACACAAGAGTATTCACCGATTTGCCAATCGATCTTGAGGCAACCCGAAAACTCCATCTTCTTAAGTTCTTGTTAAAGTATTTTCGTGCACCTGGTTAGGGCTTGATGATAGGGTCTGATTTTGGAGATTTTGATGGTTCCAAAGTGTTTAAAACACGATTTTGTGTAGGGTATGGTTGTAGCTTAAGTTTCCAAAGTTAAAAACACCGAAAAACCTCTTGAACTAAGCTTATCTTCAAATCTGGAATTTCTGGCAGTGTGTATTAAACTGGGCTTTAAAAATAGTAAACGAATTCTATTTTGGCTGAAATTTTACAGGTGGAAATTACACACCCTAAGGTTCACCGTGATATATACTTTTGTATGATTTGGACTTTTCTACTAGAAAATAAAAATTTCTCCAGTTGGTACAGATGCAACAGGTCGAATTTCGACCAGGAGGTGTAAAAGTGGTTATAAGTCAAAATACGTGTACTTTCAGGGCCTGAATGTATTTTTATTGAAAAATATACATCTTAAATGTTTAAAGGGCGCTGGTTTCATATAAAAATTATTTTTTTGGAATTTTATAAAAATATTTGAAGTAAGGACAGAAACACTGGATTTCTGGAAACCTTGAGTTAGGCTCGGTTTTTGTGAATAATAAAAAGGATATGAACGCAGAAGGATTTTATAATTATTTTTCCCATAAACTAGACGTCCCAAGCGTTCCATGGTCGCTGATTTCATGATAATACGAGTTTTTTAGAATTTATTAAAAATCGGCGAAGTTAGAACAGCAACCCTGAAAAATTCTGGTGTAGGCGAAATTCAAAGAGATTAGAAGTTGAGTTGATGAACATAATTAAAAGTGTGATATTTTGTTGTAACTAGGGTGTTAGCTCGTGTGGACCATATCAAGAGAAGTGTTAGCTAACTTCAAGGAGTGCCGGTAGTAACTCTTGTTGACTTGCATACTCTATGTTGCTTTTGCATGTTGTGTTTGATCATGATGTAGGTGATCGGGTTTTTGTAGTACCTCTTGGACCGTGTGTCCTTAGGGTTCTGCTACGATCGAGGGCATGTATGATCGGGCTGTAGTACCTACTACAAGATGCAGAGGTATGTGAGGTAAGTAGGGCCTATATGACCGTGTGTTTATAGGTTGCTACTGAAACCTCTTGGGGTAGGTAGTTGGGGTCGGCCGCCTAGCTACTTAGGCCCCAGTGCGCGCTAATAGTACCAAGGGGCTTGTCTTGACCAGGCGGTCCTGCGGATTGTGCCAGAGGCAGAACATACATGCCAGATTATTGTGCCTGAGGCAGAATTTATTATTATTTTTCTTTATTGTGATTTGCATTGCATGCACTGCATACATATTGTATTTGAGTCTAACAGTTACTCTGGGGTTCAACTTTGAACTCCAGACTGTGGTGAAGGTACAGGGTGAAGAGGTAGCAGGCAGAGGAAGAAGAAGGTAGGGCAAGATGCGTCGGGTTGAAGAAATAGGGAATGCCCTATCGCTTTTTGTATTATCATATTTTGGATGACTGTATTAATTAATAGTATATTCGGATGTTTGTACCCTTAACCCTTCGGAGACTTTCACTTTCTGTTTATTTTACTTTTACCAGTATTACGTACTTTGTCCAAACCGATCAAATGCTCTGCTGCGTAACGCTCTGATGTATGATAATATGAGAAAATTGACTAAGAAAATGTAATAAATTAAAGAGATCCCTCTAACCCGCCACCCGAGAGGGCGAGGCCGGTAGGGGTGTAACACATCCTCGTCCGAGTCTTTTTCCTTCTTCATCATCATTTTCTTTCTCCCCCATCATCACCACCATGACTTCTTCCTCCTCCTCCATCATTGACGGATTTGTAGCAACGAGAGTAGGAGGCGGTTATGGCAACGGCGGCGGCAGAGGGGCCACCATCGGCTTCTTCTCCCTCCGCCATCACTGACAGATCTAACCATGAGGTGGTGGTGACAACCATTGAAAAATAAAGAGGGGTTATTTGGAAATTTACCATGGTTGGAAAATGGGTTCCCTCCAATAATAGAAGGAAAAAATATTCACATGGATGAAGGAAAATTGCCCGCCACCGAAAAATATTTTCCTGGGAAAGTGGTGAACCAAACGGCCGCCCCTAGACGGAAAATCTAATTTTCTTTTTCCTCCTCTAGTTTGCAGCGAACCAAACAAGCCCAAAATAGAATACTTTGTACTGATTCCTAGACATGTAATCATTCTAATAGTGGAAATGTCATTACATAATTCCATACATGAAATGCCTTGTGGGCGGAACTAAAAAAATGGGCATCGCAAGGCCATGCCAGAGTATCAAAATCTAGGTATTCCTTGTGGGCTTGCGAGGATTCTTGACCAGGAATTTAAAGCTAGCAGTACTAAAACACGAGGCTTGCTAGCTAATCTGGAAGAACAGGAAGATCTTTGAAGGTGTTGAACAAAGGATGATTCAATCATAAGATCTATCATATTCCTGACAGAGTTGATGTTAAGTGGAGTGTTCCACTATCCATCTAATATCATGGTTAGCGTTGTATAACTCCTATTTTGTGTTTGTAGTGCCGCAATGACACAATCCAAAAGATAACCTTTCTCTTACTTATTCCAAAAAAAAAAAAATTGCCTGCACTGCATCCTGCTTTAAAAGAATAAATATAAAAACGGAAGAGGTGTGGGTCCTGATACGGCGTAAAGCTTGATCTTTTTGTACAGTTTCTTTTATATATATATATATATATATATATTGTACAGTTTCTTGATGAAATGAGAAAATCCATTTTCTTCTGAGCAAAAAAGATAATCCGTTTTCATTCAAAACAAATAAATAAACATAAGCTCTGGCTTCTAGAACTTGTGCATTGTCCTATCTTCTGATACATAAACGAAATACAAGAGACTTTCCTAAACCCACTTCTCTAATTTTTTAAATCCAACCTATTTTCCCTTCCCTTCAAATTCATCGTACTAAACAGACCCTAACTATGCAGTCCTTAGCTTCTTCTGCTTATACTGCCCAAATTCTTCAGAGTATAACATGCCACTGGGAGAGAGAAGGCGCTGGAGGGCAATTGAAAACCGAGCCTACAGATCATAAAAAATAATTTAATATTTAATATTAGAATGTAGTTAACAATACTTTATTTGATGATAGATGGAATCCTAGCTTACCCATTGAAATCCTGCGAGGGCAAACCAACAGCCTTGCAAGCCATATCTGCCGCTCAATATCTAGCATTTTCCATTAAAGGAAATCAGGCGTTAAGGCAAAATGAACTGGACAATAAAAGAATGCATGAAGAGAGACCAAGACGGGGTTGCTACCAGTAATACAAGTGCGCCTAAAGTAAAGCATCCACTCATTGACAGACTTATAAATCTTAGATCACGTCCAGCCTGCATAAACAAATATACCTTGTAGCTACTCGAACAATTGCTGTATCAATGAGCAACAATGCAGTGCAAGTTGGAGAGATTCATCAAACAATTATGAAAAGTGTGTTCAATTTATGGTTTGCCGCTATGAAAAAAGGTTATGATCTGAGAGTGTATAAAAGTATTGATTTGATTTTAATGATGTTGGAATATCATAACTCTATTCAGAAAGTTTCGTACAAACCCAAAAATGAAGTTCACAAGACATTTAGCGGAGGAAGTTCCAAAATATAACAACTATGAAAGGGTAAGTTTATGTGAACTCATTGGTACTGTAAAGCTGCTAGTTTTAAAACACCCTGTTCATCATCATAGCCCAAGCATTTATTTGATATTTTATTTCAGACAAGTTGAGCTGAACATACCAGCAATGTTCCTTCAAGGCTGTGGGTAGCGGGTGTCACAGCTAGTGCTATGAAGTATGGAATGAGCACCTTATGCATCTGTATGTTCACAACTTACAAGGGGTTACCGTTTATATCTATTTTCAATTCATATACTTTTCTATTATGCTTATTTTATGGATCACATAGTGCAAATTATATTTATACTCGTGAAAAAACCATAAGTTTGAAGTGCAAGCACTGACCTCTTGGATGACCATCTGATCAGGTGTAAAAATGTTGGGGAATAGCCAAGGAACTGATGTTCCAACAATCCCTAACAGAAATCCGAGTGTAGTTCCAATTATTACAAGAGACTTCAGAAGTACTCTAGCCTGTTGATATTATGAAAATTCAGGAAACTTTTGAATAAAATAGTGTAGAGAATTCAGGCACATGATCAGCGAAGGTCAAAAGCCAAAAAAAGGTAGGGTTTTTTTTCTCGGGGCAGTTCTAACCTTTTCCAAGCTACGATTGACCCCAGATATCAATTCAGGCATAAATGATTGGGCAGTTTGAGAAAGCGGCTCACCCCATACTGTACACATGCAGAAGGTTTGAACCATGACCTGAAGTAAGAGTTAAGTTATCAATGCCCCGGAATACTAGTTTGCTGTCACAAAATCAGAGACTGGAGTAAAACTAACTTGATGAGCTGCCATTGTATGTGAGCCCATTGATGTAGAAAAATATATAAGCAACGAGTAGAAAGCCACCTAAACAACAAAAGTCTCGCTTAGACAAGAATTGTTCGATGAGACTTCATAAAGTCACTAAAATGAGTTAAATACTTGATGCAACCTTTGACATCATTGTCACGAATACAGGAGCAGCAAGCCCAAGTATTGAACAAATCTCCTGGACTGAAGGGACAGAGAAGGCAAATGCATTGTATCCCTTTTCATTTAGAGTCTGAATCATCATGTAACCTGCAACAACCTAGGAAAAATGCAACAGGAAAAGGAATAATAGTTTGAGAAGATTTAGAACATATGGTGCAATATATGGCAGTTAATGAATTATAATATACATAAGAATGTTCGGCATACTTGTGAAGCCATTGTAGCCCAAGCAGCCCCAGCAATGCCTTGGCCTAAAAAGATGCACAAAACTATATCACCAACACCATTTATAACACTAGCAGCAGCTAAAGCCTTCAAGGGTCCCCAGGAATCTTTCATGCCAAGACTGTAATAGAGGGCAATAAAATCAGAACAGTGGATTCAATTGAGAAGCTGATGCTTCACTAGATTACACTGGCAAAAATATCATCCATTACATGAAGCTTTGCTAATTAATATGAACAACTACACAAATGAAATAGAATGCCAATTGTAGTATCTCATATTTAAAATAAAAAAAATTGTATAGAAGCTGCAATCTGGCGTTTCAGATGATAACACATGAGAAGTAGAGAGCATATTATCACCTAGCACTTTGAGCAACCCATCCAACAAGTAATGCTGGCCATGCCAAGCCTCGAATCTAACAACAAAAGAATATTCTGTTTAGTTATTGAAGCAAATTAAGCAAAGCAGAAAATCATATAGCTTTCTTATTTGCAGGTCAATAACAATAAAGTAAAACAATAATCTTGTTTTCAAGTCCTCATTAAATTGTGGCAAGATAGCAGCCATATATAATGCCTTGCCCTTTGTCTAATATCATGAGAAAAGAAAATGACAATTGAAGGATCCAATTAATTTTATCTGACTAATGTTAAATAATTTGTTAAACTTTGAAGAATATAAATTGTCATTTTTGTTTGAATTTAAAAAATTAAAATTAAAAACCTGCACATAAGTGTTTGCTGCAGGTACCACATGTAAATTCTTTGACCCACTAAAAGCTGAAAAAGGTGTAGACAAAAATTTCATCAGTCATTGCATTGCCTCTGCAACCTTTTCTGCATAAACAAAACACTCTCATTGGAAGTACGAAGAGCACATAATAACCAAGTTAAGAAAGCCATCAACCTTCCATATACATAAAAGCAAGCATAATATTTAGTACCAGTGAGTGTTGCTGCACCAAATAATCGTGTAAACAATAGCATCATGAAGCCACAAGCTAGCCCAACAAAAAGCAAGACGGATATGTGATGCTGTACTTCTCCTCTATCCTACAAAAATGCATATAGTCAAGAAATTGCAGGGCAAGTCCTGTAAATCTACCGATGATAGATATGACACATTAAAAATTTGATTGGGTCATTATTAGCGGCACATATTAAACCCTTAGTCCTCATACGTATACTATGACATAGATTCATAAATTATTCTCTCCTTTTCACATATTCCCCCTCCTATTAATATCTTGCTCAAGAGTCTAGGTTGGGGAAACATTGAGTAAATTTACTTATTAATATATTAATATTGTTTGTGGAATATATTGCAGGTTTTTAGTAACTGTTCTGTATTCATAAACAACCTTATCCTAGATTAAATGCATTTGCTTCAAATGATAGTATATTAACCAAAATTTCAGATGCCCCGGTTCAGTTAGTACAATCACACATTTTGGTCCTAACAACCAAACCCTTTGTTTAATTTACAAACAGGCATAACTAAGAAATAGTTCCGATTTTTCACGGTTAAGAAACTAACCTGCTTAGCAAGAGCAGTAGCGACCATATTAGAGGTAGCAATCGAGAGAAACATGAACACGTAACTGGTGTAATCACAAACGACTGTAGCAGGGCCTGCTCGTGCAAAATTAAAAGCAAGAATAATGCATGTTTAGCTATCAAGTGGTACACTAGCTAAATTAATTCTATCCTGTGATATAACTAGAACTAACGGCACACAAATATGTCACAAATTTATCATAAATTGACAATACCA
The DNA here is from genome assembly GCA_019022655.1 of Acacia acuminata. NCBI lineage: Eukaryota > Viridiplantae > Streptophyta > Magnoliopsida > Fabales > Fabaceae > Acacia > Acacia acuminata. The sequence goes on along the minus strand of JAFJYI010000025.1, from coordinate 3,050,557 downwards.
GGATTCAGTACCTAATGCAGCAAGTTCAATCGAGCTTCCTTGACCAATAACAGCTGTATCAATGAGACTCATTAGTGGTCCGCATATCCAAAGTCCCGTTGCTGGTCCAGTAAACTTGATAATTTCCTTTATCTGATCCCATATACTCTGGTCGGCCAGTTCCTGCTTCCTGGTATTCCCCACCATTCCATCTTCGCCTTCTTGTTCTCGAGAATTCTCTTCCACGTGATATTCATTTTCAAGTGAAGTTTCGTGGTCAACATCAGTGAGTTCTTGAGTCCTATTAACGCAAGAGGTCACCAACAAATTGCGACGACTCCTCGAAGTTTTAAGGCACAAATTAGAAGGGAAAGCAGAGACATGAACGGTATAGAGAAGAGGGTGATTGGTCGAAAAGGTAGTATAAGACTGAGGAAGCGATGATGAGCAAGGATTCTTTCGGAGAGGGTTACGGGGAAAGCGAGTTTGAGGGAAGAGTTTGATTGCCATTTTTGCTTCTGTTTAGCGGGGAAGGATCGAATCACAGAAGAGGTGGCAGAATGGAAGCCAGGAAAAGCGGTCAGCGTCTTGTTTGACGCTCTTTCTGGAATATTTTAAGCGCGACAAAGGCCATTAATATAAATTATTGTTACTACTATAAAATCTAAAATCTAAAATTTATATCAAGATGACTAATTTTTTTATTAAAAAAAAATTGGTTAATCATCATGGAAAAAAGAGATTACGAAGATCAATTTATTCATCCACTCTTATTGAGGGGTAGAAGAAGTGCTAAGCATTAGAAAATAGAAAGTGTTAGGCGCCGTTTGTTCTGAAAAGAAAGTTTGGAGGAGGAAAGGAATGGAAAGGAAAGGAAAGGAAGATTTGAAAGATGAGGGAAGATGGTTTGAGTTGTTTGGTAGGAAGAAAATGAAGAGGTGGTAGTTGGTAAGGAATTAGAAAATGTCTATTTTACCCTCAAAAGAAATTAATTCAAAATAAAAAAGAAAAATATTTTTTTTGCTAAAATATATTTTTAAAAAATATATTCTTGTTAAGTTTGAACTCGTGAAAAAAAAATTCCAAATTCAAACTTCCCGCCAATATTTGAACTTTCCCGCCAAGTTCGAACTTCCGCCAAATTTGAATTTCGGGGTAAATGCATCAAAAAGACACTTTCCTGGAAGATTATAGTTTTCCTTCCATTTTTCGGATGGAAAGCATCTTCCCTCAAATAAGGGAAGATTGGACCTCACTGGAAGATGTTGACTGGACTTTCTCTGTACCAAACACTCCAAATCCATGGGAAGATTGGGATCTTCCCTTTCCCTCCCCATACTTTCTTTGTAACAAACGGGTCCTTAGTAATGTGCCGAGATGATGTTAAGGGATGTGAGTGGTGGAGCCCACTTAAAGTGAGGGTCTGATTGGTTCATGGAACTTGGGAGAGGGAATGAGAACTTAATAGAGTTTCCTGCCGAAAATGCATTTGGTGCGCCAAGTGCCTAGGAACCCAAGTTCCCAGGCCCACATGGGCCCACCACTCTTCTCTCATATGTGGGAACTTAAGATCCCATCAAAATTAGTGCGATCTCAAGTTCCCACGTCACTATTCACATTTTTGGACAGATTTACCCCTGAAATTCAAACTTGGCGAGAAAGTTCGGATTTGGCGAAAAAAATTTTTACACGAGTTTGAACTTAATAGAACATATTTTTTAAAAATATATTTTAGCAAAAAAAAAAATTCTTTTTTATTTTGAATTAATTTCTTTTGAGGATAAAATAGACATTTCATCATTCTTTACCAACTACCACCCCTTCATTTTCTTCCTACTAAACAACTCAAGCCATCTTCCCCTCATCTTTCAAATCTTCATTTACCTTCATTTAAGTTCATTTTCTCTCCTCAAAGTTCCTTTCCCTCCCCTACCAAATCTTTGAAGGTGCGAGGGAATTTTCAACACAGTTAAAGGAAGCACCTTTGGCAATTTTAAAGGTCGGGAATTGATTTTGCATTTTATTTTTATAAGATAATATTCAAAAATTATTCCATAAAATTTAAAGTACTTAAGATTGATCGTGAAGAGCTCTCCAAGTTTAAGATCTTAATCATTATATCTAGTGTAAAATGATTTTATGCCTTTTGTTTAAAGCACAATGATCTTGCACTCCACCTAATGGGATAAATTTTTATTGTTGTTATTGTTGTTTTGGTAGAGTGATATTTTTTTGGAGATTAACAAAATTGACTAGGTTTTTTTTTTTTTTTTTTTTTTTTGAAAAAGAAAAATAAGAAGCATATCTTATTCCCGGTTGAAATTTTATTTTTCAGAATTTACTTCACCTTCGAATATTTAATACATTAAGAAAGAATTTTTATACTTTATTTCATATAACATGCAACACTCCTTGATCTTTTAAATGCTTACTTAATAAACAAGAAAAGGACTTTTGTTACTTTATCTTATATAATTGGAATGTGGGTCATGATATTTATACTGGTGTGATTTTTATACATTTTATATCACGTAATTATTCATTACTTGTTTTTAAAATTATACTGACGTGCCTAATAGAATGAGAATCTTGGGCTTGAAAACTCCTAGACCACTAGAGTCAATCAAATGATTTGTTACTTGTTAAATTACTGAGCATGTACAATAATAGTACAAGCATGAATTCAAGCATCACGTGCCACGGAAAAAATGGTGAAAAAAATGACAATCATCAAATGATCATGAATAAAAAAGAATTTGAACTTAAGCAGCCTTCAATTTATTCAATTCAAATTGGGTTTTCTGGGAGCTGAGCATGCCATTGGGAGAGAGAAGACGCCATAGAGCAAGGAAGAATCGAGCCTGAAAATACCTACATATTTAGATAGTGTTCTAATTGTAAACAAAAAATAAAAATAAAAATGTTGTTTAAATATGTCAATCTTTACCCATTGAAACCCAACAAGAGCACACCAGCAGCCAGGCAAACCATAGCCTTTAGTACTCACAAGCTGAAATTTAATAAAGAAAGGACCATTTAAGTCTAAATACATCAAAGTTGAACTCGGGACGCACTTTATCTATAAGCATACACATACCAACAGTAAGAGGGCTCCAAGACCGAAGCATCCACTCATTGTTAAGCTAATAAATTTAAGGTCCCTGCCAGCCTGCATATGCAAAATAAAACATGATCCTGGAACAAAAACTTCCTAAGAAAAATATTCAGGCCAGCAATAGGAGACACACTGCACAAAAATAGGCGAGAATATCTGAACGTGGATTTTAATTTCTATACTATTTACTAAGAAAAATAGGTGAGAATAAGCCAGCAATAGGAGACACACTGCACAAAATTCCCTTTTGTCTCCCCTGTTATTTGACGTTTGTGTGTGCATTTAACATGAAGTTTATGGAATGAGCAAAAAAAAGCTAGAGCCTATGGGGAAAAAATCATTTTTCTCCCTCAAACTCACAAAAGACAAGGGGGGAAAACCATTCTTAGGATAAGATTAAATCATTAGTAAAGGGCATTCAAAAAGAGAAGTACGAAAATAGGTCTAACATACCAGTAGTGTACCCTCAAGGCTGTGAGTACAGGGCGTCACTGATAATGCAACAAAGAACATTAACAACACATTGTGCATCTGCATTAACTCAAGATTGAAATTCAGTTTCAATTAAGACAAAATAAAGAAAATGGTCCTTTGTATCAGGAAAAAAAGAAAAGAAAATGGTCCTTTAAAGATGAAGAGCAAATAACAAGAATTGTTCCACAAGTTCAGAATATCTAACCTCTCGTATGACCTTAGGATCAGGTGTAAAAATATTCGGTATCAACCAAGGAACAGACATTCCGATTGTTGCTATTACCACTCCAAGTAAGGTTCCAATAATCAGCAGTGACTTCAGCAGATTCTGAGCCTGTTTAGTGTTTCAAAACCTTTAGAGGACAATAACAAAGAGAGCCCATTTAAAAGCCAGATGTTGCACGCACACATTAAGTCATGGTCCTCACTACTCACGGACAAAGGCAAACTACGTTTAGGACAAAAAGTATTTGACAAGATAAGTAACACTCACTATGACATGCAGTGAGTATTATACATGCGTTTGAAGTTTCAAATTTCACTAACCTTTACCAAACTTAGGTTGGAACCATATAGTAACTCGGGCATAAATGACTGAGCAGTTTGAGAGAGTGGCTCCCCCCATACCACACACATACTATACATTTGAATCATGACCTAATTGTTGGAAGATTGAGAGTTAATTTAATTAATTGAACAGATGAGCACCAGAGAAAGTTATGGCAATGAACGAAGTTAACATAAGCACTTTTGTGAGTAAAGCCAACCTGATGAGCAGCAACCGTATTAGTACCCATTGCTGTAGCGAAATATGTTATGAGAGAGTAAAAGGCCACCTAAAAACACCAAAAAGTTTTCAGATGCATATATCTTCAACATGGGAACCAATAGAGGTACAGATTCAAGCAAGATCAAACTAACCTTTGAGAACATGGTCACAAATACAGGCGCAGCAATCCCAAATATTTGCAAAAATTCAGAGGGTGATGGTGCTGAGATGGCAAAAGAATTATATCCTTTCTTGTTTAGCGCTTCAACCATCATATAGGCTGCTATAATCTGTAAGGAGTCCAACAAATGAGGTTACTGTAAGAATGAGGAAGTGAATAAAAATAAAGAAAATGTGAAACCAGATCTTGTTAAAAATATTGATTTGACATACTTGGGATGCCAGTGTTGCCCAAGCTGCACCTGCAAGACCATACTGAAGAAAACTGCATAGGACTAAATGACCAATGCCATTAACGGCACTGGCAATGACCAAAGCCTTCAGAGGTCCCCATGAATCTTTCATGCCAAGGCTAATGATCAAGGACAAAATTTTCTCAGAAGGCAGCATTACAATATAAATTATAATATGAGCAAGCTTGAACTAGAACTTCGTATATTAATGTAGATAACAACAATGAGGATTTTGACTTATACAAAAACCAGTAAAATGCATTATGCCAAAAGTCTATGGCTATGCATTTTATAGAACAGGGTACCTAGTTTCATGGTTGCTTTTACATTTCGTTATTACATAGATGTTAAAATAATGAAGTCAAATTCTTCTTGAAGGCCCCTTCGTAACAAAAAGTTTCTACTTTCAAGCACACGGGAAAATGTGAGTGCAATGCTTATCAGATTGCTGTTTGAGGAGGAATTAGACATGAAAGAACACATTTTCAAAATCATGTTCTAATGATGAAGTGAAATTCTACACAGAAGTATACAATTCAATGTAGAAAAAAGAAAGATGCGCCGTGCAAAGATAACGCTGCTCAACCATGGTAACATTACGATCTTTACATGTTTTCAGAGTTCCATATGATAAACAATAATACATGAGAAGAGGCACACCTTGCACTTTGAGCAACCAATCCATAGAGAACCGCAGGCCATGCTAAACCTCGAATCTATCAACAGAAATGCTCTTTTTTTAGTCAAATATCTGAAAATCAACCTCAGAATTATGTGTGAAATGCATTGTCAAGCTATAGGTTGAAAGACATGAATCAGATATAGGCTATGACTCAAAAATTATATGATCTCAATCATTAAACTCCTCAAATTAGTAGACAAGGAAGGGAATCAACAGTGGAGAAATAAACAGGATTTATCAAAAAGAAAAAATAAACCTGAACATATTTGCTCGCCACAGGTACAATTTGAATATTTTTTGGCCCAGTAAAAGCTGGAGATAAAATATTATCAACTTCTCCCCACCAGAAAAAAATATTCTGACAATAAGTATTGTTTATAATATAAGTGTACAAGTTTGGATAGTAACATATCTGAATTACTTACCAGTTAATGCCCATCCACCAAGAAATTGTGTAAACAAAAGCATCAGTGTCCCCAATATCAAGCCAACAAAAAGTAAAACCGATATTTGGTGCTGCACTTCATCTTTGTTCTGCATCATTTAGTTCAACCATCTCAAGTGGAAAGTACAGTACAGAATTTAACAGCAAATGTTCACGTTAAGTAATTTCCACATGTCTTAACTCATGAAGCACAAAATATTGAGAGGGTAGCAATCGCATAAAATAAGACATTATTGAAGATTATGTTGCAGAATCATCTCGCATGGTATATTTAGGACCAAGACCCAAAAAAGATCACCCTAGCTTCCAATGACTGATGCATGGTACTGGAAAAGGCACATGAACAGCTGATCATGAGTTATTGTTATTAGGACATTGGCTATATATTATCACACCATTCATAAAACTGTATACATCAGAGGTCCAAGAACTAACCCCTTTGGCAAGTGAAGTAGCAACCATATTTGAAGTTGCGATGGAAAGGAACATGAACAATAGATTCATGTTATCACAAAACACCGTCCCCGGCCCTGCTCACAATCGAAGAAAATATAGAATTTAAATCCCAATCTTTGCCTATACCATTGAGCATTTCGCATTACTTAAAAATATTCAAAAGAGTAAGGGGTAAATTCCAGGAGTTGCCATTTTGAAAGGCTACCTAAAGCAGCAAGCTCAGTTAAGCTTCCTCGACCAACAATAGCGGTTGAGATGAGACTCATCAACGGTGCGCAGATCCAGAGCCCAGTGGCTGGTCCAGAAAACATTATAATCTCCTTTATTTGCGACAATATGCTCTGATTATTCAATGCTTGACTCTTACTTACCCCAACCTCCACGGCCTCCTCTTCGTCTTCGGACCACGAAACTGACTCAGAACTGCAGTTACACTTACTCCGAGCTTCTGGATTGGTTCCAGAGACTCCATCACCATTTTTAATTAAAGACCTTAATAACTTACAGTTACGAATTTGCAACGGTGAGCTTCGAAAACTGAGAGGAAAACCGGAGGTTGTAGAGGGAGAATCGAAGTTGTTGAAGTGGAGAGAAGATTGAGAGAATCGTCGGGAATTCGGATTTCGAAGGGGAATTGGGGAAGGGAAGGAAAGGGATTTGAACTGCATTGTGTTATGGTTTTTGTTGTAACTTGAGGGTGTGGAAGGGTGGAGTTGGTGAAGAAGAAGAAGAAAAGGAAAGAAAATGGAGACGAGTGAAGGAAGCAACTAAATGTTGCGGGGTTGGTTTTGGAGGAGAACGACGTCGTTAAGCAAGAATCAGAAGGCCGTTGCTCGTTCAAGTTTCCATTGTCACCAACCAACCGGTGTTCTTCCCTCGCGCGCCCATCTAATTTTTTAGTCATTTCGCAGGTGTCAGGCACGTGACCAACCGAACTTCACTCTCGGCTCAGCAATTTATATTTTTATTTGTAATATAAAAATCTCATTCGTTTTTCATATTACATTATTTTTTTAAAAACAATTAAATTATTGAGAATCGATAGTCTAATTAAATGAAATGAGCATTTTAGTCTCCTCTTAATATTGTAGTAGTATAATTTTTTAAGAGCAATTAGAAAATCTCACACACACATCCTGCCAACTGATACCACAATAATGTATATTTTCTTTTAGTGAAAAATAACCTAGGTTCATCTTTCTCAAGCATGACATTTTACAGTCAAACAGATGGGGGTATGTTGGGAATTGGCGGGAAGTAACGTATATTTACAAGAGTATTGGATTGTGGGCTCGGTACACTGGACTTCAGTCTTTGTATCTTTGGAAGGCCCATCTCTTCGAAGCCCAATGACATGATATATAAAGCTAATGATTTCTTTCTTGAGCGGGAATTAATCATTTGTCCTTATTTTGATTAGATTGAAATTCAGTCCCCATATTTTAACTTGATGCGGTGTAGTCTATAATTTTGAATCAATCCTTAAATTTTTAAATTTTGCATCTTCTCTAGGAATGCCCGTGGGCCCATCTGCAGTTTGATTCAATCATTCATATGTTTTCTTTTTCTCATCCTTTTTATACAACTAACCTGACTGCGTCAGATTTTGAACATTTGTTGGATTCAATTGGGGATATTTTTAAAACATAGATGTACTCATGTCTTTTTTCCCCAAATTTTAAGAGTTATTCAAAGGTTTTATGGGCCTCTTACGAGTTCCACAATCATTTTTTTCTTTTTCTCTTCCTTTTTATACAACTAACATTTTTTTTTTTTATAATAATTTTATACAACTAACCTGACTACGTCAATCGTTAGTCCAAAGTTCCACTCTTTTGTATAGCGGTAGATATGAGAAGCATGACTTCTTACGGCTATAATTGACTATTGTTCAATTAGCGCTAATTACATTATTCAGGTTAAGCACTTAGTCTGGCTTTCCCTAGACAATTGGACGATATCACTGTTTACTTATAGAAAAATGTAAGACTGTTTGAGAAATGATTTTATCTAATTAACATTATTCAGAGTTAAGCACTTAAACGCTTTCCCTAAAGAATTGGACGATATCACTGTTTACTTATAGAAAAATGTAAGACTGTTTGAGAAATGCTTTTATCTAACTTAAAGAAGCCCTCAATGTATTTTTATAAAAGTGAAGATAAGATAAGAAAAAATCATATTATAAATGTGATTTGTGTTTGGGATAACGGTAACAAAAGTGACTTTTTTCTCAAGGAGGCTCTTGTTTAGATGATTATTTGAGATGGAAAATGACTAAAAATAACATAAATCTTATTAATTACTACGTATATATATTAATTGTATATCTTGTGATAATTGAATATAAAAAATTAAATTAAAATTTGATAGAAAAAATTAAATCATTATTTAAAAATTACAAAACTCTTAAGTACGTACTTAATTAAATATATTCTAATTGATAAATTAAAATACATACAAATGTATATTTAATAGTATATTACTTATTAGATCACCTATCTCTAATATTTTTCTTCAAAGGTTGAAAAAAGTCACATCAAAAGTTTTTTTTTTTTGGGTATCAACGATTCGATTCAAACTTCAAAATAGAGGTGTTTGGGAATTAGATCCCATACAATCATTAGCAACTAAGGTCAGATAACTTTGGACACAAATCATAAAAAGAAGACTTGGACAACCCTTCCTTCACAAGCCTATCCGCGACCCGATTTTGTTCACGAGAGATATGCAAAATTTGTAAACTCCAGCTAGTTTCATCAGTCTCCTGATCTCAAAGATAACCAGACTTTGATTAGCAGCATGTTCCTCCATACAAACCATTTCAACCAGATTTTTGGAGTCAGATTCACAAATAACTTTTGTAAACCATCAGTTCCAGGCTAGTTGCAACCCCTTTAAGAGGCCCCATTCTTCGATTGAGAATGAAATAGGCCCCCACAAAATCTATGGGTGTCTCGATCCAATGGATATTTGCATGTTGGATTCTCAAACAAGTATTGAACCCGGCCCATCAGGAGAAGCAAAAGGTCCAAGAAGAGGACATGGAAACTTAGAGAGTTATAGATAGTGAGAGTATAAATAAGAATTTAGAGGCTAGATTAAGGCCATCAAAAATATTGTGGAATCCTTCCAACTATCTTTATCGTTCATGAGTGATATCTGTGGTCCACCACATAACATTAAACTCTTGAACTTTTGCTTCTGTTAGCCCTTTTGTTGCTGTTATCATTTCCCTGCTTTACTGTTATTTAGCTTGGATACCTATTCAAGATACGTATCCAATGCATGTATATCTCTCATCCATTCTGCGTTGCTCACATATATGTAACCTTCATTAGTGTGTTTTTCAGAGTAACCCCTCCCTTATGGTGAAACAATGCTTTCTATCAGGATTAAGTTCTTTGACTTCTTTGTTGATATCATATTGTGAATCAAACAAAAATTTACCATTCCAGCTTCAAGAGGGCTGTTCAATTAGGAGAAGTGTTTATCTGCAAACCCCACACTCCAAAATCCATGGGTGTCTCGAATAACTCCACTGCAGCCTGCTTTGTTTCCAGTAGCTAACACTGCTCCATCCACGTTGAGTTTTACCCAGTCAAGCGTTGGTTTGATCCATTTCCTTGGATTTGCTGAAATTCCAGTTTCCTCAATTTGGCTTCCTTCCATTACAAAAAGACGATGCAAATGTAAAACCACTGAAGCCGGCTAATACGGTTTCTCAAAATTACTGTCAAAAACTGCTTGATATCTCCAATGCCACAACTTCCAAATGCCTACACCGAAGATCAAACTCCAACTCGAGCTATTAGAGCAACCAATCTGTTGTCTGAGGTTCATCTGCATCCACTGATGTAAAGGTTTCAAAATGAAGGATGACTGAAACCTGGGGTGGACAACTTCCACATGAAATAAGTGACTTAATAAAAAAGTCATTTTTTTTTTTAAAAAAAGAAGCCCATCACCTACTAAAGCTATCTCAAATGCCTATTATTTTACTCCTATTTAGATTTTTACTCATCTCCGTTGGGCCTTTTTTTTTTTTTACTTCTGCAGCCATGCCAAATAGGCACGTAGAAGATTGATGGCCATATTAAAATGTTAATTGGAGAAAAAAGTGGATTTATCAATAAAAATCAAAAGCACAGTCATGTTAAACAGCCAAGCTTAAAACAAGAGAGCAGATCATAGCTAGACTTACACTTTTGGGAACAAAACTAATAAGCGGCCTACATCAAAATACAAACCATGCAAGCTAATGGAAATACCAGTTTGATGGAGAACTATGCAAGCCCTCCACAAAACAGAGGACAGTACAATGGCTAGAGTTGCCATTTGAAACATCGAATCTCCACCATGGAGCTGTGTCAATGATCAAGACTAGTTATTGACATTAAAAAAAAAAAAAAAAAAACGTATGTTATCTTTTTTGCTATTTAATCAATGCTAAAGTCCATATGTAGAATTGTGTTTTTTGTATTCTTATGTTGTTTCAGTGACTGAATCCATGAATCTTGAGTAATGTCATGAGCTAGAATCTTAAATTATGTTGCAAAATCTGCATTGCTGGTCCTGTCAACTTTTGGTTTCAACCGTTTGTATATTAAGTTTTTGAATTTAAAAACAAACAAACAAACAAAAAAGAATCATCATGCTCGGAAAACAAAATAATTGTTAATTTGAAAACAAACGTCTGATACAGAGGAAAACCTGATATTTCGTCTGTTAAATGACAAATCGTCGATGCTCGCAGTACTAAATATTGGAATGATATCTCACTAAACATAACACTACAATAAAAAAGCCACAACTTTATAAAGTTCATAATAAATTTAAAATTTGATGATGGTTTTTATAAGTTTAAAATGACTTAATTTCATGATTTATTATACTTATATATATATATATATATATTTAAAGAAATATTGCCTTCCTCCGTTTGCTTAGCCTTGTTGGAGCCAGCACTATCATCGCCAAATACACCAAATGGGAGACTGCAAATATTCGTTCATTAAATGAGGGAGGTCTTACAAAAGCATATATAGGCACATGTGTGAGACTTAATAGCACATTACTCAGATAGACACCTAACTCACACCTGTCACCGATGTAAAACAAATAAAATAAAACATCTTAAAATTATTTACAATTATCTATTTACAATAACAACCCTATTTCCTAACACTCCCTCCAAAATTGGGGAGTATACATTCACACTCCCAACTTGCACAACAAATCTCTTTGAACATTAGGCCCGCTTAGTAGAGCTGTCAAAATGGGTTGAACCCCATGGACTAGCCCATTAAACCCAACTTTTAGCCCTATATGATAGGACTATTTTTAACCCTAACCCAAAATAACCCCACATCTCTTGGGTTGTTATGGGGCCAACCACGGGCCACCCAATAACCCCCACTTCTGTTTTCCTACATCGGGAGACGGTAGTCCAAGCCTCCAAGCTTCCAACCCTCTCTGTCTCGTCTAGCCTTTAGGTAGGAGGGGTCCATTCAAAATGGATAATCTGAATCGATGAAACGGCGAGATCATTGGCCCACTTCTTGAGCTTTTAAAGATTAATGAATAAATAGTAGTGACATAAGAAAGCACGTGGGTTGATTCTTGGGTCTTGTATTTAATTGAAAAATCAAATATAAATAACAAATTTCAACCATTAGATTTACATATTAAAATATAGCCGTCCACCGTTGTCAAGTGATGCTGGCAACACCGCGAAATTTTATTTTTTATTTTGTACCCTTCAATTTTACATGTTTATATTTTATCTAGTAAAAAATAAATTGTAGTTTTTTGGGGTCAATTTCTTCCTCTATTTGGATTAAAATATTATTACTATGTTTGTGTAGTTTTCAATTGAGCAATAAAAATATTTTATGACATCTTCCATGTGTCGTAGCCAAAATTATATAAATTATAGAAATAAAATTGGAATACAAACATATTTTACACAATGTTTTCTCAATGTAACTTAATTTTGATGGCAAGGCTTTCGGAGTTAATTTTCCAAATTTTTATTTTTAAAGCTTGAACAAGTGGGCTGTTAATTGTAATACTATTTAAAGGATTGCTTGTTTTAACTTTTTATAAATGTATTTATAATTTACCTGATAAATATGCAAGTAAAATTTTGACTTAGCTTACGAAGAGTCTTAAAAAAAAATACTACCTCTAGTCCTAATCATACATAACCAAACATCTTTCACTCAAATGTGAAGTCAAAATTTAAGGTGTTTATTGTAAATTGTGACAAACAACTTTCAAACAATTTCAAATTGATTGTGAGTTTTAGATGAAGATGATTGTAAAATTACTCATCATGAAGCACTAACAAAGAATCCCAAGGGCATCAAGAATTTCAAATTGAAGACTAGAGAGGGTAAGTGTGTAAATTTATTTACTTATTCAATTTATCTTTACTATCTTGCATTAATTATTCAGCCAATTTTATTCCTTGGAGTTGCCTTACCTTCAAGATACGTATCTAAGTGTTGTTTACTTAATGTACGGATCTTTGGCAAGGAATTGACAATCAAAAGTTGAAGCATGAGTCAAGAATTTGTTGAAGTTTTAGTTGGTCTAAAATGATTTTTGGCTCATGGCCACCCTAACCCTGAGGGTTATAAAATTTTTTGGCCCCTGCGGGCTGCTTAACATGCGGGCTTTTTGGCCCTGTGGACTTTTTGGCCCTAGCTCGCTCGGGCTAGGGCCTAACGGGCCGGGGTGGCCCGTTTTGACAGCTCTACCGCTTAGGATAGCAGTGGTAAAAGTGGTTTTTATTTCTGATAGACTTTTTCTGATGTGATTTGTGTTTAGGATAACGGTGACAGAAGTGGCTTCAAAGCTTGGTTAGGTGGCTTCACAAAAAAAGCAACTTCAGAATTTGAAGCCCATCAAATAATAAAGTTATCCAAACATCCAATTATCAAACTTCTACTTATAATGGCCTTCTAATAAACTTTTTTTAGCTTCTGAAGTTATGTCAAACATGTCTAGACCAACAGCCTTTATTAGCAAGTTTGTTTGTTGATTTCTTGATCTCACCTGCTTTAGATCAATCACTTTTTGTGCCCACTTTTCACAAATAAAATGACTGGCGATTTCAATATGCTTTGTTTGTTTGTGAAACACTGGGATGGGGCCGATGGAGAGTGAGGGACAGAGGTTTAAGATGAAGATGGGTGGGGGTAGGGGTGTTCATGGTAGGGCGAAACGGCCGAGACCCTTGCCCAAAAGATCACTGGGCAGTAAAGTGCAGCCTAGTGCTCGGCCTTGCTCGATAGAAGCTCTAACATTTATGGGCAGTGCAATAATGGGTTGGGCTGGGCTGGGCGGCCCTTTTATGCCTAAGTGGCGATATCCTGTCACACCCTATATGGAAAAATAGCTTAAGTAATTGAAAAATTAAATAACATCCATAATTCTAAACTTTTGAATATTTCAATATAAGTCTACAAATTAAGTCTTAAAATTAAAAAGACAACCATATGTGTTAACAAGACATCAAAAAAATAGTCCATAATTCATTAAATACAAGGCATCAAAAAATAGAATTAAAGCCTTGTAGACATCCAAAACTCTTAAAGGTTGCATCAAAGCCCCAAAATGTCAAAAGGATGGAGCATATAGAATCACCTACAAGAAAGGAGAGACAGCTTGCGGCTAGTGCATCTGAAAATGAGAAAAGGGAAGAGCTGATGAAGAAATGAAAAGATATTTTTTTTATTATAAATTTTATATATATATATATATATTATACAAATAGGTTATATAATTTATAACAAATATATAATACTATTTTATAAAAAATAAAAAATATATAATATATACTACTTTGGATAGGGCGGCATACCTTGTTTGATGCCCAGCCCTACCACCAAAAATGCCCAGCCCAGTTGAGCCCGTTTTTCTTTGGGCGGCTTTTCCTTGGGCAGGGCAAGGCAATTTTTAAGTGGGCGTACGGGCCTGGGCATCATGAACAGCCCTAGGTGGGGGCAATAGCGGATCCCGTAGGGTCCCCTCCCAAAAAAAACTAAATTATATATATATAATAAAATAATTGCATTTGAAGTAGGGATATCTATAAACCAGACTAAACCAGATCAGACCGGGTTAGGGGTCAACTCGAGGTCTAATCTAGGGGGACCTTGGGCTGGACAATTCAGCCCAAGGTCTGGTCTGGTCTAGCACTAATCCGAGTTCGGGTTGGACCAGACCGATCCAGTGGACTGCCTGGACCAATCCAAGCAATCTAGGTGTAAGACCTTTTTTTTTTTTTTTTTTTTTTTTTGGCCAAACTCATACAGTCATACTAAAGCAATCAATGAATGAACAAGAATAATTGAAGAATATAGACTTTTTGGGTGGCCACGCTTCATTGAAGTGCGAGTTTATATAGAGCCTGGACTTTAAATCAAAATCAGCTTTTTCTAAATATTGCGTCTTCTAAAAACATTTTCTATTTACTTTACAATAGTTTGTTGAATAATTAAATAACAAAGATCCAAAACGATACTATAACTGTATTCAATTGTCGGCAAAAGAAAACAACCGTATTTAATACTGACATTTCCATCTATCTATATTACTGTTTTCTGATATACACACACACACAAAAGTATATATATTGAATTTTGTGGATGCAAAAATTTAAATTTACTTCTAAAATATAAGATTATTTTTAGCAACAGTGTAATATTGACTTTAGGAACCCGTCAGACTGGATGGGCTTGCCCTTTCTGTAGAAAACGTGATTATGTATTCTCTCACGTGATGGTATACGGCAGGTTTTTTAGACATGAACATAGATTTAAAGATAGGGTTACAATATTTTAAACATGACATTTTAAATATTCAGATTATGATTACAATATTTTAAACATGACATTCCTAAATATTCAGATTATATATAAGAATAAATAGAATGTAAAACCAATTTTTTGTAATTTCTACAAAGATCTACCGAAAGACCTTTATCTATTATAAAAATAATTAATGACAGGTTTCGAAATAAAATGAAAACCAATTTTTTTATAATTATTTGATTACATACATCGGAAAAAAAATTGTTTTAATTTTAGTACGGATTCAATCATAGATAAATTTAATAATATGAAAATACGTAGAATAAGCATCCAATAAAGTTATATTAATTTTGGTATCAAAAAAAAGTTATATTAATTTAGGTAAAAAAATTATTTCAATTTTTTATATATCAAGTATTATTGTATTTCAAGTATTTTTATTTATAATTTTTTTCTCCCCTTATCAAAATTTCTGAGTCCGCCACTGGGTGGGGGGCAGTGAAGGTTGGGGCGGCGGAGGCTGAGAGCTGACGGAGGTGGTGGCTAACGTAGTAGGGATATGTAAAACGGTCACAGCTCCAGTTCCATGGGACTGGAACTCAGTTCTCATAGGGTTTGTCCATTGCTATTTTCACACCACACGAGCAGAGAGATGAGGTTGTAGCCAATAATATTACTAGTGCCTTATAGCTAATAATCTCGTAGTCTAGTAACATACTCATTCTATTATAATTGAGAAGTAACATCTCACTTGTACTTAGAAATTCCACATCCATCTCTTCAATTCCATCGCACCAAACGTGGCACTAGGGTTTGTCCATTTCTATTTTCACATTTGGACCACACGAGCAGAGAGATGAGGTTTTATTTTTTTTAATTGCCAAAATAATAAAATCATTTTTAAAAAAACCTTATAGCTTATTTTTATTTTAGTCTAGTAACATTAAAATAATTTTTAAAAAAATAAAAAATAAAAAAAATAAGTTTCATCTCACTTATAATTAGAGCTCATAATATGGGACAGCCCACGCCTATCTTTGGATAGGCAAGGAATCCCATTCCAGCTCAATGTGGGTTTACAGCTTGCTATTTCATGTTGAATAGATTGCATCAAAATGAATTGACATTTAGCTAACCCAACCTATAACTTGTGGGTTGGGTTTCTTTTATTTCTTTTAAAAATAAAAAATTCATACTTCATACTTTTCATTTTTTTTAAACAAGATAAAATATTTTGTCTTACAAACCTAACCCATCATACATTACAAAATCATAAGTTCATAATAAAATATCAAATTCAAAGTTTCTAACATTACAAATTAAGCATACATCACAATTCCACACATTACAAACCGAACATAAATCCAAAACCCATCATTAATATTCAATACAATCAACAATTAGTCAATATTACTGGTCTTCAAATTTGATGCATGCTAGGGTTTGTTCAATCGAAGTAAATGAATGAATAGGAGAGGGTTTGGATTTTCATTTTTAAAGAATTTAAAAAAATAAACAAAAATGGGCTAACCCGACAGGCTGACCTGTCATAAGTTCGGATTAGGTGGGTTTGAGCAAAAAAAAAAACTAGCATCAAAATGGTCCCAAGTTTTCACAATCCAATATACTAGGTTTTATGAGTTGGCAGGTTCGACCAACTAGTTTAACCTGTATTATGGCTCTACTTATAATCTTGTACTATTAGTGTTTTCTCTCTAACTTTCTTCTTAAAAAAATGGAGGTCAGGTCACAGCTGCATTGCATGTATTCCTTTCTACAAAACAAAGATACTTTCCAATACTTTTTTATAAAATTGTTTTAATCCCCATTTATAAAAGTCCGACAAGTGTTATCTGAATATTCAAAGAACTTTTTTTCATTTTTGACCTCATTAATTTATATTACATTAATTTAAATGTTGATGACACATACATTTACTTTATTTCTTTCTCTTACTTTATCTTCATAAATAAAAACATACTTAGAAGAAAAAAAAAGTATTTTAAACATACTTATTATTTGTAATTAATTTTAATCATTTTATTAAACCGTATAATTTGATTATCGATTCTTATAAATAAGATTAGAAGGATAAAATAAAAATATGAAAAATATCATAATTCACATAACTGGGTGATAAATGAGATGAGAACGTGGTCCATGCCAAAGTCCAAAGTGGACCAAATGGGTTTCTTTTTTTGGATGATATCGACAAGTACAAAGGGACCATTAATTACTTGCTTTGTTCACCACATGCGGACCCGATAGTGATACCATATAATATCAACTCCGAGCTATAGTGTCGACCACACGTGTATGTTTAATTTCCTCCTAAATTATAGTAAAAAAAAAAAAAAAAAGGGATAATATTATTCGTACATCTAACGACATAAAGTTAGATAATACATCACGTCTTAGACTTATAAAACACAAACACGTGAAAATAATAACTACAAAGACAAATTTATGTTATACTCCTATTTTATTAAATTAATATTGATATTTTAATATATTAATAAGCATTTATCGCTACTACTTCAAATAAATCAAATTAAAATTAACCTGCTACGTTCTCTTGCTGGTACATACTCATTAAATTATGCCGTTGTGTAATTAAACCAACAAAAATACACAGCTTAGAGTCAAATAACTTTCCTAAAAAAGATGTTGTTTTTCATCTTCTTTATAAAGAGGGTGGGGAGTATGATTGTTAAACTCGTAGTTATTCAGCTCGAGTTTACCATTTTTACGCTTATAGATTGCAAAAACGAGTTGAGTGCATGATAAACTCGTGTTAGTTGTAAACTTGGTTAAACTCAAAAGTTAATACACCGATTTTACCGTTTTTACGTTTCCAGATTACAGAACCATGTTAATTTACTCTTAAACTCGTGTTAACTTTTTTTATTTGATCATGTTCAATAGCTTTATATAGAAATTTCTTTCTTAGATATGACAAATGATAAATGTTGATGGATTTAATTTATATTTTTTAAAATTTTAATCAAATTATTGTCATTTTTATATTTTAATTATTTAATTATACACTAGTAATATGTAACCTCCTCCATTTTACTTAACATAATACTATATAATGGTTTGATTAATAACTTAATAATGATTTAACATTTATCAAAATGACACAAAATAAATCAGAGTATGTTGAATGAGCTCTAACATGGCAATATACAATCATCCAATATATACCAAAAAAACAAAAGCACTACTTTCTACGTAAGTAGTAGTCTAAGCTTTCGAGTCTTCCATGATGGGACCCGCGTAGAACTATCACCTAAAAAATGTTGTAATTATCAATCCAACTCATCATGAATACTAATATATCTTCTGAGGTGTCATGTGGAACAATTTATATAACAAGTATAAAAATATAACTCACCAATTTCCACATCACAAATTTCATATAATAAATTATATATATCACAAATTTCATTAACACAATTCTCAAGATGCTCCCATCAATCCAACCGAACCGCCTTATTTCCTCCGACTAGACCCATGGGTTAAGTTACATCCATGTTTCTTGGTTACTCAAAAGCTCACCGGTCATGTGATGAGGACCACCAAAATCCTCGAAGCACATGTTCCTGACCATGGTCTTTCCCTCATTGAACCAAATGGGGTGTCATAAGCTCTTATTGAACTAGTGGGCCGGTCCCTCATTAAGCAGGTGGGACAATAGAAAGCCGACCATCGCACCAACGGAGGCCTCACCACGTGGTGGAATAAACCACTCAATTTCTTCCCAATGCAACCCTTTCCATAATTATCATAATATCAAAATTTTCAATTCTTATACATAAATAAATAAATAAATATGTATATATTCACAATTTTTTTTGCTCGGAATATATTCACAATTCAAATCATAAGATTCCGCAAGACAATTTCTATTAAGATGTTCATAATAATTTCACAAAATAGTCACAAACAACATACTAGTTCACATAATAAATGGAAAGTGTTTCTTACCTCATCAAAGCTAACTATTATCACATCAAGCTAATCTAAAAGCTCAAACATACGTAGAAAATCAATTATCATAATCAATTTACTAACCGTTAATAACTCTTCAAAACTCTACATAATCAAAATTATAACTTATAATTTCATATAATTCAAAATATACAAATTTTAATAATAATATATTATTATAACAAAAAAATGAAAATTACAGTTTAGTGCCACGAATTTCAAAAATAACAGTTTAGTCCCATGAATTTCAAAAATAACAATTTAGCCCTAAAATTTCAGAAATTACAGTTTTGCCCCAAAATTCTACAGTTTCTGCCCAAGATTCCAGAAATTACAGTTTTGCTCCAAAAATTCCATAAATTACAGTTTCACCCCAAAAATCCAGAAATTTCATTTGGTCCCAAAAATCCAGAAATTACATTTTGTTCCTTCATATATAGAAAACTAAATTGATTAAATTCCAAGAATATCTCCCTAACCCAAATAAATTATTTTCATAACATTTAATTGGTAAAAATATTTTATAGGACATAAATCCTAAACCTCTTAAATAGAAAAATTCATTTTTAATTTCTAAAACAACCAAACAATAAATATAAATCGATTAAAATTTACTATTAATCATCTATTACATATATATAATCTTCTATTGTCAAAACTCAAAACTCTCCCAAAATTTTCACTAACAAACATAATACTACCTTCATTAGAAAGAGAAAAATATATAGAATAACTTTTATGAATGAAGTTTATTGAAAAGAAGCTAATTTAACTACTTAAATAATCTTATAAGATAAATAATATACCTTAAAAATACACTGAAGGATCTCTCCAACCCCTCCTTCTCCTCTATCATTAAACACACACACACACATTTTTTTTTTTTTATAAAGGAAAAGGTGGGAGGCCATGCCTCCCACAATGTTTTGCATGGCCTCCCACTACTCGGCGCAGTGGGAGGCCATGCCTCCCACTATTTTATTTTATTTTATTTTATTTTTAATTTAATTTAATTTAACTCTTTCTCTTTTTTTTTTTTTTTTAATCCTAAAAAATTAACTTAGGATATTACATAATATTTATTTAATAATAAAAGTAAAATCTTATGAGTTTATAATTCGAGTTATTACGAGTTTATTTAAACTTATGAGTTTGACAACCTTTGGTGGGGAGGGACTATCTAACAATACATAAAAATTAAATCCAATTCATATATGTGAAGTTTAAAAAATCTGATGGCATTTTGACTCTTCCTTGAGAGGAAAATTCTGAATTCCTATGACTATATTTGATTTGGAAGGAGGAGAGCTTCCTTCATTGGTGTGACATGATGTAAAATGTTTGTGAGGAAGATGGGTGTAAATTTATTGTTATATTTAACCTTTGAAGCTCTCATCTTTCTAAACCAAACATACTGTATAAAATTTAAGGGCTCTTTAACACTTGAAGTTGATAATGTGGGACAACTTAATCCGAAATTTTTTCTTCTTTTTGCCATGTCTCTGGGAAGTTTCTATCTCCCAACAAAAGGAAGTAATTAATGGGCCCTTTGCACCTGTCACGATGTGATATCGTCCAATCAAAGCAAGCCATTTGGTACGCTTTGGACTTTTTGCCTGGACCAGTGCACCTGTCACGATATGATATTTTATTTATTAATTTAGGTTGGAACAGATCTGGGTGGGCGTTAATATTTAATATCTTTAATACCCCATCCGCTCTAAATGACTAGGAATGGCCTAGAAGAAAATTGTGGTGGGAAATAATCCTCAAATCAAATTTATGATTCACTTTTACCAAATTTCATATTAACAAAAAAAAAAAAAATTAAATCCCAGTAACTCTGTTTTAAAATTTAAGAACATTTCAAATTTATCTATATTTAATATATAATATATCTAACATAATAATAAATAAATGGTAAAAGGGTACATTCACATTAAAAATTTAATGGTGTCACTTAAAAATAGAATCAAAATATAAAAAAAAAAAAAATTATATATCTTATAAATAGCATTAGAGTAATACCACTTTGGTCCTAAATAAATTTCTATTTTATAGTTTTGCTGTTATCTATGATTGTTTTCAAAATATAACATGAATAAATTATTTTTGTTTGTTGCAATTCACTGGGGAAAGGGTTAAAAAAAACACATTTATGATTCTAAAACTAGACTTATAATTTGGTCTTAAAGACTTATAAATATGATTAGAGTAGTATGCCCTAATGTTTTAAGAGGATAAATGAGAAAAAATGAATGCAATAAATATAGTCAACAAGAAGTAAAGTGAGGAAAAAAATGCAATAAATGTTTAGACAAACCTACAATGAACTTTATATTTAAGACACCTCTATTTACAAATTTAAATATTAATAAGGAACAGTTTTAAATAAGTGAAAAGTCAATCAATTAAAAATATATTACTTAGTGCCTATTTATAAGTCATTTGTATCCATAGATTGAGATATTTTTTTAAGTTTACCCTTATTTATGAAAGAATGTAAAGAATGCATTGTCTCTCACATCCCTTTATCTTTCTACACTCACGCCTCTCCCTCTCTTTTATTAATTTATTAATATCATCAATAGAGATAAGATTAACAAAACTTCGTTTAATATTCCCTCAAGCCCTATGTATAATACTCCATATCTCTCTTTCTTTTTTAATGGGTTTCTCTCTTTTTATAAGATTTTTTTTAAGTTTGTCCCAATGATAAATACACTTTTACTTACTTTACCCTCAATTACTCTCTCATTATTTATTCCTCATATATTCTCTTTCATCCTTTTTTTTAAAATTATTATTACACTCTCTCTTACTTGTTTATAAATATTAACATTTCTAAAAAACAATTTATATTTCTTTCATATTTATCACTCCTTCATGTCCTAATTATAGGACAAAGTTTATAGTTAGAATCGGGGTAGTACTACTTTTAACTAATTTTAACTTTTTCTTAGAACCCTGTGATTCGGTTGAAAGGACCTTATAAATAGGAACATAAAGGCTACTTTGTCAGTGACTTATATTTTGAGCAAAACTTTTTTGGTACAAGTAACTTATAAATAGGCATTGATTGGTATTTTGTCTTGGCCTCCATTTGTTGACATGTGAAATTTGGTTAAATTAGACTTATAATAAAAGGGTTAAAATGCAAAAATATCCACCAACTTATACAAAATGCACTCAACATCAAAAACTCTTCTTAGATGCAAAAGTACCCACGAATATTCAAAATCAGAGTAAAAATGGCACAACCTTTAAAATGAACCAAAAGTTTGTTACCTTTTGTAGTGGGGCCTACTCAATTTTTCTGAAAGTACCAAAATGTCCCCAGCTAAAAATGGTAAATGTGCAAAAATACCTATAAAATTTCAAAGTATTCTAAATACCATATGTTTTTTTAGAGGTACAAAAAATACCTTGAACATTCAAAATAGACATGGAAGTACCAAAATACCCCCAAGTAAAAACACACACACACACGATGAATATATTTTATGGAAGTTATTAATATATATTTGCTGGGTGCTCAAGTAAAATTTGAAGCTTGTATCTAGTTTTTTATCTATCTTTTGTTTGGTCTAAGGATTTTGAATCTTGCCTGGTTTAACCATTTAATTCATTTTTTAATTAAGTCAATTTTATATCATGGCCACTTTATTTTTTTTTTGACATACAATAACATGTTCCTCCATAATTATTTTCTTATGGTTTTATATTTTATACCTTGTATTTAATTCTTAAAAATTTTATAAAAAACGATAGAAAATTTAAGTGCGTTAATTGTAAGATAATTTCTAAAGAAAATTTAGAAAAAATTGAAACAGAAAATATAATAGCATGCACTCTATCTGGCATAATGTACATTATCATGTCCAATTGCTAAATTATTGATTGTATATTAATTAGGGATAAAATTAGAAAGTTATTAAGTTTAAAAATAAAATTAACAAAGTTTAAAAATGTTCTTAGTTTTGATAAAATATGTTAGAAGTGACTTATAACTATTATTATGTGAGTAGATAATAGTAATTTGGTTACTAATTTAAAGTTGATGTACAAAATTTCACCTTATGTTCATAACTATAGCATAGCATTTGGATAGTTAGATAAATAAGTTTTTTTATAAGTTGGAGATATTTTGGTACTTTCATGTCCATTTTAAATATTCATAGCTATTTTTAAATCTTTACCATTTTTGAGTCGAATGCATTTTGATGCTTTCATAAAAATAGTGTGGTGACTTCATTTTAAAGGACGTGTTATTTTTACTATGATTTTAAATATTTGTGGGTATTTTTACATTTAAGAAGAGTTTATGGTGTTGGCTACATTTATTTTTAGTATAAGTTGATGGGTATTTTAACCCTAACCCTATAATAAACTTACAGACTTATAGTGGTAAGAGTTTTATAGGTAATTAATACTCATAATTTTTCTAAAAACGTTTTTTAAAAAATTATTCACTTATAACAAAAAACATATTTTAAAATCAAATTATTTAATTAAGAGTTTAAAGGTAATTAAATTCATAATTGTTTTCACTTATAACAAAAACATATTTTAAAATCAAATTATTTAATTAATTTAAATAATTAAATTCATTGATTGATATGAGACAGCTAACAATATCTTACATAAGTGCGCCGTGGGTACTATTGAGAGAGAAAGTGGTTCCAAAAAAAAAAAAAAAAAAAGAAAAATAATAGTAGGAGTAATTCCCGGCGCACGCTGCCTGCATGCCCTCGCATCTCGCGTTGCCCTTAAACAAATCCGTTAACAGTTGAAAATAGATACCCAGAAAATATTCCCAATTCACGATCCTTGTTGTTCTGTTGGCCAAATAGTACGATAACCACTTGATCCCCTGGCACGAATTGCTCCTCATGATAAATTATTAGGTATTTGCAACACCGAATCAAAATTCCCTCTCCATTTTTACGCTTCAATGAATTTTGTGTTTTAATGTTTTACTGTATATCACGTAGCTCCCCCGCCAATCCTCATTGTACCCCCCGTATCAGGCCATCATTGTCAACCGCGAAGCTCCAGGAATAAGAAATCAAGATATTTCTCTGTCTCCTA
This sequence comes from Acacia acuminata, assembly GCA_019022655.1. Lineage (NCBI taxonomy): Eukaryota > Viridiplantae > Streptophyta > Magnoliopsida > Fabales > Fabaceae > Acacia > Acacia acuminata. Next base: position 3,026,318 of record JAFJYI010000025.1, on the reverse strand, counting down.
TAAGTCAAATCCTGGGATTTGGATTTTGTATATTCTGAGAAAATGGGGAGTTTGGGCGCGATTCTGAGGCATCCTGATGATTTCTACCCTCTTTTGAAGCTCAAAATGGCGGTCAGGCATGCAGAGAAGCAGATTCCTCCAGAGCCTCATTGGGGTTTCTGCTATAGCATGCTTCACAAGGTGTCTCGTAGTTTTGGTCTTGTCATTCAGCAGCTCAGAACCGATCTTCGCAATGCTGTAAGTTCCGTTTCGCGTTTTACGATGTATTTTGATTTGTCTGAATGATTTTTGTCTCTATGTTTCTGGAAAATCATCGTTTAAATGAAAAATGGCATGAGGATGGACTACTTTTCTCTGCGAATCTTAATAGGTAAAGGTGAATTTGTTTTTTTTGGCTGCATATAAAGGCGCCGAATCGTTTTTCGGTTTTAGCGCATATGGTTGAGGCGGATTCCTGCCTTTGTCATTGAAATTTATCAATACTAGTTTTGGTTGACTTGCTGATTGACCCAGGAAGGAACTCCGTGGATACTCCTCGAGTTCTTATTTTATTTCATCCGTTAATTCTCCAAGATTTCTTCTCCTCATAGCACTAAGCAATGGTTATGAATCTTGGGAGGAAACCTACAACTGAAAACTACCAAATTCAGAAAGACCTGACGAAGGTTTGGGACTAAAAATGGTCAACGATGGGACTGGATGAAAATATTCTTGCTAGAGTTCACACTTTCATAGTGTTTTTCATTTTATAAGTTGCTGATAATTGTTCTTTCCTTTGTTGAGAGGATTACTTTATTTTCTACTGAGGATTTTCCCCTATTGATTTTTTCCCGAGTCGAATTGTTTGTAACTCCAAAATCTCTGACTTTTGCAGGTTTGCATATTTTATTTGGTCCTTCGAGCCCTTGATACTGTTGGTTTGTTCCTTGTCTTCAACCTTACATTGTTCGTTATTGCTTCAACTTATAATTTTGTCCTATATAATAAACTTGTGTTATAAAAGCGGAGGTTTGTTTAGTGCTTGTCGAATATTCTGGTTTGTGGTTTCTGTTGGTTTTACTAGATATCAGGATACGTTGACCAGCTGGTTAGTCTATGATCTATTATTCCTATTTTTATCAACTTTATTTTGGTTAATTAATTAAGGTGAATAGAGACCATCTTCATATGCTTTAAAATGTTCTGTCTTGTTGCATCATAGATCATCTTTTGACAGACTATAAAGAACTCAAACATGTAAACAAATATCAAAATACTCACACGCATTTGGAAAAGATGGCAAGATACTACATGAATATGTTACGTATTATATTTTATTTTGCCTTGCTTATAAGGAAAGTATGTCTATCTGAACATCTGAGAAAGTATAACTCCACTATAAATTAGTGCTAGTCTACTCATCGAATTTGCCTATGGATGGCTATACATGTGAATCACAAATCTTTTCGTTGTTTTCCTAGGTAGGAATTAGATAAAAAAAAAAAAAATTGTTTTCATTGCAAAAAGAAAGTAAAGAGAAAAGAAATGATGTCAAGTTTCTAATTTGAACAATGTCTACCTGGTATGGGAAACTTGTACTAAGAATGTTTAAGAATTCAAATTGGCAACCTCTTTTCTCTTCCTTATTACCCATGAACACGGCACCCTTCAATATTTGAAACTGTGTTGTCACTAATTTTTTTGAAACTTTTTTTGTTTGGCAGAGGATGATACTAGCATAGCTACAGATGTCAAGGTGCCAATATTAATAGCTTTTCATCATCACATATATGATCGTGATTGGCATTTTTCTTGTAAGTGTCTTTGTCACCTTCACTATTTCTTTTCATGCTAAGTTAGATGTAATCCAGCATATTGTTTGTACCCCCTTGGTGGAATTTTCCCAAGTTATTCTTGTTCAACTTAACCTTGCCAAACTTGTCCTGTTAGAAATCTGGTTGAGAAGTTTAAATGAAATTTTTTACTCTTTCAATAGCACACATAACTCAAACCTTGTTTGTAGTGGTTTTTTTGCTGATTCTGGTGTTTTATGTAACTAGGTGGGACAAAGGAGTACAAAATCTTAATGGACCAGTTTCATCATGTTTCGACTGCATTTCTGGAACTTGGAAAGAAGTCAGTTTTTATCCTTGCACATTTCCTTCTTAATTTTGTTAGGAGACTATAGTAGAAGTTATTTATGGTCCTTCACTAGTTAATAGTTCAACTTTTGAAGTTTAACCGTTCCTTGAGAAGATGCCAAAGCACCTCTAAGATCAAGTAGACATAATGAATCCAATCCGTTTCCAATCCTCTTCATTAAAATTTATTTTCAACCCCAAAGCAGGGTTGGTTTGTGTTCTCTCCACATTTTAAGCTTCAAATATTATTGTTTGAGGAAGTGCGTTAGATATTATAACAAAATTTAATCATGGATCCTCACTTGACAATTTAAGCTTTTGAGTTGATGTGAGCCTTGATAATTTCCATGTTTGATTCAACCGATATCAACATCCTAGGCCTTATTTACTATCTAGTACCTACTATAGTTTTATTGCCATGGCCATGCATTCAAAGGAATGTTGCCTATTTCATGCATGAGTGAATTCATAAATCAACAAATTTCATTTTCTGCTTTTACCATTCTCTTCATTGTTTTCCCTAGAACATTAAATTACACTAAGAGGACATCGGTCAGATTTTAAGTTTGGCTCTTTGTGTTGTTTAACCATGTGAACTACTAATATTTCCCAACCATGTTTTAGATAATTTTACATTTGTTTTCTTCTTCCCAATTATTCTCTATGCTTCCAATGAGCTACTATCTGAATTGGCCGGCCGGTGAAATTATTTTTTAAAGTTTTTTACTCAATATGTTTGCAAAGTTTTCTCATTTGTCTCCCTGTTTTGTTTCTTAAAAAACATTTCATGACTCAGCAGAGGTTCCTGAGATATTTCTGTTTATTCAGTGCCTTCACTAACTTCACTTATGCATATATACGTGATGAGATAGAATTGTTGGTGTGCATTCTTTTGGTAAATGACCAAACAAGGATAAATTACCTCTGCAGCTATCAAGAAGCAATTGAGGATATTACCAAAAGGATGGGAGCTGGAATGGCCAAATTTATTTGCAAGGAGGTTCACAACGCATCTTCTGTTCTCCATATATTCTTGATATTTCATAAATATGCTAGCTTAGTTCCACTCAATAGATTCATCTCTTTGACTGAGAAATATTAAATTTATGTTGATATTCCCTTAAACCGGACCAGAAGGATAAATATTAGTCAGCATTTAGATTTAGGGGAGATAATTTTTTCCCAAAAATTTGAGAGTTATCCCATCCCTCAATTCTACTGCTCATATTAATAAAGAACTTTAAGTAATTACAACCTGATTCCTCATTATGACTAATTAATACTCAACGGTATTATATTGGTCTTTAGGTATCTCTTTACCTATGAACACACAGTATATGGCCAAATTATGAGTGTTAATCCCCCTTACTATTTTATATTTTTTTTCATAATATTTGTTTTTAAGGTGACGGACATATCTAGTAGTTTCCATGTTTTACTGGTAGCTTTTTTTTACCTTCAAACTTTCATATCAAGATTCAAGAATTAGACCTCAATGAATGACTAGCAAGAAGAGTAAAGAAGCACCAAATTTTGATATTTCCATGATAATTGTGCTATATTACCAGCCGTGCATCTGTCATGTTTCTCATGAATTCAAATTCAGAAGCATTATTCCAAAGAAGATTTCCCTTCAGTCTAGATGGGTAGTCTTGATTTACACCATGAGATTTCTCTCTACTTACAGGTGGAAACAGTTGATGACTATGATGAATATTGTCACTATGTAGCAGGACTTGTTGGCCTGGGTTTATCCAAGCTTTTCCATGCCTCTGGTTCGGAAGATTTGGCACCAGATTACCTCTCTAATTCAATGGGTTTGTTCCTTCAGGTAGCATAAAGTAGGAAGCAGACAAGCAATATTTTTACCATTCTTTCCCTTCTTTTCAGTTTGAGAACCTTCTGAAATTGCAGAAAACAAATATTATCCGAGATTACCTGGAAGATATTAATGAGATCCCAAAGTCACGCATGTTTTGGCCTCGGCAGATCTGGAGTAAATATGTTAACAAGCTTGAGGTTTGCATCTCTAAGAATTTGTTTTTTTTTTTTTTTTCCGGTTGCCCATCCGGTATCCAGAGCTTCGCCCTGACTAATCCGAATCCGACCCGGGTCGCGCACCTGGCTATGGTGGGTGAGTCTCCCAACGAGGCTTTTCTGCATTCACAAGGCTCGAACTCGAGACCTTACTTAAGCGACACAAGCCGCTTACCACTTATGCCAACCCCCGTTGGTCTCTAAGAATTTGTTTTTACTCTCACCCTTCATTTTATATCTTTCACCCCATGGCTCTTGGCTGAATTTGTATGACTTGATGGATGTCATGATGGAGGAAACAACTTCACTGTCTCATATTACTTGTATAAATATCTTGTAGTTTTTTCCTTTTGAGTTGCATATGTATAACTTTTGCTTTATCCAATGTAATATTTTGGTCCAGGACTTGAAAGAAGACGAGAATTCTGTCAAGGCAGTGCAATGCCTCAATGACATGGTCACCAATGCCTTGATGCATGTCGAAGATTGCTTACTGTACTTGTCTAACTTAAGAGACTTGTCCATATTTCGTTTTTGTGCTATTCCTCAGGTGCTGTTCTTTTTCTCAGTGATCTCTAGTTCAATTGTTACATTTATACAATGATCATTTATTAATATTCAGCAAGATTTTTGCTTGAATATATGTTTTGCTTATTTGTCATCCTGTTCTATTGCCAAGTCCTGTGAATAACAGCTTCACAGTCAATGTCAAGCTAAATAATTTAAATTGTTGTGATGGTTTATGAGTTTCTTTAAAGTTATGATATTGCCAAAACGATTTGATAATTCTAATATATACTTTACATGCTTTGGGTGTTTTTGCTCTTGTCATGGTCAATGATGTTGTGGTCAAGGATCTCTCTATATGGCTTGATTGACTTGGTAAAATAGCTGATATTGGATGCCCCTTGGTGAATTAAAGAATTTAATAGTATCCAAAATAAGATTTAATGTCCTACCTGGTTGTCGAAGATATAGAAACTAAAGAAGCTAAGCTGCTTATGTTCAGGTCTTGGATCCTGGCCTCCCATTTTCAGTTAAATTAAGTCCTTGTACTTCTCTTTAATTTCTTTGGGCTTTGCTAAGTTTCAGTTCATTTCTTTGTTGGCTTCTTCTTGCATAATCTCTCCTGTTCTTATGCAACATATGTTCAAAAATCCATATCTGTAGCTGTAGGTATTTTTAAAACTAATATTTGTTTGGAAACTTGGCTGCTTGACTTGTTCTGCAACAGATCATGGCCATTGGGACTCTTGCATTATGCTACAACAACATTGAACTCTTCCGAGGTGTAGTTAAAATGAGACGCGGTGAGATGATGTATATTGAGATACTAAGTGCAAAGCATTTAAGCTTTCAGGAATGTTTGGCATAAAACTACTTTTATGGAAAATGTGTCTGGAAGTCATGTGAATTTTGAATTCCTGCACGTAGCATTCCATTCTAGTTCATTCAGAATCAATCTGCCCTAAATTAAGTTTATAAAAAAAATTCTCTAACAGGAAATTAGATATATTGTCTTTAAACATTAGGATCATATATTGAGGAAACTCAATGTGTTATGCATGCTGCATTGGTGCTGTTGGATTCCCTGGTTGCAACTAATTACCACATCTGTTGCTTTATCCTCTAGTAGAAGTTTTTTATTAGGGTAATTAAATAGTGGTTTGGATGTCTCACTTGCAATGGTTTGTAATTTTTGACTTTCTAATTAAACACTGCAAGTTCTTAACCATGCTATAGTCAAGAATTTTATTAGCGTAACCACCTGTTTTCTTGAGAGAAAATGAAAAATGCTGCATATATAATTTTGATGGTGGTGTACTAAGTTGATAGAGCGCAATGGAGCGTTGCAATACATGTAGCCAACTTCACCTAGTGAGACAAGGCTTGTTGTTTGTTTGTTCAGTGTACTAAGATGTTCTCTTCATGTTTGTGATTTATAGGTCTAACTGCCAAGGTGATTGATCGGACAAAGACAATGTCAGATGTCTATGGTGCTTTCTTTGACTTTTCCTGTATGTTGGAATCCAAGGTATGTGGTATTTTAAAGCATGGTTGCTGTCTTTTAAACATCAAAAAGTTGTCCCTTCTTTCTATAGCCCCGTAAAAGGAAGGAAGAGTTGAGTCCTGGGAAGTTTGAAATGCAGATATTATTGTGGTCGTCTTTATTCTGTAGCACAATCCTCCATGGCACCAAAGCTATTTTTAATTTTTGTGGATATCATATTAAAGCCTTTTTTTCAACTTAAAAATATATTATTTTCTCTCGTAGGTTGACAAAAATGATCCCAATGCAACGAAAACATTGAGCAGGGTGGAAGCCATACAAAAGGCTTGCAGAGCATCTGGTGTCCTAAGTAAAAGGCATGCAGATCATATCCATGTAGCTTCTATAGTATGTTTTCACCGTTGAGATTCTGACGATTATCCATTGATTTCACCAGGAAATCTTATATTTTGAAGAGCGAGCCTGGATATAACTCGGCCATGGTAAATTAGTTTTTGTGTGTGTGTGTGTGTGTGTTGGTTGGGGGGGGGGGGGTTGGCAGAAATTGATTCTACATGTGTAAATTATGGACTGATTTGTGAGTGTTCTTGCAGTTTCTAATGCTTGTCCTCGCACTGGCTCTCATTTTCTCATATCTCTCCGCCAACCGGGATAACTGATGTAAGTTTTTTTCTTTTACCAAAGATAACTGATGTAAGTTTAATTGCTAGATTAAATTAGTGGCTGAATTCACTAGAAACTACAAAAGTTAGGGTAAATTATATGAGACCCAAGATTTGGCTTGAAATAAGTTGTCGTCATTGTGGCTTAAAGTGTTCCACTCAACCCCTTTATTAGTATTCTTCAATTATCAGTACGTTATTTTCATTCCCAGTAGCAGTATAAATGATTTCATAAATGTTAAAATGATGAATTGTTTTGTCAATGAAAGTACATTTTCCACAATGCAAGTGAAACAAATTGTTTTCAAACTGTTGTTTTGATACATTTGTAAGTAATGAAAATTTAAGCGGAGAAACAAGGCATCGTAGCAACAAACTACAGATGTTGGATGACATGCTGTATAAAACGAGGGGAGAACAGTATTTTACTAAAAAATGAGTGATCTTTCCGCCTTAACTTTTCGGTCCTCTAATTGATGTTTTTGCCCCCTTCCAGCTAGCGTGAGATAACAACGCAACAGTGCTGGGTCGAGTATTCCCATAATGTGGATGTTGAAGATCATAAGGCAGATGTGTGTGTGTGTGTGGAGCCAGATGTGGTTCCTGTAGGTTGTAGCTTCATGTGTTGTATTTTTCTTTTACCCTATTGCCACCCATAAAATGGTTGTTTACATGGCAGTGCTAGTGTTTTTGGCTGTCCCACGGGGCTCACACTGCAACAACTGAACCTTGCAACAAAAATGACTTGAATGTGTGTTTGGTTACATGGTTTAAGGAGCCATGATGTTTACTGAAAGATTTTCTCTTGCTCATATGAAAATATACGATATTCGTTGTATCTTTATTATTATTTAATAATAATTGTCTTTGGTTTTTATTAAAAAAAATTGTTTTTATTTTTAGAAAATTTCACAGAAGAACTTTAAAAATGTTAAAAGACAAAAATGTGTTTTCAATATAAATAATACTACAGAAGTATTATATCTGATTTGTGCTTTTTGATATTAAAAAGAGGATGACATAATGCCTTTACATATATCTTTTTGAAAAATAATATTACCACCGGTGGCCGCCTGCCAGTGCTGAAGCTATGTGGCCGGCTGCTTGGTTGCAACATTGAAGCTGTGGCAGGAATATTTTTTGGAAAGTAATTGGAAGTGTTAAGGAATTCATCATATTTTATTAGGTTTTAACGATTTTCATTTACCAAATAACAAATCTATACTCTTAATTTAATCACAAGTTTTGTTAAGGAATTCACTATATTTCATAAGGTTTTTGACAACTTTTATTTACTAAATATAAAATTCACACTATCAGGTCATTTATAGCTTTTATTAAGAAATTCAACACATTTCATTAAATTTTAACAACTTTCATTTTTAAAGTAAAAAACCTGCAATTCTGCATTATTAGGATGGTCACGAGTTTTGTTAAAGAATTCACAACATTTTATTAAATTTTAATAACTTTCGTTTATCAAATAACAAATCTACACTATCATATCATTCAAAAGTTTTGTTAAGAACTTCACGACATTTCATGAGGCTTTATCAAAAGTTTGAATGGCCTGGTTGTGTAGATTTATTACTTGGGAAACGAAAGTTGTCAAAACCTAATAAAATGATGAATTCCTTAACAAAATTTGTGAATGACTTAATAGTGCAGATTTATTACTTTATAAATAAATGTTGTTAAAACCTAATGAAATATGGTGAATTCTTTAACAAAAATTGGAAATGACTTGATTTGTTATTTGGTAAATAAAAATTATTAAAATCTAGTGAAATGTGATGAATTCATTAACAAATCTTGTTACTTTGAAAAGCATTATTTCCACCGAAGCTCCGACACTGGTGACCAGCGGGTCAACCACCAAAGCTCCAATGCGACAGGTGGCCAATGAGCAAGTGTGGAGGTAATATTATTCTTGTAGAAAAATATATATATAAGTGTTATAAATATTCCAATATTGGTGTGATGTCCATAACCTTTTCAGAAGAGTCTTTTGGGATTTCTACACTCAAAGCAATATAACCTATGACATGAATGGCTTAGTGAGAGTTTTATATGATTAATGTAAATAACTTACTTCATAATATACCATTATGTAGATTTACTCCTTTGTATGTAACTCTTGTATTTGGAGGTTAAGGATTCATTGCCTATATATAATAAGCATGTATCAAAGGTTTAAAGATAATAATAGAATGAAGAATCACTCTCTCCTTGCTCTCCATTTCTCTCTTGCATTTCTTCATCTCCCTCATCTTAATCTCTCTTGTTATTTTACTTAGTTTCATAACACGTTATCAGCACGATAGCTATAACGAAGCATAATTTCTTTAACGATTTTATATACTTTCTTTAATGATTTTATTATATGTTTATTTATATATCTCGGGATAATCTAAACCACTATATGGAATTAGAAATATTCTTTTACTTGATTGTTTTTATACATCGGGTTCCATGGTTAAGATTTCAGATTATTTACTATTTTTACTATAAATCACTATTCATTTTTATTCATCTACAATATTTTTAATGATTGCACAATATATTATATGTTGTTGCTTATATTATTGCTAACTTTAACATTTATTTTTATTGCTAACATTTTATTATTGTTTTAATTTGAAATTTTATTATCATTGTTAATTTGACTCTTACATGGAAGGTTCTACCTCCTACATGGAAGTCTAGGTCACTAACTTTAACATAACATTTTATCATTATTGTTGTTAACCTTAACATAATATAACATTTTACTTTTATTGTTGTTAACATGACATTTTACTTTTATTGTTATGTTATTATGGCTAACTTTTAACATTATGTTATTTTATACAAAATCTTTATGTTATTAATATTATGGCCAAAGCCATACACCTCGACTTCATATTCAAATTATATGACCCGAAGTCATATTGTTCTGATTTTCTATTATATGGCCGTAAGCCATAGTCTTTTTATTCCTACTTTGATTTATTATTATTATTTGTATATCTTACATTTTGATTTATTATTTTGATATTATATGACCAAGTCATATTTCTTTTACTCTTATTTTGATATTATTATGGCCGGAAGCCATACATTTTTATTTTCTTATTCTCAAATTATATGACCCGGAAGTTATATCACTTTAATTTCTTATTTTGTGGCGAAGCCATGTAAATTTAGATTTTCATTTTGAGAACTTAATGGCCGAAGCCATAAATTTTTAATTTTAACATCTTTAATTTTTATTTTTTTATTTTCATATTCTTTGATTCATTATTATATGACGATGCCATATATATATAATTTTTATTTATCCCGAAGATAAATGGTGGAAGCCATATTGATTTAATTTCTTATGAAACAAATTGGCTGAAGTCATGAGAAGACACAAATTGGTTTAGCCCTATGAGGAAACACAAATTCGCCTCGAAGCAATGTGATAATTTGTTACATCCTAAATTTTGGATTTAGGAAATTAAAAATATGGTATGAGATGAATTGTGGGAAATTTGCCTTGGTTATTTTAAAAAATTAATTCGTTGGAATCTAAAGGCATATTTTCCTGGAAAATTAAGGATTAATTTCATAATCTTATTTAGTGTTTGCAATGGGAAAATGACTACATTGCAAACCGAGTTTTGTAGGGAGTCAAAAGGAGTATTTTCTTTTCAAACAGACACCTCATCTCTTTCTCTCTTGTATGCTAGCCACGTGCCTCTCGTCCTCTCTCATTTTTTTCCAACCTCCACCTCACACGAACACGTTTAAACTCCCACACATATTATTTCCATTTAAACTTTTCTCCCTCAGTTGACGGCATAACACCCACACACACAAAATCCCCCCCCCATTTCATTTCTCTCAACCATATACTCCTCACCATTTTCCTTCTTCAGCATTCTCACTCACTCCAGCCATAAACTCACGCACAACACTACCTCCATTTCTCCTCCAAACTATCTCATTCTTCCACCCTCCTCCCTTTCCGTAAACTCCCTTCATCCTCACCAAACACAAAACACACACCCACATACCTTCTTCACCATTCATCGGATCAAACACCACAAGGCATCAACCACAACTCCATCTACACTCCTCCTCCATTCATCTTCCATATGCAGCAAACCGAGAAAGAGAAAAAAAGAGGCGGAGAAAACACACACACACACACACAGAGAAAGAGAGAGAGAGAATTGTAGATCAGTGAAGAAGAAGGAATCACCAAAGCGCATATGCAAAGTGTTCTTGGGGTCTAGGTAAGTCTGTAAAAACGTTTCCCATTTGGCTTTTCCTGAGGTTGCAGCCATTTTCTGAGTTGATGGTGGTTGAAAATCATGGTTTAGTGAGAGAAAGTTCATGGCAATGGTTTATGCTTATTGCATGTCGGTTTCCAGTTGATATTTGAATTTCTCTAGCTCTAAAAACAAGTTTAAAATACCGTACATGTATTATATAAGAGCATGGGGTTTGATTTCTGAAAGATTTACCATGAAATGAGGTTGCATGTCATGACAATTACCTTTGCAGAGTAGTCTGAAAACAGAGCATGACTTTTCTATCATTTTTGTAAGTTAATGGTTGATTTTTTCTCTGAAATTTTTACAGGAGATAGTGCACTCCTTAAGGTTTAAAATAAGCTTTGAACCACCTAAAACAGAGGTCTACAACTCCAGTTATGATTTTTAGAAGTTGAGCCAAAAATCTGAAAAATTTCTGGTGTGTTTTTGGAGTCAGGGGATGACGTGGAAGGGTTTGAGCATCCATGTATGGCAAGGTGAGGAAGGCATCAAGTCCGGAAGGTTGAGGAGTAGAAGGTTGGGACTGATGTTCGGGGCATGGTGGAGTGGCTCGCTCATATGAAAGTGTATGTGGTGGGCAAGTCTCTTGTAGAGTATGGCACATAGAAGACTCTTGTGTAGGCCACTCCATTGCTTTCTCCAATTTTTCATGGCTTTCTTCTAGTTGCTCCACTTCTTTTGTATGTGTGAATATGGGAAGAGGATTTTCTTGGAAATTCGTCTTCAACACTTGTGATTGCTGAGTGAGAGGCTCAATTTCCTTTTCCATTCTCTCATTCTCATTCTCTTGATGTTCCATTCGTCTCATTATAGAGTCCATGTGATGGTCAAAGTTGGCCTTTTGTGACCGCTTCTCATCTACAGTCTGATTCACTTGATTTTGCAATTTTGCAAGGACTTCACGAATGGTAGGTTTTCTGTTTGGCACACATGGTTGAGAATAGGGTCCAGAAGGTGGCTCAACTGGGTTTAGGAATTCATGAGATGAATGACATGGTCGGGAAGTAGGATGAAATGGTAAGTGAGAAGGTTGAGGATATGGCATGCGGTTGTATGGTGGAGGATTAGAAGATGGCCCATAAGATGGATTGTATGGTGGTGGAAAAGGCTCATGGTGTGATCTATAGGGTGGGTGTGGTAGGTGATTAGGTTGAAATGGAGGTTGGTGGTAAGGTTCATGATACGGGTGGTGCAATGGACCATGATATTCTTGACTAATTGGATTCGTATCTTGAATTCCCAAGTTAGCTTGAAGAGCCCGTATAGTTTGTTGAATGGAATCGATTCTTTGAGAGATGGATTCTTCCTTACAGTCAAATCTCCCGCAAAAGAGTGGGATTGAAAGGGTGAACCTTGATTACCATTAAACCAAGCCATGAAATTTCAATGCAATTAATTTCCAATGAATCACAAGATCGCTATCTAACTATACACTATAAAACTAAGAAAAAGAATCTAAGAAAATGCAAATGCAAAAGAAAAAGAAATTTCAAAAATAAAATAAAAATGCAAGTATGCTATGAATTAACTTGGAGACATGGTGAATTCAAACAACTAAGCTCAGCATCATATCAAATTTAATGCAAAAACACCACACAGAAGCTACCAAGTCAAAACAATGCAATATGCTATGCAAATTACCTAAATGCAAAAATCTAAAAATATGTGCATTGGGATTTTTTTAAAAAAAATGCAAAACTATTAAGCTTCACACGAGAAACCCTTGTCAAAAGTGAATTTGACAATTAGATTACCTAGGGAGCCAATTACTTAGCTCCCCGGCAACGGCGCCATTGATGTGGGCCTTTTTATCTTTGGCCTTGGGGTCCACAATAAAAAATTACCAAGGATTGCGTATAGGCAAACCTAGGATCGTTCTCTCTTTTCGAGGAGCTTTTATTGAATCCTAAGTAATCTAAATGACATGTAAATGCAATTAAAATAAGGGGGAAATTGGTTTTGGATTTTTCAATTGATAAACTAAAATAAGATTGCAATTAAATCAAATGCTAAACTATTGTTTTTGGTATTTTTATAAAATTGGTAAATGAGATAATTAAATGAAATCGAATTGAAAATATGGAAGATGGTGCTCTTGGTGATGAATGAATGACTATCCTTGTTCAAAAAGATTATGAGAGTTAAAATTCATCAAGTCTTTAAGAAAAACCCCAAGATACCACTTGGGTCCAATATTCTCAATTAATAGTAGCTCCTACAAATATAGCTAACCACTACCTCTTGAGAAATTGTTAAAAACCACTTGATGTGCAATTAAAATTGGAATTATGCAACATGAGTCTTCTTAAAATTGAGTACATAACAGTCCCTCAAAGGGCACAAATCAACTACATTAATTAGACAATAACACGCTAATTAATTTAATCTCATTGCAACCACAAGAAATTAAAACATGTATAATCTTCACATTACAAAATCCAATATCAATCACAATTATCAAACTAACAGAGACAATAAACATTAATCTCAGTTCCAGAATTTATACACAATGATTCCTAAAACTAGGCAACCTAAATGTATAAATATAGACTAATAGAATGAACAAATTAACACCGCTTTGGAACTCAAATCAATATCCACCACCAAGAGAAAAATGAATCAGCCAAGCATATCCATTAAAGACCCCACCCAGAGCTACAAAACTGGACTCATCAAATGTGTAATGGAGAGGAAATGGGAACTAGGGAAAGCGTGAATGAGAACGGGGAAGATGATAATGGTGATTGATTTCGGAGGTTGAGGCGAATGAATCTACCGTGGAAGCCGGTGTGAGAAATGGAAAATGGTGAAGAGAAAGAGGGGATAATAGAGAAGACCGACGGTAGAGGTGGAGTCAACGGCGTGGTGGTGGGGGAGACTCACCGGCGACGGCGAAGGTGAGGAAGGTTGTCGCCGGTGAGGTGGAAGAAGGATCCTCGTCGAGGCTTGTGCGTGTGTGAATATATAATCCCCCAAAGCTCGCGGCCTCCTCTGGTTCTTTAATTCTGTCGGGTTTTATTTCCTCAGCTGGTGTCGGGTCTCTCAATTGAATGCAGATGAAAACCTAATAATCCCTTGGTAAAAACGCAGAGTTTTGACCAGGGACTTAAATGCAAACTATAAAACCTTCTTCTGGAGGGACTTAAATGAAAACATTCAAATATTTTTGGGGCAGAACTGAAATTTCCAAAAATCTGGGCACTTTTATGTAATTCTTCTCTGGACTCAATTTCCCTTCAGCTCCCCACGCGTCTCTCAGCTGCTGCATTTAATCCAAAACGTTGTGTTTCACTGCAGGGACCTGATTGAACATTTTGAAAAGTTTGCTTGAGGGACTAAACTGAAACCTTTAAAACTTGAGCTTAAATTTCCATTTTCAAATTTAGTCCAATTTCTTCAAGTACCTATAATTTAAACCAATTAATCTAATATAAAATATTCTCATAAAAATTAATAATTAAGAGTAATTACATTTTTTGACAATTTTGCCCTTTTTATCCCTAATTTAACATATTTACTCTTAATCACAATTTATCACAAGAAAAGCATTTTAAGTTTAATAACTATGACAAAAATGCATTAAAAATCCCAATTTAATTATCAAAAATCATGTAAAAATATGGTTCAATCACAGGGGATGACGTGGAATTTCGGATTGACTAAAAAAATCATTAAAATGTGAAATTTTCCGTTAAATAGTAGACTCATAGAGGTTTAATTTGATAGGTAATTCGTCGAAATCCGATAAGTATTGAAGGAGTTATGGTTTCTCAAAGATTGGTCGAAAAATGCGAGAATTTCTGGACATTGTTTATGTTTTTGAATTTTGGGAATTTTTCTCAGCCATAAATCAACTTGGTGACTTTAATTTATGAAAATAGACTTATCAAGGTTTAAGTAGAAATTGGAATCCCTCCATTTGGAGTTATATCGGTCGAGTTATGAATTTTTCAAATTCTCAGAAAAGAAGCTTGAATTTTTCATTAGTCTTAAAATAGTCACATAAGTTGTTAATTGTGTTAAACCTTTAAAGTAAAGGTTTCTTTAGTTAAAATGAAAGGTTAAATGGCTGAGATGATAATTATCCATAATGAATAGTATCTAATTAAATAAGTCTCAATGAGTATACATCCCTAGTCATAAGGATATTAAAAGACAAGTATTTTTGGGGTGAGTCTAGAGGAGTTGAATTGATAATTATGTTTGGATTGGTTAATGACTCATCACTGTATAAATGTTAATTATACGACCTGAGAATCGCCCGTGCCTGAAGGACAAGCGTAGTGTTAAGAATCTGGTGGAAGGGGTTTTGTCGGTAAGACCAATAGGTAGTAACTCTAATCTCACATTCTTTGCATAGCTATATATGTTTGTGTATGCCATATTGTATGTCCCGCCTGTATGAGGCCAACACCACTCGTGGCTCGATTGAGTGGAAGGGCCGACCATGGGGCCAACTTCCCGGTGGCTAGGCAGGGCCTAGTGCATTCATTGAATTGGTATTGAATTGCCAAAATGAATTTCCTTGCGCAAAGGTATTTGAAATCTTTGAATAAACACTTGTATTACAAGTTGCATTATATTTGGTATGTAATACTTGTTGTTTGAACTTGAACTTGAATGCTTTATATGCTGTGTGGACTACTCTGTTTGGTGAATTGACATGTATTGCATATGCTAGAATTTGAGATTAACCTATTACTCTGGGATTCATTAATTTGAATCTCAAAGCCTTCCATAAATCCAGGAAATAGACAGACTAGTAGGCAAGGAGGAAGAGGCAGGGCGTAGATATTGATTGGTCTTGAGAAGAAGGTGGAGTTGATGATGCAGATTGAAACATATAATTTCACTTTTGTATATGAATAATTTTATTTCCTTATGACTTGGCTATTATTTTGAGGAAGCCGTATGTGGCTATTGGGATGTATATATTTAATTAGATACACATGATTACGTAGAAGTAGCAAGATATTTATATGCTGCTTACGATTGCTGCAGGGACGGGCATGTTTATAACAAGCCCAAATTATGGTGAATGTTTTGGTAGAGCTCTAGATTAAATGGAGAAATAAGGAAATACTCTGATTGAACTTTAAGTATGATGTAATTTTAATGAAAGATTGAACCACTGTTAAAATGTTTCCAAATGTTGTAAATGTATTAGAAAAGCCAATTTGAACTTTAATATTATTTTGAATTCTCTTTATAAAAAGGACTTTTATTTTCGAACAAACCTAACTCGGTGGTTTAAATTTTTATTAAATAGTACATCAGAATTCATAATAGGTGAAGATGCCACTCTGTTCTAGGCTCAGAACAGTGGGGTGTTACATAATTTGGCCTGAAGCCATAAGACAAATTGAACTAAAGCCAGATAATTTGGCCTAAAGCAATGTGATAATATATTATATTATTATTACTATTTACATACTATTTTACTACGCACACCCAATTTTTAAGAATTTTCATTTGAACTTTATGAGATATTTGGTTTTTAGTCTTCTATTCCTACGAAAGAGGTATGGGAGCTTGTGCACATCTAGAGATGAATGGTGGACAAGAAAGTGATATTTGTTTGTTATTAATATCAAAACCCTAAAGACTTATGTTTCAAATATTGTATAAAAAGATTTTGATAGCCTTGGAAAAATATTGTCCGTAAGACAATAACTTGCGAGATTTATGTCATAATAAGTTTAAAGGCTAATAGTCCTGGAGTGGAGACTAATTAGCATATTTTGCCCAATGTTATAAGAGAGGCAAAGAGCTGCAGAGAAATATCTCTAGATTTATTTTGAAACCAAGACAAATAACAAATAAGCCCGTAAGGTAATACGGTGTTTAGTTTCTATTCTTATTAAAAAAATTATTATTATTTACTTTATTGTGATCCCATCTTATAAATCATTGTCATGACAATTTTCTACCGGAGAATTTTCGTATGTGTGATTCTAAATCTGTAAGGTTCGAGTTATTTTGATCATGAATATCTTCATATATGGTGGATCGTGTATGTTTTGCATATATAAGTAAATTGAAGTATATTATTAAAGAGTAATGAGATAATCTAGTGATATAATCTTATATGTTTGTTCCCGACGAATCAACATAGATTTTTATTTCGAGCTTTAAAGGGTTTTAAAGTGATTTTGAAATGCATATATATAGAAAGTATGTTTATATGACTCACACTTGAGGGGAGATTGTTAGAAAACACAGTGTGAGTTCAAATACAAGTATGAGCTAATTTTTGAAAAGTTATATACTTCTCACATAAAGCCTAATATATCTCCCAAAATGGATGTCAGATTATGATCAAAAGTTTATGATTGATTGAGACATATGTCATAGTAAACCAAAAGTTTACTGATCCAAAGAAATTTATTGTTGGCAAGACTTGTTTGATCATCCGAGTCATATAATACAAATAAGATTACGTATTGACATCTATTGAAGAGTCAGAAGATTCTTCATGAATAACCAAGATATTATTTATGAATTATGTGCTGTTTATTCTCAAAAACAAATTATTTGCAAGATTATCATTGATCATGATTAGTATTGATTTCGCATATTTCGAAATATATCAAACAATTATATGGGCCCACCGAAATAGCATGTACACCGTATAAATTTGAAAGATGCATCGATAAGATGATTACATGCGAGATTATTATCTTGCAACCTGTCATGTGTAAGAATGTTTGCAACCCGAAGTTTGCAATAATGTTTGAATAAATTGAGCGCGCAATTTCCAAATTATTCGATCCAGAAATCATGAATTAAAGCCTCCATAAATAGTTAGATCAATTCTTATGAGAACAAAATTTTTATGTTGGTATATTTGGTCTTACATATTGCAGCATTTATATAAGCCAACAAAATTCTCCTGGTAAAATTGGCTTTTGGTCAAGAGCGACAAATTCCATCCAAAATGTTTGAATGTGCAATGCTTATAAATCCACCACAATGTACACAGATGGATATAGAAAGAAAGTTGAGATAAATGTTGTATAAGGACCTTCTTCTTCTTCTTTGTCTCTATATGAAACAAAATGATATTTCTAAAGGAAACAAATGGATTAAGCAGACTTATACTGTATGATTAGTCAATTGATATTTGACATTATTTTCTCAACATGAGGGGGAGAAATTGAATAGTCGACAAGAGAATACATGGAATGCATTATAACAAAGTATATATCCTCGAATAAAGAAATATGAACCGAGGAAGTTCATCGGGTTATGCATTCATGATATATTTTCCGATAGAATTATTGACCTAAATGAGATTTATTAAATCTCATATTCCAGCTATAAATGCTCCAATTAGTAACATGCCTGAAACATGAGTAAGTATTCGGTTCAAAATATAAACTTTATGGATAAATTGGAGCAATAATTAAGATGATCATATTAAGGAGGTAGATACTCCAAAAGAGTATTGAGACATAACTTATTGCATAACCTCAAAAGAGGTTCAGGTACCTGAGTAATATTGATATTGTTATGTCGAATTGGAAAAATAGAACCGAAAAGATAAAGTTGTCGACAACAATTTTGATGATGATATCACATGATCAAATGAGGATATTATATAAAGATTATTGGCCAAAAGGATAAGTAAAATTGAGAGTGACTCAAATATAATCATATTATCATAGTTAAGGACCTGAAGTTCAAATTGGAATATATGATTTTGTGTTGGATTAGATAAATCTGGCAGTTTATAGATAATAAATTATGCGTCTATTAGATATTGTTATATAGCATATGCATATAGCTTATTAAATTATAAAGATTGCATAAGAATCTTCAAAGGATCCAAGAGTGTTTGTAGCACATATCCCCCTCGAAGAACTCAAGATGCCGTAAGCATCTAATTCAAAGTTCTCGAGAACAATACTTAATAAGTTTTGTATGATTTAAAGCTATCGTGAGCATGTATGATATAATCGCTTTAATGAATATCTGTTGATATGCATCTAGATATATCTTATAAGAATGCCTAGAATGATTTTGCTGGAAATATTTAGTTCTTGCAGGTACGCAATACAATGTTTGATGATCAAAAAGAAGATATGCTCAAAAGACATTGAAAGTAATGTAGTCATCGGGGGAGTAATACCGATGTTGTCAAAAGGGTGAGTCGATACATGTCTTTGACTCTTTTTCCCTTATCTAGATTTTGTCCCACCTCGGGTTTTCCTAGAAAGGTTTTTAATGAGGCAAAGACTGACAATGTATCAATGGATGATGTACTATTTTCTTTGGTCAAGGGTTTTTGTCCCATTGATTTTTCCTAGTTAAAGTTTTTAATGAGACACATTCATAATGGATATTCAGAGGGGAGTGTTATAAATATTCCAATATTGGTGTGAATGTCCATAACCTTTTCAAGAAGAGTCTTTTGGGATTTCTACACTCAAAGCAATATAACCTATGACATGAATGACTTAGTGTGAGTTTTATATGATTAATGTAAATAACTTACTTTATAATATACCATTATGTAGATTTACTCCTTTGTATGTAACTCTTTTATTTGAAGGTTAAGGATTCATTGCCTATATATAATAAGCATGTATCAAAGGTTTAAAGATATAATAGAATGAAGAATCACTCTCTCGTTCCTCTCCATTTCTCTCTTGCATTTCTTCATCTCCCTCATCTTAATCTTTCTTGTTATTTTACTTAGTTTCATAGCAATAAGGGAATTTTTGTCATTCTTTCAAATTTCAAAAAGAATAAATCAAAACTAACACTTCTTTAGCGTTATAAATGTTAGAAACACCTTTCTATCTTTTCCTATTTTAGTTCTTTTTCTATCTTTCTCCCTTTTTATTTATGATTCACTTTTTAACTTTATTTTTGTTAGGGAATCTTGTAGGAGCAAAATAGTATGCAATGAAACTTTTGTCAAAATAAATTTGTGGTGTAAGTTTGTTTCCGCATAAAAATAAAGTACTTTTATACTTCTTGGGTCTTAAATATATAACAAAATTTGTAACGCCTATTGCACTGCAAACTTTGTCTTGTATTTAAAATCAGTAGTAGGATTTATATAGTATCAGAAGAAAAAACTTGCAATTATTTTTACCTGCTCTGGGATCTGATTTTCAGAAGAAAAACTTTCAATTGCACGAGTTTCTTGGCATTCTATAACGGCAAGACTCTGGGAAATTCTCTTGGACACGATTTCCTGTTCATGTAAGGTCGTTTGGGCACACGATTTCGAGCGCGTAAAATTCTATACAATGAAATAACTGCAAGTAAAAGAATATGGCAGGCCCCAAAAAAAAGCCAGAGAAAATGACTTCCATAGCAATTGCTGATGAGAAAAAAGTTCGCATCCCCATAGCAAATCAATCATGTATCAAAAATAAATAAATAAATCAATCAATCAGTATTACGCTAAGATGACCCTTTATTTGTTTTTGCCTTCTGAGATGACCCTTTACCCATGGCCCAAAAAAAACATGCACCCTCAAAATGTACACGGCAAGAAACCAACCCAACAGCAGAAGTCAGAATGCTAGACCCAACTTGCTTGCAAGAACTCGTTCCCTTCTCTCAACGTACCCAAAAGGAAACCAACCTGCTCTACCTTGGCACTCACCCTCAGCCCATCCATGGCCTGTTACCTGTAAACACCAAAATAAACATATTGCGAACAATTTGAGACACAGAAGGATTTCAAGGTAAATCATCTGTTCCCAAGAAAATGTCCATTGATGTTTAAAGGATTCGATCAACTTTTTTGCCCCACAAAGCAATTCCCAGATTTTGTCCAAGCTAAAATCTCTCAATGTGAGTATGAGGGACCACTTTCAGCACATTTAGGATTGTAGAACGAAACCCAAGCTGTTACTTAATACCCCAACCGTTCTTATATATAAAAACATTTCAACTAAATCACGAGATTCTAAAAAAAAGTTAAAACTAGTTAGATGTGTACGAAATTTGTTTTTTTCCCACAAAAAATGCCCCTATTTATGAATGGGGGTGAGAGAGAATAATAATGAGAAAATGATGAAAGAGAATGTATGTAATATAATAATTAATTGAGGGTAAAATGAGAAAAAATGTATTCATTAACATTGAAACAAACTCAAAAGGGATCTTATATTTATTATTTAGGGACAAACCCATTAAAAAAGGTTCTTATATATAAAGATGGAGGGAGTACCCTTTGAGTCTTTTTTATAAGAAACACTCTCTCATGACGGTGGTCCTTATTATAAGAGACAAATCCTTTTTATCTGAAATTTAAAAATAGTCGTTCTATTTTTGCCACCATTAAATATATATCACTCATTATCTCTTTGCAATAAATTTTCATCCATTATCTCTCATTTACTTTTTTATAAATAAGGGTATAAATGGGAAGAAAAGTGCATATTTAACATATTTATTGTTTTAAGTTACCATTTTGAACAGCCTGAATTTAATAGTTGTTCCTTATAAAATGAGATACCAACACAGTCCCCCAAAAAAAAAAAGAGATACCACCAACACTTATTGAAACCCTATGGATCCCCAGCATGTTATGATTGGGAAATACCAGAACATTTCAGAACAGATGCACTCTTCACCATTTTGGAAAAGACAAAAAATGTCACAGCAAGTTACTAACCTTCCGAACAACAACATAATCACCAGCTGACAGATTTAGCTCCACATCAGACGCAGCATTGTATGGAAACAAAACCTGCAAGAGTAAAAAAACACCACAGGAAGAAAAGCAGTCACTTCTTTTGCAAATTTTTAACATACGTACCAGATGCAATCTCCTACTAACCTCTCCTAAGAAGTAACCCATGCTATCTGTTGATCCATTGGGTGCCTGAGGAACATGGACACCATTTGCTTCTTCATATGATGGGGGTGGCGGCATGCTGTTTTTCATGCTAGGAGAAGAAGGGGCTTCAATACGCTGCTGTTCTGATACCATCTAAATTAAATATACATATAACAGATAATCATATGTTGATGCCAAACCAAATTGTGACCCTACTGTTTGATTGCAAATTTAACTTTGGTAGGGGAAATAGAATGATATTAAAAGAAAAACAAGTTATGCTTGCTTACCTCTCCCTCAAGCTGATCAAGTATTTGGAGGACTCTCTGGTGATAGGCACGCTCTGCTTCAACCTTCATGATAAGAAATAAAATGCTGGATTAAGTTGTGGATATTATTTTACCTCAGATGACCTCAGATGAAAGATTCATTAACAATGAATACTTCTCCATCAGATGGTACCACTATAATACCATGGCTATAAGACGCTGAAGGGTCAATCTCTGTTGCTGTGCTTCAACAGCAGCCAATGCTGCAGCTGCTTCCTTCCCTAATAGGGTCGTGTTTGACTTCAGATCTTGAAGTTTTGCTTCAGATGCTTCCAATTTCATGATAATTTCAGCATTGCCTGAAGTTTCTCTCACTTTAGCCTGGCGTTTGGAAACTTCAATTGCCTGCCAAGATTCAAAGGTTATTGTAATTACAAGTCAAAAGAGAAGAAGAAGACAGCTAATGGACTATTATTTTGAACCTAACCAGTATATAAAACCATGAATTCTAACATGTCCTTAAGCACTGGAGAAGTGAAAAGACATTTTTTAATGCAAGTTCAAATTCCTGGGTACCTGGGCTTCAGCTTCCTGTCGCATTCTGTCATAACGCTGAGCAAGATGCCTAGCATCCTCCAATGGAGCTCCCACCACCATTGCTCTTAGGGGCTCTGCAACCTAATTATGAAGCAAGACGTTGATCACTGAATTGTTAGGCCTGATATATAAGATGACAAACTGCATATATTAACAACACAAGTGACCACATAACTGCCATGAGAAAGTCAAACTTCTCTGGGCATAAAAAAGAATTGGGTCTAGATTGCAAGTAGTCTCCACATTCTTTTTTCATTTTATAATGTTTAAAAATCTTGCTTTTTGGAGGTGGCATTGTTTATGAAAGGTCAACTTTAAATCCTATAACACCAATGAAAATCTTTTCCCTCTTTGACAGTAATACATAATAGCTACTGGTTTGTAGTTTGTTAGTAGAATAGGAAAATACAATATTACAATATACAACAAATCACAAGACAAAATTCTTTATTGAAGACAGGAGAAAGGAGACCACTGTAAACAGATGACCAGACACTTACATTTCAAGAGCTATTGTAATGCCTCCAAAAGTATGAATAGTTTATGTGAAAAGATAAGAAAGACTTCTTTGTTATAGATTGTCAAACCTGAGTACCAAGTTCTTTCAGCAAGTTCCCACGCTCCTTCTCCATTTGAGCACGTGCACGTGCATAAGTTAGTGCAGCTTTCGATAATTTATTACCACTGGTACATGTATTTCCTGAACCATATTTCCTGCTATCTTCTGACAACTTTGTTCCTGTGAAATAAGATGTAAATAAACGATATAAAACAGTGCTAGGTAGTATTCACATAAAGCCAATTGCATGAAAACTTCATAAAAAGCTTTACCAAGCAACAATATATACCTATTTCAACTTGTTTAGATCCAGTAACAACGTAACCTTCTACACCACGGACAATATCCCTTTGATAGTGCTGAAGAATAGGAAGAGACTATCATTAATCAAGAAACTAAACAGGAAACTGAGATGGAAAATGAAAGAAAATATAAAAATCAAAACACAAGGACTGAGTAACCTTTCCTGCACGTGTTGATATGTAGAGCTTTTCAAGTTTTTGATGTAGCTGGAGCTCCACCCCATCGGTGCCCACACTATCAGAACCTCCATGTGCCCCAGCCCCAAACTGTTTAAGAACAGCCTATAAAATAATGATAATTTGGTAAACCATGATATATGATAGGAAGTTTATTAGTGTTGGCTTTATAAGTTCTTGCTATTTTTCAAGCGTGGTGACAGAAAAATTGTTGGCATAAAAAAGTATTATACCAGAGAAAATAGAAGAGGTACAGTTAGGGGGAAATTATTCTTCATCCAAAGTATAACAAGTCACTTTTATAAATTTTTCAATCGTGAGGTATTTTCAATTCTAGATCACGGCCTGTTCATAACATTAGAAGGCCTTTTCTAGTTCCCTCTAACAAAAAATCTTACATGACCATTTGCCCATTTCCCAGACAATTCCTTCTGCCATTGCAATTATTCCACGCACCTCCTGTTACAAGGCCCCTGTAACTTAACATGCAAGCTACCTCCCCACTTAAACGATCTTTCAATGATACTGTATATCCAGAACAGTCTCTGGCATAAGACAAATAATAAAGAATGAGCAAAACTTAAGTGCCATATTCATTTTAAGCTTAGCTCTGCTCGATTGATTTTTTCCACGTGCCATATTTTTATTGGAGTATCTGCGACGATTATGAGTTTCTTGAACAATTTCAATGCATATGCAAGCAATAGTACCAGTTCAAAATTCAACTTCTTCTGTGAGAATCCGCACAACCAAACATTGCGGCTATTCTCAATTTACTTCAGCAATATAAGCGCACAACTTCATACATCCTATAACTCACTAGAATCAATTTCATCCGAACTAAAAACAGTAATCATTCAAACGAAGGTTGCATCGTCATCGCTAAAGCCTCAAAAAACAGCGTAGAAGAAAGTTGCATTAAGCACATATTAAAGCATAGCAAACAAAAAATAGAAGAGCAAAATAAAATTATACAGGCAAAGAAATTCCATGAGAAGATAAGAGCGACCGAAAATATCTAAGATCTAATAAGGAATCACAGAGTTGAGCAGTGAGCGTGAGCGTGAGCGTGAGCGTGAGAGTGAGAGTGAGAGAGAGAACCTGTTGTTGGCGAGCGACCTGTTCTCGGAGCTTGTAGGCCTGCTTTCTGATGGTATCCATTCACCCTGAAGAAGAGATTGAATCTACCTACAGAAATCGATCTCACAGCACCTCGCTCCAACACCACTTGTGAAATTAAATAAGGAAACAATGAGTCGGAGGATTGTCAAAATTGATTTGGGATTCGATTCCTTCGGGGGCAACAGAAGAAAAAGTACCAACTACCAAGAATAGCTCATAATCACAGTTCACAGCGTCTTGTAGCTAAGATTAACTTTTTAAAAATTAAAATTAAATAAAAATATTAGCCATAAATAGTATGCTTTTTTCTGTGAAAAAATAAATAAATCAATAGTACCGCTTCCAAGTTCTAACTAACTTCAGTTCGCGGACTTTTTCTTTGCAGAGGAAATCGCGGACTTGAAATCAAGTTCTTTTGATTTGATGATCAAAGTTATAACCCCGCGGAAAAGGTTTTTCCTTTCGGGAAAATTATGTGCAGGTCCTAAGACACTAAATAATTATAAAAAAGTCTCTTCAATCACTAAATTACATAAGAAGTTTTAATTTTTTTGATATTATTTATATTAACAACTTTTTTGATATTATTTGTTTAAACACTTACCATTTACAATGAATGTCATATTTACAATATTTTACAACAACATTTAAACACCCTGATTTACAACCGAAAGTGCTATGTTTACAACAAAATTTAATTATAAGAGAAAAAGCCATATTTACAACTAGTTAACTTTGTTTGGAGATATTAAGGAAGTTAAATGAGTTATTTAATCATCTTATATGTTGTTTATCTTTATTATTATATATTAGTTTATCGGTATTTGTTAAAAAGTAATTTATCCATTTAACTAAAAATAAAAATAAAAATACTCTAATTTTAATTTAATTTATTATTTGTTGCTTAATTTCTTCAAAAAAAGTCAACTTCATGATATTCTTATAATTAAGGCTATTACTCAAAGGAAAAACATTTAAACACTTAAAATTTAATAGTGAAAAGATCATATTTATAACGAAAAATGTTATATTTACAACAATATTTAAACACCCGGTTTGTTTTTGAATTTTGAACGCGTTATTTATTGATGTCAATTATATTTATTAAAAAAAAGTTAGATTTACAATAGAAAGTGCTATGTTTACAACAAAATTTAAAATCTGGACATTTACAACACAAAAAGTCATATTTACAACAGAAAGTGTCATATTTACAACAACATTTAAATAACATTTAAACACTGGATTTTGAACTTAGAGAGATTATTTACAACGAAAAAATGTTATATTTATTTACAATAAAATTTAAAATTTGGCCATTTACAACAGAAAAAACCATATTTACAATAAAATTTAAAAATCTAGATTTTTTTCCTTACAAATAGTATCAAAAAAGTCCCTCGGGACTTCTGTGTAATTTAGTGATTTTAAGGAAATTTTTTGTAATTAATTATGGTCCATGGGACCTGAACGTAATTTTCCCTTTTCCTTTTCCTTTTCCTAATTAAGTAGGCCTTAAGTAGGCCTCGGGATTCGGACGGAGCACCTCATTAAAATTTGGAAAAATCCTTTTAAGTTTCCAAGGAACAAAAAAAAAAAAAAAAAAAAAAAAAAAAAAAATCCACAATACATTCCGATGTCAAAAGAGTCTCATTAACAACTCCTTTAGCAAGTGATTAATAATTTTATCTGTGAGTTTTAACAACCCTTTAGAACTTGTTTGATATGAGAATTTTCTATGAGGCTTTTTTAACATTTTCTTGGTCCTTTGGAATTTTAAAAGGATTTTTCCTATAAATGTATATTTTTTTCCCTTTATTTATTATTGTATTTATTAATACATTTTTTTTTTTTTTTTGTATAGTGTGTATTAGATATAGATAAAGTTATAAAATTATTGAATTTATTAGCAAAATTAATAAAATTTAAGGTTTTTTTTTAGGTTGTGTAAAATACACTAAAAATTCCTCATAAATAAGACAAGATGAGTAATTATTATTGTCATTGTGCTATTATTTTAATGGGAAAAGCATTTCTCCAGTCATTGGAGATAAATTATCTCCAGTTACCCTTAAAACTGTGTCGTTTTGAATTAATGAAGGGTATGTTTGTAATTTTAGGTGAATTAATGAATGATGCAAAATTATGGAAACACCCTTCATTAATCTAAAATGACGTAGTTTTAGAAGTTACTGGAGATAACTTATTTCCAGTGACTGGAGAAATCCTTTACCCTATTTTAATTGATCAATTACTCCCTCTGGTCCTTATTACAATGCACCAACTAGCAAGTTCATTTGGTTCTTTTTATAAGACACTTGCTTATTCCCAATGAGCATTAATTATTTTTTCCATGTCTTCCCATAATTAATAAGGATAGTTGGTGAGAGTAAAAATTAATATGATATTAGAGTTTAGAGCAATTAGTAGGGGTAGTATTGGAAATTATTTAGATCCTAGGACAACTTTATTGACTTTTAACTACTTTTATTAGTTTGTGAAAAAAATTAGTTGGTGCCTTATAATAAAGACCAAAGAAAGTAGTTATTTGTCCTAGGAACACGCTTACATACACACCCCTCACCGCTAACCCGTCGAACAAGATGTACTTTAATAGATGTTCAACTTAAATAACTAAATTGTATGTTATAGACAAATTAAAATTTCAAGAAATTTTGCCCAATTAATTATAGGTTCGTCCTCAATTACTTTCTGAATATTCAAAAATATCTCTATAAAGGAATGAACACCCACCAAACAAGATTTTAATTGATCTTATAAGAGATTGAAAACTTATAATTATGGATGAAGCAAATGTTTTTCTCCACATCCTTACCCGCCTATATTCTCCAAAAAAAGACCACCAAAAGACTGTCAATAACTTCACTACGTAAAAGAGATGTATTCTTCGCTCAGCGTCACTTTTAGACCAAACATTTTCTATGTAAGAAACATTTTTTAGGTGAAGTTGAATAGACAAACTTTCTCAGAGTATGGAGTTTCGTGAAAAGGGAAGAAAATTGAAGAGAACGTTCAATTAAATCTTGAAACAAGACGAGTTGGTAACTGATAAAGCATAATGAAGTAAGGCGATTTATGTAGTCAACCTTCTTTAGTGAAATAAAACTTACTGTTATAACTTATAACATTTCATTTTGATTATTGACTAACATATTCGTCAATTACATATAATTCAGAGCAGCAAGAGGAAAAAATAGTCCTACAATGCATTGTGTGTTTATATTGCATTAATTTTTGTTACGGACCTACATTAGGCCCAACGTCAGGATGGCCCAACGAAGAATATATTGCATATGAGGATCTACCTATAATACAAGAAGATCCTATCTTACCGACAATAGCAACAATCCAGCTATATCTATATCTATATCTGATAGTTACGGTACTGGGGCCGGGGATCACAAGGCCCAAGAGATTCAACCTAAGGTAAACTCTATAAATACAGTGGTCAAACCTTAAGGTATACACGTTTTTACTTACACTATTTACATACAGGCATCACTGTGCACACACCCCACCCCTTGGGCGCAAGCCTTGTCTATGTACAGTGATCCCTAGTTCTCCTGGTTCTGTGTACAATGATCCCTAGTTCTCCTGATTATCTCCCTCATTGATACCCAGGCAGGGCAACCTGATCCAACATCAACTTACTAGTTCATTCGGCTGGACATCTGTGTTCTACACCAGAACAATTTTTATAACATATCTTATGCATTAATTAACCTTTTCTTTTGTATTAGCACATTTTTATGTATTTTAATACATAAAACTCAGATTCTATTAAATATATTAGTTTTTTCATGAAGCATCGCACTAACCGTATGCATGACTGATGAGTTCAGCAATATTCTTGTGTCTTAGGGCTGAGATTTGAATAATGTGAAAACTGAGAAATAATAAAGGAAATGGGGCAAAGTCCTAATTAAAGATTTTATTAGCAAGAATGACCTTTAAATTTCTATACTAAAAATATATACGTACTCTGCAAATTTTATAGCTATAATACTATTATGATTTAGTTCATTCTTATCGATAAAATTTATATTTATATATATATATTTTATTTAAAAAATTTAGGAAAAGAGTTGGGTTCATCCACAATCCAAGGGCAGGGCGCTTGGAGCTCATTCCATAGAGAATACTGGGTTAGAGAGTACACATGTCTCCACCTCCACCCAATGTTACCACTGCTTCGTAGACCCCTAGGATGCTCCCCTTGGACCCTCGACGAACCCCTTCCCTTTAGGTGAGGAAGTCCGACCTTTCGCCAGTTGAACCCAAGACAAGGGTGATAAAATTTATATTGTGAAAAGGAAACAAAAACAATGGGGTTGACATCACGAGGCCCTAAGGTGAACAGTGAAGTCAGCGCAATAGAACAAGATTTCTACTGAAGATACTCCATTAAAATAAAGCCCATCTGTTACGTACTGATTTCACCTCTGGGGGGTCAGTGGCTCATACACCCTCAATTGGAACCTCATATAGATCCCAAGATTCCAAAATATCAATAATTGGAGAGCCCAAAGTAAAAGCAAAAGCCTAGAGCCATTAATGATCCTAGTGGAACATGTGGTGGGGCTTCCTTTTCACATATCTTTATCCATAAATCAAATCATTTTTCACAAATGAACAAAGAGTTTACAATATTATATCGTCACCCACACTGGTCTATATACATATATATAAATAATCCAGCGTTGACCCTGATTGTTTTTCTCTCTCTCTCTCTCTCCACTGTGTACAAAACAAAGCAAGGCTAGCTAAGTTATCCTATGTATGCCATAAGCGCCATAATTTTTTGAATGCTCATTCTGGTTTTCTCAAACTCTCATGGCCTGCGCTTTGGATTTAAGCATGAGCTTGATGCTTCTTGCTCTGCTTGGATCTTGTTTTCTTGTGGCTTCTGACTCAAGTAATGTGAGTTCATCTGATTCTTCTCGGTTCTGTGCTTGGCTTTCTTCTTCTGGGCTTTCTCTTTCTCGCTAAATTTTCTTAAGCAGCAGGTTCATTTTTTTTTGCTTCTTCCCATATATCTTCTTTCTTCAATTTTGCCCTGCAGGTTCATATTGTGTATTTGGGGGACATAAGCATGAACCACAATGAACAAGACCTTCTTGAAGATTCTCACCTTAACATACTGTCAAACATTCTTGGAAGGTTTTCAGTCCCTTGCTCTTTTTGTATAATGATTTTCTTTTCTTCAGAAAAATGATTGAGAATAACCAGTATCAAGCTACCAGTAATCTTTCTCTCTTGTTCTGTTTTCAAGTCAAGTTAATCGCCATGCTTAATTAATTACGTTGACAGAAGTAAATTAAAGGAACACATTTGCAGAGTTTAGCCACCTGCTTTTTGTTGAACATAGATACTAGTACAGACTTGTCATGGGTCTCTGGATCGAGTCCTACATGGGCAGGGCTACCTTCAAAAGAAGGGCCTTATAAGGCTTTGAGTTTCCCAGCTCTAAGATTTAGCTTTTGGGGTATGATTTTCCTAAGGACTTCTTCCTGTTACAATGATACTTTTGTTGAGAGTCGCCATAGCATGGAGCCACTCATTGTTATGAGTTCATATTGGGATGACTACCTCAAAAAAAGGGGCCTAGTTCTCCAACTCCGACAACTAGCTTTTAGGGCATGGTTTTCTCAAGAAATTGTGCTCGTTACTACTCGGGATGTCATAATATTAACAGTCAAATGGAATTTGATAATCTGTTCTCTTTATCATTCTTAACAGCGAAAGAGATGCTAGGGACTCCATTTTGTACAGCTACAAGCATGGGTTTTCAGGATTTGCTGCAGTTTTAAGTCAGTCTCAAGCTAAACTCATTGCAGGTATAACAATGTCTGGATTCATATATCAGCATTTGAAGATCAATAGCATAAAAAAAATACTCTTCACTCAATTTTCTATTTTATCTGGGAATAGAGTACGAAACTGAAGTTGTTGAGATCAGACTGGTATAGTGTCTGGCTTTCTTGTTGGCTTCATTAATTGGCCCATAAATGTTTTTGTGACATGTACGAGAGCAATGAGGATGATAGTGATGTTTATGACATGTAATTTCGAACAATTAATAAGACTTTCCATATATGCGTTGTATTATTACTTATCATCATACTGAAGAACCCGTTGGCTAAATATGCTTGCTTTGCATATATTTGGAAAACACTTGAATACACTTTCTGATGGTTTGGTGAAGTCTCTGCCTAAGGCTGGGGTCCACGTTGGAGATTTGAAAGTCTTGCATTAAAGCCTATGATTCCTTCATGCTTTAAAGTAGCAGTCTTCAATTTTTTATAATAATGATCTTGTGTACTTTGAATTTCCTTCCTTGGACGATCTTTAAGTACAGAATATATAAGGTCTTTTCTCCCAACAAATTTAATACAGTTTAATCAATGCAGATTTTCCAGGAGTTATTCGTGTAATTCCAAACAGAATTCTAAGTGTGCACACAACAAGAAGCTGGGATTTCTTGAGTGTAAAGCCAGATATTGTGAATGGAATTCTTTCAAAGAGTCAATCTGGCAGAGGCACTATCATTGGTATCTTGGACACTGGTCAGTATCAAAGGTCCCAACTTCAAATCATGTAGACATAACATAATCTGATGTCTCTCTATATAGTTTAAAGTGTTGCACCATATGTAATGTGAGTTCCTATAAAGAGAGTTAATTACACAAACTGTGATGAGTCCCACATCAAAGAGTCTCATAAGTGAAGTAATTTATAAGTTAGTTTTTTTGGAATGAGCTCTCTCTTTGGACTTGCGCTCGTAACATTGATCTGTTGAAGTCTCAGTGGTGCTTGATAGTCTTTAACCAAAGCATATGATTGAGTAGGACTGTGATGTTGTCATTGTTGGAACTGCAGGCATATGGCCTGAGTCAGAGAGCTTTAGGGATGAGCATATGGATAATCCACCTTCTCGTTGGCGTGGCATATGCCAAGCAGGAGAAAATTTCAACCACTCCCACTGTAACAGGTCGGTTTAAAACATCATTCTTAATCACTTTTTTAATGTTTGATACTATTCTTGTAGCATAAATGGATTAGTACTGTTTAAATTTAAACATCCAAGTGGCTCCAAATTCAATCAGAAGTAGAAAAGTCTTCCTGTCAGTAAGGTAGGTCTGGAAGCACATTCATACAACTTAGTGATTAATGATGGAGTTTAATTTTGGGCCAATAAACTCAAATTCCAACACAATGAACTTGAGTCTGACCATACATAGCTTCATAATTTACTTCTAAAGATTTCTATATTATTAGGTTCTTGTTTCTCTTCTTTGGATTGTGTAAATCCACGATTATAATGAGTTTTGTTTCTTTTTAATTCCTTTCCACATCCTTAACCATATGATAAAAGAACTTATTTATATAGATACGACTAATTTTCTTAATCATTATTTAGCTCCCTTCAATAAATTTTTACTGCTAATGGTTTGTCTGATCCTCCTAAATCATAAACAACATACAAATCACATACATCCAACACTTATATGAGAGACAACTTGAAGCCTTGGCTTCAAATTACACACAAGTACTAAATATTTCTTGTTTTGCCACACATATCAGTGTCGTTTTTTAATGCTGTCATGTCATACAACAACAAACCTTATCTCACTAGGTGGCGTCAGCTACACAGATCTCGTGGCTCCATTATGTTCAGTCAACAACCAAATCTTTAAATAGAATGTTAACCAAAGGTCCCACTCAATAACTTGGTCAAATGTGATGTCAGGAAAATCATTGGAGCTCGCTGGTATTCCAGAGGCTACGAAGCTGAATTTGGGAAATTAAACACGAGCGATGGATCGGAGTTCTTATCGGCACGAGATGCATCGGGGCATGGGACTCACACGTCATCAACAGCAGGAGGGGTAACAGTAGAGAATGCAAGCATGATGGGACTAGCAAAAGGGTCAGCAAGAGGAGGTGCTCCATCAGCTCACATAGCCGTCTACAAAATCTGCTGGTCTAATGGAGAATGCAGCTCAGCTGATCTTCTTGCAGCATTTGATGATGCAATATTTGATGGGGTTGATGTTCTTTCTGTGTCTTTGGGATCATCTCCTCCGCTTCCTGGTTATGTTGAGGACGTGTTGGCCATTGGATCTTTTCATGCTGTGGCTAAAGGAGTTTCTGTGGTGTGTTCTGGTGGCAATTCTGGGCCTTACCCTCAAACTGTCATAAACACTGCCCCTTGGATTATCACTGTGGCTGCTAGCACTCTTGATAGAGCATTTCCTTCTCTTGTTACCTTGGGAAACAATCAAACCCTACAGGTACGAGCTTCATCTTTGAAATTATTTTAATACATTAAGGCCCACATCGATTCATTAGGTACGTAGCTTGAGGTAATTCTTATCAAATTGGTTTAAGTTATTTTGATAAAAAAAGAGACCTAATATATATTTGATTCACTAAATGCTACTAGTAATATGGTATCAAAAGCGCTATTTGATATAGGACACAACAATGGAGAAAAAATATATGGGAAAAAATAAGAAAGATTGAAGATTGAAGATTGTGAACCTGAGGCTTCTGAGATTCAAAAATAGTAAATCTTATAAAATTAATTTAAGCTATTTTGATAGAAAGATAAGCCTAATATATACCTAATTCACTGAAATCTAATAGAAATGTTCTATCAGGTCTTGCAGAAATGTTTTAGGCCTTTTGAAACACAGATGCATAATATACTCAGTTTTCATTTAAATGTGGATCTTGTTTATGGATATGGTCTGGTTTTTGGTAATGGTGGTCACAATTCAGAAGTGTGCATGCTTCATAGATTATACCTTTTGCAGTGAGTGTGCAGACCCAGAACAAAATATTATTTTGTTTCCTTATATAGGGTCAGAGTTTATATACAGGGAAGGACGTGAACAAGTTTTACCCCATTGTGTACGGAGAAGACATAGCATCTGAAGATTCGGAAGGAGGAAGCGCAAGGTAGAACAAAAATGCTTATGATGAATTCAGATTCACAGCATTAAGAATTAAGAAAAATCAGGTCCTCATCATAAAAAAGAAGGAAACGAGTATGATATAGAACCGTGTATATATTTTGCGCAGAAGCTGTGAAACAGGAAGCCTGAATGCAACATTAGCCAAAGGAAAAGCAATTCTGTGTTTCCAATCTGGATCTCAAAGATCAGCCATGGGTGCTATAAGAACTGTTATGGAAGTCCAAGGTTCTGGTCTCGTATTTGCTCAGTTTCCTACTAAGGATGTTGCTTCATCTTGGAGTATTCCCTCTGTCCAAGTTGACTTCATCACTGCAACATCAATACTCTCATACATGTCAGCTACTAGGTTAGTTCTTACTATTTGGTCACTTTGTTATGTCCTTATAATTAAATTAATAATTATGTTACTAACCATTTTTAATGATTAATAAAGCTAAAAATGTGTAATGGGGAATGTGGCAGGAATCCTGTGGTGAAGTTCAGCAAGTCCAAAACAATAGTGGGACAACAGATATCTCCAGAAGTGGCATTCTTCTCATCGAGAGGACCGAGTTCTTTGTCTCCTTCAGTTTTGAAGGTTCTCATATTCTTGCTCTATATGTAATGGAAAAAAGCTTGACATTATATACCTTTAATCCCTTCCTCTAGTTAGTCGATGCGAGACTATTATATTCTAATATACGTATGTGCAGCCTGACATTGCAGCTCCTGGAGTTGATATTCTAGCAGCATGGTCACCTGCTTCGTCTGATCATGCGACTACGAATGGATTTGTTCCTCTTAACTTCAAGATTGAATCAGGAACCTCAATGTCTTGCCCTCACGTTTCTGCCATTGTGGCTCTTCTCAAATCTATATACCCTACTTGGTCTCCTGCTGCTATCAAATCTGCCCTCATCACTACAGGTAATATTAAAAAAAGGGTCGAGTGTACAATTTTGTCCCAAAAATAACCACTGGGGAGCACTGATATTTGGAAGTTTTTAGAAAAGCAATTCGCCTCAGAAGTGTTAAAAGAAGAGCAAATCTGTCTTAACCATTGAAAAGCTAATATTGACCATTAAATATGGCAGGCAAGTAGCAAAATTGCCACCTTTTGGTTACTTTTCGGGTAAAATTGCTCTTTGAAAAACTTCTAGAACGGGTGCTCCTGGAACAAGTGCTCCTGAGTGGTTGTTTCTTGAGGCAAAATTGCATCTTAACCTTTAAAAAACTCTAATGTTCTAAAAGCAATTCAAGCAAGGGGTTAATTATTTTACTCGTTCATGAATGTGCAGCTTCGTTGAAAAATGAGTACAACCTATATGTTGGAGCAGAGGGAGCTCCACACAAGCAGGCTGATCCATTTGACTATGGAGGTGGACACGTTGATCCCAACAAAGTCATGAATCCTGGTCTCATATACGACTTGGGAACCTCAGATTATGTTCGTTTTCTCTGTTCTCTGGGCTACAACAACACTGCCATAACCTTAATGACCAGATCTCCCGCTAAGTGCCGTAAAACTCCCAAATTCTTGCTCAATCTCAACCTCCCTTCTATTACCATCCCTGAGCTGAATAGTAACCAACCTTTGACTGTGTCGAGAACAGTCACGAACGTGGGACCAGTGGTATCTACGTACGTTGCTCGCGTTGTTGCTCCGATCGGAGTTTCTGTGACGGTTGAACCCCCAGAGTTGAAGTTCGATGCTACGAGGAAGAAACTGAAATTTAAGGTTAGTTTTTGGTCCAAGATTAAGGTTGAAGGTGGTTTCTCGTTTGGGTATCTGTTCTGGGAAGATGGCTCGCATCAAGTGAGGATACCTTTGGTAGTCCGAACTGTTATTGATCAGTTTTATGCAGACGCATAGTCTCACGACTTTGTAAACTGAGAATTATAGAAACCAATCATGATAAATGTGATTTATTTTGAACTGTGCCTAATATGAATATAAAAGGGTTCTCTAATATGTTAATAGGATTCAGGGGAAAAAAAATGTCGGGTGGCAATGTTATGACTTACAAGTTCAAGGGCTTCTCCTTTCTAATATGCGGATATATTGAGATTAGATTTTCCCTTTTGACTTATGATCATCATATTATATTGATGCTTTCATTAAGAGCCTGAACTACAAAGGAGGGTTCTGAGTTCTAAAGTGAAGTACTTGTGGAGTGATGACTTATAAGTTCAAAAGGTTATCCTTTAGGTAGTCTATTATTAGGATGGAGCTCTCCTTTTGCTTATAATAATCAAATTAGGATACAAGTGGTCCAGAGACTTGCAAAAAAAAAAAAAGAAGAAGAAGAAGGGTTCCAATATTTCAATGAAGCGCTTGGAGTGGAGTGTACAGTGTACCCTACCAAACCACCTGAAGTTTGAAAGCAAAAACAACATATATGATCAATCAATGGGTTTCCAAGTCACCACAAGGATGGGGAGTTGTGAAAGTGAAGTGAGATGAATGATAAGATATGAGAGGTGAATGGATAGGAGTGGAGTGAGTTAAAGAGACATGATGTATGTATTTGCGCCTGCTTTGAAGGAGAGAAGAGAATGAGAGCAAGTGGTGGAGGGAGAGAAACAGCGTCGTTTTGGTGGGTTCAATTGTGAGTATGGGAGTGATGTTAGTAAATGCTCCGTTGGGTCTAAAATAAAAGATCAATTTAATTTTTTTTTAAAGAGATTAAAAAAGTTAATTAAATTATTTTAAAATATTTATATATATTTTTTCTCTAATACATTTTGTCTAACTTATAAATTAATATATAATCTTATGATATAATAATTACATAATTTATTTAACTTCTTAATTACTAAAAAAAGTGAAATATATCTTATATTTAGAATAGAAAGTAATAGGAAAAGGAAGTCCAAAGCTACAGGGACCATCCACGTAAAATTATGGAGTGACGTGTGTACTTTGTAGTCTTGTGTCTCTATGGTCAAGCGTCGGCCTAACTCTCACAGGCTCCGTGGACACCATTAGTGACCCTCCCACTCATTCACGTCCAATAAGTGTAATATCCCACACAAATTGGTCCAGCTGATGAAGATTGACTCAAATAATTGATTTATATAATTGTGAATTCGAACCACACCATAATAATATCAGAACTTTACTTGTGTCAATTTATGAGTACCTTTGCTTACTTCTTGAGCCCATACTTATTAGTCAAAGTTCCTTCCACCAGAGGTAACACAAGTTTGTTAACTTAAATACAGTTGTCTGAATCAATATGTTCACTCTGGTTTTTAATATAGGATATTTTCTTTCTAGTCCTAATTACAAGATAACATTGAGAATTACTTTTGGTCATAATCATATGACAAAATTATAATTTTTGTCAATTTCTTCCTAAAATACCCCCTATTGATACTTTCTTAATAATAATTAAACACAATAATAATTTAATAATGTGCCTATATATTCTATAAAGTAAGTAATGTTTGCAACTCATTAATATTACATACCACTCTGGTCATGTTTATAAGTTCATCCTAACTAAATCACATATACCAAGGAGGGACAGTTAGCTCAATGATTTTAGGGTAAATTTTCAAATTTTCCCTCATTTATGAATTGATATCTTTTAACTCTTTCTTCTCTCTCTATTTTTATTAATGCAATTAATATGGATAAAACTGTCACAATTTCATTTATTACATTAAAGAGGACTTCTAAATAGAACCAAATATTTTGGTCAAAATGGACTTATAAATAGGGTCAAAGGGGGTACACCTTAATTCTACTCTTTTTTAATAAAATAATTTTGAGCAATTTTTGTCATATTTTTCCTATACAATTTTACCGGTGTTGGTTCTGAATTGGTACATGAATTATGGAATATATCATAGGACAGTGATATAAGGAATTATGATGTTTAAGCTGAAACATACGTCGTTTATTTATGATATAAAGCACAATTTATATATGAATGAAGTATTATGTGAAATCAACAAGGTAATTGTGGTGCAAAATTTATATAAAGGGCATTTTAGAAAAATGAATAAAATTAACTAATTTAAATCATATCCTTAATATGTCAAAAAGTGGTTAATATATCTTAAAATTAGGACCAGAGCCCAGAGGTAGTATTTAGAGACTTAATCTTAGTTCTAATTATAAGACATAGTTATGATATTTATCAATCTTTTACTAATTTATCTCTATTGTTGCCCTCTCAATAATAATCAAGAAAAAGAGGGAAGAGGGGAATTGACGAAGATGAATAAGGTGTTTTAAAAAATACATATCATATTAATTAACTTAGCCAACTTCCTTAATATAATTAAATTAAATAAAGATATCCTATATTAAGGATG
This sequence comes from Acacia acuminata, assembly GCA_019022655.1. Lineage (NCBI taxonomy): Eukaryota > Viridiplantae > Streptophyta > Magnoliopsida > Fabales > Fabaceae > Acacia > Acacia acuminata. The sequence continues at coordinate 2,988,047 of JAFJYI010000025.1, read as the reverse complement.
AAAGTGAGTAGTTTTTAAAGTTAAACTTACAATGAAATTTTAAGCATATTATTCTTAGTTGGAATTATACTAACATTTTTTGAAAAAAGAAAGGTTTACATGTTTTTTCCTAAAAATTGATAGTATATTTTATTAGATTTAATTAGTGTTTGATTATTTGTATCATGACTCATAAATAGCATATTTTTGCTTTTATACGGTTAATGTTAGGTTCTAAAATTTTCAATTATATATATAGTATTGAGATAAATAAGGTGTTATTCCAAAAAGGCAAAAAACAAAAAACAAAAAACAAAAAAAAAAAAAAAATCCGCACCGCCAGCAAAATATCTTATTGTGAGGCCGAAAAATATCCTTATTAATTTGATAGTCAAAATAGTGCATTTTTTATTTTTCCTTTTAAATTGAGATATATTCACATTATTAATATAATATGAAATAAATACAAATTACTTTATCAATAACTTAAAAACAGTACAAATTTATTTCATAAAAAATATATTTTAAAAAAGTGTCACTTTTTCTTGTCTTTCATTAAAGATGAGACTTTCATGAAAAGAAGACTTAAGATGCTTTTCTATATAAACTTTTATATAGTAAAGAGTGACCTTATTCTAGCTTTAAAGATTAAATCAGGATAAACATTATATTATGGAGACCACAAGATCAAACTAAGTACTTGTTTCAGTCATAAATATAAAATAAAATTGATTTTTTAGAGAGATTAATGAAGCTAATTAAATTATTTTAGATTTTTTTTTATTTTTTATCCAAATTAATTAGTTTAACTAATATACTACAGATACACAACATATGATATTATTATATAACTTATTTAGTTTATTTAACCTTTCCAAAAAAATCAACTCGTCTTATATTTAGGATCAGAGAAATTACCATTCCATTTCTTTTTAAGTCCTTTTTGACCTCTTCAATCCCTATTCTCATTAGCCGCCATTTTGATCAACTTTTGTTTTGAATTTGTACCGCAAAACTCAATGATTAAAAACTAATCCAATCATTATTTCGAGTGCTTTTGTAAAAGTAATTAATAATTGATTAAAATCACATTTAGCGGTAATGACAAGATGGATTGTATACAGTAGACATGTCTATGGATCAAATTCTCTTGATACAATTAAAACTAAAATCATACTTAAAACTTGCTCTAGATTGGTTCTAGAGGAGATTATTGTATAATAACAACTTTATTTGATTTTGATCCCTGTTTATTTTTTTATTTTTTGATACACATGGTAGGGGAGGGCGGGGGTTTGAACCCGGGCGTAGAGAGAGGAGCTAAACTCTCATGCCATTTAGCTTATTAAAAAGTGTACCATTTATTTGTTTTTCTAATCGTATTACCAAATGAATTTGTGTATTCATACACTCACTGTTTTAAATTGACACACAAACACACATATTTTATACACCGGAATAAATAAATTGATAATATATAATTTACTTCTACATCATATAAAGTTACAGACTATGACGAAGGTTTTTTTCTTATATTCGGGGTAATACACGAAAAACAGATTAATGAAAACCTATCATCAAATTCAAAAATAAAAAGAAAATGTTTTTATGTATCTGTCTGACTGTTTCCCTTCTTTTTTTTTTTTTTTTTTTTTTTTTTTGCAACGGCATTCTTTTTGTGGGGAGAATGATTTTTACGTTTGAGCTATAGAAAATAATATTAAAAAAAAAAAAATTTTTATTGATAAATGAATATAAAGATTAATTAGTGAATCAGTTACTGTTAATAATTTATAAGACTTATCAATGTATTGTCTCCTTTGATTGAGATCTAAAAATAACCCTCCATCCTTTTGCCAGTGCAGGACTAAAAGAGTAGTAAATATAGTAAATATATAAGGGACGGAAATGAAAATAGGATTTGGCAAAAAAGAAAAAAAGAAATGAAAAAAGGAGCTTGGGGAAAAGTGACCGTCGGATCAATCGTGCCCGTAATCATCCCAATGGTCACATCAGAAAACAGATGGCAGGCACAAACAACTGGAACGATTAATTTATAAAATTAAGCTCATTACGAGGCGTGATTTACGCCTCTAAGCAACCCCTTTCTCGTAAATATCCCAATCATTTTTCTTTACCCCAAATTAGCTGTCTTCCCACAAAACAAAAAAACAAAACTTTTCATGCACAAATTATAGAAAAAAGGGAGATGATAGTGAGGTCCCAAGAAACATACAAAATATCAATAAAGTCTCAACTGAAAATCATATATATAAAAAGTTCTTAAAGATTTTTTTGATATTATTTATATTAACAACATGAAGAGTTATATTCACAACAAAATTTAAAAATTTGGCCATTCACAACAGAAAAAACTATATTCGAACAAAAATTGCTATTCACAACAAAATTTAAACACCTAAATTTTGTTTCAAACTCAGGTCCCTAAGCGTACGAAGGTCATTCACAAGAAGAAGTGTTATATTTATAACAAAATTTAAAACCTGATCATTTAAAAAAAAGTTATATTCACAATAGGAAGTGCTATATTCACAACAAAATTTAAACACCTAGATTTTGTTTCAAACTCAGGTCTCTAAGCGCATAGAAGCCATTCACAACAGAAAAAACTAGATTCACAATCGGAAGTCTTATATTCACAATAAAATTTAAAACCTAATTCACAAAAGAAAAAACTATATTTACAATAAGAAGTATATATTCACAACAAAATTTAAATATCTAGATTTTGTTTTGATACAAATAATATCAAAAAAGTCTTTGATTTTTTGATATGGTTGGGTTAAGACTTTTTTGATATTTTGTATATTTTTTGGGACCTGACTGTCATTTTCCCTATAAAAAAAAGGCTACAAAGAATTATAAGTAAGAGAACCGAGAAGTTATCAATAGGAAGATTGGAAGAGTATTACTCATGTATTACTTCTGATTCTAAAAGTATAATTTATATTATAAGTTATCTCCTATATTTAGAGCTGGTAATATGGATTATATTTACCCAAACAACCGAGCAGTTATCTACCTGAAGAGTTCATTAAAATTAATGAAGTTTTAAAAATGTGAGAAAGATTGCTTGTGTATGTATCCAAAAACTTATAAAAATGATGGGGGAAAATAAAATAAAAAACATATCACGAACATGCATGTTAAAACGCGAGTTTTTTTTTTTTTTTCTCAGAAAACACGAGTTGACTTACAGAGTCAAGTAAGCTCATGTTTCTAAGTTCCGAAAACGAGTTAGCCCCGCTTATATAAAATCTTAAATCCCTATTCTTGCATGTTGCATGCTTCATTGGGTGGAAGACTGGGAGTGGGACCTATCTTGATATAACTCGGCTAGATCACTAATGTTTTTTATAATTTATGACGTAAATATATGAAAAAAAAAATTATCTCGATTTATAAAAAAAAGTACTTTTAAAAAGCCGCGAGTGTTTCCCAAACATGCAAGGGCGAGTTGCTTTATGGCGAAACCAAATAGTGCGTCCAAAAGCTCCACTTGTCCATTGTACAAGTTTGAACCCGGACAATATTTTAAACACCAATTTCTTGGCCCGTTGCCCCACTTGCTCCCACAGTCAAAGTGTCAAACTATGGAACTTTTTTATTGATATTTTGTTATTCATATATAGATTTTTAGTTTTCTCGTGTTAATTTTTTTTTTCTGATTTTAGTTTACCATTTGATCGAAAGGTTAATATGTTGAATTGAACATGTCCACCAATAAGATTATTAGAAAAAGAGTTATTGTTGAAAAAAATTCCTAATAATATGTAAAATAAAAATGATGGATAAATGTTTAAAATTATATATTTCAATAATTACTCCCACTGGTCCTTTTTTAGAGGCATTTTTTTTTTTTTACTGGGCAAAACAAAATAGCGGATAAGATTAATTAAAAACAATAAATGTGTAAAAAAATATCTTTTTTTTAAATATGTCCCTTTTATGAAAAGAGAATAAGTAAAAATATAAGAGAGAATGACTAGGAAATATGACTAGGAAATGATTAATAAAAGAGAATTACTGGTGAGTAGGTAATAATTAATATAAATATATGTATTTAATATGGGTATAAAAAAGTAGTTTAAATTTTGAGATATAAAAAAAAAAGTTGTTTATATTAAGAACCAATGTTTATAGAGAGAAATTTATTTATCAAATGGATTGGAGTGAGTATTCATCAATTAAAATAAAATATATATATATATATATATATATATATGACGCGATTGCATGCAAGTTTATGTTACAAGTCTATCTTTTTTTTTCTTAAAAAAGCCAAAATTGATCCAAGTTTATTTAATTTTTTATTTAGACAATCTTCCTGTAGGCTGATAATATTGAAACAAAATCACTTGTCACGACTATCACTTTTTGACGAGTTTTTAGTTTTTGAAACAAGTGATTCTTTTAAATTAAAAGTAAAATTTGAATTTGAAATTTTGAATGTTTTTGTACAGCCCCATATTAAGAAAATACCTTTGAACAAAATATGATATTGACAATAATCCATGTTTTAAAACATGGTTTGATCAACTCAAGTTATATTCCACTCACACCAAATCAGAAAAAAAAAAAAAAATAGCCCGGGCAAAAAATTTTAACTTTTTTTGGAGAGATTAAGGAAATTATAAGCTAAAAAATTAAACGTATTTTTATTTTTATTTTTTCTTCAAACTAATTAGTTTACCTTATAAACTAATATATAATTTCGGAACAAATATAAAATGATTAAGTAACTTATTTTTTTATAAGATCATTTGCCGAGGAGGTAAGACACTAATTAATAAATATAGTTGGTCATTTTATAAAATTTTTGTTTGTTTCCAAATAGCATTAAATATTTTTTTTTCCATGTATACCCATAATTAAAAAGGTACAAAGTGACAATAATAATTAATAAAAATTAATTAACACTCTTTTTTTAAGGAAAAAAATAATAATATGATATTAGAGTTTAGTGTAATTAATAGGGATAATATTGAAAATTATTTAAATTTTAGGACAAATTTAATGACTTTAACTTTTTTAATTGACTTATAAGAATTGGTAGTTGGTTCCTTAAATAAGGACCAGGAGGAAGTATTTACTAAATAAGTATCAAATAACCTTAAAATACAAATAAATAATAACCGATAATTATAAATCAAAACAATATATAAATGAAACCAACATTTTCAAGATCTCAAACAAGAATTTTACTTTCCTCTCAAATTCAATGAGTAATGAAACAAACATTATCCTTACGAGAGAAAATTAAAAACACTAGTGCAAAAAAAGGCTTTAAGACCGACAAAAGAGGTATTGTAAAGACCGAATCATGCGACCGGTCTTGTTCCAAAGGTCTTAAAAGTCCAGTAACTTTTAAGACCTAGGATGAACGACCAACCGGTCTTAAAAATTTAGACCGAACTTTTAAAATATCCGGTCTTAAAAGTGTTTCAAAATAAATAAATAAAAAAAGAGAAAACCCAAATGAAACAACCGATCCCAAATCACCAGATCTGGCAACATTTTGAATGTCCCTCCGTCATCAGCGACGGAGAACCAAAAGAAGATTGGAAGCAAAGCACCAACAAGAAAAACAAAAAAGAAGAGAAGATTGGAAGCAACACCAACAAGAAAAACAAAAAAGATGAATGTCCGAGAAATAAGAAAACATAACAAGAAATAGAAATCATTCACCGTGGAAATCGAATTTGAATCAATATAAAATCGAGATGAAATTGAAGTCCAGATCTACAAAAAAATCACAAGCTTAAAGCAACCAAATCTGAGCAGGATCCTCTTGTCGATCCTGGCAAAGCTTCAAGCAACCAAAATCAAAGTCCAGATCTGAGCAGGAGCGGTTAAGGTAGGAGCAAACAAGCTTAAACAAGAACAGATCTGGGTTTGATTTTACGCCGAATCTGTGCGAAGGCGGTGTAGGAGGAGCCATAGATTGAAGAGGAAGGAGCCGTCGTCGTCTAGAATCCTCGAAGATGCGCTGCTACATCGAGGATTGGAGTTGATGCCATCGCAAAACCCTCGAAGCATCTCACTTCCAACGTTGCCAAGGATTTGATTGTGTGGCTCTTAGGAAGACTTATGAAGATTGCGAGTAGATTAGAGGAAGAGGATGTCATTCTTGCTGAGGATTTGAGAACTAAGCAAATGTTATTCACCAAGAAGACAAGTACGCTCACGGACTTAACGAGTTTAGTAAATTTAGTTTTTCCTTAACACTTTTAAGACCGGTTGTTTGTAAAAAGAGGTCTTAAAAGTATATTTTTAAGACCGACTCTTTATAATCCGGTCTTAAAAGTGTTCTATATATTTACGAAATTGCCACCAAGAAGACAAACACGCTCACGGGCTTAACGAGTTTAGTGAATTTAGTTTTTTCTTAACACTTTTAAGACCGGTTGTTTGTAAAAAGAGGTCTTAAAGGTATATTTTTAAGACCGACTCTTTATAATCCGGTCTTAAAAGTGTTCTATATATTTACGAAATTGCCACCAAGAAGACAAACACGATCACGGGCTTAACGAGTTTAGCGAATTTATTTTTTTAACACTTTTAAGACCGGGTTGTTTGTAAAAACAAGTCTTAAAAGTATATTTTTAGGACCGACTTTTTATAATCCGTCTTAAAAGTGTTTTATATATTGTGCAATTATCTTAATTAAGTTGTTAGAGAGATTTTAGGAATTAAGTTAGCAAATCATGGTTTTTTGAATTTCGTAATTATATTCCTGATTGTAATCATCTTAATTAAGTTGTTAGAGAGATTTTAGGAATTAAATTAGCAAATCATGGTTTTTTGAATTTCGTAATTATATTCCGATTGTAATCATTTTAATTAAGTTGTTAGAGAGATTTTAGGAATTAAGTTAACAGATCATAATTTATTGAATTGCGTAATTATATTCCTGATCGTAATCTCTAGATTATAGAATCTACCTGGTCAAAAGATTATTTACTTATTAGCATCTCGTATATAATTTCAATTAAGCGAAGGAATAAATCATCGCATTCTTAGACTCATCTATGATCGGCGTCTTCTCATAATATTTACTAAATTGCCAGGTCACACTTTTAAGACCGGATATTTTATAACCGATCTTAAAAGTGTTCTATATATTTACGAAATTGCCACCGGTCATACTTTTAAGACCGGATCTTTTATAATCCGGTCTTAAAAGTGTTCTATATATTTACGAAAGTGCCACCGGTCATACCAAAAAGTTCTTTATATTTACGAAACTGCCACCGGTCACATTTTTAAGACTTGATTCTCTATAATCCGGTCTAAATGAGCGGCGGTTTAAAGCTCTTTTTTGCACTAGTAAAAATTAACTAGGGCTAAATTTGTGGCCAAATAAAATATCATATAATAAATATATATTTCTTAACAAATTTTATATGATCATAGGATCAACTGGGGCAAGGTCCCAGCTCTTTCGCCACTGATTCCACTCAAATTGAATAGTGCGGATTGGATGTGTTGGACTGTTTGTTTTGATCTTTTGAAGAATACAGAAGCTTGTTTGACTGACAAAATACTAATATTGCTCCTCTTCATAAAAGTTTAATAACCAAACTACGTCGTTTAAAAAATCATTTATAAGTACTATATATTGAATCTTATTTTAAGTATGTCCTTATTTTTAATATGACATGTAAGATAAAAGAAATAGATTAACAATGAGAAATTGAAGATGTCAAGGTTATTAATAATGTGAAATGTTAAATAGAATATAAAAAGTTCGATTTATAAAAAAATAAAAAATAAAAGTTAATGTCCGGATCGGACCGGTTTGTCGGTTTCTGGTTCAGGTTTTAAAACCCTAAAAAAAAGATATGAAAGATATTTCAGTATGAAAGAAAAATGGTGATAGAGAATAAAGTTAAGGAAAGATTAATTAGGAGATGATAAAAACGCATTAAATATTTAAATAATTCCAAGTGAAGTCTTTTAAAAAAATAATTGATACAATTCAAAGATCTATGTCTTAATAAATACTAAATGAGTATATCTCCTAACAATAAGATAAGATAGCTGAGATAATAAGACTGACAGAGGGATGGAATAGAAATTAAAAATTAAAAATAATGAACACGCTCCCAACTCCCTAGTCACACTGTTTTGAAACTTTTATGGTCAGTCAAGTGAATCTCAGCCGTTGATCACCTTCAATGGGCAAACTATGAAACTGTGATGATCAAAGTAGCTGTGAAGTAAAAGTCAAAACTGCCGCGGGACTCACATTAAAGTTTTGGATTTAATTGGGAGGACTGAACCAGGGCCATCAAGTCAGTTATCCAATTAGTCAAAATATGTCAATAAATCCTGTTTTTTGTCCAAAAAAATATTTGAATTCAAAATGTTACTCCTATATATTATTGAAATTATAATGTATTTTTAAAACTTATCTACTCTTGCGACACATCATCTCACCGCCCGCCAGCCGTAGTACCAAAAAAATATTAATTAAATCATGATTACATTCAAGATTTTATTACATAAATTAAATTACAAGAGTTTAATATTCATATTTTATCGGAAAAAAATATCCATATATAATAATGATGAATTCAACTAGTTTACCATCATGCTGAAAGGAAAAGGGTTCGTGTGAATACCAAGGATAGGATGAACCTTCAACAGCTTTTTATACCATATGTTTTTTTTGGATTTAATATAAATTTGAACATATTGCTTTTTTAATGAAAACTTCCAGAACTATTAAAAAAAAAAAAAAAAAAAAAAAAAAAAACAATAACTAGAAAACTTTCAAAACAAAAATGATCAAATAAGAAAGCATAAATATGCCCACGTGAAATCACGCGTGGCATAACTATAAGGTCTGATAAAAATAAAAATAAAAAGAACAAAAAAAAAAAAACCAGCCAGATGCCCATATTGCTCTTGTTTTATCGCTTATTGCTCTTATTTTAATGTTTTTAGTGACAACATTGAACATTAAAAAAAAAATATACCAAAAAAAAAAATATTTTTGCATATATCACGACATATATGAATTAGTGTTAAAAAATTATGTTTATATAAATCGAGATAAAACTCTTTTTACATATTTATCTCGGATATGATAAATGAAAACTTCTAAGTTAAGAGTAGAGATTAACCCAGTAAAAAAATGGTGCACAAATAGATAAAAATAAAATGTTGCAAATTGCAGAGTTACAAAATGGATAAATTCATTTTAAGTAAATATTACGAAGTATTTATCAGTGTTCCTATTTTCAGGATATGTTACTTTAATTTGAATTTAATAATAATTTGTATGATTATAAAGAACTATTTTAAGAATATATTACCCCAGTAACATGGTCAACCCCACCACAAAGACCAAATGTCCCACGCCTTATTCAGCCACCCTCTCTTGGAAAATTTGGTAAGCATATTTAAATTGAAATTTGGTAGTGAGAGGCTTCGTGAGAAGAAAAGGAGAAAAAGATAAAGATACAACCAATAATCCAGCAACTGTTTCGCTCGCGAATCTCCCTCTATTTGTTTCTTTGCTTTCTTTCTACCCACAAAAAATTAAAAACTCTTGTGTGGTTTTGCATCATTCCTTCCTTCGTCTTCTTCTATCAGGTAATAAAAATTTCACGAGCTTCATAGTTTCAAAATCTTTGCTTCGGATACTGATTGAATAAACTGTGTGCAGAAATGGAGTTTGTTGTAGCCGAAGCTTTGAAACCCAGTTTACGAACAGAACTTTCTTTTCAACAGAAAACGTTTTGCGAGGAAATTTTGCACCTGAACGGAAACAACGGCGTCACCGGCGAGGATTTCTCGGTGGATGACCTTCTTGACTTGTCTCACGATGAGTTTCAGCATGTGTTTGTTGACGACGAGGAGAAAAAAGATGGTTCCTTTGTTTCCGACGATGTGAACTCTAACTCCGGCAGTGATTCCGGCACCGGAGATTCAGAGTCGGCTTTCGCAAGCGAGCTCGCTGTTCCGGTAAGTTTAATTTTACAAGCTTCGTGATTTTCATTTTTGTTCTGACGAGGAATTGAAATTTAAAACCTGTTCGAATATTCTACAGGCCGATGATATAGCAGACCTAGAGTGGGTTTCTCACTTTGTAGACGATTCTCTTCTAGAGTTATCGTATCCGGTTTACTCAGAGCAGTTGAAGGCGGAGAAGCACTCTGCGACGGAGCTCAGACCGGACTCAACGACGGCGAAAACTCCTCGTTTTCCGTCTAAAATTCCGGTGAAAACGAGAAGTACCAAATATAGAAAAGCCAACGCTCGTGTCTGGTCATCCAGCTCGTTTCTCTTCGTTTCCCGGCCATCTCCGAAGTCATCCTCGGCTGTCGTCTTGGCCGGTGAACCGTCGGCGATGAAGCAGAAAAAGAGGAAGCCGGTAGAGGGGGAAACGAGTGGATCCCAGCTACAGCGTCGGTGTAGTCATTGTCATGTGCAAAAGACGCCACAGTGGAGAACCGGCCCACTAGGCGCCAAAACCCTGTGTAACGCGTGCGGTGTCCGGTTTAAGTCCGGTCGGCTTTTTCCAGAGTATAGACCAGCCTGTAGCCCAACTTTCTCGACCGATTTGCACTCAAATAGCCATCGCAAAGTGTTGGAGATTAGGAGGAGGAAGGAGACTGTTGGTCCAGAGGCCGGTTTGAGCCAAACACAGATGGTTCAGAGCTTCTGAAGTTTCAAAGTTCACAATAGGAATATAGTAAACCGGATCCAAACCGGGTTGGTTTTTTGTACCATAGTAGTTAACGGTCAGTCTTAATTAGTGGAGGTCAGCTAGGAAAGTTACAAGTAGGTGTTAATTAGGCGGAGATTGATTGTTTGTATTACTTTAGAATTTAAGGCAGTTGATTTAACTTATATTTTAATACTAGGGTAAAGTAGAAGCAGAGTAGACTCTATATATATTTATATATATATATGAATATATGTAAGTCTTTTAATTTGAGCCATTTAAATTGTAGGTCTTTGATATTTAAATTGCATTTGAATCATTCAAGTTTGCTTGCTCAGTGTGGAGTGATGTGATGGTGACGATGGATTCAAAGAAACAGGGATTGTGATTGAAAGTTGAAACTTTTAAAGTTGTGTATTATTGATTTGAGACCACTGAATCTTTGGTAGTGCCAAATGGAGAGGTCAAGTGGGAAGCAGGCAATGTGAGGAAGATATAAGTTGAGCCGAGATTTTTTTTTTTTTTTTTTTTTTTTTTTTTTTTTTTTTTTTTCAGGATCATATTTTAATAAATGTAAATCGATCTCCCCAAAGTATCATTTCTATAACATTAGTTTATATTGCTATATCAATTTATGAATTTATAAAATTGTAATTTAGTTTGAAGAAAATTAATAAACATTAGAAATAAAATATATTTATAATTAAGACTAACCTCCTAACCCGCACTTATATTTAAGATTGGAGGAGTATTAGGTTTATTTGAATTTATATGAATTGATATGGTACCAAATATCATATAATTATAAAAATAAATATTTTTTATTATTTACTAAAATATAAAAGTGTTATAGCCTTATCAAAACTAGTGTAAAAACTTACATTTTTACTGGAATGACACATTTTAAGACATAAGTAAAAAAAGTAAAAACATAAGTTTTTACGTTTTCAATGAAGAAGGATGAGAAGATGTAGACAACTTTAGATGTTGATGTCCATGATGAGAAAAACTTGATTGAAATTGAAGTGAGAGAACATATGATAGTCATGATTTAAACATTTTAAGTTTTGCAAATGAACTTGTTATAAAATCAAAATATAAGGACATGCAACTAATGCAAGATGATATGTTTGATTTTAATCAATTGATATAATTTAGGAATTGTTAAATTTTATTCCTCTAATATGTCTTGGAATTTGATTGGAGGAGTTGTTAAATTTTTTTGTGTTTTTGGACTTATATTTTATATAATTATGTGACTTATATTTCTTAAATATAAAGTTGTTTATTGAATTTTAAGTAGTGATTTATGTTTTTTTTTGTGCATAAATAAAATTTGTATTTTGACATCAAGTAGTAGAAATTGTACATTTCAGATCGTTTGTACGATTTACATTTCTACCACTCTTTTCATTTCTTCGTAGAAATTCGATTTTGACAATATTGATATCCAAGAAAATTTCAATTTTATTCTAAATTTGAGCATGAATTCATTATTTTTGGTAATGGTCGAACAATTTAATTTTGATTGGAATGCTTTGCATTTTAAAGTTCCAAGCTCACATAGTTACATTATTCTTTAAGTTAACAGTTAACGCAATTTATATTTCTTTATTTCAAATACAAACAAGTAAAATAATATATATATATATATATATATAATTAAATTTTTAATATTCAAACTTAAGAATGAGCTTTTCCTTTTCTTTGAGATGAGCAGAGGATCTATATATGTGCAATGTGATTTTAGAAAGATATATGCAGAATGTTAATATACTTTATTATTTAATATTAAGAAGTTTTAATATTTATTTAAATGATTTTTTCAGCTGAAGAAATTGATCATTTAATAAATAAATGGTAGGAGAAGTATTACATCAAAATCCAATCAAAATGAAAGACCACCGTCGTCTTCTTGAGGCTGTAGAATCAGGATATTATGAAGTTGACATATAGTTTTCTGTACCGTACATAATAGACAATAAAGGGCTAATTAAGGATTATGTATGCGATCAATGGATGGCAGGAAAATGGCATACAAGCAAAACAAAAAAAAAAAAAAGATATTTATGCATGCATAGGCATTAATAAAAATTAGAATTAGAATTAGAATTATTTTGGCCGGTAAAAAGGCCGATAAGAAATGTAGGCGGGAGGGAAAGCGTGAGCCGCCCTTGAAATGAACGTGCATGCATGTGAAACCAATTATGGAGGGTGGTGGTGGGTCAGTGGGACATCATCAAATATAACAATCCACCGATTCATGTTCAATGCACTTCACTGTGCATCAGTGGATCGACATAAATGGATTATTATTGGTCATATCATTTCTCTTACCAAACAAAAAAAAAAAAAAAAAAAAAAAGGAAAGACACTATAGAGCAACCACCCACTTATGAATCAACGTAATACCATGGTGTTATTTATAAATATAAATTAACTAACTCTCACATATAATGAAAGTTAATTAACTTATTAATTATGAGTTAAGAGTTTTGAATTTTACCCTTACCTAAGATTGGTTTCAAAAGTTGACATAAATAAATTTCTTTTATTTATTGCAATTAAAAGGGGGATCAAAAAGTAAGAAACTCATTTATTACCCTAAAATATATTATAATAAAGATTAAATTTTTTAGTCAATCGACTTTTTTTTTTTCAATCAAGAGCTATTTATATTATTACTGCAAACTGGTGCAATACATGAAAATAAACTGAAAATGGAATACAAACAAAGTCAAATCAAATACAACAAAATAAACCAAAGATAAGAATAACCAATCACCGTACATTAAAGATTCAAGAGTAGAAGTAAAAGTATGGACAAAATCGGCCTTCTCGATATCCAAGGTTAGCAATGACATGAAAGAAAGTGTTGGTTGTAAACCCACCCTAACTACACACTTTCTTATAAGCATTAGCCGCAATTAATTAGCATATGATGTATAGACACCCCGACTTAGGGTAAAGATCAAAGAAAATCCAACCTCAAAAAGAAGAAAACCCATGATATCCTGAAGAACACTTATGCTCCTCCGTTCAAGCAAATATGGTGACCTCGACCACAATCGAATAACACCTCTTGAAATCTTCCCCTAAGAACACAGATCCAAGCCACCAAGAGATAGCCGAATCTAATAACGTTCGAAAAACCATCCAACCAAGAGGATTTATTGTTCGATCTCACAGATCTATTTATTTCCTGAAAAAACAAGAACACCACCACAAAATCCAACACCACAAAAAAAAAAAAAGACAAATAGCTCTCACCGCCACAGAACAGATCTGAAGAAGAAGAGAGAAAAACTCGCCACAAGGATGAGAGAAATCCACAACCCCCAGAAATCAGAGGGAGAAGGCCACAGATCAAAGATCTGGGAACCGATCTACCACTCTGACGCAGTTGTGGCATAAAATGATATTCGCCGATGGCTTGTGATGGTGCCACAAGCCACCGGCGAGAAAGAGATGAAGGAGGGTTGTGAGGTAGAGAAGAGAGTTAAAACTTTCATGTTGACATTAACTCTGAAGAAACTTTCAAAGCAAAATTGTTTTTTAGTGAAAATGGATGAATTTAGTGAAATAGACTTATAAATAAGGTTAGAATAGAAAGAATGTATTTACATTCTAATGTATAAATCTCGTCATGGTGATGAACACCATGTGATAAGCACGTGGACCTAATCTATGATACAATAGCTAGTGTGCTAAGTAGGGTTGTCCAAAAAACCTGAGGTCTGGTTGACCTGGTCTAGAGTAAAGAAAAATTAGTCCAAGACAATTTGACCAGACTAGATCGGATCAAACTACCCAGGTTGGACTGGACTTCGGTCCAGGGGCTTAGATCCCCTGGATTGGTTCGGTCTAACCTGAGGTCTTCTTTTTTTGGTAAATCACTACTACACTGAGTCGCTCACTAGAGTCTGAACATCCTAATGTGATTTTTAATTTATAGGAATCACTTTTTCTTACTTTCGGAAGTCAAATGAAACCAGAGCTAAAATATTGCCTCCTAAAGCAACAAAAAAAAAAAAAAAACTGGACCGCTTGGACTGGTCTAGGTAGTCCCTCGGTCCTCCTGGGTCCAAACTTTGGGCTGGTACCGGACCTGATCATATTTTCCAACCTGAGGTCATATCGGGCCAAACCTCGGGTTGACCTCCAATCCGGTCTGGCCCGGTCCTTGAACATCCCTATTGCTAAGTATGTAAGACTTCGAATTGTTGGGGATGTGTTAGAGATGCTTGTTTGGGATCTCCTAAAAGAAATACTACTCCCTTCAGTCTTAAATATAGGACAAAATTTATAATGCAACTTGTACTATAAACTTTATCCTATATTTAGAACTGGACGTAGTAACATTTTGTATTTTACAAGACAAAATTGAAAATTCCCCATTGTATATATGTTACTTGAAATAAACTAAATCAAACACCCAATCTCGATTTTAGTGTTTGCTTGGGATTGATTGAAGAAGTGTGTAATCACTCTAAGATTCTGTCATATGCGCCGAAGCGGAGACCTCTCCCAGGGAAGATTTTTACATTCGCAAGGACTTGAAACCGAGACCTCTTTGCTTAAACGACCAAAACCTCTTCTACTCAGGCCAACTTCCACTGGTTGATTAAAGTTGGTTGATGTGGCGATGTAGGTGTTAACAGCAATAATTGTTGACATTTTAGGAAAAAGGCACTTCATGAAGCCATTTATAATTTGGAATACCAAACCATATCCTTATGTTTGAGACTAAAAGAAGTACTATCTTCGGTTTAAATATAGGATAAAGTTTATAATACAATATATTTAGCACCGGAGGGAGTAGCTCTCATTCAAAAAACAACAAAGGGACCAAAAAACAAAAGAAACTGCAAATGAAAGAAAGTCGATTATCTATGAGCAGTACATTTTGTTGTTGTTTCCATGTCGCTTTTTCCTGCAAATACTTCTTTTATTTCACGTTTTTTTTTTTTTATGGTTGAATTTCTCAAACAAATACAGAATAAAAAAGAGCCCGTTTTTTTTTTAACAAAAATGGTGGTAAAGTTTGTAACCACTCTAAAATTCTGTCATGCGTCGAAATGGAGACCTCTCCTAGGAAAGATTTTTGCATTCACAAGGGCTTGAAACCGAGACCTCTTTACTTAAACGACCAAAACTCCTTCTACTCAGGCCAACTTCCGCTGGTTGATTGAAGTTGGTTGTTAACAACACTAATTGTTGACATTTTAGGAAAAGGGCACTTCATGAGGCCATTTATAATTTGGAATACCAAACCATATCCTTATGTTTGAGACTAAAAGAAGTACTACTTTCGGTTTAAATATAGGATAAAGTTTATAATACAATATATTTAGATATTTAGCACCGGAGGGAGTAGCTCTCATTCAAAAAACAACAAAGGGACCAAAAAACAAAAGAAACTGCAAATGAAAGAAAGTCGATTATCTATGAGCTGTACATTTTGTTGTTGTTTCTATGCCGCTTTTTCCTGCAAAGACTTCTTTTATTTCACGTTTTTTCTATTGTTGAATTTCTCAAACAAATACAGAATGAAATAAAAGAGCCCGTATATATTTTTGGCAGGACTGAGATCACGAGAAGCCCAATGGACCTTTAAAAGCTCCAACATGAGTCGGCGAATTGTGGGCCTAAATTGAAGATGAAGAGAAGCTCATCTCGGACAAAAAAATAATTAAAAATAATTAAAAAAAGGCTCAAACCCTAATTATTCTTGGGAAAATCCCTATAGGGGCCCTTTTTGGCAAAAAGAATCCAAAAAAGGCCCTAACTTTCGCCAATTTCAGAAAGGGCCCGGGGCCCTTTCACAAAAAAATGCATTAAAATTTAACAACTAAATCGCCTCATTTACAACAATTTTTTTAATCGTTTACAACTAAATCATCCACATTTACAACAATTTTTTTACAACTAAATCGATCGATTTACGATAATATCGATCCCGATTAACAACTATATCGGTCTCATTTACAACTCACCAAGATTCGACAATCCCGAAGCCCTTTTCGACCTGTCCCGAGAAAGTTAGGGCCCTTTTTGGATTGTTTTTGCTAAAAAGGACTCTCAGAAGGATTTTCCCATTATTCTTTCTTAATATAGCTCGATGGGGCCAATGAGAGTTGGCATAGATGGTAAAGGATCCATGGCCAGAGCCTAAATGGTCGTGGGTTCGATCTCTCTCTGCTGTATTTGGGACTCGCTTTGGTAGGTGATCTCGTAAGTCCCAGCAAGTGCTCATAGAGCCCGGGCCGTGCCCCGTCTCGCCTGAGGGGACGATGTCGAACCCTCTAAAACTTTTTTTTACCAAAAAAAAAAAAAAATATATATATATATATATATCTATATATATATATAGCTCAATGGGACCCTCATCTTTGGATTCAACTGACAAAAAGGTTAGACACTCTCACAAAAAAGGAAAGG
The DNA here is from genome assembly GCA_019022655.1 of Acacia acuminata. Taxonomy (NCBI): domain Eukaryota; kingdom Viridiplantae; phylum Streptophyta; class Magnoliopsida; order Fabales; family Fabaceae; genus Acacia; species Acacia acuminata. The sequence goes on along the minus strand of JAFJYI010000025.1, from coordinate 2,970,928 downwards.
GTTCGATCCTATGGTAACCTAGGCTGAGGTGGAGACATGTATATCGTTACTCTTAGTCTTAAATTCCTTGCAAAGTGGGCTCTAAACGCCGCCTTTGGGTCAGGGTGAGCCCAACTCTTTCCTAAAATTTATATATATATATATATATATATAAAAAAAAATAGCTCGATGGGATGTAATGAGTTCATAATTTTGAGTGCAGATATTTTTATTTTTAATTTACACTTTTTTTAATATTCCAGTTGTGATCGTATTTAGCCCACCTCCGATTCTCCCAACTTGCACATTTTACGACTTTACGCTAATTTTCACATCAAGATTATGATAAAAGAGTTTTTAAAAAATTATATCTTTATCAGAAGCTTCAACCTAGAGCTGTAGAATGATTGCATATTTTCCATTTTTAGTGAGTCATAAGATTTTTAAAATGTGATGCGTGATAAGACTACAGTGTCGGATACGTTATGAACTTTACCCGCATTTTAATTTCAAGTATTATCTAATTAATACGTCGATATCTTGAAAGGTTGTGGTGAGGAATGTACTATAGAAAATGATTGCAAATGATCAAATATATTAAAAACCTTTCATCTAGAGTTTATAGGCAAATTGGAATCAATGACTCTATTGAACTCCCAATCACTGAGGGTTTATTTGATTTTGTTTTTAAAAAACATTATTATTATTTTTTTAAAATGGTTTTCAATAAGTTGTTTTTAAAAAAACAAAAATATTTTTTAGTTATTTTCTTTGTTTCTAATTTTCTATTTCAAATTTTTTGAGATTGTCATCTATCTACAATCGATACCATATTATTGGGAGTCCGGATCTTCTCATTTTCGGTTTTACCGCCCATCTCTCATAATCGCAAATCTGGGCCGTTGAAATCTTGATCCAGGGTCCGAATAATTTAAAAAAAAAACGCACGCGGTTTTTTTAAAAATTATTCTCGGGGCTCTTGGATCAAGATTTCAATGGTCAAGACGGCTTTGTGAGAGAAAATGAGAATTCCGTTATGTGGAAATCCTCTTCCCATTATTGGTCACCTCATCACCTTCGACGGCCTTTGTCACACGTCAGTTCAAAAACATATTTTTTAATACATCTATCAAACAATTTTCCTTTTTGTTTTTATTTTCAAAATTTGTTTTTAAAACCAGCTTTATAAAACAATTTTTTAAAAAATACAAAAAATAGAATGAAAAACAAGACCTAAATTTCTCAATGTCTGTAATTAATCCTTTGGAAATGAATCCATCCAAGCATCTTATGTTGAAGGGAAACTCTATATGATACATGCACTAAATGTACAAAGAACCAATACATTCTTTGCCCATGCTAGTTTATACTATAAAAAGATAATACTATATCATGTTCTTAATATAAGAGTTAGATGAGACAGATTTTTATCCTAAAATATAAGATCTCAATTTACCTTTTTCCTTCTATTTGTCACAATTTTCCTAAATTATCCCTCACAAGTTAAAAATGTTTGCGTAAAGGATATAGTTTAATGCAAAAAATTTAAGAGGGTATTTTAGAGGAATCAATATTTATTTTTTACAATCAACCAATTTTTGTAATATACTTGAATTAATTAAATATGTTTTATATTAAGGACAAGATATAGTATAAATATGATATATATTAGTTTAAAATTTTTGAAAACAAATATGTGACTTTTGTCACATACCCCTGAAGGAAAAAGGGAAGGTCACTTGTATTTTGCGGACACCAAATTGGATTGGTACTGTACTATCTGAAGATACAAGAAGGGAATTAAAAAAAAAAGAAAACGAAAAAATAAGGGCACAATAATGTCAATCACAAAGCCGCTTTTTGCTAACTTGATTAGAGGGGTAAGTATATTTTGGTGTCCCTTTATCTGGGCTTTTCACATTTTTCGGAATCCAAGTCCCTCCACCTCCTTCACTACTTCCTCTTTAGGCACGTACTAAAAATCAAAGCCCCCCCTCTCCTCCTTCACTACTTCCTCTTTATGTCTCACAAATTTAGGTTAATCCAGGGAAAATCTTTTTCAAGACCCATATTATAAAAAAAATTCTAAAAAAGGCCCCAAGATTCTGAAAATTTTAGAAAATGCCCTTTAGAATTTACAGAGTTGTTAATGGGGTTGATATAGTTGTTAGCGAGATATATGTTGATATAGTTGTTTAGTTGTCAACAAGTTTTTTAACAACTAAATCAAATTTAGTTAACAACTATATCAAGATTCCCACTAACAACTATATCAGCCTCATTAACAACTCACGTTAGGCCTTTTCTGGGATTTTTAGAATCTTGGGGCCTTTTCTAGAATTTTCAGAATATTGGGGCCTTTTTTGGAATTTTTTTGGTAATATGGGTCTTGAAAAGGATTTTCCCATTAATCCATTGGTATCCGATTCTATTAGCAATCAACTAATCCAGCTTACCACAATGTAGTTCTATAATTGTTAAAAAAAAAAAAAAAAATTGCGATTGCATACTCAACATCAGAACAAGAGACCACTATTCATCTCCAATCTTTAAACCAACACCATAATTCGTTATGCTTTTATTCTAAAACTTGATATTGTCGTTTTCTAAAAATGAAGACTACATAGAAATGACTCACAGAAGATGCAAGGGCTTGTTGGATTTTTTCACAAAAAATTGTTTTTTTTTTTAAAAAGGGTTAACAAATTGTTTGAGAAAATTAGGGAGAATGACTAAGGAAAAAATATTTTTTAAGTAGGATCTTAAAAACTTATAATTACTTTAAAAGAATAAAAATTTGAATATAAATCTTCAATCATGAAATTAATTAACTCTGACAAAACTCACTCTCAAGTCTAAACTATTTAACGATTAGTTATCAATTGATATTTCCCCATCAAGTATGTCCTTAAATTGATTTAGCTTTTATTATTGGCGTTTATTTAGGAATTTATTCTTTATGAATTTTAAATTTTAGTATTTTTCATTTGTGTAGCATTCTTTTTAGGTGCATCGGATTCCTTTAAGATTTTTCCCTGAAAAATCACATATTTTTAAAATAAATATATTATAATATTTTTTTGTGATTTTTTTAAGTTTGTATAAATAATCAAAATCTAGAAATAGGAAGATTTCTAATTATTTACAAAGTTTAGAACTATTTTAGTTTGAGCAGATTTTAAGATAATCTGATGTATATGAGAGAGAATATCATCATAAAAATATTGAATTGTATATAAATGATTTTTTTTTTAAAATCAAAATATACCTGGAAACATCATCAAATTTGATAAATAGCCACCAAACAATAGGGAAGGCTAATTTCGTAATTAAAAACTTATATTTTAATTTGTATCCTTAAAAATAATTACAATTTTTAAGATCCTTATTAATAAATATTTTGTTTCCTTAGTCATTCTCTCTAATTCTCCTAAATTGTTTTCAATAAGTTGCTTTTTAAAAAAAAACAAAAAAACAAAAACCTGTCTTTAAAAAAAAAATTGCTTTTTTTGCCTTCGATTTTTAATGTTTTGAAGCTATCCTTATTCTGCCATCACCAAGATACTATCAGCGATGACCACCGCCACATCAGTGCTTTGGCAATAGTCACTGCCATGTCACCTCAAAAAGAGATTTCATAAAACAATTATTCAAACAATTTTATAAAATTATTTTGAAAAAACAGAAAACAAACACACGTTAAATGACCGAAAAATATATATCCTCAAACAACAAATTTATAATGAAGGCCTAATAAAGAACAAAAATCACATCATTTATAAGCGTCAAATGTACTAGAACCGTCGACTTTATAATATGGCACGAATAAAATAAACAAAGAAAAGGAAATTACAGTAATGGAATAACTTAACAAATTCAGATTAATATTATTATTATATACTTATTAAGCACAGTGGGAAAAATTAATGCTAATAAAATTAGAGAGGGACTGGAATTGGGCCCACAAATAAAGCCTCCATATCACCTTTCCCTCAAGCTCAAGCAATGTGCACCCACACACTCCGTGTCCTTTGTTTTGTGCTTGCATGTGACCTCACTCCCACTTCCCATTTTACTGTCGGCGCTTTCATTTATCACTAACCTCACCTTTCTTCTTTTTTATATTATAGTATATATAGGCTTGTTTGTTGGAGATATATATATATATATACATATATAGAGGCTTGTTTGTAAGAATTTAATTTTATCAATAATGGAACATTTATAATGTACCATTACTATTCCTAAATTAACTGAAAATTAATCTTTTTGTCCCTACAATTTTAATTCAATTATAACTTTATTAAACTTTAACTTACTACAATATAGTTTTTATACTTTTAATTATTTTATAATTTAGTTCCTATATTTTAAAAAATGAAATCAAATGTATAATAAAGGTTATGGACTAATTTATAAAATAGTTAAAATTATATGGATTGAGTTGTATTGAGTCAAAAATTTAGGGATCGAGTTATAAATGAGTTAAAACAATAGGGACACAGTCGTATAAAATGGTTAAAACCATAGGGATTGAATTGTATTAGGTCAAAGTGTCAGCATTAAATTATAATCAAGTCAAAACTATAAAGATCAATAGATTAATTTTCCCTTTATATAAATGACATATATAAAGTTATTGAAGGTGATCAAATTCAAAAATTGAGTATAAATTTAAGAGAGAGTTAACACGATTTTATAAATAAAGATGATAAACTTGTTGTGTGAAGTCCATCGCAAATTAAACCAAATTTGTAGTTTGTACGAATTTAAGAAGTAGTTGATATAATTGTACAAATTTTAAACACAAAAGCGTAATTGGTGAGTTTAAATATATCATTCTAGTTCAATTTATAAGTCCACTTTAACAAAAAATTTGTTCCTATTTATAAGTTCAGTTCTATGTATAAATGAGATTGTAACAATTTTACTCATATTAATTGTACCCATAAAGATAAAGAAAAATAAGAAACAGTTTAAAAATACCCAATCATAAATGAGGACAAAATTAAAAATTTACCCCATAATTATTTAGTTAACTACCTTTCCTTGATATGTGAGATTTGATCAAAATAGATTTATAAATAGGATCAGAGTGGTATATCAAATATTTGAGAGATAGTTAAAAATAATGAGCATTTATTTCAAAATTTAAAGCATTAACAGTATGATAAAAGAAGGCGTAACTGTTTTCCCAAAGCTTTCAGAGTCTCTCACTCTCTATTGCTTGGCTATCAAGCCTCAAAACCGTGAGACGACGACTCTCTGCTACTATATATAATGAAACGCATTTTCATTTATTTCATCAAACACATATAGTGCTCGATAATAATCAACAATGAAGCCCGTCAAATTCTCTCACCTCACTCTGTTCATCTTCTTCCTCGTTATGTTGCCCGATCCTGGAATTGCTCATGATTACAGAGAAGCATTGTCGAAAGCGATCTTGTTCTTCGAGGGCCAGCGATCGGGGTACCTGCCGGACGACCAGAGAATGAAATGGAGAGGCCATTCAGGGCTGAGCGACGGCTGGGATTACAACGCAGACCTCATCGGCGGCTACTACGATGCCGGCGACAACGTCAAGTTCGGGTTCCCGATGGCGTTCACCGCCACAATGCTGGCTTGGAGCGTCGTCGAATTCGGAGATGAGATGCCTCGTCAGGAGCTTTGGAATTGCCTCGTTGCTATTCGCTGGGCCACCGATTATCTGCTCAAGACTGTGTCTCAGCCCGATCGGATTTTTGTTCAGGCAAGTTCATTCCAAATCAACAAATCAATTTCACGTATAGATCATTTTCTTATTGTTTTTTTGTGAATTAAAACTGTTTTATATATAGCAAATCCACCATTCATCATTGAAGATATAACTGTAATATAAACTTGTTATAATAATCCAATCCAATTGCAATTGCAGCGTCCTGTGGTTGAAGTTTAACAGATTGAGATGGTAGGTGAGGTTAGTTTGGAGAATTGAAAGGGTAGGCATGATCTTGTTTTGTGTGCTCTCTCAGTGCGTGAATGGGCAGCGAGAATATAGTTACGTGGTCACATTAGTCCTCTCTCTTTTTTCTTCTCTATATGTTTTTGACCCTTTCGTCTTCACGTAACATTCAATTCACTTTCTCTTTTAATTTTGTCCTACTCATAACTACTTTGTATCCCTTCATCGTCATGCTTGAAGTTTCATTTCACGTTCTCTCTTGCACACATGATTGGGCTACTTTCTTTTCCCTCAATATTGATCTTTTTTTTAGTTATATCTGATGAACCAAAGTAATATTGATGAAAAATGTGCAGGAAATGCATTCGGTTCTATATGTATATGTATGTGAGCGTATCAAAAATGTGTTTTAAAATTCTTAGATTTATCACAGTATAAACGACTTAAATTTAGTGCACTTTGAATTTTAAAATTTAAATTTAATTATATTTAACTTTGAATTGGTAGTGAATATTTCTATTACATCTTCTGTACGTTCTGAAAAAAAGAATATAGGAGTATGATATGTGGGGCGAAGAATCTAGACCAGTAAGTAATATAAGGATTGTAACTTAAGATTCTTCTTTTGGAATAAGATGCTTCACCCACGCGCTAACGATCGATGATCGTGTACTCCCTCACTGACCAATTAATTAACAGGCATTTAATTATGATTAATTGATAATTGATGGATTATTATTGACGTGTATGATATGAAATTTGAAGGTGGGGGATCCGCGCTCAGACCACAACTGTTGGGAGAGGCCAGAGGACATGGACACAGTCAGGACGGTTTACGCCATTGATGCGCCGAATCCAGCTTCCGACATTGCTGGCGAAACAGCGGCGGCACTGGCCGCTTCTTCCATGGCGTTCCGGTCGTCGGACCCTGGATATTCCGAGACACTGCTTCGAAATGCGATCAGGGCATTTCAGTATGCTGATAACTACAGAGGTGCTTACACGGACAATGATCATGTTAGGGAAGGTGCTTGCCCTTATTACTGCAACTTTGGAGGCTACCAGGTAAATTAAATTAAATTGATTACTAATTAAATAATGATAAAATATAAATTAATTTATTAAAAATAATATAAGTGAGTAATCAAGAAATGAAGACGATACAGGACGAGCTACTATGGGGAGCAGCATGGCTAAGGAGGGCAACAGGGGACGATGATTTCTTAAACTACCTTCAATACAATGCCAAAGCTTTCGGTGCTGAAGAGAACATCAATGAGTTTGGCTGGGAAAACAAGCATGCTGGCCTTAAAGTACTTGCCTCCAAGGTATTTCCTCCCCTTAAAATCACTTATTTCTGGTAAAATATTAAATACCCTCTCTAGCCCCTAAGGTAATAGTTATTTAGAGGTTTAGTCATAAATATCATATCTCAATTCATTTTTTCTCCAATATTTTTTTTTTCCAAACTAACTTGACTAACTGATAAAATTGATGAACACATACAAATATTTTAGTGAGGGGTCATGTCATATTTATTCGGATTAACCAATTTATTTCATTTATTTAATCTACTCAAATTATTTGAATAGCTCTCATATTAAGACATGAGGTAATATCAAATTTATCCCCAATAAAATCATTAGTTTTAATTAAGAGTTTGTGTAATTAGTTAATTAGAAAGTTTTGATAACAAAACATGTTATATTATGAAGGGTTAAGGTTATTTTTCCATTGTATAAAAAAATGATGGGTTATATATGGTTCAAATTTGCCCCATTGATCATGTAGGTGAATGGGAGTGCCGCCATGTTTCACATAATCAAACAAAAAAATAGTTAACAGTCAAAGCTAAAGCTTGTATATAATATTGCTACATTTCAAAATTTTCAAAGCCACAATGATGAGATTAGAAAAAAAAAAAAATCCGGGTAACATTGAAATTTCACGAATACTAAAGACCTGAGCCTATTTTATAATTTCGATGCTTACTTTATTATAAAATAGGCTCGAGGTTCTTAATCTAGAGACCTGATCCTCCCCTATCAATTTCGTTTTTTCATGAATATACATGGATCTATTCTATCTATCTATAACATTGAAACATTTCATTAATCAAGTAAAATTAATATAATTTTCAGGAAGTAGTAGAAGGAAGCATGGTCTCTCTACAATCCTATAGGGAGGCAGCAGAGAGCTTCATATGCACACTGGTACCTGAATCACCAGCCTCACAAATCCAATACACTCCTGGAGGCCTCATTTACAGACCTGGAGGCAGCAATTTACAGCATTCAACTTCTCTCTCCTTCCTCCAACTCGTGTACGCCAACTATCTCTCTCGCTCCTCCCAAACCCTAACTTGTGGGACCCTCTCCGACATCACTCCGGCCACCCTCCGTCGCGTCGCCAAGAGACAAGTTGACTACATCCTCGGCGACAACCCCATGGGACTGTCCTACATGGTCGGATACGGCGACCACTACCCTCAGAGGATCCACCACCGTGGCTCTTCTCTTCCTTCTGTTAAGGACCACACTCAGTTCATCGCTTGCAAGGAAGGCTCTGTCTATTTCAATTCTTCTAACCCTAACCCTAATCTTCTTGTCGGGGCTCTTGTCGGAGGGCCTGAGGAAGATGACGAGTACGAGGATGATCGAGCTAATTTCAGAAAGTCTGAGCCAACTACCTATATTAATGCTCCTTTTGTTGGGGTTTTAGCGTACTTTGCTGCTCATCCTGACCCTTGATCCATTGTTTCTGATCGTAATAACAACAATGGCATACCTTAAGAACAGGTATTTTTAGGTATGTATTGTCAGGTTCTTCACAAAAAAAGTCACCTGCCATGCATGTTGATATGTTTTAAAATCTATTCACATGTCATATAATATTATTCTTGAATTAATGAAAAACTCGAGTAAATACTCAGAACTTTTCTTGGGTTTTGTCTCTCTATATATGTTTGAGAGGATTTTGTAAATCAAAGGAGCTGAGGTATACAGTATGCTGTAAAGATGTCTCTCGTCTTGAGAAAAGGCAAGAGGGAAGAGGCTTGCTCGTGTTGGGTATCTATATTTAGGATATTATGGTTTTTCTATACAAAGTTTGGAGAGTTATATCATATTTGTGGTTTTTAAATTAAATTATTTTAGTTGAATGGATATGATGTTTGTATTATCGCGGTGGCACCTAACTCTCATATATATGTGTGTGTGTGTATAATACCTCATCATATACCTATCTAGTAATTTTGGATTATAAGTGTTTGGAAGAAGATTGGCGAAATGTTTGAAGAATTGAAAGAATAACATCCAGAAAACAGAAAGTCATCAATACAATCATGTGTGTATATATATATATAACGTACCGGAAAGCTGCATGAACAGCAAACACAAACACCATAAATTGCCCAAACCAAATAGCGTAATGGACCACCAAACAAGCTATCACAAATTATAGCCGCAAATTTAATTTAATTGCAGCATTACTAGAAAAAACTCTCAAGTTATAGTTAGTACGAGATTTTAAAGTAGTCACAAAAATATTTTGTTACCCTTCTTTTATTTGATAGAATGAATTTCAATTTAGGTTTTAAAGACTTGCTCTGTCATTAGAATATGTCCCATATCTTAGAGTATGCCTTGTAACTTGACTGCTTGTCGACTTATTTCTAAGTTATTCGCCAATAAGATCCTCATATAAGAGCATATGGTCAATGCTATAAATGAGTATTTTTTATATCAGAAAAATTTATAAGAGTTGGGGACGTACCTCCACGCTTACTTATGGATTGTTCACTAAAAAAATTCTCACATCCATAATAACATTTGAACACTTAACTTCATGGGTCACGCGGCTATAAATGTGCTTGTTTTGGGCCCTTTGTGTGTGGGTTCAAGAACAAATTAGTTGAGAGATCATATAAAGGTAAATGGATGTGGCTTGCTTTTAGTTATGGTAGGCACTTAAATGGGCTTTTCTGGGTCCATTTACTGTGGGCTTTTGAATCAAATAAATTGAAATCTTAATATTTCTTTATAGCATGATGTAATCCTAATACAAAGAAGTAAAAAAATTTAGGTGGTAAGGGGACTCACTCTGTAAAATGAAGAACAAAAATTCAAATTTCAAAAAGCATACCTGTCAAAGGGGGGTGAAAATCTTTTACCATCTAAACTTCCAAATGGAAAACCCCTAATAGTACCTAAAAAAAGATTCCATCATATTGTAGCCAAACAAAAAAGTTTCTAGAGTAATCAGCAAAAAAAAGTTTTCATCAATCACCCAAATAAATTGGATGGCAAAAAAAATAATTATAACAACAATACCCAAAAAAATTGATCCTTGAAAGAGCCATATAAAGCACAGATGAACCAAGTTCAAATCCACATTAAGAGATATATACATATTTAGTGTCGAACAATACTTTAAAGTCTTAAACATTATTGCTTTATAAGATAAGAGGATGTTTGTGAAAAGAAAAAAAAAACACTATAGTGCCCCTCCAGCCATTTATAATGTCATGTTATTTTTATGGATGCAAACCGACCAATTCATAAACCAATGAACTTGATTGATATCATACATTAACTGAAACCAACTAATTCTTCTCTGCTGAGATTATATTAAATGCAAGTTTATCGGTTCTCATTAATTGCTTCAAACATTTAAAATAGAGCTACCTATTTGGACTTGTTAATTTCGTTAGGTTAGTAGATTAGCTTCTGTGCTCCTAATAAAACGATTAATCTTGTCAGATGGAGCATTATGAAAATGACCGCTCCATCTCCGTCCAAATATCACTCCCATAAATCAGTTGGACTTGATAATATAATATATTACTTTTTTAAATATAAAATATAATCCTCTGACTTTAATATAAAACGTATTTAGAGAATTGATCCTAATTCTAAATATAAAACAAGATTGTCACATTTTTTGATCTATTGATAACAAATGGATGTTTGCAAGATACTACTAATCAACCCATTTGAATTTAACTATTATTATCCTTCACTCGAGAGTGATTAACTATTAACCCTAACTCTATGGATCTTTGAGGGATTTTTCCTTTAGATAGAGACTCAAATTATCTTTTCTTTTAACATGATATAGATCTTACTATTCTACCACTTAATAGATTAACTATGACCTCTATTTATAGGGTCCAATCACTAATCACCATCTTAACTAACAAGATATGATCTTAACTATGGTTCAATATTCCAACAATATTTGTTAATGTTTCTTTAATTTACCCTCTATTGATACTCTTTCAACCATATTTAAAGATGATAAGGAATTAAGAAAAATGACTAAGGTGTTTTAAAAAATAGATATCGTATTAATCCAACTTAATCAATTTTCTTAATATAATTAAATTAGATAAATATGTTTTATAATGAATCACCTGATCCGAGGAGTATTATTTAATACCAAATTTGTCACTTTCCAAAATATAAAGTCTTCTTGAGTAGGTGATTCTCAACTTGTATTTTCAGCGGCAGGACATTGATCCAATGGGCTAATGACTTTTGTACACGGAGCGCCACTCCACCTACTAATTAAAAAGAATTTAATATTCCACTTTCAGTGTGAATGGTGTTCTTAAAGTGTTTAGAAAAAAAAATGTAACAAACAAACATGGCCTTCCATTGCCATGAAGTATTTCAAAAATTGACATTATTTTAACTGGTGAATGGTTTTCAGTAAGAGTTTAATATTTAATTTAATCCATAGAGATGAATTAAAATAAATAGTTTCATCCACACAAAGGCGAAATTTATAATCAAATGTAAGTAACAGGAACGCTAAAAAATGACTCATACGTGTCGGCCAAAATCAGGGACTTCTCAACCGAGGTGTTTATTTTATTTTATTTTATTTTATTTTTATTCTTCCTACTAAGAAATGGACTGATTGGCCTGTGGATTGAAACCGACAAAAATATGTGGAGAGAAAGAAAAGCAATTTGGGTTTGACTCCCAGATATAATAATCTCAGTGATTAAAATAATAATTTAGAAATTAATAAGGTATTGGTTACCACTAAAATCCTTCATGACAATTTTTTCTTCAAATGATGGTAATGCTCTCCCTATCACATGATGGAATCTTTGACTTAATTCCTGCGCACCCGCAATTTTATTGATTGAGTGGTGAGGCACCTAATCTTTTTTATTTTTCATCAAGTTGAAACAGCTTTAATTCTTGGGAAAATGTTTCTCAGAGCCCACGTAATTAAAATATTATCAAAAAAGACTTAAAAAAATTAAGTGTCAAAAAAGACCTTAAAGCATTTTCTAGTATTATTTCTGAAACGTTAACAACTAAATCAATATACGATAACAACTATATCCTAACAACTAAATCAAGATATCGTTAACAACTATATCAGGTCAACGTTTTTTTGAAATAATATCAAAAAAGGTCTTAGAGCCTTTTTTGATATGTGACTTTTCTTTAGACATTTTTTGACAATATTTTAGTTACTTAGCCACTTAGGCTCTTGAGGGGATTTTCCCTTAATTCTTCTCTGATTGTTAATGTATGATATAATGAAGAGTTGATCTTAATCTCAAATATAAGATATTTTTTAGATTTATCAATTTTTTTAAAATTGTCCCTATAATTTAAAGATACTTTTTCAATAATAATGTAAAGATATACATGGAGGGAATTAAAGAATATGCTTATCATATTAACTAATTTATTTAATATAATTAAATTAAGTAAATAGGTGCTACATTAACTACATTGAAGTATAATGTATATCAATGTTTATATGCATTAATTAATTCAACCAAATAGTTCTTGTTAACCATAATATATATTACTCTTTTTAATAATGTAATTAGAGAGTCGATCTTATTATAACTATAAGTTTTAATTTTCATATTTTTCAATCTTTTCCTAATTTACTCCTACTGATGATCCATCGACAATAATTAAGTTAGGGAGAGTTAGATGAGTTAATAAGAAAGATAATTAAGGTGTATTAAAAAAACCATGTCATATTAAGTAATTAAATTAATTTATCTGATATAATCAAATTAGCTAAATATGTAGTATTATATTAAGGGGATGAAGGAGTAAATTACAATTTTCGTGCGCCCTTGTCATATTGTGTTTGGTAATCAGCATTGAAACTAAAATACCATATTAACTTTAGCTTGACGTAATTGATATTAGTTCTTATCTCTCAAACAAGTGCATGCTTTTGGGGTTTGATGGTTTTATTCTCAATTCATATATATCAAACAAAACTAATTATAAAAAAATTGTCCTTTAATTATCCATATTTAAAAGAGCATATTCTCTACATTGTCAGTTACGATACTTCTAATTATGTCGGAAAAAAACTGAAAACATTATAATGGTCACCGTAGCCACATTCAAGACCATCATATATATGCATCCACGATATATAAATAATTAATTAGCACTGTTTCCTCGAGCTTAATTTGCATTTTTTTAATAGACCTTTATGTGCTTTTTATACTAACTAATTTCGGCAAAATATTTACACACAGCGGATACATATAGACCACAATACTATTCAGTATTTATACAATTATACCCACAATAGAGTATATATAATCCAGGTCTTATTATATTTTTTTTGGGGATTGTTTATAAAAATCACGATCTAAATAATATGATACCCATTCACTGTAGTCTCACGTACGTTTGTATATATATATATGATATAAATTGACGTACATTTCAATGTAATATACTTAGTAGATATACTACAATGAAATCCAACTTTTATTTTTGTATTTTAAATTTCTGTTGCTGAAATTATGGTTATTTGAATGTTTTATTTTTCTCTTAATAATTTTGTCGTAAACACATATTCATTTTGGTAAAAATTATTTAATTTTAAAAATTTTCCATGCATTTCGGTTTAATAGATCATAGTAGGGGTCCGTCATCCACGATAAAAGAATATATATATATATATATATAAAGTGACAGTTTGATTTGTATAATTAGGATAATCTTTACATTTTGAAAACTCTAAACCATTCAATAAATTCAAAAAATAAATATTTATTATTTCCTGTTCGTTTTTTGGGGTGAAATTAAAATTATCCCCTTTTGATTATTATTTCCCTGTGTTAGGGTTTACTTCAAATGACTGTTCCGTTGTGGGCTGGCATAAGAAAACCGTTAGTAGTGTAACGTAAAATCTCGCCGCGCTTTTATCTTTGCGGGACCGTTTATTAACGGTGTTCGTAATCAACTGCCACCCCTCCGACGTGGTGGGAAATAAATTTTTTATTTGTTTTTTCTGTGCGGATAAAACAAAGAAAATGTTTTTGACCACAAAAGAAAAAATGGAAATGGTTGTTCGGTTTCGATCTTTTGCTTCTCCCTCCACCGCGAAGGGGAAAACGAAATAAATATACAGAAAACAGAAACTTCAACGACGTTGTCTTTCATCATTGTCACTCTTCTCAGGCTTCAGATTTACACGGGCCTGTAACCTGTTTGGTGTTGGTCCCTTTTCACACCGCCAGAGAGAGGGAGAGAGTGGAACCGACGACTCTCTCTCTCACATTATCTTGTTGTCGATTGATGTAGTTTTCGTTTTCTCTTCAGATCGTGAATGGTGAAGTTTTCTTCAGGTACTGATTTTTCTTTTTCCCTTTTTCCTGTTGTTGTCACTTTATTCCCATTTATATAGAAGCCTTCTGCATCTTCGTCTTTTCTTTGACGCTACGTCTCGCAGATTATAAACTGTTTTTAGAATGGTTTGTGTGAAGAGTGGATTGATTAAGCTTATAGAGAAAGTTCAGAGATCTGGCGGTGTTTTGGTCTTGGGTGTCTTATGCTTTTCTTTTTTTTTCCTTTTCTGGACGGCTAAATATTCACGGGGCTTGTTAATGAATGTTGAAGAGAACTGGAGGGATTAATGAGGGGAATCTAACTTTCTGGTCATTGTACCGTCGTAATTACTCATTTTCGAATCGATTGATCATAGCCGTTGTGGTTTAGTATTCAATTATGTTCTCCTGTATAAGCAAAACATATTCGTATCCGATTCTGGTCGATGAATCACGATGAACGCTGTTTGAGAAGCCAAATGTGCGTGGCAGAGGATTCAAATTTCTGAAGCAAGTGCTCTGTGAATTTTGTTACAGAGATTTGCGCCGAATATGTCGCGGAAACTGGGAAGGTAAATTCCTTTAATATCTGCGTATAACTTCACGCTTCTAAAATCCCTATGATTATGAGAGAGACAAAGTGACGTGCGGTGAAAAGTATCGTCCTATTTGTTAGTCACCAGCGTGCAGATATACGTTAAATTGGATTTGCTTCGTTCTCAAGCATTGTGGGCCGCCATCATGGACATTTTTCTGCTTTCATTTCAGTTGGATGAAGGAAGGATATTAATTGGAGACCATACTTTCTACATTTTTGGGACCTGCCATTACTTTCTATCCCTTTTTCCCGTGGCTCATGTCATCTTTCTTTCCTCATTCTTCCCTCTTTTTACAAGCAAAAGACTAGCGTATACTATAATCACAACGGACCCATGACTGGTCCCTTTTTTTTTTTTTTTTTTTTTTTGAAAAAGAGGTTTCGGATCGTGACATTATGCCGGCGACAGAAAATTTGTTATTGACAGAAACGTAATTAGTTGGCATTCTGTTTTGCCTTTCTTTTTCCTTCTGGTTGTTGGATGCAAAGTAATGTTGGCTTGTTGTCCCCGTTGTTGCCTTATGAGATGTTGCCTCGTTTGTATATATATCCATTATTAGAATCATGTTCATAATTCTCACAAAAAAAAAAAAAAAAAAAAAAAAAAGAATCGTATTCATAACTTTCAAATGAAGGGCTAAGTATTTATGTGAACTGTCAGGGACATTTTTTCTCTCTTAATGTCTTGCATTTTAGGAAAGCAACTAAATTTGGGATTTTGAGGTCACGGCCATGTTCTGATAACCTTGTGAACCGAATTCTGAAGAGAAATAGGTAAAAAAGTGAGCAATGGGGTCTATTGGCGGGGAGGAGCTAGTCAAATGGGAGAAGATGCAAGGACTGTGTGGTCGTGAAGAGAAGATTCTCGTGTTAGTAAGGTTGAGGCCTTTGAGTGACAAGGAAATCACCGCTAACGAAGTAGCAGATTGGGAATGCATCAATGATACCACCATTCTGTACCGGAACACCCTGCGGGAAGGATCCACATTTCCAAGTGCCTACACCTTTGGTAAGCAAATGTCTCTGATGCCTTTTCATTGGCAAGTTTAGGTTGCCACTAAATCTGAATTATACAGTTTCATATTTACCTACTAGAATTGGGATCTCACAATGTGGGTCTGATTCATCAAACATGTTTTATTTTTCTAAAAGATCGCTTTCTTTTACATGGAGAACAAGATCTTGAGCAGTTCAATATTTGGTGATTCTTTCTAGTTCTGTTTGTTAATTTCAAGTCACGTCAATTACCAAAGCGTCAATTCCGTCTGTTGCTGCATTTTTTTGTAATCCTAATCTGAGATAACTTCATTATGCTTTCAAAAGCATACTGGATAGTGTTGTTGAAGGATGGTGTTTAGAAGCATTTCTTATTATAGTACGGAGTTGTACCAAAGGACCAATTATCATTGACAGAATGTTTCTGAACATTTGTTTTATGATTTGGTGGTAGACAGAGTATTTCGTGGTGACTGCCCCACAAAACAAGTATACGAGAACGGAGCAAAAGAAATTGCTCTTTCAGTTGTTAATGGAATTAACTGTAAGTATAAATTGTTTTGTTGGCTGGTTTCTTTCTTATGAACTATGACCCACTTTCCACTTGACCATCATAAGGCTTTAACTAATGTATGAGTCTGTATATTTCTTCAGCAACTATATTTGCATATGGACAAACAAGCAGCGGAAAGACATATACTATGGATGGAATAACTGAGTATGCTGTAGCAGATATATTTAACTATATAAATAAGGTAATTAGATTACTAATCAATTGAATTGCCTGTTTGATTCTTCGACATTGTTATTCATTGAAGTCATGTCAACATGAGGTTGCTCACTCTTTTATAGCATGAAGAAAGAGCATTTGTTGTGAAGTTCTCAGCAATTGAAATTTACAATGAAGTTGTTAGAGACCTCCTAAGTGCAGAGAGCAGCACACTTAGACTGCGTGATGATCCTGAGGTGAATATTTGTTATTTATTTTATTGGAATTTAATTAATGAGTGCGCACATAAGAAGGTTCTCATGATCTCTAACTCTTATCAGAAAGGGATCATTGTAGAGAAACTTACCGAGGAGACTCTACGGGACTGGGGACATTTGAAAGAGCTCCTATCTTTTTGTGAAGGTGAGGGAATATACCTAAACTTCTTGTTCTAGGGTGAATCGTACCATTGCATTGATTACCTACATTATTGCAGCTCAAAGACAGGTGGGAGAGACTTACCTGAACGAAAAGAGTTCTAGATCTCACCAAATTATTAGACTGGTTCGCGCCTCTGCCTTTTTCTGGTTAAAAACTATGCTTTAGGTTTTTCTTACTTGTATCTTCTTGATAGATTTTTAAACTTGCAGACAATTGAAAGTTCTGCTCGAGAATTCTTGGGTAAAGGCAACTGTGCCACACTATCAGCTTCTGTGGTATGCTTACATTCTCTTCATCCATGATGATTCTTGTAGATTTCAGATATATTAAAAGTGTTTTGTTTCTATGCAGAATTTTGTTGATTTGGCAGGGAGTGAGCGTGCATCTCAGGCACTATCAGCTGGTACGAGATTGAAAGAAGGTTGTCATATAAATCGGAGCTTACTTACTCTTGGAACTGTCATTCGGAAGCTTAGGTTTGTCTACCTCTTCCTTAGTTTGTGATATCTGCTTTAATTTCTCAGTCTGTTGTTGGTGAGACCTCTGGTGATTAAGTTGTCTTGAGTGTTTAACAAATAGAGAGTATTCTTTGTATTTTGACGAATCAAATATGTCTTTCCATTAGAAAACATAATTGATAGAGCCACGATTTTCCTTTTTTAGAAGACTATTCATATGTTTTTGTCGGCCTAATATGATTGAACGCAGTAAGGGAAGACAAGGACACATCAATTACAGAGATTCTAAGTTAACGCGCCTACTGCAGCCTTGCTTAGCTGGCAATGCTAGAACAGCCGTCATTTGCACTATGAGCCCTGCTAGGAGCCACGTTGAGCAGACTAGAAACACACTTCTTTTTGCCTGTCGTGCAAAAGAAGTGACCACTAAAGCACAGGTTAACGTAGTGATGTCTGATAAGGCCTTGGTCAAGCAATTGCAAAAAGAGGTGGCCAGATTGGAGAGCGAGTTGAGAGCACCCGCTCCTGTTACTTCCTGCTGTGATCATGCGGCATTGCTGAGAAAGAAAGATCTCCAAACAGAGAAGGTCATTATTTTCTATCTATCTGAAATCTAAATGGACGAGGACTTAAGATTCCTTTATGATATTTGGCCATGACATAATAAGGAAAGGATTTGAAAATCTAATCACACCATTCTGTATAGTGAATCCTAATTGAGAATAATTAATACTGATGAGCTTAGACAAAGATTAATAAACGTGAGTATGTTCCATAATGAATCGCAGATTCCACAATGGAGCTAAAACAAAATATGAGTACATTCTTCATGCACGCACATATCACATTTTCCTTTGGAATACTCATGCTTAGCCATTTTCCAGTACCGGATAGTTGTGGATTTGTCCTGGTGAAAGACGTAACGCCATTTCACATGTCCAAACTCCAAAATAACTAGATTCTTAGTAATATTTATGGTTTCAGATACATTTTTTGGGTACATCCATGATACATTTTCTTTGAATGTTGATGACATGGGTTCTAAAATTTCAGATGGGGAAGGAGATCAGAGAGCTAACTCAGCAGCTTGTGCTTGCACAATCAAGGATTGAGGATTTGCTAGCCATGATTGATAATGAACAGAAACCGGGAAAAGTAATTATTTCCTAATTTCTGAGACGTCTATAATGCGTTGGAGGTCTTGCTCTGAATGTGGAATCTTATTTTATTTCCTTTCAGGCTGGCATTTATAGTCCTCCTCATATGCTGGAAGGGGAGGATACCTGGGAAGATGACTATTCAGTGCGAGAGTCATTAAGCATTTCCACTCCTGCTCATCCAGATGTACGTATCAGAGAGCTTAACAATCCTCACCATAACAATGGAGATTGTGAAAGTAATCCCGGGCAGCCTTATTACCACTCTGAAGGGACTGGAGATCATTCACACTCTGATGGTAACTTTTTCTTCTGTACTTTTAGTAATCAATCAGAAAACAATTATGGTATTTTCATAGTTGAACTGTTTTTCCTTTAGAGTTCCCTGATCAGTTCTGCAAAGAAGTTCAACGTGTGGAGAAGGATGATTCAAATAGAGAGAACTCAGAATCTCTTTATCCATCAAGAAGTGAAAATGGGGGGTTGGAATTACCAATCTCCGAAGAGGTCATTGCACCAGGCCAGGAACAGTCGACCTCTGTGAATGAAGATAGGGAAGCCAATCAGGTCCCTGATAGTCCTGCACCTACATATGATGCTG
The DNA here is from genome assembly GCA_019022655.1 of Acacia acuminata. Classification (NCBI taxonomy): domain Eukaryota; kingdom Viridiplantae; phylum Streptophyta; class Magnoliopsida; order Fabales; family Fabaceae; genus Acacia; species Acacia acuminata. Next base: position 2,951,431 of record JAFJYI010000025.1, on the reverse strand, counting down.
TGGAGCAGAGACGTCGTGATGTAAAAATGACCGTTGATTCTCCTGCGCAACCTGATAGTCAATCTCCTTGGGCAACTTTACCAAATATGTCAAATTTAGGGAACTTCAACTTATCAAGGAGCTGGAGTTGTAGGGAATTTTCCATGACTGATTTTCCAGAGAGTGCAGGAGAATTAGAGAGCACTCCTGCCAATGGGATCGAGAAAGGATTTCCTGGAAGACCTGAAAGATTTCGGAGAAACCTTCTTCATTTAAGGTTTGATCCCGCCGCAAGGTTGTCTAGGGATGGTTCTCTATACTCTGTTGGAAGTCCTTGCCTAGACGGCATGAGAACTCCTGGCAATGAGGGTGTTACTAGCTTTCAAACTTTTGTTGCTGGGATGAAGGAAATGGTCAAGCTTGAGTATGAGAAGCAACTTGTTGATGGTCAGGTGCGACAAAATCAGTTTTCAATTGCAGTTTTTACTATTAAATTTGATGAAAATAAAAACAAGATCTATTTGTTCTCCTTCCTAAACTGATTTTGCCCCTTCATTTGTTTTCCCTTGCAATCATGATATTTTATATACCCATGTTAGCTTTGTTACTGCAGTTTGTTCTATTTTCTTCAGTAACTAGTCAGTACCCCGTGGCCCGTGCATATGCACGAGCAGGTTTAACTTTTTCCTTCAAATTGTTAATTCCTGTACTCTTTAATTTGATAATTATTTTAAAGGTATAACAACCACATTTTATGTTCAAATTCATCATTAGCTACCCTTGTATGTAAATTCTTTATATCTGATGGGAGTATATTTTATTGAAGTTCTTCCTTTCTGCAGCAAATAGTGGGAGAGTATTTAACATCTACTTTATTTAGACATGTATATTGATCGATAATTGTTGCTGACGTGGAACATAATTCACATAGTTATGTCTTTATCTGATGGCTTGTTTTTGCTACTGCACTTAATATGTTGCGTGCTGCTTAAAAGGACTCGTTTGTCTGTCTTTATTGATTCAGACCCTTTACGCTTTTCCTAAATTCTACTTTCTGAATTGTTGTAGGGTAAGGAAACAGAGAGAGGTGATCCTACATCAGAGAAGAATGTGAAAGATGTAGGTATAGTTATGCTTGAGGCACCTGGAACTCCTTTAAATTGGACCCTGCAATTCGAGAGGCAGCAAAAGGAGATAATTGAACTTTGGCACACTTGCCATGTATCATTGATCCACAGAACCTACTTCTTTCTTCTGTTCAGTGGTGATCCCTCAGACTCCATTTACATGGAGGTAGAGCTTCGAAGACTATCTTTCCTGAAAGAAACATTTTCGAAGGGCTCTGAGAAGGGTAGTCAGAATGACACATTAGCTTCAAGGTGCTCTCCTAATTTCTCTTTCTCATGCACATTTACTTGAGAACCTCACACATTTGGTTTAGTTACATACAAGGACATGTCTAGTTGAAAATTTTCGATCTGACTTTTCTACTTACTGACAAATCTCATGAGGCTGAATTTAGGTAGTTAAGTTGAGATTCACATGCGCACAGCCTAGTTCTTGTTATTAATGATCAAAAGGAGAGTAATGCTGGACCTAGTTTTGTTCAAGGCTTATTATAGCATATTACATATGGATATGCTATAAAGTTGAGCATTACATAATTGAAAGTTCATTCACCTATTATACATTTCTTGAAGAATGTGATAGTAAACAGCTAGTGGATTTTACTCACATTACATGTGCTTGTCTTGGGTCGCAGCATGAAAACTCTTCGGTGGGAGAGGGAAGCAATGGTGAAGTTGATGCAGAAAAGGCTAACTGAGGAAGAAAGGGAAGACCTATACGAGAAGTGGGGGATTGCATTGGAATCAAAACGCAGGAGGATACAGCTAGCAAACCTTGTCTGGAGCAACACTAACATTACTCTGGCAAGGGAGAGTGCTAATTTAATTGCCAAGTTGTTGAAGTTCTCAGAGAAGGGTAAGGCACTGAAAGAGATGTTTGGCCTCAGTTTCACACCCCGTTACACTAAAAGGAAGTCTTTCTCCTGGATTACCAGCAAACCACCACTTTTATAGGCCTTTTTTAACTCTTATAACTGTGGGGGGTAGTTCTCATGTTTTATGTACAGTTTGACAGCACTTTCTATTAACGGAGTGCCTCTTGGACATAGATTTGTCTGAGTTTCTGCCTGATTCCACGAAAAAAACTACTAAATTTGACTTGTGTAAGATCTTACAATATCAATTGGGAAGGGTTTGACAATATCTGAAAATTAAATTCTGGAGCTTGAGTGTATTTGTTTCTCTCCATAGAGTGTTGTACCAATTGAGATAGTGAATCATCATTATTTTCCCCACTCCTTTTGGTACAGAATCATTATTATGCTTGTCTTACAGAGTTGCATTTCCTGAATATAACCAAAAGGTTCAGGCCCAGAAATTAACACAAAATTGGCCATTTATTATAGGAAAAATTATAATTAAGTATAAAAAATAATCATAATCTCTAGCCAGAAACCAGAAATCTCCTATTGAGGAGACTTATGACTTCATAAAATGCACGGTCTAGAATTTGATGGTGTAAATTATTTAAGAGGCCTGAAAAGAAATTCTTCTAATGATAGTGAAATGGAAAATTACTATGAGATTTAAAGGAAGAGACTTAATTACAAAGAAGGGTAATAATTTTATAACTCTATGATTGTGGCTTGGACATATGAATTTTATCCGACCTACTAAACAATGTGGTAGAACACTAAAAAACTAGTAATAATTTTCAAAATATTTTTACTACAAAAAATTCAAGTGATGGCCTTTGGAGAGGGAATTAAAAGAATATTATCTTTTCTATCAATGATAAAAATCTAAATCTTTTGATCCTTAATCAATAAGGTCTTTCACTTTTTATCTGGATAATAACCACCTTGAATTCACTTCAAATTTACAAAAGTGTGATGAACTGATGATTGGATGTAATTATCACTGTGTTCCACACCTAAACCTACTGGTTTAGTGAGTCAACAAATTCGATCAAGAGGTTGAAGGTGAGAGAGCCATTGGGCTTTCTTGCTAAAATACAAAAAAAAAAAAAAAAAAAAAAAAAAAAAAAAAAGTCACGTTATTGGGCTTCATTATATCAATCACGTAGACATACGGCGTCGTTTGATGGCCGGTCAGCTGCACTAGAAATGCTTTGGCGAGTTTCCTGGTTCGTCGTCCTCACCTGTGTGTGGAAAAGCCGATCAGTGGAAGCGAGAGCGAGAGAGAGATGAGCATCACATCGACTGCAGCGTACTTTGCTCGGCGAGCTGCTCAGAAGGAGAGGGTTCAGATCCTCTACCGCCGCGCCCTTCGAGACACCCTCAACTGGGCTGTTCATCGCCACCTCTTTTACGACGACGTATTGTCCATTTTCCCGATCTTTCTCATTTTAAACCTCAATTTCCTTCTGAATCTTTCAATGTTCTCATTTCATTCTGTTTATCAATTCCAGGCTTCTAACCTCCGGGAAAGGTTCGAAGCAAACAGACATGTGGTTCGTTTCCTTGATTCCCCTTTTTACTTGCTATCAAATTTTGGTCTTGGTGGATTTTTTTTTTTTTTTTTTTTTTAAATGATATATTTCCTAGATTTAGTCAGGAATGTAGTGTAAAGAAGCTATAAAATTTGCCTGGATTAGCTATGGAAGAATTATCTTTTTGATTAATGGCTAAAAAATTTTGGCTTGACGAGGGTAAGTTGATGTTTTTTATGTGAAAGTGGGTAATGTGACTGAAGAATTAGGAAAAGAAAGGAAGCGTGCGTTTTGTCACTCGTATTCGTTTTGGTAAAAGAGAGGTTTTGGTATTTTTGTATTCTTTCCATACTCAATAGCATTCACTCACCTCTCCATCCTCTGATTCGGGCTGCATTTTGTTTCGGCTGGATACTTGTAGGAAAACCTTGATACAATCGATAGACTGATAGAAGATGGTGAAGCAACCTACAATAAGTGGCGGCACCCTGACCCTTACATAGGTAAACATGTGATCAAACTTGTATTGACACTGCTTTCTGAGCTATAAGGGGTGTTTGTGACGGTGTTTGTTTTATGACAATATATTGCCGTGATTTTCTTTGGTTCTGGCGGATATATCCTTCTAGCATAATCATAAGCATCCCTATTCTTGTTTGGAGGATTTGTGGGGGATGGGTAACCTTAAAAGTGCTTTAAAGAGTTGAGATGACTGCCATGATATGATTGTGCCATTGTGGCCATTGTCATTATTTGTCACTAAAACGCAACCACCAAATATGTAAATTAGGCCACATTACTTGATAAATGCCATATGCCAAAGGTGCCCTCCCAAAGCATTGACATAAAAGCTAGTTGCTCGCTTTTCTTTGGTTGTTCCGGGCAGAAATTATTTTATGTGTGCCTTTGCTTGAGAATGTGAAATATGTGGGTGGTCCTTCTCGCTGAAATGATGGCAAAGGAACTAAGGATTTGTATACTGATAAATGATAATTATTAATTAGGCTTTCTTGGATGATTTAAAGTTAGAAAAGGATGACGTTCCCCTTCTCTTGCTTTTGTTACTGTTAACGAATTTTAAATCATTTGATATTGATTGCCCAAAAGTCGGTCAAGTAAATCTTCAGCTGTAGCATTTGCAGAAGCACTTGAATTAGGAGTGTGGCTGCTCTATTTATTTGTAGCATCAGTTACACCTAGACTAAAAGTAGTTTTTGTTTCACCATTATAGTGGGACTACATGTAAATAATGATGGCTTGGTGCCAAGAGCTAGAGAGCATTGAGCTACCAGCTTTAGCACAAACACTGGTGTACAAGGAATATCTATGCCTTCATGTATGGCTTTGGATTTGATAGGTTTTAAGCAGATCTTAGAATGAATAATTTGTTAGGATGATTTCAATGTGTTGCTTGCTAAGAAGAACTAGCTTCATGTAACATAGAACATTGTAGAATTATATGTATTCATGTACTCATGTATTGGATGTATGCAAATTAAAAAGAAAAGAAAGAAAAAGACAAGATGAGATAGAGTTATTTTCTTAGTGTACCTGTACTCGATACATGTGTGTATGGATGTGGCCTAAATTTTTGTTCTATTTGCACTTTGTCACCCTTAGGGATGAAAATATAAAATGGAATCATGTTACTGCTCAATTAAGCTAAGCTATTAACCCTTAATATTATTGATCTATTAAGTATTAACTAGTGAGTATATTAGGGTATGTTGCTCTCAACTGAGACAGGACCTAGCCAATGACATTGTAGTTGATCTTCAAGATTATGCTTTCTTGATGTTAGCTTGTCCAATGGCATTGCATTTCTTACTATGTTGTTGCGATCAATCACTAATCCCCTTTTTTCCTATTTTCTGATTTATACTATAATAGTTCCTTGGGCTCCTGGTGGTTCCAAGTTTACTCGCAACCCAACTCCACCTGAAGGGGTAAGTCATTATGGTTATATACTAGTAATAAGTTTGTCTGTGTATTTATTTTCTCTTGACTTATGCTTGATGTGATGGTTAGAACTAACAAATGGGTTACTCTCATCAAAGTTGACAACTAAATGCATTTGGTGGATGGCGCAAGAATGATTAAATATTAAAAACAATAGAGCAGAAAAGATCGTGTAATCATTTTTTGTGCGGACAGTTAGTTTGGATTCTTCCATCCGCTACACTCCACTTTTATAATTGCTGTTGGAGCTATTACCTCCAATTACCTTTTAATCCTTCAATAGGTTATTGCCCGTGTGTAAAGAATAGAACATCATGGATGCACCAATCAATAAACTCATTTGCCTTTTCTTAATAGTAAAGATTCCAAATTCATTGAACGCATCATTCTTTCTATTCCTTTTTTTTTTTTTTTTAAAAAAAAAAAAAGGAAAAAATTGCCTGTCAATAATTCAGAATTTATGAGAGACAAAGTACTGAAATATTGTGAGGAGTAGGAAAAAAACAGAACATTCTTCGCTCTATAATCTGTTATTCTTTCTGCTTATTGCTTTCCCTGGTCCCTCATTTAATTCTCATGTTGCTGTGAGTTCCTTTAAATTTGCACTTATGTAGGTTTGGTTTGAGCTTATTTCTGGCTGAATTTGATAATCTGTTGTTGATGTAGATTGAGATAATATATGATTATGGTCGCGAAGATAATAACTGAAGCTGTCATTTTTCTGTGCAATGAATAAAGGTCAGCAGTCAAATTATTCTTTTACTAAACTCTAAATTCCAGTACTCTAACATGAAGCATGTGTTAGTTTACTCTGGCTCACGGCCTTTTGAAGTTTTACATATAAACATCTGCGTCAGGTGGATGGTATATTTGGTGCATAGCTTTCCCTTCCCCCCGCCATTCATATTGGGGGAAATGACCCGTTTTACTTATTTTCAAAAGTGTAATTTTAATCTAATTATGCAGATAGAAATTATCCAGACTTGTGAGGATGGAGAACAATATGGCAGGCTTTGCTTGTTACTGAACCATGAATGCTATGACATTGTCATTTCATTATTGTTGTTGAAAGTTGGAGTTTCTTTATGGTTATTTGTCCAACACAAAAATTGCTTGTTACGTTGCTGGTTTTGGATGAATCCCCGAATTATGTCATACAATTTTCCTTTTCATCTTATTCTTTGGCAAATTATACATTTTACATCATACCCCATACGGCTCCCTACAAGAGGATTATCGAATTAGCATGCCGATTGACACCTGTTGTCTTCACCATTGACATGTCCAACTCTGATCTCCCAATCCCTTGATAATAAGGCTTCTGATTTCTGAAATGAGATCCTCATGCGCGTTTTCGTTTCTTATTCTGAATAACCAGCGATGTTAACCAGTAGCTACTTGTTTTTGTTACTCTTCTGTGCTGTTTTCTAGGAGCTTCGAAGATGTTAGTAAGGATACAGCTCATGAAATTTTAGGCAGATCCTATTAATATGTATCCTTCAGAGTCTGAAAGCTAGATCATCAGGTTGAGAAACCGAGGGTATATGTGAACGAGTCTTTGTGTATATAATATGGGATTAATCTCGTACCTTGCTATAATAATAATTGAGAAATAACATGTAGCAATGTTGCATGACTCAATAATTGATGCTTTTGTCTTGTTTTTAATTTCAAGTGTCAACTCTTCTAATCCTAATTTTGGGACATTTGAAATGTGATGCTTATAGAATGCCCTTGAAATGATGGAAATAAAATGTAGAAAGTGAAATTGATGCATTACTCGCCCTTAATAAGAAATTGTATCATTTTTTGTGTGTAATTTTAAATCTATCAAAGCTATTTTACAAATATGTGTGAAAATAGTCGCACCAAAACAAATTTTTGTAAGATGGCAAGTTACAAGTTTTTTTTTTTTTTTTTTTTGAAATTGAATACATTAAAGGTGCTACAAACTTAATTCCTCATAAGTCGTAAGCAATGAACTGTATATAAACAAAAGGTCAAGAACGGTTTACATTACACGCACTTTTCTGTTTACACAAAATTAAAAGTTTGAAAATTTAGTAAAAGATTTGAAAATTAGAAATATTTCGTATTCATATATACACACATAAAACCTGAAATTGAAAAAAGAGTATGCATATTTTTACCTGTTTTTAATTTGAGTAACTCTTAAAATGGATTTCTAAAGCAACGAGGGGAATGTAAGTTAAATTAAAGTCAGTAGCATTGAAACTAGAAACTTCCTATGAGAGGGAGGAAAGAAGCAAAATGTGTCAGCAAATAAGTCATGAGTCATCCCTCTTGTTCGTGGTTTCATTATGACTGAAACAAGATAAAGCCATGGGCATTCCTGGAGAGAAGATATTGATTCTCTGACCAAAAAAAAAAGAGAGTAGATATTGATTCTATGTGCGGTATAAATTTCTCTAGATAGAAGTCCCAAACCAGCAACTCATATTACTTTCTCACCGAACACAAACTCTCAGATTTTGACCACTCAGCCTCAAATTCAGTGATTTCCAATGATGTAAGATTTGAAGATAGGGTTCCTCCACATTCTTCTGCTACTAACTACAACTGTGAATTAAAAGTCTCAACTCAAGTTGCTGCTAACGAAGGAATGCCAACTATGACATCATCATTACATAAAACCATTCAGGAACTTAGTACAATGCGGATAAGAAGCTACATGTTCTTTACTTATTAATCTCACTTCACTTCACTTCACATGTTTAGGTGCATCCTTAAAGATTATGTAACCTCATGTATATACTTGTACTAAAACCAAAGAAATGAGGGGGACACGAACCGATCCTGAGGTAAAAAAAGAATGCTAGTAAAATCAAAGGATGAATCTTCATCTATAAAGTTCAAAGGATTAGGTTCACAATCAAACAGAGCATCATGAAACTGCTATCAGTATTCAGTATAGTAAAATCAAAGGATGAATTTCCATCTATTATTATTTTTATTTTTATTTTGCCCAAAAAGGATGAATTTCCATCTATTAAGGCCAACAAAATAAGAACCATACGAAAATCGAAGCACATGTTACAGTAGTTAGGTGAATATCCAAAAAGAATCTAGTGAAGTATTCAATAATGAATGGTAACAGAAGCATACAACAGAGACTCATGAAGTGTAATCCATAATAGCAAAGCCCCAAATTATGAGCTAGAAAATGGCTGGATTCAAAATCAGATAAGCTTGAATGGAAGAGGCCAAGGAGTAGACCTGGGAACCTCGACCTTGTCCTTAATGCGCTCGATCATCTTCTCCCTCTTTGGCCTAGAGTTTCCGTAAGATCCCTTGAACCTCTTCCCTCTCTTCGTCTTTTTATCCCCGCGCCCACATAACAGCGGCAGAGGAATAGCTCCGGCACATGACGGCGCCGCCGGAGCAGTTGCCGTCGCGGTCGGTCTCAATGTCATCATAACCCGCCAAAATACAGCACCAGATCTCTGCATCGCACCTGTCGCCATGAGCTGTTTTAGCCTACTCGCGCTTCAGTTGCTCCACCACGATAACGGAACAGGAGGGAAGGGGAATCGCAGAGGCCTAACACTGGCTGGGCTTCTCTTCGATATTGGGCCTATGGGCTACTTAGGCCCAATGTATGACGTTTGAAATTTGCTATTGGGCCCATGGTCCAGTTGTTATTTTCTTGATCCAAAAAAGTGGGAATCCAGGGTAATATTTATAAATAAAATAGTCATGATTTTTGACCTGAAACGAACCATGATTTGACACCAGGAAAGTGTGCCTTCATGGTTTTACCCTTAGGAAGAGCTTCATTATAAAATATTAAGATATTCAAAAATTCAACCACTGAACCAAAGCATGAAGGTAAAGTGCCAGCATATACTGCTTTCTCTTATGCGATAAGGGTAAGAATTATTTTTCCATAAAGTAATGCTTTATAATTGGCATATTACTCACTTTATTCAACTCTGGCAACAATTCTATTAAGGAGCTTTTTACATCTTTGAATGGGTCTTTTTAAAGTCGAATTATTATTTACCCGTGCCTTTCTATATCTAAAGTCCAAACATGCTATGACAAAATTAGTGTGTGTGTGTACAAATCAACTCTCTTTAAATACTTTTTACTCTCATTGGATACATTAGATAGGATCACGTTACCAAAAAGTGTTGAGTATTCAAATTGAAGTTTTCTCTCTATTTTCCTCTTTGGAACGGAAGGCTATGAATATGTCATACAATTTAAGAGAGAAACAAAATGGAAAACATCAACATTTTGAAGCCTTAATCTGACTTTTCAAACATAATTTTACAATTAATAAAAAAGTGAGTAAGAAGAGTTTTATCTTGCCTTACGTAAGCATACTTATCCCAAGAAAATCAGATAACCTATCAGCAATTTCAGCCCATCAATAACATCTTACAAAATTGAATCCCCTGCTCACCTCAAAAGATGGGTAGAGTGCCCATCTCATTATAGAGACCATTGGATTAAAATCGAATTGTTTTGAATTTTCAGAAATAATTTTATTTCATTTCCCTTTGAAAAATGTTTATTAAGAAAAAAAACAAAATGGCACAACTTTACGGCTACAAAAGATCGCAATATCTCTCATTGAAACCCCCTTGAAGAAGAAGCTGAGAAAGAATTTGGAAATGCCATATACATGTGAACACTTATTAGCTTTTGTTAAAGTAGAGATTCAAGTTGCAGTTGCCCCAGAGAAGCATAAGATGCTGAGGCAGTTATAGCCATAATTGCTACATCACCATTATTCATTAGATATTCTTACGTAGCCATTTGTTAATATTCAAATTCTTCTTTATATATATATATATATATGCTACAGCTGCCCTTATATATATGCCTTGTTGATTGATTTGAATATTCTCTTAAAGCTATCTGATAATAATGCCTCCACATATGTACAATAATACAAGCAAACCCAACGCAACTTATATATCAAAATGAAAGTCAGACCTTAGCTACCTAGCCCACAAATTAAAGCAACCTTTATAAGGTTCACGCACCGACACAGAGGTTTATATATATATTAAGAAACTGAGATTCAATTCCAAGAACTATGAGACAGTGTGAATATGAAGGGCAAACTTATTATTTTTATTTTTTTAATACTCTCTTGTTTTGTCCACATTAGAAGTCGTTTTAAAAAAATATATATATATTTATGGGGACGAAAAGGGGAGTTGAGGAGGATGGGTTTTGAGCTATCAGCAATGTATTCGGTTGCGGAAATGTCAACAACACAACCTACTGCTATACATTTATATATTTTCTATGTCAAACCAAAGCTTGAAACAAATATATTATACACATTCAATGTTTCAAATACAAATATAGCAGTACGTGTGTGGGTGTGTAGTATTTCTTCATCATGTATGTTTAACCAAAAGATTTTAACAAATAAAACTTATATACCGTTAAATAGGTGACGTTTAAACTCTTGTGTTCAACATAAAAATAATAGAGTACTTGTATTTGACACGCTTGTATAATTCAATCGGAAAATTTGAATTATTACTGGTGGATTAGATATTTGTATGTGTGAAATACTTACAAAGCAAATAAAACTGTCATTTGCAAGCAAGTAAGAGGAGTAAACTTGTAAATGCATCATCAACTAATATATAATATAAGGATACATAACATATGATATGATTAAGTAACTTATTTAAGATCTTTATCTCTCCAAAAAAAGTTAACTCGCCTTATAATTAGGATTGAAAAGAAGTAGTATTTTTTGTTTTTGCCTCTTGTAATTAAAATTCCCACTCGCTACTATTCTAACGTGCAAACAAAAAAAAAAAAAATAAAGAATGAATGAAGAGGAATTTCCTTACTTAATATTAATATTAAGAAAGCCTTTTGATTCGTCTCTATCTCAAAAAAAATTCAACTTTAAAAGTCCTAAGAGAGGTGGTATTAATTAAAGGGTGGGTTGATGTGTGATGAGATGGCTTTTTTCCTGGAGGAATATGAAGTTTAGGTGAGTTGGTTATAAAATTGATCAATTTTATAACGTATTTTCATATTTAAAGAGCGTTCACAGAAATAATTGCATACCACCTGTTAATAAGATTATTATGTCAATAACAAGATTTAAACTCATAATCTTAACATTGTATTGGTGATGGGGGGAAAGCATCAAATGTGGGGTTTGATACAGTGAAAGAAGACCAATTGAGAGAAGAAAGAATCCAAAATCCAATTGAGACCACAAAAATGCCAACAAAATTGCGGTCAACCCTCCCACGCAATTTCAGCACTGCCTGCCGCCACTCAACCTACTACGCGTTCATTCATTTTATCAATTTCGCAAAATACTTTTTTCCCCTAAAAAGTCATATTATAAATAAGATTTGTATTTAAGATATCGATGACAGAAATGACTTTTTTTTATATAAAAACTTGTTTGACATAGCATTTGAAAAGCTGGTTGAGATGAAAAATAATTGAAAAAAGCATGAATCTAATGAACACTACATGTATATATACTGTCATAATTGAAAATAAAAATTTAAATTTGATGAAAAACTTAAATTATTATTAAAAATTAAAAAACACTAAAGTGCTTGATTAAATATATTTCATGGATAAAATTGTATATAAATTACAACTTGATTTTTCTCAATGCCGATGAGAGGCTCTTATCACTTTTGATCATCTCATCACAATTAAAAATAAAAAATAAAAAAATTATCAACTCAATAAATAAGTCTTAACGTAAAAGAAATTTTCACATTTACCTCCGGTTGATGAAATTGTAGAGGAAAAAAAGAAATATGAGCGGCTTTCTAAAAAGCGACTGCGAAGAGAAGGGAGTATAACTCTATTTTCCTTTAAGCATGTCCCACGCTATAATTATCTTTCGTTTTAATATAAGGAGGATGACAAAAAAAAAAATTATAAAATCTCAAATTAGGTATTTTCTATAAAATAAATTGTGAATTGTTTATAAAGTCTCATTATTATTTTATTAATTATTGACAACAAACCTAATTTATAATTTATAATTTTAAAATTCTTTTTTTATTTATCATTTTCCCTTTAATGAAAGATAAAAATATATTTTCAATGGTTGTATTAATCAAAGTCTCAAACATTTTACAATATTTTATTCAAGTCTTCTATTTTATATGTATTTTGTTAAAGTTTTAGCATCATACGAGATAAATATACGAACAGGCACGAGCAGACATAAACGTATTTTTTTAAATGGTCATTACCGCTTGAAATAGATTCTATTGGAACATAGTACGTATTGATATTTATGGAGATGAGAAACTAGAATCCAGGTTTTCCTTCATTCAAGTCACTGATTGACTCATCCTCCGCCACATTGTCAGCACCGTTTGTTCCGTCCACACACGCCAAGGCATTCTTAATAAATAAACCGCCCCAATACTTTATTATTATTTTTTTGGTCAAATAAACCTCCCCAATATTAATAATAATAATAATAACAAAGGCCCCACATAGAATCCCCATTTAACCTAACCTAATTAATCAATCAACTCACCCAAAGCACGCAAGTCCCCCAACTCAAATGATTTGATTCCTTCACGCCTTTTCATTCACTCTTTCCTTAATCACGACCTTTTTATCTTCATTTCATTTATAATTATATTCAAGTTTATCTTTCATTTTTATCTCAATAACTTGCAATATTCATAACCCCTCAACGTCACCAAATTTAAGCTAAGCTCACCTTTGTCTAACTCTAATAAAAATAAACTCTATAAATTATTATCAATAGTCAAAATGAAATAGTAATTTAATCGTTTTTAAGCGATGACAGCCTTGTGTGCTTATAGCTGAGACTACGCAGGTACGTATATTTAGTGAGATTGAGCATGTACCTAAAAAGCGGACAGAGGAAGATTCAGTGTAAAAATAAAAGAAAAAAATGGATTTGAACAATGACTCTACGGGAAAAAAATAGAAAAAAGAACAATAGAAGAATTCGTGGTGGTGAAACAAACCAAAATACAAGAACTCTTAACTTGCAATTAGAAATTCTAGCAGATAGACAGGAATAGAAGGAAGAACACGCTACGAACTCCCCACATTCAGGCATTTTTTATCTTCATTCCTAAACATAATAGTTATTGAAAATAAAGATTAACAGACGACCTCAACGACGACAAGCACTAATTTGAAAAGAAAAAAATAAAATACAAAGACATCATCTCAAGCAACGCAATAGGACCACTGCTCATCGTCTGCGGCAACAGAATCAGTAGCAGAACCACCATTGAAATCATCATCGGAAGCACAGTAGTAAAAACCATGATTGTTGTTGTTGCGAGCAGCGGTCAGGCAGCAAGAATCAACGGCTAGATACGGCATGTTGTTGAAGGAGCGAGCCAGGCCGGAAGCAAGATCTGAAGAAGCATTGTGGATGCTGTCTTCATCCTCATCCTCCATTCGCTGCTCATAGCACTCTTGCACGCGTTGCTTCAAAGTCTCGAACATGAGCTCCGGCTCGTGCTGCATCACCCTTAGGACGTCCGCGCAAGATGGCCCTGGCATAGCACGTGTCACTGCGAAACTGTACGGACCATCGCTCTGTGACACCCGAACCACGCTCGGGCCACCAAACAGATTATGGAGTCCTCCGAGCGCCTCCTCGTAAGCCCCGCCCAAGAACATTCCCAGATAGTATTTTCCAACATTCCCGCCATTTGCACCACCTTCGCCTTCTAGTTCATGGAGCGGCAGACTAGACTGGCCTCCTATGAACTTGTCGATTTTCCCATCACTATCACATGTCAAATCTGATAAGATTCCCCTCGCTGAGGGCTTCTCGTCCAGACGATGAATGGGGGCTATGGGAAACAGTTGTCCGATAGCCCAGAAATCTGGTATGGAAGTGAATATCGAGATATTGGCATGGTATGTCCTTACCGGCTCTTTGACCCCAATTGCCTTACTCACCAAGTCACACAGGCCATCAACGGCGGCAAGTTGCTCCATGTCCAAAGAACCTTGTTTGAATTGCTCAACACATCGTTGCTTCAATTGATCAGTGTACAGCAAGCAGGTATCATAATCACCTCTCATGGCTGCAGCAGACAGGTTACTATAATCAGCACGAGCATCCTCTGAGAGCCCCTCAACCATATATTGCAGCCCAAGGGTGGACATTGCAGGATCTTTGTATGTAGTTGCAGAAACCACTTCAAAGATCAAAACAGAGTGATGAGAAACGATGGCTCTGCCACTTTCACTACAGAGCACGGGGTGCTTGATGGACCTGCGATCGCAGACACACTGAACTGCTTCAACAACCGCAGCAGCATACTCTGGGAGACCATATCCAACAGACACATCAGAGTCAACCGACTTGGAACCATCATAATCTATGCCCAAACCACCTCCAATATCGATTACTTGCATATGAGCGCCTAACCGAACCAATTCACAATAGATCTGTGCTGCCTCTCCAACCCCATCAGCGAGCAATGTGGTGGAAGGAATCTGAGAGCCTATATGAAAATGAAGCAACTGTAGGCAGTCAAGCATGCCCACTTGTTCCAGCTTTTTCACCACGCGTAGAATCTGGATTGTGGTCAGCCCGAACTTCCCTTTCTCCCCTGAAGTTGAACCAAAATGACCAGAATGCTTTGTCCTCAGCTTAGCTCGAACACCAATCACAGGTTGAATGCAAAGCTGCTTGCTCAAATCAATGATCAAATCAAGCTCTTCCTCTTGCTCAAGAACAATGACGGTATTCAATGCAAGCTTCCTCGCAATCAGAGCCAGAGAAATATATTCTCTGTCTTTAAACCCATTACAAACCAAAAAGGCTTCTGGATTACCCTTGCACAAACAACTCATGGCCAGAAGGAGCTCAGGTTTTGATCCTGCCTCTAACCCAAAACGGAATGGGGATCCAAACTTCACAATATCTTCCACAACAAACCTGTCTTGGTTGCATTTCACCGGATACACACCTTGATAATGGGATTCGTATCCCAGAGATTGGATTGCATCCTCAAACGCCGAGTTCAGGGACTCAAGCCGGTTCTTCAGCACGTCCGGGAACCGAACAACAAGAGGAAGCTGCAACCCGAGGCCACCAAATGATTTGGGGTCTGAGACTTTCTTAACAATCTTGAGCAAATCAATCTCCTGGTGAGAAAGGGTCCCTGAACCATGAGGACGAACAGAAATATTACCAGAGGAATTCACAGAGAAGTATGGAGCACCCCACCCATCGATCTTGTAGAGGGAAGCAGCCAGAGAGGGTGACCAATGGGAATCTTCCACAGAAACGGTGACGGTGTTGTCATCGGCGGCAGTGGCAGTGTTGCTTGTCGCCGGAGGTACGCCAAAAAATGTGACCGGCGCCAGAAGAGAGCTATCCCCAGCTAAAGCGTAGCCAGGAGGACCAAGTGCAGCATCCACGCAACAAGCTAAGGCCGGCATCTCTTCAGCGACGATCAAATTAAATCAAATTAGGAGGTAAATCTTCTCAAAATTTTCTGTAATCTGATTCAGATGGGGGCTTTAAAACCCGCCGAGGCCGAGGCCCCGGCTACCCCCTCAAAAGAAAACAGTAGAAGATCTAAAGAAAATGGAGAAACCCTCCCTCTCGTCCTCACAGAACTCCGAAATCCCCACACCAACCCGTCAGAAGAAGGATTTCCTCACTGGTAACAAAATAAAACAGGGAAGAAGAAAATGAGGCCGGCAATTAAACACGGAAAGCTTCCCACACCATGCAGATCTGTTTCAAAGATTCAAATAAAGAAAATAACAAGAGAGACGTAATCGGCGAGAGAGATGGGAAAATAACGATGAAACAAGATAGGCAGTTTCCGGGAAGATCAGAATCGAGGAAATCGAAAGCGGAAGGAAGAAAAGGCAAAACAGGAAAACTGAGGGTAAATAACGGTTAAATGAAGATTATAGGGAGAGGCACTAGAAATCACGAAACTTTGATGCAAGAAAGACGTGGATGAAGGTGGAATGAGCGAGTTTTGCAAGAGCGGCAAAGCTAATTTATTGAGGGAGGGGAGGCGGATGGGTCGTGGGCCCGGATCTTGGACCCTATTCATTTTTTTTAATGTAACAAACCCTAAAATTATTATTTACCAGTACAGAACCCCGCGCGTTGCGCGCGTGTAAATAAATGGTATCTCTTTAACATATTCACAAGTCACCACCTTTAATATATTTTACCGAATAAATAGTAGATTTAATGCATAATTTAAAATATTTTTGAGAACGTTTTAAATTGCATGACTACAGGAGGAAGGAATGAGAAAGCTTAGCTAACATGGATGAACTGAGGGAAAGAGTTCCTCTTATCCTCTATTTTCTCATGAGTTTATCTGGACTATCAATTAGAAAGATGAGAGAAAAATCCAATGAGTATAACCTTAGGCTTTACACAGTTTTCATGTTCCATGAGAAGAAAAAGATTCATACACACATGTGAAATTGTAGGACCCACATTTTTTTTATATAATAATAATAATAATAATAAAACTCAAGCATGAAAATGGTGGGACCCACATCTTTTTATATCTATGATATGAGGATACACTTCTCCTACAACATGAGAAGTGTATTTCCCATAACTTAATAATGTGACATTTTATATTGATTAGACGGACATAATTTAGATATTTGATGAATGATAAGAGAAACTTGAACCTGAACTGCGTAAACTGCCTCAAATATGCGGAAATAACAATACGGATATATCAAGTTTAGAAATATCAATTATTTATTATAATTAGGAATATCATTTAGTATTTAATAGTACTCTTATATATGAATATATATTTTACGAATATATCCTTAAGAGATTAAGATTTGATTTGATTATATTAAATTATAAAAGATTTTAGGGTTACGTTAAATCTATTAGTTTGCTTATATAAAGGCTTCTTTGTATTAAAGATATAAAATAAAATAGGGATATAAAATAGGGTTACTCTATCAATAAATAAAATATTTTAAAATCTTCAATTCAAAAATGTAATAAAGATATAAAATAAAATAGGGATACAATATAGTCACTATTAATTTTAGTCACTATCACTTTTTCACCGTTAGACCAAAATTTCATTTACCTCTATTATTTCTCTCTCCTATTGAGATTCTAATCTAACAATGGAAAAATAGTAGTGACAGAAATTGGTAGTAAAATATTCACAAAATAAACATATTAGAAATAATGGGAAACAATAGAAATATAGTTACAAAATATTTTGAAATCTTGAAGTATGAACTTGAAAAATTTCGAAATATGAAATTTATTAGGGAGTAAAATAAAGGGTAAAGGTGCAAAAAACGTATATGTGCTTTTTATTTTTTTAATATAGTGGGCCCCAAAGACAAAACTAACAGACATTAACGGAGGTGGTATTTTTGCACCAATTTTGAGAGTTCATGGGTACTTTTGTACCTAAAAAGCATTTGATATTAGACGCTTTTAAGGGCAAAACACATCTGTAATTTTATACCTTTACCCTAAACTAAATTTATAAAATAAAATATTTTCAAAATAGGAATAGAAAAATAAAATCTAGTTGGTCCAAAGTAGTTGTTAGGGGGCAACTGCAAAACGGGGACGATTGGTACTATGGTGGTTATCAACAGGTAATTTTAAATGTGCTCAATTTTTATTAGAGAGAACATTAAAGGATGACATATGTCACGCTATGGTGCCTACTTTCAGCAATGTTTTTAAAAAATTAAAATAGATTAATATAGTGATAGTGGAGTCAGCGCCTTAGTAGTGCAATGGCATGGGAGCTTGGCTCCCCTCCCCATATCCAGGGTTCGAACCCTGCCCCCCTTCCGTACTATGTTTATAAAATAAATAAATAAAATTGTGATAGTGGACTGCCTGTTTGGATCCTCTTATTTTTAACTTATCTTTTCCTTATAAGCAAAAGTCAGGCCAAACAGGTTTTTTTACAAAAGCTCTTGGGAGGAGCTTTTTTTACACTCTTTTCCCCGTGCTCGAGCTACTCAATGCCCCATCTCCTCTAACGCAACCTCCTACCTCCACTTACCCATCCAGCACCACCGTGAACCCGGACGAAAGCAGCGAGATGCTCCACAGGTCCTCGTCACCACATTGATCATCGAAAGATCAACCTCTTGCACAACACTCCCGTATGAAAGAACATCCCACTGAGGTCTTTTTATTTTCTTTCATCCTTAAAGAAATTGAAGACGGTTTTTTACACTCTTTTCCCCGTGCTCGAGCTACTCAATGCCCCATCTCCTCTAACGCAACCTCCTACCTCCACTTACCCATCCAAAGACCACCGTGAACCCGACGGAAAGCGAGAGATGCTCCACAGTCCTCGTCACCACATTGATCATCGAAAGATCAACCTCTTGCACAACACTCCCGTATGAAAGAACATCCCACCGAGGTCTTTTTATTTTCTTTCATCCTTAAAGAAATTGAAGACGGTTTTTTACACTCTTTTCCCGTGCTCGAGCTACTCAATGCCCCATCTCCTCTAACGCAACCTCTTACCTCCACTTACCCATCCAGCACCACCGTGAACCCGGACGGAAGCAGCGAGATGCTCCACAGGTCCTCGTCACCACATTGATCATCGAAAGATCAACCTCTTGCACAACACTCCGTATGAAAGAACATCCCACCGAGGTCTTTTTATTTTCTTTCATCCTTAAAGAAATTGAAGACGGTTTTTTACACTCTTTTCTCCGTGCTCGAGCTACTCAATGCCCCATCTCCTCTAACGCAACCTCCTACCTCCACTTACCCATCCAGCACCACCGTGAACCCGGACGGAAGCAGCGAGATGCTCCACAGGTACTCAGCGAGATGCTCCACAGGTCCTCGTCACCACATTGATCATCGAAAGATCAACCTCTTGCACAACACTCCCGTATGAAAGAACATCCCACCGAGGTCTTTTTATTTTCTTTCATCCTTAAAGAAATTGAAGACGGTTTTTTACACTCTTTTCCCCATGCTCGAGCTACTCAATGCCCCATCTCCTCTAACGCAACCTCCTACCATCCACTTACCCATCCAGCACCACCGTGAACCCGGACGGAAGCAGCGGGATGCTCGACAAGTCCTCATCACCATGTTGATCATCGAAAGATCAACCTCTTGCACAACAACACTCCCGTATGAAAGAACATCCCACCAAGGTCTTTTAATTTTCTTTAATCCTTGAAGAAATTGAAGAGGGTCTGGGGAGGGATGGGGAGCTAGATGGTCGTAGTTGCGCTCAGTACAACACCGTTTGGTTGGTCGGGCTCGATGCTCTTATGGACGATGACTCTAACACTGACCTCATTAAGCCCAGAAAATGTGGTGCATCTTTGGTCATTAGATGCAAAGAGGCATGTGCAAAAATTGGTCACTTTTATGATAATTATTAGAAAAAGTGCTTATGACAAAAATTTTGTTAAATAGCTTATTTTTAATTTGAGGTTGTAAGTAACTTTTAAGCTAAAATATATATATAATCATCAAACAACTTTTATCTCTTTTTAAAAAAAACTCATTTTTTCTAACTTTAACTTAAAAGTAGCTTTTAACTTTAATTTTTTTTTTTAAAAAAAAAAAGAGGATCCAAACTTAATCTTTAACAAAAAAAAAATTAGTACTCTCTTTCTCTCCAACCTTTTTTTTTAGGCCAGTATTTCAGGGCAAACCATCTTTTAGGCACATCTACAACCTTAGGCTACTTCGAATCGAGACTAGATTGGCCCCTTTCAAAGGAACGCCTCTACCACCCACACACACGCTTCCTACGTCTCAACTCAAGACCCGTGAGTAATATTCAATGTCTATTAATTCAACTTCACCCGCCACAGCCCCACACATTCAACAAGGGAGGTGAAACGGTTTTAAATTTTTGTTTGTGACAAACTTCCAGTGTTTATCTTTTTAAATTTAAGATACTTGTTTATGAATTTTAATTTTTACCTTTTTTTCGGATCTTTTTTATATTCATTATGTTTTTAAATTCTTAAATTCTAAATTTAAAAATTGGCATAAAGTTAAACATATGCAATTTTGAGTTGTAGGGAAAAAGTGAACTATTTTAAAATTATTTCATAACCTAATATTTTATTTTTATGTATATTATTTTTTAGTTTAGCTATTACGTCACCATTTTTTTAGTTTAATCTTTTTTTTATATAATTAGTGTTTGGATTAACTTTTGAAGAATAACTTTTACGATTTACAAGATAAGTATGTGAGATGAGTTTTGTCTCACTTAGAGAAAATAATTTATAAAACTACAATTTCAGAGTTACTCAAATACTCTTACAGTCTAATTTGAGACAATTATATGGTAGACTATTCTGCCCAATTTCGTTTGAAACGGTGTTGACACTAGGATTATTTTTACGTCAGTATCTCATAATTTTTATACCTGATTTTATAATTTCGTAGGTACTTTTTTAAATTTCATAACTGTATATAATTGTAAACCTTGTTTTTTTATTTATTTAATATTCTCACTGATTCAAAATATAAAAGTCAAATTTGTAAAGGTGTGTGGTTTTTTATATAAAAGTCACTTTAGTGACTTTACTTTTGTCTTATCATTGTTTTTTTAATTTTATCCATAATTAATTCTATATCTCCCTCATTTTTTTCCCTCATATGTATTTCCAGTTCCACCCATTCTATTTCCATAAATAGAGATTTTCTGGAAAAGTAAGTTATATTTTTTTTTGTATTTAACCAATTTTAATTAATTTTTTAAATAAGATAATTTAATTACTTGGCTCTTATATTTTTAACCCGATGTAGTATATTTTGTCTTTTATAACAGTAAAAAATATTTGAAACGGTGATGTGGTGTTATATCATGTTCATGGTTCTTTGCCCTGGCCTTGCCCAGGAAGCCATGACTAATCAGCGTCGAGTTGCCGCGTGACTCGAGAATGCGGGACCCATCTATTCTTCTCGAGCAGTAACTCGCGTTCGCGATACAATGGGACGAGTTGTGTTAATTTCGCGTACGTTGGACCGATATTTTGTGGAGGCAAGGAAGCCACGAGGAAGTTTCCCTTTTAGTGGGGTATTCCACACCCCAAAATACGACGAACCCTCAGTCCCTCACGATGGTGTGACACGTCAACGTTGGTAATTACCGTGTGGTCGACGCAGTATGGTTTCATTTTATTCTTGTAAATCAGGTCAAAAAATTTCGTTGACCAAAAATATTCAGGTCATAATATTTTCAAAAAAAACATTAAAAAAATTTCAGTTGAACTTTAAAATTTTAAATAAGTGATTTTATGTTAAAATATAAGTTGTCAATTGTTTTTCTTTTATAATTATCTTGTTGGTGAGAAGATTAATTTGAAATTTTAAAGTTAAAGTGGTATTTTTTGTCTTTTTACCAAAATTTATTCTTCTAAATGAGTTTTGTTCTCTAATTCAAGTTTAATTGTTAAAAATTATATAATTTTTCACTTTCTTTTTTCAAATTTAGAAATACATAATTTGCTAAAAATACATATTAGGTCAACTAAATTGAAAACTAATTCTCAAGAAAATAACAGGTAGGTTTCAAAAAATCAAATTAATTTTAATTATATTTTTGATAATTTTTTTCTAAAAGCTAAATATAAATAAGGATTCAAAAAATAAATTAAATTTGGAATATTTTTTTAATGAAAAAATTTGGGAATATTAATTGCGAACGAAATATTTAAGTTTGAAAACCAACTTCCATTTTGCAATTAATATTTTGGAACTTAAATTTCATTTTCCCATCATGGTTTTACAAAATACGAAAATACAAAATTGACTACTTCGTATAAAAATTCTAACGCCATTCTAAAATAAATAAATAAACAGATCACTAATTAAATTTGTTTATTATAGTATTTTCTATAAATTAATGCACGTGACTGAAATTCAAATCTTCCAAATTCTAATAATATGTTAATCAAGGAATACGTGAAGTTTTAAATTAATACATTAACAAACAAGCTATTTATGTCTCATCGTAAAATACAAGTTTAAATTTAGATAAGTGTACCTATAGAGAAAACTTTTTTTTTTTCTTGGTTTACAAAGGCGGGGAATTATCAATCAGAGGTAACAGGGCACATCCTAATCCTACCCAGTCCCTCCATATCCTCTCTAAGCAGTCGCTGCAAACTCGCAGGTGGAACTGCCAGGGGTTGGAATCCTTCTTCAAGAGTCAACGCAAAGGAAGCCAAGAAATCCGCACATCGATTTCCTTCACGGTAAACGTGTTTGACAGCTACCCTCCAGTCCTGATCCAACATTCTTTGAATTCGATTTATCACACCGCTACATGCATTGGTTGAGCCTCCAGACTCCCTGAGGAGTTTCAGTGCCACTAAGCAGTCAACCTGCACTTCCAGGTCCTTGTAGCCCAAACTCCAAGCTAGTTCGAGGCCATCCAACAGTGCCCACAGCTCGGCATGGAGGGAGTTACAAAGAAAACTTTAACCTTAACATTCTTTACTTGATAAAGATTAAGTTCAAGTCTAAAATGATTTAAGATACTCTGGCTTCCACACAAAAAATTAATACATTATTTATATATTTCTTACTTCTAATTAAGATGGCCAATCCTTAACAATTAATTTTTGGAACCTTAGTGCTCGTCAAGTCTATAATCAAAGATATCGTTTGAGAGCTAATTTTAATCTTAAATATAAGGCATGATTGTCATTTTTGTCAATATTCTCATACTTTACCCTTATTGATACTTTTCCAACCATAAACATAGGAGGAGAAGGAACTGAGGAATAAAGAAATATGACTATAATATTTTAGAAAATACATGTCATATTAATTAATTTAATTAAGAGAAAAACACTTCTCATGTCACACACACATGAAATGGTGGGACCCACATACATACATATATATATATATATTGAGTCCCTATGTGTGCAAAATCTTCTTCTTCTCATGTAACATGAGAAGTTTAAAACCCTTTAATTAATTTTTTTTAATCCAATTAAATTAGTTAAATATATCTTATATTAAGAACCAAAGGAAATGATGAGGGAAAATGACAGAAAAATACCACTTAAACTTCAAAAGCCAGTTGACAATAATAGTAATAAGATTAACAAGAACAATAGGAATTGACAACTCGTTTTATTGAGAAATAACATATTTAGAATTTTAAAATTCAAGTAGTAATTTTTTTTTATTTTTTTTGGGATCCTTTTAATTTTTTATCTCTCGAGTCTGCATCAATTGTCAATGTGCTCCCTGAATTTTTCTTTATAAAAACACCCAGTGATATATTATAGATGAAGGTGAAGGTATTTAAACTTTAAAGTATGGTATAAGCAAATGATAAAAAGAAAGATTACGCAAGTGTCGGAAACAATTAAAAATCTTGGAAGAAACAAACAATCCTATTTTAAAAATAATAATAAAAAAAGATATTTTGACTAATAATTTCTGGGTGGGCAGATTTTGAGATCTATTATGAATGAAATGTTTTTTAATATCCAGCTGGTCCCTTGATTTGAAGGGTGGAGACCAATATATCGATTTGAAAAAAACCTAAAAAAGGGTGGAGACCAATATATCCAAAGACGTTGTAAATGAGACTGCCATTTTTGTAAATTTTTAATGACATTGTAGTCCCTGAATTTAATATATCCAAAGACGAGGTCATTTTAGACATTGTAGTCCCTGAATTTAATAATTATTAATCAAGTTATTTTATTTTAATAACCATCCATATAATCCCACCATGTGCGGATGGTTAAAAAATTGTAACCCAACCGTTATTTTCAAAACATAAATACTTGTACGTAAGGTTATAAAATCTTAGGAATTTGATTGATGCAGACTAAATTTCAGAGATCAAGACTATAGTTTGTAACTAACATATATTCGAGGGATAAAAAATTTCGTTACCCCTAAAAATAATCATTTTTGAAAAATATTAACATCAATATTTGCTAAATAACTGAATACCCCCTCTTGTCTTTGTCATATGTAGGCGTTTTTGTGGGATGAGGATAGAATTTTTTTTTTTTTTTTTTTTTTTTCATATTCTTCTCAAAATTTCTTATCCCCCTTTTAGATTGAAAAATGGATGATTCATATTCAATACTATAAGACTATCATTATCGTATTTTTAAAATTAATTTTTAAAATTTTGTCTATATTTTAATAGGTCAAATTTTTAATAGTTTGTGTACGTTTAAAATAAAAATAAACAAATATTAAATCTCAACCCTCTATTTTTCAATGTGACGGCTGATGTAAGATTTTTGAGGGAAAATAAGGAAAAAGATGAAAATAAAAGAACCCAAACCCATTTTTAATTCTTTTTAAGAGGCACTTGTTAATTCTAAAAAGTATTAAATATTTTATATATATATAATCATGTTTAGTAAGAATAAAAACAAGAACTGTGTAATAGGTGTAATCCTTCTAATTAGGATTGCATTGGAATACTTTACTATACCTACCAAAGATTTTATTTATTTATTCCACCCGATTCACCAATCTTTCAGCCTCCAATAATTGTGGAAAATAAACTTAATACCATTTTGATTTTCATCCCTTAAATTGAAAATGTGGTTAAAAAAGAATAAGTCTATTTCCCCTAATGGAAAATAAATGCATCCTCATCGGAACACCATTTTTTCTATTTTCATCCCTCAAATTAAAAATGTTTATAAAAAATTTTAAATATTTTATTAATCCATTTAATTTTTTATTAATATTTTTAAAAAGATACCTACCAAAGATTGAAAAAGTAGAATGCATCCTCATGCATGGAATTAAAAAACCAAACTGCTGGTATAGATGATGATATGACAGCGCTGAGTGCGAAGGTGGTGACTGGTAAATGCCTATCCAGCAGAGGAATCTGAATAGTTTTGACGTAAATTGACTCCTATACCCTTATAATCCGTATATGAATATAATGTGTGTGTATAAAAAAAAGACAAAATGAGTGCGTATAATGTAGCCACCGTCTACCACTCCCTCATATTCTCACACGCCTTTCACACGGTTGCTTCCCTCCTCAATTTTGCCAGAAATGCCCCCTCAATTCCTGATTATATTTATCCTCAAATAATTTATTAAACAAAAATATATTTGAAATTAAAGGACAAAAGAGGGTGGCTTGGGTGCATGTAGGTCAGGTCTCATCTGAAGAAGTCTAAAGCGTCCTGCTTTCTCTTGCATGCATCATTTTCAATCATCCCCTCCTTCCACATACATGGAATGGAAATATGTATAATGTGTCTTTTTGCATGATTTTTCATAATTTCTCCCTCAATTTTAATAAGTTTACAAGTGGAAATTTAACACTTCCTCATCTACTGGCGACTACCAACTTTCGTGTTATTAGGTTAACATAATTGACAAAATATCTGATATTACTTTTGATCCTAATTATAAAATCGGAGGAAGTACTATCTACAAATGAGGACGTCATATATTATATATGTTCCCTTTAATGTAATGATTTGTTTTGGACCGCTGGGGATTTTCGGATAGACGAGACTAATTTTTGAGATGCATCACAGCCTTTGATTCCATGAAATTGGGACCATCAAACTATTTTTCATCCACCGGTTTTATAACTCTTGTCTTTATTATAACACATCGATTAACAATTCTCATAAATAAATGAAAAACAATTAAATTAATAAAGTTGTCCTATAATTTAAATAAATTCTAATATTATCCCTAAAAATATTATATTAATTAATTATTATTCTCACTCACCACCATTGTTAATTGTGGGCATACATGAAAATAATAATTAATGGGCTTTGAAACAACTAAGCGCTTATAAAAAAGATCAAATACAATTGTTAGTTGGTCTTTATAATAAATATTAGAGGAAGTACTATGTTAATGGCAATAGATTTAAAGGCAAAAGGATAACAAAAAGAAAAAATTATAAGAAAATGCTATTAGAACTTTAAAATTCTAAATAAATAATTTTACAATAAAATGAGTTGTCAATTATTTTACTGTTTTGTTAATTTTATTAATACTATTTTTAATATGATTTTGAAATTCATGCAGCTGTTATTTTCTCTAATAAAAAACCTTTTGCGCAGCTTGAAGGGTATCTTGGTCATTTCCAAAAGAAAGTGGGCCAGAACAAGGGTAAGAATTCCATGGGAGGGGATGGTGCTGAGGTGGCAGAATGTGATAGGAAGAGAGGGATCTTAGGATATGGGGACGCAAGCACTGTCATTTTAAGAAATCTTTTACTTGTAGTAGACTCTGAACATCGTTAGGGGTAACCGCCTAACCGAGGAAAACGTGCACAGAGAGAGAGAGACTAAACAATTAAACATTCGGGAAAATCACTTTGAAGGCCCATGACCATAAAAGAATTTAAAACAAGTATCGTACTAAATTCTTACATCAAAAGAAGTCTTTAAAAACTGCAACGTGATTATTAATTTAAAATGTGAAGTTATCAAATTGTCCCTACCAACTTTTACAAGTTTATATATTTGACAAATGCTTATACATATTTTCACAAATGCATGAACCTATTTGACAACTAGATTTTTTAACATAGAGAAGTTATGAAAATTTACAAGTATGTACGTGAATTTTGAAAACTTCTTATTTCTATTTTCACATTTGAACAAGCCTACTTTGATAAGTGGGTATTATATCAAATCCAGACAGAAAAATTCATAAAATTGTGAAAACAAACATAATCACTTGTGAAAAATTGTTTGTGAAAACAAACATAATCACTTGAATTAAAAATACAGTCCTTGTGGACTTGTGAAAGTTTGTAAGACTTTTTTATAATAGAGTAATTTGGTAACTTTGCATTCTGAATTAATGACAATACAGTCCCTATGGACGTTTTTTATCGGAGAATTTAGTATGGGATTTTTTTGGGAACTTCACAGTAATTTTTCCTAAACATTTCGAATCAGTAAGGAAACTAGAGAGAGGAGAGAGAGTAGGGCCCAGGTATCTGCTGCTGCTGGGGGCAGGTCCAGACAGCGACAGGGCGGTGCGGGTTTGGTTTCTAGATTCCTGACCAATCAGTGGGTCCCCCCTTCCCCGGACTTCAACCCACTCCTTGTATTCTCTTCATACCTTCTTCTCAATTCCTGAACCAATAAATCAGTAAAATACTCCATAGTCTGAATATATTATTTCTCCGTCCTACAGTATATATGTATAAACAAGTATGCCCCAGAATTATAATATTATTTTTGAATTTATTTTAATAATGAATACATTTTTTTCATTAATTAATTATCATATTATATTATACTTTTACATCATTTTCTCATTATTATCCCCTCCATTCATTCATAAGAAGGGCATTGTTAAAAGAAAATTAATTTTTTTTATATGATTATTATATATAACTACATTTTTTTTACTCCCTCCGGTCCTAATTATAAGAGCAAATTTTGTAGTTGGTTTTGGTCCTAATTATAAGAGCAAGTTTTAAATTTTGTCAATTTTTTTTTATAATACCCCTATTTATAATTTCCCAATTTAATTGAAAGACTTTTATATAAGAGGGAGTATTATCAGTGTTTATTCTTTTCCAACTTACTGGTCAAATTTACAATTTCTAACGAGTTACTTGAGTTTTTATTGGCTCCGGGTTAGTTGAGTCTTCTTGGCGAACGCAGGTTAGTTAAGTTTGCCCCTAAATCAAATTTACCATCAACATTTTATCTCCTTACATTAAGTGAACTATATATATATATATATATATATATATATATATCGTTCGTTGTACTCTACATAACAATTAAGTATTTGGATACATTGTTAATTTCTCACTCAACAATTTAAAATTGACGGTTATTTTTTGTCTTTATCTACCTCTTTTAGAGGATCTGCTTAGGTCTTATCATCTGGTCCTATTTATAAGTCCATTTTTACCAAATCTTACATATCAATGAGAGATAGTTGACTCAATGATTATAAGGGTAAATTTTTAATTTTACCCTCATTTATGATTGAGTATTTTTTAATTGTTTCTTCTCTTTCTTACTTTATGAGTACAATTAATATGCGTAAAATTGTCACAATCTCATTTGTTATATGAAACTGGACTTATAAATAGGAACATATTTTTTGATCAAAATGAACTTATAAATAAGACCAAAATGGTATACAGCTCCCTTCCGTTGCAACCCTTTGCGCCAAACAGTGTCATTTTAGCCCAAATGAGGGCAGCCTTGCCCCTTTTTTTGATATATATATATATATAGATATTTACTGATACTAAAAAGATAATTCCTCTGATCCTTATTATAAGACACCAACTGACAAATCTCATAAATCAATAAAAACAGTTAAAGCTCATAAAGTTGTCCTACAATTTAAGGAACTTCCAATATTACCCTTAGTAATTGCACTAAACTCTAATATTATACTCCCTCTGATCCTTATTATAAGACACCAACTACCAACTTTATTTGGTCTTTTTTATAAGGCACTTGTTTGTTCCCAATAAGCATTAATTGTTTTTTTCCATGTATGCCCATAATCAATAGAAATAGTGAGTGAGTAATAATTAATATGATATTAAAGTTTAGGATAATTAGTAGGGGTAATATTGGAAGTTACTTAAATTGTAGGCTTACTTTATTGACTTTAACTCTTTCTATTAGTTTGTGAGAAAAGTTAGTTGGTGCCTTATAATAAGGACCAGAAGGAGTATTAGTTATTACTCTCACCCACTACCCTCATTAATTATGGGCAGACATGGAAAGAAATAATTAATGTTCATTGGGAACAAGTAAGTGCCTTATAAAAAGGACCAAATAAACTTTTTTTTTTGCTATAAAAAAGTTTTGGAGGGGTTCGACATCAGTCCCCCACCAAGGCAAGAGGGAGTACTTCAGAATACTAAACAATACTGGAAAAATACTTGATGATCTTAAAAAAATATCATGAAGTATATTTTTAATACCAGTCAGTAGCCTGAAATATTTTTTTAATATCCTAAAATAATTTATTTAGATCATGGAAGTATTTTTTCAGTGCCATTTTGTATCCTCAGGTATGTTTTAATACCCTAAAACATTTTTTCAGGATCATCAAAATTTTTTTAGTACCATTTAGTGTCCTGAAGAATCTTTTTAGTATAAATTAGTATCGTGATTTTTTAAAAAAAGGTCATACCTACTCTCCTTTACGCCAAAACATTTTAGTGTAAGGATTGCAATGGACAAGAGCTGCAAAGGACCAAAGCCGGGTCCTCTTTTTCAAGGATTCCATAATGCCTTATTAACCTTTCTCACCGTGCATATATGATGGTCTTATTTGAATGTGTATGAACCACTTTAAACAATTTTTTCTTTAATAGATAACACTCAAATTCTTATGCATATCTAATATTATATTTTTTTCGTATGTTCACACATTCATCTTGGTAAACTTATATAAACGGCCTCTGATGTATGGCCATATCATCCTTTTAAAACTCAAAATTCAGTACTATATAATATTGTTGATTTTATAACAGTGCGATAATATTTTATTTTTACCTTATCTAGTATTTTTCTAACTGTATATAACTTTGATAGTTTTCCTCCCACTTAAACCACCCATTTAAAATTTTATGATTAATATTTCAATCAAATTTACTATATTGTTGTCTAATAGATCCCAATATATAAACTTTTGTTACTTTTGGGATGATTTCATCTCTTAATTTAACATCCAAATCAATTATAACATATATCTTATCAAAATTGTAAACCATATATTATGTCTTGTTCACAGTACAATGAAAAACCCTTCAACTCTCGAGCTCTTTTCCATAACTCAATAAAAAAGAGGCTTTTTAAAAAATAGAACAGTGAAATACAATTTAGTTGCTGTAAAAAAAAACACACACACATATACTCTTAACGATCTTTTTGAACCATATACATAGGTGGATGCACCTATATGACAGGGGCACGTGCCCCCCTTAATTTTTGAATTTGTTTTTCTTTTTAAAAAAAAAAAAATTAAAACTTTTATTTAAAGGTGATCCGGACATATTTTATTCAAAAAAGGGGGCATGGCTCACCTTGTGGACATATTTTATTCAATCAGTTCACCTTGTGGACATATTTTAGCATTGTGACCTCAACTGGGAAAGATCTGCTTTCTTTTTTGAGATACTTTCCTAACATTTTATTGCATTTTTCTTTGTATTTTATGTGGATATTCGCAGCACAAAAAATTGCTTGGAGCATGTAGGTTGCTAATTTTCTGCCATGGGCATTTTATGGCTAACACTTGCTCTTTTTCTTATTGATGATGATCAAACTTGAATCAATGATAATGAGTGAAAATCTTTTGAATCCTATATTATTTTTTGTGCTTTTGATGACAAGTGGAAAAAAAATTTCGGGGGTCACCCCTCCCGCTAATAGTGTCCCCCTTCCATAAATTTCTGGATCTACCCCTCACCATATAACTGGTTAATTTTGAATTTATTTATATTTTTGTGACAAAACTATTCTAAGCTCATGTCACATGAAAATTACGACATCAGCTACTAATTCAATTTCTCCTACAAGTTAATATATTACGAGTATACGTATCAATATCTATATTTTGGAAAATTATAAAGGGAAAATCTTAATTAAATCCAATTAAAAAAGCGTAATCTAAATTTAAACATACAGTTTAACAAATCCTTTTACACATACACGTAATGATTTCTCTTGGCTAGTAAAACCTACCGTGATAATGGGAAGTGATGTTGAAGTGCAGGAACTGCTATGGGTGTCAAATCTATTCCATATGTGACCTATAACAACAGAAGGCAACACATATTTTTTCCCTTTGTAACATATACAATTTCATTTATTTAATAAAAAACGATGAGTAAGAATTTGTTAAAAGTGCATACTTAAATTTGGATTATAATATTTCAACTAGATTTAATTAGGTTTTCCCCAAGTTATAAAGAACCAATAAATAGAGAAAAAGTTATAAAAACTTTTAATTAAAAAATGAGGTGAACTGCGTATTAATATTCTCTGATATAAATAAGGAAAACTCAATAAAAAAGTACCTTCAAAATTTTAAAAAATTAAATTAGTGAATTTTAATAAAATAAGTTATGAATTTTTAATTAAGTATATTCAATATCTAAACCATTGTAAAAAAAAAAAAAAAAACAAAATTGATATGAAATTTTTATATTTTAAAGATAATCTTTTAAAATTTTCCCATATAAATATTGAAAGATTAAAATATATAGTAGCTAGATAATGCCAAAAAGCCCTGCCACGGCCCGTCTCTTCCCATGCCTTTGTCAGCCCAAAAGGATCAATAAGCTTTGCCCCCACCATGACGTGGCACAATTAATTGCTTGTACAGGTTCCGTTATGTCCTTGTTATCGTTACGCTCCCTAATATTAATATAAGATATCTGCCAACGAGTTAGCTAATATAGATGGTAAGGATTTAAGGCTGTCTAAATGGTTGTGGGTTCGATCCCTCTACTCAGTCATTTAGGACTCCTTTGATAAAGCGATCTCGTAAGTCACGTAAGAAGTAAATAGAGGGGGTCACGTGTCGCTTGCGTGATTGATGTCAAACCCTCCAAAACTTTTATTTTATAAAAAAAAAAAAAAAGATATATTTAAAAAGTTGATTTTAAATTTAAACATAATACACATTTTTTATATTGGTAACTTTTTTCCTAGTTTATGTCTATTGATGCCCCTCAAAGATAATGAATAAGTAGAGAGAAAGAAAAAATTAAGAAAGATAAGTAGATAACTATGGTGTTGTAGCAAAATACATATCATATTAATTAATATAAATATATTTCTTAAACTAATTAAATAAAATAAATAAATCTTATATTAAGAGTCAGAATGAGTATTATCTTCTTCCCAAACTAACCATGTCTCTTTCCGCACTCCTTCTAACATTTTCTTTCAATTAATTTTAGTTATTTTCTTGAATTGTGTAATTCGATTATCGGTAACCTAAAATTGAGAGAGTAATTTATTATACAATTTACCTCTGTCTCCTTTAAGGTGTTATATTATATATGTATATACTAACTAGCTAATCAAAATTGAGACTTTACGATGAGTATACCTCTCTATATGAGGGGTTTTTTTTTTTTTTTTTTTTTTTTAAAAAGAAGGTGTGATTCGATCCATTGTTCTCATTATAAAAATTGGCTCATCCATCACGATACAAAGAAGTTAATGTTAATGTTTCACTAGCTATGCTATATCACATTCCCACATGAGGGTCCAGGATCACATGACAAATCTTATCTGCTATGCCAATCATAAGACACATTCAAGTGGGAATATTTACTTTTATTCTCTTTTTGATACCATATTTACTAGTCTTCATGATAATTGCTGAGACGTAGCGACCAGAGACCCTCCACGCTTCTTACTTTTTTTTTTTTTAGAAAAAAAAAATTCTCTCTAAATTTTTAGGCCAGAAAATGAAAACTTTTGGTGTCTTCATTTGAGGCCCCATTTAGCATTTTTCATATTTCGTGGGGTTCATAACAAATCAATTTATTGATGAATCGCTAATGAGGAGTGACATAATTGGCTAAGCTGTCAACCGTCACCTTAAAAAGAAGGAGGTTCGATAATCGCGGGTCGATATGAAGGCCGCGTTTGTGAGAATTTATAAATACCTCTGTAAGCGCTTTCTGAGGCTATAGGTATACCTAGCCCTAGTAGAGCATCGATTTCTACCCCTATCTAATTTTTTCTTACCAAAAAAACAAAAAATTTATCGATCAATCATTGGTATATATTTCTTGCAGTTTTATCGTTTATTGAAATCACTGTGCAAATTTACGGATATTCATCATTGGTGCTCAGAAAAGTGGCAGCCAGTAACATACAATTGGTTCCAAGAACACGAAACAGTGTAATACTGCCTCCATTAATTATAAGTATGCCCTATTTTATAAAACACGACGACTAGGGGTATAGGAAATGATGATTTTATGGAAACTAAAATTTATTTTTACGTATTTATTACACCTAATTATCCTCTCCTTTCTCCTCCTTCTCTCCTCCTCTCTCGCACTTCATCTTTTCAAATGTGTACGGCGGCTTAGTCCCTTAACACAAGCCGCCGGCGACCACCGCTTTGTGCCACGAGACGAGTCCGAAAATTGCGAGTCCACATCTTTGATCTGTTTTTTGGATCCAGATCCTTGATCTATGGTCCTCTCCTCGAGTTAAAATTAAATTCTCTCGATCAAATATCTTTATATGTTAGTATTTTAATAAATTAATATTTTTAAATCCTATTAATTGAAAAAAAAAATCTTTACTAACTGTTTTGTGCTTTTTCACAATTTGTAAAGATTAAATATTTTTTTGTCAAAGAAAATTAAATATTTTTCAATTAATAGGATTTAAAATATTAATTTATTAAAATGCTAACATATAAGCATGTTTAGGAGCATTTAATTTCTCCCACAATCATCGGGTCTTCTTATTGTTGAGGTTGGGTTTTTGTTCTTAACCCCAATATGGGGTTTTGTATACCAAACGTTGCGGCTAATGCTTTATAAATTTAAGGGTGGGTTTTAAAATCACCTTCTTCGTTGTCATTTCTAACAAATATAAAAGACCAAATGTATACTTCTACTTCTAAATATTTTATAAATTTGGTCATCTTTGTCCTCACTTAATTATAAGTATTTAATTCTTATATGTAACTAAAACACTTAGTACTACAAAGCATATTCTCTCTCCCATGTAAATGAGGGCTTTTTGGAAAAAATTATTATTATTATTTTTACATAATTTAACCACATCTTCTAGCAACACAATGTTGGCTAATCATATTGTAAACTCCTTCCGTCTTTATATATAAGAGCATATTTTGGAATTACTTGTTCTTTAATATAAGATCTCTTTCAAATTTTTCTTAAAAGTAAATGTATTTTTATCTATTTTGCCCTCAATTAATTATTATATTACAGATATTATCTTTTATCATTTTCTCATTATTAGTCTCACTCACTCATTTTTAAATTGGCACTTTTTAAAAAAAAAATGTTAAATTTCTTACATGATTATTATATTTAACTACTTTTATTTATTTTTCAGAACTGAGAGACATTTATCTATATGGACAAAGGGAGTAAAATGAAACGGAAGGAGTAGTACTCCCTCTGCCCAATATTAGAACAGCCTTCTAATTTTAGTTTGTCAAATCATTTATTTCTTTTTTCCAATTTTAACCTGAAATATATATTTTTTGTATTTTTTGTCTCTCTCACTTATCCTCTCTAAAAATAAGGGCATAATTTTAAAAATACATATATGATGTTTTCAACTAATTTTAATTGTTTTTTTGATAACCAAAAATTGATTATTTGAAGCTTATAATCAGAGGCGGATGAGTAATTCACCAGGTTTAAGAAAAGGAGTTAAAAGCAGTAATAATCATTGAAATGATAACTACTTTTCTATATTTTCCTCTAATTAAAATCAACCCACCTAATTATCTTTAATTTAATTCTTATAGAAATTTTCCCTACATTACAATTAATGGAGGTATTTGTGAAAAAGAAGAATCAATACTATATTTTCACATGGGGTCTTATATTTTGGAGTATACTAACTTTCTAGAATGGGTCTTATTATGGACTAAAGGGAGTAGGATGATAAAATGATAATCATTGAGCCTTTTTTTTTGATATTTTGTATTCGGTTCGGGTCCACGCCATTTATTTAGAAGCATTATATTTCATGAACGAGTTGTATAAAAATTTATATTAAAAATATAAAAATAAATCTAATAATTTTTTATCCTTGTGAAGTCAAAAAAAAAAAAAAAAAAAAAAAAACGCTTTTAATTTATGAAGGGTATAAATGTTCAAGAACTAATTCATGAAGAACTAAATCTATAATACCCACATAAAGTTATGGAACGAGAATTATTGATTTGTCATAATATAGAAATATTATAATACGTAAAAGGTATATTGAATTAGTTTATTGTACTAACTAAATACCGTAAATTAGAAAAATGTACCCCAATTACCCCTGATAACAATGCATGAAATTGAACCCAAGACATAAAAAAGAAAATGGTTAAGTAGCAAATTTACCTTGAAAATACACTTTTAGGAGCAATTCTGTCTGAATTTTTTTTGGCTCAATATAGCCCTGAAAGTCTAAAAACACCGTAATGTTGTCCTTTTCGGTTACATTGCCACGTTTTTAGATTTCTGGGGCTATAGGCATGTATTTCTAGGGTAGATTTACTACTTAACCCAAAAGAAATAAAACCCTCCTTTTAGCCTTCCTTTTTAAAATGTCCAACATATGAGCATATAATTTGGGAGGACGTTCGATTCTACTGCTTGGCCAAAAGCACAAAAGAAATAAAACCCTCCTTTTAAAATGTCCACCATATGAGCATTTCCTAAAATTTTCATATCCAAAAAAAAAAAAAAAAAAAAAAGGCATAACTCAAGATAAAAAAAAAATCTTCATATTTATAAACATACAAACATAAAACAGACTATGAACACATACATACACTTTGCGTTTGTTAGAATTATTTTATTTTATTAAATCATATAAAAATCCAAATAAAGATCTGAAATCAGATGCAGACAAAATAAGTTTATTGGTTCGGCCAAATAAATGTGGAAGATGTCATCGCTGCCGTGTGTTTTACTACTATTATAAAAAGTTGTTTTCAAATTTAAGAAGATAGGGTGGTCATATAAAGTAATGCCACGTCGTGGAATGCGTTTGTGGGGCCCAATGGAATAGCCTCCCAACAAAGTGGACAGACTTTGCGGTTGGCGGAGGGATGAGCATGGGCCCACGTGCCGAGCCAATGGAGATTTCAAGGAATACAACCATTCACGTGGCTCTCTTGTAGGCTACGTATTGTTTCCTAGCAACTACGTACACTTGTTTAAATAATATGGACTCTTACATTTTTTTTTTGCTCAAAATATGGACTCTTACATCACCTCACTGAAACAAATAAAAAAGGTGTGTATCACCTTTGCCATTTTATATTCACTCGGCTTTGTTTTGTGATTGGCCTGATTTTCTTTCCTCGTTTAGAAATTAATAAGCATTTATATCTCGCCTAGATTAATATAATTTTATATAAAATTCAAAGAAACTTTTATAAACACCCCACTTAAAAAGAAGATCATAAAAAATAAAATAAAATTAAGTCATATAGAAAAATAAACTACATCACCTAAAATTGAGGGTTCGAAGTGAGATTTCTTCATATTTATTTACATAAAATACATACTTAATTAATTCTCTATCTGGTCCTCATTATAAGACTAACTAACAAGTTTATTTGGTCCTTTTTATAAGGAACTTACTTATTCTCAAGGAGCATTAATTATCTTTTTCTATGTATACCAATAATTAATAAGGGTAATGGATGAGAGTAATAATTAATACCAATCTGGTCCTATTTATAAGTCCCTTTTGACCAAATCACACATACCAAGGAGAGGTAGAGAGTTCAATGATTATGGGGTAAATTTTCAACTTTACCTCATTTATGAATGGAAGCTTTTCTCTTCTCTTCCTATTTTCATTGGTACAATATATGGGTAAAATTGTTACAATCTCATTTATTTGGTCAAAAAGGACTTATAAATAGGACCAAATTTTTTTATCAAAATGGAGTTATGAATAGGACTAGATTGGTATAATATTAGAGTTTAATGCAATTAGTATAGGTAATATTAGAAGTTACTTAAATTGTAGGGTAACTTTATTGACTTTAACTACTTTTATTGATTTATAAGAATTGTTAGTTGATGTCTTATAATAAGGACAAGAGAGAGTATGATACATTGAAGAAAATGATCACATGTACCTATAATGATGGAAAATAGAGTTCTTGGTTATTTTTAATTTGGAAAATGTCTATTACATGATTATGATGTACGATTCATAATTTTTGTATAATTTTTAATATCCCGATTGGTAATATCTTAATTTTAATTATTTAGGTATTGACATCCCAATAACTACAATTTCATCTGAATTACTATGCGTTTTTGTTGTTGTTGATTAACATGTGCTCATGTGAAGCACTTTGGAGTGTATGTGTAAAATTACATGGCATGCTTTTTTCCTTGAAGATTAAATTAATAATAAGAAATTAGCTGTTAATCAAGTATGAATTTAACTATTAAGCCCAAATTTGCTCACATTAATACAATTATTGATAGAATTTTTTATTAATATGATTTATTGCACTAATAACCTGATAAATGGAGATTTTAAAATTTCTAGGGGGTAGAAAATGATTAGAGATCCCTACATGGAAGATGAAGTTTCTAGGTTTTTTTTTTTTTTCCATTCTTTTATGTGAATGTTTATAGCTTTTATAGCCCTCAAATATCTATTAAGTGCTTATGATTTATGATTCATGATACGATGTCTATTTTCAAATTCAACTGATCATTTAATGACTATTTTTAAAATTCAGTTTACTTTATTACTTTATCTTCAAACCCCAATAATATTAGATAAAAAAACAGCAATCTGGGAATTAAATGGGAGAAATATCCAAATAAATTTTAAAAAAAATTGGAAAGGGAATGCAAAATTTTAATCCGAAGTTTTTTTTTTTTGTTGCCCATCCGGTATCCAGAGTTTCGCCCTGACTAATCCGAATCCGACCCGGGTCGCGCACTGCTATGGCGATTATGGCGGGTGAGTCTCCCAATGTCTTTTCTCGTTCACAAGGCTCAAACTCGAGACTTGGCTTAAGCGACACAAGCCGCTTACCACTTGAGCCAACCCCTATTGGTTTAACTCGAAGTTATTATTGAAAAGGTCAAATTTTATGTCGTAGAGCGAAATTGTTTATGTTAGGGAGCAATTTGTAATGATTGTTTTAAAAGAAAATTACTTTAATAGATATCAATTGAATGAGGGTAAATATAATTTAGTATGGACCATTTAATAATGTGATTACCCGACCCTTTTTTGTTAAACAGGTTTTTAAGTGGGTATTGCAATTTACAAGATTTCATATATAGAATTCATGATTGATTTTTTATTGTAATAAACAACAGGGAATTTATTATTCACAAGCGCCTTAAACAAAGATATGATCATTTTTTTGAAAGTGATTTGTAAATATTTTTATGATAAACCTAGTCTCACTTGAACGCAATGGGTTTTCACGACAACTCATATGAAGACATAAACTTTTTTTTATTAAAGACTAATCACGCATGAGGTAGGAAAGGGAGAAATACATATATATATATATATATATATATATATTCTAAAAGGACGAATTCTATCGAATAAAAATATAATAGTTCAGATAATTTTAATTTTAATTGGCTAATGGTTCGTCTAAAAAGAAAAAAAAATCAAATTTTATCTTATTTTTAAGGAAAATATTGGTTGATTAATTTTTTTAAATTAATATTTTTTTCTAAAGCAAGATAAAATTTAAAATTTTTTAGATGAACGACCAACTAATATTACAATGATATGAATTGTTATATTTTCATGATACTCTTGATATATGTAACTATTTCTCATAAAAAAGGCCAATGATAAATCTCGTCAAATTAATTTTGATCTATACAGAAAAGTATGAAATTAACAAACTCTCAGCTGTTGGGTAGGGGGAAAAATCCCAATTATATTTTG
Source organism: Acacia acuminata (assembly GCA_019022655.1). NCBI lineage: Eukaryota > Viridiplantae > Streptophyta > Magnoliopsida > Fabales > Fabaceae > Acacia > Acacia acuminata. Next base: position 2,912,332 of record JAFJYI010000025.1, on the reverse strand, counting down.
AAAAAAGATCCATAAATATCGGAGATCAAGTTCATCAATTGTGGACGCAGGTAGCCCTTTTAATTATGGGAGATTTAGCCTATGTTAAATCAGATTTAATTACAATCTTCAACAAATTATTGACTAATTAGGCGATTTAAAATTCAGCTAATTAAGACTTTCAAGTTTCAAGCAGAACAATAAAGCCGATGAGAGTTGGCGTAAATGGTAAAGAACGGGCTTCGGTCCCAAAAGGACGAGAGTTCGATTCCCTCTGCTGTTGCGAGGGCTCCTTCGGTAAGCAATCTCGTAAGTACCCCTGTAAGTATTCAAAGAGCTCCAGGGTCGTGCTCTGGCCTTGGTGGGGGACCGGTACCGAACCCACCTAAACTTTTATGTATAAAAAAAAAAAAATTGAGTCTAAAACCAAAATAAAATAGTCTATATCAAATTATCAAATATACTTATTTTGCATCTTAAAATAGTTGTTATGTTCCCTTCTTCTAAATTTTTTAACAGACCAAGATTTTTTTTAAAAAAAAAAAAAAAAAACAAAGGCTCTTGCAAAGATTAATCGCTTATAGTGTACAAATAAGTGTTATCATCACCATATTCGATATAAAATCACAAAGTGCTAATTTTAAGATATTAATAATAGTTTTGTTGACCTTGGAAAATATTAATAGTAATTTATATTTTCACCTGTTGAGACGAAATTGAATCATACCCTCTAAAACTATTAAATATGACTATCTTTAAACTTGTGGGTCTTTTCATAATGGGAAGTGAGGAAATTTTTCAATGAATTAATCAATAAACAATAATTAAATGACGTGTTATTTTTTTCTGCTCTTTTTAAACTTTTGGCACGGCACGTTATTTTTCCTTGCCAACTTTGCTATAGTGCGTTGCCTGAAATCACCTAACAAACATTTTCTAGTATTATGACATAGAATGTGAAGACTGACTGATTGAGAGTCAAATACAGCAGTCGTGTGGTGTGTACAATTTTATTATGTTTGGTCAAAATACACACAAAGCAACGAATCAGAATTTCAGATAGAACCTGCCCGCTCGTTTACGTCTGCCCTCCGGTCTGGTATGTCAATCGCAAGAGTCGTTGCAACTTAAGAGTCTTGATTCAAATCTGTTCCGTTGTGGAACACAAATGTCTCAGCCCTGGAGGCTGGTTAACTTCAATGTAGGATCTGGTAGGCTTGTCCAATGTTATCTATGGCACAGATAACAGTGGGCAAGATGATCACTGTACACAATAGAGGTGTGGGGTGTGTGCACAGTGGGACGATATCTAAAAAGTAAGGGGGAATACGTGTGTACGCTTCACCGGGGCGTGCCCTATTTATAACCGAGCCGGGTTGATCCGACTCTCTAGGCGATGTTCCCATGATGCCGTGCGCTGTGCCCCCATTTCCCGCACCATTGAGGTAGTGGGGATAGGTGTGGGGTAGTTGGCCTCTTATTGGGCTTGACTTGGTCTGGCCCATTTCCGAGGTCCATAACAGTTGCCCCCAAAGTCGGCTATTCGGGCTTACGAATTGCCGAGTTTTACTCCGGTGTAGGTCCCGATTTTCCAGGCCCTTATTTCTCTGAGCCATTTTGGGTTCTAATTTCAATTGGCCGTAACCGCATCCTACATTCGTGGTGAGTAGAGACTTGCACAAGCATTGCCGCGGATCTTATATATCCGATCCCGACCTCGTACACTAGAACCCGACCTCGTGCGTTTCCACAAGCCGCCTAGGAATGGGTTCGGTCCCCACCTAGATCCCGACCTCGTCGTTTTAGGGTATTCTTTTGGATTCATCAATTCACCTCGGACGTTGTACGACTTGGTACTCGGCTTAGGGTTTTGAGCAACACTGCCGATATACCGGCAAACGCGACCGTTCGCCTAGCTAAGTGTCCTTTCGTTTGCTTGCGTCGCATCGTATATCTGTCGTTTCCGATTATAATGACACGTGCCTTCAAGCGCCGCCTTTGGTTAACGCGCCCATTAATGCCCTACGTCATATCGTCATCATAGCTTTCTAGGGTTTTTCTTTTATCCCTTCGAACCGATGTAACGTATCGGCTTCTAAACGTCCCTATCTCTAGAACTCTTATAAGTGCTCCTCACACCCTTCATCATCACTTTTCTTCGTCTTCTCAACTTTGAAGAATCGCACGAGACTTCCCCTTTTCCGACCGCTTCTTGCTCTCTCGTTCTCTTGCTTCTTGCTCTCTCGTTCTCTTGCTTCCGTGTATTGTTTTCTCGGTTGTTCTTGAAACACCAATGTTATAATTCGTATTTTGCTCTTTGACCGGGTATTAAGGTGTTGAACGACCGTGATGACTGAATTCCTCTCCAAACGAAAAATGTCGAATGCCATTTTGAACTTTGCTTGTCTGAGTTGCTTCGACACCATCTATATTTTTGCTATTCACTCCTTCCGGCTTTGAATTATCGCGCTTTATTGTCGTCGTTCTGCATTTGAGTGATTTTGATTTGTTGAATCCTTCACTATCCGGGCAAATTTGGGCGCCTGGGTTATCTGGGTTTGATATGCATATATTCGTTCATGTTTTAACATGCTATATAATTTGTTCCCAAGATGGATCCCAAACCCCCACTAGTAGACATGTATGGTAATCCTATTCCAGAAGAAGATAGAGAGATTCTTGAACGCGTGCCTGGTCGAACCAAACTTTGGCTATGGTCCATTCTTCCTACGAAGAAGAGAGGATGGAAAATTTACTCCGATCTCGGGGAAGTGGGAGTAGGACAAGCGTACGGGTTCCTTCTTCACCCGATGCCGAATCCCCTAATTCTCCTTCTCCCGCATTGTCGGCTTCTCCGAGGTTATTCCCCGTCTTCTAACACGGGCCCTTCGGTCCTTGTGAAGACTTTGCCACAAAGCGATCGAGCTTGCTCGTCATGGCCATGACAGAGAAGCCGAGTCTCTATTGGATAGATGCCGCCGCAATAACCCGACGCATACCTCTTCACTTGGGCCCTTGCTTGTTCAAGCTCGTCCCGAAATTCTGTCTTGTCGGGTATACTTCGTAGTTCGATTCTGGCCTTTGTTTTTATTTTAGGTTTAAATGTCTTCACACCAAACCACTCATTCCGAGATCGGGAGAGTCCGCCCTTCCGAGGACCTTCACGAATGCCTTCCGTCGAGACTATCTTGTGAGCAATATAGTACTTGATTGTAAGAATAAGATGTCTGGAAAAGTGCTTTCGCGGATTGCCCGAAGTGGAGAGGGGTATGATGTGTGCTTGCCTCCGGCTGACGAGTCCGTGGCCTCGGGTCGATCCACCGATGAGTCCAGCCACTTTTTTTATTTTTACAAGGATTTTGTCACCTATCTCGGGTTGAATTCCCTTTTTCCGATTTCCAAATGAACCTTCTCACCCATTTCCACCTTGCACCTTCTCGCCACATCCCAATGGTTGGGCCGCGGCCGTTGCCTTTGAAAAGTATTGCCTGACTCATAACCTCGAGTGTTCCGTCTCCGTGTTTTGTAGCTTCTTCACTCCCTTAGACATTAAGACTACCACGGACGGGGACAAGAAATGGTTTTGTTGGACCTCATTTCGGGCGTCTCACGGTCGCAAGTTTCTTAGGCCTTTTAGAGATTCATGGAAAGGCTTCAAAACATCTTATTTTAAAGTTGTCGCAAAGCCCGGGGATACACCGTGGTTTCTTCGAACCCGGACGTCCGGGGAAGTCGAGGGACGCTTCCCTTTATATTGGTCTGACGAACACCACAAGTTTGACGCGAAAGATTTTTTGCCAACCAAGTCGCAATTATCGGCTGCCGAGAGAGAAACCATCAGCGCCCTTATTGCCTTGGTACAGAAAGACGACTTGGTGGAGTCGGCCGAGTACATTACATCCCGTAGGTGTTCATAGGGCTCCCTCCCCCAATTTTATCCCTCTGTGGCGTGTTTGGTCGGACTTTGACTTCTTTGCTTTGGCTTTTCAGGTACATCGATGGGAAAAAGACCCGAGTATCTGGATGTGACTATTCCTGCCACTCGTCCAACAACTCCGGATCTAAACGAAAAGCGCTCGGCGGACAAATGATGACTCTACTACCGCCAAGAAAACCAAAGCTCCGAAGAAGAAGAAGAATGATAATCCCTCCACAAGCAAGGATATTCCTATCCCAGCTTCTCCAGCTCGAGATCTGGGGGGTCATGAGCCTGAAACTCTTACCCCTGATGTCCGTCCGACCATTCAGCTCCCCCGTTCTTATTTCGGGGCATAAAATACCCAACTCCCTCCGTAAGGGCATTCGTCCGCCCATTGGTATGACGGGCGTACATTGTCGAGGCCGAGACGGCAACCGAAGGAGATTGAGCATGCCAACTTGAAGAACGTCGGCCTTTGTCAACTGGTGGCACATCTCAAAGAGAAGGTTGGTCAGAATGAGAAGGATCTGGACTTCTTTGAGGAAGAGAAGAGGAAGAACGACGAGGCATTAACTCAAGCACAGGAGGATCTGCAAATGGCGAGGGCCGAGAAGGAAAGCCTCTCTGACGAGCTGGTTAAAGTCCGTGACGCGCTGCACTTATCCGAGTCTGAGCTTACACGAAGGGCGCAGGTCCACGAGAGTGATGTGGAGTCCATTGCCAGATATAAAAACTTTATTGACGAACAGGGCGACGGAGCTCAAAGCTTGTAAGCAAGCCCTCACGCCCGCTCGAGCCAACCTTAGTTCGCACCGAGGCGCCCTTGATGTCGCCGAGGTTAATATTTCCAAGCTAACGGCGGGCGTTAAGGAGGCCTTCGAGAATGCCGTGGAACAAGTTCGCTTCCTGAATTCCTCCATTGATTTGAATTTAGACGGAGTGCACATGAACGCGTACGTTGAAGACGGGATATTTATTCCGGCTCCGCCCGTGGTTGATGATGCCAGCCTTGTCGAGACAGTTCAGGAAGAAGAAGTTGGCGGTCAGTCTCCGTCTGTTCAGCAATAGTCGGCAATTTGCCATTTTGCACCTTACAGCTTTGTCTGTAGGTTATGTAAATACTGCTTTGCCCCTGTAGGGCTTTAATTTGTAAACGTTTAATTTGACCGCTTTAATCATATGCGCTTATTTTCTATTTAGCGTCTTTCGAATTGAAGGTTTCCTGACGTGATCAAGGTCAAGGAATTATCCTTTCTGGTACGCCTAATTTCGGCATTTAAATGGTGTATACACTAAACTTGGCGGCTATGCCGCTACATGATTTACGAAAATGGGCGTTTGCCATTTCGCACATGTGTACTTTGGCCAACGTGGATAATCGATAAACACGAATTGAGTAATCCGAGTTCCATCAATCCTATCATTTGGCTCTTCGTTGCCACGATCCTGTAAATGTGCTTACTAGGATATTTATTCGGCGGCTTTTCTTTTACATGATTCATGGACTTTGGTCCATACATGTTACGTCCGACTTCCTTAAGCGAGATAATTTCTTTTACATGATTTATGAACTTTGGTCCATACATGTTTTGCCCGACTTCATTTGAACAAGTTGCGGAATACGGGTATTAGTGCCATGATTTATCCTTTTGAGTCATTCATTGTTCAGCTTTACATCGACTCGATTCCCGTAGGAATTTGATACATATTCATGATGAAGTAAGCCTGAAAGTCAAGTCAATATAAGGAAATACTGAAATTAACTGAAAACAAAACATTGAAAACAAACGAGTGCATGGACTTCGATAATCAGCTATAGTAAGCCTTAAGTTTGTCGGCATTCCAAGTCCTTTTGAGTGCTTCCCCTTTCGATGATTCGAGCACATAAGCGCCGTTTCCGAGTTCGTGTCGGATGCGGTAAGGACCTTCCCAATTTGCAGCGAGCTTCCGTCTCGGGCATTTCGTTGCCTATATCGGCCCTTCGCACCAAGTCATCCTTGTTAAAGGATCGGGGATTAATCGTCTTATTGAACCGGGCCGCGATGAGTTGCTTTGTGGCTAAGTCTCGCAAGTGAGCTGTGGTTCTAACTTCGTCTATTAGATCTAGCTCGACCGTGATAGCCTCGTCATTTTCCTGCCCTTGCTGCGAAGTCGTCGTTTTTCTCCATGAGGGTTCGCCGATTTCTACTGGAATCATGGCTTCACATCCGTACGTCAGCCTGAACGGCGTCTCTCCTGTGGATGTTTGGACTGTGGTCCGACAACCCCACAAGACTGCATAGAGATGTTCCACCCAACTTTCCCGTTCCTCGGTCATTCGCTTTTTAAGTCCGTTGACAATGACTTTGTTTGCTGCCTCGGCTTGCCCGTTGGATTGCGGGTGTTCCACGGAAGCAAAATGATGCTTCACCTTAAGGGCGGACATCATTTCTTGAAGCCTCGTCCATGAATTGCGTCCCATTGTCCGTGACTATTTCTGCCGGAATCCCAAATCGCGATATAATATTCCTTTGTAGGAATTTCTGCACTCTAGCCGAGGTAATGGTCGCCAGCGGTTCAGCTTCGATCCACTTAGTAAAGTAATCGACCGCTACGATCAACCACTTCAATTGGCCTGAGAGCTGGTTTAAACGGTCCCAACAAGTCCATGCCCCATTTGTAGAATGGCCATGGAGCCGTGATCTCGCGTCAACTCGGATGGTGGAACCCACAATAACTTGCCGTGCTTCGCAACTATTACATGTTTGAACATGATATTTAGCATCTTGCGCCATCGTAGGCCAATAGTATCCCGCCCGAACGCCTTACGGCCAAAGCCTTCGCCCCGTGTGTTGTCCGTTTATGCCTTCGTGGATTTCCGCCAAGACGTATTGAGCTTGATCTTCGTTGAGACATTTAGCCATGGGGGAATGCACGCCTTTACGATACAACCGATCGTTCACCATCACATAGGCGGCGCGTTTCCGACCCGAGTTCTTGATTCGGCCGCATCCTCGGGTTATCCCTCTTTCCGGATAATCAGCAATTGGTTTTCTCCAATCCCCCGAATCTGAAATCAGCATCACGCAAGTTGGTTCCGGTAGGTTCTGGCTGGACAATTGTGCGGAGATTTCTGGGCATTCCGTGCTAGCTAGCTTCGAGAGGATGTCGGCCCTCGTATTTTCTGCCCGAGGAATGTGCGCCACTGTCACTTCGTCGAAATATGTCATAATGTCTTTCACCTTTGTCAAGTATTTAGCCAACAGGGGCCCCCTCACTTGATAGGTCCCCTGAATTTGGGAAGCGACCAGTTGAGAGTCCGTGGATACATGTACTTGCCGAGCTCCGTTTTCTTTGGCTGCAAAGAACCCTAAGAATGAGGGCCTCATATTCCGCTTGATTATTCGATGTTGGGAAATCAAGTCGGAGAGATAATTCCATCGCCACGCCTTCGGACTTTCCACGATAACTCCGCGACCGCCTCCTTTATGTTAGACGATCCGTCCACGAAAACTTTCCATGGTTCGGCTCCGTCTTCTCATTTTGAACCGAGGTTAGCTCGACTAAGAAATCACCAAAGCTTGTGACTTGATTGCTCGTCGGGCCTCATATGTGATATCAAATTCGGACAATTCAATGGCCCAAGCTATCATCCTGCCAGCCAAATCTGGTTTATGTAAAACTTGTCGGATGGGTTGATTCGTTCTTACCACGATCGAATGGCCAAGGAAATAATGGCGAAGTCGTCTTGCCGTTGTTAAGAGTGCAAAGGCCATTTTTTCCGGTTTCGATATCTCAACTCGGAACTTTGAAGTGCCCGACTTACGAAGTATACTGGTTTCTGCCCGTCTTCGGTTTCTCGAACTAAGACCGCGCTTACTGCCTTTTCCCCAACTGACAAATAAAGCAACAATTTATCCCCAACTTCTGGCCGTGATAACACTGGCGGAGATGCTAAGCATTGCTTTATTTTGTCGAACGCTTCTTCACATTCCGAGTTCCACCCTTCCCGAGCTTCCTTCTTCAAGAGCTTAAAGAATGGGAGGGATTTTTCGCGACTTGGGCAAGAACCTTGTCAAGGCCGCCAATCGCCCGTCAACCGTTGTAATTCTTTCTTGTTCTCCGGGGGTCTCATTTCCATCACGGCCCGCACTTCTCCGGGTTAGCTTCAATGCCTCGGTTGGTCAAAAGGAAACCCAAGAATTTTCCCCGACGGAACTCCGAAAGCACATTTCGTCGGATTCAACCGAATCGATGCTTCCTCAATTTTTCGAAGGTTTGTTGTAGATCATGAACATGGTCGTTCGCTCTCTGGATTTAACTATCATATCATCAATGTAGACTTCCACGTTTTTCCCGGTGATCCGAAAAACCTTTGTCATCATTCTCTGGTAAGTCGCCCCCGCATTTTTGAGGCCGAATGGCATCACGTTATAACAGTAGTTCGCATTGTCCGTGATGAAGGCCGTTTTCTCTTGATCCTCGGGATGCATGGCAATCTGGTTGTATCCCGAGTATGCATCCATGAATGACAAAAGTTGAAAGCCGGCCGACGATCAACCAATTGGTCAATGTTAGGCATGGGAAATGCATCCTTCGGGCATACTTTGTTCAAGTCTTTGTAGTCCGTGCATACGCGCCATTTGCCGTTAGGTTTTTTGACCATGACCACGTTTGACAGACCACGTCGTGTATTGCACTTCCCTAATAAATCCGGCCGCGATCAACTCCACGGACATGCGCTTCCAAGGCTTTACCCCTCCCGCACCCCGTTTCCTCTTTCTCGAGCTCTTTGGGTTTGACCCATGGTGGATGGCCAATTTGTGACAACAAAACTCGGGGTCAATTCCTGGAATCTCGATGGCGTCCATGCAAACACGTCTTTGTTTGCTCGCGGAACAACTCCAATTTTGCTCGCATCTCGGATTCAATGTTTTCCCGATTTTGGTTGTCCGCTGCTTCCGGTTCATTCCCCGACGAAATCTTCTCTCTTTCATTAGGCTCGGACCTTTGCATCTTGTCTTCTTCCCTCAAGTCTAACTCTACTATGTAAACAGCTTCTTGTCCGTCTTCTTTTCACCTCCTTTGGCGGTCCGTCTTTGGAATTTTCACCGCTTCAAAGTAGCATTGCCGAGAGTCTCTCGATCTCCTTTTACGGTAACGACCTGATTCTCTCTATCATAAAATCTCAACTTCTCGGTGATTAGACGATACCAAAGATGTTCCAATCATGGATAGTTGGTCGTCCGAGGATAATATTGTATGGAGACGGGAAGTCGGCCACAACGAAACGGACTATCCCCGACTTGAATGCCTCTTTCGTCCCCAACGTCAATTTGATGTCGATGTATCCTTTTGGGATGGTGTCTTCTCCATTAAAGCCTGTTAGGGTGGTCCTACATGGTTTGAGGTCTTCCGAGTCGAATCGCATGCGTTTAAACGCATCCTGAGAGGATTATGTCCACCGCGCTTCCATTATCAATAAAAATCTTCTTAACTCGGCAATCTTTGACGATTCGGTTATGACGAGCCCGTCGTGGTGTCCTCGGCATGACATCCTCCAAGTCTTCTTCGAAACCCGAGCATTGGCAAATTTGGTTTTGCGAGACTCCCTTTTAAATTTCGGACGGTCAACTATGGATAGAACCTCTTTCAAGTATTTTTTTCTTTGATTGGCGGAATCTCCTCCTCCGCCGAAACCTCCAACAATCCCATTGCGTCATATTTCGACTCGGGATATTCATCATGTGCTTCTCTTCCTTTGTTCTCGTTCTCGTCTTCTCTTTTCGGCCGGCGGACTTCTACTCCGTTGTCCTCCGCTTACCCCGCCGCCCTTGCGTTTGGATCGATATATTTACGAGCTTTCCCTCTCGTATGAATTTCTCGATGGCGTCCCTCAAATCCCAACGACATCCGTGGTGTGCCCGTGTTGGTCATGAAATTCGCAATATCGAGATTTGTCCGGGGTATGTTCATTCCGCACGGCGTGGCCGTTCTACTTTTTTCATCTCGGTCGGGGAGACTTCCTTCCGGACACTGGCCCGAGATACTTTTAGTGGAGCGTATCGGTCATATCTTCCTTCGCTCTCCGAGGTTTAGCATCCCTTCGTCCTCGGGATTCTTGTCTGTCGGATTGTATCGTTCCTTCACTCGGGAGATGGACTCCTCCGTTTGTCCCGTGGTGCATGGCTCATGATATCCATCTGTTCCAGCTCTATGTAAGTCTTTGAACGATCTCGGAATTACGCCGGGGTTTTGGGACGTCGTTTCACGACCGACTTCTTCAATCGTGAGGATTTGTCCAGCCGGCTATGATGCAATGCAAATGTACGTCTTCCTTTAATCCCGGCACTTGTATTGCCGTGTCCTTGAAGCGATCCAAATACTTTTGCACCGTTTCCCGGGTGATTGCTTCACCCGATCCAATTGGAACTCGGTTTTGGGTTGCTTCCGCTCGTGGCGAAGTTGAGTAGGAATTTGTTCTCCAAATCTTTCAAGTCCGGATTGTGTTTTCGGCAAGGTGTTGAACCAGATTGGGCGGTCCACGTAGCGTTCCGCAAACAACCGGTACCACGGGCCCGAGTATCCTTTGACCATGATCTCCATTCTGAAATTGCCCACATGTACTTGCGGGTCCTGGGTTCCATCGTATTTCGGGAAATCTTTGGTGTCTAAGCCTTTTGGATAAGGCGCGGCCATTATTTTGGCCGTAAAGGGAGTCGCGACTTTCTCCTCCTCATCTGAGCTTGCATCGGTTGATCGGCGATGCCACCTCTTTATTAGAGAGGATCTTTCCTTTGTCTTTCTTAGACGTTCCGACCGACGATCGTTCCTTTCGAGTGTTATCAGTGTTGTCCTGATTAGCCACTGTCCGATCTGGAATTTTCTTGCTTCTGGTTTCCCGTGTATCGTTCCTCATCTCGGGAGTGTCTTCATAAGCCGTCTCGTGACGTCCCAATATTCCGAGGAGTGGGGATGCCATTTTGGCTCGGGTCCACATTGCCCTTCCCCGTGTTGCCGTCATGATCCGGGTTGGTCCCGCGTGACGCCCGACTAATTTCTGAATTCTTCCTCGCGGCGGTTCATCTCTTCTTTCATAGTCCGGACGTCCTCTTCCCTTTGTAATCGATTCCGTGTTTCCATCTCGTCTATTCTGTCCAATACGGACCCCAGGGTACTTCGTAACAACTGAATATCGGGGTCAACTACTTCAAGGGGTTGAGATTTCGCTGTGCCCGATGTCTCCTCTTCGGTTTCTACCAACATTGGTTCTTTTTCCGGGTTCATCGGGCCCCCCGGTTGTGATGTTTGTCCTTCATGTTGCTCTGGTTGTTCTTCTGGCACTTGATTCTGCCGAGTTGTTGCACCACGTCCTCTTGTATTCGCCATTTGCTCCGATAGGTTCGTGGCTTTATGGTATGGGATTCGAAGTTTAATCGTCCCCACGGTCGGCGCCAATGTTCCGTTGTGGAACACAAATGTCTCACCACGAGGGCCGGTTAACTTCAATGTAGGATCTGGTAGGCTTGTCCAATGTTATCTATGGCACAGATAACAGTGGGCAAGATGATCACTGTACACAATAGAGGTGTGGGGTGTGTGCACAGTGGGACGATATCTAAAAAGTAAGGGGGAATACGTGTGTACCGTTCACCGGGGCGTGCCTATTTATAACCGAGCCGGTTGATCCGACTCTCTAGGCAAAGATGTTCCCATGATGCCGTGCGGCTGGCTCCCCCATTTCCCGCACCATTGAGGTAGTGGGGATAGGTGTGGGGTAGTTGGCCTCTTATTGGGCTTGACTTGGTCTGGCCCATTTCCGAGGTCCATAACAAAATCATTTTTAGTTTTTTTTTTTTTTTTTTTTTTAAAGGTACGTGTATTCAATACAGACTCAGACATCATTTGAACATCGATTCACTATGTTGTAATAATAAGAAAGCTTTTTAGGAGATCCAACCCTGTTGAGTATGATTGTTGGCATTGTATAGGTGGTTATTAGGTACTCCTGTGGTCCTCCTGAATACACGATATATTAATACAAATTACACTATAAACTATGCCTTATATTTTGGACCGGAGATAGTACTATGAATTTATAGTTCCCAAAATTTACTAGGAAAAAGTTTACTCTATCCCCTCTGTAGCCATTTAATATCAAGCAGCAGTTCCCAAAATTTTATGAAATTTCACTACACCCCTTTGACTAAGGTGAAATTAAATTTGTAAGTGAAAAGACAATTGCACCCTTATTTTACAAGTCAAATATGATTTTTTACAGGACACATAAAAATTTACAATTCAAACATGCATATTTATAAAGACAAATAAGTGAAATTACAAGACATTCTCGACTATGTACGTACAAGAAAGGAAGCGCGCATATTCACCAGAATACACACTACTACAAAAAACGGTTTTTGCGTCTCAAAAAGACGTCCTATTTTTAAAAAAGGAAGTAAAAAATAAAGACGGTGACATTTTTGTAATTATATGTGATAAAAATTGGCTTTTGGCGTCTAAGTTTAACTCTTAGACTCCAAAAGCATGACTTTCGTCTAAGTTTAACTCTTAGACTCCAAAAGCATGACTTTTGGAGTCTAATTGTAAAACTTAGACTCCAAAAGTCCAAGAGAGACACTTTTGGAGTCTACGTTTCAAACTTAGACTCCAAAAGTGATTCAAAAAAAAAAGAAAAAATGCGGTAAACGAAAATCCTAGTGGGAAAAAGTATCACTTTTCACACGTTTTATTCACCCACTCTCTGAACCTCAGAACCTTACCGATTCTCCGAACCTTATGCAATCTCTCACATCTCTCACCAACCGCGCTTGCGTCACTTTGCTCACCCCCTCGCTGCTCACTTTGTCCGCCGTCACCTCGCCGGCAGTCGTTTGCTTGTCTCGCTCGACGTCGCTCGCTCCGGTCGTTCGCTTGAGGTCACTCTTTCTCCCATGGCACTTTGTTTGTTTCTTCTTCATCCTCCGGTTCGTACTACGATCGATCTCCTCTTCGACCATTTCGGTATTTATGCATTCATCTTCTTCTTTTACCTTTTTCCTCATTTGATTTTATCAATTCCTAATGGTTTTGTTTTTTTTTGCAAATAAATGCGGATGGTGCTCGTCCGGCTATAGTGTTGCCCCGATTCTTAGTCCCTCGTCTCTGTTCATCATGTTTAATTTTACTTTGATATTCAAAGATGCGTTTTGGATTTTTTTTCCAGATTTGAAATTTCTCAGATCTATGTTTAACGCCGTCACCGACACCATCCTCATCTGTTTTGTTTTTTTTAAAACATACTTAAGACGTCTAATTTAAAAATAGGACTCCTTAAGTTTTCCCTATGGCGCCTCTCAGATGTACGTCCCCCTGGAAAAGGACGTCAAAAGTACAAAAAATAGGACTCTATCCCTATTTTATAGTAGTGACATGTTATTTGTAAGACACTGTGAAAATTGACAACACCATCTCAACCATATACAAGATAAGGTATAAATATATTTTCATCCCAAAAATCTAATTTCAATTTTAGCCTCAATGGTACAGTGAAGTTTCAAAAAACTTTGAAGCTTTTTGATGTTAAATTGCTACATAAAGGGTATAGTGAAATTAAAATTTTCCAACTTTATATTGTATGTACGTATCTTTTAATTTCAATTTAGCTCCACAATTTTTATAAATTCATGGCTCTATCCGTGAATAAAAACCTAACCGCAAGTGACATCAAAAAAAAAAAAAATTAAAAAAGCTGAAAAATATGGAATCCAAATTAGACTGTTTTTTGTAAGACGTGAAGTGGAGTGGAAATAGGATGTCATGATGCAATATTAAGAAAGGAGATTATGGTATTGAGGTTGATGAGGTGTTTGGTAAGTGCCCATCAATCGTGTACCTAATTGTAAGTATGTCACCACCAGGAAAGTGTCCTAAAATTTCCTTCATTTTAATATTATATAATTTAAAAAGCGGATTATATATTTATATATAGTCAATAAATTAGTAAAAAAGCAAAGCAAAAGTGAAGATAATGTGAGCTTTTTAGAACCGCATTATGAATGAATAGTGGCAAGTTTAGCTGCGTGGAGGAGCTTTCATGAAACAAAAGAATGATTGGACCTGTGGAAATAAGAAAATTATAATGAGGCGATAAGAAAATAACGTCACTCAATTTTTAATATAAATTTTATTAAATTTTTTTAAGAAATTAAAAAAAGTTACATTAAAGTATTTATATTTATCATATTTTTTCAAATTAATTTGCCTGACATGTAAATTAATACTCCTCAAATCTTATTTATAGGGCAGAGAAAAGCTTTTTTTATCCTATATACAAGGCACCTAAATAAAGTTTTGAGGTAAATGTTCAATTTAACTCTTCACTTATTATTATTGTGTTGGCCTTGTTTTCATTTTGTATTATGTATATTAAGTAGAGATAAAGTTGAAAATTTATTGAATTTTATGATAGAATTAATGAGATTTAATTTTTTCCTTAACCTGAGTAAAAAAATGTTGGAAATGCTTTATAAATAGACTGCAAGATATAATCTAATAATATATAATATTTTTATGCTACGATTAAATTATTTATTTAACTTTATTAATCGATCTTTTCAATAAAAGTTAACTAGTTTTTATATCAAGGATCAGAGGGCAAATTTTTTTGTTATATTGATTTTATTGTAGAAATTTCTGTGATTCATTATTTATTTGAGGGTAAGAGTGATGTTCCGCCTAAAAATGATGACCAAACATGATATTCTCCCGACAATAAAACAAGTGATATTTACGACCCGTGAACTTTATTTTGTTGAAATTAAAAATAATAATTTAGAGGGATAAAGAGATGAGGAACGTGTGGCTTGAATGGTGGAGGTGCATTATTTGGAATGTTGTGAGGGAGTGTGTAACGAACACAGTTTGGTGTGATGTGATGATTGCACGGTTTTGATTCGCCACATACAAATCCAAATAATAATGACTGTCACTCACTTTTCCATCTTCAATTCAAAACCCTGCAACCCACCTCCCCCATAAACTGACTAAACACTACCCTGCCCCACCCATGAACCGAGTCAATTACATATGCCTTTCTTTTTTTAAAAAAAAAAAAAAAAAAAATTATTAAATACTCATAAAAATACCAGCTCGGGTCTAGTGGAAAGGCTTAGTACCTTATAACATGATGAATCAAACTTTGAATCCTTACTGGAAGAGGTCTCCATAGTTAGTGTACGATAGTACCTCAAATAAGACTGTCTAATAAGAAGATACCTATACTTAGTGATTGATTTATTCTTTTTTTCTTAAATTAAGAATTATAAATCAGTCAATGATAACCCTTGAAACTTTTTTTTAATTAATTATTCTATTAAAAAATGGGCAGTGTGAGGTGTGTCATTGGAGTTTTAAAATTGTATATATATGCTTTTTTTTTTAATAGGAAAAAAAAGGATTGTGGAGAAAAGAGGAATAGAGAATCCAAAGAAGATAGGGGAAGAGGGAACAAGGCATGTGATGAGGCAAGACCTAATAAAAGAGAATGAATGGGGCTGCATCAACCATTATATGAGGTTGCATATTATTCAGTTTTGTTTGTCTTTTTCTTTTTAATTATTAATAAATAATAATTAACGATTTAAAAAAGCAGCAGAAATGACCTAATTTTTTCAGGTCATGTAGCCATATATGTCACCAGCAAATCATTCATTCACGATCCCAATAATGTTTCCCCATTTTTCAAATGCCCCCTTCACAATCCTCGTTCATTTCCATCAACCACTACTTGCATTATTGTTTTGGTGTCCTTTTCTCTCTCTCTCTCTCTCTCTCTATTTCTTTTTATTTTTATTATAAAGTACTAATTAGTAAGTTTATTTGGTCATTTTTATAAGACACTTACTTATTCTCAAAGAGCATTAATTATTCTTTTCTATGTATGTCCCTAATAAATAAGGGTAGTAATTGAGGGTAATAATTAATATAATATTAAAGTTTAGTGTAATTAGTGGAGGTAATATTGGAAGTTACTTAAATTGTAGACTAACTTTATTAACTTTAACTATTTTTATTGGTTTGTTAGAATTATAAGTTGGTATCATATAATAAAAATCAGATAAAATATATATGTATGTGTGTGTGTTTTCAACCTTTAAATGTCCTCAATTCTTAATTTCAAATCCCATCTCATGCAACCATAACATTATTATATATGTCTGACCGGCCACTCTATAAATCACTTATACCAAAAAAAAAAAAAAAAAAAAAAAAAAAAAAAAAAAATTGGCCGGAAATATAAGTTATTTGAAAGGTAATTAATATTTGTTCGTCAATTTTGTTCTTATAATTAATGTTTAAACGTTGCTCTTTTTATTTTATTTTTTTTTCATTCAAAACCTCATTTAATATGGATAAAGTTGATTTGTTTTTCATTTTAAGAAAATTTTAATTATTTAACGTTAATTTTTTGTTCTAATGAATTAGTTTAAATAAATTATATTATGGACCAGATGAAGTATTTTATTTTATGATCTTTCATGTTTTGTTTACAAAAACTTATATACATTAGTTGCATTTGAGTTATTTTTTTTTCGGAATTTTGTACAAATAAATTTTTTTTTTTGTCGATGTCTTAATTATTGTGAGTTGATAAATTAGAGTTGCTTCTTGTTAAACTGTTGTTATTTATTTTATTTTTTTTCCAGATTTCAAATAATGAACATAATTTCATACTAGCACTCGATTACTTCAAAATAATTAAGTCATTTTGCAGTCCTGAATTGAGCCAAGTGATTTAACTGTTGTAGAATTTGTACATTGATGAAAGGGACTTGGATTTTCAAAATGAATCGTGGTGGGGAGAGTGTATCGGCGTGTCAGGGTATCCAATGGAGACGTGCTCGTCGATTGCATGTTTATCACCACACCACCAAATTGTGGGCGCATCATTTTAAATAAACTATTTAATTTATCATATGTTATATATCATTTGATTATATATCGCTTTATAAGTTAGGTAAGATAGTTTTTTAAAAAATGATAAATATAAATATTTTAAAATATTTAATTAATTTTCTTAATATCTAAAAAAAAATCAACTATATTTTATATGTAAGATCCGGGAGTATTATTTTTTTTATAAAACTTTCCAATATCCTAAACTATTTTATAGTCTAAAGTATTTTTTTAAGCGTGCTCAGCGCCATAAAATATTTTATAATTCGATTTATGTTCTTAAATGGGCAAGGTAACACCCTAACGTTAGCTTTTAGTTGCATCCAGCACCCAAGTATTATTCCTCACATGTTTTAAATTTGGCTCAATTTGTTAA
Source organism: Acacia acuminata (assembly GCA_019022655.1). Classification (NCBI taxonomy): domain Eukaryota; kingdom Viridiplantae; phylum Streptophyta; class Magnoliopsida; order Fabales; family Fabaceae; genus Acacia; species Acacia acuminata. The sequence goes on along the minus strand of JAFJYI010000025.1, from coordinate 2,895,122 downwards.
AAAATAATGACAACTAGGATTTGATTTGTTAATATCATTGCCGGTTTATATAGTTTGGTTGAATTTTAGTTTTAACCCATACAATTTCAAATCATTGTTTTTTATCTCTATAGTTTCATGAAAACTTGGTGTAAATTTAAGTAAGATAGATAACAAAAATCGAAATTCGTTAAAAAGAGAGGGACTAATCATTAAACTCATCTCAAATTCTTCTAAAACTATAGAAGCGAAATAAACATACTATTTTAAACTATATATGGATTAAAAAAATCCATCAGGTTTATTACCAAATTATAATTATTTTACATTGTTATTATTTTTTTGTCAAGGCACAATTTTATTCTATGATGAGGACTATATAAACATGATATTTTTGGATGATTGCCCAATTGTGTGTGTGTATTAAAACAATCTACGTAGTCTATTTTTTTGCCATTAAAAAATCTGCTTAGTGAAATCAATTTCTGTGCATTCGTCCCAAAATCTAACAACCAAGATACCTACGTTACATCTAATAAAACTGTCGGCATACATCTTACATGTGATGATCCTTAATTTTCATAAACTTGTCACATTATATATATTTTAAAAAACAACAACTAATATATGATGAACAATTAGCTATACTCGTGATCTTATTTAGTACAAGGAATATGCCACTCATGGTATGGGAAGATACTCCAATATGCTTAATATTTGAGCTGCCATTAACTTTGGATCTTCCTTCTAAACATCTGTGAGTGTAGAGTACAGGAGCTCATTCAACAACCAACAACTGAAGTAAATTCTCTCATTAGCTTTTCTTTTTCTTTTTCCTCATCTTCCCTCATTAATTCATATGTACTGTTGATTGAGAAAATGAGAAAAAAAAAATCAATTAGTATTATGATTTTTCATATTGATTGAATGGATAATTTATATATTATAAGAGATGATGAAAAAAAGATAATAAGAGAAACCGAACTCTTCAATATGACATATTATGACCCAAACTCTTAAACCATATGCTACATGGTTTTGTTTGTTAATAAATCGTTTATATATTAGCATATATTTATTTTGCCCCCAATTTTATATAATGTTGGGTTTTCCCCGCACCTTTAACTCGCTAAATACAGATAAAAGAAGGTTTATTGAGGTTAGGGCATAATAATCTTGGCTTTGTAAATGTGTATGGTTTTACAATAAAATATAAATATTTTATATAGTCTCATCACCGTGAGTATCGTAAAAAAGTTTTTTCCACAGAAGGTGTTTGAACATTATTAAGTGTATAAGGTAATAATAATATTTTATTTTTTTGGGTAAATGTGATAAATTTGATGAGATTGAAGGAAAATCAAGAAGAAGAAAACAGAGGACAGGACAAAATGCGACGTGGCACCAAGAAAACGTTGGGCCTGAATGATAGGGAAATTTTTTTTTTGATAAGAAAATGATAGGGAATTGATGGAAGGCATATCCGTCTCATAGAAAGATATGCCAAACACTCACTGGCCCATCCCAATCACAAATCAATCTTTTTTTGTTTTTTGTTTTCCAAATCAATCTAACGTTTTGAACTCAATTTTTATGAACGTGAAAGCTCAAAAACACAAACGGGTGTTTGGTGAAAGTAGAAGTAGAACCTATGTATGGTCCGTCACACTCACACGGGTGTTTGGTGAAAGTAGAAGTAGAACCTATGTATGGTCCGTCACACTCACACTGGGTTTCTTCATAATTTGTTTTACCCCAAGCCAAGCAGTAAGATTTTCTAAAGCTGATTTGGGAGGGACTTATTTAAGAATTTAATTTCTTTGGAGGCCATTTTTCTCAAAAAGAAAATTATAAGATAAAAATGTAGTGAAACACAACGCGATGAACATGGCGTAAAAAGACGGGACCAGTGAATGGGAGAGGCTGAGTCAGTGTTGAGTTGTATTGACTGGTCTCTCTTTCCCCACTTGAAAACAAACAAGCATCGTTGAGGGCAAAAGAAACCCGTTTTATTATCAATTTGTCAATTGATTACACAATTTTTATGGATTCGATTTTCTGGACTAATAGGACCCCGCTTTTGTTTTTTTTATATGAGTTTTTTTATTTTTGATATGAACCCTACTTTTGTTGTTATTGCATATGCGTCTTATGTTCTCACTGGCCCATTCAGTCACTCACTCGCTTCACCACGTCCACTCTTTCCACACCCATGAGATTCATGTGTTTGAAAATGTTGAATTTTTAGTTTTTTTTTTTTAAAAATAAAAATAACGGGATAAGAACGGTAGCAAGTGCATGAAATTTATCTTCTAATCTTTTAATAGATCCATGCAAAATTATTTGTTTGAATATTATTGAAGACACAAATAGGAAGGCTAAATAAAAAGTCGGACCCTTTTCTCTCTCGCTCTCTCTCGCCAAACCCTAGATCCTCCTCTTCCGCTGGGCTTTCCTCACCGGCGGCGTCTATCTTGCCGTGCCGGCGAGCCTCCTCTTGATCCACAATAGCGGCCGAAGTGTAGATCGGTCCTCTTTGAGTCGGGTGAAGGCGGGTTTTAGGTCGGAACGGAGATATAGAGGGGTAGTCGTCCTTCTTGTTCGACGCCGGTTCTCCTCCGGTCTCCGGCCTCATCGCCTTCCCAGCTCCGGCGGCCCTCTGTTCTCTGGTTGCGTTTGTGGTCCTCCCTCATCTTCGGCGGTGGGAGTTTTTGCTTCGATGTCTCCTCTGACGGTGGTTCCTGGCTCGTTGATGGTCTTTTGCTCGACGGTGGCCTCTTGCTTGACAGTGGTCTCTCGCGCCGGTGGCCTCGGCTCGTTGGTGGTTTCCGGTGGAGGGGGTGTCTCTATTTTCCTTTTCCGTTTGATTTTCTCGCTTTATATTTATTTATGTCTTCTTTTGTTGTGGATTTGGTCTATTTATGTCTCTTTGTCTTCGATGGTGTGGCTATGGGTAATTATGGTGGTGTTCCTTGTTGTGGATTGGATTTGTGTTTTTGGGGAAAGGGTTTTATCGATGGTTGCTATTTTTGTGTGCCTAATCGTGAGAAAACCATTACTAGGATTGATAGATGGGGGCGAATCCATATCGCTTATGTTAGCCATAATCTGTTTGGTGGGTGGTTGAAGTCACCAAGGTTGCTTCATTGGATGAACAAGAGTATTTTTCAGGACTTCACTTGTCTTTTCTCGTTTGAGGTTGGGTGTTTTCTGTACCCTACCCCAAGTAGGGGCGATTGTGTAGCTGACCTATGTGCAGCTTTTTCTTATAAGGAGGTGTGCCCGATCGGGTGGGTTTTGCAACCAACACTTTCTTTTATGTTCTTTCTAATCTCGGATGGCAAGGAAGCCGATGAAGTCTTTGAAGTTGCTCTTATTCCTATTTGTTTTGTGGTGACTAGCTTTCCTCACAGTTGGTTTGGTGTTGTTGTACTTGTTAGTCTTCTTATTCTGGTTTGTTTTCGTTTAGTTTGTTGTAACAGTGTAATCGTTTCAAGTTTGTTGTCACAGTGTAATCGTTTCATGTAACTCTTATTATTAGTATCAATATATGTGACTATTCTGAGCAAAAAAAAAAATTATTGAAGACACCCATTACAAGGAGGAATTTTTTTTTAAGGTGAAAAAATAATTGGGTGATACCCTAGGAGGCTCACAAGAATATAACAACCCTCACTATTTTACATTTGAAGGTGGGATTTTGGACCCATGCTTGTACATGAATTAAGGGTCCGTTTGAATGAGTTTTTTTTTTTTTTAAAAAAACAACACTTTTTTAATGCAACAAAAATGTTGTTTTTTATTAATTTATGTATTTAGATGATTTTTTTTTAAAACAAAAAAGTCACACAAAAAAACCAAATTGTTTTTTAGAAAAGCTCCAATTTATAACTTTAAAAAAAAAAAAAACTTTTTTAAAAATCTATCCAAACGGGTCCTAAGTCGACCTCTTGAAACTACACTAGTATGTTGCACACGTCTTTCTTTCTTTTTCCCCCTCTCTTGGGCCATCACTTTGAACCTACATTTGCTTCATTATGTATATCAGTTTGCAGTGTGAATATCTGATGTGGGTCTCTAAGCCCATTAAAAATTATTACTCTTTTTAATTATAAGAACTAATTGACTTTTTACTCTTCGTCTTTGGGTTCAACTGGCGTGGGGGTCGGACTTCCTCACCTTAAGGGAGGGGTTCGATCCGTGCGTTAGGTCAAGGCGCGGGGAGGCATCCAGGGTCTAGGAAACGGTGGAAACGCGGTAGAGGTGGAGTCATGTGTACTCTCTACAAGATATCTTGACTTTGTGGATTAGGCTCCTTTCTTTACCTCTTGACAGGTAATGGTGAGCCCAACCCAACCCCTTTCCTAAAATTTTTATATATATATATAAAAAAAAACTTAATTGACTTTTTTGGAGAGATTAAGGAAACTAATTAAATTACTTTATATTATTTTTATTTTTTTCTTCAAACTAATTAATTTGACTAATAAAAATACTCCCTCCGATCCTAATTATAAGAACTATTTACCAGAATTTGGAGAGATTAAGGAGAGAAGTTAAATTAGTTAATTATAATTATTTTCTAAAAACCCTTGCTTAAAATTGAAAATTACATCAAGGGAAAATTATATCTTTTTATTCCCCATGAGACACCTAGATTCCCCTCCCACCACAAACACCCCCACCCCTTGCTCTCCTCCTCCTTTCTTCTCTCATCCTTCCCCTGATCTTAACTTAACAGCGTTAGTTTTCCAGAAAAATAGCTTCATAGATATTTATAAGCGTGTTATTAAATTAATTATTATAGAAGAAGTATTAATAGAGCGATATGGGAAAAATATGAAAAAAAATTGCTCAAAATATTTTATAATAAAAAAAGTATAATTGAAGTGTATATGACATTAATGAGTTGCAAACATTATTTACTTGATAGAATATATAGGTGTGTTATTAAATTATTATAGTCTTTAATTATTATTGAGAATGTATATATAGGGGTATTATAGGAAAAAATTGATAAAAGTTAAAACTCGCTTTTATAATTAGGACCAAAACAAACTCCAAAATATGTTCCATTAGGACCGGAGGGAGTAATATATAATTTAAGGATACACAATATATGAAATGATTAAGTATCTTATTTAGTTTCCTTAATCTCTTCAAAAAAAGTCAACTAGGTCTTATAATTAAGACCAGATGTAGTATTATTTTACTAGGTGTATGTATCCTCATATTGAAAACAATCTTATTTGAGTCACAATCATGCATTTAACGTGGGCAACTCTTCCAACAAAAATTTAAACCTTCATTCACCATGTGTTGAGAGACTAATCCTTATCACAAAACTCACACCTTTTTTTTTTTTTTTTTTTTTTTTTTTTTTTTTTTTTTTTTAATATATATACACATAGGGTTACAACTCCTTGTTGGTTAAATATAGGGTTACAAAAAACCCAGCCAAACATAATTACAGAGCCCATTATTATTTATTTTTTTTCCATACTTCAAATAATGAACAAAATTTCATACTAGCACTCGAGGACTTCAGAATAATTAAGTCATTTTGCAGTCCTGAATTGAGGTATACAAATTTAGAAAGTATGTTTTTATGGATCGCTCCTATTAATATATATTCATCTGGGAAGTTGACATTAACCCGACAAATTTTTTATATTTGTGACTCTGTGAGTGTTCTCCTAACTTACACCTTAATAATAATATGGAGGAGAATAAATGAGGGAATTAAGAAAAATAACTATGGTATTTTAAGAAATATATGTCATATTAACTAACTTCTTTAATCTAATTAAATTAAGTAAATATGCATATTATATTAAGGATAGGAAGGGAGTAATTTTTTTCTTGAGTCATTTTGTAAAATTATTATTATTATTATTTTTTTGCGTGAACCAACCGATATGCTGGACCTACCTCTTTTTATCAAGCCAAACAGGACCACAAGTACGTCAAAGATCTACCACCAAATATTTAACGTTGATTCATTTTTAATGCTTGAGTTTGGGATTTCTAATTAAGCTGGGCAATCCCTTATCAACTGAGGCAAGTGATTTAAATATTTAATTGTTGTAAAAGTTGTACATTTATGAAAGGGACTTCGATTTTCGAAAGTAATCGTGTTGAGGGGAGTGTAATGTGGATCGGCGTGTCAGGTATCCAATGGATTGCATGTTATCGCTTATCGGCAATCACCACCAAATTGTGGGCACATTATTTTCCTTTCTTTTTGGACTGTTGTTGGGAAAGAAAGAGGAAAGAAAAAACAGAAGATTACAGTGATCTTACTTGGATAAACAAAAGTGAATAGCATACTTCTTCTAACTTTCGCTTATACTTGGAGTGTTTATTTTATGTATAAAAATTACCTAGCCATTGCATTAATATACAAAAATAATAATAATAAAAATTAGGTATTTGATCCATGACTAGCTGCTTAACGAACAATGGGGGCCATTTAATTTAGTAGCCTTTGGTAATAAATATAAGGCGGAGTTGATTTTTTTAAAGAGATTAAGGAAGTTAAATAAACTACTTAATTATATCATATGTTTGTGTATCATTTGATTATATATTACATATCAGTTTATAAGTTAGGCAAAATAGTTTTTTTTTTAAAAGGATAAATATAAATATTTTAAAATAATTTGATTAGTTTTCTTAATATCTTCAAAAAAAGTTAACTATATTTTATATTTAAGATTCGGGAGTAGTGATAAATACCAATTTTGGCACAGAAGTATTGGCTAAGAAGTATCTAGCACTCAGAAGTTTTTTTGGTATCATTTTTGCCCCGGAAGTTTACAAAATGGAGCAAATTTACCCCGAAAGTTTTGTTTAGGAGCAAATTTTTGTAAACTTCCGGGGCAAAAATGATACCAATCCAACGGTTAAGATCAACTGATGGGCAAAATTGTTATGTTTGTAAACTTAAGGGATAAAAATAATACCACAAAAACTTTCGCGTCTTAGATCTCCCTAATCAATATTTCATTTGCAAAATTGGTCTTTATCCCTTATTTTTATAAAACTGTCCAATATCCTAAACTATTTTATAGTTTAAAGCAGTTGATGGAACTAGGATTTTTTGTTTGTGTCCGTAATTAGTGGGGGATGCATTAAATTAAAAAACAAAAAAATATAAAGAAAAAAAGAAAAGAAAACTTCAACTTAACATAGAAAAGTAATAATCAAGAAATAACTAAAATATTACAACAGAATGATTATAAAAGTATCCTTTAATACTTCATTCTTTAAAAATATTGCGTTGTTAATAAACAGAATTAATAATATTTAGCCTCAATAACTCTTTGAATGCAAGGAAAAGAAATACTACATCCAATTTCTTTGCTAAATTGGCATTCATATTAAGAACCAGAAGTAGTATCACATATCACACCTAAATTTGAAGAAATTCTTTTTCCAAGATCAACGACGAACTTCCTTTTTTATTAATTTTTGTCATTCCATAGAAATTGTTTCATTTCAATTACTATGTTTATTGGAAACATAAGACATACTTTCAATTTTTTTCTTACCTGGGGCACAATTTCATGTGAGATGGTACAAAGTTTAAAAAATTTAATCTTAAATAATATTCCATTTTAAAAAAGGGGGAAAAAAAGGAAACTAAACGCTTCTGGTTTTTTCCTTTTAAAAAAGTGTGTTTTTTAGGGAGTATTTGCATCCTTCTTGCTTATTTGTGAACCTTTCGCTTGGTGAGTGAAGGAGTCTTGGACGCGTAGCTGAAGACTGAGAAGCTGAGGAGGAAGAACTTCCATGGCCATGGTTGCTTCTCCTCTCCTTCACCCTATCCACAAACTCGAATTCCAAAAATGCCCCTTCCTTCAATTGAATTCCCAATTCCCTCCTCCTCTCCATTTTCTCCCTCGTCGCTTTCCCTCTTCCTCAACCATCCGTACAAGCTCCACTGTTCTAAAAAAAAAAAAAAAAAAAAAAAAAAAAAAGACACAAGCTTGTGTCTGCATGTGCAGTCTTTGGAGCAAGTGTGGCTATATCATTGATCTAAAGTATTTTTTTTAAGTGTGTTTAGCGCCATAAAATATTTTATAATTTGATTTATATTCTTAAATGGGCCAGGTAACACCTAGCTAACAGCTTAACGTTAATTCTTAGTTGCATCCAGCACCCAAGTATTATTCCTAACGTGTTTTAGATTTGGCTTAATCTGTTAAAAAGTAATGACAACTAGGACTTGTTTTGTTAATATTATTGTTAGTTTATATGGTTTGGTTGAATTTTAGTTTTGACCCATGCAATTTCAAATCGTTGTTTTTAATTTCTATAGTTTCATGAAAACTTGATGTAAGTTCTTGTAAGATAACAAAAATCGAAATTCGTTAAAAAGAGAGGGACTAATCGTTAAACTCATGTCAAATTCTCATAAAACTATAGGAGTGAAATAAACCAACTATTTTAAACTATATATGGATTAAAAAAAAAAAAAAATCCATCAGGTTCATTACCAAATTATCATTATTTTACTTTGTTATTATTTTTTGGTGAAGGTACAATTTTATTCTATGATGAGGACTATATATACCTGATATTTTTGGATGATTGCCCAATTGTGTGTGTATTAAAAAAAAAAATCTACTTAGCCCGATCAACTTCTTTGATAACTTCCAAGACACATCATCTACATCAATGCTGTGCATTCATCCCAAAATCTAACAACCAATATACATACGTACATGTAAAGATCCTTAATTTTCATAAATTTGTCACATTATATAAAAAAACAACCAATATATGAACAATTTAGCAATACTCTTGATCTTATTTAGTACAAGGAATATGCCACTCACGAGATGGGAAGATATTCCAATATGCCTAAAAACTTTGGGTCATCCTTCTAAACATCTGTTGTTGTATATTACTTATTTTGGTTTTAAATATAGAATAAAGGGTGAAGGAGCAAAAATACACACCATTTTCTCCAAGCGAAGGAAATGCCACTACGACCTTTCAACCGGGAAAAATACACACGACGTTACGTTTTTGGGAGCGCCAAAGACCACGGCAGTTAGTCAACCGTTAGTTGATCGTCAGATTGGATGAAACGACGACGTAAGGCCCACGATCGACATCACCGACATGGGACGACGTAGAATAAAAAAATTCAAAAAATTAGAAAAAATAATTAAAATAATTCGAAAAAAATAAAAAAAAAAATGAGGAAAAAATAGAATAATTAGAAAAAAAATTACAAAAATTAGCAAAAAAATTAAAATAATTAGAAAAAAATTCAAAAAATTAGGAAAAAAAATCAAATAATTAAAATAATTAGAAAGAAATTAAAATACCCCGCCCAAAGGGCCCCACCACCGGCCACCCTACATGTATGGCGGCGATCATCGATTCTTACGTTAGCGCCACTCGGCGGCGGCAGGTCGATTAATTAGTTGATTTTACTTATTTTTTTAAAATGCCCTTATATAAATTTTGTACCTCAACTACTTTAATGATTTCACATAATCCCTCATTTATATCAATAGGCATCTTTTAGGAAGAAATTGACAAAAATTAGAATGTTGTATTATAATTAGGACCAAAACAAACTCTCAAACGTTGTCTTATAATTGGGGCCAGAGGGAGTATATAATAAATTGTAAAGGTATTCAAAAGTGTCTTAAAAATTTGTTAGTTTCTTATTTTGGTCATTGTCATTTTAATTTTGTTAGCATATAATAACAACCGATTGCCGGCGGCCGGCGGCGGTAGGGTGGCCTGTGGTGGGGCCCATCGGGGTATTTTTAATTTATTTCTTATTATTTTAATTATTTGAATTTTTCCTTATTTTTTAATTTTTTTGCTAATTATTTTAATTTTTTGCTCATTTTTTAATTTTTTTTTCTAATTTTTTAAAAAAAATTTGATTTTTTTTTCCGAATTTTTTTGAATTTTTATTCCACGCCATCGCGTCCCAACGCGTCCACGCGTGTCCTCTAGCGTCAACGCTAACGCTTACGTTAATCCCATCCAATCCGACGGTAACTAATTGGCTGACTAACTGCCGCCAATACTGGCGCTTCTCAAAACAAAACGTAACGTCGTGTGTATTTTTCTTTCAGTTGAAAGGTCGTGGTCTTTAGGCGCTCTGAGAAAAAATGTTATGTGTATTTTTTGCTTTCCTTCACCCTCATTTATATAGTAATATATATTTATTTTCCCGCACTTTTAAATATTGAGGTTAGGGCATAACAACCTTGGCTTTGTATGTGTATAGTTTTACAATAAAATATAAATATTTTATATAGTCTCATCACCATGAATATCGTACAAAATATTTTTTTTTCATATAAGGTGTTTGAACATTATTAAGTGGATAAGTTTTTTTTTTTTTTTATTGGTAAATGTGCATTTAAATTGGATGAAATTGGAGCAAAATCAAGACAAAAACAACAGAGGACAGGACAAAATGCGATGTGGCACCAAAAAAACGTTGGGCCAGAATGATGATAAGGAATTGATGGAAGGCATATCCCTCTCAGAAAGATATTCCAAACCCTCAGTGGCCCATCCCAATCACAAATCAAGCTTTTAAAAAAAAAAAAAAAAAAAAAAAATCAATCCAACGATTTAAACTCGATTTTTATGAATATGAAAACTCAAAAACACAAACACGTGTTGTGAAAGTAGAAGTAGAACCTATGTATTGTCAGCCACAATGGGTTTCTTCATAATTTCTTTTACCCCAAGTCAAGCAGTAAGATTTTCTAAAGCTGATTTGGGAGGGACTTATTTGAAAATTTAATTTCATTGGAGGCCATTTTTTCTCAAAAAGAAAATTATAAGATCAAATTTAGGGAAACACAGCGAGATGAACATGTGATAAATGGGTGGGACCAGTGTATGAGAGAGGCTGAGTCAGCATTGAGTTGGACTGACTGGTCTCTCTTTCCCCACTAAAAAACAAACAAACAAGATGTTGTGGAAGCCAAATGAAACCCGTTTTATTATCAATTCGTCTCATTGGTTGAGTATTTTCTTGCAGATAAATATGTTTTTTCAGGTATAGGCATATTATTGTCAGAGATAATCTAATTGTCGGATACTAAATAAGAACATCTCTCTCAAATGAAATTCAAACATGTTGTCATATTATGAGTGATTAGCTCATTCCGTTAGATCTAATAAGATAATTCTGATCAAATCACTAACTCTAAATATCTCTTCTGATAAGAATTTGAAGTCACCTTGTGAGAAACTAATTGATTACCCAATTTTTATGGGTTAGATTTTCTGGACAAAAATAGGACTCCGCTTTTGTTGTTGTTATTACAAGAGCGTCTTATGTTCTCAGTGGCCCACTCACTCGCTCACTTCACCGCGTCCACTCTCTCCACACCCATGAGATTCTCATGCCCAATTCCTGAGATACGCGGTTGAAATTGAACAACGCCATAACTTTATCTTCTCATCTTTTAATTAGATCCATGCAAAATTATTTGTTTGAATATTATTGAAGACAACTTTGACAAAAAAAAAAAAAAAATTTTATCAAGGACGGGTTGGGTTTCTCTCATCATCCTTTTTCCATTATCCCTCATAATCTCTAAATCACATCCATCCAATCAATACAATACTACTTTCACTTTTATCTCACTTTTCTAAATCAAGGGCCTAGATGAGGCCAATGAGAAATAAGATAAGGAGAAAATCTCCTTCCGAATATAACAAGCCTCTCGATTTTACAAAAAGTTCTCATATTGAGGGTGGGATTTTGGACCGATGCTTGTATATAAATTAAGTCGCCCCTTAACTAAACTAGTACTACTCAAGTCTTATTTATAAATCCCTTTCGACAAAAAAATTTAGTCCTATTTATAAGTTCTTTTTCAGGTAATAAATGATATTAAGACAATTTTGCCCATATTAATTGTATGTACCAATGAAAATAGAGAGAATAAAAAATTAAAAGATACTCAATTATAAATGAAGGCAAAGTTGAAAATTTATCCCATAATTATTGAGTTAACTACCTCTCCTTGATATGTGTGATTTAGTTAAAAAAAACTTATAAATAAAATCAGACTGGTATGTTACATGCGTCTTTAATTTTTTTCCCTCTTTGGCGTCATCACTTTGAACCTACATTTGCTTCATTATGTGCAGCAATTTGCAGTGTGAATATCTGATGTGGGGGTTCTAAGCCCATTAATCCTTTTTTGCTAGGTCAATATATTTTTTTATTGGAAGCAATCCTATTTGAGGCACAGTCATACACTTAATGTGGGTACCTCTTTCAACGAAAATTTAAACCTTTGTTTACCATGTGTTGAGAGACTAACCCTTTCTATTAAATTCAACGCCGGTTCGTTAAATATTGAGATGCAAAAAACGCAGTTAAACATAATTACAGATATGATTATAAAAATAATAATAATAATAATTACAGATATGATTATAAAAAAAATAATAATAATAATTACAGATATGTGTCTAAGCCCATTATTGAAATGCAGCCTTTCAAAAGAATGAGCCCATCACAAACCACCATGCATATATCATATACCTCTTGGGGAAAACGCATTTAACTCAATCCGGCCCAAAACTCCATACTGATACAGCTTCCTCACCCATCATCTCCCACCCAAATCCCAACAAATAAAAGAGAATCATCACTCTCTCTCTCTCTCAAAAAAAAAAAAAAAAAAAAAGAGAATCATCACTCAGGAACACGGGCTTCAGAAAACTAACGAATGATCTCCCTTAGTTATTATAAATCCTGTTATTACCCTTACCCCTTGTCTTTGGATTTAATTAATGAAGGGGTCAGATTTCTCACCTAAAAGGAGGGGTTTGATTCTGAGTTAGTCAAAATACTTTTAGAGACATCCTTATGCCTAATGCGAAATCTGTGGTAATCTTTGAGCGGAAAACATACGTATTTATTTCTTTATTTCAAAGATTCTTTATGGATTGGATTCTAACACACTTTTGGATTGTGGGTGAACCCAACCCCTTTCCTAAAATTCATGGATCAAAATAATAATAATAATAAATAAATCCCCTTACTAGTTAACTTCGATTACGTTGAGATCGTAAGTTTGGTAATATGCTCATTCTAAAAGCCTTCAACTCTTTTACTTGATTATTAATGTAGTATTAAAGTTTAACAAATATAAAAAATAAATCTTATAGTAAAGACCAAAATCAACTCCAAATTAGACCTTACATTTAAGGTCCGCGAGGGAGTAATTTTTAATTTACGTAACTTAGATTTTCATGTGAAAACCTTGAAACTAAAATTTTAGACGCACCTTTAAGAGGGGCGGGCGTCTTTAAAATCTCTCCAAAATATCCTCGACAACTATAGGGCCAGGCATATCCTCTTAACCGGGACAACCAAAGTAATGATCCCGCTCATGATGGAAAGACTAGGAATGCATGGAGATTTCATTGATGATCAAATCAACCATAAATAGTTTTACGCAGCCACCAAAAATAGAGTTCTAAAAACATGACAATAAATTTATAAAAAAGAAAAAGACCAAGTTTCAGAGACTTTATTGTGACAAGGAACGCCTACTTATACAATCAGACCACCGCCAAGGGACCGATGGAACAATCCCCATTGACACGAGCAAAATATAGAGCCTGGATTGATGCCACCATATCACTAATCTCTTGATAACCAAGATTCACAAACGTCGAACCACAACTAGGAAGATTGGAATAAACAGGCGGCAAAAGAATATTTGGCAGCATGACTCCTTTTCTATTCTGCTCTGGACTGACCAGCACGAGAAGACAAGATAATACCAACAATGAGACCATAGAGAGCAAGAGCTTCAGCAAAGATGAGGATGAGAATCATTCCAACAAACAATTTGGGCTGTTGGGCATTTGCTCTGCAAAAGATAATGAACAGCTCAAAGGAGAAATTTACATTGGCATCATCGGAAAAGGCATATCAATGTATTAAGGATTCAGTTATTCACCGAAGAGAAAGGTTTCCCAACAGGGACAATACAATATTTTAAGGTTTAAAGGGTAAGGGTAGCATGGACACTTGATTAACCAAGAGTTACAGACGTAAGAAAGTAGACATGGAAGTATATGCTAATTTGATCAATTCAAAGCATCTTACTCCCTTCAGTTTACAATATAAGTCACTTTAACCAATTCATCATAACCAAAAAATGAGTTAACTCATTAAATTTGTCCAAAATTGACAAAAATTTACAACTTCATAAATATTAAAAGGGTTAAGGAGCGAATTTGCCAATAAACTATTACCCTGGAGCGCCAAAGACAAACAACTATTAAGTGGATCTTAAATACCAAAGAACTTTTTAAAAAGTGAAGTTAGCATAAAATTTCTAATTCATCATTAACGTCTGTTTGATCCGTTAGTGGAGTGCAAAAATCAGCTTCTACCTCTTAATTGCGCAAGAACAGAAGAAATAAAACGACAAGGGAAAAAAAAAGAAGAAACAAATCAAGCTAAATCAATAAAAATATCACAAAATTCTACAAGTTAAATCTGGTCGCCTCAACAAAAAGCCTGCGAATTTTGTTTGAGCTGTAATTCAATCGCGTTGCACTCCAGGCTCCAAAGGGGATTTTCATTTGGTATATGATGATGAAATTTGTGCGTGAGAAAGAAGTGCGCTTATTATGTGCAGGGAGCGAGTGTGAGAGATTTAGAGAGAGAGCGGTGAGAACGCTGAGTGCTGAGCTGAGAGAAGGTGGAGAGAAATTTTTCAGTTTTTTTTTTTTTTTTTAAATGTTTTAGGGATTTCTCCCCTTGCGGCCATTGGTTCCCTTTCCTTGCATCTTGTCAAATTTCCTCATGGAGCAGCGTAAACTTGTGGTTTGGCTCTGTCATTCAATTTGCCTGCAATTATTTCTTTTCCTTGTTACCCATAAATTACAATGATAAACCTTTTCATATCTTTACCCCTTTTAATTCTGTTCTCTTGATCAGTTAATCCTTTCCTGTAATCACATAACTGCATCTTAGGTTTTGGGTATTCCATGAGATGTCGATATTGAGGGGTTGAAAGATTATATGAGCAAATTTGGTGAATTGGAAGATTGTATTGTCATGAAGATCAGTCAGAGGAGGAAGACGAAGTGAGGGAAGAAGGAAAACAAAAGCAAATGGAGACTGTGTAAACGAAGGTTAACGGACGTTAATGATGAATTAGAAATTTTGTGCTAACTTCACTTTTTAAATAGTTATTTGGTATTTAAGATCCACTTAATAGTTGTTTGTGCTGGGCGCTCCAGGGATAATAGTTTATTGGCCAATTCGCTCTTTAACCCATATTAAAATGAAGTTTTGAATGACCGAGAAATACAAAGTCATATTTAAATATTAATTGCAGGGCAAGATTGATTTTAAAAAAAACATTAATTGCTCTTCCAGTGACTTATAATGTGAAACAAACCATTCTTCTACAAGTGATTTATATTGTGGACTGGAGGGAGTATGTAAAATTGAATGTACATTGTTTTCATACAAAAAGTCCACAATGAAGTATTGCAATTCTTAAAACCTTAGAACCACTGCAAATCAAGGAAAAGAAACTATGTTCTCTAGATGCCAGATTATAAACAAAAAGTTCATATGAAAAGTAATCAATCAAAATATACTAAAGTATAGAGGCTCGTACCTAACACCAGCATCACCAACAATACCAATTGCCATACCAGCAGAAAGACCAGCCAGCCCACAGGCAAGACCAGAGGAGAGATGTGCATAACCATCAAACAGGTAATAAGATTTTGCCTTAGGATTAATCCCGGTACTGATTATAACAGCAATAATAAGGCCATAAATACCCAAAACTCCAGCCATAACAACAGGAACAATGGACTTCATAACCAGCTCAGGTCTCATGACACCCATTGAGGCCACACCTACTCCACTCTTTGCTGTGCCATAGGCAGCTCCCATACCTACAATGAGTAAAATGAGCCATACGACAATAAGTACACTCGAATACATAAGCTCAAATAATAAAGTTCATCAATTCAAGTCACTTTTTAAGAAAGTGCCTCAGGCCCCATCTTTTCGCTATAGGAGAGTCACTTCTAAGATCAAGTGAAACAATTCTATAGCTGTTTCTCGTGTTCGAGACAACCGGAGATCCTAACAAAACACGAATTGTAATAGGGTCCCCATTGGGTGCTGATCACAGCATCAGTGTAGTGAAATCTGAAGTAAAATAATTGTAATAGGCTGTAGAACTAAAAATACAAACTCTAATTCTGATAATAAATGAAATATCCTTCATCTAATTAAAACAAAAAGACGAATCTTACACGGAGCATATTAAATAAAAATATCATTTGAAGTAGTTTCTTGCATCTACAAGAACAATTTTCCGAAAACTGATCAAAGCCCAACTGAATTAACATCTATCAACATCATAACGAGATACAATAAAACCCTAGATCAAGGTCAATTATTTTCCAAAACATTCAAAAGGATCGCGCTCGCTTCTTTACTCACATCAACAACGTGTCAACCAAACTAACCATTAAAGGCTAAATTAAGAAGATTCAACTTGTTCTCGGATCAAACAATTTTGAACATCGAGCATCAAAAATATCCTTGACAAGACAATTAAACTAGATCGCACAAGCAGAAATTCAGATCGAACTAATATGTAATCAACAGATAGATAAAAAGATTGGGGGATAACTTACAGGAGAAAACGAGGGCAGCTGCGGCTCCGAGGAAGCCGAAAAACGGTGCTGTCTCATCGCCGCTGAACGGAGCCATGAATTGACAGTTGATCTACAAGGCAGTGAATAGATCTGAAATCTGATAGTTTCAATTTCTTCCACAGAGAGATCTTCCAGTACCGATCTCTCTCTGTACGACTATGGTGTGCCGCAGAAGCAGGAGACGTGGATGTTAATAATCGCTCGTTTGAATCTATTTAATTGGCTGATGGAGCCTGATATAACTTACCGGGTTACGAGACCCGATAGTAATCGCCCAATCCAGCCCAATAACTATCTTATCTACTTATTTTTTTTCTTACAAAAAATACTATCCTAATCGCATCTAAAGGCCCAACATCGATATCAAATCAAACCATCAAAATAAAATATATACAAGGCCGGTTTACTCTCTAACCTAATATATCTTATAGACTGGGCTCCAAATATCTGATTCTTAAAGAAATCAAACCATTAAAGGTAAGTCCAATCCTTTTCCTAAAATTTCTTTAGCAAAAAAAGAAAAGAAAATACACACACACAATGGCATGAGAGATATGCCATCTAGCTTGTAATGCGCATGGCAGCTACGAACTCGAATCGGTATTAGATGGTAATATTAAAAAAAAAAAGTCATCTAAAATAAATAATTCCCTTTACTCTATAAGCCTCAAGAAAAAAATCATTAATTTCTAGAAAAATGATTGAACTATAAATCTTAATCCGATAAAAAAATTTGAGATACAAGATATTGTATTTTTCACTTAACATATTCCTTTAATGATTCTGCATCAATAAAAGACCGTGGATAGCTAATAATTTCTAACTTTATCCAAAACTAATACGACATTTTATTTTTCTCCCACATGCTAGTTTAAAAGTAGTATGAAATTTTATTTTCCACCTAATTAAAACTACCAAAATCATCCGTGATCTTTTTTAAACTTTTATTTTCCACTAGCATCCATGTAATCATATCATATAATCAATATATCATATGTGATTTTTAATATAAGTATTTTTTTTAATCTATACAGTTAAGTATTCTTGCTTGTACAATATCATCCAATATAAAATAATTAAACTCTATCAATCAAAAAAAAAAAATGAAACTCGTTTCATCTCTCATGAGAACTAGTTGGGCAGCTTTAAATGACAAAAATAAAATAGATTGTGTCAAATATTAAAACATCATGATATATTAATAAAAAATAGATATGATCTCAATATCAATTTAAAATTAATAACATATCAAATTACGGAGAAAGTAGGGTTGAGATGGTGGAAGATGAGTCATATTATTCATAATTTATACATTTATAATTAGATGGTAATAATGACTATCACTTTCACATAAAGAAAAAAGATTATTTAGACTTTTTTAAACCAAAAACACAGAAAAAGAATATAGAAATTGTTTTTTCTAATGTATTGAGTAGGTAGAAATTGAATATACAAAGAAATGAATAAAGAAACAAGAATTTGTAATATTGAAATAGCACATACGAGAGAGCATACAACAAGTCTGTATAATATGAAAAAGCTATAAATGAACTCACAAGACTGCTGAATATGGTAATGAACAATGCAGAAATCCCGCCCTAACTTACGTTGTGTCTTTAAAACAATTTTGCTTCCACAATACGGATGCCGAAGGTTTCTAAGCAATTGCCTCCCAGGATAGAGCGGATTATTCGCCTTCGTAAAGATGACTCTGTCTGTCTTGTTAGTTCTCTATGTGTTTTGATGATAATTAACATTTGTAAACATTCATTGAAGTTGGTCTTTGGCAAGTTGGAAAACTTATCGTCAAAGCCACACTCGAGTATCGGTTTCGAAACTCGAGTATTGACTTGACAGAGTTGCTCAAAAACCATTACACAAAGCAATACTCAAGTGTTGGACAAAACACTCGAGTATTGGACTTACGAGAAAGACTCCAAGTTTTTCAACCTTTGAGTCAAACTCGAGTATTGATATGCATACTCAAGTATTGAACACACGAGAGACAATTTCAATGATGACTTTAGCTTTCAATACTCAAGTATTCCATTGAATACTCAAGTATTGGCCATACGAGAAATATCAAGTTATTCATCTTATGGACACTCGAGTTTTAGTTTTGCACACTCGAGTATTGGTCTTTCACAAAGCTTTCATATTTGACATGTGTTTATGAATACTCAAGTATTCTTTTGAAAACTCAAGTATTGTATCGTTATCAATTTATCAAAGTTTTTTAAGCACCTAGAATACTCGAGTATTGGTATCCACACTCGAGTATTGGACTGACAGAAAGACTACAAATTTTATACATATATTGAATACTCAAGTATTCACTTCAATACTCAGGTGTTGGCTTGGCAAAGATTTCACAAAGCTTTTCTAAAATAAGTGCACACTCGAGTATTGAGTTGGAAACTAAAGTATTGGACTTACAGAGAGCTTTCATCTTTGACAACAATTTGAACACTCAAGTATTCATTTCAATACTCAAGTATTGACTTGGGAAAGATTTCACAAAGTTTTTCAAGATGAATGAATACTCGAGTATTGAGTTGAAAACTTGAGTATTGGGCATACAGAAAGCTTTCCCTTTTGTCAATGATTTAAACACTCAAGTATTGAAGAGAATACTCAAGTATTGAGGTTTTGAACTTAAACTTATTTTCCTATCAGAAGTTCAAAACTCGAGTATTGATTTAGACACTCGAGTATTGACCTTACTTCAATGATAAGGTCCAAAGTCAAAACTCGATGATTCCTCTATGGAAGGAGAATACTCAAGTATCGAATGAATACTCAAGTATTGACTTAAGTGCACATGATGACACACTCGAGTATTGATGAACACACTCGAGTATTGAACGCTAAGTTTGAAAATCAAATCAGACGAATTTGTGAATCCTTAATCTTTGATCATAATATCTTCCAGGATTATTCTCTACTATTCCTTGCTATGTTTAACCATCTGTTTAGTGAGTTTCGATCGCTTAAAGAATGATTATTGAAGGTTAAAAGAAAAAGCAAAAGGTGATGTCGAACATTAAATGTCAAACCGAAACTTGCATACTTTTGCTTAATCCACACTGCACACGGTTGCAAAGCATTAAAGAATGATTTCTACAACAAGCAACTGCTATTCCAACGGACAAATTCACGAGAGTCAACTCGATCATCTAGCCACCGGGTTAAGTGAAGATTGGAGAGAGAAGATGCCTAAACCATCTCGCTAATCTTGGTCGAACTTCTCCAACGGATTTATTGGGATAGCAACGGTCATTTAATGATCTTTGAGTATAAATAGGACTACATTCAAGTCTCTTCAACAACTAGAACATCCGAAAACGCACAAGCATTCAAGTCTCTCAACTACCTTTCGGTTTTCACTTGTATTCGTCTTTTGACATTATAAGCTTCGAGTTTATCATCACTCACTCTTAGAGAGAGTTTTATCTCGCAAATCATTTATTGTAAAGAATCACAAGTCAAGGGGACTTGGTGATTGGGTTCACCGACATTACTTGTAAGGGGGAGTAAATTCTAGAGAGAGAATTTCTCTTGAGTACGAGTGTGTAATCAAATTGACATAGTGGAAATCTCGAGTGTCGGGGACCGGACGTAGGTCAAGGAGTTAGACCGAACCAAGATAAAATCTCTCGTGTCTAGCTATTCTTCTCTTCCTCTTCTGTTCACCTCCGTTTTGTTGTACAAAAACAGAGCAAAACGAAAAAGTTTCAAAATCCCCAATTCACCCCCCTCTTGGTGATTTAGCTCCACCTTCATGTCTGAAGCCTAAGCGAATCCAACAAGTCTGCTTTCGGAATGCACAGAATGTTGTGTATATGCAGTATGTAGAAAGAGTGTATGTAGAAAAAATCGGATCCAATTCTGTGACTAGGGCGCCTTACTTATAGACTTCGAAAACACTTGATCAGATGGACTCGTCTGGTTGTGCGGGTGGTGCGTTGTGCAAACGAGACGCACCGAACGGAACGAACGTAGGCGACCGCGTCTCTTACGGCGAACTAGTGCGTCACATGAACGGACGCACCGAAATGGAGCGAACGATCCGAACGGATCGCAATACGCGGCCGGTGGTTGGAATATCTCGGAGAGGCACAATGTAAATTATTCAACGTTCGGAAATTCAAAAAAATTATTTAATAAAAAATTATATTTTATCCAAAAAATAATTTAATAAAAAAATAATTTTTTGTTTCACACACGCGCTGCGCGATTGAACCGAGCCGGACGGCGCGCGTGTGTGGTGGACCAAGGGTTACCTAAGTCCTCACCCTACTACAAAAGTGGGTTGGCCCAAAAGCCCATTTAGTAGGAACCAAGTTGGGGCTTATATACCCTCCAACTTTTCTCCAACCAACCAATGTAGGATTTCTATCCACACACACATTCCTTCTTACGTTTTTCTTTTCTTTTCCATTTTTCTTCTTATTTACAACCCATGGGATTTTCTCTTAAATTCTAAAAGAAATTACAAAATTCCATAAAGTTGCACCAAAATTGTAAGATGTGACATCTAAAATTGGGATTTTGAAATTCAAGGGAAAAAAAAGTAAGCAAGAGGAATTTTTTTGGTAAAGTGTTAAATGTGAGATTTGATTCCATCACCATTTAGATAGGTGACCATTGTGCTGCCGATGATTTTCAATTAATATAACATAAATTATTGTTTAAGTTAACTCATTGGCTCTTATTGCAACTTATTTACAACTTTTGTATAGTTATTGACTACATTTTTATTAGCTATTAACAATTTTCGTTCAGCAAGTGAGGTCACATTTTCATGTCATACATAACTATTTTATAGCTATTTATTACATTTCATTAGCTGTTAACAACTTTCATTTACAAAATAACAATGATGCTTTTTCATGCCTTGCATAACTTTTATGTAATTATCCACTACATTTTATTGACTACTAATAACTTTTGTTTAACATGTAACAAAGTCGCTCTTTCATGTTTACTACTTTTCGTATAGTCATTTGCTATATTTTATTAGTTATTTACAACTATAACTCAATAAATAACAATCACTTTTTTTTAGTTCATTCATAACTTTTTTACAACTATTCACTAAATTTCATTTACTATCAACAACTTTCATTTAACAGGTAACAAGGCCACTCTCGTAGATCATTTATAGTTTTTATATAGTTATTTGGTACATTTCTTCACTTATTAACAACTTTTGTTATTTTTAGTGAAAATGGAATATACAACTAAAAAAATTATGTACATGGGATGTTGAGCATAAGCTAAATACAGAACAAAAACAAATTATAAGGCTATTAAGAAACATACAATAACAGGGTTAGCAACTGGCACACACAGAAACAGGTGTGTTCACATAGGGCAAGAGCCTCATTAACAAGGGGATAAGCTGATGTAGCTAGCATCCCAAAACTTCTGGCCCTTGATTCTATAGGTGATACACCATATAGAGTTAGTAATTTACCACTTTTATTTAGTAAGTAACAATCGTTTTCCTTTAACAAGTAACTTTGAAATTTTTAAATTTTAAACCCTAATATTTTATATTTTAATTACCAACTCCTTTATTATTAAAGTTAAAGGTTTTTGTAATGCCATAATTTTTATATTTTTTTATTATATACCATGTTATTTAAAAAATAACACTTCATTTGACATATAATTTTAAGCATATTATACATTTTATTTTAAAAAGATATGGTCATATATATATATGTGTGTGTATGCGCGGGGTTTTTTTAAGTATTTTATATTTTTAACACTATTTAAAAAAGACATGATCAGTAAATATTCTAAATGCGTTTTAAGTATTTTAAATGTTTTGTTTTAAGTATTCACAATTAATTAAATTTAGGGTTTAATGTTTCTACTTTTGTTGGAGAAACATTTTTTCTGCCACATTCACATAAAAGTGAATGAGTCTCACTAATGTTTTCCTTCTCTTCTCCTTATAATGGGACCCACTCACTTTTATGTGAGTGTAATAGAAAAAATGTTTTTGCAGTAAAAGCATAAACATTAAACCCTTAAATTTATATGTCAGATGGCAAGCGTTGTTTTTTCAAATGACATGGTACATGGAAAAAAATATTAAAATTATGAGATGATAAATACCTTTAATTTTAATGGTAAGAGAGCCAATAGCCAAATGGGAAAATGACAAAAAAAATACCGCTTAAACTTCAAAATCATGTTGATAATAAAAGTGTTGGAATTAACAAAAAGAGTAAAGCAATTGAAAACTCGTTTTGTCGCAATTACCTATTTCAGATTTTGAAGTTCAAATGACATTTTCTTAGGGGTTTTTCCTAGCCAAATTTTAAAACAAAACGAAATTTCAGAATTTTCAATTTAAATTTTGAAAATTTAGGGCTAACATATAGTATAGGGTTTTCTAATGTATCTTAGTCTAATTAATTTGACTGTGTTCTTTAATAAGTCAATTGTACTTTCTTTTTCTTGAAATATTGATGAAAAGCAATCACATAAGCACTACGGCAGACCATATGAAAGTAAGCAAACATGCCAAACTTACAAAAGAAAACAAACTGAATACAAATAAAAACAAATTGGGTGAAATCCTCTACATTAAGAGTAAAGGACACACTTCATTGGAGGAACTTAAACGCGATCAGATCAACCAAGATCCACGTTTCTAGACTGAGGAATCTTGATTTAGCTGACTCCTAGCGTCCTTTGCATCTTCATCTAACACCGAAAACAAAGTAGATGCAACAAGCAAGTTTGCTGCTTTATTCACCTGGCGAGGATTGAACTGGGTCAAGAAGCTGGATTCAGATTTTAGCAAACCTAGAATATCTTCAAGAATTCCACGTGAATGCACTCACATAGCGTAAGAAGTTGACAAACTGTCTCAAATATGGTGTTCTTAATACCCAGATCTTGTACTATCATCAAGGCTCTCTTCATCGCAAAAGCCTCATTTATTCGGTCTTTCGATCATTGCGGCTAGGTCAGGAGATACCCGGTTAAAGAGTTTTCCATTCCTTCCTTTCCATATAAACCATAGTATCCATCATATATGTGCAATGTCGAGTTCAGTGAAGGGACTTTGAGGGTTCATAATGTCTATCCACCATTGTCTGAAATTGTGGATTTTATCAAGATTACTCTTGAAAGATATATGATATGAAATTCAACAGTCCTGGGATCACCTTGATTTTCCAAGGTTTTTTTTTCCATACATCACTTGTTAATTGAGCAGAGGTTCTGGCATTTTGGGCATTCGCGTTAGGACAAGAATTTGTAAGTTGATATCCCAGCTTGACTGAATATAAGCCATTTTTTGCCAATGTCCACATCAACTTATCATCTGTGGGGACACGTGGGAGGGGAATAGCGCCAATAGTTGCAATTGTTTGTTCATCTATAAAATTCCTGAGTGAATTTAAGTCCCAATTACCATGTTCACTAGAAACGAGAGGCCACTTTTTGATTGGACTTCTTTGGTTAGCAATCTTTGAGGGGAGAAGGGAGGGATACAATTATTTGTTAACATAGATATTCTTTAATGAAGTCTCTTCCTTTTAATATACTTAACCAGCACCATGAGACTTTATGACCTTCAATTGCATCAAGAAATGAGCAATTAGGAAAGTAGAGCCGTTTTGGAAGAGTCGACAAGCTGTTTTTATAAGTAGGGCATTGTTAAATTTAGTAAAGTCCCAAAAAACCATGCCCTTGAGTGTGTAAGTTTGTTCCAGGCAACCTAGTGAGTCTTGTTTTGAGCTTATCACCAGAAATTTGCCACCAGGTTGTTTAGTTCTTTGTAAGTTTTGATTGTGAATTCAAAGCATGTCATAGGAAAAATTGGGATGGCATTTATGACAACCTTTATCATGATCTCTCTCCCTGGAAATGATAAATGTTTGCTGCTCCAACCAAGTACCTTCTTGCTTACTTTTTCATGAACATATGCAAGAGCCTGATATTTGGTCTTGCCCTAAACATTGGGAATACCCAAGTATTTGCCTTGATCAAAGCTTTCTTCAATGCCTAGGATGTCGCAGATTTCTCGCCTTAATGGTTGTGGGGTATTTTCTGAGAACATAATACTGAATTTCTCCAAGCTTGCTAATTGGCTTGAAGCTGAACAGTAGCCTCTAAGGATCTCTACTAGGACTCTACAGTTTTTGGATATCTCATTCATGAAAAACAAGGCATTATCTACGAAGAAATTGTGAGATAATATGGGACAATAGTTACTAATTTTGATCCCTACTAACCGACCTTGTAGCAAATAATTGTTATTCATGCAAGAAAGGGCTTCCAAGGATAGGATAAAAAGATGGGGCGATAAAGTATATCCTTGACGGAGTCTTCTACTAGGGCTTATTGAAGCTATTTTCTCTCCTGCAATACATAAATTAAGATGTACAGTTTCCACACAGTTCATGACAAGATTAACTCATTTTTGGGAAAAGCCAATTTTATCAACAAATTTCTCAAGAAATCTCATTCGACTTTATTGTAGGCTTTGCTCATGTCCATTTTTAAGACGAATTCAAACTTATTACCATTTTTTATTCATCTTAATTAATGGAACACTTCTTGGGCTATGATAATGTTGTCTTGAATTAACCGTCCTAGAACAAAGTCACCCTAGTTAGGAGAAATGCATTTATCAAGGAAATATTTCATTCTATTGGCCAAAAATTTTATAAGAGAAGTTACAAAGGTTGATAGGTCTGAAATGTGAAACTGATTCGGGTTTATCCACCTTTGGAATAAGTGTAATATTAGTTCCATTGATATCATCAAGTGATAGACCCATATCAAAGAAATCCTTTACCATATTAACGATTGTATCGACCACCTCTTCCCCTGAGAATTGATAGAATTTACCTAAGAAACTATCCAGTCCTGGGCCTTTAGAACCTCCCAATTCGAATACTACTAAATGGACCTCCTCTCTCATAATAGGACGGAGCAGAAGCTCATTTGAGGTCTCATAAATCTTTACCTCAATTAAATCAATAGCATTTGATAATTGTCTTGGCCCTGAAGAAGAGAAAAGATTAGTGAAATAATCGTTGAACATATTATTTATAATACCTTTGTCTCTAGTCCACATGTCATTTCCATCTTTGATGCTTAAGATCGAGCTTATTCTCCTTCTAATCAGGGTAGAGAGGTGGAATTTTTTTGAATTTTTATCTCTTGATTTGAGCCATGAAATATGAGAGCATTTCCACCAGTAGTTTTCATCTTGGTCCATCAAATCCTCAATAAGTTGTAGGATTTCTGCTTCTTCCCGTTTGCTCTCCTCTGTTTGGTAACCTTGTTGAACAAAACTTACACAGGATTTTAATAACTCAATAATCCTTTTTCTATTAGGGAAGTTCTGTTTGCTCTAATTAATTAGGTATTTTCTATTGTTATCCAATTTAAAAGCAAATAGAATAATAGCATTGCTATCATATAATGCTCCAACTTCCCAACTTTCATGAACCACCTGCATGTAATCATTGTGAGCAGACTAATAATCCTTAAACCTGAAAGGTTTTATTTTATTTAGAAGAAACATGATTAAAATTAATAAGAAAGAGATGATGACCAGACCCTATAACATCAGTATGAAAAACTTGAGCAAAAGGAGAATTATGACAGAAAATATCATTTCCCATAGCTCGATCAATTCTTTCTCTGATAGTTGCATCTCCTTGCGTACAATTGTACTAGGTGAACCACTACCCATTGAAACCTAAGTCAATAAGATAGCAATATGAGATAAATTTGTGAAAATTGATAGTTTTCCTGTTGGTTCTAGAATTTCCTCCCCGCTTTTCCTAATGAGATGTAATGTCGTTTAAGTCCCCCAAACAGATCCAACTCTTTGCCTTGCATTTAGAAAAAATTAATAATGCTTTTTTACACAATGCGCCTGTCTTTCTCCTGTCGGATGGCCCTAGACAAATGAAATCTATTGAGGAAAACCAGTTGTCGAAGCGAATACTAATTCGTGGATAACATTATTTGATGAGGAAATGATGTTCATAGTAATGTCTTTGTCCCAAAATAA
This sequence comes from Acacia acuminata, assembly GCA_019022655.1. Taxonomy (NCBI): domain Eukaryota; kingdom Viridiplantae; phylum Streptophyta; class Magnoliopsida; order Fabales; family Fabaceae; genus Acacia; species Acacia acuminata. The sequence continues at coordinate 2,868,364 of JAFJYI010000025.1, read as the reverse complement.
TGCTAGGCCACCACTTCTCCCAATAGGATCAATAATTCATTCTTCATCAAAACCATATCTATGCCTAATCTTACTAACACATTGATGTTTCTTCTTAGCTTCCATGATGAAGACAACATGAGGTTTTTGTTTATTGCAGACCTCCTTGAGGTCTTTAAATGCCAAAGGAACCCCTAAACCCTGACAGTTTCAAGATACCAGACTCATGGCAAATTGATGGCTACTTGGTGATAGCCATCAACAGTGTGAGAAATATCAGAGATAAGAGGAGTATTATTAGCATCAACAACAACCCAAATTCTCCAAAGATAGTGGTTGGTGTTGCTTAGTATTGTGTTTTGGGAAGAAGAGAAATGGAAATCTGGAATATTATTCATCACAAATAAAATCATACAAGTGTGCTTATATAAGCAACATAAGTAACCAAGTAACAGTTGTACACAATAATAATTTCACAACTCTCACTATGCTAATGGTTATTTCCTAACTAAATCAGTTAGACTAACAACTAACAAACCACAATATACTCTAATACCCCCCCTCAAGCTGGGGAATATATATTAATCATGCCCAGCTTGGTGAGGAATGTACAAAAAGAAGAAGGAGGTAAAACTTTAGTAAAAATATAAGCTAATTGGTCTTCAGACTTAATAGGAAGAAGGTGCAATAATCCCTGCTGAAGCTTCTCACGTACAATATGACAATCAATATCCAAGTGTTTTGTACGCTCATGAAATGTAGGATTGGCAGCAATATGCGGAGCCGATTGGTTGTCACAATACAAAGAAGCAGGACAAGAAAGAGGTGTACCAAAATCTCTTAACAAATAAGAAAGCCATTGCAGTTCACATGTGATGTTTGCCATTTTGCTAAGCAACGAAAGTTGCCTTTTCCTGTAAGCAACAATGTTTCTAATAAAATCTTTGTCTTAGTTCATATGGATATATGGGGTCCTTATCATCTACCTTCTGTACATATTAGAGTATATTGTGGTTTGTTAGTTGTTAGTCTAACTGATTTAATTAGGAAATAACCATTAGCATAGTGAGAGTTGTGAAATTAGTATTGTGTACAGCTGTTACTTGGTTACTTATGTTGCTTATATAAGCACACTTGTATGATTTTATTTGTGATGAATAATATTCCAGATTTCCATTTCTCTTCTTCCTAAAACACAATATGGTATCAGAGCAAGAAAGTTTTTGACTTCTTGTATTCTTCTTAAATTTTTTTCTTTCTCTTCTCAGCTTCCGCTTTATATGTCTTCATCCTATCACATGAACTCTGCTCATATCTGACCTCTTATGTCCTATCTCTATTCATCTTTGTCCTCTTGTGTCACATCTACTTTTTCATCTCAGATTTTTTTTTTTGGCTTTCACATTTCCACAATATTCCAGGATTGCTTAACATTTTCTCCATTTACGAGTTCCTTTTTGGCTTACCTTTCACGATGGCTACAGGTTCTTCTACCATCGAAAGCACAATCGGCGTCTCACCTTCATCTCAGTCCGATCCATCTCAATCAATTGGAAATCCCTATTACTTACATCCTAATGAGAATCCTTCTCTGATTCTGGTCTCTCCAGTTCTTACTGGACCTAATTTTCACTCATGGGCAAGAGCCATGAGAATGGCTTTGATGTCGAAGAACAAAGTCAGATTCATCGATCGGTCTACTCCAGTTCCGACGACCTTTGATCCTCTCTTCTCTGCTTCGGAACGTTGCAACATGATGGTGCTATCATGGTGACTCATTCCATTTCGCCTTCACTCGCCCAAAGCATTTTGTGGATTGATAGGGCTTCCGACGTCTGGGAGGATTTGCATGCACGTTTTTCTCGGAATGACATTTTCCGACTTGCCGACCTACAAGAGGATATTCAGGGATTGAAGCAAGGTGATCTCCCTGTAAGTGATTACTTTACCAAATTGAAAATCCTTTGGGATGAATACCTCACATAATTGAGACCTCTGATTTGCTTTACACAATAATAATTTCACAACTCTCACTATGCTAATGGTTATTTCCTAACTAAATCAGTTAGACTAACAACTAACCAACCACAATATACTCTAATACTTAGTATTTGGTTGTAGCCCGACAACTCGGCGTTATTTAATGTACGCTTACATTTTTTACCATTAGTGGAATTTTTTAATTTCTGATAGTTCGCTCGTTGTGCTCCAACTATGGTAGTCTTTATCATATTAATAGGCATAGCATCACTTTCTGATTCTTGAAAGAGTTGTCGATTCTTAAATGGATTGGGATTCTGATCTTTATCTAAAGGTTCTTGGCGTCTCTTCAAATTTATTCTGTCAAACCTTTTAGTAACCGTGAAATAAGAGGCAACCCAACAAAATGAATTATGGCAGTTTGATTTTCTGTCTCACCCGCTGGAAAGTCAACACAATAATTTGAGTTAATGATCAGATTATTAGATACTGGGTTGTTTGGTGATTTTTGTTCCTGATTTAACAGAATCTTGATATTAATTGGCTCAATCCCACATTCTGCGACTCTCTTAAAGGCGTTGACTGTTGCTGAAATTTCAGGCTATCGAAGATTGGATCCTTTATTATGGGAATTTCATTGATTATTATCTCCTCTAATTGCGCGCATTAATTATATCATTAATATGCTTCTTCCTGTTACCAAAGTCAATACGATGTAACGAAGAGATGCTACATTCATCGCCCTGATCCTTGTTGTTGCCTTTTTTAGAACTATCACCGATCGTCCTCCTGCTACGGATATTTTCGATTTCGCCATCAATAGTCTTCACATGCGTGTTCCCATCCAGCGTGTATTATCTTTCGAAAGCTCCGCCTCATTCCAATCTTTGTCATACACAACTATTGATTCATCAATAGTCTTCACTAAAAATCATATAGTCATCCCAATGTTGAATATTCAACAAGGTCTTTATTATAGTTTTCCTATTTAACAAAATGGAAGAGGAAGGCATTTTTTTCAGGCATATCATGGATCTCCATATCCTTGTCAAGTCCCTTCGTTTCTTAATCATTGAGAGAACAATTCCTCTGTTCAGGGTCTTGTCAGTTTCCAGTTTACCCACAAGAGCACGTCCCTTCTGACCGTTAATGGAAGTCCTCAGATTCAATTGCACTTCCTTGTTTCACTTGTTCCCGCTGCTATTATGACCTTTCTCAATTGACTGATTACTACAGAGAATAATACCGATGCTTTAACGACTTTCAAAGAGCAAAGAACTTAGACACGAGCCATACCCTTGCTTAACCAAAGGATGTATATAATTAGGAAGAGAAGGATAAAAGTAGTCAAAGTAAGAACCAACAAAGACTACACAATGTCGGACGGGTGTAATATCCTAATTTTTATTTTTAAGATTTAATTATAATTAAGAAGGGGTAATTGATAAAAATAAATAAATGAAAAAAGAAAAAAATTAAATTAAGGTGGACAGCGCGTGGGCTGCCCACCAAACTTTGGGGAAGGGGTAATAATATCCAACCACTTTCCATTTCTCCTTTAAAAACGCACTAGAGGTGCAGTTTCACGGAGAGCGGGAGCGAGAACAAGAGATGGAGGTTACTTGGGTTTTTTAAAGTAAGTCTTCCTATATCTTTTTAGTTTAAAGATAATTGATGGTGAAAAATTCTAGGGTTTACAAGATTTCAAATATTTGGATGTTTCAATATATTATTTAGCTTATAAGATCATTTAGGTAATGAGAATAATATTGTGTTGATTAGTAAAAATTTTGAGGTTAGGATTTTGGAAAGGTTTTGAATTTTGATAATAAATGACTATATAAATGTAGAGGATGATTAATAGTTAATCTTAATCACTTTAGATTTGTTAGTTGGTTATTGTAGGAATTTAAAATTAATTTTCTATTTAAAAATGTAAGGAGGATTTATGTCTTATAGTATGTTTCTACCGACTGAATGTGGTTAAAATAATTTATTTGGGTTATTGGACATATTCTTAAAGTTTTGATCTGTTTAGATTTTTTTTTATTAAAATGAAGAATTATAATTTAGCTATTTTATGCCCTAAGGTTTAAATTGGGGATTTTATATAATGGAATGAAATTGTTGTAAATTGATTGTAGCGTGTGTTTGAGCTCTTAGATTAGGAACAGTGTGGTAAGAATTTGCTTTGACGAAAGATAACTATTTTCCTTTTGTTGCGCATACTTGTATGATGTTTGTGAGTAATTTTTAACTATATAAAACTATGTTGATAATGCAATTGTCTTGCGAGATTTATTTTCATGAAGAAATGTCTAGAGATATTATATTATATGAATTGGTGTTGATTTATGAGATTGGAAAGATTATCTTGATAAATAATGGTATGTGATAATCCATTGTCATTATATCTCTTGAGTATTGATATGAGAGGGATAATAGATGTGGATTTGATGGGAGGTTATTTAAAGAGAAAATAAGAGGGTAAATTCTTGTACAAAAAGAGGAAATAAAGTGATGAGCTTCCAGTGTAAACTGGTTAGTCCTTTGGCCCATTTGTGTTTAGTAGGACCTTGACACCCCCACTAGTATGTTAGAGGGGGAAACTATGGTCTGGTCTTGTGCTTTGTAGATTTTGGTAGGTCGATATCACTTGATCTATGAGCTTGTTGAGTTGCACTACCAATCATATAGGTAAGTATTAGCCCATGGATTCAGCCCGAGGAAATAAGGGAGAATAGAGAATAAATTCTTGGGCCCTTATGTGATAAATATGAGAAATGAGATTATGGTATTGTGAATTGATATATGCATATATGTTGCCACGTGGCATTTTTTTAATAATGCTACGATTTTATAATATTCCACTTGACACTTCATGAGCATTTACTCATATGCCCGAGGAGATGGATTGTTGATTACTAAGGCTTTTGTTCCACCTCATTGATTTAATATTTTTTTTAGGTGATAATAGTTTGCGTGCGGGTCTATGAAGGAAAACTTCGGAAGCTTAAGCTACTTACTCGCTATGAGTGCTTCCATCTTTTTTTTTTTTTTTTTTATAGGTTATATTAGGAAGAGGATCTTTTCCTTATTTTTTTTTTCTCCTTTTTTCTCATAAGCTCATCTGGGTCATTGACTGGGAAGAAGAAAGAGATGTTAAAGTAGTATTGTGATTAATTGGATGGATATAATTTAGAGATAATGAGGGATAATGAGAAAATGATTAGGAGAAAAACTCATATTGTATATTGATATGTTATGGCTCATTTTGTATACTCTTATTTATTTTGGAGAGATGAAGCATTATTTAGTTAAAGAATTTGGGTCGTATGAAGTCCAAAGCTTAACTGTGTGTATGATAATGTTTTTAATGAATGATTTGATCAAACCCTTAATTAATTATTATTTTAAGGAAATTGAGGATTTTACAAAAGGAGTAGGAAAGAGGTCTCTCACGGAAGAAGAAGAGTGTCTCTCAGACTCTCACGGTAGGAGAGGGAAAATTCTCTCATTGGAGGAGAGGGACTAGATTGTTGCGTAATCCTTATCAATAGTAAAAGGCAGCAAATCATGATCTAATCAAATAGATATGGATCATTTTTATGATATTAGTCCCTAAATAAAAAAATAAAAATAAAAATCTTTAAACATTTTTAAGAGGTATAAATTTAAGAGTATTCTGAGTATGTTCACAATTAAAATTAAGAAATAAAAATTTCCATAAACTTTTCTAAAAATGCATTAAGCACCATATATTTTTATTGGATACAAAAATACACATATGTGTTGAAAGAGCAAAAATGCCATCTGGGTTAATAATGGCAAACGGATGTTACTTTCAAGTATCCTATGCTGTCCAAATTACTATCCAGTCATCTTTTAATCTGTTTTTTTTTTTTTTTTTGAATCAAATCCTTAAAAATAATGCTGATTTAGTTTTTAAAGTAAAAATACATTGAATATATCATACATTACCATCAGTGTCAGGATGGCCGAGTGGTCTAAGGCGCCAGACTCAAGTTCTGGTCCTCGTGAGAGGGCGTGGGTTCAAATCCCACTTCTGACATTTATTTTGCTCATATCACATCGATGCCCAGTGTCCACACATCCTAAACGACACCTCCCCACGTCGTTGACCGATTGCGGCGCCACTCGCAGTCGCAGAGCACAAGTATAAAACCCTACTACATGAAGGCGTAAACTGCTTGAATAGTCCAACGGAAGCATTCCATTTCCATATCTAGTTTCAGTTTTTATAGCACCAAGCCTTCAGACCCATATACTCCCGAGTCCCGAGATTCTGATGTCCGAGTCACCTCGTCCCGATATGGACGAGTCTGTAACTGTGACGAAGACCGTACCAGGTTCCGAGGTGTCGGGAGAGGAGCAACCTTCGTCCAACTCAAATGGGTTAACTCAGCATAAGCCGGAGCAACTCGTGGCCAGAGCCATAGCTCCTGTGAAGGTGGAGTTCCTTCGTCCTCCTCCTGTTAGAACTTCCTCCACAACCCAGGCTGAAGATGTTTCTGAAGACAAGGATAAGGCCTCTGTTCAATCCGGTAGATTGTTGAAGGAGAAGAAGTCGAAGCGCCAACTCAAGCGCGAACGCCGTGAGGTGCTTCATTCTTTGTATTTCACTCCCTTCTGCCGACGTCTCTTGAAAAATACTTTTAACTGTTACATCTTCAAAAATCAGTTTTGGCACTTGTCTTGCCTTCAAAGGACATAATCTTTGATAACTTCCAGCTCTACTTTAGCCGAGAGTTGCATGAGCTAGTGCTGAATTGGTAATGTCATTTAGAGCACGTTGAGTTTATGCAATGAAGATTAGAATGATTAATTCTGTTTGTATGTTGAGAGGAAAATCAGAAAAAATTGCTTGCTAAAGGTTGACTATAGATAATTACAAGTGGTGGGAACCAGTACTCTATTGTGTAATACAACTAATACTCTGACCAATTGGCATTTCCAGAGGTATATTTGCTTGCCTGAACAAGTTTGCAGTTTTATCCATGTGAATTTGGCCAATCACCCCCCCCCCCCCCCCCCCAAAAAAAAAAAAAAAAAAAAAAAGGGAATGCAATGTTCTTATGTTAGAGTGTAGGCAACTCTGGACTAAGGCTGCTTTAAAACCGTTACAGGAACAGAAGTCTGCTAAAAACATTTGTCCGGAAGTTGCAAAGACAGGAGATATTAGTTTATGTCCTTACAAAGACAGATGCCGCTTCAGCCATGACTTTGAAGCCTTCAAGGCTCAGGTACTAAATTGGTTTGCTCACTGGTTGTACATGTATTGATTTGTTTTCTCAAACATTATGTCAAGCATCGTAACAAATTTCTTCAACTGCAGAAACCAACTGATTTAGAGGGAGAATGCCCTGTTCTTAAAGCTGAAGGTTCATGCCCCTATGGGTTAGCATGTAGGTTTTCCAGCTCGCATACAGAAGACATGCCTTCTGGCAATTTCAATGGTCGGAGGAAAACTTCCGAAATAAATGGACTCAGTAAAGATGTGCAAAAGCTTTTATGGAAAAATAAGATGCGCTTCCCCAAGGCAGATGCCAGTCTAAGAGCTCTTGGACTCTGGGTATCTTATTTATCTTTGCTTTTGTCCTTCTTCATCTGTTTATTTATTTATATATTTATCTTCACATTTTATAGTTGCTTTTGTCCTTCTTCATCTGTTTATAGTTTTCGGCTACATTTATCCCTAATTGAGTGAAGAATTAAAGTGTTTAAGTTAAATTCAGTGAGAGAGTGAATCTGGCAACTATATTTACATTAGTAATAGTGTGATGTGTGAACTTAACTAAGGGAGTGAAGGATTATAAAGATCCACTGTATATTTAAATCTTCAATACTATTTTCTCAGGTGTTACTGTTCTTTTTGTCAGAACTTTATATAAAGGCTTGCTAAGTGAAAAATAATAATAATGCCAATTTTGTGTCGCTTCATTTCTAATTTATAATCTTGTAATACTAACAATTTTTAGTTGTTCTCTTTCTTCAACTCTGGCATTTTTGTTCATGCAAGCTTTCTATGATTAATAATTTGATCTAGATGTATCTTACCCATACTTCTTATCTGAAAGAAATAACAATCGTTGTAGGAATCATCTAAGTTAAAGCGAAATGACTTAGAAGATAAGGAGGGTGGCAACATTGATTCAAATAATTGCCACAATGCTGATAATAATGGCTCTTGTGAAGTTTCAAATGACTTGGGTTCTAACTTAGAAAGCTCTGCTGAGGACACAAAAGTTGATGGTATTGATGGAAATTTAGATTCTGATTCACCTTGCCCTCAGAAGAGAAGAAAAACTGAAGAAAATTCTGGCTTTAATGCAGCAGAAAATGAGGGTTACATTATCTTCTGATTTTTCCATTTGTATTCAGCAATAATATGTAGCCTAGTATTTTCTTATTCTCACTAGCCTCTTACTGTTTTCTATAGGTATGTGTGTTACTGACCAAAACATTGAAAAATGCTGCATACAAGCTGAACTTGATGTAGTAACTGATGTCATACCCCCTGAAACTGATCAAAGCATGAAGTTACACCCACGAGAAAAGAAGCTTATTGATTTCAGAGATAAGTTGTATCTTGCGCCCTTGACCACTGTTGGGAATCTCCCATTCAGGAGGGTTTGCAGAGTATTAGGAGCTGATGTAACATGTGGTGAAATGGCAATGTGCACAAATCTTTTGCAGGTACATTTAAGGCTTTTTCAATGGTTTATGTCCTGTTACTTTGTCCTAAATTTGGGTTATTAAAGTTGATTCATATGCACGTAAGATTTTTTTATCATTGTGACTTTCTGCATGTGCAAATTTCTGAAATCAGTATTCTTTGTTTGAACTTTCGGCTGTGAACTGGGATATATCACCATAGTGGAACTTTATTGTCTTACCCTTTCTTTGTTTTGTTCCTTGTATCTCTTATCTTTTCCTTCTGTATGATTTTTTTAATACTTTTGTTCCATCTTATTTTGCTTATGCAGTGCTTTCAATTTACCATTTAATTTTGTGATTGCTATAGGGGCAAGCATCAGAATGGGCATTGCTGAGACGTCATTCATCTGAAGATTTATTTGGCGTGCAAATATGTGGGGCATATCCAGACACTATTGCACGAACTGTAGAACTGATAGAGCAGGAATGCGCAATAGATTTTATTGATATAAATATGGGTTGCCCAATAGATATTGTTGTGAATAAGGGTGCTGGATCAGCTCTTCTCATGAAACCAATGCGGATGAAAAATATTGTAGAGGTAGCTTCAGGCACAGTGGAGAAACCTATAACTGTCAAGGTACTTATTATTCTTGAACTTTACAAATGAAGAAATGATCTGAGACAAAATTCAGTCAGCATCTGTATTCTGTAGTTATCTTCCTCTTTGACTATGGTTCTGAAATTTTGACATCTGGATTAAGTCTTACCTCTGCCAGTATGCAGGAAAAAAATGTTATTTCATCCTTTAATATGCCACATTTTTATTTTAAAATTTCCTCATTAAGCTTGTCTTCATTGTCTCTTTGTTGCACTAGGTACGGACAGCTTATTTTGAAGGGAAAAATCGTGTTGATTCTATTATTGCGAACATGGGTTCTTGGGGAGCTAATGCGGTAACGATACATGGTAGATCACGTCAACAACGATACAGCAAGCTTGCTGACTGGGATTATGTCTACCAATGTGCCAGGAAGGCCCCTCATACTTTGCAAGTAGTAGGGAATGGAGATATTTTTTCATTTGTTGACTGGAATAACCACAAGGCTGAATGCTCTGAGCTTGCTACATGCATGATTGCTCGTGGAGCTCTGATTAAGGTTAGTTTGTTTGAGTCAAATCAGTTTGTCTGTGAGTATTGGGAGAGTCAATGCCTCTTCATGAGTTGTCTATCAGATATATGATGACTTAATTGGACAAAATTTCAAGTCTTATGCCTGCATTTTTGCAGCCTTGGACATTTACGGAAATCAAGGAACAAAGGCACTGGGACATTAGTTCTGGGGAGTGATTAAATATTTTGAAAGATTTTGTACATTTTGGCCTTGAACACTGGGGTTCTGATACAAAAGGTACATTTTGTTAATGGAGTAAGGATATATGTTTTTGATTTATTTATTCTTATAATTATTAAACTAGATCTACAAGTAGTGGTCTGTAAAGAAAATAAAAACAAGCCTTTTTTGGGCCTTTAATCGTGATTTTGATATTTTTAAACTGTCAGATCATGAAACAATAATGATTTCTATACAGATGAGACGAAACAGACTGGAAATGACTCTTACTCTGCTTTAGAATTTTAGTCAATTTACTCCGTTGGGGAGGTGCCTTATGGGCTATGAAGATCATATTTATAGTTGGGGCCACTTCGTGCTGTTCATGCACTATAAATTATCTGGAAATGTCATGTTAGATAATTGAGTCTGCTCGCAGGAATGTAACATGTATCGTCCAAACTTGTTTCTATACTGTTGTGAAAGTATTCGTTGTTTTATATGTTGCAGGAGTGGAGACGACCAGGCGGTTTTTATTGGAATGGCTTAGCTACACATGTAGATATATACCTGTTGGTCTTTTAGATGTTATTCCACAAAGACTAAACTGGCGTCCGCCCTCTTACTACGGACGCGACGACCTTGAGACTCTAATGGCTTCAGACTCTGCAGCTGACTGGGTACATATGCTTCTGCCATTTATCTCGAGTTATCAGTTTCCATTTGTTTCAGGCCAAAATGCCATCTTTGGGCTCTCGTTTGGTGCATTTATTTTTTGATATTCTGATAATTTAGATACGAATAACTCGCCTTTCGGCCAAGATGCTTTACTTGTCTGACTGACACTTTTTGATTTTTTTTTGTCCAGGTACGAATATCAGAAATGTTACTTGGCAAGGTTCCAGACGGCTTTTCTTTTACGCCAAAGCATAAATCAAATGCTTATGATAGTGCTCAGAATGGCTGATCTTGTGCTCTTTATCTTCTTTGGACGGCCTTGGAAGAGATTCTTGCATGCACTTCACGGTAAGAATGAAATGTTCCCAAATATAATGAGCACACGTGGAGCCCACGTCAGATTTTTTAACAAATCTGAGTCGTTGCTTTTATATGTACTACGTGTGTGTGTATGCAGGAATTTCTGAGACTGTTTATTTCCCCTTATCTCATGAGGTGACATTGGTGGGTGCGTTTCTGCATCATGCTTCTTTTTCCATTGACTTTGACTTCCCCACCGTCTACATTAGCTTGTAAGCTACATGGGCAGGAAAAAAAACATTCAATGTTCTTTGATATTGAAATGTAAACAGTTATTTATTGAGAATGATGCCGACGTGTTCTTGGGTAAACAAACTTTGATTTTCTTATAGTCAAGGTACTGCTTTTGTAAGGCAATGAGTTCCTTTTTCTTCATTTCTTTGACTTGTTTTAGGAGGTGGGGTTGCTGAAACCAGGAGGCATGTTGGTTGAAATTTCCACTCGTTTTACAAGTCTACGACCCTTTTTGGTTACTCTGTAATGAAGAGGAGAAAATGTTTTTGTATTGTTACGTGTATTATTTTGTAGCAATTGTTATATTCTTTACAGAATAGTTAGTTACTTTTGATAAATTTGCCAGGTTAGAATTATTCCATTTTATTTTATAATATACTAAATGGGCCTTCAAAGGTACCTGGAGTTGCGGTTTGGAAAAGGCTAATGTCTTCATGAGATTGTTGAGATGTGACGTTCACTGTTTGAATGATACTACCCAAATCTTTTTAATTGATTAATTTAGAAAGATTCAAGAAATTAAAGAAATTATCTTAAAATATTTATATTTATCGTTTTTCAAACTAATTTATTTAACTTGTAAATTGATATATAAAATAATTATAATTTATAATTAAATAATTTATTTAATTTTTCTTAACCTCCTCAAATTAATTTTTATTATAAGGACTAGAAATAGAATCTTAATTTGAATCTTTTTGACTCTGTAGCTTACTGAAGAATGGTACCATGGTTAAGCGTGAGATATTTCTTACGCATAACTTCATTTGAATCTACTTCCATGTTCTATTATTAATATTGAACAGAGGTTGGTAAATAATAAATTATAGAAGTTACTTTATTTTTCTTTCTCGTGAACAATACATATTCGGAATTTAGGGAGGGCTTGGAAACTCTAGAGCTGCTATGCATAGACAATGCCACTTATAATAACATCCTATATTAAAACAAGGACCAAGTAAACATCTCATCGGTAGAAATATTACTACCATTGTTCTAAATGACCCAAAAAAAAAAAAAAAAAAAAAACAAAAGAAGAAGAAGCAGCCATCAGATTTCAAAAACTGCAGATCCCACATATCACCTTCAGAATCAAATTATAGATGAAGCACACAACTAGTAAACTATAGTTAGACTATTTGTGTTACCATCAAGGACCTCTCATTCATCAGAAATCTTTGTTAAAAAAAAAAAAACACTTATTATCAGACACTACTATCCACTTTGATCCCTCTCTGTTTCTGGTTTGCTTGAACCCAACCTCCATCAATGGATTCCAAGCTCCCATTCAATCCATCATCCACAAAATCACCGACCCTCTTCACTTTAAGCTCTTTTGGCTCAACAGGGTACTTCCCAGAAAAGCAAGCATAACAGAAATTAGGAGAATCATCCCCCAAAAGCTTCTTCAAGCTATCAAACGAAAGAAAAGCAAGTGAATCAGACCCAATAAACTCTCTGATTTCTTCAACACTCATATTATTAGATATCAATTCCTCTGAACTTGGTGTGTCCACTCCATAATAGCATGAAGCTATAATCGGCGGGCTCGCAATCCTCATGTGAACTTCCTTAGCTCCTGCTTCTTTAAGCAGCCTCACAATTTTAGAAGATGTGGTTCCTCTAACAATAGAATCATCCACAACCACAACCCTCTTGCCTTCAAGAACAGCTCTTACAGGTGATAGCTTCAGCTTCACACCAAAGTCTCTGATCCTCTGTGATGGCTCAATGAAAGTTCTTCCCACATAGTGAGATCTGATCAGACCTTGTTGAAAAGGAACACCAGCTTTTTCAGCATATCCAAGTGCAGCAACGACACCAGAATCTGGAACTGCAATAACAACATCACAATCCACTGGGCTTTCTGTGGCTAGAATCTCTCCAAATTTTCGCCTAGATTCGTACACTGATCTTCCGAAAACAACTGAGTTTGGAAGTGCAAAGTAAATATGCTCAAAAATGCATTGTTTTGGTTGTGGATGAGTCATTAAGCAGAGAGATTGAATCCCAATTTTGTCCACCACCAATACTTCACCTGGGAAAACCTCCCTTTCATATGTTGCTTCGATCAAATCAAGAGCACAAGTTTCAGAAGCAAAAACAATGGCGCCATTACTTCTTCTTCCCATAACCAAAGGTCGAAACCCATATGGGTCCCTCACTGCAACAAGCTTATCCTCTGTCACAAAAACAATAGAATAAGCGCCTTGAATCTGCTCACAGGCATCAACAAGCCTCGATATAAAAGGTCTGTGCTTTGAAGTGGCAATTAGATGAAGCACGACCTCAGTATCAGAACTAGTGTTAAAAATCGACCCACTATCTTCAAGTTTGGCTCTCAACGTTCGATAATTCACCAAATTTCCATTATGAGCAACCCCAACAGACCCAAATCGATAACCTGCAACAAAGGGTTGGACATTCTTGAGCATGGACTGACCAGCAGTTGAGTATCGAACATGCCCTATAGCCAAATTTCCCGGTAGTTGATCGAGCTTGGATTCGTTAAAGACATCGGAAACTAGCCCAACGCCGGTTATTGAGTGAAGCACGTTCTTGTTGGCGGCGACAATTCCAGCACCTTCTTGTCCACGGTGTTGCAGAGCGTGGAGGGCTAAGTAACAGAGACGAGAAGCTTCTGGGTCGCCGTATATACCCACGACCCCACACTCCTCGCGAGGCTTTTCGTCGTCGTCGTCATCATCAAATTGAACTTCTGGGTATGGCTTATTTACAGAGATAATATCAGAAAGTGGGTTTTTTGAGGAAAGTGAGAAAGAAGGTTTGTGAGGAATAGTTGTCGGGTTGAGAAAGAAAGAGCGGTTCGCGAAGTGGGTGTGGGACTTGTTAAGAGGACAAGAAGAGGTTTTTGAAAGTGAGGAAGAGAAAGTGGAGAGACCAGCAGCTGCCATGGAAGCCGTGGAAGACAAGCTTTGGCCTGTAAAAAATGCAGCGTACAGGAGATGACGAGAAAGTAGCCGACCCCTGGAGCAATATATAATACATTTCGATTTAGGTTTCGAGGAAGGTTCCAAATTTATTTTGAATTTAATTTATTATGAGGAAACAAAAAGAGAGTAAATAGTTTCGTGTGTAAATCATGGGAAACTTGTAAAAGTTAAAAAAAAAAATAAAAAAAATCTTGAATCCTTTGCAGATTACGTGATCTTGCTCTTGGTGGTGCAAGTTGACTCGCTACAAGCCGAATAAATGAGAATTAGCGTGTGTGTTTTGGATTAGTATTTTGAGAATGATTTCACAGAGTACAAGACAAATATGTAAAGGAATTTTTTTATGGGATATGATATTGTTACTACTATTTTTTGTTACTACTAATGTTACTACTATTTTTCTACCGTTAGATTATAATTTCATCTACTTTTATAATTTCTCTCTCTATTAAGATTCTGATCTAACGATGGAAAAGTGGTAGTAACATTGGTAGTAACAATATCCTATCCCTTTATTTATATAGAAAATAACTTTTTAAAATTTAACTCTTAGGCCCCGTTTGGTTGAAAGAACTCAGGGGAGGTTACGGGAACTTAACACAATTCCCGCACCAAAATCATGTTTGGTGTGCCTTGTTCTAGAGAACTCAGATTCCAATCAATGTCTACGCTCCCATAAACGTGGGAACTTCAGTTCCATCAAAAAGTGGCGGGATCTAAAAAACTGCCCAGGAAAGTGAAATATTATGACTAAACCGCCCCTCTCAAATTATAAACCACAATCGAGCTTCGAGTTGGAAGAAGGAGGAGGCAAAAAGAAGTTTGAGAACCTCAGCTCCATCAAGGAGTGTTGTTTGAGATGCGAGCTAACCTGACTTCAGTAGGAAGGAACCTTCTTCGTATTTCTTCTTCTTCTCTTTTTCCTTTTGATTTCGTTCTTCTTAATAATTAAAAAGTTTCTTCTTCCTTCCTTCATTCTTTAATCTGTTGTTTCTTTCCTGAAATTACTATTGCTTCTTCTTCTTCTTCTTCTTCTTCTTCTTGTTCTTTCTCTCAGATTAAAAACTTCAACTTTTTAGTTTGAGCAAAAAGGAAAACTTATCTTCTATTTAGGGTCTTGTTTTTTTGTGTGATTATTTATGGCGTAATGCCAAAACCAATTTTGTTGATGAATCGGGGATCGACTAATTGGTGGGGTCATTGGCATTTGAACTTTGTGTTTTTTGTTATATCTTCCTGGGTTTCAAGCTTGCTGGTTTTTCTGTTGTCCATGAATGGTTGGCAAATTTTATGTTTCCATGGTTATTTGAACTTTGCGTTTCTTGTTTTTCTGCTGATATGCCCTTCTGTCAGATAATGCGTTCGGACGTGTGTACTTGTAAAGTTTGTAAGTTTGAACTTTACGGTTACGTTCAAACTTCAAGCTTACGTTCGAACTTCAAAATAAACAATTCAATTTTCCATTACTCAAAGACTACACACTATTTGGTTGGGTCTGGTATTTGTTAGTTTACCTGCAGTAATTTATTTCGTCCACTTTACAATTTCAAGGTTTTAGCACTGAGTAATTTCAATTTATTATTTTTCCCGTCAAAGCGAATCGAATTCATTGTTCACTGATCCCTTCGACGTCTGGTTGCAATTTTCTTTCTCCACCAAGACTCAATTTTGTTTGGCCCTCTGTCCAATGTGCCAAAAAAAAATGTTTTCTAGCTTTTTTTTGGGGGGGGGGGGGAAGGGCATTGTGGGAATTTTACCTAAGGTTCTTACTTAACTAACACCCAATTCTTCTTACTAAACAATTTATCTTCCCCCAACTTACTTATATTCCAATGTCTACCAACAATTTCAACTTTTTTAAGCTCCCTCTCAATTTTCCCTTCCTTTCCTTTCCTTTCTTTAAGTTCATTTCCCCCTTAAATGTTTCCTGTATCAAACCGCCCCTTAGAATCTTTGAACAAAGGGAATCTTTCAAGTGTCATGTTAGTTTTAAGAAAGAAGTTTTTCTCACTAAGTGAGAGGGGATTGGTTAATCAATGGTTAATTAACTATTACTCCCTTCTATTTTAAATATAAGATAAAATTAATTTTTTTAGATATTAAGAAAATAAATTAAATTAGTATAAAATATTTATATTTATTATTTTTTTCTCCAAACTATTTTGACTAACTTATAATGGCTAAGTAATTTATTCAGCTCTTTTAATTTCTCTAAAAAAATTAATTATGTCTTATATTTATGATTGGATAAAGTACTATATTCACTTATTATTAATACATAATCTATCGTTGAAGGTGATGAGGACCTGTACCATTTTTTTAAAAAAAGGTAATCACTTGGTTTATTTCTTGTTGATTTTTTTCCTTGAAATTCCTATTATTAACATTTATAAATACACGGAATTTAATTTAAATTGATAATAATAATAAAAAATCTTAAGGCAAAGACGGGTTTGTACCTTGTACCTGGTACTATAGCCTAATAACATGTGGACAAATCAGAAGTAGGCAGAAGGACAACCAATTGAATGCACCTAAAATTGGTATCACATTCATTGCGAGATGCTACAAAATACAAATAATGTCAATAGTCAAAGAATGACAACCTGGATGTTCTGTCATCGTGTTCTTCCCTCTAGTAGAAAATATGGTATTGATTTTTCCCGCCAAGTTTTTTTTATTTTATTTTTAAACATGGTTTGTATTCAGCCATTGTGAGTCAATCACAAACATGATTATTTTTTGGATAAATGTATTTATTTGTCATTCAACAAAACAAAGTCAACGGAGAGTGTGAAACAAAAACAAAGACACGAAAAGAATCAAAGCCCAAACAAATGAACAATGGAATCCTAAGTTCAATCAACACAACTTTTAAAAATTCATCTACCATAACCATCCTGAGAGTAAATTCACCACCACGGTACCCGTAGAAGAGAAGGGATGCTGTCACTAAAAGGAGATAATACTTGCTGTCACTGGAGAAGAGAATAAATCACGCACACGATGAATCGTATTATTTATCTATAATTCAAATAATTAACTCAAATCCTATTTTTACCAGCTTCAGCCGCTTAAGTACAACGTCTTAGATTAGATACCGTGTCCCATCATATTGCCCATTATATGGATTTTCCCTCAGGGCACGATGCATCTTTGAAAGTCTAAAAAGTTATAATAATATAAAGGGTTAAAATGTATTTTTTTGCCCTTAAAGTATGGCTATGAGGGAGCAATTTTACCCTAAAGTTTTTAAGCGTCCAATGTTCGCCGCGAAGTTTCAAAACGAAACGATGTTAGCAATGTTGCTAACGTCCGTTAGTTGACCGTTAGGGTTTTTAACGGAGAGGCGGCAACATCGCTCCGTTTCAAACTTTAGAAGCGAAATTGCTACTTTTTTTGGGAGCAATATTGCCCCTAAAATTTAAAAACAGCAATGTTGCCCTCCATTAAAAACCCTAACGTTGGCCGTTAGGGTTTTTAACGGAGGGGCAACATTGCTCCGTTTTGAAACTTCAGGGGTAACATTGCTACGTTTGAAACTTCAAGGGTAAAATTGCTCCTGGGTGCATACTTTAAGGGCAAAAATGCACCTTAACCCTAATATAAATTAGGGAAAATCCATCTCAAGGGCCAAACTAACAAAAATATATTAAAAAGGGCCCAAGAAAAAGTCAGGTGTTAAAAAAGGTCTTAGGGCCTTTTTTGTATTATTTCATAAAACGTTAGTTGTTAACGCGTACTGATATAGTTGTTAATGCGTACTGATATAGTTGTTAACGAGGACTGATTTGGTTATTAATGTTACAGATTTAGTTGTTAGGAAATTGTTGTTAATGCTACTGATTTATTTGTTAATGAGACTAATTTAGTTGTTAATGAGACTGATTTAGTTGTTGATGTTTATGAAATAATATCAAAAAAGACTTTAGGGTTTTTTTTGATATATGACTTTTTGTTGAACCTTTTTTTGACATTGTTTTGCTACTTTAGGCCCTGAGGATTTTCCCTATAATTTACTTAAATTTGGTCAAGCCCAAATCCACGAATTTTTATCTATCTGAACAGTGGATTCGACCCAAATTCAAACACTTCCCTATCCAAAGTCCAAACAACACTTATACACGCAGTTAAAGCAAGTTTCTGAAGCTTTTTTATCAAAAAAAAAAAAAAAAAAAAAAAAAAAAAAAAAAAAAAGCTTTTTAATTTGAAACGCTTTGAGAGGGAAAAAAATATGAGAGAGAATGTAAAATTAAAGGCAATGGAAGATACATTAGCTTAGATATTCATGGAATACAGACCTATCAAACATGGGTTTATTCCATTCTTTCATTTAAATGGTGTCTAAGAATTTTAGTGCGCATGGTGCATTATCAAGAATGGTGGACCTTTGTAGAGACAATAACCCCCAAGAAAAAATATGTTTCAAATATTTAATGTAAATTAGATTTTTCTATACATTTGGCCAAAAAATGTATATGTTTGTCTCAAAAATTTATACATTTGTTTGTCTAATTAGTTAAAATTTATATTTATTTCATTTGGCTTAGAACTAAGTTTCATATTTTGTTAGCTAAATATATTTTTAGTATGATTAATTAATTCGCACATATCAACAAAAAAATATTTAAAAACATTACACTTGATATATTTTTTAATTAGTTAATGAGTATATATTTGGTCCCCAAATATTTATTCCAAAGTCCGCTACTGATTACCAAATCTCATCTCTAGGCTTAGAGGTTGACTAAGTTTCATATTTTGTTAGCTATATGGTTAGCTGCAGTCTTATTAGTATGATGACGTTTCTAATTAATTCGCACATATCAACAAAAAAATATTTAAAAACATTACACTTGTTATAAATTTTAAGTGATTTCTAATATTATCTTTGTTAGCCATATTAAACTCTAACATCATATAAAATATAAGCATATATAAGAATTATTTAATGCTTTTTAAAATTATCAAAAGTCCTGTGGAACCAAAAAATATTATAGAAGATACTTTTATTTGTAAAAGGGATAGGAGGGAGTACTTGCATACTTTATGATTTCATATGTGTGATAGATTTAAAGGTGATTTGTAAGTTTTGAAATAGAAAGATGAACACAAGGCTTCGTGTAAGGTAGCTGTTTGACTATTTTTGGTGCTTAGGATTACAACTCAGGGAATTTGGTTAACATAAACATAGTAATCTCTCCAATCCCATATATAAGTTACATTCTTTGAGATAGGGTTGGTTCTATATATATATATATTTATTTATTTATTTGTCTGAAATTTTAATCTACTCTTTTCATTTTTACCCTTTTTAAGTGTATTCCTATATATTAACAATCATTCATTCTCTTTTCATTTACTATCTCCATATATACGGATATATCTGAAGAAGAAAAAAATACATTGACCTTTTAACAGATTTATTGCTTTTTATTAATTTTAATTGATAATTTGATCTGTGGGTTTTGGTTAGTAGAAACTTGTATATATATATATATATATTGAGTAATCGATTGGAGAGAATAATGTTAATCAGGTACCACTCTAGTCCCTACTATAAATCTCTTGTAAAAGAAGTTTTTTTAAATATATATATATATATATATATATATATATATATCCAGAAGAGCTATTAATTTTTTTTTTTTTCAATGTTAGCCTTATTTAATTCTAATTGGAAGGAGAGATGATAGAGAGGTAAGGAAAAAAAAATTGTAAAATGTAGAGACTAGAGAGAATAAATTTTAATAAGGATAAACTAGAAACACTTTATCAATTGAAAACATATTTAACAACTTAACTATTTGTTATGTGGGAATTAGTTGAAATGAATAAAGATCAAAGTAGGACAACTTATTAAATTAGTGTTTTAATGTTTGCATTTTTAATAATTGTCACACTCTAAAACTCAATTTTATAGTAACTTTTTGTAATTAAGTAAATCCCCATACTCTAATGTCATCTTCATTAGATGAATTAGGATAATACCTCTTGTCGCAAATATAAATCCCTTTTCAATCATCTCATCATAACTTGGTAAAAATGGTTCACTCTTTAACTGCTTTCTGTCCTCTATTAATGAGGTTTTGAATCAGTGGAAAAAATACGATAATTACACTTAAGCATTAATTATTTTGCATGAGCTAAATTGATAAGTAAGTATTAATTAATTTCTAAAAAACTTATATTACAAACTAAAGATTATTTCTAGACGGTAATTTATATTTTGCATTTGAGGCGTTGTGGTTTTTTATTTTATTATTTAAATATTCACTACATTTAATTCTCAATTCTTTTTCTAATTAGTATGCCACCCATACAATCCAGGCGTGAGGACTGAATTAAATCTAAATCATACCTTGAGCATTGTAATTTTGTAACCCTAGTTTTTTAATCTAATATATATTTACCTAATTTGATTAGATAAAGAAGTTAGTTAAATTATTTACCTTGAGTATTGTTGATGGATCATATAATTTTATAATTTTAATAAAACTCAACGCCTTTTATAATTCTTCATACATATCAAACCAAGAAAGTTTGTATCATTTATTTTTGTTTTAGAAGAAATTTATGTGGGTTAAAAAATTGATTTAATGTTAATAAAATTAAAAAACCTCTAAGTAATTTATTATATCATGAAAAATATTAGATGAGTTTATTTTATATTTTTATAAAATAGCTTAATTGATATCAATATTAATAATATAAATTGGGAAACTTGATGATATAAATTGATGAAAAATAAAAATTCAAAAAATATAAGGTAAATCTCATATAAACTTGGTTGAAATATTGAAATCCTAAATCAGGCCTTTAAATTTGACAAATCTTTGATAAGGACATTGATCCAAATTAGCATTTTAAAGTGGTGGTAAAATGATTTTAATGTCATCTCTCATCAATCCGAAATCATTTGAAATATTGAAATCCTAGATCAAGCCTTTATACTTGTCAAATTTTTTATAAAGACATTACCTGACCCAAATTAAGATTTCAGAACGTTGATAAAATGGCTTTAATGTCCTCCCTCGTCAGTCTCAAATCTCTCCTCCTCCCTCTATTTTCTTCTTCCATTGAAGAAGCATGATTTTCTTGTTCGAACAATGGTATGCTGGTTAAAATTTGATCTTTGTTAGTCACATGCTTCAAAGTGTGTGTCAACCCAATGCAAATTGCAAAGTTATAACAAAGTGGAAAATATATATGTATATGGTTTATCGTTTGTCATGTTATTTGACATAAATTTTTGTTAAATCACCTCAAAACTACGTCATTTTGGGAGTTAGAGGAATTAATAAATGATGTTTTGGTAAAATTAACACCCTTCATTAATTCTCTTGACTCTCAAAACGACGTAGTTTTGAGATTAGAGAATTAATGAAGGGTCTTTTGGTAAAATTCATATAATGAATGCAAAAAAAAAAAAAAAAAAAAACCAAAATACCCTTTATTAATTCCCCTAACTCCCAAAACGACGTAGTTTTGGAGTGACTTGGCATATATAACCTTATGCAAAGAGACATGACAAAACAATAAACCCATATATATATATATATATATGAGAGAAAAATATTTCTTCAGTCACTGGAGATAAGTTATCTCCAGTGACTCCTAAAACTACGTCGTTTTAAATTAATGAAAGATGTATTTGTAATTTTAGGTGAATTAATAAAGAGTGCAAAATTACGAAAACATCATTCATTAATCCAAAACGACGTAGTTTTGGGGGTCACTAGAGATAACTTATCTCCAATGACTGGAGAAATCCTTTACCCTATATATATATATATATATATATATATTAAAAAAAAGAAATGAATTCATAAAGCTAGGGTTATCTGGAATATTAACCAATCTTCTCATGAGTGAAATCTACACACGTATGGTTGGAAGTAATTGTTTGCGCCTTCTTTATAGTTGATTTTTTTTTTCTTGGTTGAAGAATAAAATAGCTCTTTTTATATCTAGGAGGATGTTTGAATTCTTTTTTTTTTTTTAATATAGAAAATAGGGGTATCCTCCACCGACAGCAGAGATTAATTTTCTTTTTCAACGTAGTCATCCCGAAAGGGCATCGGTGCTGGTCAAATAACATTCTTCATACACACCACTTGGATCGAACCTTTGACTAGGTGCTTAAGGGAATCCAGCTATAAGCCAACCGAGCCAGGTTACTTTAGTTAGGATGTTTGAATTCTTCTGAAACTCTTGCCAAAGCTTTCTTTTTCGTTGCTAAATCAATCTTGTTGATACTATACCCTCAATAAAACAAAGAAGGATGATTATGAAACATTGAAGTTAAATTTGGGTTTGGACGTTTGGTTTACTTAGAAGGATATAATTAATATTAGAGGTATATTGTGTAGCCATTTGAGCCATTGATAACTCAGGGGCATGGAGGTAATTTTACCCAATTTATAAATCCAAGTTTAGGTCATCTAGCTCTATTAATGATTTGTTAAGTTTAGTGAACCAAACTTGAATAAGTTATTTTTTAAAATTATAAATATAAGAGATAATATTGGAGGTTTGGTTAGAGACAATTCAATCATTTTAAATCTATCTTATGATTTTTTGCTCTCCTAAGTAATCACAACTTTTATAGTTTGTTTATAATCAATATCATTTTTTAAAGTATTTTATTTTAATTTTCCCTTTTTTTATTGGTTGGAATTAAAATAGTAGGAGTAGTATGCAATTATAGCTTCAGTAGGATAGGATAGGAGAGGACTAGCCCGGCATGTAAAGTTATCCTGACTATGGGACAAGTTACATTATTATCGACTCATAACATAATGCCACTTGGAGTAGATTCATAGACACACACACATTAAACAATTATCAAAGGCGTCCGGCACCACATCTTTTAACTAGTTAATCATTTTATTTGGTAGTGATAAGTAATACTCCCGGTCAAATTATAAGGATTTTTTTGGAGAGATTAAGGAAGTAATTAAATTACTTTGGAGTATTTTTATTTTTACTTTTTACTTCAAACTAATTAGTTTAACTAATAAACTAATATATGATTTAAGAATACACAACATATGAAATGATTAAATAACTTATTTATTTGGTAGTGATATAATTGTAATACTAAGTAGTATATAATATACAAAGATATTTTAAGTATATAATCAGGGGCGGATTTAGGGGTTAGGGGGGGCCTCCGCCCCCCCTAAAATTACATAATTGGACCAATTTGTTTTGGAAATTATGCTTTGGTCTCATAAAAATTTCAATCTTTTCACTTTAGTCTTTATTTAAGGGTAAAGGAAATATTCAACACCACGAAGTTTTTTTTGGAGGGCTCAAGACCACAAAGTTACGCTTTTGAGAAGCCCAAGATCACTACGTTATTAGTTGACCGTCAATATTGAAATATTTATGAGGCTAAATCATAATTTCCTAAAATCTTGGTCCATTTTGTAATTTTCACCCCCAATTTTAAATACTGACTCCACTGAATTTTATTTTGTAATTTTCACCCCCTAATTTTCTTTCCTGGCTCCGCCCCATAATATACAAAGATATTTTAAGAAAACAACAAAAGCTAAAGACGATCTCCACACTTTACGTAGACCGAAACACTATAATTTATTTTGTTAATTTAAAAGTCAATTATTTGAAATTTGGCCTGATTCAAGCCACCTTTGGATTAAAAATATTAAATTACGAAATACTAATAATTAATAAAGAAAATCAAAAGACCATTATATTCTGAAAAGTGGGTCCAATTTAAACTAGAGTCCTGAGATTTCATAGTCAATAAACAGAATCAACGGATATTGACCCAACAAATAAAGGGAAGAAGAATCAAGAAATTGAAACAAGGCACGGAATAAACAAATTGTGGGGTGTGGAATAAAAGTAGGTTGAGAGTTGGGATAAGAGTCACAGAAATTAAAAAGAGAAAACAGAAGTAATAATAATAATTATGAAAATAATAAGAATAATAATATCACATCCAATTAAAGAGCTTTCGTCTTGTAAATAAAAGAGTCCCAAAAAAGCTGTGACCAAGTAAAAGGCATAAAGAGTCCCAAATAAGCTGTGACCAAGTAAAAGGCACCTTACCGGATAAGACCACTCCCCTCCTTAAACACTCACTTCATTCTTGTTGCGACGTCTAAATTTAAAATATTGAAATCATATATTTTATATTTAAAATTTTTAAAATTTTTAAGTTGCTATTAATTTTAACAAGAATAAAATTTTGAATTATGCTGAAATAATTACATAATGCAACCATAGATAGCAACTTATACCATGACTTTTATACTTTATATTGATATGTATCGATTATGATTATTAAATCCAATTAATATGGATCTTAAAAATATAATGAAAATATTTAAACAAGATGGAACTCATCAACTAAAAAGCTTATTATTAATTTTGTAATAATAAAATGTATTGGAATAATCAAGTTCAATTATTGGTGATAAAACATAGAAAAAATAATAATTTTACTATCAATAGTAATAATAAAAATAATTTTCATTATAAGGAATTCAATATTTTTTAAATAAAAAAAATTCAAACGACTAATTATATGACAATAAATAGATAATGCCACTAAACTTTTACAATCCTAAGACAAACCAATTATATGACTATGGGCCTGTTTGGGAACACCCCAAATGGACTTATTATCCCATTAGATGGGATAATAAGTCCATCAAAAAAACTTAGAGTGTTTGGAAACACTCTAAATTTTAATGGGCTTCAATGGGCAATGAGATTTTTTTTTTAAGCTCCCATTTGTTGGCTTATAACCCCATCAAATGCTTCTCCATCAATTTTACATGTGGGCCCATCTGTTAAATGACCATCCACCCCCTCCCCCACAAGCCGTGCTTCTCTCCTCTGCTCTCCTTTTTTTTTTCTTTCTCCTAGCTCATTTACTGTTCTTCTTCATCGGTACCTTTGCTCCGGGTTTAGCTTGCAAAATTTATTTATTTCCTTTCTTCATTTACTATTCTTCTTCATCTATTTTGCTCCTGGGTTTTTCCAAAAATGTCGTTAGTTTTTTCCAAAATTTATTCGTTAGTTCTTCTTCATCTGTACCTTGCTCTCGTCGTTAGTTCTTAATTTGGTAGCCATATTAGAAACTACTTCTTGGATTGGGTCCATTTGGAGTGTATTGTTTAAGCTTGTTGGCTTCCTGATGAGAGCAAAATTCTGGTTTTAATTGCTTTTTTTTTTCCACTTTATTTTGCTAATTTCTAGTGCTTTTGAGTGTTGGTTCATTGTGTTGTAATTTTTTTAATGGTAATTTTACTATTTGATTTAGCAAATTTATATTTATTTTTAATTTTTTATCCCAAATTATCACATTTTATACAACACATATGTGTGTGAATTTGATTCATGCCATTTTCAGTCATTTTCTATTTTATCTATCTTTTTAAAAGCTATGCTAAACAAGTTCCCATCACAAACAAAAGTCACTTCTGCTACTACTATCCCAAACACAAATCACATCAAAAAAAAGTCTATCAGAAAAAAGTCCATTAAGAAAAGTCAATCAGAAACAAAAGCCACTTCTCTCACAGCAATCCTAAACGGGCCCTATACGTATTATATTTTGCTGGGCTTGTTTGTGACTTTTAGGGTATTTGGAATTGGGCCACACATCAACGCTGAAAGTAGACGACTTTTTTCTTGGGCCAGAAAGAGTGCATTTTGGGTTTTTGTTTGATACAGAGACCACGTGAGTAATTTTATCTATTCGATATGCTATATCAAAAAAAAATCTATTCGATATGCCCAACTCACGGGAGTGACTAGTTCCTTACAAAACAACAAATTAAGGTTTGAATTTTTGTTTGTAGAGGTTCCCACATTTAATACCCGAAGTATCTCAAACATAATTGTCTTCAAAAGAAGGATATTTTCACTTAGCAAAAAAATTTATAACCGCAATATATTGCGAGGTACTATGAGGGCAACCATTTTGTGTAGATTGATTCCACTTACACCAAATTCGTCATGGAGTTTTTGAGTTAAGTGTGTGTCTGTTTGAGTTATTAGGTAAAACTACTTTTTCAACATGATTTATAATTTACGGCGGTAAGTATGTGATATGAGTTTTATGTCGGTTGTGTCGTACTTTTCAAATGCTAACTCAAACAAAGATACGCATAAGTGTTCAACCGTTGATAAATATGTTGGGGCGTAAAAAGCCTTCAGTTGATAACATAAAATGAACAAAAAAAAAGGGGGGGGGCATACCCTTTTCCTTTTACCAACCCAGAACAAAATGAAATGATAAAATTAAACTATTTCCTTAGAAATTTGAATTCATTAATTAAAATATTAATTTTTTTGTGACAAAAAAGAAATTCAGCTTTTTTTTTTTTTTTTGAGACAGTTATATTGAGAAAGTAGTAGTTTTACATAGTACAATGAGTAAATGTGCAAATAGAATTGCTGAAACAATCTAAGAAAATCAGACATGGACACAACATTGACATACATACGAAAAAAAATCATGATACAAAGATACAGTTTCTGCCAAGTTATGGTAAACAAATGGATTGGATCTACCGAAAGGCTTGTGAACACAGTTGGCTGTAAGCGAAGGTTTGAATTCTCAATCTATCAGAATCATGCATCCATAAAAGTGAAGTTCGCAAGCATTTGATGAGAAATGAGTAAATTGATTTTTTCTATAAGAACCCTTTAAAGAAGTGTCATTGTTAGAATATAAAGTTGTAATTAGTGGTACATTAGCTGGACATACAGTTTGTACATTTAGTTGTGGTATATAAATAGGACCAATGTGTCTTTATTTCTAAGTATGATGCAAACATTCTATTTTCAATTAATGGAAAGTGCTTCTTTCTCTCTCTGGTTGTGAAACTCTGTATAAAGATTATCAGGGTAAAGAGTTCAACATGGTACCAGAGCCATCTCGTTGACTATCTTTTCTTCCATACCAGCGGCCCAAAGAAGACGCATGCTGGAGGTCCATGAAAAGAGATTTGGACCAACTC
Source organism: Acacia acuminata (assembly GCA_019022655.1). Taxonomy (NCBI): domain Eukaryota; kingdom Viridiplantae; phylum Streptophyta; class Magnoliopsida; order Fabales; family Fabaceae; genus Acacia; species Acacia acuminata. The sequence goes on along the minus strand of JAFJYI010000025.1, from coordinate 2,841,160 downwards.
ACGTCTTGTTGGCGTAGAGTCAAGAAATGTTGAACATCCAATAAAAGAAGCCAAGAAAAGCCTACATTCCGCCGTTGATTCAAGACTGGCCCGTTACACGGTGTAATTGTAGTAGCACGTGAAGAGGATTTCTGAAGAGTCCAAGCACGCCAGCTCAACGCATAGGGACCAATCACATCACGGTCAGAGAGTCCACGTGAAGGCAAGGCTCGCAGACGTAGCTTTCTTTCTTTCTTTCTCAAATTCAAAGAGCTTCTAGATCTGAACTCACAATCATATTCGAAGAGGTTCTCGATCTGCACTCACACGAAGAACTCACAACCGAATGCGAGATTCTCGATCTGAACTCACAAACGAAGCTCCCAAATTTTCTCGCTGTCAATCTTGGTGTTGGCGTGTAGGGATTCCGGCACCACCATCACCATTAACGTCCAAGATTCCGACACCAACAGATTCCCTAGAATTTTCCACCGTCACTTCCATATTTCTCACCTGCATTTCCGCTGAAGATCAACATAACTGAGAGAGACGCCTCAGCCAAGGTTACCCCCGGATCAATTCCTTTCTCGCACCCACTTTATCTTCATCCGTCAGATACCTAAGCATCATCCATCATTCCACATACGCTCACTGGCTTCGAAGATTACACCGTATGGAGTCGAGCCAAGCGCATTGCTTTGCTTGGGAAACACAAGCTTGGTCTCGTTGATGGTAGCTGCCGTAAGGAAGATCAAGATCCGACGTTACAGCCTCAATGGGAAAGGTGCAACGCCGTGGTTCTTTCCTTGGCTCCTGAATTCAATCTCCAAGGAATTGGCAAATGGGGTTATCTTCTTCCAAAACGCACATCTAGTTTGGATGGACCTTCAGGAGCGTTTTGACAAAAAGAATGGAGCTCGAATTTTTGGCTTGCATCGTGAAATAGGTATGCACCACCAAGGCTCTTCATCTGTATCTACTTACTTCTCTAAACTGAAAGAGCTATGGGAGGAACAATCTACTCTAATCACCTTGCCATCGTGTACATGCAATACCTCCAAAGCGTACTTTGAATTGATACAGGAGTAGAGGCTTATACAATTTTTGATGGGCCTTAATGAATCCTATAATCTGGCTCAAGGACAGATTCTCCTCATGACTCCACTTCCCTCTGTGAATGAGGCTCACTCCATGGTTATCCAAGATGAAACCCAAAGATTGATTTCTGACCGTGGTCACCCACCAGAAGGAATTGCCATGATCACTAAAGGCAGGGGTCAAGGGAGAGGCAGAGGTCATGGAGATCCTTCCATTGAGTGCACTATTGCCACAAAAAGGGCCATCTGCGTGAACAATGCTTCCAATTGGTGGGTTATCCATCTGACTTCAGGGGGAATAAGTCAAAATAGAAGAATTCTGGTCAACTAGGAATCGAATCCACTGGTGATCCTGACCTGCATATCAACACCACAAGCACGGTGGCTCCTTCCTTCTCTAAAGAACAATATGAACGCCTTCTGGTTCTATTGCAAAAAGGATAAGGAGTCAACTGTGCATGCTCTGACTGGTACAGGTTTGGCTATATCTCCCTTTGTGAATTCTATTCATTCTCATTGGATTTTAGACTCGGGAGCAACCACACACTTAGTTAGTGATATTTCCCTTTTGGATAAATGTGCTGTATATAATGGGCTTATTAAGTCAATTAAGATCCCAGATGGACAACGAATACATGTTACACACATAGGTTCAATTAATATAGCTCCTAACATTACATTGCATGACGTACTATATTCTTCGAAATTGAAATTCAATCTCATATCAATTTCAAAAGTCACGAAAGTGTTAGAATGTGTGGCCTGTTTCTATCCTGATCATTGTGTTTTGCAAGACCTTCTACATGGAACGACGAAGATGACTGTTAGAATGATAGATGGACTATACATTTTTAGAGTTCCCAACACTTCTCATGTAATGAATGTTGCACAAAATCACTTTACACAGAAACACAGTAACAATCTAAAATCTGCTGATGTATGTTTGTGGCATAGGAGATTAGGCCATGCCCCTCTTTCTGTAATGAAACATTTGAGTTTTGCAATTGATGACACTGAATTGATGAATCATAGATGTGACATATGTGTTCAATCTAAGCAAACCAAGTTTCCCTTCTCCCCTTCTTGTATTAAAACTACTCAATGCTTTGAATTGATACATATAGATATATGGGGTCCATATAGGACACCCATTCATCAAGGATTTACATATTTTCTCACAATCATGGATGATTATTCTAGAGCTACATGGCTCTTCCTGATGAGACATAAATCTGATTCAATTACTTACATTCGTCATTTTATTGTTTATGTTATGACTCAGTTCAATGTGAAGGTTAAGAAAATTATAAGTAATAATGGGAGTGAGTTTCTAAGTAATTCTTTTAAAATGCTTACTCAAGAAAAGGGTATTGTGCATGAGACTACATGTCCTTATACTCCTCAGCAAAATGAAATTGTAGAGCGTAAGCATAGGACTATTATGCAAGTAACAAGGAGTCTAATATTGCAGTCGAACCTTCTGGTTCAGTACTGGGGTGAGTGTGTAAAGGTTGCAGCATATATGATTAATAGGTTGCCCTCTAAAGTGCTTGATTTTCAAACTCCATTTGAAAGGGTCTATGGGCAGAAACTAGACCTCAAACACATGAAGGTGTTTGGTTCTCTTGCCTATGCTATAGACCTTAAGATTCATGATAAGCTTCAACCTCGTGCTATTCCTTGTGTATTTCTAGGTTATCCAGAAAATCAGAAAGGTTATTTGTTGTTAAATCTGAATTCTAACTTGCTATTTATAAGTCGTCATGTTAGTTTTGCAGAACAAGTGTTTCCTTTCAGGAATACATACTCACAGCAACAACGGAAGAAATGCATCCAACTTTGAAAGAGATGTTCTGGTTTGAATCCGAACCTCCCTTTGTACAATCTGATTTAGTGCAGGATAGGTATGATCTTTCACAACGAGAGGATACACAACAACCTGGTCAGGAAATTTTCGATCAGATTGCTGAGTGTCCTGATAATCTCGATCAGCCACGTCCTACAAGGGATAGGCGACCACCGATTTGGTCTAATGATTATGTCTGTACTCTTTTGCTTTCTAAAACAGATTCAGGACATGTACCAAAATGTTCCTATCCCATAAATCAATTTGTTTCTTATGATGCTATTTTTGCTGATCATTTGGCCTTTTTGTCTTGTTTTGACACGGTTCCCGAGCCTTCTAGCTATAAGTAGGCAATCACCAACCCTGAATGGGTTAAGGCTATGAAGGCTGAAATGCAGGCCTTGGAAGAAAATCAGACTTGGGAGCTGGTAGAGTTGCCCAAAAACAAGAAGCCAATTGGTTGTAAGTGGGTATATAAAGTCAAGTATACTTCTGATGGTAACGTAGATAAATATAAGGCTAGGTTAGTTGCAAAAGGATATAGTCAAAGAGAAGGCATTGACTACCACGAAACCTTTTCACCTTTTGTAAAAATGTTTACAGTTAGGTTACTGTTGAAATTGGCAGCCATGCATTCATGGAATCTTTATCAAATGGATGTGTATAATGCTTTCTTGCAGGGTGACCTCCAAGAGGAGATATATATGAAATTACCTCAAGGGTTCGAAGGTAAGGGGGAGCATGTGGTTTGTAAGCTAAAGAAGTCCCTCAAGCCCTTATTAAGGGTGGTTTTGTACAGAGTAAAAGTGATTACTCTCTATTTACCATGGATTGGAATGATCATGTGGTGTTTGTCTTTGTATATGTAAATGATTTATTGATTACAGGTAGCACTGAAGAAGGCATTAGTTATGCCAAAGGTTTGCTGCATGATAATTTTAAGATTAAAGATTTAGGGCACATGAAATATTTTCTTGGTATAGAAATAGCTAAATCTGAATCAGGTGTGGTTTTGTCTCAACGAAAGTTTGTATTAGATTTATTATTTGGCACAGGCATGAGTGGATGCAAACCATTGAGCATTCCGATGGCACAAAATTTGAAATTGATGCCTTTTTAGGAGGGTAAAGACAATTTTCAGGATCTGTGTAAGAATGCAGAACAATATCATCGCTTGGTTGGTAAATTGATTTACCTAACTATGACAAGACCTGACATTTGTTTTTGTGTGCAGACGCTAAGCCAGTTTATGCAAAAACCGACTAAGGCACACATGGCAGTAGCTAGAAATGTTCTTAGATATCTAAAGGGTATCGTTGGACTTGGTATAAAATTGAGCTCTGATGGAGATTCTAACCTAGAATGTTTTTGTCATTCAGATTAAGCTTCTTGTGGGATTACAAGGCGTTCAGTTTCTGGATACTTATTGAAGTTTGGAGGATCTTTAGTGATGTGGAAGAAGAAGAAGCAGACCACGGTGTCCAAGTCATTTGCAGAAGCCGAATATAGAGCTCTCAGTATGGCTACTTTCGAGATTGTTTGGGCACTAGGCTTGCTTCGTGATTTGCGGATTCCACAAACAAGACCGATGCCGATTTACTGGGATAGTATTGCAGCAATACACATAGTTACAAATCTAGTCTTCCATGAAAGAACCAAGCACATCGAAGTGGATTGCCATTTCATTCGTGATAAATGGAAAGAGAAAGTGATAGACCTTATCCATGTTCGATCTCATGAGCAAGAGGCTTATTTGTTAACTAAGTCAGTTTCAGGAGATGTACAACGCAAGCTATTAAGCAAGTTAGGGTCTATTAACATTTTTGTGCCCCCAACTTGAGGGGGAGTGTTAAAATATAAAGTTGTAATTAGTGGTACATTAGCTAGACATATAGATTAATGTGTCATTATTTCAAAGTATGATGAAAAAAATTCTATTTTCAATTAATGGAAAGTGCTTCTTTCTCTCTCTGGTTGTGAAACTCTGTATAAAGATTATCAGGGTAAAGAGTTCAATAGTCATGTCGTTCGGTTTCTCTGCTTGGCGCTAATTCTCCTCGCCTCTCCTTATCTCTCATTTTTTTTTATATTAATCAGTATTCTAAAATATATTTTTCATACCAATCAAGATCATAATACATTTTTTTAAGATCACGAAGTATTTTTTAGTACCAAATCAATATGTTGAAATATTTTTTAGTACCACTCAATATCTTGAAGTATTTTTTTAGTATCGGTCGATTAATGAAATATTTTTTCAAGATCCTAAATTTTAGGATATTGAAAAAATATTTCAGAATACTGATTGACATTAAAAAGTATTTCAGGAGGGATAGTCAAGATTAATTTAATTCAATTGTTTAGATTGGTCAAAGAGAGAAATCAAATATTGAGATTGGATGAGGAGGATGATGAGAATGTAGGATGATGAGAGGATCCAATTCCGTCATGATAGCACATACTTATCCAATAATCAATGTATAATTTGTTTGAGGAGTTGATATTAGTCTTAAATACAAGACTTATTTCACATATTTATATTTTTTTCTTAATTAATCCTACGACATTCCTTCAACAATAAACAAATAAAAGAGAAATGGATGTAATAAAGGAAGATGATTATTATATTTTAGAGAAAAATATTATAGTAATTAATTTAATTAATTAAGTTTTATATTAATAACGGAGGACTAATTCCTGGCCATAATGAAGAGTTGAAGACTCAGTCAAGAAATTTAAAGACAAACCATAAACGACGTCGTTTCTGGCTGGACTGGGGCACGGGTCACTATCGCTTGGAGATCGCCCATCCTCACCGATTCTAGGTTTTGATATCCGGAAATTGAGCGAGATTCGTAGTTCGTAGTTGCCTTCTTCGTCTGTTCCCTCACAAGCTTCGAACAACAACAATCATCCGATGGCACCGCCTCCCGGACCTTATTCTGGAACCAGCACACTCGCTTTGGTAAGTTCTCAGAATTTCCCTTTTTCTGTTCCTTTCTCCAGAGAAAAATGGTAGAAAGTGAGGACGAAAGACGTATATATGGACCGATCTAATACTTTGGCAGGTCGCTCGAGCTTCTGCTTTATCATTTGGCCTCGTTTATGGAAGTATCAAGTTCAAGATCCTCAAGGTATTCTTTTCACATTCTTTCATTTCATTTCTTTGTGAACTCTGTATTCCGTATTGGTATTCATAATGCGTTTATCTTTGACGATCGAAGTCCCATTTTCTTTTCCGTATATGCTTTAACTCTCGAATTCATGTAGTTTATTTTTCATAATGTGGAGTTAAGAATAAAAATTTGACCTGAACCGCCCACATAGAGTTGGTGTAGGATGGGTCTTGAATTTGAGTCCCAGAAGAGTCACTTGTGTTGGAAGGGGCAGTCAAAAATCCTTAATCAGATACCATATGTAATATCAGGAAAAAAAAAAGACCTGAACTGCAAAAAAATTTCATATTTACGTTCACATTCATGTGTGTAATAACTAATGAGGCTCAATCAGGACACTTTATTACTCCAGTGTGATTGCTAGATATCCATTTGTCAGCTGCATTTAGCACTTTTTGTACCTTGACGTATCAATATATTAGGCATATCCGCAGGATACTCCCAGATTGTTTTTCCTATATGATAATGATTCACAGTGTGGTTAATGTGAATAGCTTTTTAGCCACAGAATTAAGGTTCTTACTTCTTAGTCCCAACGAGTTGAAATTTGAACTTCCAGTTTGTGATTGATACCATCTTCAAGCTGATCTGCACTCAGATTGAATAAAAAGCCTTCTTTTCCTGCTTCATGTTATAGAGATTAATCTAAATGCTGGTATCCTTTTTCTTGACAGCTTAAACTTTTGGTAGTAATGATCTTGATACAATTGTTGAATGGTCGTCTGTTATCCAACCTCCATATTGTTTCATTTTCTTTCTTACTTTCTAAATTAGGTAGGGTTTTGCCTCTTGCTTAGATGAGGATGCCTTTAGGTTCCACCCTTATCTAGCAATTACTTTGTGCTTGGTTGAACTTTTGTTGGCTTACCTTGGTGCTGTTATTGATATCTGATTTTTTCAGGGAAAAAAAGATGTTTGACTTTCCTTGTAAAATTCGATTGTTTCAAATTTCAGGCAAAAGCTAAGTCTCAAAGGAAAGCTGAAGCGAAGGCTCATCATTGAGAGCGAATAAGATCTTTGTGAACTGTCCATGATGAAATAAAATATAGACATATTTCGTGATGAGGAGTTGTCCATTTTTCTCCTTTTTTTTTCCTTCAGGATTTAGGATTAAGCTTTGAATGATGGTGGAGCATTTGAATTGAGGGAACCATCGAAAGAAAATTCTGTGGTCATGCTTTAACTTGGCATAATAATCAGACTTTTCTTATTTTGAGGCACTAGTTTATGGTTGGTGTTAGTTAAAGTGCTTGCTTCATGTCGTCCACTTGTCCTGCCTGCCATGTTTTGGTCGTAAGATCATTTGATGGGATCCTCGATTTATCTTCATGGAGAGGAATTTGATTAGTTGATTCGGATTCTAAATTTTTTATTGAAGAAAAATTAAAAATTAAAAATGGATTCTTTAGGCTTTATTTTATCCTTTTATTAACAGTTATTTTTATCTTGTGGATTGCTTCTTTTTTTAGTGAAAAATGAATACTGTATTTGGAGAGAAAAAAATGAAATATGAATAGTTAAATTGAAATATTGAAGATTGGATTGAATTAGGTAATATTAGAGAAAAGTCCCCCATTAAGAATTTTAATAGTACGAAGGACCTGAAAAAATTTTAGATATAAAAATTAGTATTGTGTAAATTTTATATACACAGGTAGTGTTACTTTGATTTATTAATAAAATTGTTGCTTCCCAATATTTCTTAGGATTAATTGTCTCTATCAATTCTCTTTTGTCCTCTTTAAAGATATTTTATTTTCCTATGCCTGGCAGATATTGCACATGAAGAGGCATGAACCCAAACTGCACCAAGATATGTCTTTTGTTTTTCAAAGAAACTAGTGTTTTGTATGGTTTTATCAAAAAAATGTCATGTATGGTTTGTCAAAATAATTATTAATCTTTTTAATAATCCCTCCTATTCTTTATAGGATATATTTAGGGGTTGATTTTTTTTTTTTTTTTTTTTTTCCCCTCCCCTCCTAACTTCCATTGCAATGAAAATAATGTTTGAACAAGTCACACCTGTGCAAAAGCAATGAAATAACAGCAAAAAGAAACAAATAACAAAAAAGAAATAACTGAGCAAGAAATCTTTAAAACTTGGGTCAGGATTGACATCAACAAGACTCCTATCATAATCCAAAATCTTCCATAGTCACCAAACCCAATCAACTCGGCAAGACCCATCCAAATAAGCTTTAGAAATCCAATCTACTGCTAAATTCGCTTCCCCAGGAATCCAAACACAAGCATGATTCCTTATCAGCTCTCTTGAAAGAATAATGTTTTCAAACAGAGTCTTACATCTCCGGTGATGTTCCCTATGTTGTTAACACAATTGATTAACACTTGATTACCAGATTCAAAGAAGACATCAACATCATCTAATTGGTTGATGGAGGAATAAGAAATAGCATCAAGAAGGGCAATCCCTTCCGAGAATAGCATAGATTCTGCATTAATAATTCTAGATGCACCATCCAAAATCCATCCATTACTATCCTGAACAAGGAAAGAAATCGAAACCTCTGGATATAAACTGCCCTTTTCTTTTATTAATTGAATCAAAAGCACAATCAGAATTAATTTAAAAGCATTATCTACGGACCTTTTCCATTTCTTCCTTAAATTGGACCGAGGCTCATTGGGCCATAACATATCATTTGCATTCCATCCATTAGCACCCCAAAACTCAACCGATAAAATTCCTGCTTGAGAGCAATTACAAAGGCAGGATCAGGGGCAAGAGTCTCATACAAAAGGGTTTCTTCCTTTCCAAACATACTCTCTTTAGTCCTAAATAAAAGATAGGGTTAATTTTTTTAAAAAAATATTAAGAAAACTAATTAAATTATTTTAAAATATTTATATTTGTCATTTTTTCTCCAAACAATTTTTCTTAACGTATAAATTGATATATAATATAAAAATACATAATATATGATATGATTAAGTTACTTATTTAGCTTCTTTAATTTTTTTTTAAAAAAATCAACTCTATTTTATATTTAGGACCAGAAGATTATTATGAAAATCATGCATGCAATCAAAGCTTTGTGTGTTAAGGAGTAAATTTAACAACAAAGTTTTGCAATAATGTTTAATTAGTGAAAATATACATAAAACTTTTTAAATGGGGCAAAAATAACAAATATGTTAAACTCTCCCAAACCTTTATTATATTTTCTTTTGTAGGATCCACGTGCTTTCTTCCTCATCTCATCCCCCATCTTTTCTCTCTTCAACATCATCCTTCAATCCCATAAACTCTCCTTCCTTGCTCACCGTTGGCGTGGTTTCCCTCCTTTTCTCACAACATTAAGTATTATTTGGTAGAAAAAGAAGAAAACAAATATAAAGATCTAGCACAGTTAGTAGGATTTCAACTTTCATGAAGGGAAAAAAAAAAAATCAAAGCCTTACCAGGTCCCATGATAAGAAAAGCTGTCACGTGTATAACACAACATAATCCCCATACCTAAAATTGGGATTTCAAAGTTACAATTAACGATTCATAAATGGACTAAGGACGTTTGAAGCTTCAATATAACTACCACAGTTCATTATAATAATATAACTAAATTTGAATATCTCGATTCATTTTATTCATCAAATGATTTTAGCTCAACTTGTAGTAGATTAACCACCATAATACTTCCTTCAATCCTAATTATAAGACATATTTATTAGATTTTGGAGAGATCAAGGATGAAATTTAAATTAGTTAATTTTATTCATTTTCCTAAAATGTCTTTTTTAAAATGCATCATATTTTTTAATCAGCCCACTGCGACATACCTCTCCGACCTCGGGTGAATTTAAGCTATCTATATAGCCCAGCTTGTCCTTCATGATATTGTGTGCCAGCTTGACTAGTTAATTAAGCTGAATTTAATTAGTTAATTTTATTTATTTTCCTAAAATGCAAGGCTTTTTTTTTTTTAGCCATGGAAAAAAATAATAACATTAATATTTTATTAGGTTATTTTTAGGAAAAAAATCAATCACTTTGGATGGTAAGTTAGAGGAAAATATTTCTAGAGAAATCTTAAAATTATTTTATTTAACAAAGAAAGTAGAATCTCTTACTTGAATATAAGTTTGTTATTAAGTTAATTGATAAAACAACGGAAATTGAGGTGTATGTGGCATTAATGAGTTGCAAATATTATTTACTTTATAAAATATATGTCTCATTATTAAATTATCATTGTGTTTAATAATTATTGAGAAAGTATCGGTATAGGTGCTTTAGGAAGAATTATTTTTTTTTTTTTTAAAAAAAGTAGAATTAAGGTGTATGCGGCTTTAATGAGTTGCAAACATTACTTACTTTACGTAATATATAGGTGCATTATTACATTATCATTGGGTCTAATTATTATTAAGAAAGTATGAATAGGGGTATTTTAGGAAGAAATTAAAAAAATTTAGAATTTTATCTTATAATTAAGACTAAATTCAACTTCCAAATATTATTTTATAATTAGAACCGAGAGAGTAAAATGGTATAAAGGGCTCTACGCCTCTACCCATACCTTAAGACCCAACATGCAGCCAGAATATTCAAAATAAGTGAAGTATACCACGGCCCTAAAGTTTAACAATAGACATCATATAAGCACCTGTAATGAGGCATACAAGATGGTTTGATCACATCCAGCCTCAATTGTCTTCCCCTTGGAATCAAAACCTGAATTCTCATATGAAAAAAAAAAAAAAAAAAAAAAAAGAACTGGACGAGTCACATAGATTCAGTAATCAAAATTTCAATTTAACAAGTATAACTGGAATGATTACAAGATAGTTAGCATAGTTAGTAAACTAAGTAATAATTCATATAACATAAAATATAAACATTTTTCCATAAAACAATAGTAGTTCAAGGAGTAATTAAGTAAGCATAAAACTCCATAAACCAACCTTATAACTGCTCACAAGTATAATACTCCATCAACTATTCTTATAGCTTTCTTATAACTGCTGACAAAACCCATGTGCCACGGCTTATGATATACATTATGCTATTAAATATGTACAATATCAATATAAGTTTGAATTTCATGACCAATAGGAAGATTTCAATGATAAATTATTTATTTATAGATACGTTTAACAATGAAGTCTCCCTCTACCCTAAACTTGAGTTCCCCACCTATTTTTTTAACATAATCGCAATTGACAATTTTTTTGGGGTTTTTATATTGGGGCCCAGCATATATTCCAAGATCTTAAAAAATGTTAAAAATAGCCATGATCAAGATTACTGTATTAGAAAGATCCTTGGGAGACAATGAAATCGTTGGATTAAGATAACCAGACATTACAAAACAAAGTGCAATTGATTTTGTCCTTGTTGTTTGTCTCTTTACTCTATAATTTTTTTTTTCCTTTGCTTCATTCTTAAACAAACATTAATTTCACCTCATCTCAATTTGTTATCATGGAATCTCTCTTATGTTTCTAATATTTATTTATTATTACTAAATAAAAAATAATACATAACATCTTGTAGTCAAATGATAGCCTATAACTCTACAAGTCTAAAAAAAGAATCCAAAGTCTCAATCCTTTGAAATTATTGGTTAGTTCGTTGATGGATTATTAAATTTAAGCGGCGCTAATCAACGTTGTTTTGATTATTTATAAATCTTAAGTTTCCTATTTTCTAATAATAATGGTTAACAAATGTCCCCAAAAAAAAATTCTCATCATAATGATTGGCGTGCACTCTCTTATGTATGTGTCTTTTTATTGAAAATAAATCAATTTTTTGTGGCCGTGATTGTAAATTGTAATTGATCAGCTTACATAAAATATAAAATATTTAATTTTTTTTATTCTTAACCAACTATATTGGGCCACATATAACATGGAACTTCCCGTTGGCCCATTTCAGTGAGGCCCACTTCATTTTAGCCCAAACAGAGTGATTTTGTAAATAGTTTCTCAAGACTCAATTTGAAATTTAATATTACTTTTTTATTATAATTTGAAACTTTTTAACTTAAATTTTTTTAATATAAACTATCTTGTAGGCAAATGGGGATGAAATTGAGGATTTGGAACAGAGTTGTGTTTGGAGATCGTGGTGTGGATCTAATTGGTGCAGTTCAAAGACAAATATTTTGTCGAGTCACATGAGTTTAATTCAATAAGTTAGAGGGAAACTCAAAAATTAATTAATGATTAATTATTAAAAGCACATGTATATTGGTAGGCTTGTTTAATTAATCTACTTCTAAATGGATTTGTCTTTAACTTCACAACAAAATTCCTGATATAAAATAAAATTGATTCTCTCAAAATCAATTCCCATGCCAACACTTGGAGAAACATCATGCACAGGACCTTTGTTTAATTGTGAGGCTTTTCTTTTATATTTATTTATATGGCACTAAAAATAGATTAATTCACCTCAATTAATGCAGAGTCCGGAAATGATAAGTGTAATTTCCCCATTTTTTTCTTTCTTTTTTTCCTTTTTTGAGGTTCCAGATCTAAATCTACAAAAGTTGATTGAGAAAAAAAAAAAAAAAAAAAAAAAAAAAAATCTACAGTCCACAAAGTTCACGATAATTTTGTCTGATACTGTGGGATAAGAACTCGATTACAGGATTTGATGTTCAGATACTTTTCCCCCTAAAGGACCCACCAAACATGAACTCTTCTATGATGGGTTGCCTTGTAATTTGGACGCTAAAGTTTATATTTTACCTTGCCGGTTAATATAAATCTCAAAGTATTATAAAACAAAGTTTTGTACGATTGATAGCTGGATCTCTCAAACATAATGTTCTAAGTTTGAACTAGACGGTATGCATGAAAAAAGGCTTTGTTGAGGAGACAAAATCCACTTTGCTGTTCTAATCAACATTTATTTTTCATTTAAAAAACAGAAAAAAAAAAAGATACCATAAATTTCTTACTTTACACGGTTGAAAAGGTGTTAAAGTTTTAAGTAGGGTTAAGCAAAAAGCCCGTAACCCAGTGAGCTCGCCCCGCCCACACCTATGAGAAATTAGCTCATTTTGAGCCCATCCAAAATGAGCTCACAACAGGGTGGGTTCTAACACGCCCATTTAAAACTTAAATGAATGGGGATACGGCACACCTTCTACACGCCCATTTAAAATTATTAGTTTGTTATTATTACTTATTTACTCTCACTCACTCACTTCCTATTCTTTTTCTTTTATAAAGCCTGGATATCATTATCATAAAAGAGATACGACAACAAAAGTCAACAAGAAAGTAACTTTAATCGATCTCTACCTTTTGAATAAAAAGGAGGAGGTTGATGAAAGAGATGAAAATTACCATCTAACATATGAAAGTGTTTTGCTAACTGATTTGCAATAGTTATAGCCTCTCTATATATATGGGTGGCTACAAATTTACAACTTGTCAATTCTTATGACAAATTAACCTAACATCATCCACTGTATCCTTGAAAGGATAATCCTGTTACAACCTCTAACAGTATAATTTATAGCTTCCATACAATTAGTGAGTAAAACAATATTCATGATCCCTTTAGACCAATATAGGTTAAGTCCATGAATAAACCTATGATCTCAGCAATCATGGGTATCCCCTAATGCATGCCAGTGTATAAATGTGTATTATTATTATTATTTTGGATAAAATTTTGTGACAACAAACATGTTTTCAACATATAATTACAATTCAAACATATCTTAATTCAAGCGCAATGAGATCCCACTCTCTCTTGAATGACATGACAAGAAGAATTCAAACAAAGTACGATAAGTTGGTGAAAAGCTGGGAAAGCGAATATATTATATTAGGTAACTCTAAAGATGATAAATTTAGAATGATAGATTGATGTTTATGTTATGTATGATTATGATTTTTTATTTATTAAAAAAATAGGCTAAGATTAAAAATGGGTTCCCCATAATCCAATTTAACCCATCCATTTATGTCCCCACCCATTTAAAGCGGGTTAAATGAGTTGAGGCATGTATATGAACTAGCTTGTACTCGTGTAACACAAATAGACGGACTATGGGTTAGAGCATGGACTACCCAACTCACCTTTTGTTCAGCCCTAGTTTTAAGTGTGTGTGTATATATATTTAATATAAATTTTTAAGTATATTTAATGGAGTTTAAGATTGTTATATATTGAGGAAAACAATTTTTTTTTTGTAATTATAGTTATTTAGTTTTTTGAAATATTGAAGCCGGAGAATGCAAGTTAGTGGGCTAAGCCCACATGATCTGAGTATCTCTCTCCCAACATCACATGGGCTTAACAACAACATGGCCCACATCCCTAATCTCGTAATTATCTTCAAAACCAGGGCCATTTTCCTTTCACCTTAGCTTATAAAGCACACAACTTCCTTCTCATTCCACTCAACTGTCACCCTTGTCAAAAATCTTCACTCTTCGCTTTTATCTCTCTCTATACGCTCCGACTCCAACTCCGACCATTCAATGTCTCCGGCGGCCGCAAAGTGCAGCAAAATCCGACGCATTGTCAGAATCCGGCAGATGCTTCTCCGGTGGCGCAAGAAGGCGCGCACAACTGCTGTTCGAACACCGTCTGATGTACCGGCCGGGCACGTGGCCGTTTGTGTGGGACCCAGCTGCCGGAGGTTTATCGTGAGAGCGACGTACCTGAACCACCCGGTCTTCAACAAGCTTCTAGCTCAAGCCGAAGAGGAGTACGGTTTTTGCAATCAAGGTCCCTTGACGATCCCTTGCGATGAGTCAATGTTCGAGGAGGTCCTCCGGGTCGTGTCCCTGTCTGAATCAGGTCGCTCCTTCCGGTTCTTGAACCGGGATGATCTCCAGATGCGCTGCCATGTGGACTTGGTGGGAGAAACCTTGCCATTGCTTCATGAGGAGCCCATCTGTTAAAGCTGACCTGGGAATTTTACATGGATCGTCGGGTCGGGTTTTGAGAATCCGACAGAGCATAACTGACTGATAAATTTTCTTTTGTAATTTTATCACGACTGATATACTCGTATTTGTTTATTTTTCTTTCGTCGCTCCGGTGAGTTGATTTCAGATATTTAGTCAGTAGAGTGAGAAGAAAGGTTGGGAGCAAAAAAGACCGAGTCATCTCGAGTTGAAACGAGTTGAATGGGGATGGATCTCGGTTGATTTGTAGTGTAAATTACGCTAATTAATGGAGTTGATTTGAATGGAACATTATTGAAGATACCCTCATCTTCCTTTTAAAAAAATTAGATAAAGTTAAAAGTATTTGAATTCATTTACATCGAGAAGCCTGGGTTAAAGGAAAACAGGCAAAATCTGAATAAAAATTATGTATACCTACAAGTCATGATTGTGCTGGTCTGGCACAATAAATCAATTTCTTGTTAGGTCCTTAATTAAATGTTAAAGATAATTAGGTTGGAAAACAACTCTCAATCATTTTGTTTTTGACCTGAGAGTGTGAAACTCTCAATCATATTTGACAATATTCAAATATAAAATGATTGAATGGAAAAACCAAATTTATATCTTGCTTCTAAATAATACTCCTTCCCTTCATTTCAAAGTCCAAGGATAAAAATTATGAAGTGGGGTTTTTTTTTTTAATATGGAGAATATTTATATTAAGTTTCTTATATCTATTATATCAAGTTATTCAGTTACATATAATCATTATATGTGTGATTTGAGAACTTGACATAATTGTATATAAAAAACTTAACTTAAGTTTTATCCTCTTTATATATGCTAAAGTTTAAACTTGTCTATAAAACTATGCAGTGGGATGAATGTGCTAACCATCCTGTAGCCTATCTATTTATTTCTTAATTAATGGGCGTGCCCATATAAAATGGGAAAAAGAAAGTTAATAATCTGTAAACGTAGAAGGGAAACAATAAGGTAATTATGATGATTCTGAGGGGAGAAAAAGAGAGAGTACTTATGATGTACCAAAAAGATTAAAGGGAAAATGACTGTCAAGTTCCAAAAAATGTACAAAATATTAAAAAACTCTCAATCCAAAATCACATATCAAAATAGTTTTTAGGGACTTTTTTTTTATATTATTTGTATTGATAACAGGAAGTGTTATGTTCACAACAAAATTTAAAATCCTGACCATTCATAATAGGAAAAACTATATTCATAACAGGAAGTGCTATATTCACAACAAAATTTAAACACTTGAAAATGGTTTCAAACTCAGGTCTCTAAGCGTATAGAGTCCATTCACAACAGAAAAAACTAGATGGAAGTGTTATATTCTCAACGAAATTTAAAACTTGGCTATTTACAACAGAAAAAACTATATTCACAATAAGAAGTGTTATATTCACAACAAAATTTAAATAGCTAGATTTTATTTTAATACAAATAATATAAAAAAATGTGATTTTAGATTAGGACTTTTTTGATACTTTATATATTCTTTGAGACCTGGTTATCATTTTCTCAAGATTAAAGAGGATGGAGAAGATTTGTGTGAAAAGTAAAAGCATAACCACTCTATCCTTTTATCCTCCAACGACAGCTTTTTTGACTAGATTGAGTTGAAAAAGTTAAAGATTCTTGTCGGAGTTAATATATATAAATTCTATATTAAAATAATATTATGTAGGGGTGAGCATTTAATTTTTCGGTTAAAACCGAAAAAACGCATACATTTTCTAAACTGAATCGAAAAAGAAAAATTAAAATATTTTGGTTCGATTTTACAATTAATTCGGTTTTTGGATTTAAGTTGGGCCTTATTGTGGGCCTTCTTATTTGGGTTAATTACGTAAAATGGCCAATTTACTTTTTTTTTTTTTTTTTTTGAATCAATTTAAAATATTGACTATTGAGTGCAACCCTGGTATAGTATATTTTACATGGAACACCCGGTATATATCGATTTTCACTTGTATGACAATAGGTTACTGATTTTAAAATCAAAACATGGAATAAATCCATCATAGAGCCAAACAACCAAGCAATGACAAAATCAACAAAAATGACAAAATGTCTGCCTCGATTAAAACAAGAATAAATCAAATAAAAAGAAAAGAAATAATCTAATGAATATTAACAAAATACAAAGATAATGAAAAATTACTTATAAAGATATCTCGCATTGCATCTACCGTATGTCAATAGTTGCCTCCAATGCAATGAAAATTTTTGGTTTTTTCTGTTATTCGCTTTTTACCGAAATAAAATTGCAAAAACCGAACACCGAATTAAGATAGTTTCAAAAACCGAACCGAACCGAAAACCGAAACGAGAAAACCGAACACCGAACACCGAATTATTCGGTTTGGTTTTCGGTTTCGGTTTGATTTGCTCACCCCTAATATCATGTAATGTAAAATTTATATAACCTATTAATAAATATTTAACAGTGGGACTCATTTCTTGTGTTATAACAAGTTTACGGATAAAAAGAATATGGAAGTTTGTAACAATATATATATATATATATATATATATATATATATATAGGTTATTCTACCTACTCCTATTTTACCTACCTCCGCCTTACCTCTCAATACCGTTAGATTATGAGATCATCCAACGGTAGAGATTTGAGAGATAAAATAAACATTTTACCCCTTTTCCCTCCCACCCTCTTTCTCTCTCTACCCCTCTATGGCACCCCGATCGAATCCCTCTTCTCTGATCGAATCTCGCCAGAGACAAGGCCAAATTAGGGATCGAATCTTGCTGGAGCGTTTCGGTTTGGGTTTAATTCCAATAAATTGACTACGCTGACACCAACCTAATTACTTGGAGACGCCCAAAACAAGAAAAGGAACCAAATCCAAACTTAGAGAAGATCAAAATCACCATGAACGTGATGATTAATTGATTATACAAATAGCGGCGAGAAAACAAAAAATAAACCACCTTGGAATTCGATGCAAAGGCCGATGGCAATGATGACAATGTTTTAATGTTTTTTTTTTTTTTTTTTTGGTGATTAGAAGAATTAAAGTGAAGAAAAAGGGAAAGAAATAGAGAGAAAGAGTTCCATATAGATCATTCCAATCTCTAGACGTCTTCCGGTGCGTAAAATCTTCCACTTTCCGAGGACTAATCGTTTTTAAATTCCGTTTTTTAAATGCCAAGTGTTTTCGGGTCATGATAGGTCTCCGTTAAAATATTTCTATGTCAAAATCAAACGACAATTGTAAAATCATCTCCGCCTGTGTTTGTTGCGTCGCTCTCTGATGTCCCTGCGATCCTTCTTCCCGTTTGTAGGAAATTCACCTTCACAAGATCATGGCACAAGATCATTGCCTTTAGAGAAAGAAGAGAATCTAGGGTTCCAACCCGTAGATTAGGTATATTAAACTACGAGATGGAAAATTGTAATCTAGATTCCAAATTAGAGGGAAGAGAGAGGTGGGACGTGGTGAGAGAGTGGAAGGGGTAAAAAGGTTTATTTTAACCCTCAAATCTCTGCCATTGGATGATCTCATAATCTAATGGTATTGAGAGAGGTAGGCAGAGGTAGGTAAAATAGGAGTAGGTAGAATAACCTATCCCATATATATAAGGTTTATCATTTGTCATGTCATTTGACATAAGGTTATGTCAAGTCACCCCAAAACTACGTCGTTTTGAGAGTTAAGGGAATTAATAAAGGGTGTTTTTGTATTTTTGTTTTTGTATTTATTATATGAATTTTACCAAAAGATCTTTTTATTAATTCTCGTAACCCTAAAATTACATCGTTTTAAGAGTTCATTAATTCTTTTAACCCCAAAACGACGTAGTTTTGGGGTGAAACTAAATAACTTTATGTCAAGTGACACGACAAACGATAAATTCAGATGTATATATATATATATATATATATATATATATAACTCACCAAAAGATGTTGGACCAAGCAGATAGAGTTTTGACAGCATAAATACAAAGCACACTGATGCCATTAAGTTTATGTGGATGTGAATGCAAGAAATATCTTCAAGAGAGTTTTTTAGATTGGGTCTAACAATATTTAAATATAGCTCAGTAAAATAACCATAGAAAAAATAATCAAATAAAAAATATTGAGGTCATGTTGATCACGAATTATAAATATTGTTATGTAATTTATTTATTTTGGTTCCTATATATAAATACACAGAATTCGATTTCATGTTTTTTAACGAGGAATATGTTAGGTTTAAAATAATACCACGCGTGAATCCAAAATGCAAAGCGATGTGGGGCCTTTGTATGTATGATTGTATCACTATTTAGTAGTACTTCTATTTACGATTTACTTCTTATTTAGCAGGGACAGCAGTGGCCGTTGATTCTTTACATATATACTTTCCCAAGAAAAAATAAAGTACTGGATACACTTTTTTCCCGAAAAGGAAAAATAAAAAAGTACTTTACTAATAGAATAATAAATAATGGTTAAATTATATAAAACCCGTAATATTTAGGTTTAAAGTTAAAATTTAACCCTTCAACTTTTGTTTTTTTAACTATTAACCCCTTATTATTAAATGATCATTATCTTTTTAACAAAAAATGTCACATTAGATTATAAGATAACACATGATCTACTATGGAAATTACTAATTTCATAAAACCCCAAAACTTTGAATAGTTACAAATAATCCCTTGACATTTCAAAATTTAAATTTAATTTCCTTAAAATTTTGATTTATAATATTGAATCACATGCCATTACTTTTATCATTTTAATAAATTTATTAGGATTCTAACTATTATGTTTCAATTGAAATAATTATTTTATATGGACAAAACTAGAAGAATAATATTTAGAAAAATATAAAAATAAATGTTGAACCCTGATTCAAGAAAAAATATGCATTAAATAAAAAATTAATGAGAGAAAAATTCATATTCTAACACAAATATAATATTTAAACTACCAATGATCAATTATCCAGGAATACATTTAACACAAATGATAACTTATACTATCAATAGTGTTCAATACTCCATTATCATAAAAAAGTAAGCAAATAAACAAATGATGACACTTTTATTTTAATTTTTTTTAATATTATTCTTTTAGTTTTTGATATACAATAAAATTATTTTAATTGATAAATGATAGTAGAAAAACTTAGTAAGTTTATTAAAATGATATAAGTAACAGCATGATGTTTAATATTATAAATTAAAATTTTAAGGGAATTAAATTTAAATTTTGAAATGTCAAGGGATTATTTGTAACTGATCAAAGTTCAAAGGGTTTTATGAAATTAGTAATTTACATAGGATGTCACGTGTCTTCTCATAACGATGTAAAGATTTTCGTTTACAAGATAATGGTCAATTAACGGTAGAGGTTAATAGTTAAGAAATGAAAGAACAATGAAGTTGATTTTAAACTTTGAGATATCATGAAGTTTTTATACCACTGACACAAAGTTTATGGGGATTTTATAGAATTTAGCCATAAATAATTTAACATAACCATCCGAAATTTTTAAAATAAAATATTCATTTTTTAAAAAATAACTGTGGTGAGTATTTTCTCATAAAAAAATTAAAACCATACTCTCTTTAATTTTATTTATGAGGCACTTGAAAAAGAAATTAGTGATTCTTTTTCATGAAATACTCCATATGTCTTAAATATAAGACATAGTTGATTTTTTTAAGAGATTAGAGAAACTAAATAAATTACTTAATCATATTATATATTGTGTATCATTAGATTATATATCCATTTATAAGTTTGATAACATAGTTTGGAGAAAAAAGGATAAATAGAAATATTTTAAAGTAATTTAATTAGTTTTTTTAAAATACCTCCAACAAAAGTCAACTCTATTTTATACTACCATGTTGATTATTTATTATAATTTTTCCTTTATCTCTATTGAATATTGATATACTTTACCTGTCTTTATTACATTAGTTTCCATATATAGGATAATTTTTTAGTAGATTTGAACCTCTGGAGGGTATAATAAGTATGTGAGTTATGATTAAAAAATATAAAATTTTAAAAGGTATTAAATAATAGTTTCCTACTTTAATTTAATTTAATCCAATAATTTAACTATTAGATGAGTAACTTTGGTAAAGTGTGTCATAATTTTTTTTACACATTTATTACTATCTCCTCAGGTCCTAATTATAATAATTTTTTTATAGTGCGAATTTATACTAAAAGCGTTCTTATAATTTGAACCTCTCTACGCAATAACATCTATATATTTTTTTAGTCAAAGCAATAACATCTATATAATGAAATGGGAGGAGTAGGATTTTTTTTTTTAAATAAAAAAAGCATGTTTAATAAGAATGAAATAGTATGTATAAGAAAATAGAAAATTCTTTTATTTCTTTTCCGACGGAAAATCTGTTTACCTTTTTAATGACTTACAATTCATTTATAATTTATCAGTACGTGTTTTAAGAATCAAGCAGCGTAAAAAAATTGTATGTTTTAAGAATTAAAACGTATGTTATTTTAGAGCGGAATCATTCCTGTCCAACATCCGAAAGGCCAGACAAAAGATGGCGACAAAGGAAATTAAAGGCCCCATAAAAAATGAATAGTAAATAAACTTTTGAATGATTAACAAAAGGTTAGCACTTTTGCATGGAGGATTAAAAAGTAGCAATGAGAAAGAAGAGAAAATTAATTGGGCCCCACATCTCACGCGGACAAACCGTAAATCCTAGTCACAATCTCACTACGAAAGTACGAATATGCAATTTTCCGTTCATTTATATAATTTTTTAATTATGATTTGGACTTTTGTAAATTTTGCATCTTGGACCCTCATCCCACTAATCTCCCATCCTTTAGTCTATCACCAAGACAAAAGCACCCAACTGCCTCCTTTATTAAAGGGATAATCTAAGTTCGGAGCACAATTTGCATTATAAATTAGGTTATATATTTATGGTCGGAGGCAGTGGTGGAAGTATTCAATGGCCAAGCCCCAGTTGGTCCCAACTGATCTTATAAGATTTATTAGAGTATATATGTATTTACTATATGATATTTTATTTGGTCACAAATTTTCTCTAGCTAATTTTTTTATCTTCTCTATAAGGATAATGTTTGTTTCATTACTTATTGGGCTGTGAGAAGAAAATAAAATTCTTATTTAAGATACCGAAAAGATCAGTATCATCTTATATATTGTTTTGATTTATAATTATCGGTTACTATTTGTTTGTATTTTCCAGGTTATTTTATATTATTTAGTAAATACTCCCTCTAGTCTTTATTTAAGGAGCCAACTAACAATTTTCACAAGTCAATAAAAAAGTTAAATTCATTAAATTTGTCCTAAAATTTAAGTAATTTTCAATATTATTTTTATTAATTACACTAAACTCTAACATCATATTAATTATTACTCTCTTTTTTTGCTAAAAAAGATAGAGTAATAATTAAGTTTTATTAATTATTACTCTCACTCACTATCTTTTTAATTATGGGTATACATGGAAAAAATATTTAATTCTATTTGGAAACAAGCAAGTGTTTTATAAAAATAACTAACTATACTTATTAGTTGGTGCCTTATAATAAAAATTAAAGGGAGTAATTCAATATGTTTATTTTTTGGCCTGGGTTAAATTTTTTTCCTGGTTCCGCCACTGGTCGGAGGCGTATATTCCTTTTTCTTCCTAAACCAAAAGCTAATGGGAGAGTTCTGGCTGCTTAAATATATGGTCTTGAGCTTATGTCTTTTTTTAAATATTATTCTCAATAGGTTGAAGACATTGTGAATGCAAATAACGCATTTAGAAAAATTACTTTGTGAATGCAAATAACGCCATTAGAATAATGTCTAAAAAATTTGAACAAATATATAAATCAAAGGCCAAAGTCTTAGATTAAGAGGTTGGGTTGTCTCATTTTCTTCTTAGAATTCCATTTCTACTATCATATTAAAAAAATCAAATGGTCTGGATTTCATATTCTATGAAAAAGTTATTTTAAATATAAATAAATAAATTTAAACTGTTAAAATATGATCTACATCATAATTGCAATACGAACAAAATTTAAAAAATTAAATTATAAAATACTATAATAATAGTTTTAGAAACTATTAAATCTCAACCATTTTTTATTATTATCTGGGAACAATGATCAGATTTTGAGAAAAAAAGGAGAAAAGGGATTTCAAGTGTACCTAGAACCAATTAATTAAGTTGATCTCCTTCTTATTTATTTTTTATATTATTATATATTATTCAGTTCGGGGTTTGTGCATGACTCTCTCAATATATCACCGCCTTTCCCAATATAAATGTTTTATCTAATATTCAAACTCACGATCCAAAGAGATTAAGTGAGACCTTTCACTAATATAAGTTTGATCTTAATTGGAAAAAGATGTACTCGTAGTAGATAAAAACTAATGAAATGCGGTCTTATTATTAATTAATGTGTAAGTATGATGTAAAATCCGGCACTGTCATTTTCTTCGATTGGGATGTTGTATATATATGTGACATCGATCTCTTTGTGACCACCTTCAACCCAAAGGCTTCATGTGCAAATTAATGTCAATACCATTATGGCTGTTTTCAAATATTGAATTTCGGATAACACTAAGATCTTGCACTCATTTTCTATAAAAAAATTTAATAAAAAACAAATAACGGTAACAACTTAACCAATCAAATTATAAAGATAGTGGAAATATTACATGTAAACGTTAGCAAAGAATGTCTCCATTTCCTTTTCATTGCTTCCAAATCAAGTCGATTTGATTAAATGCGATGGATCAAGGTTCAAATCTCTAATAGAAACACCTCACTTTTAATATCCGAAAAAGTCTTGAAAATGGTTCCTTCAATATACATTTTCAGAAAAAAAGAAAAGAAAGCATCCAATAAGAGGACCTGTGATCTGCCATCCAACGGTCAGTAGAAGCCGGTGCAACCCACATATAGGCCCACTATTCGTTCGGCTTTGGTTTGCGTGTAGCCGTGTGGGTCCGGGAGCAGATTTTCTCCTCTTCACTCTCCCTCAGAATCCCTCAGAATCGCATCTGGACTGTCCAAATCGTGATCCAACGGTCCAGATTAAAAAAAAAAAATTCGAAGTTTTGTCTTTTTCGAAAAAGACAAAAGTAAAAAATTTTTTTTTTTTAATCTGGACCGTTGGATCACGATTTGACGGTCCAGATGCGATTCTGAGAGATTCTGAGGGAGAGTGAAGAGGAGAGAAGCCGGACCCGTGTGGGTCCGTGATGCTCTGCGGCTCCTCCCCACATCATAATCCAATGGTGTGAGGTGGGGCCCAAATGAAGACCTCACATCCGGTCATCAGCCACCACTGACCACCCACTATCTAGAAAACAACATTCTACATTGCATGTCGCTTTCATGTTTTCGGCTTTTTATGTTACTGACGGTAATTTTATGACGCCCGGAGAACGAGAACCCCACAGTACCATATCGTACCATTGCTTGTGGTAAGACAATTTTGTCCCTTGCCTTTTTTGGTTTCTGTAATTTGACAATGAAAATTTTATAGCCATAAAAATAAACAATATTTAAAATTTAATTACAAAAAATATTAGATTAATATTCCTTGAATTTTAATTTATATTCTAACGCTCATTAACAGGAAGTTTAATTTATATGGTAATGTAATTATTATTTAAAGCAATAAAAATTTTACGGGACATTTTCATACTAGCAAGAGAAAAGAATATTCGCCACCTTTTGTCAATACTTTAAGTAATAATTACAATGGTACTGTAGGTTCACATGAAATCTGAATGACTTTCAAATAATGCTACTCCCAGTACTTTTAATATCTTATATTGATTAGACATATTGTTAAGGTAAAATTTCAGTCAAGGACCTCCGTATGTAATTAATATCAAATGGAACCCAAAACATTTTAAATTCTTACTGCAGGGATTTAGGGGCAAACTGAAATTAAATAAATAAATGTCCCTATTCATTTATTTAATTAAAAATGTCAGCCTGGCCGGAAAATAATTTTTAACCGGAGGGTGCCAAGAGGGGTTACCCAAGAATATATGTAATACTATTATATCCATACCTACTCATTTTATATATACAGAGAGAGTGCGCCTAAAAGTAGATGTAATTTTTGGGGAATAATTAAACATTTCATTTTTAAAATAATAATAGTTAAATAAATAAAGGAATTGAATATAAATTAAATTATTTTTAGGAAAAAAAGGATAATTTCCGTTCAATTAACCAAATGATATTAGTTAATTAATGTGTTTATTGTTTGTCATGTCACATGACGTAAGATTATATCAAGTCACCACAAAACTACGTCATTTTGGGAGTTTATTAATTTCCTTAAATCCAAAATGACGTCGTTTTGGGAGTTAGGGGAATTAATGAAAGATGTTTTGATATTTTTGTTTTTGTATTTATTACATGAATTCTACTAAAATACCCTTCATTAATTCCCCTAATTCACGTCGTTTTGGAGTGACTTGACATAACCTTATGTCAAGTGACATGACCAATGTTGTTAAAATCGAGATCCTATATAAGATCGAGAGAGGATACGAAGATCGTAAATTGTGGGATCGACACGGATCGTAATATCCTATTATCTAAAATATAAGTTATATTCAACCATATATATCCATATAAAATAGGGAAAATTCCATTTAAATACCAAATGAATTTGTAAAACCCCAGGTGACGCGAATTTGCAAAAAAGACTTAGAGGTGACAAGGACCTTTGGGGTTTTGCAAATTAGGCGTCAAATGACCATTTTACCCTTAGGGTTAAATAATTAAAAAAAGAAAAAAGAAAATACCCCCCATGGTAGGCCCCACCGCCACCACCCACGGTGGCCGCCGGCGACCACCGTCCACCACATGTGGGCTCGACCATGGGAGTCGCGGCGACCAGCGGTGGTGGACGTGGCGGTGGTCGTGGCGTGTGGTGGGGCCCACCGCGGGGGTATTTTCTTTTTCTTTTATTAATTATTTAACCCTAAGGGCAAAATCGTCATTTGGCGTGAATTTGCAAAACCCCCAAAGGTCCTTGTCACCTCTAAATCTTTTTGCAAATTCGCCACCTCTCCTGGGGTTTTACAAATTTATTTGGTATTTAAATAAATTTTCCCTATAAAATAACTAACATCAATTTTAAAACTCATAAATATAATAAAAACTTTGACCAAAACACATAAACAATATGAAATGGCTAATTGGAGGTGGGCCCGGAGAGCAAAACTTTGAAATATTGTGTCTGTAAACAGGTTACTTGCAGGTTGGCGCTGGACTCTATGCCCTTTTATCAAACGCAGTTTATATAATTCAATTCAGTATGATTCACATGGCCTGGCTCTTCCTTTTCTCTCCTTCTCCCACTCACGCACAGGTCAAATGCTTTCCCCATCTTTCCTTCCATTTACATCCTCACTCCCTCTCCACTTCCTCCTACAATTTCAACCCGTCATGGACGGAGGTGGGCCCGGTAGAGCAAAGACTGGGGTTTGAAGAAGAAGGCTTAGAAGATATGAAACTGTGTGACGAAGAAGGCTCAAGGTTCTGATTTTTCTTTTTTTCCTGAGTGCAATAGGATCGTGCGATTGCAAAAATACTTCGAATTACCCGTCGATCCTACCGTTCCAAGGCAATTTACGATTTCTGTTAAGAGTTGGATCGTTTGGTCTAAAAATATCGTATGATGGTGCGATCCCACGTTTTAAATCTCGATCTTAATAACAGTGGACATGACACACGATAAACTCTTAACTAATATATAGGATATCATCATAAAGTTCAATCAAAATAAAATAACACATAATTATAGCACATCACTTTTAATTTTCAGATCATGCTCATCTCTTTATAGTATTTACCACTTCCTGCTACTTTATGAATTTTTTATATTTTAAAATAATTTTTGGAATAAGATAAATTAATTTAAACTTATTCATAGGACTATTTCACTTGTTCATTAAGTGTAAGACACTTGCAAATGCGTAATTGTTAAAAATTTAATTTATCTTGTTTATAAGATTATTTTACTTATTCATAAAATTATTCAACTTATTCATGACGTATAAGACTTTTGCAAAATTGATCTTGTTAAGAAATTAATTTATCTTGTTAAAAAAAATGTTCTACTTGTTCATGAAGTATGAGACACTTGCAAACGGGTAATTGTTAAGAAGTTAATTTATCTTATTTATAAGACTATTATATTTGTTCATATGACTATTTAACTTATTCATGATGTATAAGACACTTAAAAATATGATCTTGTTGAGAAATTAATTTATCTTGTTAAAAAAATATTCCACTTGTTCATAAATTGTAAGATAATTACAAATGAGTAATTGTTAAGAAATTGATCTATCTTATTTATAAGATTATTTCACTTGTTCGTTATATGTAAGATACTTATTAATTATGACACGAAGTAGGTATGGACATAATTTTTTTGTTGTATATAATAATTAAAAGGCTGTGGTAGCTTGGTGGTCATACATCTTTTTGGGTGCTTTATTTTCTGGGCATTGGAGCCTAAGTCACCAGTTGGCCGGCGCTTAGAGTCCCATTGTCTGAGCTCCGGCGCTAGGGCTTCCAGTGACGGTCGGAAAATGTTGACATTTTTTATGAAATAAATAAGTAGTTGCATTTATGTCTTTTTAGAATAAAATTTAATTTCAATTTGCCCTCAAGTCCTTGCAGTGAAATTCAGAATGTTTTGGGTGCCATTTGATATTAATTGACTATAGAGCTCCTTGACCGAAAATTTTCCTATTTTTAAAAAAATTAAAATGCATAAGCCTTTTTGAGACATGTATAAGAGTTTTAGAATGAATCATATTATTTATAAAAGGATGAAAATTCATCCGTTATTTACTATAATAATAATCTATTATCAACTTTTCATATATCAATTGATTCAATTAAATTCAGTTTCAAATAAAAAATTAAAACAGCATCAATGATATTGTTCAGTAAATTAACAATATCATGGAAATTAAAAAAACTTAAATTAAACAGAAATTTTAATCTTAAGAACGGTAAGACATCGGAACATTAAATATGTGTTAAGTTACAAATCCGTCTAAAAAATATTCACAAAATCCAAATGTTGTCATTGAATTTCTTTTTATTTTAATGTCATCTTAAAAGTTCCAAAATATAATAATGTCACCACCTAAGATCTTAAACAATTAGACGTAAGTTGAACCCTATTTAGTGATGTTGTGTTTAGTTAGCATCCACCTACACTCTTTTTAAGTCAAATTATCTAGTCAGATTTTTAAGCTTATCTTCTTCCTTCCCCGACTTCGCCGCCGTCAAGTGCTGAAACTAAAACAACTCTGCAGCATCAAACTCCGTTTGAAAGTATAACCAAAAACTGGACATCAACACCAGCAAAAATGGGAGTTGTTACGTTGCTGGCAAGTTCCACTTTGGTGGAGTTATTAGAGTTATACGGAATATCACAGCCAGATCGTAGCACCAACAACTGCTGTGAGCGCCAAGAGGAGAGGAGGTCATGACCCCAAAATAAAAAAATTTGTTCAGAATTTTTTTAAAATTTTTAATATAATGTTAAAATGGTATGTTATCTTATACATTAGAATTGTTAAAAAAAATTATCATACATTTAGCCTTCTAAATATTTTTTTTTTTTAAAATTAGTTAATGAATATATATTTGAAACCCATATATTTATCTCAAAGTTTGTCACTGTACGTGACAGAGCCAACTTAACTTATGTTTGACTGTTTGAAGTGTTAATCTAAGAAAACATTATTGATACGTTTTAAAATTATTGAAGACAAACCCCTCTACCAGCTCATAATTAGGATAGGAAGGAATATTCAATGTTCTTTATTTTAGAAGTAAAAAACAGTCCGTCATTTTAATAATTTTATATATTAGAATTTTAAAATGCACAAAAAGTTTAGATTGTTCAATATTTTTTGGAAAGATATTTGACTGGTAAATATTAAGGTCATGTATTTTTAGAAATTCATATAAAAAACTATCTTTTGCAATTTTGAGACAAACTTATTTAGATGAACGATATATGGGTTCATTTAGAAAAATCTTCATCCACAAATAAAAAAAAGTATATGGGTGTATAATAAATAGGGATAACGACGGATAAATACTAAATGAAATTTCAAAACTCCTAAGAGTTTATAAAAATTAGTAAAGGACATAGAGTTGACAGGGATTAAATTGAGATTTTGAAATATTAATGAATTTACCATCACGCCTCTCTTCCTCTTTCTCTCTCCTCTCCCTCTCTTCCTCCTCCTCTTCTCGCCTCACCACCGCCTGCAGAGACCATGACCTCTTCTTCTCTTCTCACTGCATTGATCGTGAGACCTCTATCTTCAACCTCAATCATCGTCCCGTCATCTTCAACCTCCCTCTTCAAAGAACTATTTCAAAAATCAGATTTGCAAAAAACTATATCCATCTTCAACATCAATCCCGTTGTTTGCGTTTGTTGCGCCACCATCGAACCTACCCCCTCCTGAGTTGAATAGTATTTGGGTTTTGAGGAAGAAGAAGGTGAACAATAAATATGGGATTTAATAAAAGTCGTAATTGGATTAACAAGTTCATTAATGAGTTTAACAAGTTTATTTGTCAGGTGAAAAACATGTCACTCTGGTAAACCCAACATCTGAGCACTATGAACGAAGTCATAATAAGATTAACAAGTTCATGAATGAGTTTAACAAGTATTCTAATGGATTTAACAAGTTCATTGGTCTTGTAATGGGCATTTTTTTCACCTGACAAATAAATTTGTTAAACCCATTACAAGATGTGTTAAAGCTATTCATGAATTTGTTAATCCTATTATGACTTTTGTTTATAGTGCTCAAATGTTGGGTTCACCAGAGTGACATGTTTTTCACCTGACAAATAAACTTGTTAAACTCATTAATGAACTTGTTAATCCAATTACGACTTTTATTAAATCTCACATTTATTGTTCACCTTCTTCTTCCTCCAAACCTAGATATTGTTCAACTCGAGGTAGTAGGTTCGACGGAGGTGCAACATACTAAGAAGAAGGTTGTGTGCAACGGATCTGGAATGAGAGTACGAACACAAACGGATTGAGGTTGAAGACGGTTTTGGTTTTTTGTAGATCTAGTTTTTGATTTAGTTCTTTGAAGAGGGAGGTTGAACACAATGGGATGATGATTGAGGTTGAAAACAGAGGTCTCACAATCAGTACGGTGGGAAGAGAAGAAGAGGCCGTGGTCTTTGCAGGCAAAGGTGCGGCGGGAAAAGGAGGAAGAGAGGGAGAGGAGAGAGAAAGAGGAAGATAGGGTATAATGATAATTCATCAACGTTTCAAAATCTAATTTAATTCTTATCACCTTTATTAACAAACTTTAGAGGTTTTGAAATTTTATTTAATATTTATGCTCATTTTCTTTAATAAATCTAAGGGTCAATGTGCAGATTTGCCAACCAACTATTACTCGAGGAGCGCCTGACACAAATAACTATTGAGGGGACCGAAATGGCCAATCAACAATTTAAAAGTGAAAAAAACACAATTTGGAGCAGATTCACCAACAAACTATTACCCCGTCACTTTGTTTTGATATCTCCGTCTTCCATTGATCAATCATTATGTCGCCCACGGCATTTCCAAAGCTTCTATTGTTCTTTGGGTGTTTCACTCATCCAAGAGTCCACAACGTTTGACTACCAACACACCTTGCACCCCTGGTTCCATCCCTCCGATGCCACAAGCAAGAACCGGGCGCCCGCAATGCTCGCTCCTATGGGTCCCATCTCTCGTTGGTATTTTCTTTTTCCAACAAGAAGGCTAAACCACTCTTTTCTCTAGCGTTTCCGCCACCGTCCTACACCAATACCTCATATTTTAACTTAATTATTTGGTGTTTTTTTTTTCACATTTTAATTGTTGATTGGCAATTTTGGTCCTCTCAATAATTATTTGTGCTTAGGCACTCCTCAGGAGCGGACCCAAAAATTTAGAGAAAGGGGGGCACAATTACTAGGGACATTCGGGGTTCGGGCGCGCCCAAAATTTTTTTTTAAAAGAAAAAATTTTAAATGCATTAAAAAACAAAAGACTTTAACAAGAATAAAATATATCAAAAAAATATTTATGAAAACAAATGAATACTGTTGATGTAATAAGAGAGACAATTATTTTACAAACCTGTCATTTAGAAAGCAAGGCTAAAAACGGCTAGAAATAAATGCATTACTACATAAATTACAATGAAGGGTAGATACTCAATAAGTTCAAGTACATATATTTTAATAGCTAAAGTAGATTACAATAAAAATAATTACAATGTCATTCTTTTAGGCCTTATTTTTTTGGAATTCCATCATAATAGTCTTATTATTAATGCTATCAAATACATCTTTTTCAATATAAAGCACTAAACAATCGTTCAATCATTCATCCCCATCCGATTACGAAATGCAGTCTTGATGTATTAAAGGTGGACACTTAATTTAAGGGTGAATGATTATTTAAATATGTATTAATTATTTAATTATTTATTTTTTAAATTTAATTTAATTTAAAAAAAAAAAAAAAAAAAAAAAAAAAAAAATTCAAGGGGGCATGTGCCCCCAATCCAATACCTAGGTCCGCCAATGACACTCCTCGATAATAATTAGTTGGCAAAATTTACACCTTCACCCTAAATCTAAACACACACGATGTGTCAATCATCTCCAAAATACATTTTGGAGGCCCAGCACGCCCTTCCCTGCATCTCTTCCCTTCTGCCAACAGTGTCTTTTTCATTTTCCAAAGAGAGAGAGACAAATATATAATTTGAAAGTAACTATTCACTATTCAGATCTTCATATATAGCACCCCGTATTTATTTATTTATCCCTATATATTTATTATTTTATAATTTATTAATAAAAATATAGTTATTGCAATAGAAAACTATATATATAATCCTTGTACTTGTTATTCCTTTGAAAATCAAAAAAGCATGCTATAATTTTTTTTTAAAAAAAAGGGAAAAAAGACAAAAATATACCACTTGAACGTCAAAAATTTAAATAAATGATTTTCTATTAAAATGAGTTGTCGATTGTTATACTTTTATAGTTAATTCCTATATTCTTATTGGCGATAACACTAATTTAAAATTTTGAAGTCTAAATTGTATTTTTATTTTTACTTGTAAAAATTATCATCGCAGTATCCTAAAAAAATGTAGGGAAAATTACATATAGGTCCCAAGGAAGAAGATATTTACATTTAGGTTCCTTGAAATTACAAAATTACTCGTGTCCCAAGGGACTTCGAGTAATTATTTTAAATGTAAAATTACTTTGCTTTGCCCATAGTGCATATTTCACACGTAAGCGATTAACAACACAAAATGCACAAATTAACAACACAAAATGCATAAATTAACCACAACTTCTAAAACCTTCAACTGTCATGTCTCACTTCCGAGGCGATTAACAACACAAAATGCATAATTAACCACAACTTCTCAAGACCTTCAATGTCATGTCTCACTTCCGACGATTAACAACACAAAATGCATAAATTAACAACACAAAATGCATAAATTAACCACAACTTCTGAAAACCTTCAATCTGTCATGTCTCACTTCGAGAGGCGATTAACAACACAAAATGCATAAATTAACAACACAAAATGCATAAATTAACCACAACTTCTGGAAGTGAGACATGACAAATTGAAGGTTTTCAAAAGTTGTGGTTAATTTATGCATTTTGTGTTGTTAATTTATGCATTTTGTGTTGTTAATCGCTACGTGTGAAATATGCATTATGAAGGCGTAGTAATTTTACATTCTGAAATAATTACTCTGAAGTCCCTTGGGACTTCTGAGTAATTTTGTAATTTTAAGGGACCTAAATGTAAATATCTCTCTTTCTTGGGACCTATATGTAATTTTCCCAAAAATGTATTAAACGTCTGGTTTGAAGTGGGTGAGTAAAATAATAGTCCAAGAGAGGTGCTTTCCACGAAATTGCAGAGAACATGGGTGTCACCACTTTTCGACAAAAAGTTCAGAGGGGAAAAAATTCCCTGCAAGTAGATGCCAAATCTTATTCTTTTCATGTGACTTAGATTTTGTGGATTCAAATATGAAAATAACCTCTTTTCATTTGTGGGGGCGGGGTGACGTGAGATGTTTATTTGCGTTAAGGGTTAAATTTACTGTAGAACTTGCCATTAGTGGATAATTTTATTCTGAAAGTGTGAAAAAATGGAGCGATTTTATCTTAACTGTTATTCTAATTTATTTTGATCGTTAGCTAATCGAATATGTTAAGCTGATAGTACATATAAACTTCATTTTTGTTAAGGTGCAAATTTATCCTGGAAGTCTATATATCATCTATTTCATTTTTTTTTTTTCAAAGTTAGATTCAAAACCTTTTAGGAAAAATGTGCACTTTAACGTGAATGATATGTGAAATGTCAGTTTAATATATTTAGTTAACTAATAGTTAAAATTAACTAGAATAATGGTCAGAGCAAAATTACTGATGAAATTGTCTTTCGAAAAGCTGTCACGGTGAAATTGCCCTTTAGTGACAACTTTTAAAACAAAATTGTCTCCCAACCCTACTTACATTCATTCCTCTCCAGATTGCATATGGTGCATGGGACTTAGAATTTTGTTCACTAAACCGCCCTTTATTTATATGATGCTCAATATCGTAAAATAAACTCAGACAATATGAAGCTCAATTGAAGGGTAATTCTACCAATATAATTTTGATTATCCATAAAACATTTTTGATTGGGTTTTAAAAAAAAATTAGAAAAGTAGAGTTAAAAGTTGTCAGTCAATTTTTCTTACTCTTACATTTTTATTACAGTTTTATAATCTCATTTTTCCAATTTTTTTTTTTTTTTTTTTTTTTTTTTTTTTAAATTAACTCATGAAAACTTTTCCTCTTTTCTCTTCTCCTCTAAATCTCTCATACCAAACTGGGAGAGGAGGAAAAATGGAAGGAGGGAAATTTTTTAGTTGAATTTACAAAAAATTAGAGAAGTGTGACTAAAAACTTTTAATCAATGTTTCTTATCTTTTAATCTTATATATTCTCTTTATTAAAACTTTTGAACCTCACTTTTTAATTTTTTAAATTCAACTTGTAAAAGTTTTTCCTCCACTCCCTCCAAATCCCACCTACCAAACATGCCCTGAAAGAATTGTAAGTAATATAACCAAAATTAAACAACTTAACAAAGTACCAAACCGCGACATAATTGAAGTGAACGCTTTGTATCCCTGCAACAAAGGAACAAAAACATATATATAAAGTCTCTCATCAGGTGTGTTAAATTGTTTTTGCAAATATGCCTAAGTTTGCTGGGGCAGAAAAATCAGCCCCTCATGTGTAAATTTGGCAGAATGGTGCAAAGAGAGAGAAGAATATCAGAAGTGGGCGAAGAACAGAACAAGCTAAGTGTGCAGAGAGAAGCAATTAATATTACCAAGCTCAGATAATTTTTTTCTGAGGAGGAAAATTTGAATTGGACCCTTGGGAGAAGCACTAGATATTCTGTTTGTGAAATAATTGAGTTTGGTGAATATTGAAGTTTATTATTATTATTTTTATCATATGAGTTAGAATATTTGGAATTATATATATGAGAAAGTACTAAAAGTAGCAATTATTCCAGTATATATGGTTGAAAACCCAAAAGATCACAAGTAAAACATTGAAGCATTACTGATTTAGGAGAGTCAATCTTTGTTTCTGTTTTTAATTAACCATGATTTGCATGGTCTTCTTCAATCATCAAAACGGCTTCAAGAAAAATTCAAGGGTTGAGGTTCAATTTGTCTTGAAAATTTTTATGTAGAAGCTTTAAGTATTTGAAATTTTTTGTTGGATAAATAATTATCCCATAAGTGTTAAAGAATAAGCAAAATCACTATAATCGTTTAAAAACAATTGTTGAAGAATAATATTTCTAATGGTTAGGGTTACATTGCTCAATTTTTAACAATTTTGAGGTAATATTGATCAAACGAAAACTAACTCATAGATACCCATAGTTCATATGTGAAGACTTTCGGGATAATATTAGACTTGACTGAAAATTTAATCATGCAACTCGTTGTAAACACATTATTAAGGACTTGTTTGGAACCAGCTTTTTAATTAACCCCCAGATTTTAGAGTGTCATTTGATGCACAGAAAAATTATCTTCAAGCTTTTCATTATACTGTATATGATATTAGAGGCGGATGCACGTGTATGAAATGGGGGCAAGTGCCCACCCTTGAAATGATGCAAAAATACAAAAATTCCCTTCTCTTAAAATTCAAGTTTCCTCAAGAGGATGGTTGAAAAGTTGATCTTGCCAAGAAGATGGTTGAAAAGAAAAAACATATTGTGTATCATTTGATTTATTTACTTGTAAAGTTAAGATTAATTTTACTCGTAGCAATTGCATATATGGAAAGAAAGCATTTTCAAATATGAAATACATTAAGATCAACTTTGTAATCGGATTGGATTAATTTAATGATTGTTTATATATGAAAAAGATGTAATTGATCGCAGTTGATAATAAAACAATTATGATGGAATTCCAAAAACTAAAGCCAGAAGAATGACATTGTAATTATTTTTATTGTAATATACTTTTATTATTAAAATATATATACTTAAACTTATTGAGTGTCCCACCCATCATTAATTTTCTGGATCCACCAATGTATGATACCAGAAGGATGGTCATAATATATATATAAATATTGGTCCATTTCTGTGCAGATAGCTAGTGGGGTAATTTTAAAAAGCCAAGCCATATAGTACTCAGATAACCCGTACAAGCTTTTAAGTACTTGATATTCTCTGACAAGGCTAGGCATGCTTCATTTTTTCTTTCATGCATTATACTCATTTTTAATTAACACAGGACCTAATCTTTGCGTTTTGCAACCATGCACACATCTTAGCTTGTCTGGTCCTGAATCACAACTTTTCATATAATTCGAATAAGACACAGAACAACCTGAATCTTTAGCAATTATCAAATCATGTTTTATTCAGAAAGAGAAACAGATAGGTAAGAGAGAATCATGCATATAAATATATATGATTCTTTCTGTACTCGTAACAGTATGAAATATGATAATACAGAATTTGATTTACTGAGAGAGGGAGAGAGATTAGCATAGAGGCATTGAAGTAGAATGGGAAAATAACTCCCCATTTTTCATTGACAATTTGACATAACTAACTTCTCTCACAGGGTAAGCAGTGTTTCATAGAAACCCTGTGAGGAAAATCTCAAACCTTTTTACAGATTTCACCCAAATGAAATGTTTCACATGGGTAAAAAGTTAGGGTCACAGAGTAAACACAACCCAAATAAGGTTGTTGAAAACCGAAACCACAAAAAAATAAAATAAAAAAATAAAAAAAATGGAAGAAGAAAGCAGATCAAGAATTGATTACAAGATCACAAACATGGCTCTGAAGAGAGATGTTAGAAAAAAAGAGAAGCAAAAGCTGCTGCTAGCTTCATCTTGGTCATGCATCTTCTTCTTCAAGGCAGAGCCATCAAACAAATTGTTCCCCATAGCTTCTTAATCTGTCTTTATAAATATTCATCTAAGCATTGATGTTAGGGACCTGAAAACAACTTCCTCACAAGGGATAGTGAGACCCATATCGTGATCGAACCCAAATTCTTCTTCAGCTTGACGAAGGAGGGACTGGAATTCTGGGTGAGTCAAGAAGGAGATAGGCACAATATACCTACTTCTGTTCTCACCAACGTACACAGCAAAATGGCCTTTTGGCACGTCAAGAGGTAGGCCATCATCATCATAGCCATGTTTCTTCCCTAAGCTCGAACACCTCTTGAGGATTTGTTTCAGAACTGCTCTTTGTGGAAGCTTGCTGGGTTTTCTAATGGCCATAGTAGTGATCTAAACTCTAAAGCAAGCTGATTTTGTGAAGGAGAAAAGTTGAGAGGAGAATAAAAAAGTAGATGAGGTAGTGGTGAAGGCAAGTGTGGGGGGTGAAGGGGGTATTTATGAAGAGCCAGGACTCTCTCATTGTATGTAAAACAAATATCAGATACAATCATTTTTTTTAATCAGTCTAATATACGTGATTATAAGATCATTGAATAAGAGAAGAAGAGAGAAAGAAATGGAACATCCCAATGTGGCAATGTCTCCCTTTCAATATTGTCTGCTTTAGAGCTTGTCACCCCCACACGATTTTAAAACACAGAGCTATTTAGATTCTTATAAGACATCTTTTATTCCCCTTTCCAGTCATTGTAGGACATCACAAGAAAGGGGTATATAAAATTAAAGGACAGGCCACGGGCCGGTGTATGGGGGTATGTGTAGTAAATGGAAGGACATAGTAGGAGAGCAGCCCATTGGCCTCTGATATTCAATGTTGGCCCTCCCAAAGGCAACCTGGTCCCATTCTCATCCACTCTTCATTTTCAACATTTCCCACCGATTTTCTCCTTTGTTTTCTTCTTTATCACACTATTCATATTTTTCATAACATAATGATAATACATATAAGTGTTCAGGTTCTCATCTCATCTGGCCATTTTGAGTCACATCCTTCCCCTTATTAATAAACTCTTCCTAAAGCCAAAACCCACTTTTCTCTGTTCTTGCTGTTAATAACTTAGTATCTTTAATCTGTTTCAGTTTTAAATTGCTCCTTCCGTTGCATGTACGTTTGTTTCTTGGTATTTTACGACTGGACTTGTCTTCTCTAATTATTATTTCTTTCCACCATGTTCAAAGCCACGTTCCTCTATATCCGTATGCATTGAAGCACCAAAAGATGCAATCCCACGTGATATTGTGTAGAAAGCTGTGCCCCACAATATTAAAATCTGACCAAAACAGTAATACTCCTAAATAAACAAAAATTAATTGTTTAATTTCATTAAAAAAAAAAAAAGATCTATTGAATTTTGAATGTTCATACTCAATCTCTAAAATGATACTCCCTCCGGTCTTAGATATAAGACAAAATTTGTAGTGTAAATTGCACTATAAAATTTATCTTATATTTAGGACTAGAGGTAGTATACATATTAGCTAACACTTTTTTTAGATATTTATATGATAATAAAAACTTCTGATTTGACTCAAACTTACTCCTTTTGTTCTCCAAATAATTGCTCTTTCGTTACAATTAAGTTTCTTATTGTATGAACAACTAATCACATGGAATATTCATCTTAAAGCTTGCTAACATAAATTATGTGGGCTATGTAGAATCCCACTCTTCTATTCTAATCACCCCCCTTCTCTCTCTCTACACTCACCAATATAATTCACGGACCTACAAGAATAAAGTGTACTCTTAGGTACAACCTGGTGTTGGTTAGGCTTTTGTGATATGTTTGGGGCTTGTGAGAGACTGTGGACTCAGTGACACATGAAGCAAACAGAGTCTCAGACTCAGTGCAACAACAAACCATTTTTACAGAAACCCATGGTCTCTGTTTCTGCCTTTGCAGGTTTTGACCCCTCAGTCCTGATATCTTCAACAACAAACATATTTCTGACCTAAATAAAGTAACAATTACACTTAAATCCTCTTGCTTTGTGCCTGTCTGGGCATTTCGTCATTATTCTTTTTGTTTATCTTCAACTTAATTACTCCATCTTACATTTCCATATCAGTCACGCACATAGGATATTAATTAGTCTCTGCATTCTCAATTCAGGTACTTGAATATTGTGAATAAACTAATAACTAATTTTGGTCATTGAATTAATAAAGCCATTTCAATTACTAAAATATTGTGAATAAACTAATAACTAATTTTGGTCATTGAATTAATAAAGCCATTTCAATTTAAGTTAATTTCTAACATGTTTATGGATGCATGCTCAGTCAGATATTCAATATAACTCCTATAATTTAATTATTTCACCAATTTTAATTTAAGGCAAGTTTGTTAACAAAGATACAAAACTGAGAGCAAGTTCCATTCAAGTATATATATTTGAATTTAAATACAAACAAATAAAATGAAAAACAGAAAAGATTTTAATACATACGTGCCTTCGACCTAAACTCCTTGGATTCTAAGAGATATATTTAATTTGATACACAATAAAAAGTTTCACACACTATTCGCCAACAACATGAAGGTGCTCATTTATAACTCAATCAGATTGTTTCTCACAATTCAACCTCAGCAAATTTTACTCTTGACAAACTTTAGAAAAGTTTACAAGATCCTTACAAGATGTTACAAATAGTCTCGCTCAAACAAGTTCTAATTAATTAGATTGACCAGATGCAAGGTACAAATGTTATGAACACGAAGTATATGATTGGTTTGATTTTTCTTCCAAGTGCTTTCTTGTCTCTCTTCTGCTCCTGTTATTCTTCTTGTTCATCCATACTTCTAAACACTAGCTGTTATAATATTTATGACTTGAAAAACAGGAGGCAATCATATAAGAGAATCTTTGGTAAATATAGCTTCCCTAGCCGTTAGAATAATTATTTCTCAATGAACAAGCTAATAAGGTGAATAAATTGCGATCCTCTTCATTTCATTTCACCCTGTGGGACATTTTAGGAAAAGACTTAAGTTTGTAGATGAGGTTCAAGAATAGAGTAGCTTGCAATAATATTTCTCTTGGCTTGGTCAGCGAGAATAATATTATATAGTATTCTGTTTCATTTTCCTTGAGGAACTCACTCTATGTATGCCAGCTCCTTTTGTTCTAAGGATTTGAACATGGATAGATTAAAAAGCAAAGCATTACACGACATGACATGATCGACAAAGAACAAAGAAGCTAGCTGTCATGAAGGAGGTTTGAATGTGAACTGGAAAAGAAAGAGGTCATACTCAACGTGTTCGGTTGGGTTTTCTTGGAGGGTATTAATACCAATTGTTGGAGTAGATAGATGGAAAAAACAAGTATAGCGATAGGGCTTCAAAGTTCAAAGTATAACAGAATTGATAATAGAGTTATATATAATGCTTGTCAATTTTCAACATACATATTGGATTATCCACTAGTGTATATTGTTGGCTGCTACAAATAGGCGTCTCAACAAACTCAAGGCTTCCCACGTGGTCCTGTCTAAAATCAGATCCACTAAATGGCAGAGGTACTTAATAACGATGACATAAATCTACATCCGATGTGCACCATTATTTTGGTCTTACCTCTTCTTGCATATTCATTTTACTTCCTACTTCCTACTTCCTATATCCTACCATGTTTTCATGGCTCACAAAAGTGATCATCATGGAAGATGCTTTCTTGGTTTTTGGACAGGTTTGACTACGTCATACATAGACCATGGTCTAAAAATGAGCCTGTCACACAAAATTCCCCCACATTAGAACTGCAAGTTTTATTGTTGACTCTCATCTTTTTATGATTGCATCAGCCTTTAAAATAATGTGGTAGGTATATGTTATCCTATAATGATTCATAGCACTACCCGTCATTTCAGCTATCTGTCCTTCAATCAGTTTCTGTTTTTCACCATGGCAAACAGTGAAAGTTGAACGCTTAGAAAAAATGAACAAGGGACAACAATCTCCTAGGCTTAAAATGATCAAACTAATCCTTGGTAATTTGTAAAGCAGTATCCACTATTTTTGTCATCTGTATATCCTTGAGTTTTAATTTGTTGATTATTATTCCCAAACCTCACACTTGAAAGTTTAGCAGAATTCAATATCCAGTATCATACTCTCATTGGCATAAATTCAAACAGGTTGTGTACAACCTTGAATCTAAAGTCTAGGGGAAGCTCACATTTACTACGTACATTCCAATAGAGTAAACAACATGATTTATGTATGTCTGGAAATAAATTATAGGCTAAGATCGACACATAGAAACCATGCAACCAATTGTACCTGGATGTCACGGTCGTCGCAAAGAGTGGCATGTTCTGTGAATGCGATTGAAGGGAGAAAAAAGGGAGGATTGAAAACAAGGGAGAGAGAAAGGAGAGGCCCACCATTTTCACAGAGTGAGAAATACGCGATTGTGATTCACTGATTTGTGAAGAAGATGGTGACTTCAACTTTGTTTTGGCACATGGAAGCGCAGGAAGGCCATGTTACTCTTGCCCCATAATCATCCTTCCGTGAAATGACAAGTTCGTACCATTACACACCCCTCGGTACCTCACTCACTTTCTCCCAATTCTCACCTCACCCACAGTTTTGTGTTTGAATTAGCATTTTTTAAAAAAAAAAAATAGAAATATTGAAATTAAAAATATTAATCTTTCTGGACGGTAAAAATTTATTTTGAAACTTAAATCATAAAAGATAAAATAAAAAATAAATCAACATATTCTACAAAATTAAAATAATTAAAATCTTTATTTTACTTTTTATTATATTGTTTCTTTAAAAATAATTAATCTGTTTTTTCTCCAAATTCAGATGATTTTAAAATAAATTTTAAAAGGGAAAATTTATATAAAGACCATTGAATTATCCAAATCCTAATTTGAGTCATTAAACTCAAATACTCAATAAATTATATATTAGGTTATATGTCATAATTTAAAATTTAAAATTTAGGTCAAATTAGCTCCATATCCCCTCAGGTATCATATATAGCTATATATTTTTGTTGTTTTCTTCCTAATCACCAATATCTAAGATTTTTTTTCCACCCCAAACTCTTCTGATTTCTGAGCTAGTTCTTGCGCAGATTTGACAGCTTGATTGTTCATGCCAAGATTATAACAAAATGGCCTCGACAAATTATGATGAAACAAACGTTAGTAATACTAAATTATAAATAAACATGATGAAAAATGTGTTTCTTCAACTCTCTTATTTATCTCAGTAGCTCAGTTCTTCAAATCAAAAGCAACATGACAGGAACAAACTTAATTAGAGTTTAGCAACCAGTTATCATATTGATTTTTGTTGGTAATATCTAAGTAGAACTTGTTAAAACCTAATTTGAAGTTGTTAATTTTGGAAGCTTTAGTTATCTTGTTTTAATAATTAGGAATATGAATGTAATTTGACTCAAATTCTAAATATCTAATTAGACGCCTAACCTGATGTATAATCTGTTAAATTCCATGACCTAGATTAGAATTTGGGTAATTCAACCATCTTTATATGGGATTTTTCTATTTTAAAACCTATGTAGGCTCACATAATATGAATTAGTTATATATCAACCAAAATTTCATTTTGAGAGAATGACCGTTAGGTCCTAAAACTTCAATTAAATGATAGCAAGGTCTCCCAAAAATTTTGTTAAGGGATCATTTACAAATAATTATTTAAACATTTCCAAATAAGGGAGTTTCATTGCAAATATGAGATTTAACTCATTGATTTCTTATTTGCAACTGTAATTTTTATATTTATAACTGTCTAAACCAATATTTAGTTATTTACAACTTATACCTTAATTTTTTTTTTTTTGGAATCTAACTATGATTAAATGAAAGTTTCAGGACATATCATTCCCCCTTTAAATTTTGGTGTACCATGCGTGATTTTTCTTTGGCTTACACTACATTAGAAGTTACTCATCAATGAAGTCAGAATGATTAGAGGAATTAGTGAGACGACTTCCTGAATTTGGTGTAATTATGATGTTGAAGATTCCTTGCTTACTTTATGTGACTGCTTGAGGCCAAGTCCTTATGGCTTTCAATTGTTAAGCCTGGCCATCAGTTGAGATTTTTCAACTATGCATTCTAGTCTTAGTGTTATATGAATCTCAATGAAAAGGTGAGGCAGTATGATGGAGATTGGAAAGAGTTTTTTGCTACTGACTGTTGGCTTATTTAGAAATGGCACAATGCAAAGTCTTTGACAACATCAACTTTAGTTCTCGTGGACTCTTATCGAAGGCTAAAGTCATATTGTCTAGTTTCAGTAAAGCCAAAATACAGATGAATCAAGCTGA
The DNA here is from genome assembly GCA_019022655.1 of Acacia acuminata. Taxonomy (NCBI): domain Eukaryota; kingdom Viridiplantae; phylum Streptophyta; class Magnoliopsida; order Fabales; family Fabaceae; genus Acacia; species Acacia acuminata. The sequence goes on along the minus strand of JAFJYI010000025.1, from coordinate 2,798,191 downwards.
ACTATAAGGTATTATACCATACTTGAAAGGGGATGGACGGATGGATGATGATCAATATTGATGGAGCTTATTCTTATAAGGCTGGCACAAGAAGATGTGGAGGCATTATCAAAGATCATAGATGAATCTAATTGAAGTTTTCATGCTGATAGTATAAAATGAAGGCATAACTTTGGGCGTGCCTTATTGGTCATAAAAGGGCATGGGATATTAACCATAGATAAGTTTGCTTGAGAAATGATTCTTTGAATGCAATTAGGCTTATTAAGGATAGGAATAATGATCTTCATGAAAACTGAAATTTAATCCTTGCAAGTCATAGTATGCTTTAACGGGGTTGATCTTCAACACGTCAACTGAGGGATAAATTTTGAAACTCAAGCAATGCCTCTAGATTTTGTTTGGTTCATTTTGATGATTTTCATTTATTTATTTGTTATAATGTTTAGATTTCACTTGGTTCCTTTAGATGATCTTTGTTTGTTTATTTCTTTGATGTAATGTAGAGTAATTTTTTTTTTCACTGCTTTCTTCTTTATAAAAAAATATTACATTAAGATTAAAATTGATGTTTTATACAAAATTTAATTTTTTATCTACTCCTAAATATAAGACATAGTTGACTTTATTTTTTGAGAAATTAAGGAAGCTAAATAAGTATTTAATCATATCATATGTTGTATATCATTATATTATATATCATTTTATATGTTAGGCAAAATAGTTTTTTTTAAAAAAAGGATAAATATAAATATTTTAAAGTAATTTAATTAGATTTATTAATATCTTCAAAAAATTTAATTTTATCTTATATTTAGGATTGGAGGGAATATTAACTTGAGTATTTAAGGACCTATACTTTTAGATTAAACTTCATTACTGAAAAAAAAAAAAAAAAAAAAAAAAAAAAAAAAAAAAAAAAAAAAAAATCAGTGAGATACGTTCTAACAAACTCCCATTTCCCATCCCATCAAATTTGCCCATGTCCCGTCAAATAATTAGTGAGAAAAATAATTTTAAGAAAAAAAAAAACTAAAAGTAGTTAAGTAATTTCTCAAATGTTTCATGACATTTCAACAAACTCTATTTGTTTTTTAACCAATTTTAATAGTATTTTTCTGTCATTTTTCCTAAAAGATATTAAACAAACTCTTAGAGAAATTAATATTAAATTAATATATCTACAACAGTCACTCTTCCTTGCCATGCCCATAATCACTCACTTTCGCCTCTATCTTCATTCCTAACTCAATTTTAAAACCTATTTTCTGTAAAAGAAATGCGAACTTCGCTCAAAATTTTAAAACTCATTTCATAACTGAAAACCTGCCCAAGCATGCATGGCGGCCAGAAAACCATCCCAACCCACATAGGGTACCCTTACCTTTAAGAAAGGCCGAGCAGCATTAAATTCAGATTATGGTTTTATCATCCCACAAAATATATTTTGATGGGACAAATTGGGTAGCCACGGACATTCAAAACTACCATATCTCCCAGTGGGACTTTGCCTCACACAACTTCGCTCAAAATTTTAAAACTCATTTCATAACTGAAAACCTGCCCAAGCATGCATGGCAAGCACAGAAAACCATCCCAACCCACACAGGGTACCCTTACCTTTAAGAAAGGCCGAGCAGCATTAAATTCAGATTATGGTTCTATCATCCCACAAAATATATTTTGATGGGACAAATTGGGTAGCCACGGACATTCAAAACTACCATATCTCTCAGTAGGACTTTGCCTCACACAATGGTAACAACTACAAGAAATGAATTAACAAAAAAAAAAAAAAAAAAAAAAAAAAAAAAACTACAAGAAATGATACAGGTACGGTAATAGAAGAGGCAAGGTAAAATTTCTATACTTTTACAATTAAATTATGCACATTTGGCCCCACTTTTGGAAACCAAATTATCTGGAAAAATTATAACATCACAAAGACCAGGGGAACAAAATAAATTTGAAGAGACAACCTGCTGGGCAGGCACATAATCATCCCATTCTCCTATTATCGCGCTTATCTGCTAGCTAATTGAAGGAAAAACTTCGGAGTCCTAATTGTGTACGTCTACTGGTCAGAAGAAGATTTGAACTGCTGATGCTGCCCATCAATCAAACTTATCTGTCGTTTGAGTTTAGCAATATGAGCTTGAACCTATGACATTAGAAGTAAAAATAATCGTGAGTTGGATCCAAAACTGTGTCATGAGGTTGATCATTGAAAGTCTTCTAGACTAATATAATCACATGTCGAATATAGGCTTCAAGAAAGATGAGAGATTCAGCTACCAGTGAACACAGGATTGAGGAATTGATGGCTTATCTATGTCTGTGTTACAGAATTTAGCCCACTGATGAGTTGGCGCAGAGTTCATCCAAAATGAGTAAGCAAAGAATGACCAATAAAACCATAGTAATCCAAAATAAAATCTTGGGGGTAAATTATTTTATCAATATTGCATTCTAATTGCAGATTGATTCTTGCACACCACATTGAAAATTATTAGAATGTAGAGAATCTACAGCATAGTGATTATCAGATTTTGGTATCCCTTTGATAGAATCAAAGTAATGATGATCAAGCAGGACTGAGGAAATATGCTAACAATCAATAACACTAAAAACAAGTTCTCCTTTCTGATGCATCTTAGGGTTAGTTTGGATTAAGGGGAGGGGAGAGAAAAAAAATGAGGGGAGGAGAAAATGGGATCAAATTTTAGAGTAGTGGGGCCCACATCATTTTCCTCTCATTCAAATTTTCTCTCTCCCCTCCCCTCCCCTTCCCTCAATCCAAACTAACCCTTAACGAAATTGTCTCTAAGTGGAGCGTGCCATGTATTTTCCAATGATACATTAAATGAAGGTCCGGGGGAAAAAGCGCAATGGTACTATATGTCAATTGCTTCATATCCATATATTTATGGAACAGAAAAAGACCACTAACAGTAGTATGGTTTCAGAAGCAGATGGATGTCATTGCATAAGATGCACTATGTTGTCATATATACAACCTTACATCGTCTTCCCTATACCTCATTCAAAGGGTTTAAATTGTTGGTTTAGGAAAGACAGGAGTCCAATAAAATCACATGCCATCACAGTTGCCTCACCTCATTAAGTTGATTTAAATTATTGGTGTAGGAATGGCAGGAGCCCAATACAAGCACATACTATCACAGTTAACACACTAGATCATGAGGAATCTCTGTGCATAGTGCCCTGATATTTTAAGGGCATGACTCTGTTATGTTCCACTAAGGTCCAGTTGAAGGGGGAGACGAGTCAGGAAAAGAACTTCACAAACACTAACAAATATCAATTACGAATCATAGGGCAATAGTCCTCACTCCAAAGTATATGTTCTAAAGTATAGATGAAGTACAAGGGAAAAGTTGCTTCCAGACTTTGTAAACAACATAAAAATTCTTTCTGTCCGGGATTTCTACAAAGACACTAACCAGAGAAATTATCAATTATGATCTAGGTCTGCAGGAAGGAAATTGCAGACAAATGAGCGTGTATGAATCACGGACACAATGTTTGTCATTTTAAAGTTCCAAGCATATACACAAAAGGTGATCAGATCAAAGTATTATCAATATCTCTCTTTGTTTCCACACAGATTATGTAAATTTTAAATATGATAAAGTATAATCTGATATGAACCTGCTGACGAGCTGCAGCAAGCTGTAATAGCTCATCTGCTTCAGAGAAATTTGTGAACCATTGGGTTAGTGGATGATCTTTAGTATCACCTCTCCTCCTTTTACTTGCATCTTCAATAGGTACTGCACATATAATAGACATATTCATTCACTTCAAACATGGAACAAAAAAAAAAAAATGTTGAAGTGCTACAAAACGTACGTGGATGAGGTAAGGTTATTCCGGCAGGCAATCTCGGAAAGTTCACTACTGGATGGTTTTGCAAACGAGCTAAAAAAGCCTCAGAAGGATCAGGGAAAACTATCTCATCATATGATTCCACAACAACAGGCTTTTTTGTTGACATGGAACTGTTCTCATCGTCTGGATATAACTTCAAGTGATGAAATCTGTATATATATTACACTTCATAAAATACAGGATTCAGAAATTATTTTGGAGTTCACATGAATTGGTCTGTGTGTTTAGCAACTATTTCCAATAAATGTTAAGCTCACTATAATTCACTTAAGGTAATCACACACCATTCTTTTATGAACCAAAATTTAGTGTACAATAAATATCAGTTGTATGGTAGCCTATAATCTCATTGCTCAAATGATCAAGCACCCAAAACATTCAGGTGTTTCTCTTCTAATTGTACATAACATGACAAATATTAGAACTTAGAAGTATCAGCTAGACATTTCATTAGTTGAAAATTGAAGCAGTTGAGCCAAATCGTTGTAGCTTTTCTCATCAAGCTTTAAAAACACTGCAGTATTCCAACAGCCTTGAATCATGTTGATGGCAAGAAGAGTGTTGATAGACCAAGTTAAAAAGTTATTTTGAATTTTTTTAACCCTTTAAAGCCTTCTTCAGCCATATATCAGAACTCTATTCTGTGCAGTGGGAAATCATAGAATATCAATAGCCGGCTTTAGAAACCAAAGCCAACTACTAATCAAAAGCAAAGAGCATCGAACAACTCACAAATTCAAAGGCTTGTCACAAACATCGCTGTGGAAATGAAGTGTGATGGCAACTTCAAATTCACCCCATCCTGATTCTGACAACTCAAAAGGAGGTGACTCCAGAACCCTTGTTGGATTGTTAAAACTAGAATGGAGCTGAAAAACAGCACGCTTTATGACCACTCCAAGGTCCTCATTGGTTGCTCCACGAACATAAACAGTCCATTTATGTGACTGATACCTTAAACAAGATAATCATGTAATTATTTTCTTTTTTGTTTGAAAGAACAACATGCCGAAACGGAGCAGGACATCATACATTAATACAGAGCTTACTTACTCGCTTGCCTTCTTGCCAAGCCAGAATGCAACGTTACCATACACTATTGGAACGCTTATTTCCACATCCTTGAGTTTCTTACCTAAGTTCTAAACATAACAAAGAAATGATTATACCGCAAAAGAATGAACTTTCAGCAAATTCGAGATAACATTGTCATTATATTGTGTACATTCTACAATCACATTAGGCATTCTTGACATTAAATAGAGTTATCTCCGTAACCAGCATGCGCAGATTCGAATTTAAGTCGCAGACAGAATCGAGGTACAAGACTCCAAACTACACACATACAGCAAGAGCAGGAAAAGAACTGCTTTCCTAAAATAGCAGGGTTTGGAGACACCAATGTATTTCGGAAATTCCAAGAACAGAAATCTGCAAATTCCAATTGAAGCATGAAAATTTACCTTTTTCTCATTGTCCTCGGATTTGCCCATTTTGGTTCGCTGTGATTTGGGAGTGGGACCACTAATTTCAGGCTGATCTTGACCGTGCTTTTTCGAAGATAAGCTGTTGGTCATATCAATTATAAGTTCGTCTGAGAAATCGAAGATGAACCTGGATAAGAAATCCTAGGGTTTGACCGTTTGAGTGTCCGCCAAAATTGCGATGAATGGTTCATGCCTTTACGATGTCGTTTCACAGAAGGGATGGGTTTAGAAAAGCTGTTCTGCTAACCGATGCAGGAAATAAATTTAAATGGGGGTTTGAATTAGCCGTTGTAAAATTGGCTTTTTTTTTTTTAAAAAAAAAAATATATGGATTTTGTAAATTTAAGATTAAATTTAGATTAGGTAATATGATTTATGTTTAGATTGAATTTTATATGTCAGTTTGATAGACAAACTTGTTTAGGTGATTAATGAAAAAACAAGTTTAAATATAAAATAACTAAAAATAAGAGCATTAATTTTATTAAATAATAGACATTTATATTTTATGCACATAATGTGATAATTTTAATAGAAATATTAAAATTGTATAACCAAAATATTTAATATATTATTGTAAATTTTTGAAAATACTAATAAATCAATTTAATTTCAAGAAAATTGGGGAGATTTCTAGGGAGAATGATGAATAAATATCCAATGAAATTCCAAAACCCCTTGTAATACCCCGAGTAATAATAGAAATACTAATGATAATAATAGGTTAAAATAATACAAATAATAATAATAAATTAATAATGTTGTATTATTTACGTAGTAGTCATATTATTTTGTAACTAGTATTATTAGATTAGTCAAAGTTAGATCCAAGAATCTAGGAGTTAGTTAGATCAAATTATATTTTAAATTTTTGAATTCATCATCGGACTCAAAATATATCTAATAATAAAACTCTATAACGCTTAAACCTAAGGAAACACTCGATATTTTATTTGCCGCTAAACTTTTCTCCGCTACTACACTTTTCTCCTCATTCCCTCATTCCGTACTCTCGTCAATTGTTCTCCTAGGAGGTTAGTAACACGGAGATCGGTAATCCTAATCCCCATGAATTTTAGGTTAATTTTATATCTTGATAGGTAATCGTGTGCCATAGGCTATAGAAACCAATTGCTGTTTTGATCCCATACGTATAGAAAAATATGTATATATAATGTATGTTATTGAATTCCATGCCTGTGCGTTTTTCATGAATTGAATTGGATGCAATTGCTTGCCTCGGTTTGCGTGAGTCAATTCCATGCATGTGCGTTTTTTTTCCCTTATGAATTGAATAAAAATTGATTTTGCCTTGGCTGTTGCGTGCTTCAATTTCATATGTATATATGGTTGAATCTAAAATTTTCCCCTGTGCGTTTTTTCTTGTGATTGAAAATCCACTACTTCGCCCTGGCTTCCGCGCATGAATGGTATACCCATGTTTCCTGTGCGTCACTTTTGAATGAATTAGGAATCCATTAAAACTGTGCGTCATATATATTATAGTCTTGTACAATACTATAATTACTAACTCCTGCACATTTTTCTTTTATTATTTGATTTTCCTTTTTTTCTTTATGTAATATCTCGTGCGAATAAGATAAGATACCAACAGATTATAGGTCAAAATATCTTTATATCTATATTTAATTAAAATAATATAAAAATATATATAAAAAGATAATTAAATAATAGAAATAATTTAGGAGTTTATTGTGTGTGTATTTTAAATAACTTAACAAATGGGAGGATAGCTTTGGGATAGTACCTCCCAAAGTGACGAACACAATTAGGCTTCATGCCTCGATATATATTATTTGATGTGAACCAAGATTTCCGTTCTTCTCAAAGTGGTGTCGCGGGGGGTTTCCTGGGCATTAGTAGCAACTTTGGGAAGATGTGTGCACACTAGGACGAAATGTTTTATGGCCAATTTGATTGATTGTGGTACGCGGGGTTTCCGGGTCATAGGGTAGATCGCGCGGGGTTTCCTGGCCTACCATGGTTCTCTTCCCACTAAACTAAATAGACCGGCGGGTTTCCTGGTCTAAATAAAATTAAATAAAAAAAAGATAATGAATAATATTTGATTCGATGAGAATATATAGATATGATGAATATTGGTATTGATATTTTAGATTATAAATATGTATATGGTATTTTCCTTTATCATCATGTAAATATTTTATTTATTGTTATTATTATTGTTCTTCTATATTATCTTTGTTTATTAGGATTACCAAAGAATTGATGATGTGTGTGTTCATGGGTCGCGATGATCCTTCTGGGAGCAGAATTTGAAAAAACAAAGCAAGAGTTGGGGCTAGCGGTGGGAAGTGAGGAAGAACCTTCAATGAATCTAGCTAGTTTTATTTTATTTTATTTCTATTTTTATTTTCTTTCTTTTTGAATAAAACACATCTATTTAAGTTCGATTTTTGTTAATGTAATAAGGTAGCCTTGCACTTGTCCCAGTACAAGTGCGGCGGTAACACTCCCCAAGGTTATTTATTTCAAATTTCAATAAAATTTTAGATTATTATAACTGTTAGAAATTGGGGGTGTTACACCTCTAAATGTTTGTTAAAATTTATATAAGATATAAGGGTGACAAGGATCAAATTGAGATTTTAAAATATTGATAATGTATCATTATGCCATCTCTTTTTCTTTCTCTCTCCTCTCCCTCTCTCCCTCTTCCTCTTCCGTCATGGCAACGCTGACACACACACACACACACTCTCCTTCTCTAATTTGTCCATTTAGCTTAATAGTGTACGAAAAGGTAACTTTTTTTAAGGGATACTTGTTGATAAGTCCCCGGAATCTCCTTCTATGTTTCATAACCCTTTCTTCAAAAAATTCGGTGTTTGATTCGGAGTGAGAGGTTTTGGGCAATAAGCTCGTTCCTTGGTTATGGATCTGATAAAAAACACTAAAAAAACGTTTTCTGATAAAAAAAAAAAAAGTTCTCATTTTTACAGTGGGAGGCCAAGTACAAGATCGAGGTACAATATCTGGGTTTTGAAGAAGAAGAAAATGAACAATAAATGTGGGATCTAACAAAAGTCGTAATGAGAATAACAAATTCTTTAATGGGATTAACAAGTTTAGTAATAAGTTTAATAAGTTTATTCGTCAGGTGAAACTTATGTCACTTTGGAAAAACCAAAATCTGAGCACCATTAACAAAATTAGTAATGAGAATAACAAGTTCTTTAATGCGCTTAACAAATTCAGTAATGAGTTAAAAATTGGCTTGTACATTGAAGCTGCTTTTGAGCCAATACATTGAAGCTGCTTTTGAGCCAACGCTATATTTAGCAAAAGCTAATCCAAACACAACCTCGGCATTTGTACATCTAACACCCTCAATCGCGCGATTCATCCCTCTTAAAGCCATCTCAAACACAACTACTATGAAGGGCATTCAAGTCATTGCACTTCCCTAATGACTAATGAGCCTGCAGGAAATGGGTGGGTGGAAGGAGCAACTTTTTTCTTTTTAATGGATAGACGTTGAATACATGCCAACAGTGGTAAAAAAGTTCAAATGACGCCTAAATTCCTACATCACTCTCCACCTCTTGATCGATATGTCAATGATTAAGAATACAGAAGTTTATGTCATACTATGAGATCTCTTAACTAAATGATCAGCATGAGAAAACCAATTTTTTTTTATATGTTTTGTATTACCCCAGATTTTATTATTGAATTTAATTTTAGTTTTGAGGACGAAACTTGTTTTAAGGAGGGTAGAATGTAATACCCCGATTTTATTATTGATTATTAATAATAATGTAATACCCCATATTATTATTATTGGTTATTAATAATAATAATGATGATGATAATAATAGATTAGAATAATAATAATAATAATGATGATGATGATATAGTAATAATAAAAATCTAGAAATTTTATAATGTTTTTATTGTTAATTTATTAATTGGAAATAATTAAAGGGCCTAGCCTATAGCTAAAACCTTAGATTTTAATTATAAACTTAGGTCTAGCCGTCAAAACCTAGAAACACTCGATACTTTTCTTCTCCGCTGTTTCTCTTCTCAAATCCTCTTTCTGTACTTTCATCACATCAAATTAAAATTAGGTCGCTAGCAAGAACGGAGACCGGGTAATCCTAATCCCCATGAGTCTTAGGGTAATTTTATATCTTGATAGGTAATCCTAATTCCCATGAGTCTTAGGTTAATTTTATATCTTGATAGGTAATCCTAATTCCCATGAGTCTTAGGTTAATTTTATATATTGATAGGTAATTGTGTACCCTAGGTTATAGAAACCAATTGCTGTTTGATTTCCATACGTATAGATAGAGAGATATATATATACATATATATATATATATATATATATATATATATATATAATGTATGTAATTGCTCTGCATCGGCTTGCGTGCTTCAACTATATACATATCCCTGTGCGTCATTTCTTTTGTGATTAAATACCATGGCTTCACCTGTGCGTCATTTCTTTTGTGATTAAATACCATGGCTTCACCTCAGCCTTCGTGCATGAATCATCTATATATCCATAAAACCTGTATACCTTTTGGTGATTAAAACCCAAATATGCCTTTCATATGTATCTGTGTGTTTTGTTTGTGCTTTGTTTGTGATCTAGGAGTGTCGCTTTTTTTTCTTTTGGTGATTGAAATACATGTGTGTTTCATTAAAATAAATATAAATATATATTAAATACATGTACTCCTTAAATAGTTTTGCCTTAGTTTTTCGTAATTAACAAATAGCATATATATAATCGGTTGGGCTTCCGTAGATTGGAGAAAAAAATCCATTTTGTGTGTGTGTTGTATATATACGCATGTTATTGTTGTTGGCTTATCAACACAACAATTATATGTTGTGTTGATTACAATACAAGTGTTTCAAACGTGTATGTACATGTGTTGCTTTTATGCCTCACCTTTGTGCTTGAAATATATAGGTACATGATACTTGTGCGTCCGTGTCTTTTTGAGATTAAATATAATTACTTGGTGGGGTCCACATATCTTTTATTTATTTATTTATTTATTATTTTCTTTTTTTTTCTTTATATAATATCTCCTACGTAATAAAATAAGATACGAACAGATTTTAGGTCAAAATATCCTTATATCTATATTTAATTAAAATAATATAAAAATATATAAAAGATAAGTAAATAATAGAAATAATTTAGGAGTTTATTATATGTGTATTTTAAATAACTTGGAGGTGTTACAAAAGAAATTTGGGGGTGTTAAATTTCTATCAAATCTAATAACATAAAATTGTAATATAATCCTTATGAACATTACTGAGATTCAAAGTAACCAAGTTTGGGAAGTGTTACCGCCGCACTTGTATTGGAATAAGTGTTAGGCTACACTTATTACATTAACATAAATCGACTCAAATAAATGTGATTTATCCCGAAAATAAAAATAAATAAATAAATAAAAATAAAACTAGCTAGAATACTGGATGATCTTCCTCACTTCTCACTGCTAGCCCCAACTCTTGGCATCTGTTTCACTGAAATTCTACTCCTCCGAAGGATCATCACAGCCCATGAACACAAACATCAGCAACGCTGGTAATCCTAATAAAACAAAGCAATATAAAGAAAACAAAATATTTACGTAATAAAAAAAAGATATCTTCTATATATATATATATATATATACACATCCAAGAAAACAATTTTATTATTCTTTATTCAATATAATTAGTGGGAAGAGAACCATGGTAGACCCGGGAAACCTTGTCAGTCTACCCTATGACCCAGAAAACCCTGCCAGTCACAATTAATCAAATTTTCCATAAAATATTTCTTCCTAGTGTGCACACCTCTTCCTAAAGTTGCTACCAGTGTCCCGGAAAACCCTGTCAGGCACCACCTTAGGAAGAACGGATATCATCGGTTCACATCAAATAATATATTGAGGGCATAAAGCCCGATTGTGTTCATCATTTTGGGAGGTACCATCCCAAAGCTATCCTCCCACTGCTAAGTTATTTAAAATACACACATAATAAACTCCTAAATTATTTCTATTATTTACTTATATTTTATATATTTTTATATTATTTTAATTAAATATAGATATAAGGATATTTTGACCTAAAATCTCTTCGTATCTTATTTTATTACGGAGGAGATATTATATAAAGAAAAAGAAAATCAAATAATAAATAAATAAATAAAAGAGATGTGGACCCCACGAAGCAATTATATTTAATCTCAAAAAGGCAAGGGACGCACAAGTATCATGTACATATATATTTCAAGCACGAAGGCTGAGGCATCCAAAACAACATATGTACATACATGTTTGAAACACTTGTATAACACAACATACAATTGTTGTGTTGATAAGCCAACACCAATAACATGCGTATATATACAACACACACAAAATTGATTTTTCTCTCCAATCTACGGAAGCCCAACCGATTATATATATGCTATTTGTTAATTACGAAAAACTAAGGCAAAACCATTTAAGTAGTACATGTATTTAATATATATTAATATATATTATATATTTATTTATTTAATTTTAATGAAAGACACATGTATTTCAATTACCAAAAGAAAAAAACGACACTCCCAGAGCACAAACAAAACGCACAAATATACATATGAAAGGCATATTTGAGTTTTAATCACAAAAAAGAAGGTATACGTTTTTATAGATATATAGATGATTCATGCACGAAGGCCGAGGGTGAAGCCATGGTATTTAATCACAAAACAAAAAACGCACAGGGATATGTATATAATTGAAGCACGCAAGCCGAGGCAGAGGAATTACATACATTATATATATATACACACACGTACGGAAATCAAACAACAATTGGTTTCTATAACCTAGGGTACACAATTACCTATTAAGATATAAAATTAACCTAAGACTCATGGGAATTAGATTACCTATCAAGATATAAAATTAACCTAAGACTCATGGGGATTAAGATTACCTATCAAGATATAAAATTAACCTAAGACTCATAGGGATTAGGATTACACAGTCTCCGTTCTTGCTAGCGACCTAATTTTAATTTGATGTGATGAAGGTACGAAAAAGGATTTGAGAAGAGAAACAATGCGGAGAAGAAAAGTATCGAAATGTTTCTAGGTTTTGACGGCTAGACCTAAGTTTATAATTAAAATCTAGGGTTTTCTCTATGGGTCAGGCCCTTTAATTATTTCCAATTAATAATTTAACAATACAAACATTATAAAATTTCTAGATTTTTATTATTACAATATTATTATTACTATTATTTTTTATTATTATTATTCTAATCTATTATTATTATCATCATCATCATCATTATTATTATTAATAACCAATAATAATAATATGGGGTATTACATTATTATTAATAATCAATAATAAAATCTAGGGTATTACATGTTTAAAATTTAAGAAATAAATTTTAATTATTTTTATTTTGTTTTTATGGTATTTTAATCATTAACATAGATAATTACAAACACATATACATTTGTAGATGCAAAAAATAGTTATTGCACAGATGATTAACCCTCCACTTGAGCTTTCTTTGATCAATTTGGATTTTGTTCCCTTCCTTCAGTCATTCAGAAAGAATTAAGTTTATTCTTCCCTTAAACATTAATGGTGATATTTCTCTTATTTATTTTCTGTTACTAATATTAAATTCCAAATCAACTTAACCTGATCGTACAAGGTTTTAATGAAGTTATTCTTTTATGCAAGTGTACAAATGCCATAGTTCTTACTGCTTTTAAATTCCAGGTTGTTGATAGATTCTTGCAGCAGATTCTCTCATTTAAGAATCAGAACATAGGCTCTCAAATAATAATAAGGGAAAACCTTTATGACTCTGAAACTCTAGATGAATAAAACTTTTCACTTGGACAGGTATCCCAGCGACTTTGAACATGTATGAATTATGATTCTACAAAAAAAAAAAAAAAAAAAAAAAAAAAAAAAAAAAAAAGGTAGCCGAAGTGTTATTATGTATATGCGAAGCAGAACTGGCTGAGATCAAATTCATAAGCTGTCTAAATACTTTTAAATACTGGCCTAAACATGAAAAGTATGTTTCAGCATGAGATTTGGTTTCACAGATCAAGTTTGTCTCATGGTATTGTATGATTTTCCCGACATTACATTGTGGTCCATACTAATAGTAACTAGACATGCCATATTTTTCATTAATATTGCTTTTAATATTTCAGATAAGATACTAATTGATACTTGACAAGGACTTCTAAAACAAGTGTATGTGATCCCTTGTGATAGAAGAAAACTTAACAAAACTGTACCTGCTACGCAAAAATGATTGAAACCAAATTCATAAAATGTCTAAATATTTTCAAATGCTGACCTGAGATGAAGAGATTTGGTTTCACAGATCAACTTTGTCTCATGAAAGTGTATGGTTTTTCAAACATTAAATTGTGGTTCATGTTAGAATATGATATATTATCATATATGTATTTTCTGTAATCTTTGTATCCATTGTATTCACGCTTGATACGTGTCACTATCTGTATGTTTCTGTTATGATTTGGCAGCAGGCGTGATTCGCACATTGTCTTGTATCATACTCTTATAAATAGAATGTTGGCCAGGAGACTGCATACTGCGCCTTATTCATTATTTCTCTCTGTTTTGCCATCGTTTCTAACTTGGTATCAGAGCGAATACCGTCGCCATGTCTAGCGCTTCCGAAACCACTCCGTTAACCGCTGCAACCACGAACACCAGTGGCCTTTCCAATAACCGATCATACTCTCTGTTCAGCTCATCTAGCCAAACTACAGCGATCAAGTTGGATCGCACAAACTTTTTTGTCTGGTAGTCAATCGTGCTTCCGCTCATCGAGGGTAACTGCCTCGATGGTCATATCGACGGCTCACTTCCTGCTCCGACGAAATTCATCTCGGTCCCACTGGACTCATCGTCAATCCTGCCTACCAAGAGTGGTTCTCTGTGGATCGTCTCTTGGTTGGGTGGCTGAGGAACACTATGACTCAGGACGTCGGAGCTCAGCTCCTCCACTGCACGACGGCGGTGGATCTCTGGCGTGGCGTGAGAGAGTTAACTTGCGCATCGACAAGGCTTGTGTTATGGTTATTAAAAATGAACTCCATAATACCAGAAAGAACGCCCTCACTATGGACGAATATCTCAGCAAGATGAAGACCCTGTCCAATGAACTTGCTCTTGCCGCTCTCCCGTCGCCGGTGATGATCTCATTCTCCACACTCTTAACGGGCTCGACAGTGACTACAATGCAATTGTGGTCAAACTTATGGATGTGCCGGACCTCTCATGGATTGAAGCTCAGTCTCACCTGCTTGCCTTTGAGTCTCGCATCAATCAACTCGCCAATTTTGCAACTCTCAGTATTCAACCCACAGCCAATGTAGCACAACGCACCGAGCACACTGACTTCGGCTCAACTCGGGGTAACCGAAGTAACTCCTCTGGTTTTCATAACCAACGATACCCACGGAACAGAGGTGGCCGAAACCGTGGTGGTCACCGCGGCGGTCGTCCCTTCTGTGTTAATTGCCAATGTCACGGCCATACCTTGGCTACATGCTATTATCGAGATGATAACGCTGGGTACAATCACTCTGTTACTCCCTCTCCTAATTATTTTGCTAATGCTTACACGGTTTCAGATCCATCGTTGTACATGGACAGTGGGGCGAACTACCATGTGACACCTAATCTTGACTATCTTGAAGACACTACTCCCGCTGGTAAGTCGCAACTCACTACTTGTACTGGAGCACAGAGTCCTATTCTGAGTATTGGTTCCTCTACCTTGCCTAGTAAACGAGCTAATCTCATCCTTCATGATGTTTTATATGTGCCTTTGGCTACTAAGAACCTTTTGAGTGTCAACAGATTGATCCAAGATAATTCTGTCTCTATAAATTTTACTGACAAGGGCTGTGATGTGAAGGACTCCACGACAGGCCAACTACTTCTCCACGGTCTACCAAGGGAAGGAATGTACCAGCTGAAGGGAGAAAGGCCGAATAGGACACCTACGACACTGATGGCTATACATGATGAGTCTCGAGCTACATTTCTTAAATGGCACCATGTTTTAGGCCATCCCTGTACTAGGATTTTGAAGCAAATTTTAACAACTTGTAATCAAAAAATTTCGAATACCGTTGATACTTATGTATGCGAGGCTTGCCAATTAGGCAAATCTAAGTCTCTACCATTTTCTGCCTCTGTTTCTCAATCAGTTGTTCCTCTTGAGTTAATTCACACGGACCTCTGGGGTCCTTCTCCAATTCCTTCTGCTGGTGGTCACTATTATTATATTCTGTTTATCAATGATTTTAGCCGCATTACTTGGCTCTACCCTTTGAAACACAAGAGCGAAGCTATTCACGTTTTCAAGCAATTCAAGGTGTTTGTTGAAAACCAATTTGACTTAAAAATTAAGGCACTCCAATGTGATAACGGCGGAGAATATAAACCCATTATTTCCATGGCACAAGAATCCGGCATTCACATTCGACTTACCTGTCCTTATACCTCGGCCCAGAATGGCCGGGCGGAATGAAAACATCGGCATGTGGTTGAAATGGGGCTGACCTTATTAGCACACTCTGGCATGCCTCTCAAGTATTGGGTAGACGCTTTCCAGCAGTCTGTCTTCTTGATTAATCGTTTGCCAACTCCCGTTTTGAATGGTCACACACCTCTGCTTCACCTGTGGAAAACAGAGCCAGAGTACAAATGATTACATCCTTTTGGCTACGCTTGTTTTCCCTGTCTCAGACCCTACAACAAGCATAAGTTTCAGTTTCACAGTGAGCAGTGTGTCTATCTAGGCCCTGCCTCACAGCAGAAAGGCCACAAATGTCTCAGCAAGAGTGGTAAGGTTCTCGTTTCTCGTCACGTTGTTTTTTATGCGACTACTTTTCCTTTCAGGACAGCCTTCATGGAACCCATGAACGTCTCTGGCAAGGATGAGAATGTCGTGTCTGTTCCTCTCATAATTCAGCTTGGACGCCATTGTGACGATGAAGATAGTCATGGTGATCCTCGTCGTGATGATGTGGTCAGCCACGATACGTATACCACCTCGAAGAAAATGCAGCTTTGACTGCTACACCTGAGTCACCATCAGTAACAGCTCCAAGGTCCCCGATAGTCTCGTCGGGCTCACACAGTGAATCCAGTGATACCTACTTCGATTCCACCTTTGTAGCCAGTCCAAAGTCGTCTTCCGAGCATAGTCTGGTCAAGCCCACAAATCTCCACCATATGCGAACACGGGCCAAGGATGGCATCTCTAGGCCCAAATATCCTTATGTTGGGCTCTCTCAAGCCATTGTCAAAGCCAGCTCAGAACCCACCAGTGCCAAAGTTGCCCTATCGACTCAGGTCTAGCGCAGAGCTATGGCGGACGAGTTCCAGGCATTGCTCCAAAATCACACATGGGAACTAGTTCCTTTTGTGAATCAGAAGCTTGTCGACAATAGATGGGTCTTCAACTGGCCAATTAGGTAGCTCGATGTGAACAATGCTTTCCTGAACGGGGTTTTGCAAGAAGAGGTGTTTATCACTTTCAACCGGCCAATCGCGTGAACAATGCTTTCCGAAGGGGTTTTGCGAGATCGGTGTTTATGCAACCCACACATTGATCGCGTAATGTTGGTTGGTTAAGGCGATATATGGTTTGCGGCAAGCTCCGAGAGCCTGGTTCGATCGACTTCGGCTCACCCTGGTTAGTTGGGGTTTTCGGAGCTTGCGCAATGATACTTCTCTTTTTATGCTTCAGACTAGCAAATTGACTATTTTTATACTCATTTACGTGGATGATATCTTTGTGACTGGGAACAATTCTGTTTTTGTTGAAGAATTCGTTCTCAAATTGAATCGCGTATTTTCCCTGAAAGATCTAGGCCCGTTGTATTACTTCTTGGGGTTAGAAGTATATAGAGACAAGTTTGGAATTTATTTGAACCAAACAAAGTATGTCGTTGATTTGTTGGAAAAATTTGGATTAGGTGACTGTGCGCCAGTTCCTACCCCTATGGTTACTGGCCGATTGCTCTCTTCTGCTGATGGTGAATTAATGCCTAATCCGACACATTATAGGAAAGCCATAGGCTCTCTCCAATATCTAACCACTACATGGCCGGATATATCTTTTGCAGTCAACAAACTCAGCCAGTTTTTATCGCAACCCAGAACCACACACTTTCAGTCAGTGAAATGAGTTTTTAGGTATCTTAAGGGCACCTATAATTTGGGTCTGCGTCTTAAACCTTTTAGTAGTCCTCAACTTGTAGCATATACAGATGCTGATTGGGCCTGCGATTTGGATGATAGGAGGTCCATGGCAGGCATGTGTGTTTTCTTAGGGAACAATATGGTTTCTTGGTCTTCGAGAAAACAAAAAGTGGTCTTAAGATCGAGCACAGAGTCAGAATACCGGTCCCTTTATGATGGATCAGGGTTAATTTCTCTACTATCTGAGATAGGTTTGTTTGTCAGGTCTCCCTCTGTTTTGTGGTGTGATAATCAGAGTGCCAATTCTTTAGTTGCAAACCCCGTACAACATGCACAAAGTAAGCACATAGAAGTAGATGTTCATTTTGTCAGAGATTTGGTTGCTTCTGGTATAATTGACATCAGATACATTCCTTCACATTTGCAACTAGCGGACTGCCTCACCAAGCCACTATCACAGAGTCAGTTTGAATTCTTTAGGGACAAACTCGGTCTGTTAGTCACACCCTCTCGTTTGAGGGGGAATGTTAGAATATGATGTATTTTCTGTAATCTTTGTATCCATTGTATTCATGCTTGATACATGTCACTATCTGTATGGTTCTGTTATGATTTGGCAGCAGGCGTGATTCGCACATTGTTCTGTATCATACTCTTATAAATAGAATGTTGGCCAGGAGACTGCATACTGCGCCTTATTCATTATTTCTCTCTGTTTTGCCATCGTTTCTAACTGTTCATACTAACTAGACATACTTCCCCACATCTCTCCCAAACACAGGTTTTAATGTTTCAGATAAGATACTAATTGATACTTGACAAAGACATATCCAAGACAAGTGCATGTGATCCCTTGTGAGCTATGAACTCTTGTCTGCCAGTAGTTTCTGTTCTCATCAGAAAGCTATTTCTCTCTTTCCCTTCGTCTTTATATATACTCATAGTTTCATTCATTCAGATGCAAAACAAATTGTTCAAATCCAGTGTCAAGGGCTAGTTTCTTACCCATAAAACAGTCTGAAAATATTCTCTTCCTAACACACAAAAAATGGGTTTCCGCTTGCCTAGCATCAGAAGGAGTTCATCTATAAAAGGAGTCCACGTGCCGAAGGGCTATCTTATCGTCTATGTTGGAGAGAAAATGAAGAGGTTTGTGATTCCCATATCATACTTGAACCAACCTTCATTTCAAGATTTGCTGAGTCAAGCTGAGGAAGAATTTGGTTATGATCATCCAATGGGTCGCCTCACAATTCCTTGCACTGAAGAGGCCTTTGAGCATATAACTTCCTGCTTGAACGGCTGTTGACAAGTTATTTTTTAGGTTTCATTTATGACTTGACATAGATTAGTGATTAGTCAGAACAATTTTGTAGTGTAAGCAGATTCTTATGGTGTAAAGATTTTTACCTACCTTCTTGGGGAGGAAAAGTGACAATTTCAATGAGAAATATATGAACATTGACTTTAGTTATCTCTGATTTCTCAAGCAAACATCTCTGAGCTCTAAACATTGGTGGTATTGAGCGGTTAAAATTGATGTTGATAACTCTATTATTTTTTCTCCAAGGTTATGATCTCTTTTACTTTCTACGCTTTAGATTTGTTAAGTTTCTTAAATATATCTGTCATCTAAATAAGAATCTACTTACAAGCTTAAAAAGCCTTCTGCACTAAAGTGCAAGTATAGAACACCCTCAATAGAAAGACAAAAGAAAAAATCATTACACTTCAAAATATTTTTGTATTTCATATCCAGCTGAGAGTAATAAATAACATATAAGTGCCATAATAAGCTATAGCCACTATTTTTTTAATTTTCATGATGAATAATTCATTTGTTTCTATGTATCAGTACCTCAACTTATATTTGACCCGATAGAAATCGATATCATATATTGGATTAAAAGAACTTAATAACTATATTATCATATAGATCATGTGATATTCTTTTTATCTCACATGCAAGGAGTTTGGAAATCTTAAATACATTATTATGGTTCAAAGGGTCTCAGTTAACATGTTCTATTTTGAGACATATCATAAATGCATACAAAAGCTAAAAATGAGCTATTGTACATTTATAGTTCCTTCTGATTTGCGAGTAATTTTTTAAATTTTGAATTTATTGTTAGTGAATATTTTCACTTTGGTGTGCTAAATTCTTCTTTCTACTAAAGTCTTAAGATCGTAAGTAAATTATTCAATGGTTCTAATGGGACAAAAGCCATATATGCATGATTAACTTACCAGCTCATTAAAAAAAAAAAAAAAAAAAAAAATTCAGTCCTAGGAGTGGAGGTAGTATTTTTTTTACGAAAAGGAGTAGTTTGTACAATTCAGTCATCATTCCTCATCATTCAATAGCTTAATATCTTAGGGGAAAATAAGAAAATTCTGTATCAGCTCTGTTCCTAAAAATCACATTCAAATGAGTATTTTCATTTCCCATTGATGGTAAGAAAAAAACAACCCCACACTACAAGAATTTTCCTACTTTACTGAACTCTCTTGACTAATCACTAAGTTGTTTGTCTTGTCTAAAAATAGCTTGTCAACACTCATTCAAGCTAGAAATTATATTCTGAAAGGACTCTTCTGGGCAAGGAATTGTGAGGCCACCCATTGGATGATCATAACCAAACTCTTCTTCAGCTTGACTAAGTAATTCCTGAAATGGAGGTTGATTCAAGTACGATATAGGAATAACAAAGTGCTTCAATCTCTCTCCAACATAACTGCAAGGTAGCCCTTTGAGACATCCACTGTCTTGATAGCAGATTCTGTTGCAGAAAAGGAACGCCTTCTTATTCCAGGCAGACGAAAACCTATTGTTGTTCTTTTTTGTGAGTAAGAAGCTTCTAAGTTTTGATATTTCAGGATGGCAAAGATTTGTGTTGCTTTTGAGTGCCTGCAAAACTTAGTATATATAGATAAAATGATAACAAGGCGCCAGTATACAAGGCTCCTACCAGGTGGGGTGGGGAGGGATAGATGTATATAGATAAAATGATAAGCAAGAAATAATAGTTGGCTACTTGGATGATTGATGAAGTGGGGCCTACTGATAAACAAGAGCTTGAGAGCTCACAAGAGTTCACATGATTTTGTCTAGAGGAAGAGAGAAACCAATATTAATTGCAAGATTTCTAGCTTGTAACAACCACGATTTGATGTCTGTTAAATTTTAAGCAGCAACTGTTGAGAGTACATGAAGTTTGGCCCCATTAGTTGGCACTTGGCAGAATAAACTCTTTGCAATACTTATATTCATATCTTTGGTAAATGATATGAACGTTAGCCTGACAATGGGACCGAACTTATAGCATTATCACGAGGAGTTGCTTACAGGTTGATGACCATCAAATTGTGGTTCATAGTGACTAGATAACATGGAATTAATTTGATCAGACACATGAGTTGTATTCTTTGAAGGTGTACTAGTTGCTCCTTGAGAAAGACCTGAGACAACATCATGTGGCCTCTTGTGAACTTTGAGCCCTTGTCTGCCTATAGGATTTGTTCTTATCACATACATTAATGGTTTTCCACATACCCTTTCATCTATATATACTTAAGGGTTCAAGCATTAAGAAACAACACAGGTATCTCCACCGAAAAGCCAATCTCAGAACAAAAAACCTTTCATAACCAGCAAAAGCTACAGAGTTCTTTTTCTTCTTGAAAAACCAATGGGTTTTCGTGTACCTGGAATTAGAAGGGCTTCTTCATTTTCAAGAAACCTTGCATCCAAAGGAGGCAACGTGCCAAAGGGCTATCTTGCAGTCTACGTTGGAGAGAAAATGAAGAGGTTTGTGATTCCCATATCACACTTGAACCAACCTTCATTTCAAGATTTTCTGAGTCAAGCTGAGGAGGAGTTTGGTTATGATCATCCAATGGGCGGCCTCACAATTCCTTGCACGGAAGAGGACTTTGAGCGTGCAATTTCCTGCTTGATGAATGGCTGCTGAAAAGTTATTTTTTGAGGTTTCATTTAGGACTGACACAGTTTAGTGATTAGTCAAAAACAATTTTGTAGTGTAAGAAAATTCATATGGTGTAGAGATTTTTACCTACGCTTCTTTGGGTGGAAAAGTGACAATTTCAATGAGAAATAAATGAACAGTGACTTTTTATTATCTCATATTTTCCAAGCATATATCTCTAAAGTCTAAACACTGGTGGTATTAAGCGATTAAACATTGATGAATATAACCAAATATCTGTTTTGTAAAGTTATTTCTTAAACATATACTCCCTCTAGTCCTAATTATAAGACCTAATTGACTTTCTTTGGAGAGATTAAGGAAGCTAAATAAGTTACTTAATCATTTCATATGTTGTGTATCCTTAGATTATATATTAGTTTATTAGTTAAACTAATTAGTTTGAAGAAAAAAATAAAAATAAAAATACTCTAAAGTAATTTAATTAGCTTCCTTAATCTCTCCAAAAAAGTCAACTAGCTCTTATAATTAGGACCGGAGGTAGTATGTCATATAAATGAGAATTTACTTGGAAACCTAAAGAAGCTTCTGCACTATACTTAGAACACCCTCAACAGAAAGCCAAAAGAAAAAATGATTATAAAAAATATTTTTGCATTATGACAAGAACTATGAAAAACAATTTCTCTTCTTTACTGAGTACTTTTATTCAATCAAAGAAGAGATGACATAAGTCACATTAAGAAGACTTTATCATGTTTCAATATTGTTTTCTTCGAGATCTTTAAGGGGAAACTCTAATTAATGCATTGGAATTTAAAACTGCCAAGTGTAGCCAACATGAAAAGATCATATATATTTCATTCATGAAAGAGATAAAGTCTCCTCTGAAACCAGCTGAAAGTAGTAGATATCATGTAAGTTCCGTATTAAGCTATAACAACTGGTTTTTAGATTTCATGACGAATGGTTCTTTACAAAAATTTTTAAAAAATAAAAATCTGACAAATTTGAATCTTTATGGCAGGGAACCAAAAGAGCATGTTATAAAAGAATATACTAGCACTTGTCTTATGCTATTTGGGACAGTGGAGTAACTTCCATGTTTGGTGCAAGTGATATTCCCTCTGCTACTTTGATTACCCGTTTTAGTCGTTTCTCCTGACATATGTCCAAAGAGAGCATATAGATATATATATTGTTATGCTTTGCAGGGACACACACACACATGTATATAAGTATATTGTGCTTTGCCGGGACTTTTTAATTATGTTCTATTTTGAGCTTTTTCTTGCATTTTCTGGTTTGAGAATTTCTTATTTTATTAAGAAGAAATTGGATATGCTAAAAGACATTGATGTATGACAAAATGAAACAGAAGTATATTAATGTCTTCTCAAAATTCTCTCATCCATGATGCAAATTTCCACCTCCGGAGGAAGGAATAAGGAAAGGTTAAAAAAATCACTAGAAGTGCACAAAACTTAACTTCGTAGTTAACAATTGAATTATATTTATGGGGAAAATAACAAAATATGATAACTTTGTTCATAAAATTAACATTCAGATGAGTAATTTCACTTCCCGATGATGGAAAAGAAAAAAATTTCTGCACTAGAAGAATTTGCCTACTTTACAAAACTCTCTCGACTAATCACTAAGTTGTTAGTCTTATCTAAACAATGGCTTGTCAACATTCATTCAAGCCAGAAATTATAGTCTCAAAGGACTCTTCAGGGCAAGGAATTGTGAGGCCACCCATTGGATGGTAATAGCCAAACTCTTCTTCGGCTTGACTCAACAAGTCTTGAAATGAAGGTTGATTCAAGTATGCTACAGGAATCATAAACCTTTTCATTTTGTCCCCAACATAAACTGCAAGATAGCCCTTTGGCACATTGACTCCTTTTGAAGATGTATGGTTTCTTGAAAATGAAGAAGCGCTTCTAATTCCAGGTAAACGGAAACCCATGTTTCTATGAGTAGGAAGCCTTTTGTTATGCTTTAGGGGGGATTTTGTATTGTTTCTGGATGCTTGAAAATATGAGTATATATAGCTAAAAGGATGATGAGAAAATAGCTGGCTACTTGGATGATTCATAAAGCGGGGCCTACTAGTAAATAAGAGCTTGAGAACTCACAAGAGTTCACATGCTGTTGTCTTGAAAGAACAATTGACGTGTGTGGAAGTTAGAGAGAAAAACATATATTAATTGCAAGATATTAGCTTGTAAGGACCACATTTGATGTTTGTTAAATTTGAAGCAGTACCTGTTGAGAGTACATGAATTTTGGCCCCATTAGTTGGCAGAAAAAACTCTGCAATAATTACATTCATATATTTGGTAAATGATGCGAATGTTAGCCTAACAATTGGACCAAACTTGTTGCACTATCACTAGGAGTAGCTTACAAGTTGATGAACATCAAATTAATTTGATCAAACGCATGGTTTGTATCCTTTGAAGGTGTATTAGTTGGTACTTGAGAAAGACCTCAGAGACAACAACATCATGTGGCCTCTCGTGAACTTTGTGCCCTTGTCTGCCAATAGAATTTGTTCTTATCACATAGATTAATGGTTTTCCACATACCCTTTTATCTATATATATACTTTTGGGTTCAAGCATTGAGAAGCAACACAGATACAGATATCTCCACCCAAAAGCCAGAACACAAAGTCTTCCATCACCAGTAAAAGCTACCGAGGCCTTTTTCTTCTTGAAAAACCAATGGATTTTCATGTACCTGGAATTAGAAGGGCTTCTTTGTTCTCGTTAGGAAATTAGGAAATATATTAGAATCCCTATAAATCAAGGATTAAGGAATAATCCTCATTAACAGCTATTAAGAACCATTATGATTGAAACTCTCATCTCTTGTATATATATGTAACTTCTTTACATGAATAGATTAAGACATTTAGATTATTCACTTACATGGTATCAGAGCTCTATGTTATTCCTTAGGTTTGTCTTCGTCTCCCCCCCTAGTTTCCGTCGACGAGTCAGAGAAAGAGAGGGAGAGCGTGTTTTTTGTTTCTCCTTTATGTTCTCTTCTTTATTTGTTTATCTTTTCTCTGGTTAGCTATTATTTAATTATGAGAATGTTTAGTTTATGTAGCTAAATCTTGGTTTTGGATTATTTAGTTTGTTTGTTGATTAGTGATGATAATTTTTGTCGTTGGTTGCTTTAATATTATATTTATTGATTTAACTATGTGCTTGATTATCCTGAAACAAGAGATACCTAATTGAGATTATTTTGGTATTCTAAAGGAGTCTAGACATAAGAAGTTTAGAAGAGACCTCCAATTGAATCGTGTAAGATTAGGTTTTTCGGACTTAATTTGCTTGTAGGATAGACATATATCAACAAGCCCTATGTAGTCTCATTAGGCTTGCATTTAAATTAATCCAATCAAGCATTAACGCCTAAGGAGTTAGGGATTAACATAATTTGAATGTCTTTTAGTAGATCGAAAGACACTCTTAGGTAAATAAGAGTCCCAGACTAGTAAATATAACATAGATCTAGAATCACCCTTATCCGTAGTCTTAATTATAGTTAGATTTACTTTTCTTTCTTTTTTAGTTAGCTTTTATTCATACTTTCTATTCAAATTATGTTAACTCAACTTAACTAAAAGTGTAAAGTCATTCTTCAACTGCATTGTTGGTACCAAGTTCTCGTAGGAACAATATCCTACTTACTCTTTATACTTGATATGACTCGTGCACTTGGGAGTTTTAAGCTCTATATTTTGCCCCTATCATGGTGATTTTGTAATTGAAATTTATGAAAATCTTATCGAATTTGTTAAAATATAATATGAATTTAAGAAACCCTAATAAAAAAAATGGAAGCACGTTTTTTAAACTCAAAGGGACACTTATGTCATTTTCATTTAATTTTGAAAATGACAAATCAAGCCCTCACACCTCTCTTATATTACAAATATTCATAATACCTTTTGGGAAAATTCACATGGGGGCCCTTTTTGGAGAAAAAAACCCCAAAAAGGGCCTCAAGATTCTGAAAATCCCAGAAAAGGCCCTTGGGCCCTTTCTGGGATTTGCGTTGACAACTAAATCAGCCATATTTACAACAAAATCAATACCCCGTTTACAACTAAATCAGTCGCATTTACAACAATATTTTAACAACTAAATCAGCCACATTAACAACAATATCATCGGCCCGTAACAACTATATCACCACATTTACAACTCATGCGATTCTAAAAATCCCGAGAAAGGGCCCAAGGACCCTTTTTGAGATTTTCAGAATCTTGGGGCCTTTTTTGGGATTTTTTTTCCTTCAAAAAGGGCCCTTAAATGCATTTTCCCATACCTTTTTGTCTTTTAACATTTTTAAAGTTCTTTTTCAAAGATTTTTCCAAATAGATAATCTATAGTTTTGATTGTATCATAAGATTAAGATATATTCCTTCTCGTCCTATATATTCATTATTTTTTTTTTCTCACAATGTCCTTATTTATTGTGACATTTTTTCTCCTCATATTAAATTCTCATCATTAAATGATATAAATATTCTTAAAAAAACTTGTCATTGTTATAAATATTACAATATAAGTGTGGAGATATATAAATAACTTCTCGAGAGTTTTCTATACATGATGACTATACATAAAATAAAAAATAAAAAATGTACATAACCTCCATAGGATTTATATTCTACAATTATATAGATTTATTCATTTATTGTAACTCTTGTAAAATGACTTGTAGCCTATAAATAATAGGTATGAACAAAATATTTGAAATTTAAAGTAAATAAGAATTACTCCCCAACTCTATTTTTACTTACCTTAATTCCCATCAAATGCATCTTTTGCGATACATCTAATGTTTCCTTTGTCCTTTCTGCTATATTTTCTATCCATTATCCTTGCATTTACAATCTTTATTCTTTTCTTCTGAGATTTGGAAAGTTATCCCTGTAACACCCCTAATTTCTAACAGTTATAATAACCTAAAATTTAAATGATTTTCATAAATGAATTACTGAAATTCGAAATAAATAACATTGGGGAGTGTTACCGCTACACTTGTTCTTGGACAAGTGCAAGGCTACTTATTACAATAATGTAAAACCAAACTTAAGCAAAAAAAATGTGTTTTTAATTAGAACAAAATACAATAAAATAAACGAGAATCGGTATTTGTGCTTCCTCACTTCTCACTTCTAGCCCCAACCCTTGGCACTGTTTTTTTCAAATTCTGCTCCCCTAAAGGATTATCGCAACCCATGAACACAAACATCAAGCAATTCTTTGGTAATCCTAATAAACACAATTTAATATAAAGAAAACAAAATATTTACATAATAAAAATATCATCCAAGAAAACAATTTTATTATTCTTTATTCAATTTAATTAGTGGGAAGAGAACCATGGTAAACCCGTATATCCTGCCAATCTACCCCGTGACCCGGAAACTCCGCGATTCTGAGATCTTCAAATTTGGCCATACAACATTTTCTTCCTAGTGTGCATACCTCTTCCCAAAGTTTCTACTAGTGTCTCGGAAACTTGCAGACACCACTTTGAGAAGAACGGATATTATCGGTTCACATCAAATAATATATCGAGGGTATAAAACCCAATTGTGTTCATCACTTTAGGAGGTACCATCCCAAAGCTATCCTCCCACCGTTAAGTTATTTAAAATACACTACATAATAAACTCCTAAATTATTTCTATTATTTACTTATCTTATATATATATATATATATATATATATATATTTTAATTAAATATAGGATATAAGGATATTTTGACATAAAATCTAATCATATCTTATTTTATTGCGTAGGAGATATTATATAAAGAAAAAGAAAATCAAATAATAAATAAATAAATAAAAGAGATGTGGACCCCACAAAAATAACTCACGCACGAAGGCGGAGCCATTGTATTTAATCACAAAAGGAATGACGCACAGGGGAAATTCAATCCAAGAATTGGATTCTATCATATGCGTATACAAGTCAAGCACCACGGGTATACATATATAATTGAAGTACGCAAGCCGAGGCGAAACAATTATATTCAATTGATAAAGACGGAATAAAACAAATTGATCACAAGTTATATTGTTCTAGGGATTAGGATTTCATATATAATAGCCTTATCGAAGTCTATATAAAACTAACTTATTGTTCATGGGATTAGGATTACCTGGTCTCCGTTCTTGCTAGCGACCTAATTTTAATTTGATGTGATGAAAGTACAGAAAGAGGATTTGAGAAGAGAAACAGCGGAGAAGAAAAGTATCGAGCATTTCTAGGTTTTGAAGGCTAGACCTAAATTTATAATTAAAATCTAAGGTTTTAGCTATGGGTTGGGCTCTTTAACTATTGCTAATTAATAAATTATAAAACAATCCAGACATTATTAAATTCTAAATATTTATTTATATTGTTATTATTGTTGTAATATGAGAATCAAAGTCATATTAATTAAGATAAATACATGAGTATATATACAAGAGAAAGGCTAACAGAAACCTTACAATTATGGATCTAACTTAATCTCTAATAATATGGATCTAACGTAATCTATATTATATTATTACTATATTTTTGTTATTGTTGTTGTTATTAGTATTATTATTATGATAATAATCTGGGGTATTTACATGAAGGTAAACTTTTTTTTTTCCCTTAGGATAACCATTGCATAAAAGTACTGAATATTGAAAGATTAAACAAGAATATTCTAGCCATTATTTGGTTTACATGTAAATTACTACTACCTCCGGTCCTAATTTTCTTATAATTAGAACTAGAGGGAGTATTATTATGGTGGTCAATAAACCTCATAGTAGTGACCACTCTACCCTGTATCAGTTAAAAGTATGCATTTGGGCTTTAGCCATCTCTTGAATAAATAACCTAACAAAAATATGCGTTTTGAGTTTTGACATCTTTCCTCTGTTTTTGGTTGTTCACCCACATTTTCTCCATTTTTTATTGAAAAAGATATAAAAAAAATACCACTTTTTTAAAATTATAAAAAAGTGATTTCCTATTAAAATAAATAGTTAATTGCTATACAATTGTAGTAAATACTTATACTCTTATAGGTAACGAGACTGACTTGGGATTTTGAAATTGAAATGATACTTTTTTTGTCTTTTTATTCATAGAATGATTTTCAGGAAAAAGCCTAAAATGTCAGAGTAATAAATGCATATTTGTTTGGAAAAAATTAAAAAAAAAAAAAAATTAAAAACGGAAAAAGACAAATGAGTGCTGCCAATTTATATTTGTTTTAATGAGGCAAAATATTTATTTATGTTCATAACCTTCCAAGAGCTATCTTTTGGGATTCTAAACGTAAAGTCTATATTACATGAATGACTTCTTGAGAGTTTGGCTTTATATCCTACAATTACAATTACGTAAATGTATTTATTTGTTGTAACTTTTATAATGGAATTTAAGGACTTGTGGCATATAAATGTTAGGGAGAATTACACACAGGTCCCAAGGAGCAGACATAATTACGCACAGGTCCCTTCAAATGACAAAGGGACTTCTGTGTAATTATTTGTAAGAGTAGAATTACTAATCTAACCTTCATGTCTCTCTCTCCATTCTCCTTCTTCCTTCTCCTATCTCTCTCCTCTCTCCATTTTCTTCTCTCCCGCTGGCCATCCCAGGGCTTCTTTCTTTCCTTCCTTCCTTCTTCTTCATTTCTTTCTTCCTTCTTCTCTTCTCCGAGTGTTCCTAAAATTTCCGGTGAGGTTTCTTTCTTCCTAAATTTCTTTCTCTCTCGTCTTGCCTTCTCTGTTCCTGAATAATGGAGAAGGGTAAGGGTAAACGATATGACCTAAAGAAACAGGTGGTTTTAACCATCGACCGTAAGGAATTGAAGCAAGGTCATATGCTTGTTGGTAAAATCATAACCAGCAAAAATTTGAATCTCCCAACTCTAAGGACTATGATTAGGAAAGGATGGCAAGTTGATGATGAGAATCTGGAAATTATTGAGTGGACCGCAACCAACTCACGTTCTTGTTCGGGTTCATGGATTCTAAATAAACCTGGATTTTGTCAATTCTAAGGTCCAGAGGCCATTTGCAACAAGAAATTCTATATTTACAACAACAAATTCCTATTTTAACAAGTTTTGAAAGCCTGGATTTTGTCATTTCTGAGGTCCAGAGGCCATTTGCAACAAGAAATTCTATATTTACAACAGCAAATTCATATTTTAACAACTAGTTTTGAAAGCCTGGATTTTGTCATTTCTGAGGTCTAGAGGCCATTTACAACAAGAAATTCTATATTTACAACAGCAAATTCATATTTTAACAACAAATTTTGAAAGCCTGGATTTTGTCATTTCTGAGGTCCATAGGCCATTTACAACAAGAAATTCTATATTTACAATATCAAATTCCTATTTTAACAACAACTTTTGAAAACCGGATTTTTTCAATTACGAGTCGAGATGCCATTTACAACAAGAAATTCTATATTTACAACAAGAAATTCTTATTTTAACAACAACTTTTAAAAACTTAAATTTTTTCAATCAGAAACCAATAAAACATAGTAGTCCCTCCGTTACCTTCCCAAAAAACAGAGTACCATGAAAAAATCTAAGTTTTTAAAAGTTGTTGTTAAAATAGGAATTTGTTGTTGTAAATATAGAATTTCTTATTGTAAATGGCAAGTTTTTAAAAGTTGTTGTTAAAATAGGAATTTGATGTTGTAAATATAGAATTTCTTGTTGTAAATGGCCTTCGACTTTTTACAAAATCCAGGCTTTCAAAACTTGTTGTTAAAAGATGAATTTGATGTTGTAAATATAGAATTTCTTGTTGTAAATGGCCTCTGGACCTCAGAAATGACAAAATCCAGGCTTTCAAAACTTGTTGTTAAAATATGAATTTGCTGTTGTAGATATAGAATTTCTTGTTGCAAATGGCCTCTAGACCTCAGAAATGACAAAATCCAGGCTTTCAAAACTTATTGTTAAAATAGGAATTTGCTGTTGCAAATATAGAATTTCTTGTTGCAAATGGCTTCTGGACCTCAGAAATGACAAAATCCAGGCTTTCAAAACTGGTTGTTAAAATAGGAATTTGCTATTGTAAATATAGAATTTCTTGTTGCAAATGGCATCTGGACCTCAGAAATGACAAAATCCAGGCTTTCAAAATTGGTTGTTAAAATAGGAATTTACTGTTGTAAATATAGAATTTCTTGTTGCAAATGGCCTCTGGACCTCAGAATTGACAAAATCCAGGTTTATTTAGAATCCATGAACCTGAACAAGAACGTGAGTTGGTTGCGGTCCAGCTCAATAATTTCCAGATTCTCATCATCAACTTGCCATCCTTTCCTAATCATAGTCCTTAGAGTTGGGAGATTCAAATTTTTGCTGGTTATGATTTTACCAACAAGCATATTACCTTGCTTCAATTCCTTACGATCGATGGTTAAAATCACCTGTTTCTTTGGGTCATATCGTTTACCCTTACCCTTCTCCATTATTCAGGAACAGAGAGGGCAAGACGAGAGAGAAAGAAATTTAGGAAGAAAGAAACCTCACCGGAAATTTTAGGAACACTCTGAGAAGAGAAGAAGGAAGAAAGAAATGAAGAAGAAGGAAGGAAGAAAGGAAAGAAAGAAGCCCCGGGATGGCCAATGGAGAGAAGAAAATGGAGAGAGGAGAGAGATAGGAGAAGGAAGAAGGAGAATGGAGAGAGAAACATGAAAGTTAGATTAGTAATTTTACTTTTACAAATAATTACACAGAAGTCCCTAGGGACTTATGTGTAATTTTGTCATTTGAAGAGACCTGTGCGTAATTATGTCTGCTCCTTGGGACCTGTGTGTAATTCTCCCTAAATATTATCTATTAGACCGGTTGTTTGGAAAATCAGTCTAAATAATATCTCTTAGACCTCATATTAAATGAACCGGTCGAAAAAGTTTTTCATATTTACAAAACTATTACCAGTCATACTTTTTAGACCTGATCCTCTATATCTAGTCTAAATGTGGCAGTCTAACAACCATTTTTTTGTAGTAGTGCAACAAGCAAAAAATTCAGAACTGGTTTCTTGATTTATCTGAAGGAGTAATTGCATGTGTTGCTTAATCCCTATATATAATACCACCACACATTAAAACTCATGAAAGATTAGCGTCACTTATCAGCCTCACGTAAATTAGTTGAAAGTATGATAGCTGTTGTGCTTCACTTTGTGCAAGAGCTCATTTTATTTTAACTAAATATGATTGTAATTATATGGACAAATAAATGCTTCAAATTATTTGAACCAAAATCTACTTTTTTTTTTTTTTTGGTTGCCCATCCGTTGTCTAAGCTTCGCTCTGACTAATCTGAATCCGACCTGGGTCGCGCATCTGACTATGGTGGATGAGTCTCCCAACGGAACTTTTCTGCATTGAATCAAAATCTACTTTTAATTATCATTCAGGTGGATAGAATGAATTCTTCTAAGGAAAAAGAAAGGCACGTCTATTTAAAAGTGCCCACAGTAAATGTATATTTTTTTTTAACTGTCATTTTATTAAAGAAAAAGTATCAAAATGCCTACCTGCAATAGAATGAAGTAAATAATTTAAGCAAAGATTTTTATTTGCCACAACAATATTCAAAACAAATACAAAGTAAGAATAGAAGATCTTACACAATATTGTAAAATCTACAAAAAAGAAATTTTAACTTGTTATAATCACTTTATAAGATAAGGTATTCAAACTCTAATGCATCTGTTGCAATTGCCAATAAGGTTTAAGAGCTTTCAGGATTTTAAGACCCTACAACCCATCATTTTTACTCTTTTTCCTCTACTTACAAAAATCAAATTCACCTTTTTAATACCATTAGTTGATCTGAATTGCCAGGGATCTGTGCAAGGCTGAAGATATTACAATATAAGATGCAAACTGAACTATTTTAAGAGTCATATACAAATCATCAAAAGAGCTTTTCTATACAACAAAGAATAATATATAACCCCCACAAAATATTTTTTTAAAAAAGGTTCACATATATAATCCCCCTATGTGAGCATAAAAAATATGCACACAAGTTGCTGAGAATTCCACACCTTTGTAAGCTTCATTACAACTACAATTGATGCCTTTCGAACACTATCAACTTTACTTAATATGCCAAGCAAGAGCAAGAGAGCTCACAAGAATTCACATGCTGTTGTCTAGAGGAAGAGAGATTCCTATATTAATTGCTAGATTTCTAGCTACTAAGAACCACAATTTGATGTCTGCTAAATTTTAAGCAGCACCTGTTTAGAGTACATGAAGTTTGGCCCCATGACTTGGCAGAAAATACTCACTGCAATAATTTACATGCCAAAGGTATGAATGTTAGCCTATCAGTAGGACCAAAATTGTAGCACTCTTACGAGGAGTTGCTCACAAATTGATGAACATTGCATTGTTGTTCATACAGACTAGAAATAGTATCATTAATCTGATAAAACATATCAGTTGTATTCTTTGTAGGGTAAAAGTTGGTCCTTGAGAAAGACCATAGAGACAACACCATGTGACCCCTTATGAACTTTGAGCCCTTGTCTGGCATCGCATTGATAATGGTTTATACATACCCTTTCATCTATATATACCTGTGGGTTTATTCAAATGCAACACAGAAAAATCCATCCTGAAGCAATTTGAAATACAAGCCTACCTTCACGCACAAAGCTTTAGAAACTTTTCTCTTCTTAAAAAACAATGGGTTTTCGTCTACCCGGAATCAAAAGGGCCTCTCCATTTTCAAGAAATCTTGCATCTTCAAAAGGAGTTGTCGTGCCAAAGGGCTATCTTGCTGTCTATATTGGAGAGAAGATGAAGAGGTTTGTGATTCCCATATCATACTTGTACCAACCTTCATTTCAAGATTTGCTGGGTCAAGCTGAGGAAGAATTTGGTTATGATCATCCAATGGGCGGCCTCACAATTCCTTGCACTGAAGAGGATTTTGAGATTGTAACTTCTTGCTTGAATGGCTGCTGAGAAGTTCTTGTTTTGATTTCAGTTATGACTAACATGGATTAGGCGTTAGGCCAAACAATTTTGTAGTGCAAACAAATTCTTATGATGTAAAGATTTTTCCTACCATTCTTGGGGAGGAAAAGTGACTATTTCAATGTGAAATATATGAATAGTGACTTTAATTATCTCATTTTCCAAGCAGATGTCTGTAAAATATAAACATTGGGGGTATTAAGGTAATGATTTCTCTTACTTTTTGCACTTTAGATTCGTCACGTTATTTTTTAAACATCTGTAATCTAAATAAGAATTTACTTGGAAATCTAAAGATGTTTCTGCACTAACGTGCAGGTAAATCTTAGAAAACCCTCAATAGAAAGACAAAAGAAAAAATGATAATACTTAAAAAATATTTTTGCATTTCATATGAAAAGTATGAAATACAATTTCTTTTCTTTACTAAGTACTTTTATTCAATCAAGGAATAGATGACATAAATCACATTTAAAAGAATTTACCATGCTTCAATATTGTTTTCTTTGAGATCTTTATGGGAAAACTCTAATTAATGCATTGGAATTTAAAACTGCCAAGTATAGCCGACATGATAAGATCAAATTTCATTCATGAAAGAAAGATATGGTCTTCTCTGAAACAATTGCTGAGAGTAGTAAATAACATATAAGTTCCATATTAATCTCTAGCAATGGTTTCTAGACTTCACGATCAATGGTAATTCGCTTCCATGTAATAGAACATGACTTGTATGACGGATATCATACGTTAGATTAAGATCCCAAGTTAATTTTGAATTTATTGTTAGTTTGTCATAAAATATTTTCATTTTGGTGTACTAAAGATCCAAGTTAATTATGATCTAATGGAACAAAAGCCATATATGCATGATGAACTTAAGTTCATCAAAAACATTTTTATGTTTTTGATGAAAAGGAATAGTTTGTTCACTTCAGTTGTCAATCATAACCACTCAACAGCTTAATAACTTTTTATTTGACAATTGAATTAGATTTAAAGGAAAATAACAAAATCCGAAACCAACTCTGTTTGTAAAAATTAGATTGAAGTGAGTAATTTCACTTCCCATTGATGGTAAGGAAAAAAATCCCTACACTACAAGAATTTGCCGACTTTACAAAACTCTCTTGACTAATCACTAAGTTGTTTGTCCTGTCTAGACAATAGCTTGTCAACACTCATTCAAGCCAGAAATTATATTCTCAAAGGACTCTTCGGGGCAAGGAATTGTGAGGCCACCCATGGGATGATCATAACCAAACTCTTCTTCAGCTTGACTAAGTAATTCTTGGAATGAAGGTTGATTCAAGTATGATATAGGAATAACAAAGCGCTTCGATCTCTCTCCAACATAAACTGCAAGGCAGCCCTTTGGGACATCCACTGTCTTCAAAGCAGATTCGGTTGCAGAAAAGGAACGCCTTCTTTTTCCAGGCAAACGAAAACCCATTGTTCTCTTTTTCCTTCTTGTGAGAAGGAAGCTTCTGTGTTTTGATGTTTCAGGATGGCAAAGATTTGTGTTGCTTCTGAGTGCCCGCTAAGCTGAGTATATATAGATAAAATTGATAAGCAGAAAATAATAGCTGGCTACTTGGATGATTGATGAAGTGGGCCCCACTGATAAACAAGAACTTGAGAGGTCGCAAGAGTTCACATGCGGTTGTCTTGAGATAAAACTTATGTGTATGGAAGGAAAAGAGAAACCTATATTAATTGCAAGATATCTAGCTTGTAAGAACCACAATTTGCTGTTTGTTAAATTAGAAGCAGCACCTGTTGAGAGTACATGAAGTTTGGTCCCATTTGTTGCAATAATTACATTCATATCTTTGGTAAATGATATGAATGTTAGCCTAACTATGGGACCAAACTTATAGCACTCTCACGAGGAGTTGCTTACAAGTTGATGAACATCAAATTGTGGTTCAGAGTGGCTAGATAACATGCAACTAATTTGATCAAACGCATGAGTTGTATTCTTTGAAGGCGTACTAGTTGGTCCTTGATAAAGACCTCAGAGACAACGTCATGTGGCCTCTTGTGAACTTTGAGGCCTTATCTGTCAATAGGATAATTTGTTCTTATCACATATTTTTAATGGTTTCCACATACCCTTTTATCTATATATACACTTTTGGGTTCAAGCATTCAGAAGCAAAACAGATATCTCCACCCAAAAGCCAATCTCAGCACAAAGCCTTCCATCACCAGCAAAATCAATTGAGTTCTTTTTCTTATTGAAAAAGCAATGGGTTTTCGTGTACCTGGAATTAGAAGGGCTTCTTTATTTTCAAGAAACCTTGCATCTTCAAAAGGAGTCGATGTGCCAAAGAGCTATTTTGCAGTCTATGTTGGAGAGAAAATGAAGAGGTCTGTGATTCCCATATCGTACTTGAACCAACCTGTATTTCAAGATTTGTTGAGTCAAGCTGAGGAAGAGTTTGGTTATGATCATCCAATGGGTGGCCTCACAATTCCTTGCACTGAAGATGCCTTTGTGAATTTAACTTGCTACTTGAATGGTTGCTGAAAAGTTATTTTTTAGGTTTCAATTATGACTGACATAGATTAGGGATTAGATAAAACAATTTAGTGATGTAAGCAAATTCTTATGGTGTAAAGATTTTTACCTACACTTCTTGTGTAGGAAAAGTTACCATTTCAATGAGAAATTTATGAACAGTTACTTTTATTATCTCATTTTCCCAGCAGATATCTCTAAACTCTAAACATTGGTGGTATATTAAGCGGTTAAACTTGATGAATATAACTTAAAAGTTATATTTTTTCGTAATGTTATGGTCTCTCTTACCTTTCTACACTTTAGATTTGTCAAGTTATTTCTTAAACATATATGTTAATGGAAAGTGTTGGTATCATCATTGATAATGAATGGAGGAAGAATGTGGTGGAAGTTAAGAGGATTGAGGATATAATCATTTCCTTAATAATGATTGTTGGAAAAGATACTATCAACATTATCAATGCATATGCACCTCAAATAAGGGTAGAAGCACATCTTAAGGAAAAGTTATGGGAAGATATGGAGGGGTTAATTTAGAGCATTCCATTAACCGAAATTTTTTTATAGGTGAGGATCTTAATGGACATGTTGGTAGGGAGGCAGGACGTTATGCAAGGGCTCATCGTGGTTTTGGGTTTGGGGAGCTCAATAATGAAAGTCAATCTATTATTGATTTCTCCCTCGCATATAACCTCAAGATTGTCAACACTTATTTAAGAATCTGGGGAGCATTTAATAACATATAAGAGTGGAGCCTCCAGGAACAAATTGACTTCTTTTTTGTAAGGAATCTTGATAGAAGATTTTGTACTAACTGCAAAATGATCCTTAGGGATGGCGTGACAGCACAACATAGGATTTTGGTCCTTGATGTGTGTATTAAGTGTATAAAACAAACACGCTAGCAAGTTTTAAACCTAAGAATTAGGTAGTGGCAATTAAAAGGGGAGAAGCGGGAGATTTTTAAGAGAACTCTTTTGGAGGGGGGGGGGAGAGTGGGGATTACAAAGAAATCCTAATATCATGTGGGAGAATTTGTCTAAAAATGTCCATAAGGTTGCTAAACCAATTTTGGGAGAATCAAGAGGTTTTGGTTGGCAAGATAAGAAGACTTGGTGGTGGGATGAGATTGTTCAAGAGAAAGTCAAGAATAATAAAGATTCTTTGAAACTGATAAACTTGTGTCATAATGCTGAAAATTGGGAAATGTATCGTTTGGCTAAAAAGGAGACAAGAAGGTAGTGAGTGAAGCTCGTAATAAAGCATATAAGGATTTTTATAAGGAGTTAGAGACAAAGGCAGGAGAGTGTAAGATTTACAAGATCATAAAGAATAAGGAGAGAAAATCGAAAGACTTGGACATATTGAGGTGTATAAAGGACGAAGAAGGTAAAGTTATGGTGATTGATGGAGACATTGAGAATAAGTGGGAAGCCTATTTTAATAAGTTGTTCAATGATGGAAGGGGATAGTCGACTTTTGACTTGGAAGCATCGACAACTTGAGAAGGTGATCTCAATTTGTCATTTCATCGTAAGATTCAAGTTGGTGAGGTTAAGGAAGCTCTTAAGAAAATGGAAAATGGTAAAGTTGTTGGGCCTAATGATATTCTTATTTGTTTAGTGTGGATATTCTTATTGAGCTTTTCAAAGATGAGATCCTTAAATGCATGCTTTTTGCCCATGATATAGTT
Source organism: Acacia acuminata (assembly GCA_019022655.1). Lineage (NCBI taxonomy): Eukaryota > Viridiplantae > Streptophyta > Magnoliopsida > Fabales > Fabaceae > Acacia > Acacia acuminata. Next base: position 2,760,272 of record JAFJYI010000025.1, on the reverse strand, counting down.
ATGTTGGTTGAATCCAAGGAGAAAATTAATTCTAAACTTGAGGTATAGATACGGACTTTGGAGTTGAAGATCTTTTGTTTGAGTAGGAACAAAACTAATATATGTATTGCAATTTTGATAAGAGACAAGTTATAAGTCAAGTGGAAGTTAAATTGGGGGGCAAGTCATTCCACATGTAACACCCCCAAATTTCTAACAATTATAATAACATAAAATTGCAATAATTTTTATGAATAATTACTGAAATTTAAAATAACCAAATTTGGGAAGTGTTACCGCCGTACTTGTATTGGGACAAGTGCAAGGCTAATTTATTACAATAACATAAATCCAAACTTAAATAAAAATGTTTTATTCAGAGCATAATAATAAAAAAAATAGAATAAAAACTAGTTAGAATTAGTTGAACGTTCTTCCTCACTTCTTCTTACTAGCCCCAACCTTTGGAACCCGTTTCAATCGAAAATCTGCTCCCTCGAAGGATCATCGCGACCCATGAACACAAAAATCGGCAAAGTTTGGTAATCCTAATAAAACACAATTTAAATGGCTCAAATATATTAATCAAATCAAATATATATAATCATATGGTAATTGCATCAAATATTATTCATTATCTTTTTAAATTTATTTAGACCTGGGAAACCCTACCAGTTACAATTAATTAAATTAGCCATAAAATATTTCTTCCTAGTGTGCACACCTCTTCTCAAAGTTACTACTAGTGTTCCGGGAAACCCTACCAGGCACCACTTTGGGAAGAACAAAGATAAGAGTTGCTACTAGTGTTCCGAAAAACCCTAATATATCGGAGGTATAAAGCCTAAGGGTTGTGTTCATCATTTTAGGAGGTACCATCTCAAAGCTATCCTCCCATGATTAAATTATATTTATATATATATATATATTTTAATGAGTGACATATATATTTCAATACCAAAAAAAAAAAAAAAAAAAAAAAAAAAAACGACGCACCCAGTGCACAAAAAAAAAAAAAAAAAAAAAGTACAGATATACATGAAAGGCATATATAAGATTGGAGTACTATTACTTAAGGGCCACGATTTGATGCATATAATAATAATACCTGGTCCAGGGTAATAATGAACCCTGAACATATCTATTATTGTAATTAATCTTAAAACATTATATACGTCCAGAGAAATGAAGGATACATATATATATATATATATGTATATATATATATATATCTCAATCAAAACCGAAAACGCCCAAAGAAACCACGTACGTACAGGGATCATATATTCATTTGTAATAAACTTTTAAAAAGTTAATCGCGCAACTCGAGAAGAAGAAAAATGTATGTGAGGCGTTTTGTTTCCGTAGCCATTCACACTAACCTTAAAAAAAAAAAAAAAAAAAAAAAAAAAAAAAAACCTATATATATACATATACAATTGCATCGACACACTTAGGGGTTTTTCACAAAATCGAGACCGGTGTAACAATTAATTCCTATTGTTCTAGGGATTAGGATTATCTGGTTTCCATTTTTACTAGCCTTCTAGACAAATAATTTGATGCAGAGTACGGAAAGAGGAGCAGTAAAGGAGAAGAGGGGCATTGAGCATTAGCTAGGGTTAGGTTAGGCCTCTATTTATAATTAAAAATTAGGGTTTAGCTATGAGTTGGGCTCTTTAACTATTGCCAATTAATAAATTATAAAACAATACAAATATTATTAAATTCTATATCTTTATTTATGATATTATTGTTGTTGTCATTATCATCATCATTATTAATAATAATTTGAGGTATTACATTCTACCCTCCTTAAAACAAGTTTCGCCCTTGAACCTGAAATAAAATTCACATGTTAATAATAATCACATAACAAGTCACAAAAAAATTTAAATATACAATTATCAAAATTTCAAGGAAATAAATCATTTCTAAAAGACAAAGAAATAACCATTCACTACCCATCTCTCACGTTTTAATTATTATTATTATTATTATTACTATTTTACTCATTCATTTACTTAACTCTGGGGTCTTTAATCCCTTGAGTTAGTATCAAAAGCGAACCCAAGTTGAACCTAGGCTTTGATACCATTTTGTAACACCCCAAAATTTCTAACAATTACAATAACATAAAATTGCAATAATTTTTATGAATAATTACTGAAATTTAAAATAACCAAATTTGAGAAGTGTTACCGCCGCACTTGTACTAGGAAAAATGCAAGGCTAACTTATTACAATAACATAAATCCAAACTTAAATAAAAATGTTTTATTCAGAGCATAATAAAATAAAATAAAATAGAATAAAAACTAGCTAGAATTAATTGAATGTTTTTCCTCACTTCTCTCTGCTAGCTCCAATTTTTGGAACTTATTTCACTGAAAATCTGCTCTCCCGAAGGATCATCGTAGCCCATGAACACAAAAATCAACAAAGCTGGTAATCCTAATAAAACACAATTTAAATGGCTCAAATATATTAATCAAATCAAATATATATAATCATATGGTAATTGCAAGGACGAGCTTGAGAAAAATATTTGGGGAGGCCAAATGTATACTCATTAACCAATTAAAAAGAAAAAATATTTGAGGGCCAAATGTATATTTTTTGGGGCAAATGTATAAATTTTTGGGTCAAACGTATAAAAAAATTTAATGTTCATTAAATGTTTAGGACTTTTTTTTTTGGGGGGGGGGATGACGCCCCCTTGTATACAAAAAGCTCCGTCATTGGGTAATTGCATCAAATATTACTCATTATCTTTTTAAATTTATTTAGACCCGGGAAACCCTACCAGTCTACCCTGTGATCTGGGAAACCTTAATCAAATTGGCCATAAAACATTTCTTCCTAGTATGCACACATCTTCCCAAAGTTAATACTAATGTCCCAGGAAACCCTATTAGACACCACCTTAGGAAGAAGGGATATCATCGATTCAAATCAAATAATATATCGGAAGCATAAAGTCTAAGGATTGTGTTTATCACTTTAGAAGGTACCATCCCAAAGTGGCACATATATTTCAATCACAAAAAAAAAAAAAAAAAAAAAAAAAAAGACGCACCCAGAGCACAAAAAAAAAAAAAAAAAAAAGTATAGATAAGGCATATATAGGATTGAAGTACTATTACTTAAGAGCCACAATTTGATGCATATAGTAATAATACCTGGTCCAGGGTAATAATGAACCCTGAACATATCTATTATTGTAATTAATCTTAAAGCATTATATAGGTCCAGAGAAACGAAGGATATACATACATACATACATATATTTCAATCAAAACCGAAACGCCCAGAGAAACCACGTACGTATAGGGATCATATATTCATTTGCAAAAGACTTTCAAAAAGTTAATCGCGCAATTCAAGAAAAAGAAAGATGTATGTGAGGCGTTTTGTTTCCGTAGCCATTCATGCTAACCAAGAAAAAGAAAACCTATATATATAAATATACAATTGCATCGACACACTTAGGGATTTTTCACAAAATCGAGACCGGGTGTAACAATTAATTTCTATTGTTTCAAGATTAAGATTACCTAGTCTCCATTTTTGTTAGTCTCCTAGAAAAATAATTTGATGCAGAGTACGGAAAGAGGAAGCAGTAGAGGAAAAGAGGGGCATTGAGCGTTAGCTAGGGTAGGCCTCTATTTATAATTAAAAATTAGGGTTTAGTTATGGGTTGGGCTCTTTAACTATTGCCAATTAATAAATTATAAAATAATACAAACATTATTAAATTCTAAATCTTTATTTACTATATTATTGTTATTATTATTAAATTTTATTATTACTATATTATTGTTATTGTTGTTGTTATCATCATCATCATCATCATCATCATCATTATTATTATTATTAATCTAGGGTATTACACCACAAGTGACAAAGTTTAGATATTAGGGTTCAATTATGCAACAATATGGTGAAATTGATGGAGATGTTAATCATAGAATTTAAAATGGATGGTATAAATGGAGAAAAGCTACTAGAGTTATTTGTGATTAAAAAAGAAAAAGTATCTAATAAGGTAAAAGGGAAGTTTTATTACATTGCTATAAAACCAGCAATGTTATATGGTAGTGAATGTTAGGCTTTAGAGGGACATGATTAATATAAAATGGGGGTAGCGCAAATGAGGATATTGAGATAGATGTGTGATCGTATAAAAAAAAGACAAGATTCATAATGATCATATACACAAACGAGTTGGAGTGGTATCTATTGAGGAGAAAATGGTAGAAAATCGTTTAGGGTGGTTTGAACATGTTCAAAGAATGCCATTGAACATTTGAGTGAATTGGTGAGGAGGGTTGATCAAATAGTATAGAGTCCTGTAAAAAAAGGTCAAGGAAGGTCGAAGTGAATATTCAATTAGGTTATAGAAAGAGATTTCTTAGTTAATAATCTATCTAAAGATCTAGTTTTTTACATAGTATAATGGCATTGTGCAATCCAGTAGCCGATCCCACCTAATGGGATAAAGCTTTGTTCTTTGTTGTATCTATTATCTAAACAAAAATTTACTTGAAAATCTAAAGAAGTTTTTGAACTCAAGTGCGGGTAAATCTTAGAACACCCTCAATAGAGTAGAAAGAAAAAAGGGGAAAAAATGTATACTTGAAATTTCTTGTATCTTTGATAATATACGCAGTCATAAATCCTTTTCTTAATAAAGTTTTTTCTTATATTTTTTGGAACAATATCAACAATTATCAATATATATAGATATATATATTTTTTTTTTTTTTTAAAAAGGTAAAACAAAGCTATTGCATATTTTTTTTGTTTCTTTTGATTTGTGTGCAATTTTCTTGAGAAACTTTTAGATACTAGCGCAATACTTTGCTAAATTCTTCCTCCACAAAAGCGTCAAGATCTCAAGTAAATTAGTTACTGTTTTCTGATGAATACTTTCTGAAAAAGGCCACCGTTTTATGAAAAGGGATAATTTGTTGAGTTCTGTTATCATTCATCAATATGTTTGTAGTTAACAATTGCATTAGATTTTAGGGAAAAATAACAAAATCTGATATACACTCTGTTCATAAAATTCACATTCAGATGAGTAATTTCACTTCCTATTGATGAGTAGGGGAAAAAATCTATTTTTTACAAGAATTTGTCTACCTTACAAAACTCTCTTGACTAATCACTAAGTTGTTAGTCGTTTCTAAACAATGGCTGGTCAACACTCATTCAAGTCAGAAATTATAGTCTCAAAGGACTCTTCTGTGCAAGGAATTGTGAGGCCACCCATTGGATGATCATAACCAAACTCTTGTTCAGTTTGACTCAACAAGTCTTGAAATTAAGGTTGATTCAAGTATGCAACAGGAATTGTAAACCTTTTCATTTTGTCCCCAACATAAACTACAAGATAGCCCTTGGGAACATTAACTCCTTTTGAAGATTCAAGATTTGTTGAAAAGGAAGGCCCTGTTTGTTATGCTGAAGATTTAGGGAGGGGAGGGAAGATTCATCATCTTCCTTACAAAAACCTGTTTGGATGCTCCATCTTCCCAGAACCAATCTTCCGGCGGCTCACCATCTTCCTTGATTCATGGGAAGGTGGCTTCCCTCCATTTTTGGATGGAAACTGATCTTCCCTCGGGAAGATTCCAAATAACCCTCTTCTTCTTCTTCAATCCAACTGTCATCCTTCGCGCCGCCACTATCACTTCCTCCTCCTTCTGCAAATCCCGCCGTCCCTTCTTCTTCTGCGTGTCACTGTTGTGGGTTGCAAGGATGAAGAAGATCTGAAATTTGTGTGTGTCTGTGTGTGTGTGTGCTGCTGTTGAGTGTTGCACGGATGAAGAAGATCTAAAAAAATTTTGTGTGTGTGTGCTGTTGTTGGGTGTTGCAGGGATGAAGAAGATCTTTTTTGTGTGTGTGTGTGTGTGTGTGTGTGTGCTGTTGTGGCCGGGTTTGCAGGGATGAAGAGGGGAAGAGTCTTTTTTTTTTTTTTTTTTTTTTTTTTTTTTTTTTTTTTTTTTTTTTTTTTTTTTTTTTTTAGGGTAAGGGATATTTTGGACATTTCAAAGCTTCGATTTTAATTATCGTTTTTTTAAAATTATCATCTTCCATCTCAATTTCTAGTCTACCAAATAGAACACCACTTTTAATTTTCCTCCCAATCTTCCTTTCCTTCCTTAAATCTTTCTCGTAACAAACGGGGCCGAAGCCTTTCTAATTCTAGGTAAACGGAAACCCATGTTTCAATGAGTAGGAAGCTCTTTGTTATGATGCTTTGGTATGAAAAAATTTTGTGTTGCTTCTGAATGCTTGCAAAGATGAATATTTATAGCTAAAAGGATGAGAAGGTAACAGTTGGCTACTTGGATGATTGATGAAGACAAGAACCCAAAACTCAAAAAGAGGCCGCATGCTGTTGTCTTAGAGGCCTTTCTCATCTCAAGGACAATCAAGCACTGTAATTAAACAGATGTGTTTGAAAGGAAGACAGAAACCAATTGCCAGATTTCTAGCTAGTTTGAACCACACTTGTATGTGATTGTACATGAAGTTTGGCCCCAATAGTTGGCAGATAAAATGCTAACAGGAAATAGTTGGCTACATGGACAATTGATGAGGTGGGGCCTGCTGATAAACAAGAGCATGAGAGCTCACAAGAGTTCACATGCTTTTGTCTAGAGGAAGAGAGATACCTATATTAATTGCTAGATTTCTTGCTTGTAAGAACCACAATTTGATGTCTGTTAAATTTTAAGCAGCACCTGTTTAGATTACATGAAGTTCGGCCCCATTAGTTGGCAGAAAACACTCATTGCAATAATTACATTCATATCTTTGGCAAATGATATGAAAGTTAGCCTAACAGTAGGACCAGACTTATAACACTCTCATAAGGAGTTGCTTACAAGTTGATGAACATTGCATTATGGTTCATATTGACAAGAAATTGTGTCATCAATATGATCAAACACATCGGTGGTATTCTGTGTACGGTACAATTGGGTCCTTGAGATAGACCATAGAGACAACACCATGTGACCTCTGGTGAACTTTGAGCCCCTGTCTGCCAATAGGATTTGGTATCATCACATAGAAAATGGTTTTCTACCCTTATCATACCTTTTCATCTATATATATCTTTGGGTTCAAGCATTCAGAAGCAACACAAAAAACTCCATCTTCTTCCTTTATCTACAAAGCTATACAAACTTTTCTCTTCTTGAAAAATAATGGGTTTTCGTCTACCCGGAATTAGAAGGTCCTCTTTATTTTCAAGGAACCTTGCCTCTTCAGAAGGAGTTGACGTGCCGAAGGGCTATCTTGCAGTCTGTTGGAGAGAAAATGAAGAGGTTTGTGATTCCCATATCACACTTGAACCAGCCTGCATTTCAAGATTTGCTGAGTCAAGCAGAGGAAGAATTTGGTTATCATCATCCAATGGGTGGGCTCACAATTCCCTACACTGAAGAGGCCTTTGAGAATGTAACTTCCTCCTTGAATGGCTGCTGACAAGTTATTGTTCTGATTTCAGTTATGACTAACATAGATTAGTGGTTAGTCGAAACAATTTTGTAGTGTAAACAAATTCTTATGATGTAATGATTTTTCCTGACATTCTTGGGGAGGAAAAGTGACCATTTCAATGAGAAATATATGAACAGAGATTTTAGTTCTCTTTTATTTCTCAAGCAAACATCTCTAAGCTCTAAACATTGGTGGTATTAAGCAGTTAAAAACTGATGATGAATAATAACTCAATATACTCTTTTTCACAAGGTTATGATCTCTTTTAATTTCTCACGTCAAGCCTGTCAAGTTTCTCAAATATATCTTTCACCTAAACAATAATTTAGTATGAATCCTAAAGAGGCTTATGCATTAAATTACATGCAAATCTTAGAATATTCTCAGTAGAAATACAAAAGAAAAAGTTGTTGGACTTAGAAATATTCTTTGTATTTCATCATACCGAAACATTATGGTAAAACTATAAATACAACTTCTCTACTAGGTACTCTTATTCAATAAAGGTAGTGATGGAATTAATCGCATTTGAAAGAATCTACCATGCTTTAATATTGGTTTCTCCGAGATCCATATGGGCCAACTCTAATTAGTGCGTTGGAATTCAAAACTGTCATGTAAAATGACATGATGAGATCTTATTTTCATCTATGAAATAATTATACAATCTCATCCGAATCCAGAAAGAAGTTGTGGTATTCTTTTTATATCATGCGAAAGGAGTTTGGGGATCTTATTTATATTATATGATTTATAGGGTCTAGTTACCAGGTTCTGTTTGACCTTTTCTTGTATATCTTATTATCCATCCACTTATAAATTCTGTATCATTCATCAATACGTTTGCAGTTAACAACTGAATTAGAGTGAAAGGGGAAATAACAAAATCTGACATGAATTCTTTTCATTCACATTCTGATGAGTAATATCACTTCCCATTGATGGGTAAAGGAAAAAATAGCTACTTTACAAAACTCTCTTGACTAATCACTAAGTTGTTAGTCTTATCTAAACAATGGCTTTTCAACACTCATTCAAGCCAGAAATTATATTCTCAAAGGACTCTTCAGTGCAAGGAATTGTGAGCCCGCCCATTGGATGATCAAAACCAAACTCTTCTTCAGCTTGACTCAACAAGTCTTGAAATGAAGTTTGATTCAAGTATGCTACAGGAATCAAAAACCTCTTCATTTTGTCCCCAACATATACTGCAAGATAGCCTTTTGGCACATTGACTCCTTTTGAAGATGCAATATTTGCTGAAAAGGAAGCCTTTCTGATTACAGGTAAACGAAAACCCATGTTTCTATAAGTAGGAATTTCACTTTTTGTGAGTAGGAAACTTCTATGTTTTGATGTTCAAGATGGCAAATATTTGTGTTGCTTCTAAGTGCCCACAAAACTGAGTATATATATAGATAAAATGATAAGCAAGAAATAATAGTTGGCAACTTGGATGATTGATGTAGTGGAGCCTACTGGTAATCAAGAGCTTGAGAACGCCACAAGAGCTCACATGCTTTTGTCCAGAGGAAGGGAGAAACCAATATTAATTGCAAGATTTCTAGCTAGTAAGAACCACAACTCGATGTTTGTTAAATTTGAAGCAGCGCCGGTTGAGAGTACATGAAGTTTGGCCCTATTAGTTGGCAGAAAAAGATCTTTGCAATAATTACATTCATATCTTTGGTAAATGACATAACGTTACCGGACTTACAGCATTCTCACGAGGGGTTGCTTACAAGTTTATGAACATTGCATTGTGGTCCATATTTACTCGAAAACACAATGGTTGTATTCTGTGTAGGGTTCTAGTTGGTACTTGAGAGAGACCATAGAGACAACACCATGTGACCTCTTGTGAACTTTCAGCCCCTGTCTGGCAATTGGATTTGGTCTCGTCATAATGAAAATGGTTTTCTACATACCCTTTCATCTATATATACCTATGGGTTCAAGCATTCAGATGCAACACAGAAAACTCCATCCTCAAGCATTCAGAACACAAATCCTTCCTTTATCCATAAAGCTATAGAAACTCTTTTCTTCTTTCAAAAGAATGGGTTTTCGTCTTCCCGGAATTAGAAGGGCCTCTTCATTTTCAAGAAACCATGCGTCTTCGAAAGGAGTTGACGTGCCAAAGGGCTATCTTGCAGTCTATGTTGGAGAGAAAATGAAGAGGTTTGTGATTCCCATATCATACTTAAACCAACCTTCATTTCAAGATTTTCTGAGTCAGGCTGAGGAAGAATTCGGTTATGATCATCCAATGGGTGGGCTCACAATTCCTTGCACTGAAGAGGCCTTTCAGATTGTAACTTCCTGCTTGAATGGCTGCTGAAAAGTTCTTGTTTTGATTTCAACTAAGACTAACATAGATTAGTGATTAGTCAAAGCAATTTTGTATTGTAAACAAATTCTTATGATGTAAAGATTTTTCCTGACACTATTGGGGAGGAAAAGTGACCATTTCAATGAGAACTATATATACAGTGACTTTAGATACCTCTGATTTCTCAAGAGCAAACATCTTTGTGCTCCAAACGTGGGTGGTATTAAGCAGTTAAAAGTTGAAGAATAATAAATCAATATACTCTTTTTCTCAACTTTATGATCTCTTTTAATTTCTACACTCCAGATTTGTCAATTTGGTCAAATATCTCTTTCATCTAAACAAGAATTTACTTACAGAGGATTATGCATTTGTTAGGAAATATATATTATAATTAGTATAGCATACAATTAGAGATTCTAGAGATTAGGGAATCAATTTACATAATGAGTCATTAACTCTCATTAACTCTTGTTCCCTTTCTTGTGTATAAATACCTCATACTACGTACATGAATAAATATACTTTTTAGATTATATTTCTCTCTCTCTCTCTCTGGTTCTACATGGTATCGGAGCTTTAGGTTCGATTTTTTTTCCGCTACTATTTTTGTTTCTGTTTGGCGACACAGAGAAAGGGGGAGGGTTCATTCACGTTCTAGTCTAGGCCGTTTATAGCTCCACGTGCCGGCTCATCGTTCTCAGGGGGGCCCGATCGGCGGAACCCCGCCGGCCGCTCTCCATTCCGACCGTGCATGGTGTCTCACGCGCCACCCTGAGCTCCGCCGCGTTTTCCACGCGCCGGCGCGTGAAGGAGTTTTCCGGTGAGTTTTTCGTCGCCGTTTTCTGTTTCGGGATCGACTCACTGATTCCGGTTAGACCCAGGTGATTTCATGCTCATATCTTGTGTTTTCGCCATCGGGTTTGTTGGGTTTGCTTGCTGGTTGCTCTGCTTCAAGTTTACAGAGGTGCCATTTCATGTTTCTGGTGGTTCTTTGGTCCTTGCGTGACCCCTCATTGCTGCTTTGCATTGTTTCTACTGCTTAGTGGTTTCCTGCTGGCCTTTATTTCTTGGTCGTTCGTCAGCACTGATTTGCCTTTAGCAGGTGGTTTGTTGGTTCTCTAGTTGTTGTTTTCTTTGGCTTCAACACAAGACGTTTCCAAGGGTGTAAGTGTATCTTGGTTTTGTGAAGATTTGTTTCATGGTGGAGTTAGTATTTGGCTCCTTCTGTGTTGTTTAGTCCAATACAAGGTTCATTGGTCTCTTTAGTGGCTGGTGCTCTTGCTCGGAGAGTGTGTGTTGGTTGCACTCTTGATTATTTGTTGTTTGGTACTTCCTCCATTGCTTGTTGTGGAGCTCAACTTGCTCCTAGTGAGGCCCGATGGCTGCATCTACGTCTAGCTCTTCCATTACTCTCGGTCCAGGTAATATTGCCTCCAGTTTTGCTACTTCTTCCTCGAAGTGGATCATCGATTCCGGTGCTACTAATCATATGACAAGTAACCACCATTTGTTTTCCGCGTATGCGCCTTATGACAATCCTTCTAGTATAACAATTGCCAACGGTTCTTATTCTCGTGTTCTTGGCTCTGGCACTGCCCAACCTACCCCGTTTGTTTCCTTATCCCATGTCCTTAATGTCCCTGACCTTGCATTTAATCTTTTGCCTCCTAGCAAACTCACCCGACAATCAAACTGCTTCATTACTTTCTTTCCTGACCATTTTTTGATTCAGGATCTCACAACGAAGCGAGTTATTGGTAGGGGCTATGAATCTGGTGGCCATTACTTCCTTGAGGATTAGGTACCACGTTCAGTTGCTTGTTCTGGTGGTTCGTCCCCTTTTGACATTCATTGTCATTTAGGTCATGTGTCTTTGTCTTCTTTAAAGAGGATATATCCTCAGTTCCATCATTTGTCATCTTTAGAATGTGAGTCATGCCAGTTTACTAAACATCATCGTGTTCATTTAGCACCTCGCATTAATAAACGAGCTGCGTCTCCGTTTAATTTAGTCCATTCTGATGTTTGGGGTCCATGTCATGTCGAGTCTAAACCTGGTTTTCGGTACTTTGTTACTTTTGTTGATGATTTCTCTCGTACCACCTGGCTCTATTTAATGAAAAATCGTTCCGAGTTGTTTTCTCACTTTTGCCATTTCTGTGCCGAAATCAAAACTCAGTTTGGTGTATCTGTCAAAGCCTTACGGAGTGACAATGCCAAGGAATATTTTTCTGCCCAATTTCAAACCTATATGCTCCAACATGGCATACTTCATCAGTCCTCCTGTCCAGATACACCAGCTGAAAATGGTGTTGCAGAACGTAAGAACCGACACTTATTATAAGTTGCTCGGGCTCTCATGTTTTAAATGAATGTTCCTAAGCCCTTTTAGGCTGATGCCCTGTCTACTACGTGCTTCCTTATTAATCGTATGTCCTCTCCTATCCTCAATGGTGCCACTTCATACACCACCTTGTTTCCTTCAAAACCCCTATTTCCTGTTGATCCTAGAATCTTTGGTTGTGTCTGCTTTGTTCGTGATGTTCATCCCACTGTTACCAAACTTGATCCCAAGTCTCTTAAGTATGTCTTCCTTGGGTATTATAGGGTTCAGAAGGGTTATCGGTGCTATTCTCCCACACTTCGGTGTTATCTTGTGTTTATAGATGTCACATTTCATGAGTCAACTTTGTTTTTCCTATCTTCAATCCACCTCCATCTCCTGTGTCTACCGATGACAACTCTGACATTCTTGATGATCTCTTGGTCTATACAGTTCAGTTACCACCAGTACAAGCATCTGACTCGGCACCTGCTAAACCACCAATTTATCATGTTTATCGGAAACGCCCTAGGGCGAGTAATGTTGTCGATCAGGTTCATGACCCACCAGTGACTGCTTCAATGTCTGATCCCGCATCGGTTCCTTCAACTCCTACCTCTGAACCGGCACCAGTGCTTGATATTCTTGATCCTTCCGCTTCTACCTCTGAACCAGACACAGCGTCTGATACTTCTGATGACTTGCCTATTGCCTTACGCAAAGGTAAGCGTACTTGCACTTATCCTATTTCTTCCTTTGTTTCCTATGACCATTTGTCTCCTCCATCATGTTCCTTCATAGCATCCTTAGACTCTCTCACCGTTCCCACTACTCTCCAACAAGCCTTGCCCCATCCCGGTTGGCGTGCTGCGATGGAAGATGAAATGGTGGCCCTTGATAAGGCCGGTACGTGGAATCTCGTTGATTTGCCTCTTGGCAAGAAGGCTATCAGGTGTAAGTGGGTGTTCACGATCAAAACAAAAGCTGATGGTGCCTTGGAATGTTTGAAAGCTCGATTGGTTGCCAAGGGTTATGCTCAGACCTATGGTGTTGACTATTTGGAAACCTTCTCTCCTGTGGCAAAATTGTCCTCTGTTCGTCTTTTCATTTCTATGGCAGCCAATTATGGTTGGGATCTTCATCAGTTGGATGTTAAGAATGCGTTCTTGAATGGTGATCTTCTTGAAGAAATATACATAGAGCAACCACCTAGTTTTGTTGCTCAGGGTGGGAAGGTATGCCATCTTCAAAAGTCTTTATATGGCTTGAATCAGAGCCCTCGTGCTTGGTTTGACAGGTTTAGCTCCGTGGTTAAGAAGTTTGGTCTGAATCAGAGTAAACGTGACCATTCTGTGTTTTATCAGCAGACAGATGCTGGCATGATTCTGTTAGTAGTATATGTTGATGATATTGTTATTACGGGTAGCAATGCTTCGGGAATCTCATTACTTAAGGCCTTTCTTAATTCTCATTTCCAAACAAAGGATTTGGGTCCATTAAAATACTTTCTTGGGATAGAGGTTATGAGAAGTAAGAGAGGCATCCTTTTGACACAGAGGAAATATGTTCTTGATCTATTAAAAGAAACCGGGAAACTTGGAGCAGCACCAAGTAGTTTTCCCATGATTCCTAATCCCTTCTTGGATATTGATGACAGCATACCGTTTGATGAGCTACCTGAGGATGTAAGAAAGAAGGTTGATCCAAATAAAATCAAGCCGTTTGCTTATCCTGAGAGATATCATAGATTAATTGGGAAATTGAACTATCTCACGGTAACTCGCCCTGATGTGACTTTTCCAGTTAGTGTACTTAGTCAATTCATGACTGCACCAACCGTTGCTCAGTGGGAAGCTTTGGAGCATGTCTTACATTACTTAAAGGGCTCACCTGGTCGTGGTGTACTCTATACGAATCATGACCACAGTAAGATTGAATGTTTTTGTGATGCAGATCATGCGGGGTCAAAGGCTACCAGAAGATCCACCACGAGATATTGTGTGTTTGTGGGTGGAAATTTAGTATCATGGAGGAGTAAGAAGCAAGATGTGGTTTCTAGTCTAGTGCAGAAGTTGAGTATAGAGCCATGGCTCAATCAACACAGGAAATTGTATGGATTCACCAGTTAATGAAGGAGGTTGGTCTTGTCACGTCATTACCCGCGAAGTTATGGTGTGATAATAAAGCTGCCCTACACATAGCCTCCAACTCTGTGTTTCATGAACGTACGAAACACATTGAGATTGATTGTCACTTTGTACGTGATAAGATCAAGGAAAACTTTATTTCTATAGGGCATGTGTGGTCTAGTGACCAATTGGCTGACCTTTTGACTAAGGCCTTAAATAGGACTCGGGTAGACTATCTTTGTAACAAGTTGGGCTTGATTAACATCTATGCTCCAACTTGAGGGGGAGTGTTAGGAAATATAAATTATAATTAGTATAGCATACAATTAGGGATTCTAGAGATTAGGGAATCAATCTACATAATGAGTCATTAACTCTCTTGTTCCTTTTCTTGTGTATAAATACCTCATACTACGTACATGAATAAATATACTTTTCAGATTATATTTTTCTCTCTCTCTCTCTCTGGTTCTACAGCATTAAATTACAGGTAAATCTTAGAATACTTTCAACCCTAAACGGTATGGTAAAAACTAAAACTATGAGAGACTACCATGCTTTAGTATTGTCCTCTCTGAGATCTTGTACCATCTTAAGCCAGAAAAAAGTGAATAACATATAAGTTCCACATTTAGCTATAGCCACTCGTTTCTAGATTTCATGATGAATGGTTCCTTTTTTCATAGGCAGTTAGGCATTCTTTTATCATATGCAAGGGTTTAGAAATCTTATTTACATTATTATGCTTTATAGGGTCTAGTTACCAGGTTCTGTTTCGAGCTTTTCTTGTATCTCTTGCCATCAATCCAATTATAAATCCTTTTTTAATAGTTTTTCCTTATATTTTTTGATACAATCAATCATCAGCACATAAAAAAACTAAAACAAAGCTGTTATGTATTTATTGTTTCTTTTTATTTGAGTGGAATTTTCTCAATAAACTTTGAGATGCCTGAACAATATTAAATCCATCTCTCTTCAAAAGCCTTAAGATCCCAAGTAAATTATTCACTGGTTCTAAGGAATACTTTATATGAAAAGGGCCATTATTATATGAACAGAAACAGTGTGTTTAGTTCTGTTATCACTTATCAATACGTTATTGTTAACAATTGAATTGGATTTAAGGGAAAAATAACAAAATATGATATAAACTCTATTCATAAAATTCACATTCAGATGAGTAATTTCACTTCCCATTGATGGGTAAGGGAAAAAAGAATCTCTTTTTCACAAGAATTTGCCTACTTTATGAAACTCTCTTGACTAGTCACTAAATTGTTAGTCTTATCTAAATAATAGATTGCCAACAGTCATTCAATCCAGAAATTATATTCTCAAAGGACTCTTCTGAGCAAGGAATTGTCAGGCCACCCATTGGATGATCATAACCAAACTCTTCTTCAGCTTGACTTAACAAGCCTTGGAATGAAGGTTGATTCAAGTACGCTACAGGAATCAAAAACCTCTTCACTTTGTCACCAACATAAACTGCAAGATAGCCCTTTGGCACATTGACTCCTTTTGAAGATCCAAGGTTTGCTGAAAAGGAAGCCTTTCTGGTTCCAAGTAAACGGAAACCCCTTTTTCTATGAGTAGGAAGCTCTTTGTTTTGATGCTTTAGTATGGGAAAATTTTGTGTTGCTTCTGAATGCTTGCAAAAACGAGTATATATAGCTAAAAGGATGAGGAGGAAATAGTTGGCTACTTGGATGATTGAAGAAGTGGTGTCTCTTGGAAGATAAGAGCTCAAAACTCACAAAGAGGTCACATGCTGTTGTCTTGGATTATTTGAGGACCAGGAAAAACAGGAAACTGTTGTTTTGAATTGCTATTTGGTGAAGAATAAGTGAATGATTTTAAAGGATTTTATGGGAAGTATTTGATACTTCAAAAGTTCTACAGACACAAGCCTAAAAGATCACATGATGCTGTCTTTAATGTCTTTATCAAAGACAATAAAATTTGTGAGACTAAAAGGCCCACTTTTATGATAGACATCTTTAAGAGCAAGGACTTTCCGTATTGATCCGGCAACTGTTAACATGGACCAGAAAATTCAGAAAAGGCCTATAAATTGTTGGAAAAATTTTGTTTTAAGAAAATTGTTATCTTGTAGGCCATTAAAATGAGATGTAACTAAGAAGCCTAAGCATGAAGCATCACATGGTACTGTCTTTAATCTCTTAATCATATGTCAACAGAGAAGTGAGACTGCTTGCCCCTGTTTCTTGCAAAATAGTCAAGATTATGTTATAGTTTGAAGTGAATTCATACAAAATATTTTGAATTTTATAAGTGAATTACACAAATTAATACTTCATATTTCAGTCACTTGAGGAATAGATTACGGCAGCAGTTATAGCAAATGTAAGGTAGACTTGTCTAATTTGTCAAATGTAACACATAAATAATGTTTCATGATTTGGTGTTATTTATTTATTAGTTGAATTCCAATGTTCAGGAATCAAGATATAAACTGACTTAATTGGCTTTTGAAGGCTTTTTGACCCTTTTGCCCTTAATTAATTAATTAATAATCAAAATGCCCCTGTGTAAAACCGTATCACCCTTCTGCCCCTGTTTAATCGATTACAATCCGATATGTAGTCGACTAAACAGTGCCAAATTTTTTTTTATGTTTTCCCATGATGTAATCGACTAAGCTATAGTACTTAGTCGATTACGTCACGCCAAATCTGTTTTTTTTTTAATCCCATTTGGGGCAAATCGGAACCCTTATCACAAATATACCCCTTTTTCCCCTCAATGCTATCTCTTTTCTCATTTTTAGTGTGACCCATCAAAGTGTAATATCATCCCACCTTGTTCAAAGTATTATTGTTGTGTAATCATTGTAGTTTCACTTTGTTAATTTTTTTTTTTTTTTTTTGTAAAACCTAAAACCCACCCTTTTGCAACTCCCAATTTCTGGTGTGAAGGATGAGTTCAAGTTCAAACACACACGTTACTGTAATCTACCATAGTGGAAGGCATTTTGAAGGTCTCGATGGTGTTCAATTTGAAGGAAAAACAAAAATGATGAAAATCAAATAGGGCACTATGTATAACGAGCTCAAAGAAAGAATTTACCGAAAATTGGGGCTACATGGCAGCCATTGCATTCATCGGTTGATTGTCATATACTACATTAGTAATGATGTATGTGATAATGAAGACGTAGAGTGTATCATAGATGCATTTGCTAATCGGAAATCACAAAAATTTATTGAGATATATGTTGAGCTTGAATCTGGTAAATCATCATTGTACCCATGCGCACAAGATCTCATGCACGTTATTGAGATTACAATAACGTGCGTGTTTGAACTTGAACTCATCCTTCACACCAGAAATTGGGAGCTGCAAAAGGGTGGGTTTCAGGTTTTACAACAACAAAAAAAAAGATTAACAAAGTGAAACTACAATGATTACACAACAATAATACTTTGAACAAGGTGAGATGGTATTACACTTTTATGGGTCTCACTAAAAATGAGAAAAGAGATAGCATTGGTTGGGGGGGGGGGGGGGGGGGGTACATTAATGATAAGGGTTCCGATTTGCCCTAAAAAAAAACAGATCTATTGATGTAATCGACTAACTTAGTCAATTACATCACGGAAAACATTTAAAAAAAAAAAACATTGGATTGGCATTTAGTCGACTACATATCGATTGTAATCGACTAAACAGGGGCAAAAGGGTGATATGGTTTCACATAGGAGCATTTTGGTTATTAATTAATTAATTAAGAGCAAAAGGGTCTAAAAGCCGGCTTTTGAATGCTGTGATGAATTAAATTATAGATAGGTGGGGCTTTAAGACACTTAAGAGGTCACATGGCTTTGTCTCAGAAGTCCTTATAAAAGGGATACCATTAGGAAATCATGCCCCAGCTAGAGAAAGACATGACACCAAAGTTATTTTTTTTGGAAATTTGAAAGAGAAATAGCAAAAGATATGTGAAGCTTTGAAACCAATTATTGTTTATCCAATTGAATGAAAAACTTCTTATGTTTCCAACATGTTCTAACATCTCTTTTTTCCATCTTGGTATGTCAACTGACTGATAGCTAACAGCATTAAATCATGCAAACTAAACTATGTGCCTAATGTGCTAGAAGATACTGCTTTTCTGTCAATAGCTATCATAGCACTTGAAACCACCTTCGCATGTTATATAGTTCAAGACCTAAAATTTTGAAGAGATGGAGATTCTCTCAGTTTTCTCTGTACTTTTTACAGTCATAATAAAGCAAAATGAAATATAACGAATTTGGTGATTAAAATATTAGATGGGTTCATATCGGAGTACACAGTCAACAGAATGTCCAGTACAATTATCATTCATCATTGTTCAATAGCTCAATACCTTTGATGTTAAGAATTGAATGAAATTTAAGGGAATATAACATAAATTGATTTAAACTAATTTCACAAAATTCACATTCAAATCGGTAATTTCACTTCCCATTGATGGCAAGGGAAAAAGAATTTCTACATTACAAGAATTTGCCTACTTTAAACTCTCTTGACTAATCACTAATTTGTTAGTCTTATCTAAATAATAGATTGTCAACAATCATTCAAGCCAGAAATTATATTCTCAAAGGACTCTTCTGTGCAAGGAATTGTCAGGCCACCCATTGGATGATCATAACCAAACTCTTCTTCAGCTTGACTTAACAAGTCTTGAAATGAAGGTTGATTCAAGTATGCTACAGGAATAAAAACCTCTTCACTTTGTCACCAACACAAACTGCAACATAGCCCTTTGGCACATGGACTCCTTTTGAAGATGCAAGGTTTACTGAAAAAGAAGCCTTTCTGATTCCAAGTAAAGGAAACCCCGTTGCTTTTTCTATTTCTTTGTGTAGGAAGCATGTCTGTTTTGATGATTTAGGATGACAAAAATTTCGTTGCTTCAGAATGCTTGCAAATATGAGAATATATAAATAACTAGGAAATAGTTGGCTACATGGATGATTGATAAAGTGGGGTCTATTGGCAGACAAGAGCTCAAAACAAATGCTGTTGTCTTAAAGGTCTTTCTATTGTCAAGAAAAATCAAACACCTTACTTGAATTTCCTGATTTCTATCTAGTGGGAACCACACTTTTATGTTCATGAAATTTTAAGCATCACCTTGTGAGAGTGCATGAAGTTTGGCCCCATTAGTTGGCAGAAAAAATCTCTGGAGGACTCTCACGAGGACGTGCTTACAAGTTGGTAGACTCAAATTGTGGTTAATACTGACTAAAAAATCATGTAATTAATGTGATCAAACGCATTAGTTGTATTGTCTGTAGGATACTAGTTGGCCCTTGAGAAAGACGTCAGAGACAACATCATGTGCCCTCTTATGAGCTATGAGCCCGTCTGCCGATAGGATCTAGTCTCATCACTAGCCAATGGTTTTCTACTAGCCCTTTCATCTATATATAGACACAAGGGTTAAAGCTTTCAGAAGCAAAACAGATATCTCCATCCTGAAGCAATTAGAACACAAAGCCTTCCTTTATCCACAAAGCTATAGAAACTTTTCTCTTCTTAAAAAACAATGGGTTTTCGTCTACCTGGAATTAGAAGGGCCTCTTCATTTTCAAGAAACCTTGCATCTTCAAAAGGAGTTGATGTTCCAAAGGGCTTTCTTGCAGTCTATGTTGGAGAGAAGATGAAGAGGTTTGTCATTCCCATATCATACTTGAACCAACCTTCATTTCAAGACTTGTTGAGTCAATCTGAGGAAGAATTTGGTTATGGTCATCCAATGGGTGGCCTCACAATTCCTTGCACTGAAGAGGCTTTTGAGAATATAACTTCCTGCTTGAATAGCTACTGACAAGTTCTTGCTTTTATTTCAATTATGACTAACATAGATTAGTGATTAGTGAAAACAATTTTGTAGTGTGAATAAATTCTTATGATGTAAAGATTTCCTACCATTCTTGGGGAGGAAAAGTGGCCATTTCAATGAGAAATATATTAACATTGGCACTATTTAGCTGTTCAACTCAATATAATCTTTTTTATAAGGTTATGATCTCTTCTAATTTCTAAACTTTAGATTTGTCAAGTTTCACAAACACATCTTTTGTCTAAACAATAATTTATTTCGAATCCTGAAGAGGCTTCTGCACCAACTTCTTGTGTTATTATTTGAAACCAATTTTTGTTTATGCATCTGTATATCTACTGAGAGCTGCCAGCACTAAATCAGTTACTTTTCACAATTTTCACATGATATATAGTTCAAGGCCTAAAATTTTGAAGAAATAGAGATTCAAGACCTAAAATTTTGTTTTACAGGCATAATAAAAAAAGAGGAAATATTATTAATGAATTTGGTTATGTCAGAGTACACAGCCAATAAGTTATAACAAGCTCATGTGATACTAAACGATGATGTTCTGCTAAGAGATTTGAATTATCATTTAACATATAAGGATAGAGAGATTACTAATAAGTTATTTAAGTTCTATCTGGTGATGATATATGGAAACAAGTGAATTACAGGCTATGAAATCCAGAAAAAGTGGCTATGGCTAAGAGAAGAAATTTGATAGCGATCCTAATCCTAATCCCTATAGATTAGTTTATTCTAGGAAGAATAAGCGTCTTAAAATAAATTAGGAATCAACTTATTTTAATTATCTTTTATTATTCATTTTATTGAGTCTGTTTTAATATCTTTTATCATTTATTATTATCTTTAGAAAATAAGTAATCTATCACAACTAGATAGATTTAGTTGTTAGGATTTATTGCTTATCTGTTTGGATTTCATAGAGTCGCTCTCAAACCTAGTCCTATTTATTGGCTCTTAGCCTATGAATAACATCATCAAATATTTTAGAGAGTAATCACCGGAGTGTTCTCCTGGGCTTTATTAATTAGCTAAGCTTCGATTCTCGCTTCCCTAGTTACTAAAGAGACGGCAATGTTCACATTGAATTAGTAAGAGTCTTACTAATTCATCAGATCAGAGTTTACTTTATCATTGCAAGTCCCTTACCCGTACGTGAACCTTAACATTTGGCATCAGAGCAAAAACGATCCAGAAATCCACAATGGTGTCTACACGTTCCTCATCTCAACCTGAGGAAAATCCCCTCGCCTCAGCCGCCGACCCACTCGCTGCCATAGCCGCTCGCCTGGAGTCACTCGACGAACTGCGAGAAAAAGTCTCCGCATTGGAGGCGCGTGCCAATCGCCAACCACGAGACAAAGACAAGGCCAGAGACTTCACCGACGACAGCGACGGTGAAACTGAGGGCCACCACCATCGCTCTCGTCGTCCATACGCCAAAATCGATTTTCCCAAATTTGATGGCGGAGATCCACGTGGCTGGTTCTTGAAAGCAGAAAAATTCTTCAATTACTATAATACTCCCGACGCTGACAAAGTCGATGTGGCTGCATTATACTTCGAAGGAGACGCCTTAGACTTGTTCGCATGGCTGAATTCTCAACGCCCAATGCGTTACTGGCCTGATCTCGTCACCGCCTTAGAAGAACACTTTGGGCCCCCTGAATTCCTCAACCCAAATGAGCATTTGTGTCAAATTCAACAGACCGGTACAGTGCAAGCATACCGACAGGAATGGGCTAAACGTGTCTCTCGCGTGTCTAATTGGCCCGAACATTGCCTTCTCGGCGTTTTCTTGACAGGCTTAAATGAGGATCTGCGTTCAGACGTCCGCCTCCACAAACCGAGAACCGTTTACAGGGCTGCAAGCTTAGCCCTAGAGTTCGAACAGCAACTAACCATTACTCGCCGCCCTAAGCAAGCTGTTTCAGGAACGCTGCTCAAACCGCCGACGTCAAATCCTCCAGCCACATCATCACGCGATGGTTATCAATACCCAAATCGGGTCACTCCCTCATCCAACACCTTCAAATACCCGACGCCATCAAGTGCAGCATCTTCCTCTCCCCTTATCAACAATCGAACCACCGCTGGGGACGCCGAACGCCAACGCCGAAGAGAACGTGGCTTATGTTTCCGGTGCGCTGAACCATTCCGCCCAGGCCATCGGTGTGCCGCGGCTTCCTTCTCACTCCTGGAAGTCGATGAGGACGGCAACCCACTGGAGGATCAGATCGAAGGCACAGATGAACATGCGCAGGGAGAAGACGAGCCACTTGTGTCATTTAATGTCATCTTGGGGTCTCCATCGGCTACCACAATGAAATTAAGGGGATCACTCCAGGGCAAATCTGTCTTATTAATGGTAGATAGTGGGTCCACCCACAACTTTATTTCCCACAAGTTGATTCAAGAACTTGGCATACCTATGGTGACTGTTCCCCACTTTGGCGTTCAGATAGGAGATAGCAGTATAATCAGATGCAATCAGGTTTGTCAAAATGTAGAAATTCAGCTTAACGGTCTCATTATTAAACAGGATTTCTTCCCTTTCTCCATAGGCGGAGATCTCGTATTGGGTATTAAATGGTTGGCTTCTCTCAACACAGTACAAGCAAATTGGAATGAGATGTTTATAGTTTTCTCAGTTAATGGGAAAAATTATAAATTACAAGGTGAAATTCCAAATCCCTCTCCTCAGGTGTGCCTCCAGAGTTTGGAATTTTACCAGACAGAAACTGCCAAAAAGGCAGCTCTGGACATGACTCAGATCTACTCCAACTTTTCTCCAGTATTTGAAGAACCCAATACCTTACCACCTTCTCGTGGACACTACCATAGGATTCCTTTGCTGCCTGGCTCCATGCCTCCTAATTTACGACCGTATCGTTGCCCTCACTACCAGAAAAATGAGATAGAATCTCAGGTTGACGCATTACTGGCTCGTGGGTTTATTCGACCAAGTTCTAGTCCCTTTGCAAGCCCAGTATTATTGGTTAGCAAGAAAGATGGTACTTGGCGACTGTGTGTTGACTATCGTCGTCTCAACCGGATTACAGTACCCGACAAATATCCTATCCCAAACATTGATGAGCTATTAGATGAGTTGCAGGGTGCAAAATATTTTTCAAAGATCGACCTACGCTCCGGGTATCATCAGATCAGGGTTCTCCCAACCGATGTTCACAAAACTGCATTCCGGACACATTCTGGCCACTATGAGTTCGTCGTTATGCCTTTCGGCCTCACTAACGCCCCGGCTACATTCCAGGCTATCATGAATGACCTATTTCGCCCTTATCTGCGGAAATTTGTGCTTGTCTTTTTTGATGATATCTTGATCTACAGTGCCACGGCCTCAGCTCATTACCAACATCTGGCCATCGTTTTTCGGATGCTTCAACACCATTCTTTCTATGCCAACACTAAGAAGTGCTTCCTCGGGCAAGTTCGAATTGATTATTTAGGTCATATTGTAACCAGTCAAGGAGTTGCCGTAGTACCTGAAAAAATACGGGCAGTTGCTCATTGGCCTACCCCTGCATCTGTCCAGGACTTACGAGGCTTTTTGGGCCTCACAGGTTATTATCGACGATTTGTGAAGAATTATGGTATTATTGCTCGTCCCCTAACTGACCTCACAAAGAAAGATGCTTTTAAGTGGTCTGAGCAAGCTCAATCGGCTTTTGATGACCTCAAGATTGCCCTCACTACTACGCCAGTACTCCATCTCCCTGATTTTCAACAAACTTTCACTGTGGAGTGTGATGCATCCATGGATGGGATTGGAGCCGTTCTTATGCAACAGGGGCACCCCATAGCCTATTTCAGTAAGGGATTCTCATTCTCCAATCGTTTTAAATCTACCTATGACCGTGAGTTGTTAGCATTGGTCCTCTCACTCCAGAAGTGGCGCCATTACCTATTAGGGCATCCGTTTGTGGTGCATACCGATCATTGTAGCTTGAAGCATCTTTTGGATCAGAAGATTGTCACTACTTCTCAACAACGCCTTATGGTCAAATTACTTCCATTTGACTTTACCATTATCTATAAACCTGGTAAAGAGAATCTTGCAGCAGATGCCCTCTCACGACGGCCTCAACAAGTCGATTTCTTTCACATGGTTATTCCCTTGGCTAGCGAATTAGAGGCCTTACCTCAAGCTCTACTCGCCGATCCAGAAACCAGTACCCTCATTACAGCTTTACAGGATAATCCGGCTCATCACCCTCACTTTCACCTAGTGAATGGCAATTTGTTCTACAAGACACGACTGGTCATCCCCAACTTAACCCAGTTACGCGAGAAATTACTAGCAGAAGCTCATGCCACTCCCACCGGGGGACATGGGGTTTTATCAAGACCTTGCAACGACTAAGTGATCAATTGTATTGGCGGGGAATGAAGAATGATGTCAAGTGCTACATCCAACGTTGTCAAACGTGCCAACAGAACAAGTATCAAACCTTAGCACCGGCTGGGCTTCTCCAACCACTTCCCATACCAGTGCGCATTTGGGAGGACATCTCTCTTGATTTCATCACCGGACTTCCCAAATCTAGCGGCTTCAACGTGATTCTTGTTGTCGTTGATCGCCTTAGCAAATACAGCCACTTCATCGCTCTTGCTCATCCATACTCCGCAAAATCAGTTGCGGTCAAATTTTGTCAGGAGATTGTTCGACTGCACGGTATGCCTCGATCCATCGTCTCCGACAGAGACGCTCTTTTTCTCAGTCACTTCTGGCAGGAACTATTTCGTTTGAGCCAGACTCGCTTAAACATGAGCACCGCCTACCATCCACAATCCGACGGACAGACAGAGGTAGTCAACCGTTGCCTTGAAACTTATCTCCGCTGTTTTATACATGAACAGCCATGACATTGGAGTACATTTCTATGTTGGGCGGAATTCTCCTTCAACACCGGTTATCATGCTGCAGCCAACACTACTCCATTCAAAATAGTCTACGGCCGTGATCCTCCTCCATTACTCCCTTATGTGAAGGGGGAGACATCAGTAGCTGAATTGGAAGACCAACTTGAGGCTCGAGATGCCATGCTTCAGGTCTTAAAGGGCAACCTCCTTAAGGCTCAACACCGGATGAAACTACAGGCTGATCAACACCGCAGGGACCTTGAATTTACACCAGGTGATGCGGTGTGGCTAAAAATCCATCCTTACCGCCAGAAATCATTATCTCGCTCCCGCTGTGCGAAACTCTCTCCACGCTTTTATGGCCCATTCACAGTTTTGAGACGTATCGGCAAGGTGGCTTATGAGCTAGAGCTCCCGGCAATGGCCAAGATCCATCCGATCTTCCATGTTTCTCTACTCCGTCCAGCCCCCGGCCTTCAAGCACCTCCACCTCCTCCACCGCTTCCTCTTTCAGTTGATATGGAACTCCTCCTCACCCCCTCCAAGGTACTTCAACATCGCTGGACCCCAGCTAAGCAATTGGAACTCCTACTCCAATGGGAGAACCATACACCAGAGGACGCTACATGGGAAGATTATGACTTGGTCGCTGCTCAATTCCCGGATTTTCGCCTTGAGGACAAGTCGTCTTTCCAAGGGGGGAGAAATGATAGCGATCCTAATCCCTATAGATTAGTTTATTCTAGGAAGAATAAGCGTCTTAAAATAAATTAGGAATCAACTTATTTTAATTATCTTTTATTATTCATTTTATTGAGTCTGTTTTAATATCTTTTATCATTTATTATTATCTTTAGAAAATAAGTAATCTATCACAACTAGATAGATTTAGTTGTTAGGATTTATTGCTTATCTGTTTGGATTTCATAGAGTCGCTCTCTGTAAACCTAGTCCTATTTATTGGCTCTTAGCCTATGAATAACATCATCGAATATTTTAGAGAGTAATCACCGGAGTGTTCTCCTGGGCTTTATTAATTAGCTAAGCTTCAGATTCTGGCTTCCCTAGTTACTAAAGAGACGGCTGTTCACATTGAATTAGTAAGAGTCTTACTAATTCATCAGATCAGAGTTTACTTTATCATTGCAAGTCCCTTACCCGTACGTGAACCTTAACAAAATTATATGTTATTTATAGATTTCAACATTAACTTGAGCTCTAATATCATTTCTTGCATTTTTTGGATGAAAGATGATCTCTTGTCGCATATGATTTACTTTAGTGGCCCAAATACAGCAAAGATGGTTGGTCCCCAAATATCTCAAGCAAAACAACATCAAATGAAAGTTGATTTATTCTTTTCCAATTGATGTTAGATCATCCTTATATTAAACTAAATTACTGGTGAGGGTGAAGAGAGAAATTATACTTTACTTTTTACTATCAAATTAAGTTTTGGAGTAGAAACTATTTAACTCTTTTCTTTTATGTATTTTATAGAAAGAATATCCTACGATTTGCTGCAAAAGCCTTAAAACCCCAAATAAATCATTGTTTGGATCCTAACAAATAAAAGCTATGTACAAGCAATTCAACTATTCCAAATTGTAGAAAATACAAACACTGTTTTTTAAAAATGAAAAAGAACATCTTTTCAACAACATTCAACAGCTTAATACCTTTGGTCGTAAGAGTCGGATGAGATTTGAGGGGAGGTATTAACTATTTCATATTAGATGAGTGTTTTCCTTTTCCAATAAAAAGGAATCGGAAAAATCCTATGCAAAATTGTTTTACTGTGCATGTATACAAAATTGTATTAACTATTTCATAAGAACTTTCCTACTTTACAAAATTGTGTTGACTAGCCAATGATCACTGAGCTGCCAATCTGATCTAAACAATAGCTTGTTAGCACTTATTCAAGCCAGGAATTATAATCTCAAAAGAATCTTCAGGGCAAGGAATTGTGATGCCGCCCATTGAATGATCATAACCAAATTCTTCTTCAAGAAAGTCTTGGAATGAAGGTTGGTTCAAGCATGCTATGGGAATCACAAATCTCTCCATTTTCTCCCCAACATACACTGCAAGATATCCTTTTGGCACATCACCACCTTTTGCAGATGTAAGGTTTGCTGAAAAGGAGGCCCTTCTAATACCAGGTAAGCGAAAACCCATTGCTTTATGTGTTATGATGAGAAGGGAATAAAATGGCTATGCTTATGAGGAGAAAGGATTTTGAGTTTTGATCCTTTAGGATGTCAAGAAGTTTTATAGGATTTTGAGTTTTGATCCTTTAGGATGTGAACAAGTTTTGATGCTTTAGAATGCTTGGCAAAATGAGAGTATATAGCTAACTGGGAAATAGTTGGCTACTCCCATGATTGATGAAGTGCGGTCTATTGGCCGACAATAGCTCCAAACTTATAAGAGGTCACATGTTGTTTTCTTAGAGGTCTTCTAATCTCAAGAAAAATCAAGAACTATACTTGAAATAAAACTGACGTGTTTCAAAGGAAGAGAGAAACCTATACGAATTTCCTGATTTCTGTCCAGTGCGAACCACACGTTTATGTTCATGAAATCTTAAGCAGCACCTTGTGAGAGTACATGAAGTTTGGCCCTATTAGTTGGCAGAAAAAAACTCTGGAGCACTCTCATGAGGACTTGCTTACAAGATGGTGGACATGAAATTGTGGTTCATACTGACTAAAAAATCATGTAATTAATCTGATCAAACACATTAGTTGTCTTGTCTGTAGGGTACTATTTAGTCCTTGAGAAAGACCTCAGAGACAACATTATGTGGCTTCTTGTGAGATTTGAGGCCCTGTCTGCTGAGGGGATGTAGTCTCATCATTAGGAATTGGTTTTCTAATCTAGTCTCATCATTAGGAAATAGTTTTCTAAGAGCCCTTTCACGTATGTATAAGGGTTCAAGCATTCAGAAGCAACACAGATATCTCCATCCTGAAGCAATCAGAACACAAAGCCTCCTTTTATTCAAGCTATAGAGACTTATTCTCTTTTTTAGAAAACAATGGGTTTTCTTGTACCTGGAATTAGAAGGGCCTCCACATTTTCAAGAAACTTTGCATCTTCCAAAGGAGTTGACGTGCCAAAGGGCTTTCTTGCAGTCTATGTTGGAAAGAAGATGAACAGGTTTATGATTCCCATATCGTACTTGAACCAACCTTCATTTCAAGATTTGCTGAGCCAAGCCGAGGAAGGGTTTAGCTACGATCATCCAATGGGTGGCCTTACAATTTCTTGTAGTGAAAAGGTCTTTGAGAATGTAACTTCCTTCTTGAATGGCTGCTGACAAGTTATTGTTTTGAT
Organism: Acacia acuminata; assembly: GCA_019022655.1. Lineage (NCBI taxonomy): Eukaryota > Viridiplantae > Streptophyta > Magnoliopsida > Fabales > Fabaceae > Acacia > Acacia acuminata. The sequence goes on along the minus strand of JAFJYI010000025.1, from coordinate 2,731,893 downwards.
TTCAATTATGACTAACATGGATTAGTAGTGATTAGTCAAAACAATTTTTTAGTTTAAACAAATTCTTTTGATGTAAAGATTTTTCCTATCATTCTTGGAGAGGAAAAGTGACCATTTCAATGAGAAATACATAAACAGTGACTTTGGTTATCTCAATGTTTCCCGAGCAAATATCTTTGGCAGTATTAAGAAGTCCAACTCAATATAATATTTTTTATATGGTTATGATCTCTTCTAATTTCTACATTTTAGATTTTTCAAGTTGCCCATACACATCTTTTGTCTAAACAAGAATTTATTTGGAATCCTAAAGAGGCTTCTGCATCAACTTCTTGTGTTGTTATTTGAAAATGAAATAGCAAGAGATTTGTAAAGCTTTGAAACCAATTATTGTTGATGCAATTGAATGGCTACCTTCTTATGTTGCCAACATGCTTTAACGTCACTTTGATTCATCTTGGTATGTCTACTGATACCTGCCAGCTATAAATCATGCAACGTAATCTGCTAGTAGACACTACTTTTACAGTCAACTATCATAGTAGTTGTAACCTCTTTCACATGATATATAGTTCAAGGCCTAAAATGTTGAAGTGCTATAGATATTCAAGACCTAAAATTTTGTTTTACAAGCTCATGTGATACTCAATGGTGATTCTTTTCTAAGAGAATTGAAGTATCATTTATCATATAAGAATACAGATATTACTAACCAATTGTTTAAGTACTATATGGGGCTGATATATGGAAAAGAGTGAACCACATGCTATGAAATCCAGAAAAGGTGGCTGTGGCTAAGTGAAGCAATTAACTGTTATTTACAGCTTGTGCTCTCATATGATGTCTTGCATTTTTTGGATGAAAGATAATCTCTTGTCGCATATGGTTTACTTTAGTGGCCCAAATTCAGCAAGACGGTTGGTCCACAAATATCTCAAGCAAAATAACATCAAAAGGAAGTTGATTTATTCATTTCCCATTGTGTTAAAGATCATCCTTTATTAAACTAAATTACTGAGACTCAGGAGATAAATTATACTGTTTAGTTTTTACTATCAGTTTAGGTTATCAAATAGAAAAACTATTTAATTCTTTTCTTTTATGCATTTTATATAAACAATATCCTAAGGATTTGCTGCAAAAGAATTAAAACACTGTTTGGATCCTAATAAATAAAAGCTATGTATAAGCAATTGAACCATTCCAAAGGTAGAAAGTTGAAAAGACCCTTTTTTAATGAAAAAGAACAGCTTTTTGTCAGCATTCAATGACTTAATACCTTTGAACTTTGATCGTAAGAGTTGGATGAGATATGAGGGGAAAATTATAAAAACTTGTATTAACTATTTCATATTCAGATAAGTGATTTCCATTTGGGATCAGAAAAATCCTATATATCATAAGAACTTTCCTACTTTACAAAATTGTGTTGACTAGTCAGTGTGATCACTGAACTCTCAATCTGATCTAAACAATAGCTAATTAACACCTATTCAAGCGAGAAATTATAATCTCAAAAGCATATTCTTCACAAGGAATTGTGAGGCCACCCATTGGATGATCATAACCGAATTATTGTTCAGCTTGACTCAACAAATCTTGGAATGAAGGTTGGTTCAAGTATGCTATGGGAATCACAATCTCTTCATTTTCTCACCAACATACACTGCAAGATAGCCCTTTGGCACATCACCACCTTTTGAAGATGCAAGGTTTGCTGAAAAGGAAGCCTTTCTAATACCGGGTAAGCGAAAACCCATTGCTTTATGTATTATGCTGAGAAGGGAATAAAATGAAGGAGAAAGGCTTTGAGTTTTGATGCCTTAGGGTGTGAAAGATTTGTGTTGCTTCAGAATGCCTGCAAAGATCATTATATATGGAAGAAAGTGTGTATGTGGAAATCCATTGGATATGTGATCATGCTGGGGCCTGTTGGCAGACAAGAGTAGTTCATAATAACTCTGAAGTGGTCACATGTTGTTGTCTTAGGCTTGTTTGAAGGCCAGGCAATATAGTAACCTATATTTTCAATTGCTAGCTATTTGGTGAGGAACAGGCATCAAAGATCATATGATAATGTCTCTATCAAGGATCAACAGATAAATTGTGAGACTAAATGGCCCACTTTCATGATCAACAGACAACATTATGGTCGACATTTAATGCTTGTCATACAAATCCTCAAGAATCAAGACCTCCCATATGTTATTGAAGCATTTGGATAAGGCTTGGAAACTGTTGGCAAGTTTTCAAAGAAAACTTGAGTTTGAGTCCTTTAAGATTGTTCTCTTGTAGGTTAGCTACTGAAATGGGCTGAACTAAGATGCTTGGACTTGAAGCATCATATGGCACTGTCTTCTATCTCTTCATCACAGAACAACAAATGAGATTTTGAATTTGATGATCGACTAAGTCTTTATTAACTACTGATACAATTATTGATTTATGTGGTTTAGACTATACGTTAATTCCTTCAATAACTCTTTCAAAATTTCAAAAGGAGCCTTATAATGTATATTAATTTTTGCAGAAAACTGCATAATAGAATACTCATTTTGTTCCCTGTTATAATGCATGTTTAACTATCTAACCAGAACTAAGGAAAAGGTCAAGTCATTAAATTTGTTTGAAAATGAAAGAAATTTTTAAATTTATCCATATCTAAAACAATAAGTTACATCTTGAGAAACAAAAAAGGAAAATTTATGCATCAAACTTTAATTAGGGACAATCTTAAAAAAAAAACATCAAATTAATACCTTACTTGGTGACTTATAATAAAAATCGTTCATTCCTTCTAGAAAGTGCCTTATAATAGGGATAAAATAGGGTATAATTTAGTTTAATTTCTAGGATTTATAGGCACATTCATTAAATTGATTATATGTTTTATAATTAAATATATTATTCATGAAGTTATTCATTTATAAGTTTTGTTAGAAAAAATAAGAACCTATATTTACAAACCAAATAATTGGCTGATCAGCCTCACAGTTGCATCGGGTTTTGCTCATAACCAATTGAAAACATGAGAACCAGGATTACATAGGAAATTGTATTCGATTTATAGCTAGGAAATTGTATTCTGATTTATAGGAATCCCTGATTTATAGAGATTATGAATAATCTTCATTAATAGTCATTATTAGTTATTATGAGCCATTACTATTGAGGCTCTCTTATCTTCTATATATATGTAACATTTGTATATGAAATACAGGACACCATATTCATTCATTCTATTATGTCGAGTCACATGGTATCAAAACTAGAGTTGTGTCCTCTCTAAAATATTTTTTTTTTATCTTTTTTAGGTTTTCTTTTTTCAGGTTTTCCTCGTTCTTCCCTCTCAATTTTACACCTCCAATTTTTTTTTCCATTTTTTTCCTCCTTTTCTTGAGAGTTATTCTCTCGATTTTACTTTAGTTTTTCCTTGTTTTCTCGAGACCTATTATCTCGATTGATCCTGTATTTTTTTGAGAGTTAACTTGGTCTCCCTCCAAGAGAGAGTTAACATGGTCTCTCTCTAAGAAGGAGTTAACATGGTCTCCTTCTCGGTTTTAGAGTTAACTCAAGTGAGTTACTCATTGTATGAGCGTATTGCTTTTTTGTGATTCACATAATATGATTCTTCATCTTTCTTTTTTTCTCCATATTATTTCTTCTAATCACTTTTTTTTTTGTTATTCTGATCTATCTTCTAATCACTTTTGTTAACCATTTGGTGTTGGTCCTTGATGAGACCTTTGGAGTATTTTTTTACTCCCCGATGAGATCTTTTAGTGTTTGTCTCTGACGAGACGTGTGAAGTATATTGTTAGGTCCCTTGTGAGACCATTTGTTGCGTGACGTATTCACAAAGCCAATTCATCCTACTCAATTTCATGAACTCAAGTCCAAGCCGGGCATCCAAGACATCCATGCTCCACTTGCGGGGTGACACGGATTACATAGGAAATTGTATTCGATTTATAGCTAGGAAATTGTATTCGATTTATAGCTAGGAAATTGTATTCTCGATTTATAGGAATCCCTAATTTATAGGGATTAGGAATAATCTTCATTAATAATCATTATTAGTTATTATGAGTCATTACTATTAAGGCTCTCTTATCTTCTATATATATTTGTATATGAAATATAGGACACAATATTCATTCTTTCTATTATGTCGAGTCACACAGTATCCCTGTTTTTCCCACACTTATTCATATCATCCATCAATGTACAGAGACAACAAACGTGACCCCATTACGTACGTGACAAATCCATATATCCTCATACTTTTCGAAGAAAATGAAGTTTCCTAGAAATGGCCTCAAAAAAACCATAGCTCTGTTTCTGATATGCTTACTGGTGATTACAACGACCATTAATGTTAATGGAGACGATGGTGAGGCTGAATATGAGTGTGTACAACAATGCTTGCCTGTTTGTATAAAAGAGGAGGGTGCCACTTTACCTATTTGTGAGTCTGCATGTGGAGCTTATTGCAGCCAAATTTCTCAGAAATCTGCTTATGGAGTATGGGAAAAAGAAACAACTAGAGGTTTAATTAGATAAATTAGGGTATCCAGTAGTAGGAACATGAATAATGATATTTCTCCATTAAAATTAAGATTTATTTGAGTTATTATCTTTTAATACTCTGCAGTCATCTTTGTTACCTTTGATTATTTATTATTAGAATTTGAATTATGATTTTATTACACCTTTATAAACTTAACACATATTTTTAATATTTGTCAGTCTTTTTTTACTTTACCCTTATTGATTCCCTCTCAACAAGAATCATGGAGAAGAGAAAATAAGAGAATTAAAAAATTTGACTAAAGTATTTTAGAAAATACATATAATATTAACTAACTTTCTTAATCTAATTAAATTATGTAAATATATCTTATATTAAAGTTTGGGGGACTATTATTTTATATTTAAATAAGGGTCAAGTTTACAAGTTATGCTCAGCTTTTTGATGAATTGAATAGAAAACTGATAGTATTTCCCTACCTCCCCACCCTGTCCTCTCCTTCTCTTTCTCTTGATTTATTTCCTTCCCTTTTCCCATCTCCAATCATAGGTGCTTTTTTATTAAAACAAATGTATTAAACTTGGACCGGGACCGGCTAACCAGCCACTAAACTGATCTGGTCATCAACTCAGTTTTCTTTTTAAGAAAATAATTGATTTGTTTTATTCCTTTTTAATATCATATTAATAACCCATAAATCTTTACTTCTTCATCAGTATGGTTTCGGGTTAGCGTAGGTTTGGCTCCGATCTAACTCATTGACTCTTGATCTAATACCCTAACTATTTAGTGGTTAGTTAAGGTTTAATAACATTGGGTTTAAGTCATCTTCTTCAACATGCATGGTGTGGAAAGACAACAACTTGGTGCTTAACCTTACTGTTCGTGTGTTTTTCACTTTATTAACAATACTGGAGAGCAGTGATCTCACGTTATTGGGAATGCTTTGCCAACATGTTTATTTGATTGTACTCACATGCTACATTTTTTTTGTTATTAAACCTTTTAATTAGTTGAGCTGAGCCAGAGAAAAAGTTAATTATTATGTGTTCTCTTTGTTTCTAATTTTGTAAGAATCAATTTTTAGTGTTGTGGTGTTCTAACCTGTTTGGCAAGAGAGGAGGAGAGGAGAAATTTTTATGAATTGAATTTTTTTTTAAAAAAATGAAGAAATGAGATTATGAATGTTAATAAAGGGAATATGTAAGATAAAAGACTAAGAATGATTAATTTAAAAAAAAAAATTTAACCCCACTTCTCTAATTTTTTAAAATATAACTCCAAAAAATCCCCCCTCCTACCAATCAACCACCCACTGTAAATTTTCAAGAGAAATTATTTTTTTTTAAATGCTCCATATAAATAATGACATTTAATTGAAATTGAAAATATGATTGAACGTTATAGAGGTCGAATTTATAAAGAATAAGGAGATTTTTATTTGTATAAAATAAATTTTAGTGTTTTTTGTATCTGTTTAAATAAAATATATATTAAAAAAAACTGTTATTATGAAAATAATTTAGGTCATAGATGTACATTCACTTAAAGAACTTTTTAGTAGTTTATAGATTAAAATTCTCCTAACAAATATGACAAAATTAATATTTTAATAGTAAAATTGCACCGCAAAATACTTTGAGGTGCTAGAAAGTTTGGAGCAAATTTACACTTTAACCCTCTACTTATATTATAACTTAAATAATTTCTTTTAAGAGACTTCCTATATTTGGGACAAGAAAAAGTGGCAGATGGGAGCTTTACACCTTGGCATCACCACAGTTGCAATTGAGTAATACCTATATTAATATGGGTTTAATATTTCTGTTTTTATTACCGAAATATTTTTTTTGGAGAGAAGAAATTTCTATAACAAAAACGAAAACATTAAATTCAATTAATATTATCCTTCTAGTTCTAAATGTCGCCAGTTGAGTATAGAATTTGTTTTCGCTTTTTTGCTTTTATTATTAGTGGAACAATTACTTCTTTACTCCCAATGCCTCACTCATTTTCATCTCTATTCTTTAGTTGTTTTCTAATTAAAAAACAGACAAGTCTTCCCACAAATGAATTTTAAAATAAATTCATAAAAATTGATTATAGATTTTAATATGTATATATATACATATATAACCCTGTAAATATAGATAGGAGTGAACTTGTCAATCCTTTGGATAGGTACCATTTGCCCATCTAATCTACACCGTTCACATTTTATTTATTTTTTTAACTGCTACTTTTTAAATAAAAAAATCATTTTTTAAAAAAAATGTTAGTTGAGAAATTATCTTTACTTTAAATTCTGTACCAATTAAAGTAATTTTTTTATTAAAAAATAAAATAAAATCTAAACCATTTAAATCTGATCTGATTTAGACGGTCTTGGAGAAGTCCCCTATCCAAAGAGGCAGGAGTCTCATTCCGAACTATTAATAGTACCCTACCCGACTAACGCCCCATTCAATTTCTCCTTGCGAGCGCTGAGCGGTCGGTTACTCTGCCACCTTTTCTTTTGCAACATCACCAACTCATCTTTTCATCCATGGCTGCCGCCGCACCGCCACCGTCACCGACTCCAGCGCCGGTGGAGGCATTGTCGACGCCACTGGGCCACCCTCTGTTCTCCCGCATTCGCCTGGCCACCCCTTTAGACGTCCCTCGCATACACAAACTCATCCACCAGATGGCCGTGTTCGAGCGCCTTACCGATATTTTCTCCGCCACCGAGTCCTCTCTGGCCTCCACTCTCTTCAATTCTGAACCCTTCCAGTCCTTCACCATCTTCATGCTTGAGGTTTCCCCCAACCCCTTCCCTGAGTTGACCTTCAATCCATTCTACAAACCGACTGTTCAGATCGTGAATCTGGACCTTCCGATTGAGGATCCGGATAGACAAACGTTCAAATCGGAAGGCGATGACGTTGTGGTTGCTGGATTTGTGCTCTTCTTTCCCAATTTCCCCACGCTTACCGGTAAGCCTGGGTTCTATGTCGAGGATTTGTTTGTGAGACAGTGTTATAGAAGGAAAGGGTTCGGGAAAATGCTGCTTACGGCGGTGGCGAAGCAAGCGGTGGCCATGGGGTATGAGAGAATGGAGTGGGTCGTGCTTGATTGGAACATCAATGCCATCAAGTTTTATGAGGAAATGGGAGCCAAGGTCTATCAGTCATGGAGGATTTGCAGGTTAACTGGTGAGGCTCTCCAAGCTTACGGAACCGCAGACTGAATTCTCAACGTACTTAATACTTTGTTGAACTGTTTCCAGTTGATTTCCCCTTGAAGACACTGTTTGAAATCGAGTGTGAATGTGTGAATTTAGCTTTAGCTTCTTTATCAACTTCAAAATCACCATATCTTTTTGACACCATCACGATCACCAGTCGCCTTATCTTCCAGTTGTAGAGATGAGACGCTAATGATAATGCAGTATTATTGTCTTGTCATCCTTGTAATACATTGATCCCTGAGGATCAAGCTGCCGCCACTTTAGACTTATAGCCTTCTGTATCAATAGCTAGTTCTTTCTATCTGGAAATCCCAAGTCCTTTGGTGGATCATCCCTCTTTTTGGTTGTTTTTGTTGTCATTGCTACTGAGTCTGTTTAAGTATCTCATATCATCTCATTAGCTATGCTGAATCAACACTCTTTTCATGGATCCCAACATAGTAATTGAGTCTTCAAAATCTTCTGTTCTGGAGATTTCTCAGTAACATTTCTTCAAGTTTGATGACGTTAGCAAGTGCATTTTGAGCATGTTGTACAAGGAAAAACCCAATTGACAGCCCCAAATTTTTGGAAGAATTACTAGGAGATCTCAAGAAATTTAATCATCGCTCCTCTACCAACAAGAAATTTACCATTTAACTAATTTGATTAGATTAATAAAATTAGTTGAATTAGTTAATATGACATATGTTTTTTTAAAAATCGTAGTCATCTTTCTCAATTCCCCCATTCCCCTTTTTTTTTTTTTTTTTTTTTTTTTTTTTTTTTTTTTTTTTTTTTTTTATACATATAGTAGAGGGGGAGGCGGCAAGGTTCAAACCCTGGACATGGGGGAGGGGAGCCAAGCTCCTATGCCACTGAGCTACTAAGGCGCTGACCCCATTCCCTTATTTTTGAATGAACATCAATAGAGGTAAATTAAGAAAAAGTTGACAAATATGGAAACTTTGTCTTATATTTTGGATCAAGATCAACTCTTCAAATATGTGTTATATTAAAGATAGAAGGAATATTTTCTAAAACACCCTAGTCATTTTTCTTAATTTTTTCATTCCCTTCCCTCCTTAATTATTGTTGGGAGAGCACCAATAGGGGTAAATTAGGGGGGGAAATTGATATATATATATAAATTGTGTCTTAGCAATAGGGGTAAATTAAGAAGAAAAAATGATAAATATATAAATGGGTTAAGGTGTAAATTGGCCAACGAACTTCTACAAAAAAACTTTTAAGTAGACAAAAAAAAATCAAAAAAATTTAAAAAAAAAAATGTAAAGTCACCACAACGTCGTTAGAAAAAAAAAAAAAAATTAACATCCGTTTAAATGTAAACTTTTAAGGGTTAAGATGCGAGATTGGCCAACAAAGTTTTACTCGATGAAAACCTAATACAAAAAAGTTTTACTCCGTAAGTGTCCAAAGACAAAAAAAAAAAAAAAAAAAAAAATCTATGTCCAATTCATCCAAAATCCAATTGTTATAAATGTTTGCCCGAACCCCCAACCATGTGCATTGGGGTTAAGAAGAGTGAATGCAAAAAAAATTACAAATGTAATGAGTAGATTTCATTTTGAGTAAGGGTGGTAAGTTTTCGAACGTGTCTGGGCAAGTCTATATGCGATCCACCCAAAATTCGGCTATTGCAAATCCTTGACCGGACCCCCAACCATGTGCATTGGGGGTTAGGAAGAGTGAATGCAACAAAAAAATCACAAATGTAACAGAAATATCTCTATAATTACCTTCATTAGTTTTTTTAAAAATTATTTTCATTATATCACGAAAGAGAAGGACAGATAAGGAGAGAAAAAATCATACAGAAATTGGAATTAAGCTTAAGAAACAGAAAAATTTGAATAAGTTACTTGTTCTCAAAGAACATTAAGTAACAAATAAAGCTTAAAGATCGATAAGGGAATAAATCTTTCTTCATAATATATGTGCTATGAATATTTATAAAAAAATAGAAGACTTACATGAGCTCTTGACAATTGTAATTGATAACTAAAAGCCCATAATAGGTTATTACTTATTAGAGTCTAAAACATTAAGAAAGTACGTCAATAAATATGGACAAAAATGCTATAAAAAAAAAAAAGAAAAGCATGCCACCTAATTAATGAAATCACGCTTTTTTTTTATTAAAAAGTCCAATTGATATTAATATGTTTTTTTTATAAAAATAAAAATGATATATTAATGGAAAAAAATAACAGTTACAAAGTTCCAAAGTTCCAAAGGAAGGGTATGGCTAAAAATAATTTATAAAATTGAAGTAGGGACTCAGGAGGATGCTGCATTATGAAGATTTATGGAAATGAATTGGATGTTTTTTTTTTTTTGATATAAAATGAATTGGATGTTGATACTCTTCTTATTAGTGGGATCCAATCAGTAGCCAAGAGGTCATGCCTTTTATGAATACAAGAGAGACTCACATAAAAGTAGAGCCGGTAAAAAGGGGTCGGCCAATCTTGTAGCTATTTTAACAATTTTTTACTATTTTTTTTAATATTATTTTAAAGAAATAGAATTAGAATAATGAAAGTTTTAATTTAATACATGAACGTTGTCAAAATTCAGGTGTAAATGATACATATTATACAACAAACAAACACAATCACTAAGTCATAGTCAAAGATAAACTATTGTCCACATACCCGAATTACAAACAATTAAATGAGAAGACTTAACAAAATAAAAAATAATTCTTGTAAATATGTTTTGAAAAGTGTAAGTAGTCAACAAAACAAACAACAAAACAATCACTAAAAAATAAGTCAAAAAATACAAAATTAGTAAGAATACTTGTGAAATAAGAAATATCTTTTATAAGATTTTAATTTTTAGGATTCTTAACACAAGATGTTATTGTGAAACTTAATTCTAAAAAATATAATAACAACTAAATATTTGCAACATTATTATCAAAGTATAAAAAATCAATAATATTATTATCATATAAATAATTTTAATAATATATATATATATATATATATATATATATATATATGGGCTTAAAAGGGCCGGCTTGCTTTTACATTTGAAGCAAAAATAATAAGCCTGGCTCTTGTAAATTTAGGGTTGGCCCGACGAGCTTAGCACGTTTTCGTGGCTCTACATAGAAGTAGAGAAGGGGGAAGGAAGTACTTATTTTGAGATCTGGTTTCTCTCCTTTTCTTTTCCCGTCTGCTTCCATTATTTGTCCCAAAACTACGTAGATCCTTCGGGCTATGACTTATCTCTTTTTTCTTTTCTCATCCACTCTCATCCTTTGTCCCAAAACTACATTGTTTTTTGGTACATAAAATAAGGGGAGCACTTTTTTTTAAAAAAAAAAAAAAAGAACAGAAAAAGTGCATACTCTAAAATATTTTCCCAATAGCATTCAAAATCTTAAATTAATTTTTTGTATGTAACACCCTAATTTATATTCCTAGAATTTGAATAATTTTACAAAGAAATTAATTCCTGGTAAATGGGATGTTACCATATAATTAATTAAATAAAGGGAATTTATCCAAAGTATGATCTATAGGAATAAAGAAGGTTATAAAATATTAATAATAGAAACAGAAATAGTGAAAATAAAAAGAGAATTATAATTATTTTTTTGTTACAATATTATTATTAGGGTTAATATAATCCTTGGCCCCTCAAATTTGCCTTGATTTTGGTTTTGGTTCCTCAATTTTCAAATATCAGGTTTGGATTCCTCAATAAGCAAAATGGTCCAAATTTTTATTTAATGATAGGGACCAATATTTTAAAAAACTTGAGGGACCGAAACCTCAAATTTGAAACTTAAGAAACCAATAACAAAATAAGGGTAAACTTGAAGGACCAAATATTATATTAACTCTTATTATTATTATTAAGTATGAAGGAAAGAAGGAAAAGGAAGTAGAGAGAGAGAGATAGGACAAAGTTCAATCTGCCCCATTAGAGTTTTAATTTTTTTTTAAAAAAAAAAATCTTGTGGTCCTAAATATATGACAAATATTCTAATACAAATTGTACTACAAACCTTGTCTTACATTTAAGACTGGGGGTAGTATTAAAGACCCGTGTGGGCTCTTGATCACCTAACCCTCTTCTGGGATGGCAATGGGCAATGGGTCATGGGTTTAGGCACTTTTTTGAGTTAATGGATTTCAGTTTTTATTCATATATAAAAATATTGGTTAACATAATTTTAGTCCCTCAAGTTTACTTTTATTTTAATTTTGGTCTTTCAAGTTTCAAACTATAAGGGCTGTTTTGTTTGATGGGAGGGAGTGGGAGGGAGGGAGTGAAATGAGGATATTGACTAAATTGTCATTAATGAAAAGAATAATCCTTTTTGTTGAGAGTATATTTTTGGAATATTGAAAAGTTTCCATGGGCTATTTAGTAAAGAGAAGAGAAAAAACTTCTCTCTCCCCATCCCTCCTCCTCCCTCTCCCTCAAACAAACAAGCCCTAAGTTTTGTTTCCTTAAGTTTTATTTAGTTCAAAATATTAATCTCTATAATTTAATAAAAATTTGGATCATTTTATCCTTAAAGGGACACAAAACAACGGTCTGAAATTTGAGAGATCAAAACTAGAATGAAGACAGACTTAAGGGACCAAAAATAGTATTAATCCCCCAAAAAACCAAAAAACAAACGCATGTGGGGTATTAAGTGAGACACACCCCAAAGTTAAGTTTGTTTGAAAGAGAGAGAGAGAGAGAGAGAGTTAAGTTTGTTTGAGCTAATGGAAACCTCAAGTTATATGGGAAAATCCTTCTGTAAGACCTTTTTGGTAAAAAAAAACCCAAAAAAGAACCTAAGAATCTGACCATCCCAGAAAGGTCCCTTAGTCCTTTTTTGAGTTTGTCAGATTTTTGGTGAGTTGTAAATGAGACTGATATAGTTGTTAACCGGACCGATATTGTTGTAAATGAGACTCGATTTAGTTGTAAAAAAATTGTTGTAAATGAGACTGATTTAGTTGTAAATTTTTAATGAATTTATCCTTAAAAGGATCAAGGGGCCTTTCGGGATTGTCGATTCTTAGGTCCCTTTTTAGGTTTTCTTACCAAAAAAGTCCCTCAAACGGATTTTCCCAAGTTATATTGAGATTATTGAGTGTGGCCTAGAGTGTAATTGAAAACTCTAAAATGGACCAAGTCCCTAGGTCGTTACTTTTACCACCAAATCAGTTGATAAATTAATGTGTAGTGATGTTGAATTGTGTAAATTGATTTATGATTGTTGATTTTGAGCACAAGACTTTGATTGTAGTAATATTTTTTTGCTTGGTGAGAGGTAGCCATTTTCCACTTGTCATATATGCTAATATCTTGCTTTTGAGAGATTTTTATATTATGAGATGATGAAATGAGACATGAACTATATTTTGTTACGGTATATATATATTCTTCATTTGAGAAAATTATCTTGTGAGACTTGTGACTTTGAAATGAAATTGAAAAGTACTAGAAAAGAGGCTTTACCTTAATTATTGTTTTTGTAAGAGTGTGACTATGATTAATCATGAGATAATCATATTGCATGAGTTGTTGTTGTGATGTTGATTGATTTTAATTGATAGAGAGTAGTTGGGGAAATATACTATCACATGATAAGACCTCTCATTGATGCATATTGGGTTGATTATTCATCCTTATTGGGACAGGTCTTCGTGTCTCACTTGTCCTAGAGAGAAGGACATGCTCTTGTAGCTCTTTTTGTTCCTAAGATAAAGGAATAGGCCCT